>OY728133.1:372110049-373542058 GCA_963277665.1 Viscum album | reverse complement strand
TAGAATTCATTCTTGAAGTCAGTTCATGAAACCTAATCTTCTTTATTATCCCTAAGATAGGGAATCCTAAACTAACACACCACTCCCCACAACTGAATCATTGAAATAGGAACCTAATACGCTTTCAGAGCCCGAATCATGCTGAAAACTATCACCAAATCCACGATCCATCTCTTTGTTTGTATATTCGAGATGCTACCCTCGTACATCTCAGGGTTCTGCAGCTGAAAGGCATGAAGTATATTACTCAATTATTCATCCTCCTCCTCTCGATCAACCCTCCACTGATAATACAAATTATCCTTTTGGGCCTTGATTTCCCTCACTACACATAGACATCATCTGGGTGCCATAACTGCAAGTCAAACAAAGAATGCCTAAGTTGGAGTAGTCTAGAAGATTCCTTTTAATTTTTTATTAAACACATTATTTATCTTAAATTCTAAAAACACTAAAGACACACAAGAGCATAAGTCATTAAGACGCATTTACCTTTCCTAGGGTCTCTACCCTCCAATCAGTGTAGCCTCACATGGTTATTCAGTAGGTCTAGAGTCCTTGCATCAGATCATGGGGGGGGGGGGGGGGGCGAGGGCTAAAATCTCATGTCCTAGACGGTATTCCCTGGCGTATTTTACAAACAAAGATTTTATAACACTATTTCCCAACCATCTAGGGGAGTCCTCACTGTTCCTAACCCCAAACTCCATCCTATCTCTCAACCATCACCTCCGATACCATTCTATCATGACCCGCCTTCACCATGATGAGGGATGAAACAAAAAACTGCCAGACCCTTCCTACTTCAAGTTGAAGGAGAGATAATGACCCTCATGTGCCAACTTCAATTGGCCTTGGAGTGGAAACTAGCACCAAGGGTATATAATCTCTCCTAAAATTAAAGTAATTTCCCTTTTTATGGAACAATATCCGGAGATAAGATGGTAAATCCCAAACAACTCCAAAAACTGAAAGTAAAAGTAATTCCAAATGAAAATACATTCCCATATGTTAAAAATAAACTAATAAAAATTTCATGAAAACTACAATGAAAAGTAAAAAATAAATAACAACAGTAATGATAACTATCGAATCTCAAGCTAGTAAGGTCCAGCAAGGTCCTCCAATCCTCCTGGAAACCTGAAAGTATTTTTATATATGTATGATAAGTATACAGGTATTCTTAGTTGGGAAAACCAAAATCATTTATTCACAAGTGGGAAGGAATCCTAATGCCCCATGAGAAAAGAGGTAACCAAAAAGCATAACAATGAAATTATCCACCCAAACTCACTAAGGAACACTCCCCAAATAATGCAATTTAGGTAAAATAATAATAATAGAACACCGATATTTGGGTACACCACACCACTTTCCCACTGGTTATTTAGGAAATCTGATGCATAAGACCTCCCCCACAAGTCCAACTATAGTCCCACTACCACCCCAACAAAAACCTTATGGTCCATCACAACCATGCATCCCGCTCAAAGACACCTGAGACACCACAACCACACATATACATTCCCTCAGACACCTGGTCCACAACCACCACCAACATACCCAAAGAGACCTGAGCCAGAACAACCACTTCCACACACAAAGACACCTAGGCCTCATCATGTAGAAACTTGGGAAACAAACCTACCTGCACACACCTGGGGCAACCACCACAACAAACCTTGTCAAAAGAGTCTTGGGACATAATAAACCATAGGCCATTATAGCCTACCTGAAGTGTATTAGGATACCTAGAAGAGGGAGAATAAAAAATAAAATAACCATCCACAATTAGGAATTTTTGGAAAAATCCTCCTCCATAAAATGGGGATGTTCGGCACTAAGTTATCAACATGGGTGTGTTATGTATAATAAACACTGTAAATAAATTGTATATATATAGGTAAATAGTAACTCATCCCAACCTAAGGGTCCCAAAACAGAAAACCATCCCATACACAACCACTCTTGATGTTATCCCTATATGCATAAATACACAACCGCTACAACCAGAGCACAACCCATTTATGAAAAATAGTCACCCATTGCACCCATTCACTTTATCATGTTCATCTGGTTCTATTTAAAACATTCCTTCACTATCGGGAAACTAATAGGCATAAACAAAAGCCAAAACAATAACTGAATGAAAAACAACCAAGTAGACATTTAAGCATTCACAGTCGGTTCTCTTGTTATGTAAAAACATTAAAAGGGATCCATGAGATCCCTAGAAGTAATGGAACCAAATCAAGCCCCAACATATGGGCTCCGCACGGCCATAGATTTATATGCTAATAACCTCTCAACTAGAACATTCCATCCCCTTTTTATGTCACCCCATAAACATTTAAATAGAACAACCATGAAAATTACCAGAACAACCATGCATATTACTAGAATAGAGTAAGGAAGTTTTCAAATTTTTCCACAACATTTATTATGTACCTACCATCCATTTGATTAACCGAGGCGATAAAAAAAGTATTATTATTCATCAGGAATCCATTTAATCAATCAAGTTTACATGATTAAACAGTTTCCATGTTATATTCATATAGTCATAAGATTATCTAGAAAACAGATCTTTAATAGTGTGCATGAAAGGATTATAAATAGCCACGATTTTCAATGGATATAAGCCCATACAATTAACAACATAAAAAAAAGATGAGGTTAACAACATCATTAACATTACCACCCATTCATTATTTAAAAATGTTCTTATTATCTTCATTGAAGTTGGTTTTATCTATATCCTGAGGGAACATAATCATACCCACCCCGCATGATGCATATTAAAGAGAGACAAAGGAAGAAACCTACTTGGATGATCAAGGATCGAAGTTTTATCCTCGCACTATAAACTAGGGATGTGTGAATTATAGAGGAAGAACTATAAGGAATCCAAGGCTGAGTGGGAAGGGATCCATCATGGGCACATGATTCATCTCGAGAGGATGTCTCGAGGCACACTAAGAGAAATAGAAAGGAATAAAGAAGAGATAATCTCAAGTTAAGATGAGGACAGATCCTGAAATCTGGGAAACAGTTTCGAATTAACTAAAAGTACAATCATGTCTTAACCATGTGGCTCGATAGTTTAACACATTGGGATTACTTGAGACTTAATATTTCTCCTCAAAAATGGTGGAGATAACGAGTATGAGTTAATAGATTTCCTTTAAATGGAGAAAATAAAATGTACAATGGGCTAAACTGGAAACATGGGAAAGGGTATGCCATCAAGTAAAAGGCCACACATTTTGGTAACTCAATGGTCTCTTGACTCTTGGCGGTTTAAAAAATATTCTACAGGACTTAAATTACTTTTAAACAGGTATTTGAAAACATTTATGTGAAAAGATACGTTACTAGGGTGAAACTGGAAAACTCCTCAAGAAACTAGAAATTACTCACCAATGGGTGAGTGACCATCACCATGGAACCTTAACCTTAGCAACGATGTTGTTCGGTGCCACTAATAACCCATCGGTGTTGCAGATGCCGATCAGTGCCACTATTCGTTCATCCTGAAATTTGGAAAACTCTTCAATGAGTCACTGATGGTTCGCATCATACCCCTAAACACTATAATTTGACAACGTAATGTTCCAGGAGGGTTTTATCCATTATATATACATTATTTTCTTTTAACCCAACAAGAAAATGGAAATAGAGTTCTTGCGCATGTATAGAATACCGTCTCTATAAAACGGTGTATTTCATTTATCATTAAATATTATTATAGAAACATATATAATGAATATATAATCTATTTCTACCATGTTTTATATTTTTTAAAAAATTAAATAATGATCTAATTATGCTAATCAAGAATACCATTTTAAATCATGAATGATTAATAAAGCGGTTATCACACGAAAAGTAACTTTAACAAGAATTAAATAATGACTGGGTAATATAAAGTCATAATAAAGTCATATGTGGTATTACATAAATGAAAATATTTCTATGATTTATATATAATTAACTTTTATTTATCATATAGTATTTTTGACCGAGTGGGATGAGAGTCCAGATATAAGGTAAGGTCTAATTGCACAATCTAATTATTATATGAATTTATTTATGTGTAATAATCTATTAAAGAATATTTATCATCCATGTCCATGTTTTATAAAAAATTTCTAAAAAATATATTATTCTCCAATGGATTTTAAATTCATTTAAACCCATTTTTACTTTTTAATATATAGTTTGAAAAGAATATTTTTGTCATTTTCCAAATAAGGTACTTTGTGACTTTTGTGTCAATTGTATAAGGAGAGTGTTTTATTTTTTTACTTATATAGAATTAATAGTTTTTTAAGCATTCATGAAGCCTTATTTCCAGAAATCGTTTTTATAATATTAGAATCTTATTTCCAAAAAAAGTTTTTTCTTTTAATGTTTCCAATAATTTTAATAAAAGAAATTGTTTTCCAAGAATAAAGGATATCTTCCTCAATAACTATTTAAAGATGATCTTTCAAAATTATTTTCCATATAAGAAGGAATTTTTTGGTGTTACTCATGCATTTTTTGTAAATTATCCATGTTTCCATTCATATTATTTCTATGAATGGTTTTTGTTTTGATGCATTGATGTCTTTGAAACATGTTTCCCTTCAATGGGTTATATACTTGTGGAACAAAATTATTTTCATGGTTTATGATTTGATGAAATAATTATGAAACCTCTATCTTTTCCATAAGATATGATAAGATTACCTGTTTATGATACCAATTTCATTTCAAGCATTATGATATGATTTTTTATTATCATGTGGCACATGTATGTATGATTTCATTATGAGATGGGTGGGACCTATATCTCCCTCCAACGCATTAGTTAAAGATTTATATCTCATGAGATATACATATGGGACTTTGTCTACTAATATAGTCATGGGAGTGAACCATGTATGCAAATATGATTTGGGAAGTGAAACCATACTACCAAGATGTCCTTGGAAGGGATTACATGACTACCAAGGAAATAATTATTATATGATTATGTGTCTTCAATAGTTCCATGGTTTATTCCTAAATTATGCTTTCATGTTTCATTTTCTTTATATACTTATGATTCATTTCTTTTGAGATTCTAATATTTATTCCATGATTCCTATTAATTATCTTCTAATTTCATGATCATGTTCTCATACCCTTATAATGATGATTATATTTACATATCTCCCTTGTTGATCCTTATTGATCATATGAGATCACCACTTTATATGTTTTCCTCTCACCTAGGTTATAATGATATGTATTCTTTTTAATGTTTCCATTAAGGGTGATAGTCATGAAGAACCTAGGGGAAGATAATATTCCTCACATATGTACCATCATTTATGTTTTAATGTTTCCAAAGGCACTAGACTAATACAGTATTGGTAATTTGTTTTTGTATTATAGTAAGTAATTAGGAAAAGGTAATGTAATGTTAATATATGAAAACTGAGGTTATCTATAGTTTGTATCCGAATTTTTTTTAGTTAAAATTTGGAAACTAGTATGAAAAATCCTTAGTGAGAACCATATAGACATGTTCAAGGGTAATTCTAAGGATAAGGAAAAGTATATGAAAATGTCCTGAAATTTTGGTAAAGGATAGAGTGAGTGGTTTCACATAAATACATCCCTATCTTGGTACTACCAGTGGATGTGGATCTGGTATATATGTACATAGGTATAGAAACTAAGACAAGGTGAATCAGGCCTAAATCTGCGTAACCTAGTACATGACAATGAGCCATTTCGCACACATTGTTTTGACACTCCTGGGGTATTTGATTTGAAAATTCACAAACTCCTCATTAACCGTCATGAAGAATTTAAATATAATTTTGATATGAATAACCTACAATGAACCCAATATGTTATATATTAAGGAAGGTGTCATAATTTAGACATCCAATAAGTGACTTTTCCTAATTATGTGGTTCCTCACTCAGAAAAATGTTTCTTACACTATAATTTTTTGTTCTAGTTAATGGATGGAACCCGAAGAAACTGTGTTAAGGGAAATTTTAAGGGAAAATGTATCGATTTCTCTTATGAGAAACTAAATAACATTAGAGTTAGAATAAAAGTTTTTGTTACTATGCTCACCAATCTTTCTCAAGCCATGAATCATGTTGGACATCCAAATGAGAAACATAGGGAAAAATATTGTATTAAGTCATTCATGAGAAAGGGTCCACATTCTTTTAGTGGGTCTTTTGATCCATGTATTGCTAAATAATGGATCAATACTACTAAAATTATATTCTCCATTCTCTAAAGTTCGAAGTATGAGAAATATATTCTAGTTATTTATCAGCAAGAAGGCGGAGCGGACCAGTGGTAGACTCTAATTAAGAATATGAGGAAACAAGATGAAACTAAATCCATGGATGGGGATGAGTTCCAGAAATTATTTTTCAATAAGTACATTCCATGGATTCTTTGTTTCGATATGTAGAAAGAGTTTCTTGAGTTGATGAAAATAGATGATGAATTTTTCAGTACCTATTAGGGAAATTTCATGATTCATGTGAGGTAGGCATTTGGAATTATTATCCAACCTAAAATCAATGTCAATAGGTTTATTAATGGATTAAACCAAAGTCTCAAAAGGGTGATGTACATAAGATACTTTATTAGCTACGTAGATATTGTGTGTTGTGTAGTAGAGGTTGAAATATTGGAGGGGGTCACATACCAATCTCATGGTTTTGACAAGAAGATGAAGATATAGTTTAAAGGGAAATTTAAAACCCATGAAGAGAAAAGGACGATCTTTCATTTATGCTCTATTTGTGGGAAGAAGAAAAGATGAAATTTTCTTAAGTGGTTGAATTAATGTTTTAATTATAGAAAGGATGGTCATCAGGCTTTTGATTCCTGAAGTGAGGGAAAAAAGTCATCTAATGGATTAAATGGAGTGAAAGAGGCACTCAATTCACCTCCCATGCATCAGTGCTACAAGTGTAAAGAGAATGGGAATTATGGTATCAAATTCCTAAACCTAAGGGATGATGATGATGATCGTCCTCAAAAACCTTTTATCCTAATGGACAAGGGGAAATCTCATTTGATCACTATTTATGATGAGGGATGTGATAATGATGTAGTGAATGGTACAATTACCATCCACTCTAGAACTGATAATGTCTTATTTTATTCAATATCTACCCACACATTCATACCTAATTAATTTTCTAAGGGTGTCAAGATTTCACCAAAATGATTACATGTATAATTAGTAGTGAAAACAGCTAACGGTATGATTATTTCATCTCAAGTATATGATTCCCATCTGGTTGATGTTTTTGGGAATGTGTTTCCAAAAAATCTTTTCATCCTTCCTCTAGTTGAATTTGATGTCATGTTAGGATTAGATTGGATTCTTCTATATAAATCCCAAATCAATTTTCAAGGAATGGAAGTCAGAGTGGATGTTTCAAACAAACCTATGGGCATATATCAATGTGATTATAAGTATGAAATTACTATGGATATTACATCCAATGTATGGGTTTTACATCTCATTTAGAAGGGTTGTTTTCCATAAATGGTTGGGGAGAAAATTGAAACAGATGATATGCCTATTGTTCTAGATTTTATGGATGTATTTATCGAATAATTTTGCAGTCTTCAACCAAAAATTGAAGTGGGGTTTTCTATAGAATTCATAACAAGTTTTTCTCCCATTTATGAGAATCCATATAGAATGGCTTCAATTGAGTTATTGGAATTTATTAAGAAACTCCAAGAAAAACTTGACAAGGGATTCATTGGGTGAATAATTTCACCATAATGTGCACTAGTTATTTTTGTGGAGAAGAAATATGGATCAATGAGATGATGTATTGACTATCATGATGTCAACTAGATCCCAATCAATAACATGCATCCTCTTCCCCATATTGATGATTTCATTGATCAAATGTGTGGAGCTAAATACTTTTCCATGGTTGAATTTCATTCTGGATATCATCAATTAAGGGTAAAGAAGGAGGATATACCAACGATAGGATTCCATACAATGTATGGTCACTATGAATATATGTTAATTAATTTTATTCTTTCTAATACCCCTGCTATATTCATGGATTTGATGAATAGAGTATTTAGAGATAACGTCAAAAAAATTGGTAGTATATGTAGATGATATTATTATCTATTCAAAGTGCTAGGAAGAGCATGGATATCAATTGGTAATTGTGATAAAGACACTATTGAAGGAGAAAATATATGAACAATTTACAATGTGATAGTTTTGGAAATAAAAGGTTTCTTTTTTGGATCATATAATCAAAAGAGAGGGTATAGAACTAGGACCATCAATGATAGAGGCTATTGATGGTTGTACTAGACTATCCACAGTGACTGAGATCTATAGTTATCTTTCTTTGGAAAGATATTATCATTGGTTTTTAGAGAATCTTTCACTACTATCTGATTTCTTAACCAAGATAACTCAGAACGGTGACATGTTTTTATAGGCATATGAATGTTAAGATAATTTAAAAAATTGATGAGAAGGATAGTTAGAACACATTTTCTTACTTTAACATGTAGCGGTGGAGGTCTCTTAATCAATAATGATGCATAAAAGAAAGAATTGTGATGTTTTCTTATAAATAATAGTAAGTTCATTACTTATTACTCATGGAAGTTGAGGATTCATTAGAAAAATTAACCAACTCATAATTTGGAGTTAGCCACAGAAATGTATGAATTAAAGATATGGAGGAATTATCTTTATGATGAAATGTGTGATAAATATACCAATAATAAAAGTATATAATATGTAATAAAAAAGATGGAGTTGAACATGTTCCATAGAAGATGGTAATAGATGATTAAGGGTTTTGACTTCTCAATACATTAACACCCTAGGAATGTAAACAAGGTTGTCAATGATTTGAGTCGAAAGGATAATGATATCTTTTCCATGATAAGGATCCTAAAAGATCCAATATTTATCGATTTGAAAGAGATGGACCTATAAATATTTAATGTAGGGGAAAACATTATCTTTCTCAATTGAATATTCATCTGTCAATCCTTAGGTTGATTTAAGAGGTGAAAAAGGAAGATATGGAGCTACAAAAATAGTTCATAAATTTTCTTGAGTTTAAACATGATAAGTATGCACTAATAAGGTTCAATAATGATGAAATTGTTCCTTACATACTAGATTTAAAGAGGGATAAGTCATATGATGCTCATAGATCTTTGTTATCTATTCATCCTCAAAGTATTAATTTTATAGAGACATGAAAGAATACTTCTGGTGGTATGGAATAAAGAGAGATATTGTAGAGTTTATATCTCGGTGCATGGTATGTCAACATGTTAAGGATAAAAGAGAAAAATATAAAGAGATGTTGCATCCATTACCCATACCAGAATGGAAATGGAAGAACATCACAATGATTTTTTTCTTTGGACTCCCCAAAACCCATAAAGGGTTTAATGCTATATGGGTGGTAGTTGATCACCTTACTAAGTCATCACACTTCATTTCTATTAGAGAAGACATCTCTCTAGATCAACTTGGGAGGATATACATTTTATAATTTATAAGTTTGCATGAAGTACCACATTCTATTGTATCTTATCAGGACCTGAGGATCACCACAAAATTATGGCAATGTCTTCCTCAAGAAATTGATACTGAATTGATTTTTGGAACTACTTAACATCCTCATTCAAATGGTCAGTCATAAAGGAAAATTCAAACCCTAGAGGATATGTTTAGATATTTCTCTCTAGATTTTAATGGTGGTTGGATCAATACCTTCCTCTAGTTGATTTTGTTACAGTAATAGCTTTCACTAAAGCATTCATATGAATTATTATGAAGCCCTCTAGGAGAAGAAATTGGGAGCACCAATATGCTCGGATGAAGCTGGGGAAAGAAATTAATTCAGACCTTATATCATTGATGATATGACTAAGAAGGTTATAAAAATTCAGCAACAAATCATGGCAGCACAAATCCTGAAAAAAATAATAATGATAACCGATGGTGTGAACTATAATTTTAATTTCATGAGAAGGTGTTTCTATGAATTTCTCCATGGAATAAGGTTATGAGGTTTTGGAAGAAAGGGAAACTAAGACCCAAATATATCGGTCCCACTAAAATTCTTGATCATATCAAGAAAGTAGTCTATTACTTGGAACATCATCCAAATATCTCTAAATTATGTGATGTTTTCCATGTATCTCACCCAATAAAGTACATACCTAACCCTTTAAATATACTTAACTAAAAGGACATTTTGTTGGAGGAGGTTCGTTCTAACATGGAACATCCAATTTAAATTCTTGATCTTATAGTGAAAGTTCCTTGAAACAAGAATTGTCACTAGGTCCATGTTTTTTAGAGAAATCACCAGTTAGTGAAACCTATATCGGATATTTTGGATAAGATGAAGTATAATTACCAAAAGTTTTTTTACCAGAATGGATTATTTTGAGGAAAAAAGTCATTTTAAGGGGGGTATAATGTGACACCATGAGTTTATTTGAACATTATTTTCTTTCTTTTTTTGAATAAATTAAAATTTTTAATGAAATAAATTACATTGAAACAAACTTTCCTTCAACAGTACAATGACTGATATTGTAGTATATGCAGCACGGACTAGGATTACGTTATATGAATCAATGAGTTTCCATGAAACTGATTTTTTAATACTAATTAAAATGAGATCATTATAAAATATCTATTAAACTTAGTGATACAAATAGTAATAAATAATTTTAAAATATCATTTATATTGCTTTTATATAAATAAAACATATTTACAATGATGTGTATATTTTTCAGTAAAGCCTTTATATGATTATAAATTCTATTATCTTAAAGGAGTTACAATTTCTTTCCTTCTATTAATAATAATAATATTAATTTTAGACAATAATATAAATAAAAATTGATACAATAAACATCTATTTTGAATTCATAATTTCAAAATTAATTTAGTGTGAATTTTTATAATTTATATGTGATGTTTTATTTTTTATGAATAGTGAAAAATAATGCATTGTAGTAAAAAACTACATTTTTTGTTTAAATAATTATTATACAATGAATTGATTTCAACATTAAACTATATAATTTATCAATATATTAATCCGATGTAGGTTATTGAAATATTTTTTATATTAAAATTTTATATATAATCTTATTGAAAATGATCATTTTACCCACCTTCTTACCACGTCAGCAGGATTACCATTAACAATAATTTTTACACTTTTATAAGTTAAATTTTATAAAAATGGACATGAATGGTTGAAATAATTATTACATTTAGATTCTATTGAGATCAAATTATTTTTTTGGATAGTAATATTAGTAATTTTTTATTCTTATCTACCTGGGTTAAGGGTAAATCATATAATTAAAGGAAAAAAATAATATTATAATATTATAAAGCAACCCTAAAACTTTTCGAAATTAAATTGGATGAGTTGTTTTGACCATAAAAAAACAAAAGTTGAAATTATGATCTTTTATGCCACTTGGGTAAGAATACGATATCTGTTATATTTTATTTAAAGATATGTTAAAAATAGAATACTCATAATTTTAATAAGTAAATACTTTTTAAGATTTTATTATACATAAGATAAATTTGACTATGAATAGTCATTTGAAATATGAGTAATATATCTTCATATTTATATTTTATTTTTTATTTTTAGTCAATAAATAATTTAATTAAAGGATTTTATAATAATGATGGAATAGTTGTTTAATTTATGGAAGTATCAATTAAATGATATTAAAAATACTAAAATAAATATAAGTTAACATAATTAATGACCAAAAATAAATTTATTGATAATTTATAAATTTTATTGATATATTATATGTGTTATTTCGATGTTAACATATTGTTAAGAAATTTTTTTGAAGATAAATTTTAAATATTATCAAAATTGTCATACATGATAATTTAAAATAAATAATATTCATTAACTGATATAAAATTTATAAAAATATATAATTCCTATAACTAACTAGAATAAGGTAAAATACATCATCAATAATCCCCTTGGCCTACTTCGGTAAATTTATAGTAATTATATTATCTATATATTTTAAAAAGCCATGTTGTCAAGGTTAGAGTTAAAATTTTTAACTAAGGGTTAAAACCAAAACATAAGGTTTATAATGTTACATAAACCTACCTAAAAATTATTGGTTGAGATTATTTATACCCATCCTAATATTATATTTTAAATAACTCAAATTTAAATTATTTTAAATTTAAAATTAATTTATATTAATTTGATATTTTAAGAGTTTCCTAGAGTTCCCCTCCCCTCTCTTATAAAAGGGAATCTCCTCCATCACTTATCATCACACCACCTTGAGAATTATATATTTACCAACCCTGAAAAAATTATCTTATAATAATTCTTATTAATGTTATAGAGGTCATGGTATTCCAAAAATCCCACCCCTTGTGTCTCTAAGAGGAGACCCAAAGCTAGTCCACCAAAGAAGAGGTGACTGTTTTACCAATCCAATTCAGTTTATTTTATTCTTTTTCTTCTTTTTATTTTTTTGTTTCTATAATAAAGTAAGAAATATAGTATCATCTATATAAAAATATTTTATTATGATTATTGTATAAACATATCCCTTCTTTTATCCATCACATGGAAAACAATATCACCATGAATGTGTATGTACGACTTCCTGTCTCCATATCATGGTATAGTCTTTTTTATCAACATCTTTTAGGACTGAGAATTATGATAATTTTAATGATAATATATGATATCTATAATATAATTATAACTCCTTAATAATAAAATCATTTCTACATTTTTACTATCCACTATTTTGGGAAAATTATAATGTCACTCGTGCATACATATGACTTACCATATCGATGATGCGATGTTACTTGTTATTCACCTATATTTCACATTTATGGATATAAGGATGAATTTTAAGAATATATATGTTATATATGAAATTTAAATTATTTTGGAATTATAATATATAATTTCATTTCATTTCTTTTAGCCTGAAAATAAAATGAAATCAACATTCAAGCGTATGTACATCCTACCATTTCCAAGAACGGTGTATTTCATTTATCATTAAAGAATATTATAAATACTAATATACTTAATATATAATATATTTATATCATGTTTTATATTATTTAAATACATAAATCATGATATATATATTACAATCAACAATACCATGTGAAATCTCATAAGATTTATAAAGAGGTTATCACCCAAAACACAACATTAATAAGAAGTTAGTAAAAAACTGGTAAAGGAAACTCTTAAAAGAAATAATATATGGTATTAAAAATATGAATATGGTTATTTGATACACGTATAATAATATTTTATTTATTATATATTATTTATTAACTAGTATGAAGAGTGTCATGATATAAATTATGTGTTAATTTTGCAAATAGATTATTATCTATGGATGTTTATATGAAAGAATCTATTGGGGAATATTTATCATCCATGTACATGTTTTCTAAATTTTTATAAAATGTTTTAATATTATCCTATGGATGTTTTAAGACATTTATACCCATTTTAACTTTTTACTACATGGTTTGAAATGAATCTATTTTTCATTTAACAAACAGGGTTCTTTGTGACTTTTTTTTTGAAAATATGTGAGGAGAATGTTTTATTTTAACTTATATAGAATGAATAGAGTTGTATGATTTAATGATACCTTATGTCCTGGAATCTTCTCCCAAAATATTAAAAGCTTATTTTTGATGAAAAGTTTTATTTTAAAATTTCTCATAATTTTAAGAAAAGAAAACATTTTCAAATAAGGAAGGATATTTTTCTCAAGAATTATTTTCAAGGGATCATTCAAAATTATTTCTCATCTAAGATGACATATATTGGTGTTAATCATGACTTTTTGTGAAATTATCTAAGTTTCCATTCATATTATTTCTCTAAAATGGTTTATGTTTTGAGGAAAATATGTTTATGAAAGAATTTTCTCTACCACGGGTTATATGCTTATGAAACCCACCTCTTTTCATAGGTTATACTTTGATAAAATTATAATGAAACACGTCTCTTTTCCTTATGTTATGATATGATTACATTTTTATGATACCTATTTCATTACCTGGGTTATGATATTATTTTTTATGATATTTTGGAACATGTATGTATGATTTCATTATGATATTTGTTGAACCTATATCTCCATTTAATGCATTGGATAAAGATTTATATCTCATTAGATAGTCATAAGGGACTTCTTCCTCTAAGATAGTTATGGGAGTGATCCATCACTTCCAAGATGGTTTAGGAACTGAACCCATACTACAAAGATGGCCTTGGAAGATATTCCTTGACTGTGATGAAAATCATTATTATATTCTTATGTGTCTACAACAGTTCCAAGTTTTATTTCTATGTTATGATTTCATGGTGCATGATCGTTATTTCATTATGATTCTTTTCTTATGAACTGAAAATACTTATTCCATGATTCTTATTTATGATATTTTACATGTAGGGTTTGATAATTTAATTTCATGATCATGCTCTCATACTGTAACGTCCCTGTTCTGGAAGCCACCTAGAGGTTCCCCATACCCGATTGGTCGCATGGCCTCAAGCGCATTTCTCCAAATGCCCGAGGCTGCCGACTAGTAGCGAGAGCCTTGGGTGTGATAGTGGGGAAACTATGCCCTCATTGGCAGAGTACACATCTGAAGAGAAACAAACATGCATTAGAAGAAGCAGTAATAACCAACAATATAATAGCGTAAGACTAAATCAACAAACTGGAGCACATATTTATATATAAATTGATGCATTATACATAACTAGGAAACCATCCAAACAAGTCACAATGCTGGAAAACAATACAGTACCAAAAAAAAGTACAAAGGAAAAGTAAACAGCTCCTCAGCATCGCAAGCCAAGGCTTGCTCCCATGCTCCCCTGCTCCAAGCAATCATGTTCCAGAAGTCGAAGGGCTTTTCCCTTGTCTATAACTGCAACAACATAGTATGCTTGGGTGAAAAAGCATGGCCCAAACAAGGTCTGAGATAAAATCCCATTAGGAAACCACATGAAGATCTGTGCCTAATAGTCAGTGACTATATGGCAGGTAAAAGCACACTATGTAGTAAACAGCAACAAGAAAACAGTAAGCAGTAAACAGTAAAAAGTAAAACAGGATGATACATAGCAGCAATCATTCCACAACCAATCAATATAAACAAAAAGCTAAAAGCCAGAAAACCTCTGGGAAGTACTCACAGCCATTCCCTCTGGTCCTATCCAAGAAGTACCACAACCCTCTGGGCAGTGCACTCAGCCTAACCCCTTTGCCTTTGTCATAGGAATTTATGAGACTCTCGGGGGAAGCTCACTCGGTCAATTCCCCTCATAGTCTAGGGCAGTTAGGGACTCTCTTGAGGAAGATAATGTGGTCTAACCCTCTTATCCCCAAGGCTTAGAGACTCTCTGAGGAAGCTATCTCAGTCAATTCCTCCTATAGCCTTTGGTATACCACAGATTCTCTGATGAAGCTCACTTGGTCAATTCATCCTCTTGCCTAGGAAGGTTCTTAAAGAGATTCAAACAAGGTAAAAATCTCTGAATAAGCTCACTCGATCTACCCTCATGTAGTCTGTAAAATCCAAGACTCTCTGGGAGCTCACTCGGTCCATCCCCTCTGTAGTCTGTAATATCTAAGACTCTCTGGGAAGCTCACTAGGTCTATCCCTTATAGTCTATAGCACCATGTTCTCTCAACCCTGTTCCAGTCAGTGCATAATAATGCTATAAGGCTAAAGTAAACCTATTGGGCTACTTGGATAACCAAAGTACACCTATTGAGCTACTTAGATAAACAGTCTATACGACAACAGGCATGTCATGAGTTTCACTTCAACCTATAACCGCAAGGCATGAAAACAGGTGTAGCAGCCAAAGGCAAACAAGACCCAAAAGTCGTAAATAGAACAAACCAAGGGAAAAACATCCAAGCACAAAAAAATACCCTCTAAAATGGTCAAATTTACCTCTACACAAGCATACAAGCAAGGTAGGAAAACAACAAGGGCCAAAAAGGTAAACACGCAATACCTCGTTCATGGGTATTGGTGGAATTTTCACATAAAACATAGAGACTTTGAACGGTAAGGCACAAACCACCTACCTCAATCCTAGGAGATCGATATACTTGAACTATGATGGATAATTCCCCCTATAATTTCGTAGATCTGAGAAAACGCACAAATATTTCAACCTTAGATAACTTGAGAAAGAGGAAGAATTGGAAAACAAGGCTCAAGAAGAAGTAAGAACTCACCGATGTGCTTCCAATGCAATCGACCGTGCTTGAATCAGAGAACGGATGGAGAAGCGAGGGCTCGTGGAAGATCCGGCCGTACAGGTTGCTCTCGGATGAACCATACCTAGAAGAAGATGATTATCATGATTAGGCGTGACCCTTGTCCTCTTAGTGAAGAAAATAAAAGTACAGAGCATGTATTTTTAAAGTACATAGCATGTAGTGGTTTTTTCTGTACTCTGCCAAAATCGGCCTCCACATCACCCCTACACACCGTGTATGTAGCCCGGGCATGACCAGTACACGGCTTCAAGCCAGAGAGGAGTACACAGTGTGTACTCATAAAGTACACGACATTTACTTTGAAATTTTCCAGAAACTCCATTTTTCTTAAAAACTCCAGAAAGAGTAAAAGCATACCTGAAATAAAGATCCGGGTTCTTACAAAATTCCCCCTTAAAGAAATTTGTCCCAGAATTTCCTTAGATGGGCGTAGAAGAAGGATCCTCGAACAGTTCCAGCCACTACGATCGAACCTCGACCTCCCTCTCCCAAGTCTCATCCTGTACTCGCCCGTACAACCATAGCACTTGTACCAGAGGAACAGACCGGCCTCAGAGATCCTTTGTACTGCGATCGAAAATTCGGATGGTATGCTCTTCAAACGGCGCATCTGCTTCAAGCTAAACCTCCTCGGGCTAAAAGACATGATACGAGTCTAAAAAGCAACGTCGGAGCTGAGAGATGTGGAAGACATCGTGCATGTCCTGGTACCTCTTAGGTAGCTGCAACCAATAGGAAACCATCCCAACTCTCTCCAAAACCTCAAACGGCCTGACGTAACACGGTGAAAGCTTACCCAGTCTCTGAATCCTCTTGTGTCCCATCCTCAGTGCGACACGTAGAAAAACCTGATGCCCGACCTCAAACTCCAAAGGTCATCTCCGTTGATCAGCATAAGACTTCTGTTGAGACTGTGCTGTATCCATCCTCTTCTGAATCAACTCTATCTACTCTGAGGTCTCCTGAATAAGACGAGGTCCTAGCAAAGCTGCCTCTCCTGCCTCTAGCCAGCATAAGGGTGATCAGTATGGCCTACCGTATAGTGCCTCATATGGTTCCATTTGGATGTTCACCTGAAAACTGTTGTTGTAGGTGAACTCCACAAGAGATTTATGCTTCTCCCAAGAACCAAAAAAGTCTAAAATTCATGCTCGGAGCATATACTCAAGCACCTGGATCATGCGCTCAGACTGGCCATCAGTTTGGGGATGGTATGCTGTACTCAAAATTACCTGTGTACCAAAAGCCTTCTGAAGTCCCTTCTAGAACCGAGAGATAAAGCACACATCCCTGTCTGAATAAATAGAGTGTGGAACTCCATGTAGACGTACAATCTCTCTGATGTACAGTCATCCCAGATCATCAAAACTGAAGGTCTCCTTGATCAGAAAGAAGTGTGCAACCTTCGTAAGCCTTTTGACGACAACCCAGAAAGCATCACTTCCCCGAGGTCACCTCGGAAACCCTGTCATGAAGTCCATCGCGACATCGTTCCACTTCCACTCTGGAATGGGTAACTGCTATAAAATCTCTTCTGGTTGCTGATTCTCTGCTTTCACCTGCTGACAAGTAGTACATCTCATGACAAAACCAGCTACATATTTCTTCATACCTGGCCACCAGTACTGTGGATGAAGATGCCGATACATATTGGTGATGCCAGGATGAACTAACCAAACTAAGGAATAGAAATCCCCCACCAGCTCCCCGCTTATGTCTAATGGAACCCATATGTGTCCCTAGAAATGCAAGATTTCATCCTTGCTCACTGTGCATCCAGGAAGAGGGTCCCCTCCTGACACACTCTCCCGCAGGACTAAGGCCTTTGAATTTGATAGCTTCCTCATTCGTACCCGATCAAGAAGCAAAGAGGTAACAACCACATAAGAAAGAAAGGACTGTCCTTGCCTAACATGCACCTCCAGATGCATCTCAGAGATCAGAGCCATAAGCTGCCACTCACTACTGGCCTTACGAACTACCTGAATCTGGGTTCTTCTGCTCAACGCATCTTCCACTGCATTTCCCTTTGCTAGAGTATAGGCGAGCTCGAAGTCAAAGGACTGAAGATACTCGACCCACCTATGCTATATTAGATTCAGATCACGCTGAGTGAATATATACTTAAGACTCTTGTGGTCGGTGAAAACCACAAAGTGGTCTCCCAGAAGATAGTGTCTCCAACAAAGTAAAGCATGAAGAACTGCTGCCAACTCCAGATCGTGTGTAGGGTAATTACTCTCGTGTGGCCTCAACTGCCGAGACCCATACGTAACGAATCCATCTCCCTGCATGAGCACATCACCTAGCCTAATACTTGAAGCATCATAGTAAACAGTGTAGCCATTACCTAGATCTGGAAAGACTAGTGTCTATGCTGACGTCAACCTCCCATTCACCTCAGGAAATGATGACTCACAAGAATATGACCATAAAAACTTCACCCCCTTCTTGGTCAGACCTATCAATGGTGCTTCTAGGAATTAAAAGTCCTGAATAAAGCTTCTGTAGGATCCGTACAGCCCTAGGAAACTCCACACCTTAAATACATTCTTCAGCTGTTCCCAGGAAACTATAGCTCTCACTTTTTCTGGTTTTACTGACACTCCTGTCTCTGAGATAACATGACCTAGGAAGTGAATCTGATCCATACAAAAGTGGAACTTAGAGAGTTTAGCATACAGTTGATGATCTCTCAGTGTACTCAGAACGATCTCAAGATGTGTGGAATGGTCGTGTCGATTGTGAGAGTACACCAAGATATCGTCCATGAAGACCACAACAAAGGAGTCCAAGTACAGATGGAACACTCGGTTCATCTATTCCACGAATCCTGCAGGCACGTTCGTAAGACCGAACGACATGACTGTATATTCTTAAAGACCATACCTTTTCCTGAAAGCTGTCAGAGGTATATCTAATGGTCTAACGTGAAACTGATGTTAATCGGAACTCAAGTCAATCTTCGAGAACACCTGGGATCCTCAAAGCTAGTCAATGAGGTCAAAAATCATCAGCAAGGGATATCGGTTCTTGACCATCAACTGGTTCAGCTTTCAATAATCCAACCAAAGATGAAGGGTACCGTCAGCCTTCTTCACGAACAGGACAGGCGAACCCCAAAGAGAAGTACTGGGTCAGATGAAACCCTTCACCTGCAACTCCTCCAATTTCTTCTTGACCTCCTGCAACTCAGGTGAAGCCATCTGATAAGGAGGAATGTACACTGGTTCCACTCTTGGAATGATCTCAATCGAGAATTATACCTCACGCACTAGAGGTAAACCTGAAAAGTCTTCTAGAAATACATCCCTAAAACAATCCACCACAGGAGGAAAGTCTAACTGTGAAGTCCCCTGGTCATCCGGATAAAGACTGGAAATATGGGATGTAACGTCCCCTAGCCCATGATGCTCTGGTCCAGCTCTACCTGCCTGGACATCCCACTCACCTCTATGAAGGAAGGAACCACCCTCTGGTGATACAAAACTCACCCTGCAGTGATAAAAAATCCTGGAAGGGAACCAACTAGTCCATACCGAGAATGAAGTCATAGCCCGTTATCTCTTGGACATAGAGGTCCCATAAGAAATGACACTCCGCAACCTCGAGAGGGCACTCTCTACACTGACATACGCTAGATTTATTCTTTCCCAACGGTGTGTCAAGAGTCAACAAGTCGGTAGATGAAAAGATACAGAGCCCAAGGCTCTCCATAACTGCAAAAAAGATAAATCTATGGGAGGCACCAGTATCCAAAAGAACTGAAGATAAAACTAAGGACACTAAGATCCTACCTCAAAATGTAGATGGGTCGGGATACTGCTCCTGATAGGTCTGCTCCATGGTGAAAGACTGGCCTGCACCGCTGCCCTGCGCCCCTGGCCGACCGCTCTGAGCTGATCCACTCTACTGTCACTGATGACCTGGTGACTGAACACCACAGCCGCGACCTCCACCTCGGCCTGAATGACAGTAAGAACTCCAGATCCCTGACTGGTGGGAAACTGGTGAAGCATCTCCAAAACGTGGGGTCATAGAGGAACCCCTACCACCAGGTAAAGGTGAGAATATGTGACAGAAATGCTGAAGATGGCCTATCTTGCCACAAGACCAGCACTCTATCGGATCCCACCGGCACTGATGCCTAGTATGTCCACTCCTACCGCACTGGTAGCATACGACCTGGCTTCCAGAAGACACATCCCGCGAACCTCGATCTCCTCAAGAAGGCTCTCTGCGATGCTTCCTATTGTCCGTAGGAGGAACACCAGCTCTGGATATCGAACCGCCCTAGATCACTGCTCCAACATCTCTCAGATTGCACTCAGTGATCAGAGCCTGGTTGACGATGGAGGATATCGATGTCAACTGGAAGATATTCACCTCGGAATAGATCTCCTAACTGAGACTCTCCTTGAACTTCCTAGAAAGGAACAACTCATCACCTGCTGGGATCGGTGTGAAAAGTTGCAGCTCAGTGAAGCGAGATGAGTACTCCATAACAAAGAGAGTACCCTACTGCAGACTCATAAAATCCCAGGCTCAATCGGCCCTCAGGGTCTCCAGATAGATGTAGTCATAGAAGGCGCGTCGAAACTCATCCCAAGACATATCCTGCAGACGCCCAGACTGTGAGATCCACTCCCACCACCTCTTGGCGGTGTCCCAGAGCATATAAGTAGCCAAATTTACCCTTTTCTCCGGAGGGATCTCTAGGTGCTCAAAGATGGTCAGTGTGGCCTCTATACACGACTCTACACCCAGAGGTCCTCCATACCCTGAAAAAGTAGGAGGATGCAACTGCTGGAAAACCCACGTCAACTCAGCCATTGACGGGGCAGGAGGCGGTGCTCCCTGGAAGGTCTGCATCATCCTAAGAAAGTCCTCCTTGATCTACGCCTCGGCGCCTACAACGGGTATGACAGCTGGTGCCAAGGCAGGCTCGACTGGAGGATCAACAGGAAGTCCCTGATCATCCATATCTAGCGTCTGATCACAGCTTGATGATAGACGTACAACCGGAGGACGTCTCAGAGGCATAGCTCTGAAAGATCAAAAGCACACTGTAGATCAGGATTAATAAATACATAGAATACAAGAGTACAAAATTGGATAAGGGGGAAGAAACTATCAAGTTTTACAAAACACAACTACACGATGTGTATAAAAACTACACGACGTGTCTACTTAAGCCATTAACATGGGTATGTAACCCTACCCGAAAAGTTGTGTAACACCTCAAACTACACGACGTGTTGACCCGACACATGGTGTGTACTTGAAAACTATTCCCCTGCCTGAGTCTCCTTACATGGCTAACTCACATGATTCAAACCAACCTTAGACTACATGGTGTGTTCCCTAGGGAAACGACATGTACTAGACACTGACTCGGCGTCCCATGTTTTTGGTTACATGGCGTGTTACGAACAAAAATGGCATCTATAGGAGAAGGTGAAACCATCCCGTGTTGTTCGTGACACGGTTGGGTACCTGGGCAAGACTACACGATGTGTTCCCAGATCAACACAACGTGTCTAAGAGAAGGTAATGCTGAACCATGTTGTTTGTGACACGACTGGGCACCTGAACAAGACTACATGGCATGTTCTAAAAACAACACGGTGTGTTTTACTCGAGCTTCCCCAACCCGTGTTGTTAGTGACATGGCCGAGTACACGGCTCTAAACTACAAAGCGTGTACCATCCGTACACGGCGTGTTCCTGAAGGTATTTCTACAACAGCATGTACCTTCTCACACGGTCAGTGACATGGTCTAAAAACTACATGGCGTGTAGTCAAAAAGAACATGCTGTGTATTCTGGGTTTTTCTGGGCAGTAGCTCAGAAACTGCATAGAAGCCCAGAAAACATAGAAACAAGGCAAAGAGGTGCCAAATTCTGATCCGTGCGGGCCCATACTCCCCGCTAACCAAAGCTTGGTATCTCCCACAGTCATAGACAAGATAAAACAGGGTAATGATCCACCAATTTATGGTTCAAGAGGGCCCATAACACCTCAAGAATCAAAATTTGGCATTCATTTAAACAAAGTACAATACAAAGAATTCTCTAACAAGCAACATAGATTCTATCAAGCATCTATCAAAATAACATACATAATCTACATAACGTCTATCCCAATAGCATGCAATTGCTAATGCACCCTAAATGGCATGGAAAGAATGCATGGAATGTGATTTCTACAAGTGCCTATATGATGCATGAGATGGAATACCCTCATCTCATCAGGTTGTGACATAAATAGAACCGTAATATCAAATCAATAACAATACAAAGCATGTGAATCACTCTAGGTGAAATCGTATCAACCATAAAATCTCAAAACCAGGAAACTGCAATAAACGAGGTAGTATGGCTTTTCCATGTACATAGGTTAACTACTCCAGGGAATATCTTATTACCATGTAATGAATCCGTCCTATCCCTGCCTAAGTCTCCAAACATTAATGAAAGAGAAAAGAATCCTCTAATACCACTTTGTAACATCCCAGTTCCGAAAGCCACCCAGAGGTGCCCCATACTCGGTTAGTCACATGGCCTCAAGCGCATTTCCCCAAATGCGAGAGGCTGCCGACTAGTAGTGAGGGACTTGGGTATGATAGTGGGGAAACTATTCCCTCATTGGTAGAGTACACAGCGGAAGAGAAACAAACATGCAATAGCAGAAGCAGTAATAACCAACAATATAACAATAGAAGACTAAATCAACAAACTAACGCACATATGTATATATAAAATGATGCATGATACATAACTAGGAAAGAATCAACACAATTTACAATGCTGGAAAACAATACATTACCAAAACAAGTACAAATGAAAAGTTAACAGCTCCTCAGCATCGCAAGCCAAGGCTTGGTCCCATGCTCCCCTGCTCCAAGAAATCATGTCCTAGAAGTCGAAGGGTGCTTTCCCTTGTCTATACCTTCATCAACATAGTTTGCTTGGGCCCAAAAGCATGACCCAAACAGGGTGTGAGATAAAATATAGTAGGCAACCACCCGGAGATCTGTACCTAACAGTCAGTGAGTATATGGTAGGTAAAAGCACACTAAGTAGTAAACAGCAACAACAAAGCAGTAAGTAGTAAACAGAAAGCAGTAAATCAGGATGATACATAGCAACAATCAATCCACAACCAATTAAAAGAAACAAACAGCTAAAATCTAGAAACCCTCTAGGATGTACTCGCAACCATTCCCTCTAGTCCTATCCAAGAAGTACCACAACCCTCTGGTTAGTGCACTCAGCCTAACCCCTCTGACTTGGTCATACGAATTTATGAGACTCTCTGTGGAAGCTCACTCGGTCAATTCCCCTCATAGTCTAGGGTAGTCAGGGACTCTGTTGAGGAATATCACACGGTCTAACCCTCTTATCCAAAAGGTCTAGTGACTCTCTGAGGAAGCTATCTCGGTCAGTTCCTCCTATAGCCTCAGGTATACCATAGACTCTCTGAGGAAGCTCACTCGGTCAATTCCTCCTCTAGCCTAGGAAGGTTCTTAAAGAGATTCAAACAAGGTAATACTCTCCGAGTAAGCTCACTCGGTCTACCCTCTTGTAGTCTATAAAAACTGAGACTCTCTGGGAGCACACTCGGTCCATCCCCTCTGTAGTCTGTATTATATAAGACTCTTTGGGAAGCTCACTAGGTCTATCCCTTATAGTCTATAGCACCAGGTTCTCTCAGATCTGTACCAGTCAGTTCATAATAATTCTATAAGGCCAAAGTACACCAATAGAGCTACTTAGATAACCAAAGTACACCTATAAAGATACTTAGCTAAATAGTCTACAAGGAAACAAGCATGTCACGAGTTTCACTTCAACCTATAACCGCAAGTAATGAAAACGGGTGTAGCAGCCAAAGGAAAATGAGACCCAAAGGCCGTAAATAGAACAAAGCAAGGGAAATACATCCAAGAACAACAAATTACCCTCTAACATGGTCAAATTTACCTCTACACAAGCATACAAGCAAGTCCGGAAAGCAACAAGAGAAAAAAAGGTAAACACGCAATACCCCATTCATGGGAATTGGTGGAATTTGCACATAAAACTCAGAGACATTGAACGATAAGGCACAAACCACCAACCTCGATCCTAGAAGATCGATATACTTGAAACACGATGGATAATTCCCCCTAAAATGTCCAATATTTGAGAAAACGCACAAAACATTCAACCTTAGATAACTTGAGTAAGAGGAAGAATTGGAAAACAAGGCTCAAGCAAAAGGAAGAACTCACCGCTGCGCTTCCAACACAATTGACCATGCTCGAATTGGATAACAGACAGAGAAGCGGGGACTCGGGGAAGATCGGGTCGTACGGGTTGCTCTCGGACGAACCAGACCTAGAAGAAGATGATTATCACGATTAGGCCTGACCCTGGTCCGCTTAGTGAAAAAAAGAAAAGTACAGGGCGTGCATTTTTAATGTACACGGCGTGTAGTGGGTTTTCTGTACTCCACCAAAATCGGCCTCCACATCACCCCTAAACACTGTGTGAGTAGCTTGGGCATGGCCAGTACACGGCTACAAGATGGAGAAGATTACACGGCGTGTACTTTGAAATTTTCCAGAAACGCCATTTTTCTTAAAAACTCCATAAAAAGTAAAAGTGTACCTGAAACGAAGATCCAGGTTCTTACACATACCCTTATTCTGTTGATTATATTTACATATTTTCCTTTTTTACCCTTATATAGAATCTGATCTCACCCCTTTTTATGTCTTCCATTCATCCAACTTATGAATATATATATTGTGTTTTATGTTTATAAGAAGGTTGATGGTAAATTATAACATAGTAGGAGATAATTTAGCTCACTTATGTAAGTTCTTGAATTTAATTCCAGTTCTCGAATTCAATATAAGAATAAAAAAACTTTTTTCAAAATTTCCAAAATGAAAAATAATTTCCTTTTTAATGAAAATAAGTAAATAAATAGTAAATAAATAGTAAATAAATTATCCAATAATGGAATTTAAAACCTAAAATAATTAAGATGATTTATATCTTTAAATTAATTAATAATTGAAGATGTTAATGATCCAAAAAATGTGGAATAAAATGGAACAAAATTAATGATGAATTTAAATGAAAATTAAGATAGGGTTTTGAAGATAACAAAAAGTGTTGTATCATTTATTCTAAAATGAAATTCCATTCCATCATTCAATATATTTGCTTTATATCATTTATGGATGATATAAAACCTTACCCCTTAGTGTTTTTCAGCCCATTTTTAATTATTTTTGTTCTTACCATGCCTTTCCAATCCCATGTGTATCCTCCTTTCTTCCATTATTCTTGGTGTTGTGAAGTCATGAAGTCTTATCATGAGGTACATGATATAATTCTTCAATTTTGTTTTGTTAAATGTGTGATTTAATCATTCTTCAGTATTTCTGGGTAAATTGTTTCATTTACCTCAGAGAAAGATAATAATCCATAAATCTTATAAAGAATGACAATTTAACAAACTGGGAAAGTCATAATGGAGGATGGAAATATAATAATCCAGGACATAAAATATTCATAAATGTAATTATATTTACAATAATTGAGTTATTAGTAATATAGTGTATTTTAGATAAATATTATTATCTAAAAAAATATTAATTGAATATAGTTTTATATTACTAGAAACTCATAAATTTAAGAGATTTAAATGATAGTTTTATATTCATGTTTAATATGATTATTATTTTGAGAATTATCTAAGAAATAGAAATAAGAATATCACATGTTATCGTATTTTTTAATTTCTATTATTTTCCGGAAAGAATTATTGAATAATTATAAAAACTTGGGTATTAAAAAAATATAATTATCACATGTAATATATAATTGATAACTCATGACATGGTTATTAAATAAATGGTTGGCGAATTGTAATTGAATGTGTGTTTATGATTTTTTGATGTTTATTATTATTTACTTGATAGTTTGTTATCCATTTTGGATGTATTTTTGTTAGTGTGTAGCATGATTTATATATTGAGAAAATCCTTAAAAACATAAATCCGAAAATTTTAATTTATTAAAAGAATAACATTATAATATAATTACTGGTCTTTCTTGAAATTTTTTGAACATGGAATTAATGCTTGAAGTGTGTTTATGTTGACTTAAACATATTGTCATATAATTATTATTGGTTAGTTTTTGTGGAAAACATAATAATAATAAAATGTTTCATTCAAGATGAAAATTAAAATGGTTGTTTTCTATATATAAGTATTTGGGGATAAATGAACACATTTCAGATTATGGAAGGCTTGACTTCCTCAATGCATTGGGATTACTTTAATTTTAATTGTTTATAGAAATTACATTTAATATGTATGTTATCTCTAGGATAATTAATTTATTAATATCACTTGATGTCACTATTCATGAAGCTAGATATGGTTGGGAATGTTTGATGTGTAATGGCATGGGAGTCTAGGACTACAGTGATGGTCAATGCTAATAATGATGAGATGGATTATAGTATACATGACAGTGTGGTAATGGTACAATAGTGGTATGAATGTGTTTAGAGAAATGATTTATCATCAATATATATTCTTGTTTTATTATTGTTTGATATTTGGATGGACGAATATCATTGTTGTTTCTAATTACTCGATACATTTCAAATAATTTCATGGAAACAACATCATTGAGGTTGTATCTTTGGATGTTTCCAATATTAAAGGATATATTCCCTAAATCTATATTTATATATGATATATTTTTGTGTTACATATAGTCTTGTATGAAAATTATGATTTTCATGCATTGGGTATACTATTGCATGTGTGTAGGACATCCAAACCATTCACCACTTAGCCTTTAATTTAAAAGAACCATTATATAAGATAAAATGGTAAGTAAATGCATAAGATAAATTTGTATATTCATGATCTATTCAATATATTTATTCATGTGTTTCAATGAATGAATAAATGATATATAAATTAATGAGTATATTTGATTTACTATTAAATCTACTACTATGTGATCGTAGTATGTGTGTGTGATTACTTTTGTATGAAAATACTCTATGCCTCAATTATTTCTTTGTCTTTATCCTTTACACTGAGAAACCCTAGAACGTCATGGATGTTAAGAGATACTGCCTGAACATTGATTTATTCAAGAACAGTCTATTGATAAACTATGGAGATGGTAATATTTTTATTTCCATTGTGATATCTCTCAAATTCATCATATGAATGAGATTAGGATTTAATGAACAATCTCTTAGGTGTGAGGTACACCAAATTTATAGTAGTTCTCTATTTTAGTTTTATATGAAGGTTTCATATATCTTGTTTGGGAAATCCTAGAAATAATGTTTTAAATCACTTTTTAATTTCCAAATAATTTTTATTAGAATCCAACAAAACCCCATAGTGGTATCAATGGGATACATGTTTAGAATTTTGAATTAAACACATGAATTAAATAAAATACAAAAAAATATCACATCATCTTTTTTCAGAAATTCAATTTCATAAAAGGGTTTACCCTTACATAGCTGGGGTACGTGAAGGTATCCAAAACCTTACCCTTATGCAGCTAAATTTCTTAAGGGTAACAAAGGGATTATCCATATATAGAGTGGTCTATATAAGGGTCATATAACCTTACCCTTATTTATATTGGTCTATGTAAGGGTCATCAAAACTTAACATTATACGAAATAAGGGCTTCATAAATGTAGTTTCATTTTTAAAAGGGTTACGTAAAGGTAATTTTCAACTTACCCTTACATGAGACATATATTTAAAGGTTTTACCATTATGTATCAAGGTCTTTTGGAGGTTCATAATGTTAAATTGTTTCTTACCATTACATAGCAGTTCTAGAAGGCCATATAATGGTATATCATGGACTACCCATATGTGAAACGTTCACATAAGGGTCATAACATTATGTAGAATGAGTTTGGAAAATGTAATCTTATTATTACCTTTATATAATGTGTTATTTTTAATCCATGTAACATTAATTAGTGACTTACCATTACCCAATGTATTTTAGATGTCTTGCATATAGGTAGAATGATTTAACCTTATGTCAGAATACCCCTATTTGTAATGTTAATCCGAATTAATTTAATTTTTTTAAAAAAATTACATTTAAAATGATTAAAATGGTTTATAAAATGTTTATAAAAAATTATAAAAGTTATTTTTGGAACATATAACTTATAAAGGGTCTATAAACTAATTAATTAATTATAAAAGGTTTATAATTAATTAATTAAATGTTTATGAAACATTTTTCCCAAATATTTAATGTTAATATTTGAAATATCTTTTAACAAATTGTATGAAAATTATTATGATATAGAAATAAAAGTGTTTATTTATAAATCATAAGAAATAATTTAAAAAGGGTAATAAATTATGAAATAAGAAAAAAATATAAAAATTTTAAATATAAATTATGAATTTTACATAACTGATTAATTTGAATTGTCCAAATAAAAGGGGTCCTTATTTGAATATTATCAAAGCCACGTAAACGGTTGTGATGATAGATATGATCTAGGTTTAAATGATTTTTAAATATGTGATATTAGATTGTGTAAAATGTTTACCTAAAAGTAATTGAAATGTAAATTTATATAATTTATAAAATATCATATATTTGAAATAGAAATGAAATATAATGATAAATATGAAAATGTTCATATTTGATGGAATATAAAGTGTTTATATCCATGTTTATAGGATGCCTATGAAAAAAGTATAAATTTATAAAATTTTAATAATTAGATTTTATTTATGAATTGTTCATAAATGGTAATGTCATGTTTAAAAATTGGAATATCTCTATTATTAAAAGGTTATTCCATTCTATATTAATGTTCAGTAAATTGTATATGAAATGTGAATAATCTATATTCTTTATTTTAAAATGTTAACTTGCTTCTAGGAT
Organism: Viscum album; assembly: GCA_963277665.1. Classification (NCBI taxonomy): domain Eukaryota; kingdom Viridiplantae; phylum Streptophyta; class Magnoliopsida; order Santalales; family Viscaceae; genus Viscum; species Viscum album. The sequence continues at coordinate 373,512,681 of OY728133.1, read as the reverse complement.
AGTTCCATGCATAACATGCCAAGAATGACTCTGTAATGATTTCATATTTTCATCTACCATGACTTCAGTTTGTAATTAAAGTTATTAGATTTATTTTAATTTCTGAATATAGTTTGTGCATAATATGTTTTAGAGTTATGATGAATTGGATTCTATATTGAGTAATTTATCCTCAGGTAGAAGGAATTAGGGTGCGACTGCCTACTAACCTATAGTCCTACACCTTATCTGGGAAAGTTAATGGGGTTGGTTATCTAGTACCATCAGATTACTCATATGAAGATTGTCAATTTCATATAATTGTATTCCTTTATAAATTGGTCATGTACCTTATGCATATTATGCATTTTAATATGTATAAATATGTTTGAATTCTATTTTTGGGTGAGTAGAACAAACTTGTGGGTTCTGTAAATGATTACACATTAATATAGTTTGAACATATTCGTTTAGTGGAAGGAATGATATTACATACTTAATTACAAGAATAATGAATACATAAAATGTAATAACATCGAATAACATGTTGATATTAAAATTCCCTTAAAACTATAGTGTGAAATTCTTTCCAAAGTGGCACCTGTTACAACCTTAATCGTCCAACCGGGTAGTTTCATGCTAAAGTGGGGTGCCCTTGGATTATCTTATGTAAGATAAGAACAAAAAAAGTTATCCTTGATCATCTTTGGGTAAATTAACACTAAAGGGGGTGTACCTTTAATTTCTTATGATTAGATCATTTTTGGTATTTTATTTTGGTAACACTAGCCAGAAATCCCCAAGGGTTAGGATACCATAGGAATAAAGTTGGGCTTATTCAGATTATTATTTAGAAAAAGGGTTTTCTAATAAACAACCCAAGATTCATATATTATATGATTGGGATGATGCGATACCTAAATTACTAACCATTAATTTGCACACCAAAGAATGGTCATTTACATAGTACAATATAGATCTTGGACCGCTATTGGGTATAATGGATTTTAAAGGGGTCATCATTTTAGTGGTATTAAATTTAATAAAATTACTTCTTAAATGGTTAATAATATATGGTACTCTTCTGATAAATGTTTTTTTATATATAATATAATCTTCAACACCAAGCTAAACTTTGATATCAACCCTTGTTAAGGAGAATATTAATATAATATAATCCCTATACTAGTAACTTAATAATTGTTTTTAAGAATGATTTGTTATTGAAGAAAAGTTATTAAAGAAAATTATATGTGTTAATAGTGTGTTGTAATAGATCGACACGTGAATCTAGATTCTTATGGAATAACAGAGTAATTTATTCAAGGTTTCGAAGGCATTAAATGAATAATATATTATTCCATTTATGGAATTTATCATATTCTCATCTATATAATTTTTTTGTCAGTATGATTGAAATCAAGAAATGTTTACTTGATATTCTCAATGTGTTAAGAATGGATCAACTGGGAATATGATTTCTAGATTCTAGAACATTATAGATAGTACAAGTAGGTAAAAGTTATAACTTGCAATAAATAAATTAGTGTAAAATTTCATCATTTTTCTTCTAGAATCCAATCATGGTACTCAAAACCTATGGTTATTAAGAAAGAGGAATAATAATTCCATATGATATGATTATCAGGAATACTTGAACGAGTTTGTGAAACTCCATGGAATTTCCATGCTGGGTATGGATAATATATAAATTAGTTCTTTACTCATAAAAGGTATATTATCCAAAATATATTTTTTACATGTGTTTTGAATAAACAAGAGATTAAAATACAAGTAATAGTTGTTTTAGCATGTAGTCTATATTAATGAACCAAGTAGTTTCAACACATTAATGTAAATGACAGTGTCAAAGATCAAATGAATTTATGTAAAAGATTTGTTTCTTAAAATATTTCTCTAATGTGATAAGATAATATGTTTGATAAAAAATAATTTTGATGATTAAATGTATACACATGGCTTATGATTCATTAATTTCTATCTTCTTTTTTTGAAAAATGTATGGATAATTGTTTTTTATCTGGGATAAATTTTTTTCAAAACATTTATTAAAATATTTTGGAATGTGTTTCTAGCACCCATCAGTGGTATATTTTATCATTTTTTTTATTAAATGGAAAATGTTCCAAAAAATAATAATAATATCATTTATGTTATAGAAAAAAAGTTTATTTGTTAAATATTCCTTCTAAAAGAAAATAAATTTTATTTCTTAAACAAAATGGTTCGTATTTATTAACAACATATTCTAATAATAAAATAGTGTTCAAGAGGCTAGTGGGAGTATGTTAGGAATTAGACACATTCAAAATTAAAAAATAAATGATATCACCAATCTTATGTTAATGTGTTATCTAGTAAATATTCTAAAATTGTTATGATATGTGGCTGTAAAGAAAAATGTTAGGTGTAACATTAAGTTACCATTTAGAAAGTGGATATATATATTATTCCTGTCTAAGATTAATGTGTTTTTTTACTCAAAATACTAAAAGTGTTTAGGGTATGTGGTGATAAATAAAAAATTTAAATAGTTAAATTTAGTTATCATAAATATTGAAATACATTGTTTCATGATGGACTTTACTAGTCAAAATGAAAATTCCTTTACATTTGATATCTGAAAATAGTTTCGGTTATGGTGGTAAAGGTAAATGTGAAGTATCCAATTTATTTACCGCATTAATGTGATTGAAACATTATCCTAAAAGTGTTTGGAGGACTAGTAAACAATAATGTAAGTAGTTATATTATTTCAAGTAAAATTTTAATGGAATACAGTTTGAAGGATGATGAAGATGAACTTCAAAAGAGTTATATGTAGATAAAAAAATTAGACATCATAAAATTTTATGTTATGAAGATATGAAGTTTTAATCTTTTTAACACGTTGAATAGTTAAGAATATGACTTCTAAAATTCACCATTATTCAAACTAGATTTATTTATTGATACTTATCACTAAATATGTATTGGGACTATTTTATTAGATGGTGTCATAGATTTTTTATGAGTATTAAATATGATGTAATGTGTCAAAAAACAAGGTGTAGTAAACATAAAGATGATATTTTCATTTATCATATATGATATGATAAAATGGGTATTATTTTGTTTTTTAAATAATATTAATGAATTTAAGAATATTAAAATGTATCAAATTGAAATAAAACCACCATTTTATCATTATTTCACATTGGATACATAACATTATATATGGATATAAATTTTGTAAAGTGAAATGATAATTGACCTCTCAGTGTATGACTTCTAGTTTATCCATATCTATTGTTCATTATGGAGTATTATAGGTTGTGATGAAATGTTAAGGTTACATTGAGTATTATTCTTATGTGGAGATGAAAAATATGCTCATATGGCACAAGGAAAAGAATAGGATTCATTGTGTGTGTTGGATGACATAATAAGCCTACCACATAGAGTTTCATACTGAAGTATTCAGTATACTAGGGGTGCATGGATCATATTAGAGTCTCAAATACCTATGTTTGGAAAGATACCTATCATGAGAACCATCATACTTTGAAACTATACTTACACAAGTCAATATATTTTCTTAACTAATACATGGGTGGTTGGGTATGTTGTTGATCATGTAATTGGTTGGAGCTTAACCAAGATATGATTTTTCCTCTTGTATGATGAGTATGACATCTACCCCATCGATTGAAGAATATTGTGGGATTTGGTGATTCCACATAGATATTGTATATCTATAGGGATAAGGGAAATGTGATGTGATTATCTATAAGGATTAAGGAAATAAGAAGTATTCATCGATTAGAAGAGAATACAGAACCAATTAGTTATCTATATGGGGATCACATGCTCTATATCCCATGGTAACTCGATATAATGTACAAAAGGAAAACAATTGAATGCATATTTCCATATGATTCAGACTGGTGGAAATAGGTTTTGAGATATTTGTGTTGGATGAAGATCACGCGAGATTACTTTATAGCTTGAGTGCCATTGACACTATTCCAGAGGCCACTCTTTTCAAACATATATGGATCTATACATTCATATTTTTTTCCGCACTATAAATTCCTATGGGGTTACACATTTCATTTTCTGAAACAAGGATTGAATTTTACATGTATAGCTACTCTAAAAATGTTTTAGAGGTAATCCATAATTATTTGGGATTATTATTCCCAAGTTATTACATATGGTGTTACACAATTTTAAGTTAATGATTTATTTAAAATAGTGTTTTAGTGGACATCCAAAAGGATTTTTGGATATGGGTTCACAGGTTATTCTATATGATATAGTATAAGGTGAAATGGCACAAAACCTTTTAGGATTTAGTAATAATTGTATATTGAATGAGGTATTTACTAAATCAATATTAAATATGATATATTTATGGGTTTTATTTCATATTAACTGAAAATTATGATTTTCATGCACTATGAATATTATTCCTTATGCATTGTACACCAAAAACAGTCTCCACCTAGACTATCATTTACAAAAACTATTTCAGAAGATGAAATGGTAAGTTTGTAAATGCAAATGATTCATTTATATATTCATGATCCGACCATGGTATTTATTCATGTTCTTATATACTTAAATAAATGAGATGGAAATTAAAGGGAATCTTTAATTTTTTATTTCAGCTTCTGACATATGATGACAGTATGTGGGTGTGCTTCCACATCTTGGTCGATACTCCCTGACTCAATGCACTATTTCATCTTTCTCCATTACATTTTGAGATACTAAAATGTCATAGAGGTTGGTGGATCTCACTTAAATGTTGAGTGAATACGGAAAAACCCATGGATACACTATGGAGGTTAACATATTTTGTTTTCGAATTCGTGATCTCTCATAAAATCATCTAATGAATGAGATCATAATTTGATACAATGTCTCTTTAGTATAAGGAATGGTATATTTTTAGTATTTCATAATATTAGTTTCATATATTGGTTTCATATAAAATTTATTAGAGATCCTATAAATATGGGTTTGCATCACATCATTAGGTTCTCATAAATATTATTATACTCTAAAAAACCCTTCAAATAGTACGATGATAATTTTTGAAATGATAACTTAATTAATAAATGAATAGAGGTCGTTTGTGGTAATATCAAATTATGGAGACATACTTGAGAATATAATAAATAGAAAATGTGTTGTTAACGACACTTGTGTTAGAAGATTCAAGTATTAACCATGGATTTGAGAATAGAATTACATTAATTAATGGTTGATTAAATAATTATTATGTGACCATGATTCTGGTATTCTTCGTTACATCTAGTTCTTAGTGGTGGTGGTCAGGTGTCCTGCACAATGATAATTAAATATGACCCTAAGGATATATTGATTATCTTAGTGTGTTTATGCATGATATATTCTATATTTTTATGATCTCATATGCTTCTACACCTATGTATGTAGGGAAACCAACAAAAAAATGTTTGGGGGTGTTTTCCTCAGTATTCATGATAGTAAGGGAACATATAGACGATTTCTCCCTCTTTCCCACTCTCCTATTAGATTTAGTTTAGGCATATAACAAGCTATAATATCATATAGTATAGGCTGTTTTTTCACTCAAGTTGGGATGGATCATAATTTTTCCATAGATATGTGTATGTGATATAACAGTTTGTGGGTTTTCACGTGCTTGTATCCAGTCATGGTGGCTATAACTTCCCATAGATGTACATTCTTGGGATATAATGAATTGACACATAATTCATTTACATGGGATGTAGTAGCTTCTGAGAATACACCTGATTACTGTTGAGGATGATGATGATTATGTTTCATGCAAAATAATATGTATAGTGGACATGATATGATCACTAAAAGGTACATGATGACTTATGGAAGAGATGAGCATGCGACATGAGCCGATGGGCTATGAGAATGATAAACCAGTTCGGGAATTGGAACTAGGTTACCTATATATATATATATGTGATTTTTAATTATAATGGATTGATTATTTTCAATAATTGGTGAGTATAGGGTGGGGAAACAATGTTTTCCAGTTTAGGCGATGAGATAGTTTCATGTTTTTATTCACTAGGTTTTAGTATGCTTCTTTCACGTTTTGTACTTGGGGTTTTATGGTGGATCCTACTTAATATACATGTTTTTATTAGAATTATTATATTTAAACTATTTTTCAATTCTTTGAGTGCTTTTTGGTGATCAATTTGGGAATTAATAGCTTGAAGTATTGTTCGTGAGTTATTAGAGTATCATAGTAATTGGTCAGGATTTCCTTTCTGGTACCTTCAGTTGTTTCAGTTTTTTACGACTTTAAATTTTGTATTAGGATTTCTTCTTTATTAGTACATGGTGTTAGTTTGTGTCTTATAATCTTATCATTTTTTCTTAAACCTATATTGAGGTCAATTCTTCTATTGTGTGTGAATTATATACCCTCTATGTTATTGTCCAACCTGTGACCTATTAGTGGTGGACTTACGAGTTCATTATCTCCCTTTCTTTATTGCTGGACCAGGTGAGGATCCTTTAGGGGAAGGGGGTCATGACAAAAACACTAAAAAAATACATTTAAAATCAATATACTAATTATTCACATCACTTTTCTCATTTAAGAAAAAGAATACATAACTAATTAATTAATTAAACTATGAAACTTGACCTCTACAATAATTTCAATGATTCAACATAGGGAGATACAGGGAATGAATTTTCAACCAAAATATGCCTAGAAATGATAAACAAGTATATGGTTATAGAAAAATCAATATATAACAAACAATATATATTTCACTTTTTAAAATTAATTAATTATTCACAAACCATTTAAAAAATAGTTAAATCTTGAATTGGTATCTTGGAAATCTGTTCCTTGTATTTAAAATATTTTCATTATAAATGTATTAGAATATCTTATTAAATAATTTACTAAAATACCTTAATTAGTATCCTTAGAAACTAATAATAATTTAATTTATTAATTTAAATAAAATAGTGGAAAACTAATCAAATGTAATTCATAAAGAATTCCTTATGGTCCAGAACAACCTACCATGAGGATTTCCTTAATGACTATTTTCTCACACAAAAGGAAAAATTATTTTTTGCGATGAGATTTTATTTCATCATAAAAGTTCTAGGTAGTTGATTTATTTGTGACGCAGTAACTGGTCTTTCAGAAATAGTTTTTCCATAAAAATTTTTCTCAATAGATGAACTGACCCATCACAAAATTATTTGAATCACTTGTGCATGTGGTGGCAGGAAAGAGCTACTGGTGAAAAAGAATATATTTTTAATAGTTTATTTTTGCATCATTATTTGTGATGGACATGTACATCTATTGAAAATAACTCATTCCGATAATGAGTATTTTCAATAGATCTATCACAAATTATGTTCCTGATAAGAAATATTTTTTAAGGATCTATCATAAATACTATTTATAAATGATCCATTTCAAATACTTATACAACTCTGTATTTATGAAGGAATCTATCAAGGAAGGTATTATTTTTGAATGATTTGTTTTAAATAATCTATTGGTAGATTTATTTGGGATGAACTAATCTATCAAAAATACATTTTAAATGAGTTATAAATATTATTTTATGGTGGTGGCCTTTTGAAAAAGAATAGTAGTCCATTGCAAGTAATCATTCCATCACAAATAGTCCAAACAATGGACTTTCTGGGATGGAATTTCCAACAAAAAAGTCCATCGCAATAAAAATTAAAAAATATGTGTTTTCCCATCCCTCCCTCCTCACAATCACCGCACAACTCTTATAGTTTCATATTTGACATTCATCTCAATAGATTCACAAAAATATTAAAAAAACTTCTGAGAAAGTACCAATTTCAAGGTATTTTTTAAACATCATTTGAATTTATCATTTATATTTTATATTTAATTGTGTTTTAATTTATATAGTTTTTTACAAATTTTAATTTATTTAATTTTCATTACATTTAGTATTAATTAGTATAGTTTCATACAAATTGTAATAATTTATTATAAATTATATTAAATTAATATTAAATTTTAATGCATTAATAAAAAATGGTACGAATTGGTATGAATTAATTAAAAGTTCTAAAAATTGATTTAATTTAATAAATAATGGATAATAATTATTAAATATTAGTATAAATTATTTAAAATTATGAAAAATTAGTATAAATTAATGGGAATTAGCGTATATTAGTATAAATTGATTTTAATTAAAAAATAATACACAATATTATATATTCATATAAAATATGATAAATTGATACAAAATATTATAAATTACTATAAATTACTATAAATTACTATAAATTAGTATTAATTCCTCCAAAATTAGTATACGTTAATATTAATTCCTATATATTAATATAATTAGTGTAAATTAATAAAAAATAATAAAAACATGTATCATTCATTTTCAATTTTAAAACATTAGTATAAATTAATATAAGTTACTATAATTTATTATAAATTTATTGAAAATTATTATATATTAGTATAAATTTTCAAAAAAAATGTATTAATTAATTAAAAATAGTATAATTTTGTATCTATTAGTATAAACTAATATTATTTGTATAAATTAATATACATTGTTTTTTATTACAATCAATAGGTATAAATTAATATAAATTGTTATACATTCATATAAATTAGTATAGATATATATATTATTATACATTTTTACTAATTCATCAAAAATTAGTATAAAATTTTATATTTTATTATAAATTGATTTAATTGAGTATAAATTAATAAAAATTAGTATAAGTTATTAAAAATTAGTATAAATTCATAAAAAATTGTATAAATTAACATAAGTTTGTATCATTTAGTATAAATAAATAAAAATTGGAATAAATTAGCAGTAGTTATTAATAGTTAATATATATTTCTATAAATTGTTTGATTATTTGTTTTTTATTATATGTAGTTTAAGGATGGAATACCATCCCCTTGTTAGACTTGATTATGCACCCCCAAAGTTAAAATATTTTTTTCATTTTTCTTTATGTAACAATTCTTGTAATATATTAGTTCTTATTTTATAATAAATGTTCTTTTTTATGTGTGTTGTTTTTGTTAGTATGAATATTGTATTTTTTCCATTTTTCAATTATTTAAAAAGGAATTGTAATTCCATTCCAAATAATCATAAAAGAATAGTTTTTTATGAAAGAATTTTGATTCTGTGAAAATACTTTTTTGAGATGGAATTTTGAGTATCTTAAAAAAAGGTACTGAAAAAATATTTATTACAATGGGGAAATAATTCAATCACAAATAATATTTCAGTAGGGCTATTTAATATAGTACATTGAAAATAATATTATTTCCAATTCTATTTCCACAATGAACTATTTCTAATGAATTTACATTGAAAATAACCAAAAAAGTGATTTCCATACAGTGTCATGCTCCAATGAAAAAATAATAACCACTTAAGTCACATCTAAAACAGATTATAATCAATTACATAGGAAACCAGAACCCCTAAATCAAAACTCAGTTAAGGCCCTACCAAACCCAAGGAATAATAAAACAATAATCAATTTAACCATTAATCGATAGGAAATCCCAATTAATTTATACCCAAAGAAACCTATATTTATATCCAAAACCAAGAAAGTCCTAATAGAATCATTGTATAATGAATACCAATTAAAATAGTGAGAAACAAGATTGAAAACACCCACTCATTATTTTATTAACCAAAAAAGGAGAATCCAAGGAATATTGATATATTTTACCAAGACTTAATCTCACAACCCATTTACGGTGGAGGAATAAAAGAGAAGAGTATAAGATGATAGAAGTGAAAAGATGGATAATAACCTTGGATTTAGCAAGAAAAGCCTCTCTTAAATCACCAGACAATTAGGTTTTGTAGGAATATCCTATTATAGAAAAAGTTGCATCCCATGAGAAGGTTTTGGATGCATTGAATCCCAACCTTGATCCAGTACAACTGGAACAAGTTTCTCCTCAGCATTACCATACACTTCTGTAAGTGTTGACTTAATCTAACCCCAATTAAATCATATATTATTCCACTGACACATTAAGAACCAGCATAAAGGGGAGTTTTTTTATACACAACTACCCTGAAGGATGTTTCATGTCTTCTTGTATCTATCTGTGCATGAAGTAATCATCCATTTTGAAAGTCAAACCATTAGAATCTACCCTTGTGAAAGATGGAAGCCCAATTCTTCACAAACTACTCATTATGTATTCAAGATTCAACAATGGAGACAATTAACTAGTCAAACACACATGGTTTTTTCTCCTGGGTATCAGGAGGCCAATCAGGTTTCTGATTCATTGGCAAGAAAGGCTTTAATTGATTCTAATATGATGTGGTCCTTTACAGCCCCTGCTTATTGTGCTCCAAGGTGGATGCAGATAGATGTGGGGTGTTGTATACTCACCTATGTAATAACCCCTTATACGACTGACTCTTTTCTTTTATCTATTATTTTTGGCGACTGGACCACACCGTATCCTGATCTTCTTTCTAACAATGGAGACAATTAATATTGGGGAAAATAACTTTCTCACTTTGTTCACATAGAAACGTCCAACAAAAAATGTTTTTTACTCATAGTGTTTGATTTCATGACTTCTTGTTAGTATCACTGACTCCACTCATCCACCAGTAATCACCTTCTTGATTTATAATGGCCAATAACTGGTACAATAGACACTACAGTATCATAGATAGCAATGCTATTCTGCTAGAGACAGTCAAAACATCATACTTGTCATCCCAAACATTTCAATGAATTCCTAGTATCAATTAGCTTTCCCAACAAAGTTCACATTGCATTTCCGATTATGATGAGTAAACATGGAAGGGGAGAGAGTGTATCTTTCAAGTTAAAAATTACCGCTTATCCACACTCAAGATGTCTAACAATGAACAATGTTCTCACAAATAATTCCTATACATCACATAATATTCTCAATGATCAGAAACCTCTGAGCTTCAGCACATGCAAACACTATTTTACTTCCCATCTTGTGTGCTATAGTGATCCTTTAACTTGAGTTGAACTCTTGATCAAACATCTCAATGAAATCACCATGTTATTAAAAATCTACCCAAAAATTTCCACATAATAAAATATAGGAGTATGAAAGGAAACAAAGGTTGTATATTTCTGTTCTACATAAGTTGAATTACAATATAAATAGTTGATGCAAAGGGAGATGTAAAGAAGATGCGGGGTAGAAGAAAACACCCCTGGGAGACCACTTCTAGTAGATCTAGGTTGACCCTTCCAAGGTTGACTCTCATGATTTCTACCATATATATTTTTCTAGACTGCACTATGTCTGTATGCCTACTATTGTAACTTATTTAATATACTAATCACTTCTAATAAATCTTATACTAACTAATCTAGGAAATGAAAAAACTACCCTTAATATATCCAATTCAACCTAGAATTTATACAATCCCTTGTAATAAAACTCATATCTACACAAGGAACTGTACCAGTCTTCTGCTCTTATACAACCAGTCCCACCCACTTCCATCTATACCACACACAATATTCCTAACAACCCCATATTATTTCTCATCATTTTCACACTTGAGAATATCAATATTATTTTCACTTATATGTTTTATAGAGACCAATGAAACTAATCCACATATTCATTTCTTTTAAGATGATACCAGACCTATAGAGAAGCGTTTATATAGGAAAACATGGGAGAAATTATGGAAATCACCCCAATCAATGCTATATTTCTGATATCAACACACACAATTAAATCATAAATGTCGGTGGTCCATTGTTATGCCCCCTACCCAATGACGGGGAACCAACTGATTCCCCCTCAATAATCCTTTGTTGAAATCCTCTCATTGACCCCAGATATCATTCCATTCTACAACCCCTTATCATCTCCTCATGGCATGCCTCATCCTAGACCCCAATTGTCTCATCATAACTAGTTCTCTCATCATCGACAAACCCCTTTCCAGTGGATCCACTACTAACCCCCACCCTCATACCTCTCCAGTTTATTCATATCATTTATAATCCCATAAAAACGTCGTTCACTAGAAGTTAATCCACCAAAATATCACAATAGTGGGAACATATCATTGAATGGAATTCATACAAAATAAATGTATTGCATCTTGGAATAAAATAACTCTTTATCTAATAACCACACTTAGTTTCAGTTACTCTATCTTTTTTACTCCATCCCACATGGAAATTTATAGATAAATCATGAAAGGAAAAAAAATCAAACAAACAACAATGTTTTACATGGTTCAAAATTTCTTGTTACATCCATATAGAAACACTGCATACTTGTATTTCATTAGAAGTTCAATTGTTATAATCACTCTGAGTTGGTATCCTCACAGATCAATGATATTTTTAAATGCAAAATAATTCAACAATGTGGACCCTCCCCATTTTATAGAGGGTCTCACTTAATCATGTAGTTTTATTAAGATCCTATAATTATAGGATCCCATCTGATCAATAGTGTAACTTTTGATCGCCTATAGATATATTTTACCTAGACACTAATCACTGGTGAGACAACAGTATTCCCCATGCCTCACTCTATTCCTGCAAACACCATTTAAAAAATTTATTCAAACAGAAGCACATTTTCCTTGTAATGTTCATAGAAATAGATGGAATTTAAAGAGAATCACAACCATGTTGGGCATCCATTATAAATTGTGAACTTCCAATAACCCCACCTCCATAATTTTGATGATTTTTGTCCCTACTCTTAAAAATAAAAAGGTTCCTCTATTGTTTCTCCATCTGGTTAACTCACTACAACACTAGAAGTGTATTCAAAATCCTAAGAATATATCCCCTAAATACTTCTTTATGTATTCCATGGAATCCACCAACACTTTGACAAAATTCAACATCTAAAAACCTTTTACATGAAATGATCCTCTTCATTAACTTTTATTCACCCAACTATGACTCAAGAACAGTTTGACCTCAGACTCACCTCGAATAAACCTTTCGTAAACTTAATTGTTAGATTTTGTTTACCCATTATATTTGGCATCCCCAAAAGTAGATCTTCGTGAAAATTACAAATATTATTGTACTTATGGTTGATGTTCTTAATCCTCACATGAAACACCAAATTTATGGGTATTTCACTCTCACAATTACAAAATAGAAGGTCACATTATTGGATTCTTTCAAGATACTTAATACAATGTTTAAACCACACCATTTTATTTTATTATTATACTTTTTTCATGTACTCTACTTCCATTATGGAGAGAAAATTACTGGTTTCATCCCTGATATTCATGTGATAGTGGTTCCAAACTATGTAAATTCATAAGGAGTCGTTCTTTTATGTGAATATGAGTATCCCCCAAGGTCTATGTCAACATACCCAACTAAAAAATCATCATATAAAAATAAAAGGGAAGATCATTCTATTCCATTAAGATATCTCTAGATCAACTTCATATCTTTCCAATGTTCTTTCCAATTATTTGATAGAACCAACTGACAACTCCCACCACATGGGTTAGATTTGGTCAAGTGATCACCTTGTCATACACGGACTTAATACCGCTACTGGTTATATTAATATATCCATATTTTTCTCATGTTAATTCATTCATATTGAATGTTTCATTAATAGTTTGATGCTTCCCAAGAGAGGAACTAAATCAAATTTGCATCTGATCATCACAAAGTTTTCAATTATCATTTGAATGAAATATTTCTATGATAGAACCAAAATTTTGGTCTTACTATATTGTTCACTACTCGTGCCCAATATTTATGTTTCATCATGACTTTACTTAGTGTCATGTAATCAAGGGAAAACTATATATGGTATACAATACTTTCCAATAATATCTTACATTATTCATAGATAGTTGAGAAGAAAAATCTTCCAGTACATCATATAGATAAACCCAACTCTATTCCTATGTTATCTATCCTAGGGGTTTCTGAGCTAAGTGTAGCCCAAAACAAGAGATAATAATAGGCTTGAAAAAGAAAATTTATGGGATTTCTACTATGGTATAACCTACCCAAGGTTAATTCAGTAAAACCTATTACTTTCATTCCATACACAAGATAATCCATAAGAACACTCCTTTGGTAGAACCTACCCAATTAAATGATAAACTACATGAAAATATTCAATTTGGAAAGAATATAAAAAATTTCATTTTGAAAGGATTTAATCTCACCATATCATGTCTTGTATATTCCATTATGGATTCATTCTTCAAACATTTTAGTTTTGGAACTTATTCATTCCACCAAATAAATATGTTTAATTCATACTAACGTGAAACTCTTTAGATGCCCCACTTCTTTGTATTACTCACACAAATATAGGATCCAAACATATTCAAACATATCCTAATTAATCATGTAAATATGGAACTTTAAATCTTCAGGTAATTAATTTTAATAACATGAGATTGGAAATCTATAAATGAGTAATCCCTAACAGATAGACAGACAATCCCCACATTTCTAGAACAACTCCTAACATCGAGGACTATGGGAAGTTGGACCTCAAGTCCCTATAACTAATGTGATTTCATTACGGAGATAATTTAATTCATAATAATTATAAAACCTAAAATAAAAAAACTATGAACAATAACTAAATACAATCAAAAGGACAAAAAAAACCAAGCACACGATAGAAGAAAAATAAATCTTATGTTGATGTTCTCATCATGTAATGTGTGAATTCACAATTTTATCAAAATTAGTTTAATTTATTAAAATAAATTATACGCATATTCATAATATGAAAAAATTATAACTATAAATAATTTTGGGTGTAACATTTTAAATAAATGAACATTTTAAATATTTAAACACTAGACAATCATTTATGAATAATTCATAAATAAATGTTATTTAATTTTTTTCATAAATTAGATTATAAATTATGGACACTCCAACACTTTTATACTCAATAAATAATTTTATATTTTCATATTATGTAAAACTTTTACAAAATATAAATATCAGTGGCATAACATTACTAAAATAATGATTAAATCAATCATAAAAAAACTTTTCATGTGACTTAA
This sequence comes from Viscum album, assembly GCA_963277665.1. NCBI lineage: Eukaryota > Viridiplantae > Streptophyta > Magnoliopsida > Santalales > Viscaceae > Viscum > Viscum album. Next base: position 373,497,580 of record OY728133.1, on the reverse strand, counting down.
ATAATATCAAAATATGGATCCTTCAATTTTATCACATAAAATAAAAAATTATGAAAAAATCATAAATTAAAAATTATTTTTTTTTTAAATTTTTAGAATGATTTTTAAAATTATAAACCCTTTATAAATTACTCCTAGAAAGGCTTTGCCTTTAATAATGATTGTGAAAAATACTTCTTTTTACTCCCATGACACTTCTATCAAGGGAACCCCTAGTCAGAAAGCTAAATCTAACAAAAATTTTAGACTCCATATAAATGATAGATGTGTAAATGAAGATTAGTTCATTTTTAGGTGATGAGACAAATCTATATTCTGGAAAATGTTCAAAATCAAACTCTTAGAAGATTCATCCAATATTTGTTGATGGTAATGAAAACATTTTGTGGGTAGGCCTAAGAATGGGTAAATTGAATAAAAATATGATTTTTGGTATAATATAAATATAACCAAGGGATTAAAAATATATAAATATAAAAGTCAAAAATTTAAACTAGAAAAAATATTTTTTTTTCAGTTAAAACCAAATTTGTTCAATTTTAGACTGTAAATGTACATCATGTAATTTGATACAATTAAAAAAACTCAATAAAATGAAAAATATAACATCATGACATGAAATGTGTTTGAAATTTTTATTTCCCTTAGTTCCTTATATTTGTAATTTAGAAAATGTTTTCAAAATTTTGTAAATATGAGTTATTTTTTTAAAAAAATAAAACGTTTCTAACATTCTCTAAAATTAAAACTTTTCATATTTTATGATTAATAAATAAATATTTTTGCAATAGGATTTTTTTCATAATTAGGGATCAAAATACACATATAATATTTGACTATTTTGAACTTCAATTTTTTAATATTTATTATCTTATGTAAGTGAATTTTTCTCATCATAACCCTTTTCAAAAATGTAATTATAGCTCAAAAGTACTCATAATTTTTTTTAATAATAATTTTCATGAAAATTATTCAAAATCAATTATTCAGGCAATAGAAATTATCATGTAATTTGACATTAAAGTGATGAAATATATCCTAAAACTAATTTTTATACATATGGAAAGTACAATTGGAAGAATGTTTAATGTTTCTTAATAGTTAACATTAGTGCATTAATAATTTTGACCTTTTGATTTTAATACATTTATGTCTTGTATTTGGGAGATTTTAATATTGAGAATTAGATGAGTAATTATTGTCATTGTATCATTTGAAACATAAAAGATTAAAAAATAATTAAAAAATATTCGTGGGTTTATTTTATATCTATTTGGGACAAGCATTTTTATCGTTTTCCTTTTATCACTTCTACATATGTGGCATTAAAAATCACAAGAGAAATAACTTGTCAGTTCTAAAATTAAAAGTTGATCAAATAACTATAAAACATGGGGCACATTTATCCATGCTATAGAATCGTTGAAAAAGGGTGACCTTTATTTGTGCTAGTTTTGAACAGATAATGGGGGATCTTTAGGAGCACTTTCTGTAGCACTAATAAAGGTTGTACTATTGCAATGTACAATTAAAACTACATCACATTTTAGTATCAAATGCACATATATATGGAAAATTTATAATTTAATTGAAATAAAAATTAAATGACAAATATATGTGAAAACTATATTATATACATTTCCAAATTTTTTCGGTACAATTACATTAGCAAGTACTTTGAAAAATACATCAATGGTTTATTTGTCTTGGGAACCTGACCCCCTCTCTGAAAAGCCCGATCGTGGTATTAGTTTTTGGAAAAACCACCCCACATCAATAATAATAATCCACCTATATAAGAAATCATTTCTTATGTTATTAATATATAAATAAAAAAATTAAAAACAAATATGAAACAATACATTTGTACAATTTAATTTTTGAATAAAATGATACACATGGAGTAATACCGGTCACACCATATATTAGATTGATGGGAGGATCATTCCAACAAATCAAAAATGACTTAAGGATCATTGATCTAAATTATCATGGCAATATGAATGTGTTTTCTTGGGGTTGAGTATGTCACATGTCTTTTTTTATTAAAATGTTAATTTAAACTGAAAACACACACTTTTAGTCATACTTGTCCCATCTGATGTAATTTTGATGTTAGACCGTTTCTTACATGTTATAAATGCCATATGAATTGTTTTACAAAATTATTAAGACAATTCATGTGTGTTTTCTCAGTTTTCAGTGAGTGGAAAATGGTTTAAAAAAATTGGTGGTTTTAAACTGATAAAAGACACTTGAAGTCATAATGGGAACATTGTGTGTTTGATTGAGGTTCTAGTGATTCTTAAACATTACAAATTAGTTATGTATGATGAAACTAAAGTATCAAACCAATCTTAATATGATATCTCAGTTTTGAGAATGATAAGTCTATTTAGAACTGAAAGGTCCATTTTAAATAAAAAGACACACTATTGGGATAAATGCCTCAAGGAATACTCTTGGTGTTTTGGGTGTAATTTTTCTTGTTGAAAAATACAAATTACTTCAAATGAGTATGGTTGGTGTTTTCTAAAGAAGGTGATTAAGGTGGCATAGTTTTCCATTGTTTTCCTAATTTTTGTTCCTCAAAATCGGGAGATTTTTTTTAAAAACGGAATATTTTATACATATGGGTAATTTTTTTTGAAAACTATATAGAACATTTCTGTATTTTATAGGAGTTAAGTAGAATGGAAGTGAAAGTAATCAATGGGAATATTTCTATACAACAGTGCTCTGCAGACATCAAATACTTTTGAACGAACTACATAGGGAAAATATTTCACAAGATGATGATAGTTTGTGGGAAGAAAACGGTTCATGGGTTGGTGTATCATTTATTACTAAGAGGTGGGGATTTATTTCTGAAAGATATTGAATGTCAGAAAGGATCAAGGTGCTACATGGACCATATAGGGAAAATGTTTCACAGGATGATTGCGGTTTGTGGGAGACGCACAGTACGTAATAAAGGTTGTACCACATCGAATGATTGATTAAAATAGATTAGTGAGATTTTCCAATCTATTTTTCAATATAAGGACAACTAATACCATCATTACATAGATAAAATTTCATTAGTGAAAATCATCACTCTCGGAAGAAATCTTATAAATTTTGAAGTGGTTCGTGAGGGAGGATTCTATAAAGTGAAGAATTTGCAAGGGAGAATTCCGTGATGTGTGGATTAGTTCATGATAAAAATATATGAAAGGAAAATATTTCTATGAATCTTGTTCATAGAGGGGTTTTTTGAGGCTCTATAGCTTTCATTGGAAAAGGGTTCGAGGAGGAATTATTCCATAGAAGAAGTAGTGATCTGCGGATGAGAAATCCATCCATGAAGTAGGGATGACCCGTAGAAGGAGGACTGTACATTGAAGAAGTGGCAGTGCAAAAAAGAAGTGGTGGTCCACAAAGAACATGCTCTATGTGGTACAATGTAGTTATTGAAGGAAGAAAGGATGCTCATGGAAGAGTAAAAGATGCTTTTAAAGGCACTAAAAGAGTTCGTGAGAGTAATTTAACGAAACTAACAATACCCGGAAAAGTGGATTTCATCTATGGGTGAAAACAAGACTTCAATAGAGAATATATCTACAACTGAGGGGTCATGAATTCATGAAAATTAAGGGACCTAAATGCCTATAAACTATGAGTGGATCCCTTCCAAGAACAGCGAGTAAAGTTAAAAGATGATGGTGATCCTTTCCACCGATAATGAGCCTGAGAAAGAGACACAGGGAGAGACCCTTGGTAAAGTAGTGAGCTAAACCAAAACATTGTAATGGTATTGGTATCAGGCATAGAGGTGATCTAGTATGAACATTGTAATTTGGTAGTGAGCCTTATTGGATATGGTACGTTCACACATCATTGTTGTATACTCCTTAGACGTAGCCCAGTGAGTGCGAACCGAGTAAAAGAGTTGTGTCTCATACATGATTTAAATTTTGTTCATGCATTGCGATGATAAATAAAGAGAAGTGTGTTTTGTTTTATAATGAAAAAAGATCCAAAGATGTAGTTATTTTAATATTTCATACCTTGAATCACCTCCCTCTCAAGGTATTTAACTTATCTGGGCTAACACACACTTGGAGTCATACCGGTCACACCGTGCATCTAATTGATATAAAATAAATTCCTAAACCACAAAAGATGACTTAAGGATCATTTTTCTAATGTATCAAGACAATCTAAATCTTTTTTTAACAATTTTTTGTATGTGATGTTTCTTTTTTATATAAATGTAAATTTAAAAGGGAAACATTGTATTTTAGTTATATTGATCACATCGTGTATTGGTTTGATGTGAAACTAATTCCTATACATTAAAAAATGACTGAAGAATCATTTTCCTAATGTTTCAAGACAATCTTAGGGCATTTTCTTTGTTTCTATAGGGTGACATACGTTTTGAACAAAATTGTTAATTTAAAACTGATAAAGGTCACTTGGAGTGATGTTGGGAACACCGTGTATGAGATTGAGGTTTGAATGATTCCTACACATCAAAAATGAATTATGGATCATTTTAATAAACTACCAAAACAATCCAAATTCATTTTAATAGGTTTTGAGTATGTAAAGTGTGTTTTGAACTAAAATGTCAATTTTAAATAAAAATACTCACATGGGGTCATACTAGTCACACTATACACCGGATTGACATGCATCAAATTTATAGATGTAAAAAATTTCATAAGTATAATTTTTCAAATGTATTAAGAAAATATGAATGCATTTTCACAGTTTTCATTATGTCAAATGACTTTTTTACAAAAATGTCAATTTAAAATAAAAACTCGCACTTTGATTCATACCAATAATAACATGTTTCAATTTAATTTGATACATATTATAAAACATAAAAATTGATTATGAATCATATTATTAATGTATCAAGACTATAAGTTCATTTTCTTGATTTTCTGTTAGTGAAACACGTTTAAAACTAAATTATCTTTTTTAAACTGATGTTGGACACTTTGAGTCATAATGGGAACACCGTGCATCGAATTGAGGTGATTCAAATTATTAAAGCTCAAAAATATCTTATGGATTAATTTAATAAAGTGTCTAATAAATATGATTTTTTGTTGAGTTTTGAGTAATTGATAAGGGTTTTGAACTAACATGTCAATTTTAAATAAAAAGACACACTTGGAGTCACATCGGTCACACCATGCATCTGAATGATGTGTGGTTGATTCTTAAAGATCAAGAATGAATTGAGAATAATTTTATTAAAGTATTAAGATAATTCAAATGCATTTTCTTAGTTTTTATTATGTGATGTGTATTTTTTTTACAGAAATCCCAATTTGAACTGAAAACATGCAATTGGAGTCATACCTACCACATCATGTATTGTTTTAACATGAGATTAATTTTTACACATCAAAAATGAGTTTTGAATAATTTTAATAAAGTATTAATATAATAAAACAATATTTTTTTTGGTTTCTGTGAGTGACACACATTTTGAACTAGAATTTCTATTTTGAATTGAAAACAAACACTTTTAATCATACTGGGCACACCGTGTATCAGATTGAGGTGAAGATGATTCATACATGCCAAAAATGACAAATGGATAAATTTTTTAAAAGTAAAAAAACAACCCAAATGGGTTTTATTAGTTTTGAGTATGTGAGGTTTGTATTGAACTACAAGTTGAATTTCAAAAAAAGACAAACTTGGAGTCATACTGCTCACATTATGCATCAGATTGACATGTTTCAAATTCCTACACATCATAGCTGACTTATGGATCATTTTATTGTAGTATTAAAACAATAAAAAATAATTTTCTCGATTTTGAGTATTCCATGTCTCTTTTTTACTAAAATTCTATTTTAAACTGAATTCATGTACTTTGAGTCATATTGGTCACATCCTGTGTCAGTTTTACATGAGATTATTCTTTACATGTTTAAAAGGACTTATAAATTGTTTTTTTGAATTATCAAACAAATATGAGCATGTTTTCATGAATTTTAGTGAGTGTCACATGCTTTGATCTAAATTATCCATTTTAACTGATAAGGTCCACTTTGAGTCATATCGAGCACACTGTGTATTTTATTATTGTGCGGTTGATTCCAAAAAATAATAAATTACAGAGAAGTCATTATAATAATGTATAAAAATAATACAGATGAGTTTTTAGAGTTTTTAGTATATGAATTGTCTTTTGAAATAGAATACCAATTTTAAATAAAATGACACACTCTAACCCATACCCGTCACACCATGCATCAGATTGACATGAAATTGTTTCCTACACGTCACAAATGCGTTGAGGATAATTTCCTAATTTATGAAGATAGTCCAAATATGTTTTCTCATTTTTAATCTCACATGTTTTTTTTACTAAAATATATTTTTAAATTGGAAACACACATTTCCAGTCATATAGGTCACATTATGTATCAGTTTGATATGAGACTGATTTCTACATGAGAAAATTGAAAATAGGATCATTTTCCAAAAGTATCAATACAATCTTATTATGTTTTCTCAATCTTTATTGAGTGACACACATTTGGGAATAAATTTTCAATATTAAACTAACAAAAGACATTTTGAGTCACACCATGCACACCATGTATGAGATTGAGGTGCATCTGATTTCTACACAATGAAAATGATTTATTGATCATTTTCTTAAATTATAAACACAATCCAAATGCATTTTCTTAGGATTGATTATGTGAAATGTGTTTTGACCAAAAATCTCAATTTAAAACTTAAAATAGGTACTTTTAGTCATATCAGACACACCATGCATTGGATTGAGGAGTTGTTGATTCATATAGTCATAAATGAGTTATGGATCATTTTATTAATGTATCAAAAAAATATGAATGTGTTTTTTTATTTTGGAGTGTTAGATGTCTATTTTGAACAAAAATATAAATTATGAAATAAAAACATCCACTTTTAGTCTTTTTTAGCACATTGTGTATAATATTATGGCATGAATAATTGAAGTGTGGATAATTATAACATGATAATGAGAAACATAAAACATGTTACTAGCTCTATCATACCGGGCATGACGTGTATTGGATTGAGGTGAGGCTGATTCCAACATGTCACAAATGACATATGAATCAATTTTATAAAGTATAAAAACAATTTGGATATGTTTTATTCATTTTGAGTATGTAATGTGTGTTTTAAACAAAAATTTAAATTTTAAACTTATAACAATAAAGAGAAGTTAGACTGGGCACACAGTATATCAAGTCGAGTTGTGGCTGATTCCAAAGCATCACACCATGCCTTTTTATTCTACAAATCATTCAATATTTGAGGTTATCTAAGAATTTTGTTGTTTGATAAATTAGAATTTTAAATGAATTACAGAAAAAAGAAAAGAAAAGTGCATCATCATGAGTTCATCATCCCTGTTGAGTGCATACTCATGGTACATGAGTATATCATGCGTGTAACATCATTCAAAACCAATATTAAAATTAAGAAAATAAGTAACATATAAAAATGAGAATAAAATTAACTAAAAACGTGGATAAAATTATGCGAAAATTAACTAAACATGTAGCAGGAGTTCACCTCTTCATGACGTCAATATACAATTTGAAACCATGTATTCTTCCCATTAATTTCTAAATAAATATATTTCTTCTTCTAAATAGGAGGACTACTGAAATTATTGGTATTACTAGAAAAATAAAGTACAGAAAATGGTTATAGAATATTTAAAATGAAATTTTAATTATCATAGAAATACCTATTTGGGAATTCAAGTTTGTTGTTGGAATAAGATATATTTTTTAAAATTTCAAACATAATAACCACAACATTTACCATTAGTTTCTGCGGAGAACTATAGAAAAATTTGGAAATAAAAGTAAAAAATGTTTGATATATTTGTTGATAGTGGAATGTTCTTATATATACTGTAATACATAACAATTTTCTGATGTCAATAGACTTGTTGTGCTCATAGACTATCCTCATGCCATGATTTTGATTCTAATTAAACACTACCCTATTATAAATTAATTTTAATTAAAATATAATATAAATTATATAAATTGACGTTTATTTACAAAATATTTCATGTAGTGCCTTAAAAATTTCTAAACTATATCACGTTTGATTGGTTTTTGGGTATCCATGCATCGAATTTAGAATGTAAATCTATGGAGTGTTCAAATTTTCTATAATGAATAACTAACCCTACATAAAAAAGGAATAAGTAATAAAATGAATTAAAATATATTTGATATGATTAAATTGTAAATTTTTACCCCTATATTGTGGGTGTTAAGAAGAGTTTATAATTTTTATGTTTTGTTTAGAACATTATGGATTTTTTTTCACAATTAATTAAATTTTATTTTTTTCCATTATGAAACTCTTTGGAATTTCCATAGCGTGTATGGATGTTATATATTTTAATTCATCAATTTTAAATGGTATATGACACTAATTTAATATTTTAAAAGTGACGTAAATATAAAATAATTAAAAATCTAAAGATGTATTGTTTGAGATCATAGTTTATATTCACGAAGAAAAGAGTCTCTAAATTTGAATATAAATGATAGTGTAAAAGACCAATGAATCGACACAAAATATGTGCATCTTAATCTTATTTATATTATTTGATATGAGATGATGTTTGATAATAAATAACTATTATGATTAAATATATACACATATTTTCTGATTGATAAATATCTATAACATGTTTTGATTAAAAGATATGGATAAAAATGTTTAATCTTATATAAAAAGTTTCCACATATTTGTTAAAATATAGTGGAATGTGTTCTTGCTACCCATATATGGTATATTTTAATAGTCTTTTTTGTAAAGGAAAATCATTCATACAAATAGAATATCATATATGAAATACAAATAGTTGTTCATTTTTTAAAAATCCATACTAAAAGGAAATAAATTTTATTTCCTAACACAAAATGGTTTTCGTATCATAACAAGATATTGTAAAAATAATATAGTGTCCAAGAGGATTGTGATAGATTGTTTGGAATTTAATAAATTGAAAATTAACAAATAAATGACAACAATAATCTTATGCTAAAGAGTTTCCAACTTAGTATGCTAAATTTTATAATATATGTGATGGTAAAAAAATATTAAAGTGTTACATTTGGTTACCATTTAGAAAGTGGATATCCCTATTATACCAATCTATAATTAATCTGTTTTTTCACTCAATATAGTAAATGTTTTTAGGACATGTGAGGATAAAGATAAAATATAAAGTGTTACATTTATTTATCATGAATAATGAAAGGCCCTATTTTTTGTTGGATTTTACTAGTCAAAATGAAAATTGAATTAGGTTTGATATCCTAAAAGAGTTTAGGGTGTGGTGGTAAGGAGAACTGTAAAGAGTTATGTTTATTTTCCATATTAAAGAGACTATCACTTTATTCACAAATATTTTTGGAGGACCAAAAAAAAATTTAAGTAGTTACACTATTTCAAGTAAAATATTAATGTATTATGGTTACAAGGATTATGATGATAGAAATAGAAAGAGTTATAATTATAAAAAAATGACATCGTAACATTTGATGATATGAAGTTAATAAGTTTGAACATGTTCAAAACTTTGAACAATCATGAAAATGGTTCCTAAATTTCACCATCATTCAAACTATATTTATTTATAGACATTTCTAGATAAAGAGTTAGTGGGACTGTTTTATTATACGGTCACATAGATATGTGACAAAGATTACCTATGATATAATTTGTCAACAAAATTTAGAATGTATAGTAAACAGAAGGCTGATCTTGCAGTTTCTCATATATGATATGATAAACTAAGGATTATGTTGGTTTTGATAAATATTATTAAGGATGTTAAAGACATTAAATTTATCAAATTGAAAGTAAACCCCCACTTTACCATTCTTTCATTTTAGCTACATAAATGTACATATAGATATTATTTTTTTGAATTTCAATGACAATTGACCTATTAATGTATGATGTTGAGTTTATCCATAACCAATGTTCATTATGGAGTATTATAGGTTATGATGAAATGTTAATGTTACATTGAGTATGATCCTTTATAGAGAAAAAAAATATTCTCATGGGGCACAAGAAAAAGAATATGATTATTTTTGTGTGTTGGATGACCTAATTAGTCTACCACATGGAGTTTCATATAGATTTCTTTAGTATAATAGGGGTGCATAGATCCTATTTGAGTCCCCAGTACCTTAAGTTAATGAGGTAACTAGCACAATAACAATCATGATTTGATACCCTACTTATGCAATTTTAGATATTTACTTGAGCAATGAATTTGTGGTCGGGTATGTTGTTGATCATGTCCTCGGTTAGAGATTAACCAAGATGGGATTTTTCCTCTTATATGATGTGTATGACACCTGATCCTTTGTTTGAGAAGGATTATGGGAGTTTGCAGTTGCACCTAGATATTGTATATCTATATGGATAAGAGAAATTTGGTGCGCTTATCCATAAGTATGAGTGAAAATGTGATGTATTCATGGACCACGTCAGTCTATACTATGAGAATCAAGAATAGATGAGTTAGATATATGGGATTTACATGCACTTTTCCCATGGTCACTCAATGTCGTAGAAAAATTGAAAAAAAGAGAATTCAATTTTTCATATTATTCAAATTTTTGTTCATGGGTAGATAGATATGCGTGTTTGATGGAGATAACAATATATACCTTTATTGCTTGAGTAGCATTGACACTTTTCCAAAGGCTGATCTTTTCTTATATATATGGATCATGAAAATATTATTTGCTTTCAATGCTATAAAGGAACATGGGGTTACACATTACGGTTGACTAAATAAGGATTTAATTTGACTTATTAAGTTACTCTAAAAGTGTTTTTGAGATAATACATAAGATTTTTAGATGATTACTCACATTGTTTACACCCATTCAAGAGAAATTCTCTCAAATGAATCATGTCCCTCTCCCCACTACTTCCCCTTATTTAATAATATAATTACTTTTAACAAACCTTCCAAAAAAAATCCTTAAAATGAAAAAATTACCCCTAGGATTTCCATTTCCACATGCCCTTGTCATATAACTCATATCTATAAATGAAAACCTTACCAGACTATTACTCTCAAACACCCAGTGCTAATAACTTCCGACCATCCCATATACGATAGTCCTAACAATTTTCCCAATGCTGAAAACCCACATTGTCATCAATGGGAGAAGATCAACAAAACATGGACACCCCATTTTCTAACCAAATTGTCTCATGAAATATTGCATGCTGATATTTTCTAGTGCAATTCAAATAGGTAATTTCTAACTAGAAGCCCAAAAAACCATTATCACAATCTCATGTTATATCCCTAGATTTTAAATTTTCTACCATAGCACTGATAAATTCCCAAAAAAAATTCCATGCATTTATGGTGAACTAGTTTCTCCCATGAATGTTCAACAGAAATGAAAAATATCTATACAAAAGTATCTAATTCAAGAATAAACTACTAAAAATATAAGTTAGCCCTCTATAACCCATTAAGAAACAAGTCCCCAAAGAAATTATTCCTCAAAAAATGATATGTGTCTATCAAAGATTCTATTAATAACACATGTTGTGCAAACATTTTCAACATCACATTAATCTTGGGAATTTTTATAAGATGAATCAGATGAAAAACATCTTGTTCTCCTCCCCCTCAATCCATCTAGGATCATCGTATCCATATCTTCAAGCAGTAAAATAACCAGTCTAACAAGAAATTCATCAGTAATGCTAAGGTGTTAAAAAAAATAAAATGGACTCCCCTTGAATCCCAACTTTAATGAATCCTAGAAGGAGGACCCATCCATGAAACCATCAAAAATGACCAATGCATAATTATTCCAGACACCAAATAGGTTCGATGGTAACAATAACTCATTTTACTCTACACACTTTGTATCATATATTTTAGTTCTATCAAAACATGAATTAATAAATTATACTAATGAATCTATTCCTAATTTGAAACGCAAGTAGAACTCCTCCTTTAGTGGTTCCCCCAAAACACTATCTATTTCAAGTTTATACATAATATTCTGTGCATTTTGGTAATGCACACAATCTCTATTAGGATCTCTATGAAGAGATGGGGTGAACCAGTATTATCCCCAGTTATAGAAAAAAATACACACACTTCTTATGGTACATGTCTCTCTGATTCAATCCTACCTGATTCAGAACATCAAAAGAATCCAAAGAACGTTCACCTGCATTTCTAGCATGGGTCGCAACACTCGTTGTTCTGTAATATTTAGTGCATGAGATTTACTGAATGAAATCTTGAAAGAGATCTTCATCCTCGGCATCATAATCGTCTTATTTAAATCTAATTTCTCCCAAAACATATGTAAGCCAAATATTATTAATCTTACCTCAAGATTGGTCATAATCACTCATAATATATATAATATATCTGGTGAATTCTTCCATAAAAAAATTGGAGTCCAACTGATCCTCAAGCTCTACACTATTGGTCCCCTATATACTAATATGGAAAACTCATCAAGGTATCTATTAATTCTGTCATTGTAGTTTGATACACCTCACCATTAATTTGTTCATCAGATTTTGCACCAAACTCATTAATGTACTCACGATATATAACGAATAGATTGATCACACTAATGTAGGATTTGTATACATATCCTATAGTAGAAACCCTTGTGTCACATGAGAAAGCGTTGGATGCACCGCTACCTAACCAAGATCCAGTTTTTCTGGAACAAGTTTCTCCCTACTGTTTCTATACTCTCCTATATGGGATGACTTTAGATTCTCCCAATTTGATCTTTGATAATTCCACTACCACATTTAGAACCAATAAAAGTCAAGTTATCTATACAAAATTCAACCCTATGAATTTTGATGTATTCTTATATCGGTATGTAAATGAAGGAATCCCCCATTTTGTAAAACTAAACATTATGTTCGAACCTTGATAATTATGGAATCTCTGTTATCCACACACTACTCATCTTGTATTATATAGTGTATAATGGAGTAAATTACTATGAGGAAAAAAAATTATCACTTTATTCACCTAGAGAAACTCTATCCAACAATGTTCCATACTCACAGTAGTTTGTGTCATGAATTTATTTCAACAGCCCCAAATCCTCCCAACTAGATGAATTCACCTTCTTGATTTACAATGATCAAGAACTCTTATAATAGATACATTAGTATCAAAATAATAAATTTCAATATATAAATGACAGTACAAACATAATACTTTTATTCCCCATTTTTTCAATAAACACCCTGCAGTAATTATCTTCCCCAGTGGAGTTCACATTACACAACCAGTTATTCAAAATAAATAAGGTAGAGGGGATAGAAAATCCCGTGAGTTGGTATTTTTTTCCGAAATCAGGGAATAGTTGCACTCATAATTATCAACTGAAAAAGAAGTCTTCACAATGAAGGTATAGACCTCACATAATCTTCTAAATGAACGGGAACATCCAAACACTAGTACATGCCAACTCTGTTTGGCTTCCCAGCTCACTCATAGCAGTGATTCTTCACCTTGACTTTGACTCCTGATGAGACCTCTCAACCAAAGAACCATGTTGTTTGGAGCTAGGTCAAACCTCCATATTTTAACCTCCAATGGAGCTAGGTCAAACCTCTAATGGATCTAGGTAAAACCTCCCAAGGTCAACTCCCTCGCTATTACCAATTAGAATAATCCAAAATGAATTGTTTCCCTCTCCCTTTTACTGACCATTATTTAATACATCAACCACTCATAAAAACACCTCCAACAACTAATAAATAAAATAAGAAATCTACCCCTAGGTTATCCAATTATACCAACCCTTTCTGCTAATATTAAAATAAAACTCATATAAACACAAAAAAAATCTTACCAGCCTACTTCTCTTGTATAGACATCCCTAGTAACTTTCATCCATCCCACAACGGACATTCATAACAGCCCCCTCTTAGTGATCATCACTCTCACCATCAGAAACATCAATCATATCATAAGTTAAATGTTTTATTGATACCACATGAACCAATAAATATATTCATGTCTTTTTAGATGATGAAACTCTTAGAGAGAATCATTTATATGTGAAAATAACCGACCACATATGGAAAACAAATTTATCTATAATGTCCTAGCCTTAAACAATACATAATCTAGAATTAAGTTAATAATTCACATTAAGGATCATTTTAGGTTTAGAGCATTAGATAATTACATCATAACTTATACATAAAATCTAGAATATTATAAGTAGTCACTCAACTCAATATACATTTTTTTCATAAAACAACATCTCTTAAAAAAATCATGACATCGTTTCATGTTTTAACAACATAAATTTTCCTTCATCCCATACAGGACTCAATCTTTCTTTATGTCCTGTGAAAAATATTTCAAAACATGGTATGGGAATAAAAATATCAACAAGGGATACATAAAAAAAGAAAATTTTTCATCTTTAAATAATATGAAAACAATGAATACTTTATTATATAGTAATAATTTTCACCTTTAAGAAGTAGTAAAAATACTTCACTGAATATAAGATCATTGCTTACCCATTTTGTAACCCAAATGTTATGAAAATCCCATAGATCTCAACTTATAACATATAGAGGTATCCTTGGACATAAACATACTTAAATGTAATCACCATATGGTTGACTTCCACACATAACACTAAATGGTATAGCCATATGGTTGACTTCCATATTCAATGAATTGGAGGTTATAATGTAACAAACCGTCCTTGGTTTATCATGGAACCACCCATAATTTGGTTTATCACATAACAATCCATCAAATGTACAAGTTTTAACACCCCAAGATTTCATAGTACGTTATTTCTTCAAAGTAATTCAATAACTTGCACTATACACAACACCAGGTTTGAGCGCACCACAAGATTACCAAACTAGCCGTTCAAAAGCAGTTATGAATATTATTAATTGAATATTGAACTATATATAATCCTTATAATTTTAGAATCAATATTATGAGTTTCTTATACAAAATTAAAGAATAAATTCATTTTTTTCAGATAGAAGAAGTATTTTTTTCAAAAAATGCACTTTTAACGCAGTTAAATGGTGAAACCTTTTTAATCCAACATTTGAAACTTTTATATATTATATTTGAAGAAAATAAAAATCTTCTTTAGAATCAGGACATAAGAATTTGGTTTCCGTAAATTTTTTGTGTTTCTCTGATAACTTTTATATTTGGGTGAATAGTGAAAATACTATATTTTAACTGAAAACAATTTCCTTAATCAAAATAATTTATAGTGTTAAATTATAGATTTTAATGGTTTAGAAGTATAATTAGATTATATTTTTTCCATTAAATCCAATTCTGGTCATCTTATGTAATTTCACTGTGATATTGGATATAAACAAGTGTAAATATTTTGATAGATATTGTTTCTTAAAAATATGCCTTTTGGTATTGACAACGATAATTAATTTTAAATTAATAAATACAACTTCTATTTTTCGAATTTGGTTAAATGGTATTCATTTTTTTATTCAGAATATTGAAATTAGATTAGGGTGAATGTTTTGTATTTTTCTGAAAACTATCAATTTTTGATGAATAGTGAAAACACGGAGTTATTGTTTAAAACTGAATTTTATTTAAATAATTATTTATTTTATTTAAATTTATTTGAAGTAAAAATAGATACATAATACCTATATATGTTCAATGAAATTTATTGGAGTCATTTTGTAATAATATTAGATATATTAAATTTTATTGGACTTTTCATCATCTTTTACCAACCTCCTAAGAAAATTTGCAAATTCACATAAAACATAATTTTACCACTTCTGTGAGTTGAATTTCTAAAATCCAAGAGACACAGTTAATATAAAGGAGTAAAATTTTGTTCAATATGATAAAAATAATTTTTGGTGAACAGTAACTCTTTACTTTTATTTACCACGGTTAAAAGTAAATAGGGTAATTAAGGGTAAAAATGATATTATTATTACCCTAACACATGTCCTAATTCTATTGGATAAGTATAATTCAACCAAAAACAACCTTATGAATAATGTATGAACCTATTTGGTCCACTTGGATTAGATTAGGACATTTTTTATTTTTTAAATCAAAGAAGAGTTAAAAGAGTTAAAATCAAAGTTTAATAACTAAAATATTATTAATATTTGGTTATACAAAAGATAAATTCAATTATAAATATTCATTATAAATCTAAAAAAATTTCCTACATAATGGAATTTTATTTATAATTTTTATACATTAAATAATTTAATTTATTTATGACACAATGGTGATGCAGTAATTACATAAATAATGAAATATTAAAATAATTGATATTATAAATTTCCAAATAAATGAAATATGATACTTTTTATGAATTACACTAATTTTATAGGTTAATATGACATATTAGGGTTGGTTAGATGAATTTTTTTTCTAGGTAATAATGCTGTTATGAATTTAGAAAAAACAAATTACCAAATAGTGTCAAAATTGAAATAAAAGAGTTTTTAAAACAAATATTATATTACTAATTGATATTCTGTTCCTAAAAATCTAAGGTTCATCCAAAGGACTTATATAATGATTTTTTTGTCATTAATGAACCACTTGGGGTTCTCTTGTAACTATATATTATGTTTATTAACCATATAATATAAAAATAAAAAGAGACATGGTAAATGTCAATCTTTTAAACTAAGAGTTAAATCTAAAAGATAAAGTTAATATAGTGTCCCAAACATTACTAAAACCTATTGGTTAAGTGGTTTTCGACCCATCCCCACCTAGAATTTAAATAATCAATTTTAGAGACCTTATAAACCGAAAATTATTTTATTATAAAATAACATTTCTAACTTTTCCTAAGGTGCCCCTCACTGCTCTTATAAAAGTTCACTCCCCCTTCTATATCATTCACACCTTCAAAGCCTTTTGACTCAGTTAACACCTTCCCAAATATCCTCTAAAATTCCCTCACTTTATCTTAGAGGACTTTAGTCAAAAATCCAACTTAAGGAGAGCTTTTGATCCAATCAAATCGAAGAACCCAAAGAAGAGGTAATAATTTCACCACCCTCTTTCAAGTTCTTTTCTTATTCCACTTCGGCTTTATTTGTTATTTCCATTCTAAAATAATAACATGAGTATATTATATATACTGTGATTTCATTATAAATATGGTACAACCATATTCATTATTCTATCCATCGTTTGAAGTACATGTAACTATACGTGCGTATGTACGGATTATCGTCTCCACATCGTGGTGTAATTGTTATTCAATACATTATTATTTGGATGAGCATAATAATGATGTGTAATTCATGAAAATAATAAATATAACATGATAAGGATTCTGTATATAGGATATACCATCCAATTATATATTATTTTAATATCAAAAGAATGATATTGTCGCTTGTGCGTACGTACGGATTACCATCTCCACGAATGTGATGAGAATCATTTCCCATCATATCCATTCAAGATTAATTTTCATTAGATGATTAAAAATAATGTTTAAATACTTGATATAATTCTAAATATGATTAATATACATCCCATATATAACAAATATGACTCACATAACCAGGAATATAAAGGAAAATGAATCCGTTAACACCCAAAAGGACGATAATACAAAGATATTATTAACAAACCAATGTTAGAAGATCATATATGATATCATATTAATGTATATGATTCTTTTATAATTTAATAACAATTATATAACCATTATACAGTAGGTTAAACTACCCTTGACCGAGGAAAATAACAAGGTAAGGGTTTATTTCACAATCTCTTCATTATCTGAGTTTGTTTATACGTAATTATCTACTAGATCCTCTTTATCGTCCACATCCATGTTTCTGAAAAATGTATTTCAGAACATTATTACTATTTTATAGACTATAGTTTAAAGTAATTTATACCATTTTTTGACTTTTTATAATATTTTTATATAGGAACCTTTCCGTCATTTTCCAATCAAATCCCTATTTAACATTTTCAACAAAATTAAGGTAAGAATGTATTTTTTTAACTTATATGGCAGGTGCGGCGATTTTCTGCCATTATTAAATTTTCGAAGATTCCCTTACATAATTATAATATTATTTTCAAATTAAATGTTTTCTTTTATAATTATGTGAATTTTAAATTATTTAAAAAAATAGATATTTCTCTCAAATAGTTTTGATTTCATCTATGTCAACATACTTTGATGGATTATAAGCTTATTTGAAGTTGATTTATTAAGATACAAAACTTCCATATTGTATTTAATGTTTTGTGACATGTTTTAATGTGGATGTGTTATTTTTATACCATTAATGGTTTATGAAGAAAGTATTTACATTTCGTATGCTAGTTTTATTACGAATGTTTATGTTATGTTTAAACCTGTTCATATGAGGAATGCATTGGACATAGTAAGTGATAGGTGGAGCCTGCTATAGCTCCTCGATGCATCGGTAGGTATCATGAGAAAAACTAGTGTCTTGGCATAAGTCCTTGAAAAAAGCTTATTTTTAGTCTTAGCACATGGCCTTAACTATGTGGTTATGATAGTCTGATATTATGCATTCCATCATTATGAAAGATGTTATTGATATTGCATGTGATTATTCTACTAGTAAAATGTCCATGTGAATAAGTAAATGGAATGATTTCATTTTATTTTTTCCATATTATGCTAAATTTAAAGTTTAAAAGGCTTTTGTTTTAGTTATACATTGCCTTAAATGTTTATGCTTATTTATGAATGTTTCTGCTATATTGTTATCCTTACCGAGCATATGAGCTCACCCCTTTATAAGTTTTATTTTTCCCAGGATGTGAAGAAGTATTTTATGACTGACCTGTAGGGATAGTCTGAGGGGATATGAGTGTGGACTATTGAGACTATGTTGTTTTATTTTTTTAACTTATTATGTAATGTAAGACTTATGAATGTATCTAGTGTTTCCCAGGCTACTAGACTAGTCAAGTATTTCGAGACTTGATCTTTTGTGATCCTGCCAATGTTTTGTAATAATGCACCGACTCTAGGTAACTGAGGTTGGGGCATTAAAATTGTTATTAGAGGACATTTAGTTCAAACCTTGGAAGCTATATTTAGATAAACTCTGATTAGAGGACATATCCATAAGATAGACTTTGAAGATTAGTATAGAAGAACTTCCTAGAATTTTGGTATTGTAGAGATATTGTGAGTTTTCCTAGCAATACATCCTTATCAGGATACGAGCAGGTAGAGGCAGCTCTGGCACAGATGTACCTAGGCGTAAAACCCAAAAACAACGCTTTGAGCTAGAATCTAATGGGAACTGGTGCACGACAACGGGCCTTGCCGCACTCTTGGTTACGACACTCCTGGGGGATATGGTCAGGATAATTATCATTTTCTTTACAAATTTTTATGAAGGAGTTATGAGTATATACTTCCTCAAAGAAAACATTTTTATGATTGTGGATTATATCCATAAACAGTTCAATTTATGTTTTTTTTACTAGTTTGGAATTATGTATTTCGATTCATAAACTAATCTAGTTTATGCATTGTATAGAAATGGCACCCAATAGAAGGAATGTGAACTCCAGCAATATGTATGATCCAAAGAGAAAGAAGGATCATATCTTTCACAGTATTAAGACAAAATTTAGAAGGGAAATAGTCTCTCATGTATTCTCAACATATGAAGAAATAGTATCATGTGTTAATAAGATAAGTAATGAATTCTCTGAGTCCTATGTATTTGAAGAGAAGCAAGAGAAGAAAAGGATGGAAGAGATAACGATGGATAAAGGGAAGAGGGATTAAAAGTATTTTCCAATATGTGATAAATGTGGAAAGAACCGCCTTGGTAAATTCTTGAAGGGAATGGGAGTTTGTTATAAGTGTGGAAAAAAAGGACACCATGTACGTGATGGAAAGGGTAAGAAAAAGTTTTCAAATGTAAAATGATTCATCTACAAGGTGTTGAGACACTGTGTAAATCAATGTCCCATTCATAAGAGTATACCACAAATGATGTTATTGGATAATAATCAATTTATGATACTACCTCAGATGAAGAGGAATGACTAGTGTTCTTATGTTGTCATTATAGAATTATTTTATTTGAGTGTTGTATCAACAGTATACTGGTTACATGAATTATAGAGATAAATAAGCATTGTACTATAGTACTATTTTATTGTGGATTTGAGATTATATGGTTCTAAGAAAAGTGACTTAATAGTAAGCTACACTTTCTGGAAAATACATGGTTGAAGGAAATGAAATCCTTAATATGGTCTTGATAATGAGGTAGTGATTTTGGAACAAGAGATGGTTGATTGGGATAAACTATATTGAATATTACTGACTTCCTTGAAACTGATTAATGATTTCTATATTCCATCATTGTTGGAGTTTACAACTTTTTTGGATTGAAGGAGTATATCCCATATTCTATGAGGAATATGGAAGCATGAATGTAATCAATAAGGTTTTATGGTAATTAAAGATGTTGAGGTGTTTTAAAAGAATAAATGATGAAGGTGTTCACATGTTATTACATGAAAAAATGTATCTTCATTGTGTTTAAATTCCTTATAAATTTTGGACTGAGAGTTTGGATATAAGTATTTTGGACAAGTCTAAAGGTTGGAATGGATTAAGTTTGAAATTGGATACTATTGTTAAGGTTATTTTTGGATTGTTATAAAAAAACAACCTAGAGGTTGGGTGACAACTAGTTGCGTCCGGCAAGGCCGAAAGACTTGAACCCGCAACCAAAGAGTGACAAAGGTTCATCATCTACGATTAGACTTTGTGATGTACTGGCTTGTATAATTTTGGTTTTCTTAAATAGTCTGAAAAATGAATTATATATTCATTATTTTTGGAACCTTATACAATTTGGATAAATATAATTTTTTCTTGAATTCATTAGGAGTGAAAAATGAGTTTGTGTTAGGAATTAGTTGAAGCATGAAACTCTAGTTGTCAAGTGTATATATATATAATTTTTTTCCTCTTATTAATAGTAAAATTTATTAACCCAATTTCCGATGTGGATTTTCCCACAAAGCTATTTTCTATTTTCAACCTGTTATATTCAAAGAACAATTTAAAATTGTGAGGACACAATTTATTGTAGGAGGGAAGAATGTAACACCCCAAGATTTCATAGTACGTTATTTCTACAATGTAATTCAATAACTTGCACTACACATAACACCATGTTCGAGCGCACCAATAGATTACCAAACTAGACGTTCAAAAGTGGTTATGGATAGTATTAACTGAATATTGAACTATATATAATCCTTATAATTTTAGAGTCCATATTATGAGTTTCTTAGACATAATGTAAGAACAAATTCATTTTTTTCAGATAAAAGATGTATTTTTTTTTCAAAAAATGCACTTTTACCACCTTTTAATGGTTAAACCTTTTTAAATACAATATTTGAAACTTTTATATATTTTATTTGGAAAAATAAAATTATTCATTAGAATTGGGACATAAGAATTTAGTTTTAATAATGTTTTGGCGTTTCTCTGATAACTTTCATATTTGGGTGAATAGTGAAGAATACTATATTTTAACTTAAAACAACTTATTTATTCAAAATAATTTATAGTGTTAAATTATACATTTTAATGGTTTGGAAGTATAAATAGATTATTTTTTACCATTTAATCCAATTATGTTCATTTTAAGTAATTTCACTTTGAGACTGGACATAAACAAGTGTCAATCTTTTGATAGATATTGTTTCTTATAAATACATATTTTAGTTTTGGCAACATGAATTAATTTTAAAATTAATAAATGAAACTTATATGTTTCTAATTTTTTAAAATGGACTTCATTTTTGGATTCATAATATTGAAATTATCTTAGGGTGAATTTTTGCTATTTTTCTGAAAACTTTCAATTTTTGATGAATAGTGAAAAACACTGAGTTATTGTTTAAAATCAAATTTTATTTAAATAATTATTTATTTTATTTAAATTTATTTTAGGTCATAATATATAATTAATACTTATATATGTTCAATTTAATTCATTGGAGTCATTTTGTAATAATATTAGATATATAAAATTTTATTGAAATTTTCACCATCTTTTACCCACGTCTTAGGTGAATTTGAAAATTCACAAAAAATATAATTTTACCGCTTATGTGAGTTGAATTTTGAAAATCCTAGAGACACAGTTAATATCAAGTAGTAATATTTGGTTCAATAAGATAAAAATAATTTTTGGTGAATAGTAACTCCTTACTTTTATTTACCACGATTAAAAGTAAATATGGTAATTAAGGGTAAAACTGATATTATTATTACCCTAAAACATGTCCTAATTCTATTGGCTAAGTATAATTAGAACAAAAACATCCTCAGGAAGAAAATATGAATCTATTTGGTCCAATTGTATTAGATTAGGATATTTATTATTATTTAATTCAAAGAAGAGTTAAAAGAGTTAAAATCAAAGTTTAATAATTACAAATTTTTTAATATAGGGTTATACATAAGATAAATTAGATTATAAATATTCATTAGGAATATAAAATTATTTCCTACATAATGGTATTTTATTTATAATTTTTTGACATTAAATAATTTAATTTTTTATGACACAATTGTGATGCAGTAATTACATAATTAACGAATTATTAAAATAATTGATATTATAAACATCAAAATAAATGTAATTTGAGACTTTATGTGAATTACTCTAATTTTATAGGTTAATATGACATATTTTGGGTGGTTAGATGAATTGTGTTTGAATTAATAAAGTTTTTATGATTTTAGAAAAAAACAAAATATCAAATAGTGTCAAAATTGACATAAAAGTGTTTTAAAAAAATTATATTATTAATTGATATTATATTCATAAAAATCTAAGGTTCAGAAGAAAGAATTATATAATGATATTTGTATCATTAATGAACCACTTTGGGTTCACATGTATGTATATAGTATTTTTATTAACCATATAATATAAAAATACAAAGAGACATAGTAAATGTCAATCTATTTAACTAAGAGTTAAATCTAAAAGATAAATTTAATAGTGACCCAAACCTTTCTAAAACCTATTAGTTGAGTTTTTTTGACACATACACACCTAGAGTTTAAATAATATATTTTGGAGCCATTTGAAACCGAAAACGATTTTATTATAAAATAATATTTCTAGCTTTTCCGTAGGTGCTCCTCACCCATCTTATAAAAGGACACTCTCCCTTATCTCTAATTCACACCTTCAAAGCCTTTTGGCTTGAACAAAACCTTCCCAAATATCCTCTCAACCTCCCTCAATTCATCCTAGAGTCCTTACTTTAGTCAAAAAGCCAAATTAATTAGCCCTTTTGATCAAATCAAAAGGAAGAACCCGAAGAAGAGGTAATAATTTCACCACCCTCTTTCAAGTTCTTTTCTTCTTCCACTTCTTCTTTATTTGTTATTTCCATTCTAGAATAATAAATCCAATATCTTCTATACACTATGGTGTTATTATAAATATGGTACAACCATATTCATTATTCTATCAGTCCTTTGAATGACATGTCACCATACGTGCGTACGTATGGATTACCGTCTCCACGTCATGGGGTAATTGTTATTCAATACATTATTATTTGGATGGGTATAATAATGATTTTTAATTCATGTAAATAATAAATATAACATGATAATTATTATATATATATGATATAAAATCCAATTATATATTATTTTAATATCAAAATAATGATATTGTCGATCGTGTTTACGTACAGATTACCTTCTCCACGAATGCGACGAGATTCATTCCCTATCGTATCCATTCAAGACTAATTTTCATTGGATGTTTAAATATAAAGATTAAAGACTTTATATAATTCAGGATATGAATAAGATACATCTAATACATAACAAATATCACTCACATAATAAGGAATATAAATGAAAACGAATCCGTTAACACCCAAAACGATGATAATACTACGATATTATTAACAAAACAATGTTAAAAGATCATATATGATATCATATTAAATTATATGATTATTTTATAATTTAAAAACAATTATTTCACCAATATACAATAGTTTAACCTACCCTTGACCAAGGAAAAGTACAAGGTAAGTGTTTATTTGACAATCTATTCATTATCAGAGGTTGTTTATACGTAATTATGTATTGAGACCTCTTTATCATCCACATCCATATTTCTTAAAAATTTATTGTAAAAAATTCTTACTATTTTATAGACTATTGTTTAATGTAATTTATACCATTTTTTGAATTTTTATAAGATGTTTATAAATGAATCTTTCTGTCATTTTCCAAACAAGGTCATTTTTAACCTTTTCGACACAATTACGGTAAAAATATCTTTTTTAACTTATACGGCGGGTGTGGCTATTTTTCGCCATTATAAAATTGTCTAATATTTTCTTATAAGATAATAGGAATATTTTCAAAGTAAATGTTTTATTTTATAATTATGTTACTTTTAAATTATTTAAGAAAAAATAGATATTTCTCTCAAATAGTTTTGATTTCATCTATGCCAATATCCTTTGCTGGATTTTAAGCTTATTTGAAGTTGATTTATTATGATACAAAACATTCATATTGTATTGAAGATTTTGTGATATGTTCGATTTTTGATGTGTTATTTTCATACAATTCATAGTTTTTGGAGGAAGTATTGACATTTCATATGCTAGTTTTAATATGAATGTTTATGTTATGTTTAAACCTGTTCATATGAGGAATGCATTGGACTTAGTAAGTGATGGGTGGAGCCCGCTATAGCTCCTCAATGCATCTGTAGGTATCATGAGACAAAATAGTGTCTTGGCACAAGGCCTTGAAAAAATCTTATTTGTAGTCTTGGCACAAGGCCTTGAATATGTGGTTATGATAGTCTGGCATTATGCATTCCATTATTATGAAAGTGGTTATTGATATTTCATGTGATTATTCGACTAGTAGATTGTCCATGTGAATAAGTAAATGGAATTATTTCCAAAGTTCAAGTTTAAAAGGTTTTTGTTTTAGTTATACATTGACTTAAATGTTTATGCATAATTATGAAAGTTTTCTCTATATTGTTATCCTTACTGAGCATCTGAGCTCACCCCTTTCTATTTTTTATTTTTACCAGGATGTGAAGTAGTATTTTATGATTGACCTGTAGGGATAGTATGAGGGGATATGAGTGCGGACTATTGAGACTATGTTGTTGTAGTTTTTCAACTTATGATATAATGTAAGACTTATGAATGTATCTAGTGTTTCTAAGTCTACTAAACCAATCAGTATTTCAAGACTTGATCTTTTTTTATCATGCCAATGTTATGTAATAATGCACTGACTCTGGGTAACTGGGGTCAAGGCGTTACAGTTGGTATCATAAGAAGTTTAGTACAAACCTTGGAAGCTAGATTTATATAAACTCTTATTAGAGCACATAGCCCTAAGATAGAGTTTGAGGAATAGTATAGAAGAATTTCCTAGAATTTTGGTATTGAAGTGATTTTTTGAGTTTTTTGAGAAATACAACCCTGTCTAGATATGAGAAGCTAGAGGCAGCTCTAGCATAGATGTACCTAGGAGTAAAACCCGAAAACACCTCTTTGATCAAGACTCTAAGGGGAACTGGTGCACGACAACTGGCCTTGCTGCACTCTTGGTTACAACACTCCCAGGGGATATGCTTAGGATAATTCTCATTTTCGTTACAAATCATTATGGAGGGGTTATGAGTATATAATTCCTTAAATAAAACATTTTTTTGATTATGTGTTATATCTATAAACATTTCAATTTATGTTAAGTGTTTTATATGTTCGGAATTATGTATTTCGATTCATAAACTAATCTAGTTTATTACATTGTATAGAAATAGCACCCAGTAGAAGGAATGTGAACTCCAGCAATATGTATGATCCAAATTGAAATAAGGATCATATATTTCATGTTATTAATCCAACATTTAAAAGGTAAATAGTCTCCCATGTATTCTCAACATATGAAGAAATAATATCATGTGTTAATAAGATAAGTGAAGAATTCTCTGAGTCCTATGGATTTAAAGGGAAGCAAAGAGTAGAAAAGGATGGAAGAGAGAAAGATGGATAAAGGGAAGAGGGAAAAAAGGATTTTCCAATATGTGATAAATGTTGAAATAATCACCTTGGTAAATGCTTGAAGGTAATGAGAGTTTGTTATGAGTGTAGAGAAAAAGGACACCAAGTACGTGACTGTGAGGGTAATAAAAAGTTTTCAAATGTAAAATGATTCATCTGAAAGGCGTTGAGACACAATGAGAATCAATGTCCCATTCATAAGATTATACCAAAAATGATGTTATTAGATAATAATCAAGTTATGATACTACCTCAGATGAAGTGGAATGACTAGTGTTATTATGTTTTCATTATAGAATTATTTCATTTGAGTGTTGTATCAACAGTATACTGGTTACATGAATTATGGAGAAAAATAAGGATTGTAATGCCGTACTATTTTATTGAGGATTTGAGATTATATGGTTCTAATAATAGTGACTTAATAGTAAGCTACCATTTTTTGAAAATAAATGCTTGAAGGAAATTTAATCCTTAATATGGTCCTGATAATGAGGTAGTGATTTTGGAATAAGAGATAGTTGATTTGGATAAATTATATTGAATATTCTTAACTTCCTTGAAACTGATTAATGATTTGGGTATTCCATCATTGTTGGAGTTTAAAAATTTTTTGGATAGAAGGAGTATATCCAGTATTCTATAAGGAATAAGGGAGCATGAATGTAATCAAAGAGCAGAAAATGTGAATAACCTAAGAATAGGATACGTGATGTACTGTCTTGTATAATTTAGTTTTTCCTAAATAGTCTGAAAAATGAATTATAAAGTCATTATTTTTGGAACCTTATACTATTTGGATAAATATAATTTTTTTTGAAATAATTTGGAGTAACATATGAGTTTGTTGTAGGATTAGTTGAAGTATGAAAATATACTTGTCAAGTATATATATATATATATATAATTTGTTTCCTCTTATTAAGACTAAATTTTATTAACCCAATTTTCGATGTGGGTTTTCCCACAAAGGTATTTTCTATTTTCAACCTGTTATTTTCAAAGAAAAATTTCAAATTGTGAGAAAGAAATTTATTAAAGGAGGGAACAATGTGACACCGCAAGATTTCATAGTACGTTATTTCTTTAAAGTAATTCAATAACTTGCACTACAAGCAACACCGGGTTCAAGCGCACCACAAGATTACCAAACTAGCCGCTCAAAAGAGGTTATGAATAGTATTAACTTAATATTGAACAATATATAATCCTTATAATTTTGGAATCAATATTATGAGTTTCTTAGACATAATGTAAGAACAAATTCATTTCTTTTCAGATAAAAGAAGTATTTTTTTTCAAAAAATTCACTTCTTCCGCCTTTTTTGGGTGAAACCTTTTTAAATCCAAAATTTGAAACTTTTATATATTCTATTTGAAAAAATAAACTTCTTCTTTAGAATTGGGACATAATAATTTAGTTTCAATAAATTTTTGGTGTTTCTCTGATAACTTTCATATTTGGGTTAATATGGAAAATTACTATATTTTAACTGAAAACAACTTCTTTAATCTAAATAATTTATAGTGTCAAATTATAAATTTTAATGGTTTGGATGTATAAATAGATTATTCTTTTACCATTTAATATGATTCTGGTCATTTTATGTAATTTCACTTTGATATCGGACATAAACAAGTATCAATCTTTTGATAGATATTGTTTTTTAAAAATACGGCTTTTGGTTTTGACAATGTGAATTAATTTTAAATTAATAAAAGAAGTTTATATGTTTTAAATTTGGTAAAATGGGCTTCATTTTTGGATTCGGTATATCGAAATTATCTTAGGGTTAATTTTTGATATTTTTTGAAATTTTTTAATTTTTGATGAATAATGAAAAACACTGAGTTTTTATTTAAAACCGACTTTTATTTAAATAATTATTTAATTTATTTAAATTTATTTTAGGTCAGAATAGATACATAATACCTATATATGTTCAATTTAATTAATTGTATTTATTTTGTAATAATATTAGATACATAAAATTTTATTTACTTTTCACCATATTTTACCCACCTCCTAGAAGAATTTTAAAATTCAAATAAAACATTATTTTACTGCTTCTCTGAGTTGAATTTAAAAAATCTGAGAGACATGGTTAAATAATTGATGTGTAATTGTTATTCAATACATTATTATTTGGATGGGTATAATAATGATGTGTAATTCATGTAAATAATAAATATATCATGATAATGATTCTGTATATATGATATACCATCCAATTATATATTATTTTAATATAAAAATAATGATATTGTCGCTCGTGCGTACATACAGATTACCGTCTCCACGAACGCGATGAGATTCATTCTCCATCGTATCAATTCAAGACTAATTTTCATTAGATGATTAAAAATATTGTTTTAAGGCTTGATATAATTATGGATATGAATAAGATACATCCCATTCATAACAAATATGACTCACATAACAAAGAATATAAAGGAAAACGAATCCGTTAACACCTGAAACGACAATAATACTAAGATATTATTAACAAAACAATGGTAAGTGATCATATATGATATCATATTAATATATATGATTCTTGTATAATTTAATAAAAATTATTTCACCATTATACAGGAGGTTAACTTACCCTTGACCAAGGAAAATTACAAGGTAAAGGTTTATTTCACAATCTCTTCATTATCTGAGGTTGTTTATACGTAATTATCTACTGGGACATCTTTATCATTCACATCCATGTTTCTTAAAAATGTATTTCAAAACATTCTTCCTATTTTATAGACTATGGGTTAAATTCATTTTTTCGATTTTTTGACTTTTTATAAGATTTTTATAAAGGAACCTTTCCGTCATTTTCAAAATAAGGTCCTTTTTAACCTTTTCAACAAAATTAAGGTAAGAATGTCTTTTTTTAACTTATACGGTGGGTGCAGATATTTTCCACCATTATAAAATTTTCGAATCTTCCCTTACAAGATTATAAGAATATTTTCAAAGTAAATGTTTTCTTTTATAATTATGTGACATTTAAATGATTTTAAAAAAAAAAGATATTTCTCTCAAATGGTGTTGATTTTATCTATGTCAACATCATTTGATTGATTTTAAGCTTATTTGATGTTGATTTATTATGATACAAAACTTACATATTGTATTGAAGTTTTTGTGATATGTTTGACTGTGGATGTGTTATTTTCACACCATTCATGGTTTATAGAGAAAGTATTGACACTTTTTATGCTAGTTTTAATACGAATATTTATGTTATGTTTAAACCTATTCATATGAGGAATGCATTGGACATAGTAAGTAACTGGTGGAGCCCACTATAGCTCCTCGATGCATCAATAGGTCTCATGAGACAAACTAGTATCTTGGCACAAAGACTTAAAAAAATCTTATTTTTAGTCTTGGCACAAGGCCTTGACTATGTGGTTATGATAGTCTGACATTATGCATTCCATCATTATGAAAGTGGTTATTGATATTTCATGTGATTATTTGACTAGTAGAATGTCCATGTGAGTAGGCAAATGGAATTATTTCATTTTATTTTTTTCCATATTATTCTGAAGTTCAAGTTTAAAAGGCTTTTGTTTTAGTTATACATTACCTTAAATGTTTACACTTATTTATGAAAGTTTCTGCTATATTGTTATCCTTACTGACCATCTGAGCTCACCCCATTCAATGTTTTATTTTTCCCAAGATGTGAATAATTATTTTATGACTAACTTATAGGGATAGTCTGAGGGGATATGAGTGTGGATTATTGAGACTATGTTGTTGTAGTTTTTCAACATATGATGTAATGTAAGACTTATAAATATATCTAGTTTTTCCAAGGATACTAAACAAATCAGTCTTTCAAGACTTGATCTTTTCTGATCATGCCAATTTTATGTAATAATTCACCAAATCTGGGTAACAAGGGTCGGGGCATTACATTTGGTATCATTATATAATCATCACGCATAAAATATTGCAAATGTCGACATTTAAAACATAAAATTTCATTAGAAATCAGAAGAAATAATTTCAAGATATTGAAATAGTAAATCCAATTTCAAAACCGTTTTCAATACCAAAATATGTAAAGATGGTATATGGTATTTATTTTACAAATAAAAACACCACGTCTTGTTAAGGAAGCCAAATATCAAATAATGCTCGCGGTAGAAGAAAGGTCGTTCTCACTGTGTATGTTTAAAAAATTACTTTTTTTATTTAGTAGAACTTTTCATATAAAAAATATCCCCTTTTAAGGAAAGTAAATGTAAAATCACTTTATTATACACTTTGTAAAAAGGAGGTGTATATTATCAAAACATGCCCCAATGAGAGGAGATTGAGACGAAGTCCCTTACCTTTAGTCCGACTTGTCTCATATATTATTTCCTCTTCTTGAATAATAAACATAAGTTAATCTATATTTGTTTCGAAACCACTTTCAAGTTTATTATTCCTTTTATATCAGTTATTACCTTTCTATAACAATTAGTAAAAAACTTGAGTTCATATCAGACATTTCTCCGATGTTCAGAACTTGAGTAAAAAATGAACTTGTTATAATATCTAATTGTCCATGTGGTCAAAAGTAAATTATCTACAGAATGATATTCATGATTTATATATCATATATATATCATATATATCTTGTATATATGTATTTATAATATTCCATAGCATCTGGATATAAGAAATTAAATTCACCGTTTATAGAGATGGTAATCCATATGTACACATGAACAATACTTTCATTTATTTTTCATATTTAATGTAATGAAAACTAAATTATATATAAGTATATTATAATTAAAGTATAATATCATATATATGTTCATTTATTATATCTTTTATAAAATCCATGTATGGCATGAACAAGTCATATCACTTTGAGGGGGCAGTATTCTGCACTTCCTCAAATAATATTATTCCGTTTATACAACATGAAAAGCATAAAGGTATGTTTTAAATGAGAATTAAATAAGAACACAGATAAAATAAATATCATAAATATCATATATAATTACAGTCCATCATAATTTCCACTATAAGAGGTGGTTGGAGAAGATTGAACAATCATCGTTTCGGGAGGCAGTAGTTCTCCATCAACAGAAACAGTATATTCTATACCCATTAGACAGAGGTATGTGTATGTGTTGTTTGAATATTTCTCATAAAACAAACTATTATATTTTAAATATTTTTTTTTTGTAAAATAATTTAATAAATAGAGTTTATAGGGTTGGAGAAGTAAAATCAATGAAAGGATCTTGAGAGAAGACATTACCTCAAACCGGGTAACTCCTTTTGATTAAAGCTAAAAGGCCTTCTTTAATTGTCTTCTGCCAAAAGTATGGCTTCTATTAGGAATATATGGATGTTGGAAAATTATTTGGGTATATTTTGGATGATACAAGGGGGATTTAGAGGTGTGATTAAGGGTTAGATGTTGTGTCCTTTTATAAGAGGGAGGAGGGGAACTTTAGGAAAGTTTGAAAATATTATTTTATTATTAATTGAATTTTGAATTATAATAACACCAAAGTTATATATTTCAAATATCAGATAATTATGGGTCAAAATAATCTCATAGAATGGATTTTATACAAGTTTGGGTCCTAAAATTAACCTTATCATTTAGCTTTAACCCATAGTAAACTAATTTTTCTTTTACCATGCCTTCTTGTATATTCATAATATATGGTTACAATAGTTACTAAAAAATGACTAGAGACCCAAAAATGGATCATTAATTAAAATTTTAACATCATATATGTCAGTTGGACAAATCATAGATTTTTAGGACTATTATATCATTTAATAGAATATTAATTTATTTGAAAACTCATTTATGTCAATTTTATACTATTCATATCATGTCTTTTTAAATTACATATGAACATGATTATTTTGGAAAAATATTATTAATTCAAATATAAAAAGTCATAAGAATCATTAAAATTATCTTATGGCTTAAAAATTTTATAAATAAATTTATTTTATTATTTCAAATCTCATTTATTTAAATATTTCATTAATATGGTAATCCCTACATCACCAATATGTCATAAATAAACTTATTTATTTGATGTCTAAATAAAATAAATAAAATAACATGATGTAGTAAATATTTTTATCTTAATAATTACTATTTATAGTCAATGTGATCACTTATATAACCCCATAAAAATAGTTTTAGTAAAAGATACATCTTTAGGCTATATTTTTCTTAACTTTAAATCAAAAGTAATTAAATTTCATTTTCACAGAAAAGTGGCTCCATCGGGTCCTAAAATCTACCCATGGATTCCCATGGTCATAAATATATCATCCAATAGGATTAGGACATGTGTTAAGTTAATTTAATATTATTATAATATTATTTTTATGCTTATTTACCAGATTTACCCTTTAAGCATGGTAAATAAAATATTTACTGAATTTACTATTCATAATGTCTAAAAAAGGTACCTATTTACACAATTTTAACCTCTTGATTCCAAATGAGGAATACATTTTTTCAAATTCAAAACAAAAAAGTTTCAAAAATTAATTTAAAATTAATTCCTGTTGTCAAAACCAAAAAATGTGTTTTTAAGAAGTAAAATCTACCAAAAGATTGACATGTGTTTACATCCAATTTCAAAGTGAAAATAATTACACTGACCAAAGTTGGATTAAATGATAAAAATATAATCTAATTACACTTTAAAAAATTTTAAAAGGATAATTAAATCATATAAATATATTATATGAAAATTTAGTTTTGACTTGAAATGTAGTATTTTTCACTATTCTTAAAAAATGAACTTTATCAGAAAAATACCAAAAATTTTCCCGAAGTAAATTTTGATATCACTATTCTAAATAAGAAGTTTATTTTTTCAAATGGATATATAAAAATGAAAAAATTGTTATTTAAAAAGGTTCCTCCATAAAAAGGTGCTAAATCGACCTTTTAACGAATATTAGAGAATTTAATGCTTAAAATCAGATTCTTTCTTATTTTAATCCTCTAAAATTTATTAGATAATTTTAAAGACATTTAAAAAACATGTGTAATCATAATTTAGTTAGTTATGTTCATTAACATCAATACAATGACTATGCGTTAAATACCATTGAAAATAAAAATATTATTATATTATTTTTCGGTATAATTCAAAGTTGTGTGCAATATAAGATTTCAAAGAAACCCGTTGTTTCATGTTGAGTACGCTATAAAACAAAGTGTTATATTTAACATAAAATTAATTTATTATTCATAAATATTAATAGATATGAAAAATTATTATTCTATAAATACTTGGGATGTTACATTGTTCCCCCCTTTTGGAAATTGTGTCCTCACAATTTTAAAATTGGGCTTAGAAATTTCAATGAAAGTTTCACATAAAAAAAGGGTCAATATAACTATCAATTTGAAAGAAAGAAAGATAAGTACAAAGGTCACTCGAGATAAAACATACTAGGAGTCTATTTTGGAAAAAATAGATATGGAAGAGAAACTAACTCTCATAGATTAATAGAGAGTGATAAAGAACTTGATCACAGAAATTTAACCACTAAAATACCACAAATTTGTGGTTGGGTAAAATTCTGATGATAAACGCATGCATATGACATTTTTTCATCAAGATACTTTTCATAGAGTTGAAGAATTTTATTACTACCTAGGCTAAGATCATAATGAAATATACTTACTTGAAAAGTACTGTTTCACCCTTTTATCAAATTTTAACCACAAGCTCATCTTTTCTCCAAATGATTAGTATTAAAGATGACTTGGTCACATCTGAATCGCTAGAATCATCTTATAGAGAATAACATAATCCAAAAAAAATGTACGATATATTTCCCCTGTCTATAGAAATTTACCAAAACAAAATTCTTAGTACGAGAGAAGATAATCCCAAAAAAGGATAATACTTTATAAAAAGAAATGATACTCTTAATCTCCAAATATCGACAAACAACTCCCAAAGTTCCACAAAGACCATTTAATAAACAACCATACTTAAAATTATTCAAATTAATCCAAACTACGATTGAAACCCCAAACTTATAATGATTTAATCACATAGTCTTCCACAGTAAATCTTAACATTTATCTCCAAATAATATCAACTACCATTAAAGTCTCATATTGAAGTGTAATTAACCTAATCACATATTCTCTATGATAGGTTAATCATTTCCATAAATAACCAAAATCACCATAAGTAAACAATGAAAACACAGATTCTTCCAAAATAAAATTTCAACCATTTCTCCACAAATGAGATCCCATAGTATTATATTTTCCTTAGGCATATAGAGTTCCCAAAAGAGAGAATGTCCTCCAAAATAACCTTTGTCACTTAATCACCAAATTGTTTTCCAATACTAAGGATATCCATTTTATAAAACATAAGTTCCCACAACCAACTTATTATTTATCCATAGAATCATTTAACTAAAAAGGAATAATTCATACTAACTAGAGACATCATGTAGTCTAATAGTAGGAGATAAATCCCAATCACACTTTGTTTGTGGGTTCAATTCCCGCAGCTTTTTCCGACACGATAGGTTGTGACATGGTATTCATTTTGTCCTTTTCCAAAAACAATATAATTTTATAACATTCCAAAAAATGAGATAAATTACTCAAAAATAACCTTAACATATTTTAACCACAAATGTTATCTCATACCTCGCATTTTCATCCCAAAAAGTAATAACCAGTAATTACCTCAAATTTAAGGATCATATAAACCCAAATGATTATTTAAAACTATATCCACAAAATAATAGATAATTATTCATTGAATAACACTTTAACATATCTAACATCAGGGTTACACATAATAGAAAAAGTAGTACAAAGTAATATTATCATTAATACATTTAGACATATCATCATCCATAGATCCAACATAACTCTTCAATTCCTAAAATATAAGCAAATTAATCATCGAACATTCTTCATGATCCTTTATCAATGTTTTCCCATCTTATTATTTTATAATTGTTTCCTAAAAACAAAATCCTGCATAATGTCCATGATTTTAGTAATGTCAAAAAATGAGCTAAGAAATAATCCATATCTTTCATAGGTCATTTTCTGTTTCCTTATCTTCAATTGGAATGAAATTAGGAATTGATAAACATACATTTTTACGATCATACTGATCCCACTCTTGAACCTTCTTCGTAGGACATCTATTTGTATAATGAAAATTCACAATACATTTAAAATATTCAATTTATCCTTTGGAAAGAACTTCTTTCTGTTTCATGGAGTCAACTGGATGCTTTCTTTTTCCACGGTAGGTTATTGCTTTATAAACTTCATTAACACATCTGAAACATCTTCATGACCCTTTAAGCATTTTCATAGGTGTTTCTTTACACATCCTTGAAACGTTGGTTTTTGAATATACATACCTTTATGATTATTACTTTAAATTCCATTGGGATTCACTTCTCTCATATACAATTCCTTAGAAAAATCACCGAGGTTCATGTGGTCTATCATGACTCTACATAGTTGTCTTATAATAACCACAATAGTTCTAATTGGAGATCCCACTTCATTTGGTTTCTCATTTATAAAAACATCATAGTTTCCTTCACATCCATTGTTACTTTGGTGCATGCTAGATCAAGCCATTTCCTAAAACCAAAAAGGTCAGTGTGAGCATATAAACAAAATCATTATATACTATCTTATGAAGAGGTTAAACACTATGATATAGTTATTCATTTTATCTTAAACATATTTGATTTATCTAAAATAAATATGAATTTTTCTAATATTATAACCATTATGGTTATGTCACTTATGCTTAAATAAAACCCAAACCTATAAAGTTATCAAAACTGACCTCTGATACCAACTATAAGGCACCAACCTAAAACATTACATAATCTTGAATTAAGTTAACAATTCACATAGAGGATATTTTTAGGTTTAGATATTTAGATAATTAGTTCATTACTTATGCATAACATATTGAATATTATAAGTAGAAACTTCAACTCACTATCTATTTTTCATAAAACAGAAACTATTTAAAACAAATCATGACATCATTTCATGTTTTAATTAAATAACTTTTCCTTGATCCCATCCTTGAATATATTATTCTTTTTGTCCAGTCAAAAACATTTCAAAACATTGTATGAGCATAAAAATCTCAGTAAGGGATATATAAAGAAAGAAAACTATTAGTCTTTAAATAACCTGAAAACCATGAATGCTTTATTATAAATTAATCATTTTCAAATTTAAGAAGTAGTAAAAATACTTCACTAAATATAAGATTATTTCTTACCCTTTTTGTAACCAAAATATTACCACAATCCCATATAATGCTACATATAACATATAAATGTAACATGAGACATAATCATACTTAAATGTAATAACCATACGGTCGACTTCCACACATGTCACTAAATGGAATAACCAAACGATCGACTTCCATAACTAATGCATTGGAGTTCATAACGTAACCACCCATCCTTGGTTTATCACAGAACCACCCATCATTTGATTTAACATTTAACCCCCGGTCAAATGTCCAAGTACCATTATATAATCATCACACATAAAAGATTAAAAATATCAACATTTCAAACATAAAGTTACATTTGTAGTCACAAGAAATAATTTCAAGATATTGAAATAGTGAATCCATATTCAAAACCATTTTCAATACTAAAATATATAAAAATGGGATGTGGTATTAGTTTTCCATTTAAAAATATAATGACATTTAAGGAAGCCAAATATCAAATAATGCACGCAGGGGAAGAAATATCATTGTCACCATGTACATTAAAAAATATTCCTTCTGTCATTTAATAAAATGCTTCATAGAAAAAATATTCCCTATGAATGAAAGTAAAATTAAAAGGAGTTTATTATACACCATGTAAAAAAGGAGGTCTATATTATCAAAACATGCCCCAATGAATGGAGATTGAGACAATGTCCCTTACCATGAGTACGACTTGTCTCGTATGTTCCTTTTTCTTCCTAAAAACAAACTTAAGTTAATTTATAATTTTTTCAAAAACTTTTTCCTATTTATTATTCCTTTTATATCACTTATTACCTTGATATAATAATTATATTATTATTTGAGTTTGTATCGGAATTTTTTTTGATGTTTTGAACTTGAGTAAAAAATGAACTTGTTATAATTACAAACATTATATATAGTCAAAAGTACATTATCTACAGAATTATATTCATGCTTTATATACCATATGTATCATATATATATAGTATATATTTATTTAAAATATTCCTTAGTATTTTGATATATTAAATGAAATACAACGTTCATAGAGACGGTATGTCGTACGTACCCATGAACACTACTTTCATTTCTTTTTTAAATTTAAAGGAATGAAAATTAATGATAAATATTCATATTATAATTCCATTATAATATCGTATATAAGTTCATTAAATCCATCATTTATACTTTCCATGCATGGAATGAACGAGTAATATCCCTTTGAGTGGGTAGTAGTATGTACTTTCTCAAATGAAATTATCATATTTATAAAACATGAAAAGCATAAAGGTGTGTTCTAAATGAGAATTAAAGAATCATAGTGATAAAATAAATATCATAAATATCAAATATAATTATATTTCCATAGTAATTTATACTATAAGAGTTTGTTGGAGAAGATTGAACAATCATCGTTTCGTGAGGCAGTAGTTTGTCGTCCAAAAAAACAGAATGTTCTATACCCATAAGATAGAGGTGTGTGTAAGTTTAGTTCGACTAAATCCCATAAAAACAACATATTATATTTAACATACTGTTTTTTATAAAATAATTGAATATGGAGAGCTTTGGGGGTTGGATATGGGAAATAAATGAAAAAATTATTTGAGAAGACATTTCCTATTATCAGGTCACTCCTTTTGATTTAAGTTAAAAGGCCTTCTTTAATTTCCTTATGCCCATAGTAAGTATTCTAGGATGAATATAGAGATGTTGGGAGATTATTTTTCTAGAGTTTGGACGAGAAAATGGGGATTTAGAGGTGGGAGTAAGGGTTAGAGGTGGTGTCCTTTTATAAGAGGGAGGAGGGGTTTGTATATAAATATATATTCAATGTATAAATGAAATATGTTTGGATTCTATTATACGCCAAAAAAAATGAATCTTATACTACACTCAACCCTGACTTGGCTTGCATTACATGCAATCACGACCTTCCACGATAGCATGTGTAGTACGCAATATTGGGTTTCACTAAACAACAATAGGTTATTAAAATATTATATAAACTAGACGTTATGAATAGTAATTCCCACTTTTTAAAATTTTATTATCTTTATCCTTCAAAATGGACTTCATTTTTTGATTCGGAATATCAAAATTGTAGTTGGGGAAGTAAAATTTTATAACAATGAGTATGATATCATAACAATGAGTATGATATGACCCTATATGATAATAACAATGAGATGGGTGGGTACTATATCTCCCTCCAATGCATTGGGTAATTATTTATATCTCATGAGATAAACATGACTGGAATGACAAGTTATATTAACCTAAAAAATTAGTGGAATTGTTAAAAAGTCTCAAATTACATTTATTTGGGTATTTATAACATCAATTATGTGAATATTTCATTAATAAGGTAATTACTGCATCAACATTGTGCCATAAATAAATTAAAATATTTAATGTCTAAAAATTATAAAATTTCAAAAAGTGTGTATTACTATTCATAGCAACTAGTATTGATTCAATTAACTTTGTTCTAACTAATCATGCTTTTATGAATTTCACAAAAATCAACTACCAAATAATGTCAAAATTGACATAAAATTGTTTTTAAAACAAGTATTATATTATTAATTGTTATTCTATTCCTAAAAATCTAAGGATCGCCCAAATGACTAAGATAATGTTATATATATTAATAATGAACCACTTGGGGTTTGTTTTTCTTGTTATATTAAGTTTATTGACCATATAGTGTAAGAAAACAAGAAGACATGGTAAAAGTTAAATTATTTAACTTAGAGTTAAATCAAAATGATAAGGTTAAAATAGTAACCTAAACTTGTCTAAAACCTATTGGTTGAGATGATTTCAACCCATCCCCACTTTAACTTCGAAATAAGTCACTTTGGAGCCATTATAAACCTAATATGACTTTATTATAAAATAATATTTTAATTTTTTTCCTAAAGTGCCCTTCTCCTCCCTTATAAAAGGGAACCTCCTCCCTCTTCTCTTTACACAATTTTGAGCCTTCAAGCTCGGACAAACCCTACCCATTTCCCTTCTAAACTTCCATAGAAACATTATAGTGGTTTTGGTCTCCTCAAAATACCAACTCTAGTACCTTATATCATCACAAATTTTTTGGCTTTGAGATTGTTGGCCTTTTCATAGCCATGTTCTCTACCACTCTCCATCAGAACTTGATGGTTAGATTTCTCTTCCATATCCATATTTTCACCTATGTTCTCTTATGTGGAAACCCAGGGATAAGCTAATTTTTGTAACAGTTATGTTGCATACATTAGTTTTTAAAATTATGTTTTAGTATTCCTTTTTACAATGTGGGATTATATGAAAGAAGCTTTCATGTAGTAAACGATTTATAACCCCGAAGAATTTAGAGTGTGAAATTCATTTTAAGGGGGCTAGAATGTAACACCTTGAGATTTTATAAGATATATTCTTTTTAATTTCTTCCATATATTCTGTTGTACGCTACACCTAGATTATCTTGCTCTATACATAACACCATATTAGCTTGCAGTATACGCAACACTAATCTTGGATCGTGTTACACACAATTTCATGTTCGTTTGATAGAAGTTATTCTATACAACAATGAGTGTATATATATATATATATATTCAATGTATAAATGAAATATTTTTGGATTATATTATATGCAAAAACAAAGGAATCTTTCACTTCACGCAACCCTGACTTGGCTTGCATTACACACAATCACGACCTTCCACAATAGCGTGTGTAGTATACAATACTGGATTTCACTAAACAGCGATATGTTATTAAAATATTATACAAACTAGACATTATGAATAGTGATACCCACTTTTTAAAATTTTAGAAATTTTATCTTTCAAAATGGAATTCATTTTTGGATTCGGAATATCGAAATTAGCCTAGGGTGAACTTTTGGTATTTTTCTGAAAACTTTCAATTTTTGATGAATAGTGAAAACACTGGGTTACTATTTAAAAACTAGCTATTTATTTAAATAATTATTTATTTTATTTAAATTTATTTTTGGACAAAATTGATACATAATACCTATTTATGTTCAATGTAATTTATTGGAGTCATTTTATAATAATTTTAGAAATATTAAAATTTTATTGAACTTTTCACTGTCTTTTACCCACCTCCTAGGAGCATTTGAAATTGTATATAAAACATAATTTTACCACTTCTGTGAGTTGAATTTCTAAAATCCAAGAGACACAGTTAATATCAAGGAGTAAAATGTGGTTCAATAGGATAAACATAATTTTTAGTGAATAGAAACCTTTTAATTTTATTTACCACGGTTAAAAGTAAATAGGGAAATTAAGGGTAAAAATGATATTATTATTACCCTAACACATGTCCTAATTCTATTTGAAAAGTGTAATTCTACCAAAAAAAACCTTATAAATAAAATATTACCCTTTAGGTCCACTTGGATTAGATTAGAACAATAATCATTATTTTATTTATTGAAGAGTTAAAATAGTTAAAATCAATGTTGATTAACTAAAACATTTTTAAAATAGGGTAATACATAAGATAAATTCAAATATAAATATAAATTAGAAAGATAAATATATTTCATACATAATGGAATTTTATTTTTAATTTTTAGACATCAGATAATTTAATTTATTTATGACACAATGATGATGCAGTAATTACCTTATTAATGAAATATTAACATAATTGATGTTATAAATTCCTAAATAAATGTAATTTAAGATTTTTTATGAATTTAAATAATTTTTTATGTTAACATGACATGTTATTATTGATTTAATTAACTTTTTTCGAACTAATCATGCGGTTATGATTTTCACAAAAATCAATTACCAAATAGTGTCAAAATTGAAAAATATTATATTAGTAAGTGTTATTCTATTCCTAAAAATATAAGGTTTGGAAAAATGACTTAGATAAGTTTATATATATTAATAATTAACCACTTGGGGTTCATTTGTCTTGTTATGGTATGTTTATTAACCATATAGTGTAAGAAAACAAGAAGACACAGTAAAAGTTAAATTAGTTAACTTAGAGTTAAATCTAAAGGATAAGGTTAAAATAGTAACCTAAACTTGTCTAAAACCTATTTTTTGAGAGGATTTCGACCCATCCCCACCTTATCATATAAATAAGTCACTTTGGATCCATTATAAACCGAATATGACTTTATTATAAAATAATATTTTATGTTTTTCCTAAAGTGCCCCTCTCCCCCTTATAAAAGGGCACCTCCTCCCTCTTCTCTTTACAATATTTTGAGCCTTAATACATGCCCAAACCCTGACTATTTACTTTATAAGCTTTCCTAGAAACATTATATAGGTTCTGGTCTCCTCAAAAGACCAACTCTAGTGCCTTAAGAGGAAGCTTAAAAGAGGTGCATCGAAGAAGAGGTAATCTCTTCTACCGATTCCTTCATGTTTATTTCTTCTTCAACTTCTTATTATTCAGTTGTTTCATTATAAAGTAATAACATCAGTATCACTAATATATTGAAATGTTATTATAGATATGAAACAACATCATTTCACCTTCTATCCATCCTACAGAAAATGAAATCACCGAGCATGCGTACATACGGAATACCGTCTCCACGCCGTGGTGTAATCTGTTTTTCCACCACCACCTTACTTGGATGGGTATAATGGTGTAAATAATAAATATGTATCATTATTATAAAATCATAATGATTATTAGATATTATATCCTCAAATCCAATTCAATTCAATAATTATGGGAACAATATCATCGCTCGTGCGTACGTACGGATTACCATCTCCACGACGCGATGAGATTCATTCTTGTTGTTTACCACTCAAAAATGATTATAAAGTATATATAATGACTAATAATGAAATATATGACATGATAAAGCTACTGTATTTATGATTATATATATATATATATATATATATATATATGTTTGTGTGTGTTTCACCTACTTACTTCCATTCAAATCAACAAGGAAAGGAAAACAACGTTCATGCGTACGTACAACCTACCATTTCCATGAATGGTGTATTTCATTTAATTTATCTATACATTATATATATATACTGAATATATATGTTATATAAATCATGATTTACATTCTATAAGTAATTAAATCATGATATATGTAATAATAATATCAAGAACAACAATTCCAAACACGTACGATAAATAAAATGATTTTACCCAAAACACCGCTTTAACATGGAATTTACAAAAGAAAGGGTAATATAAAGTCATAAGTGAACCATATATGATATCATAAAAATGAATATGATTCTGTAATAAGTCAATGAAATTATTTAAATGATTATACAGGAGGTTTGGATACGTACAAAGCATATCAGACCTAAGGTAAGGGAAAAATTTTCAATCTCGTTTTTATTCGAGATTGCTTATACGTAAATATTTACTGGGGTTATATTTTTCATCCATGTTTTTTATAAAGTGTTTAATATTATTCCATTTATGTTTAATGTCATGTTTACCCCTATTTTACTTTTACTTTTTGTTATGGAAGGAATATTTCTTTTGTTTACCATACATGGTACTTTTTGACTTTTCTGATAAAAGTATGAGAAGAATGTTTTTTTAACTTTTAGGGCATGAACATATTTTTATGGTTTCATAAAACATAATTTTCATGAAGATCACTCGACAAGATTTCATGACTATTTTTAACAAAATAATTTTCTTTTAAAGTCGCATAGAATTTTTTGAAAAGAAAATGATTTTAAAGAAGAAATGATATTTTCCTCAAGAATTCATTTCAAGTGTTTTATCAAAACTATTTTCCATCTAAGATGACATTATTACATATGTGTATGTTTCAAGTATAATGTCTCTATGATTTACATGGTTTCAATTTTCTTATGATGAAATGATATCCATTTGTTTTATATGGATTATTTTATGATGGGATGATTTTTATGAAACCCATTATATTCATTGGGTTATGATGAATGATTTATGTTTATGTTTTGGAACACGTAAGGATGATTTCATTATGAGATGGGTGGGACCTATTTCTCCCTCCAATACATTGGGTAAAGATTTATATCTCATGAGATAGACATGGGTGAAATGGTAAGTTAATCTGATTCAGTGATACAGGACTGGAATGAGGAGTGAACTCGATTTAGAAAGGGACTTTGTCCCCTAAGATGGTCATGGCAGAAATACCTTGGCTACTATGTAAATCATATCAAGTACTTAATGGTTTGCAACAATTACATGTTTTATTCCCATGATATTTTATCATGATTTATGTTCCTTTATGATATATTCCTTAATTACTTCTAGGATTTATGTCTTTTCTCAATAATTTGATGATTACATTTTATGTTCAAGTTTTTGCATTCAAATGTTTATGGACTGTTTTATGTTCTCCATGTTTACCCTTACTGAGCATTTGAGCTCACCCTTTTTATGTTTTCTTTTCCCCAGGATATAAAAAAGGTTTTAGGTAAGAAAAAAAAGGGGAAGATCTTTGTGGGAGATGTTGAAGATCTTTCACCATGATTAGAAGATTATTCTTTCGAGTTTCAAAAGACACCAAACTATTAAGGTCATTCTGTGTTTGTTTTTGTTATGTATTAAGTATTCCGCAAAAGTAATGTAATGTCCATGTATGTCAAGATTGGGTCTCTACACACCGTTATGTATTATATGAATGGAATTGGAGTTTATGATATAATATCTCAGAATTATTATCATGTTATAATAATCGTATATAGTCATTATTTACACCATTATACCCATCCATGTATGGTGGTGGTGGAAAACAGATTACACCACGACGTGGAGATGGTATTACCTACGTACGCACTCGCGGTGATTTTGTTTTCTGTAGGATGGATAGAAGGTAAAATAGGGTTGTTTCATATTTATAATAACATATCATTATATGAGTGATACTTATGCTATTACTTTATAATGAAACCAATAAAGAAGAGGAAGTAAAAAATGAAAGAAACTTGAAAGAATCAGTAGAAGAGATTACCTCTTCCTTGACGTGTCTCTTTTATACTTCCTATTAGGGCACTAGAGATGGTCTTTTGAGAAGACCATAACCTATATGATATAACTATAGATGTTGATAAGAGAAATTGGCAGGGGTTGTGTGAGCCAAATGGCATGGGAGGAGTAAAGTTGAGAGAAGATGGAGGGCCCTTTTATAAGAGGGGTGAGGGGCACCTTAGGAAAAACTTAAAATATTATTTTATAATAAAGTATTATTCGGTTTATAATGGCTCCAAAGTGACTTATTTCGAAGATAAAGTGGTTATGGGTCGAAATACTCTCAACCAATAGGTTTTAGATAAGTTTAGGTTATTATTTTAACCTTATCATTAAGATTTAACTCTAAGTTAAATAA
This sequence comes from Viscum album, assembly GCA_963277665.1. Lineage (NCBI taxonomy): Eukaryota > Viridiplantae > Streptophyta > Magnoliopsida > Santalales > Viscaceae > Viscum > Viscum album. Next base: position 373,452,725 of record OY728133.1, on the reverse strand, counting down.
TTTAACTTTTACCGTGTCTTCTTGTTTTCATACAATATATGGTTAATAAACTTACTATAAAATACCAAAATAACCCCAAGTAGTTCATTATTAATATATATAATTTTATCTAAGTCATTTGGCTGAACCATAGATTTTTATGAATAGAATATCAATTAATAATATAGTATTTTCTTTAAAAACTATTTTATGTTAATTTTGACACTAGTTGGTAATTTATTTTTATGAAAATCATAAAAGCATGATTAGTTCTATAAAAGTTAATTAAATCAATACTAACATGTCATATTAACCTAGAATTTTTTTTTAATTCATAAAAAGTCTCAAATTACATTTATTTGGGAATTTATAACATCAATTATGTTAAAATTTCATTAATAAGGTAATTACTGAATCATCATTGTGTCATAAATAAATTAAAGTATTTAATGTATAAAAATTATAAATAAAATACCATTATGTAGGAAATATTTTTATATTTCTAAGGAATATTTATAGATGAATTTATCTTATGTATAACCCTATATTAAAAATGTTTTAGTTATTAAACATTGATTTTAACTCTTTTAGTTCTTCTTTGAATTGAATAATAATAAATGTCCTAATCTAATACAAGTGGACCTAAGGGGTCATATTTTATTCCTAATGTTATTTTTGGTCGAATTAAACTTATCCAATAGAATGAGGACATGTGTTATGGTAATAATAATATAATTTTTACCCTTAATTACCCTATTTACTTTTAACCGTGGTAATTAAAAGTAAAAAGTCAATATTCACCAAAAATTATTTTTATCTTATTGAACCACATTTTACTCCTTGATATGAACCATATCGCTCGGATTTTGGAAATTCCACCCACAGAAGTGGTAAAATTATGTTTTATGTATATTTGCAAATTCATCTAGGAGGTGGGCAAAATACAGTGAAAAGATCAATAAAATTTTTATATATCTAAAATAACTATAAAATTAATCAAATGAATTAAATTGAACTTATATATTTATTATATATCACTTTTGACCTAAAATAAATTTAAATAAAAAAATAATTATTTAAATAAAAATTCAGTTTTAAACTACAACTCAGTTTTTTTCACTATTCAGCAAAAATTAATGTTTTTAGAAAAATACAAAAAATTCACCCTAGGCTAATTTTGATATTCCAAATCCCAAAATTAAGTCCATTTTGAAAGATAAAATTTATAAAATTTCAAAAAGTGGGTATTACTATTCGTAACGACTAGTTTATATAATATTTTAATAACATATCGTCGGTTAGTGAAACTTGGTATTGCATACACCAGACGCTATTGGGGAAGGTCTTGATTGCGTGTAATGAAAGAAAAGTCAAGGTTGTGTGTAGTACAAGATCCATTTGGTGTTGCGTATATCAAAATCAAAACATATTTCATTAAAAAAAATCTAAACTTAATGTTGTGTAGAATAATTTCTACAAAACGAACTTGAAATTTTGTGTAACAAGAGCCAAGAATAGTGTTGCGTATACTATAATCTAATATGGTGTTGCGTATAGTATAAAAATGAAGTCCATTTTGATTTCTTTGATGTCTTCTATTTTACACTACACTAAGAATAGCTTGTACAGTACGCAACACCATATTAGCTTGCAGTATACAAAACACTATTCTTGGATCGTATTATACACAATTTCAAGTTCTTTTTGTGGAAATTATTCTATGAAACATTAAGTATAGATTTTTTTAATGAAATAAGTTTTGATTATGATATACGCAACACCAAAGGGAGCTTGCACTACACGCAGCCCTGACTTGGCTTGCATTACACGCAATCACGACCTTCCTCGATAGACAGTCAGTCTTAGAGGAAAATTCAATCTTTGGAAGACATGATATGAAATGATAGTATTTATTCAATTAACTTTGTTTGAACTAATCATGCTGTTATTATTTTCACAAAAATCAATTACAAAATAGTGTCAAAATTGACATAAATTAGTTTTTAAAACAAATATTATATTATTAATTGTTATTATATTCCTAAAAATATAATGTTTGGCCAAATGACTTAGATCAGGATATATATATTAATAATGAACCACTTAGGGTTCTTTTGTCTTGCTATAGTATGTTTATTAACCATATAGTGCAAGAAAATAAGAAGACACGGTAAAAGTTAAATTATTTTACTTAGAGTTAAATATAAATTATATGGTTAAAATAGTAACCAAAACTTGTCTAAAACCTACTGGTTGAGAGGATTTCAACCCATCCCCACTTTTTCTTCGAAATAAGTCACTTTGGAGCCATTATAACCCAAATATTACTCTATTATAAATTAATATTTTAAGTTTTTTCTAAAGTTCCCCTCTCATCCCTTACAAAAGGGCACCCCCTCCCTCTTCTTTTCACACAAGTTTGAGCCTTAAAGATCATCCAAACCCTAACCATTTCCCTTATCAAATTCCTTAGAAATATTATAGTGGTTATGGTCTCCTTAAAAGACCATCTCTAGTTCCTTAAGAGGATTCTTAAAAGAGGTGCGTCGAAGAAGAGGTAATCTCTTCTACCGATTCTTTCAAGTTTATTTCTTCTTAAACTTCTTCTTATTTAGTTGTTTCATTATAAATTAATATCATCAGTATCAATAATATACTGATATGTTATTATAAATATGAAAAAACCCCATTTCACCTTCTATCCATCCTACGGAAAAATAAATCACCACGCGTGCGTACGTACGGAATACCATCTCCATGCAGTGGTGTAATCTGTTTTTCCACCACCACCTTACTTGGATTAGTATAATTATGTAAATAATAACTATATATGGTTATTATAACATGATATTGATTATGAGATATTATACCATTCACTCCAATTCCATTCAATAATTATGGGAATGATATCATCGCTCGTGCGTACGTACAGAATACCGTCTCCATGACGCGATGTGATTCATTCTCCATGTTAACCATTCAAGAATGATTATAAAGTATATATAATGAATAATAAAAAAATATATGACATAATAAATCTACTGGATTTATGTGTATATAAATATATATATATGTCATCTACTTACTTCCATTCAAGTCAATAAGGAAAGGAAAACATCGTTCATGCGTACGTACGACCTACGGTCTCCATGAACGGTGTATTTCATTTTTCCTACATCTATCTATTATATATATATATACTGAATATATATGATATATAAATCATGATTTACATTCTAGAATTATGTAAATCATGATATATGTAATAATAATATCTAGAAAAACATGTCCAAACACATACGATAAATAAAACGATTTGACCCAAAACGCTGTTTTGACATAGAATTTACAAAAGAACGGGTAATATAAAGTCATAAGTGAACGATATATTATATAATAACAATGAATATGATTATTTAATAAGTAAATTCCATTATTTAAATCATTATATAGGAGGTTCAGATATGTACGAAGCATATCAGACCTAAGGTAAGGGATAATTTTGAAATCTCATTTTTATCTGAGATTGCATATACATAAGTATTTACTGGGGTTATATTTTTCATCCATGTCCATAAAAATGTTTTTCATAAAGTATTTAATTTTATCCCATGTATGTTTAAAGTCATGTTTAACCCACTTTTACTTTTACATTGTGTTATGGAAATAATATTTCTTTTGTTTACCATAAGAGAAACTTTTTGACTTTTTCGAAAAAAGTACGAGGAGAATGTTTTTTAACTTATACGACATGAATGGATTTTTTATGGTTTCATAATTCCTACTTTTCATGAATATTACTCAAAAAAATTTCATACTAATTTTCTACAAAATCCTTTTCTTTTAAAATTTAATGGCATTTTGTGAAAAGAAAATGATTTTGAATAAGAAAGATTCTCTTGATTTCTTTGATGTCATCTATTTTACACTACACCAAGATTACCTTGTACTATACACAACACCATATTATCTTGCAGTATATGAAACACTATTATTGGATTGTGTTACACAAAATTTCTTGTTCGTTTTGTGGAAATTATTCTACACAACATTAGGTATAGAATTTGTTTAATGAAATAAGTTTTGCTTATGATATACGTAACACCAAAGGGAGCTTGCACTACATGAATCCCTGACTTGAATGTTTTCAGAAAAATACCAAAAATTCACCCTAGGATAATTTCTATATTCCAAATCAAAAAACGAAGTGCATTTTAAAATATTAAATTTATAAAATTTCAAAAGGTGGGTATTACTATTCATAACAGCTAGTTTATATAATATTTTAATAACATATCTTCGTTTAGTAACCCGTACTTGAAGTACATGGAAATTACATTAATTTTGAGGAATAATTCATACATAACAAAAAAACACCTAATGACTGTAATAGTTTATTGTATTTGGATACTCGGAACAAAATCTTCTAATCGTGGTGAAAGATCTTCAATATCTCCCATAAAGAACTTCCCCTTTTTGTGTTCTTACCTAAAACCTTTCCTGGTATCTTGGAGAAAAGAAAACATTAAAAGGGTGAGATCAAATTCCCAATAAGGGTAAACATATGGAACATAAAACAATCCATAAATATTTAAATGCAAAAACTTGAACATAAAATCAAAACAACAAAATCTTGAGCAATGACATAAATCTTGGAAGTACGTAAGACATATATCATAAAACAACATCAACCATGATAAAATAGCATGGAAATAAAACATGTAATTGTGGAAAACCATTATTCACACGATACTATTTCCATTGTATCCAGGGCATTGCTTCTAATACCGTCATAGTGGACAAAGTTCCTTACTGAATCGAGTTCACTCCTCATTCCAGTCCTGTATCAATGAACAAGATTAACTTACCATTCCAGCCATTTCTATCTTAGGAGATATAAATCTTTACCCAATGCATTGGAGGGAGATATATGTCTCACCCATCTCATAATGAAATCATTCTTACGTGTGCCACAACATAAACAAAAATCATTCATCATAACCCAAGAATAAAATGGGTGTCATAAACATCATCCCATCATAACATAATACATATAAAAAATGAATATCATTTCATCATAAGAAAAGTGAAACCATGTAAATCGTATAGACATTATACTAGAAACGTACACATATAAAATAATTTCATCTTATATGGAAAATAGTTTTGATAAAACACTTGAAATGAATTCTTGAGGAAACTATCCTTTCTTATTCAAAATCATTTTCTTTTCTCAAAATGCCATGCAATTTTAAAAGAAAAGTATTTTGTTTAAAATATTCTTGAAATATTTTAGTGTAATATTCATAAATATAAGGCATTATGAAATCGTAAAAATCTGTTCATGTTGTATATGTTAAAAAAACATTCTTCTCATACTTTTGCCAACAAAGTCAAAAAGTACCTTATATGGTAAACAAAATAAATATTCCTTCCATAACACAAAGTAAAAGTCAAAGTGGGGAAAACATGACTTTAAACATACATAGAAGAATATTAAACACTTTATGAAAAACATTTTTATGGACATGGATGAAAAATATAACCCCAGAAAATACATACGTATAAGAAATCTCGGATAAAAATGAGATTGCAAAATTATCCCTTACCTTAGGTCCAATTTGATATGTACGTGTCTAAAACTCTTGTATAGTGGGTTTAAACATATTATTAACTTGTAACAAAACCATAATAATATTTATGATATCATATATGATTCACTTATAAATTTATATTACCCGTTCTTTTGTTAATTCCATGTTAAAGAAGCGTTTTGGGTAAAACCATTTCATTTATCGTACGTGTTTGGACTTGTTGTTCTTGATATTATTATTACTTATATCATGATTTAATTACTTATAGAATGTAAAAAATTATTCACATATCATATATATTCATTATATATATATAATAGATAGATAAATGAAATTAAACACACCGTTCATGGAGATGGTAGGCCGTACGTACGCATTGACGCTGTTTTTCTTTCCTTACTGACTTGAATGAAAGTGAGTAGATGACATATATATATATATATATATACATATATACAATAGAATTATTATGTCATTTATATCATTATTATTCATTATATATACTTTATAATTTTTATTGAATGGTTAATATGGAGAATGAATCTCATCGCGTCGTGGAGACGGTAGTCCGTACGTGCGCACGAGTGATGATATCATTCCCATAATTATATGAATGGAATTGGAGTTTATGATATAATATATCAGAATCAGTATAATGTTATAATAATCATATATAGTCATTATTTACACCATTATACCCATCCAAGTAAGGTGGTGGTGGAAAATGGATTACACCATGACGTGGAGACGGTATTCCATACGTACACACGCGTGGTGATTTTGTTTTCTGTATGATGGGTAAAAGGTAAAATAGGGTTGTTTAATAATTATAATGACATATAATTATATGACTGATATTGATGTTATTACTTTATAATGAAAAAAACAAAGAAGATGAAGTAGAAGAAAAAAGAAACTTGAAAGAATCGGTAGAAGAGATTATCTCTTCCTTGACATGTCTATTTTATACTTCCTCTTAGGGCACTAGAGTTAGTCTTTTTAGAAGACCAAAACCACTATGATATAAATAGAGATTTTGATAAGAGAAATGGGCAGGGTTTTTCTGAGCCAAATGGCTTGGGAGGAGTGAAGTTGAGAGAAGAGGTAGTGCCCTTTTATAAGAGGGGTGAGGGGCACCATAGGAAAAACATAAAATATTATTTTATAATAAAGTCATATTCGGTTTATAATGGATCCAAGGAGACTTATTTCGAAGATAAAGTGTGTATCTATTTAAATACTTTCAACCAATAGATTTTAGACAAGTTTAGGTTACTATTTTAAACTTATCATTTTTATTTAACTTTAAGTTAAATAATTTAACTTTTACGGTGTCTTCTTGTTTTATTACAATATATGGTTAATAAACTTACTATAAACTGCCAAACGAACCCCAAGTGGTTCATTATTAATATATATACCCTTATATAAGTTATTTGGCCGACCCTTATATTTTTAGGAATAGAATATCAATTAATAATATAATATTTGTTTTAAAAACTAGTTTATGTCAATTTTGACAATATTTGGTAATTGATTTTTGTGAAATTTATAACAACATGACTAGTTACAAAAAGTTAACTAAATCAATAATAACATGTCATATGAAACTATAAAATTAGTGTAATTCATAAAAAAGTCTCAAATTTCATTTATATGGGTATTTATAACATCAATTATGTTAAATTTTCATTAATAAGGTAATTACTACATCATCATTTTGTCATAAATAAATTAAATTATTTAATTTATAAAAATTAAAAATAAAATACCATTATGTAGGAAATCGTTTAATATTTATAATGAATATTTATAGTTGAATTTATCTTATGTATAAACCTATATTAAAAATGTTTTAGTAATTAAACTTTAATTTTAACTCTTTTAACTCTTCTTTGAATTAAATAATAATAAATGTTCTAATCTAATCCAAGTGGACCTAAAGGGTCATATTTTATCCCTAAGGATGTTTTTTGTCTAATTACACTTATCCAATAGAATTATGACATGTTTTAGGGTAATAATAATATCATTTTTACCCTTAATTACCCTATTTACTTTTAATTGTGGTTAATAAAAGAAAAAAGTTACTATTCATGAAAAATTATTTTTATCTTAACGAACCACATTTTACTCCTTGATATTAACCGAGTCTATCTGATTTTCTAAATTCCAATCACTGAAGCAGTAAAATTATGTTTTATGTAAATTTGCAAATTCTCATAAGAGGTGTGTAAAAGACGGTGAAAAGTTCATAAAAATTTTTATATATCTAAAATTACTATAAAATGACTCTAATGAATTACATTGAACTTATATAGGTAATATTTATCAATTTTGACTTAAAGTAAATTTAAAAAAAAATAACTATTTAAATAAAAATTTTGTTTTAAACTATAACTCAGTGTTTTTCACAATTCATCAAAATTTGAATGTTTTTAGAAAAATAACAAAAAATCATCCTAGGATAATTTAGATATTCCGAATCCAAAAATGAAGTCCGTTTGGAATGATAAAATTTATAAAATTTCAAAAAGAGGGTATTAATATTCATAATAGCTAGTTTATATAATACTTTAATAACATATCGTTGTTTAGTGAAACCCTGTATTGAGTACAACAAACGCTATCGAGGAAGGTCGCGATTACGTGTAATGCAAGCCAAGTCAAGGATGCGTGTAGTGCAAGCTCCCTTTGGTGTTGCATATATCATAATCAAAATTTATTTCATTAAACAAAATTTATACTTAATGTTGCGTAGAATAATTTCCAAAAAAATGAACTTGAAATTATGTGTAACACAAGCCAAGAATAGTGTTGTGTATATAGCAAGTTAATATAGTGCTTTGTATAGTACAACCTAATCTTGTTGTAGTGTAAAATAGAATATATCAAAGAAATTAAAAGGAATATATCTCATAAAATCTCGGGGTGTTACATTCTACTCGCCTTAAAATGAATTTCTCCCTCAAAATTCATTAGGGTTATAAATGGTTTACTACTTGAAAGTTTCTTTAATAGAAATACACATCATAAAAAGGATTACCAAAACATAACTTTAAAAATGAAAGTATGAAACATAACGGTTACCCAAATTAATTCATCCCTGGGTTTCCACATAAAAGAACATAAGTGAAAATATGGATATAGAAGAGAAATCTAACCATCAAGTTCTGATGGAGAGTGGTAGAGAACATGGCTATGAAAAATCCAACAATCACAGAGCAATAAATTTGTGACGATCTAAGATACCATTTAGGACAACATTTTTTGGTTTTCCAGATCATTTCCCTAAAGTTGAAAAAATTGGAATTAGAAGAAATACTTAATTGATTTTGGTACAATATCACCGTTGGTCATTCCTTGAACAATTTCCACTTCATCTCTTAAAGAAATGAAGTTGAATTAGTCATTCGTGAAGTGTTAGCAGATCATTCAATATAATGATAGGTCATTCTATCTATCTCAAAAAAAATGTTAGAAAAAGTTATTAAATATACATAAGTCCATCTTTAGTGAGATTAATCGTATATGGTTCCAAAAATGGACTTATACATTATCTATCATACTACTTAATAAAATAAAACTAGTTTCTACTAACCAGGGACTTCATGTAGGCCAGTGGTAGTTGATAAAGGCCTGTCACACTTCGGTTGTCGGTTAGATTCCCGCAACCTTGTCCGATGCAACGGGTTGTCACCCGTACTACACTATTACAACATTACAGAAATAATATCAAAATGTTCTAGACTTAAACAATACTATCTAATGTCTGACATAATATTTTCCAATCTTTAGAATTATCCAAAATACATCTGTCCAATCTCATAGTCTAAAGAAAACAATTACTGGAATGTTCACATAAGAAGAACGTGAATACCATCATTTTTCCCCCATATATCATAAGATATATCTTCATGATCACATTCCAAACATGTGAATACCTTAATCATGTATTCTCTTGAAACATAAATTACCATATAACCTTAGTGAAAACAAGAATTCTATCAAACATTAACTCTTTCCACATACCAAAATCTGAAAATTTCTATATACTCAAACCATGATATCACATTGTCATTATATCAGTCATGAGCTCATTAATACTATCAAAAATCTCATTATCTCCTTATCCCTTCATTATGTGCATATCATCTACTTTCTAAAAATATCTGAATAAACATTCATGGTTACTGGTACCATTCAACATATACATTCATATAATTTACAAAAAACAATAGTGTAACAATCCTTAGATGTTTCATTATTCCATAATACCATTAAATTACTTATACATCATAACTCTTGATAAAAATAAATCATTCCACTACCTTCTTAAACAAATGACCGAGCTTCAACAATTATTTCATCTCATATATCATTTGTAGTCTCTTCATCATCATTAAGATAAATACTACCCATACAACCGTGATTATTCCATTAATGAGACTTTCCCTTAGGGCATTGGTTTGCATAATGCCCGTACATTCAACATTTTAAAAATTTAACCGTTGTTGATGTCTTATCAATACCATTATCCTTGTCAATGGTGTTAACTAAACCTTTTACTTTGCAATTACTGGCTTTGTGTCTATCTTTTCCACGCCCAAAACATCTTCCAGTTCCATTTAAACATTTTCCATGATGCCTCTTACCACATGATTTACATTAGGAGAATTGAACATTCTTTCCTCTATGATCATCATGAATCTCCATCTTTCCCTTATTAGTTGAGTCAGGATACATACCGAAGTTAAGATTGTTGATCATACTATGAGATTGCTGATTAGGCATAACAACGATGTTTGGACATCCAAATCCCATTTCATTTTGTTTCTCATGAAGAATATCATCCCATTGTCCATCATATCCTCCATTATTGTGAATCTTCCAGTTTCCAGCCATTTTTTAAAACCCAAAAAGAATAGTGTGAGAGGCAAAAATCATGGTAGGAAAACAACATAATAAAGGGGGAGTACCTTCAATATCCAACATCGTAGGTTTAATTCTAATATCATTTCCATTATTCTAGGACTATAACCTATACTTGTAATTAACCTTAGGGACATCCCTAGAACTACCTTAAAAATATCTCTAGGGATCTCACTAAAGTTTCTTCATCTTAGTTTCCAATGGTTAACAAAACCTTTACTCTAATACCAACTGTAGAGACTGGTACTTGATATACATGGACATTAAATTACTTTTGTGGAATACTTAACACATAACAAAAAACAAACTCCCAAGGACCGTAATAGTTTAATGTATTTGGAAACTCAGAACAAAATCTTCTAATCGTGGTGAAATATCTTCAATATCTCTCATAAAGTACTTCCCCTTTTTGTTTTCTTACCTAAAACCTTTCCTTATATCTTGGGGAAAAGAAAACATAAAAAGGGTGAGCTCAAATCCTCCGCAAGGGTAAACATATGGAATATTAAACAATCCATAAACATTTGAATGCGAAAACATGAACATAAAATCTAAACATCAAAATCTTGAGCAATGACATAAATCATGGATGTACGTAAGGCATATATCATAAAACAACATAAATCATGATAAAATAGAATGGAGATAAAACATGTAATTGTGTAAAACCATTAAGCACATGATATTATTTCCATAGTAGCCAAGGCATTGCTGCCAAGATCATCTTAGTGGACAAAGTCCCTTACTGAATCGAGTTCACTCCTCATTCCAGTCCTGTATCAATGAACCAAATTAACTTACCATTCCAGTCATTTCTATATCATGAGATATAAATCTTTACCCAATGAATTTGAGGGATATATAGGTCCCACCCATCTCATAATTAAATCATTCTTACGTGTTCCACAACATAAACATAAATCATTCATCATAACCCAAAGAATAAAATGGGTTTCATAAACACCATGTAACATCCCAGGTAAGTAAAGAATAAAGAATTTTCATATTTATTAATATTTACAAATTAAATATTAATTTTAATTAAAAGGGGTTTCTACGTTCGATAGCGTACTCGATATGCAACGATTAGTTTCTTTGAAAACTTACGTTGCACACAAGTAATAAAATAATATTATTTTAAATGTTAGTTAACAAGTAGCCATTGTACTGGCGGTAATGGATAGAAATAACTAAAATATGATTATATATGTTTTTAAATGTTTTTACATTTACCCAATAAAAGATAAAGGCTTAAAATACGGAAAGAGTTCAATTTTAGGCATTTATACCCTAATTTTCACGAAAGGTCCACTTATCACCTTTTAACGGAGAACCGTCATTAAATATAGTTTTGATCAATCTTATAAATTTTATTGGACCAAATATAACTCTTCTTTAGAATCGGGATATCAAAATTTACTTTGTGTAAATTTTTGGTACCTTTCTGATAATGTTCATTTTTTTAATGAGTAGTGTAAAATGTTGTATTTTAATTCAAAACCTCTTTTTAATATAATTTATTTATATGATTAGATTATCTTTTGAATTGTTTTTAAAGTGAAATTAGAAAATATTTTTACCATTAAATCCAATAGTGGTCGTTGGAATTAATTTCACTTTGAAATCGGACTTAAACTAGTGTCAATCTTTTGATACTTATTGTTTCATAAAAACACGCTATTTGCTCTGACAGCGGGAATTAATTATTAAATTAATTAATGTGAATTATATGTTTTTAATTTTGTAAAATAGACTTCATTTTTGAATTGGTAATATCAAATATAGCTTAGGGTGATTTTTTGGTAATTTTCTGAAAAACTTCAATTTTTGATGAATAGTGAAACCACTAAGTGGTACTTATAAAGAATGATTTTCCGTTTAAATGAAATTTAGCCATCATTGTGTTTTGAATTTCAAAAATCTGACATACATGGTTGTCATTAAGAATTAAAATGTGGTTCAATGAAAATTATAATAATTTTTTGGTGAATAGTAACTTATTAAGTTCTTAATCGCGATTAGTGGTAATTAGTGTAGTTTAAGGTAAAAATAATGCTTTAATAAAATAATATGAGCTTGAAACATGTCCTACCCTCATTGGTTGTGTCATGTCCGACCAAGACAAGCCATGGGTCAACTTGGGGACCCCATGGAGCCACTTTGGTTGGGAAATGACATAAATAACTTTTTATTTAATGTAAAAGTAAAAATGACACAAACATGATATATTTTAATAAAACAATTTTTTACATGGGGTTATAAAGATCGGATTTTTGATTATAAATAGTCATTGGAAAGCTAAAAAGATTTCCTACATCATAGAATTTTGTTATAATTTTTAGACATTAAATAAATTAAATTATTTATGACATAATAATGATGCAACGATGACATCATTATTTGACGATTTAAATAAAATGGAAAGATAATGTAAAATCTATGAACTAAACATGTCCAAAACCAATTGGATGAGTTTATTTCGAACCCTTATCACCTTATCCACGAATTATATCAATTTTGGACCTTTTAAAACCGAAACACATTTTCAAATAAAGTAATATTTCTTTACTTTCCAAAAGTGCCCCTCCTCTCCTCTTATAAAAGACTCCCACCTCTACCTCATTTCACACACTCCTCAAGCCTTTGGCTCGGCCAAACCCTGACCATTTACTCTCTCCACATCCCTATCCTCATCCTAGAGGATTCCCATTGGGCATAATCCTTTCAAAGGAAGCCTTTAGGCTCAAATCAAAAGGAGTTTCACTTTTAAAGGCAATTCATTCTCTCTTGTTCATTTGTTTTATTTTGCTTTTCCAACCCTCTAAACTCTTTTTATTTACTTTTTTTGTAACAAAACCAGTATCTTAAATATACTAGGATGTTGTTATAATATTTATTCGAGCTACACTCTCACAGAACTACATCAAATGGTTAAAGAACATACGGTTTCCGTGGATGGCGAAATTCTGCCTCCCGAAATGATGATTGTTCAATACTCATTTAACACCTTCAAGGGTGGCCATTATGATGTCACTATTTTTATATATGATATATAATATGTTTATTTTTCCTTTAATCTTCTGTATTTTTCATTTTGGTCATACCTTTATGGTTTCCATTATGGGTAAACACGATATCTTCATTTAAGGAAGTGTGGACTACCGCCCCCTCAAAGTGATGTGATTCGTTAATTCCATATGTGGGACGTGTAAAGGATGGATTTAAAGTTATTATATATGATTTTATACTGGAATTATAATATACCTCTATATAATTATTATTTCTTTCCATTAAAGTATGAGATAGAAATGAAAGTAGCGTTCATGCGTACGTACGGCTTACCGTCTCCATGAACGGTGCATTTCATTTATTATCCCCAAATGTAATGTGCTATTAAAAGTACATGTATATAATGGATATATATAATTAATTATATATCTAAATTATGAATATAATTCTGGAATTAAAATATACATACCTCTCATTTAGTTTTAATTCCATTAATATGACAAAGAAATGAAAGTAGCGTTCATGCGTACGTACGACTTACCGTCTCCATGAACGGTGCATTTCATTTCTTACCTCTAAATGATTATGTATTATTATAAATACATGTATATGCTGGATATATATGATACATATTATATCCAAATCGGGAATTTCATTCTGGATATAAAGAACCTTTGACCACACGAACAACATGTAATTGTAAGAAGTCCACTTTCGACTTAAGAACCAAATATTGAGAAAACAAACATTATTAACTTAAATGGTTACATAATGTTTATAACATGGAAATAAGTGATATAAAAGGAATAATGAACTTTAAAAAGGTTCTTAATCAAGTATAAATTAACTCATGTTTATTATTCAGGACGTTAAAGAACGATCGAGTTAAGTCGGACCCGAGGTAAGGGACTTCGTCTCAATCTCCTTTCATAGAGGAATATTTCGTTTTATACACAACTTTATTTTATATGGTGTATAAACCCCTTTGAATTTGACTTTTATACAAAAGGAATCTTTTTCTACGAAGCGTTTTACAAAACGACAAAAAGGAATGTTTCTTTTAACGTACGCGGCGACAACGACCTTTTCCACCGCCGCGAGTATTATTTGGTCTTTGGCTTTCTCAAAAAGCCGTAATGTTTTTAGAATAAAATAAATACCATATACTCTTTTATGTATTTTGGTATTGAAAATGGTTTTGAAAAAGGATTCTATTATGTCAATATATTTATGATATATTGTGATTGAAATGTGGAAATGTTATCATTCCTTTATATTGGTTTTATGTTTTATGATTTTATACTGGTACTTAGACATTTTAACGGGTGGTTACGTTATAAACCATATGACGGGTGGTGTCGTGAATACCAGGATGGGTGGTTACGTTATAACCTCCAATGCATTGGGTATGGAAGTCGGCCGTATGGATATTCCATTAAGTATGTATGTAAATTGTCCGTATGGCTATTCCATTAAGTGATATGTGTGGAAGTCGACCGTATGGTTATTCCACTTAAGTATGTTTATGTCCCAAGTTACCTTTATATATGTTATGTGTTCTTTTTATGGATTTTATGGTAACCTTTGGTTACAAAAAGGTAAGTAATGACACTTTATTCAGTGATGAGTTTTTACTACTTCATGAAGGTGAAGGTATTACTTTGATAGAGTATATATGGTTTATTTGATGTTTGAAAAACTAACAGTTTTCATTCTTTCTGTATTCCTTACTGAGCTTTTTATGCTCACGCCGAGTTTTTTTTGAAATGTTTTCACAGGACTTAATGTGGAATAAGGTCAAGGATGGGATCAAGGGAATGTCATCCTATATAAAACATGGAACTAGACACGTTTCTTTTTAAGAGTTTTTTTTATTATGGAAACTTAGTAGAGGTGACTACTTTGTAATCTTTTGAGATGTAATAGTTATGTTCCAATTCTCTAAAACTCTAAACCTGAAAAGATCCTCGACGTGAATTATTCTTTTAATTCAATATTAAGTAAGGTTTAAGGCTGGGGCCTTATAGTTGGTATCAGAGGTCAGTTTAGACAACTTTAGGAGTTAGAAAAGTGTTAAATTATAATATGATTGAAATGATATATCATTTACGGATTACCATGTTGCTTCGCCTAAGATATTTCTGTGTTCAGAATGGTTTTCCGCAGAGGAAACAAAGAAGCTATGTTGGGACGACATCAGGAGGAAGATAACCTTCCAAATCAGCAACCTGAGATAGTCGGAATCGGAACTGAACAGTTTGTTGCAGTGATGGCACAATTGACTCAGGCTATAAATGGTGGTGGTATCCATGAACGAGATCAGCCAGATCAACCGCAGAGGAACATGTCAGTGGTGGAACATTTCATGAGGCAACATCCCCCAACATTCAGAGGATCATCTGACCCTGTGCAATCTGAAGGGTGGGTTAAAGCACTGGAGAAGATTTTTGATGTCATGGGGTGTTCAGAACATCAAAAGGTTAGTCTTGCTATTTACCGTATTGAAGGTGAAACTGATCAGTGGTGGTCGATGGTGAAAAATATAAGGGATAGTGATGAGATTGAGGATCTTCACTAGGACGAATTCAATGGTACGTTTCTTGAGAAATATTTTCCTAAGGTGTTTTGTCTTAAGATGGAAAAACAGTTCCTAGAATTGAGGCAGTAGGATGATTCAGTGGCTGCTTATTAAGCAAAGTTCACTCGATTGGCAAGGTATGCTCCAAACTTCATATGAGATCTTGATAGTAAAATAAACCGTTTTTACTCAGGGTTAAAGCCAAAGTACCGAAGGGCTTTAGCTTCTCGCGAGTTCAAAAGTTATGAAAAACTTGTTTGATGTGCGGAGAATGTAGAAATGGAGTTTGCCGATGATCAGGTGTTCTATGACAAACAACAGAATAAGAGGTCTAGTTGGCAGACAAAGGGGAAGAATTCATCAAATAAGCAAGGAGGTAAGAAAACCAAATTTCCATCCTATGAGAAGTGTGGTAAAATGCATCCTGGAGAATGTTTATCCATGTCTGGTAAGTGCTTTCGGTGTGGTAATTCTAGTCATATTGCTCGTAACTGTAAGAAAGATGATCAAGCAGGAAATGAAAAGCCAACGGTAAGATGTTTTAAGTGTAATGAAATGAGTCACTATGCAAACGAGTGTCCGGCAAAGAGCTTGAGTGATGGGAAGCAGTTAGAATACAAGCAGAAAGGGGTGGTGAAATCCTTTGCAACTACATCAGCAGATGTCGGGCCATCAAATGAAGTTGTATCAGCTCCAGGGAGCTCAGTTTTTTTCAAAGATTGACATGAGATCGGGGTACCATCAGTTGAAAGTAAAAGAAGCAGACGTTCCTAAGACTGCGTTCCGTACTAGATATGGCCATTATGAATTTTTAGTTATGCGTTTTGGGTTAACCAATGCACCTGCTGTATTCATGGACCTTATGAATAAAATTTTCCATGAGTTCTTGGATAAGTTTGTGTTTGTGTTTTGAGGTTTGGGAAGAGGTTATGTGTGCCTTGTGATTCACAGTTGAAGAATGAGTTGTTATGTGAGGATCATAGTTCCCCGTTTTCAGTTCATCCTGGCAGTACTAAGATGTACAGAGATCTGTGGGAGTATTACTAGTGGGATGGAATGAAAAGAGACATTGCTGATTTTACTGTGAAGTGTTTGACATGTCAATAGGTTAAAGCAGAGCGGCAGTTACCGAAATGGATGCTTCAGCCTTTACCAGTGCCAGAGTGGAAATAGGAAAACATATCCATGGACTTTGTTGTGGGATTACTGAGGACATGTCGAGGTAATAATGAAATCTGGGTTATTGTTGATAGCTTGACCAAATCTGCTCATTTCCTTTCTATACGAGATACTTTCTCTCTAGATCAACTTTCCCATTTGTATCTTAAAGAGATAGTCAGGTTACATGGAGTTCCTATCTCCATTGTATCTGATCGTGATCCCAGGTTCACATATAACTTTTGGAAAGGCCTTCAGAATTCGTTGGGTACAGAATTAAATTTTAGTACATCTTTTCATCCTCAATCAGATGGGCAGCCAGAACGAACAATTCAGACATTGGAGGATATGCTACGAGCTTGTTCTATGGATTATCAGGGAATTTGGGACCAACATCTTTCTTTGGTTGAGTTTTCTTATAATAACAGTTTTCATTCCAGTATACAGATGGCACCATTTGAGGCATTATATGGGAAGTAGTGTCGAACTCCAACATTTTGGGATGAAGTGGGTGAAAGGAAGCTGATGGGACCAGAATTGGTAGAAGAGATGGCATAAAAAGTTCAGTTGATTCAGAAGCACATGAGAACATCTCAGAGCAGGCAGAAGAGTTATGCAGATAACCGGAGGAATGATCTATTTTTCGAGGTAGGTGATCATGTTTTTCTCAAGGTTTCTCCTTGGAAAAGTGTGATGAGATTTGGTAAGAAAGGAAAGCTGAGTCTAAGGTTTATTGGACCATATGAAATTTTAGAGAGAGTTGGATCAGTTGCATACCGGGTGACTTTACCTCCGAGTTTATCTCAGGTACACAATGTTTTTCATGTTTCAATGTTGAGGAAGTATATGCCAGATCCATCTCATGTTTTGAGTCCAGAGGTAGTTCAGCTGGAAGAGAACCTATCTTATGAGGAACAACCGGTCCAGATTCTTGACCACAGGGAGAAGGTGTTACAGAATAAGGTGATTCATCAGGTAAAGGTTTTGTGGAAAAACCATGTGATTGAAGAGGCAACGTGGGAATCTGAAAATGCTATGAGGGATAAATACCCTCACTTATTTTGATAAGTGAATAAAATTGCGAGGACGCAATTCCCAAAAGGGGGGAAGGATGTAACATCCCAGGTAAATAAAGAATAAATAATTTTCATATTTATTAATATTTACGAATTAAATATTAATTTTAATTAAAAGGGGTTTCTACGTTCGATAGCGTACTCGATATGCAACGATGAGTTTCTTTGAAAACTTACGTTGCACACAAGTAATAAAATAATATTATTTTAAATGTTAGTTAACAAGTAGCCGTTGTACTGGCGGGAATGGATAGAAATAACTAAAATATGATTATATATGTTTTTAAATGTTTGTACATTTACCCAATAAAAGATAAAGGCTTAAAATACGGAAAGAGTTCAATTTTAGGCATTTATACCCTAATTTTCACGAAAGGTCCACTTATCACCTTTTGACCGAGAACCATCATTAAATATAGTTTTGATCGATCTTATAAATTATATTGGACCAAATATAACTCTTCTTTAGAATCGGGACATCAAAATTTACTTTGTGTAAATTTTTGGTACCTTTCTGATAAAGTTCATTTTTTTAATGAGTAGTGTAAAATGTTGTATTTTAATTCAAAACCTCTTTTTAATATAATTTATTTATATGATTAGATTATCTTTTGAATTGGTTTTAAAGTGAAATTAGAAAATATTTTTACCATTAAATCCAATAGTGGTCGTTGGAATTAATTTCACTTTGAAATCGGACTTAAACTAGTGTCAATCTTTTGATACTTATTGTTTCATAAAAACACGCTATTTGCTCTGACAGCGGGAATTAATTATTAAATTAATTTATGTGACTTATATGTTTTGAATTTTTTAAAATAGACTTCATTTTTGAATTCGTAATATCAAATATAGCTTAGGGTGAATTTTTGGTAATTTTCTGAAAAACATCAATTTTTGATGAATAGTGAAACCACTAAGTGGTACTTATAAAGACGGATTTTCTGTTTAAATGAAATTTTTCCATCATTGTGTTTTGAATTTCAAAAATCCGACATACATGGTTGTCATTAAGAAGTAAAATGTGGTTCAATGATATTATAATAATTTTTTGGAGAATAGTAACTTATTGAGTTCTTAATCGCGATTAGTGGTAATTAGTGTAGTTTAAGATAAAAATAATGCTTTAATAAAATAAGATGAGCTTTACACATGTACTACCCTCATTGGTTGTGTCATGGCCGACCAAGAAAATCCATGGGTCAACTTGGGGACCCCATGGATCCACTTTGGTTGGGAAATGACATAAATAACTTTTTATTTAATGTAAAAGTAAAAATGACACAAACATGATATGTTTTACTAAAACAATTTTTTACATGGGGTTATAAAGATCATATTTTTGATTATAAATATTAATTGGAAAGCTAAATAGATTTCCTACATCATAGTATTTTTTTATAATTTTTAGACATTAAATAAATTAAATTATTTATGACATTATAATGATGCAGCGATGACATCATTATTTGACGATTTAAATAAAATGGAAAGATAATGTAAAATATATGAACTACACATGTCCAAAACCAATTGGATGAGTGGATTTCGAACCCTTATCACCTTATCCAAGAATTATGTCAATGTTGGACCTTTTAAAACCGAAACACATTTTCAAATAAAGTAATATTTCTTTACTTTCCAAAAGTGCCCCTCCTCTCCTCTTATAAAAGGCCCCCACCTCTACCTCATTTCACACACTCCTCAAGCCTTTGGCTCGACCAAACCCTGCCCATTTACTCTCTCCACATCCCTATCCTCATCCTAGAGGATTCCCTTTGGGCAGAATCTTTTCAAAGGAAGCCTTTAGGCTCAAATCAAAAGGAGTTACACTTTTAAAGGTAATTCATTCTCTCTTGTTCATTTGTTTTATTTTGCTTCTCCAACCCTCTAAACTCTTTTTATTTACTTATTTTGTAACAACACCAGTATCTTCAATATACTAGGATGTTGTTATAAGATTTATTAGAGCTACACTCTCACACAACTACCTAAAATGGTTAAAGAACATACGGTTTCCGTGGATGGCGAAATTCTGCCTCCCGAAACGATGATTGTTCAATACTCATTTAACACCTTCAAGGGTGGCCATTATGATGTCACTATTTTTATATATGATATATAATATGTTTATTTTTACTTTAAGCTTCTGTATTTTTAATTTTGGGCATAACTTTATGGTTTCCATTATGGGTAAACACGATATCTTCATTTAAGGAAGTGCGGACTACCGCCCCATCAAAGTGATGTGATTCGTTAATTCCATATGTGGGACGTGTAAAGATGGATTTAAAGTTATTATATATGATGTTATAATGGAATTATAATATATCTCTATATCATTATTATTTCTTTCCATTAAATTATGAGATAGAAATGAAAGTAGCGTTCATGCGTACGTACAGATTACCGTCTCCATGAACGGTGCATTTCATTTATTATCCCCAAATGTAATGTACTATTAAAAGTACATGTATATAATGGATATATATAATTAATGATATATCTAAATGATGAATATAATTCTGGAATTAAAATATACATACCTCTCATTTAGTTTTAATTCCATTAATATGACAAAGAAATGAAAGTAGCGTTCATGCGTACGTACGGCTTACCGTCTCCATGAACGGTGCATTTCATTTCTTACCTCTAAATGATTATGTAATATTATAAATACATGTATATGCTGGATATATATGATACATATTATATCCAAATCGATAATTTCATTCTGGATATAAAGAACCTTTGACCACACGAACAACATGTAATTGTAAGAAGTCCACTTTCGACTTAAGAACCAAATATTGAGAAAACAAACATTATTAACTTAAATGGTTACCTAATGTTTATAACATGGAAATAAGTGATATAAAAGGAATAATTAACTTTAAAAAGGTTCTTAATCAAGTATAAATTAACTCAAGTTTATTATTCAGGACGTTAAAGAACGATCGAGTCAAGTCGGACCCGAGGTAAGGGACTTCGTCTCAATCTCCTTTCATTGAGGCATATTTCGTTTTATACACAACTTTCTTTTATACGGTGTATAAACCCCTTTGACTTTTACTTTTATACAAAAGGGATCTTTTTATACAAAGCGTTTTACAAAACGACAAAAAGGAATGTTTCTTTTAACGTACGCGGCGACAACGACCTTTTCCACCGCCGCGAGTATTATTTGGTCTTTGGCTTTCTCAACAAGCCGTAATGTTTTTAGAATAAAATAAATAACATATACTCTTTTATGTATTTTGGTATTGAAAATGGTTTTGAAAAAGGATTCTATTATGTCAATATATTTATGATATATTGTGATTGAAATGTGGAAGTGTTATCATTCCTTTATATTGGTTTTATGTTGTATGATTTTATACTGGTACTTGACATTTTAACGGGTGGTTACGTTATAAACCATATGACGGGTGGTGCCGTGAATACCAGGACGAGTGGTTACGTTATAACCTCCAGTGCATTGGGTATGGAAGTCGGCTGTTTGGCTATTCCATTAAGTATGTATGGAAATTGGCCGTATAGCTATTCCATTAAGTGATATGTGTGGAAGTCAACCATATGGTCATTCCACTTAAGTATGTTTATGTCCCAAGTTACCTTTATATATGTTATGTGTTCTTTTTTATGGATTTTATGGTAAACCTTTGGTTACAAAAAGGTAAGTAATGACACTTTATTCAGTGAAGAGTTTTTACTACTTCATGAAGGTGAAGGTATTACTTTGATAGAGTATATATGGTTTATTTGATGTTTGAAAAACTAACAATTTTCATTCTTTCTGTATTCCTTACTCAGATTTTTATGCTCACCCCAAGTTTTTTTTTGAAATGTTTTCACAGGACTTAATGTGGAATAAGGTCAAGGATGGGATCAAGGGAATGTCATCCTATATAAAACATGGAACTAGACATGTTTCTTTTTAAGAGTTTTTTTTTATTATGGAAACTTAGTATAAGTGACTACATTGTAATCTTTTGAGATGTAATAGTTATGTTCTAATTCTCTAAAACTCTAAACCTGAAAAGATCCTTGATGTGAATTATTCATTTAATTCAATATTAAGTAAGGTTTAAGGCTGGGGCCTTATACATCATCCCATCATAACATAATCCATATAAACCAAATGGATATCATTTCATCATAAGAAAAGTGAAACCATTTAAATCATAGAGAAATTATACTTGAAACATACACATATGAAATAATTTCATCTTATATGTAAAATAGTTTTGATAAAACACTTGAAATTAATTTTTGAGGAAAATATCCTTTCTTCTTCAAAATCATTTTCTTTTCTCAAAATGAAATGAAATTTTAAAAGAAAATTATTTTGTTAAAAATAGTAATGAAATATTTTAGATTATTCTTCATGAATATATGGCGTTATGAAACCATAAAAATCCTTTCATGCTGTATAAGTTAAAAAAATATTCTTCTTGTACTTTTGCCGGAAAAGTCAAAAAGTACCTTATATGGTAAACAAAATAATGATTCCTTCCATAACACAAAGTAAAAGTCAGAGAGGGGTAAAAATGACTTTAAACATACATGGAAGAATATTAATCACTTTATGAAAAACATTTTTATGGACATGGATGAAAAATATAACCCCAGTAAATACTTACGTATAAGCAACCTTAGATAAAAATGAGATTTCAAAATTATCTCTTACATTAGGTCCAATTTCTTCCATACGTGTCAAAAAATCCTATATAGTGGGTTTAAACGTATTATTAACTTGAAACAGAACCATAATAATATTTATGATATCATATATGATTCACTTAAGACATTATATTACACATTCTTTTGTTAATTCCATGTTAAAGCAGCGTTTTGGGTAAAATCGTTTCATTTATCGTATGTGTTTGGGCTTGTTTTTCTTGATATTATTATTACTTATATCATGATTTACTTACTTCCAGAATGTAAAACATGATTTAAAAATCATATATATTCATTATATATTTATATAATTGATATATAAATGAAATGAAACAAACCGTTCATGGAGATGGTAGGTCGTACGTACGCATGAACGTTGGTTTCCTTTCCTTATTGAATTGAATTGAATTGAGAAGATGACATATATATAAATATATACATAAATCCAGTTGCATTATTATGTAATATATATCAATATTATTCATTATATATACTTTGTAATCATTCTAGAATGGTTAATATGGAGAATGAATCACATCGCGTCGTGAAGACGGTAGTCCGTACGTACGCATGAGCGATGATATCGTTCCCATAATTATATGAATGGAATTGGAGTTGATGATATAAAATATCAGAATTATTATCATGTTATAATATTCATATATAGTCATTCTTTACACCATTATACCCATCCAAGTATGGTGGTGGTGGAAAACAGATTACACCACGTCGTGGAGACGATATTCGGTACGTATGCATGCGCGGTGATTTTGTTTTCCGTAGGATGGATAGAAGGTGAAATAGGGTTGTTTAATATTTATAATAACATATCTGTATATGAGTGATACTTATGTTATTAATTTATAATGAAACAAAAAATGAATAAGAAGTAGAAGAAGAAAGAAACTTGAAAGAATCGGTAGAAGAGATTACCTCTTCCTTGACGTGTCTCTTTTATACTTCCTCTTAGGGAACTAGAGTTGGTCTTTCGAGAATCACATAAACTCTATGATATAAATAGATATGTTTATAAGAGAAATATTCAGGGTTTGGCTGAGCCAAATGGCTTGGGAGGAGTTAAGTTGAGAGAAGAAGGAGTGCCCTTTTATAAGAGGGGCGAGGGGAACCTTTGGAAAAACTTAAAATATTATTTTATAATAAAGAAATATTCTATTTATAATTGCTCCAATGTGACTTATTTTGAGGATTATGTGGGTTTGGGTCGAAATACACTCAACCAATAGGTTTTAGACAAGTTTAGGTTACGATTTTAACCTTGTCACTTAGATTTATCTCTATGTTAAATAATTTAACTTTTACCGTGTCTTCTTGTTTTATTACAATATATGGTTAATAAACTTACTATAAACTTATAAACGAACCCCAAGTGGTTAATTATTAATATATATAACCTTACCTATGTAATTTGGGCGAACCTTAGATTTTTAGGAATAGAATATCATTTAATAATATAATATTTGTTTTAAAAACTATTTTATGTCAATTTTAACACTATTTGGTAATTGATTTTTTTGAAATTCATAATAGCATGATTAGTTATAAAAAAGTTAATTAAATTAATAATAACAAGTCATATTAACCTATAAAATTAGTTTAATTCATAAAAAGTCTAAAATTACATTTATTTGGGTATTTATAACATCAATTATGTTAATATTTCATTAATAAGGTAATTATTGCATCATCATTGTGTCATAAATAAATTAAATTATTTAACGTATAAAAATTATAAATAAAATACCATTATGTAGGAAATGTTTTTTTTTCTTTCTAATTAATATTTATAGTCGAATTTAGTTTATGCATAACCCTATATTAAAAATTTTTTTGTTATTAAAATTTAATTTTAACTCTTTTAACTCTTCTTTGAATTAAATAATAATAAATGTCCTAATATAATCCAAGTGGACCTAAAGGGTCATATTTTATTCCTAAGGTTTTTTTGGTAGAATTACACTTATCCAACAGAATTAGGACATGTGTTAGGGTAATAATAATATCATTTTTACCCTTAATTACCCTATATACTTTTAACCGTGGTAAATAAAAGTAAAAAGTTACTATTCACCAAAAATTATTTTTATCTTAAAGAACCACATTTTACTCCTTGATATTAACCATGTTTCTAAGATTTTATAAATTCCACTCACAGAAGCGGTAAAATTAAGTTTTATGTAAATTTTCAAATTCTCTTAAGAGGTGGGTAAAAGATGGTGAAAAGTTCAATAAACTTTATATATCTAAAATTACTATAAAATGACTCTAATGAATTACATTGAACTTATATAGGTATTGTGTATCAATTTTAACCTAAAATAAATTTAAATAAAAAAATAATTATTTAAATAGAAATTCGGTTTTAAACTGTAACTCACTATTTTTCACTATTCATCAAAAATTGAATGTTTTCAGAAAAATATGAAAAATTCACCTGAGGCTAATTTCGATATTACAAATCCAAAAATGAAGACAATTTTGAATGATTAAATTTATAAAATTTCAAAAATTGTGATTATCTTGCACTATACGCAACACCGTATTAGCTTACAGTATACGCAACACTAATCTTGGATCGTGTTACACACAATTTCATGTTCCTTTGATAGAAGTTATTCTACGCAACATTGAGTGTATATATATATATATATTCAACGTATAAATGAAATATGATTGGATTCTATTATACGCAACAAAAAATGAAATCTTGCACTACATGCAACCCTGACTTGGCTTGCATTACACCCAATCGTGACCTTCCACGATAGCGTGTGTAGTACGCAATATCGGGTTTCACTAAACAACAATATGTTATTAAAATATTATATAAACTAGCCGTTATGAATAGTAATACCCACTTTTTAAAATTTTATAAATTTTATCTTTCAAAATGGACTTCATTTTTGGATTCGGAATATCGAACTTAGCCTTGGGTGAATTTTTGGTATTTTTCAAAAAACATTCAATTTTTTATGAATAATGAAAACACTGAGTTATTGGTTAAAACTGACTTTTTATTTAAATAATAATTTATTTTGTTTAATTTTATTTTAGGTCATAATAGATACATAATACCTATATATGTTCAATGTAAAATAATTTGAGTCATTTTATAATAATATAGATATATAAAAGATTTATTGATCTTTTTACCATCTTTTACCCACCTCCTAGGAGAATTTGAAATTGTATATAAACATAATTCTACCATTTCTATGAGATGAATTTCGAAAATACGAGAGACACAGTTACTATCAAGGAGTAAATGTGGTTGAATAAGATAATTTTTTTGGTGAATAGTAACTTTTTACTTTTATTTACCACCGTTAAAAGTAAATAGGGTTATTAAGGGTAAAAATGATATTATTATTACCCTAAGAAATGTACTAATTCTTTTGGATAAGTATAATTCAACCAAAAAAACCTTAGGAATATAATATTATCATTTAGGTACACTTGAATTAGATCAGAACATTTATTATTATTTAATTCAAATAAGAGTTAAAAGAGTTAAAATCAAAGTTTAATAACTAAAACATTTTTAATATAGGGTTATATATAAGATAAATTCGACTATAAATATTCATTAGAAATTTGAAAATATTTCCTATATAATAGTATTTTATTTATAATTTTTATACATTAAATAATTTAATTTATTAATGACATAATGATGATGTAGTAATTACCTTATTAATGAAATATTAACATAATTGATGTTATAAATACCCAAATAAATGTAATTTGAGACTTTTTATGGATTAAAATAATTTTTATGGTTAATATTACATGTTAGTATTGATATAATTAACTTTTATTGAACTAATCATGCTGTTATGATTTTCACAAAAATCAATTACCAAATAGTGTCAAAATTGACATAAAATAGTTTTTAAAAAAATATTATATTATTAATTAATATTATATTACTAAAAATATAATTTTCAGACAAATGACTTATAAAAGGAAATATATAATAATAATTAACCACTTGGGGTTCATTTGGCTTGTTATAATATTTTTATTAACCATATAGTGTAAGAAAACAAGAAGACACGGTAAAGGTTAAATTATTTAACTTAGAGTTAAATCTAAATGATAAGGTGAAAATAGTAACCTAAACTTTTCTAAAACCTATTGGTTGAAATTATATCTACCCATAACCAATTTAGTATCTAAATAAATCAATTTAGATATATAATAAACTGAATATGACTTTACTATTAAATAATATTTTATGTTTTTTCTAATGTGCCCCTCTCCTCCCTTATAAAATGGCACCTCCTCCCTCTTCACTTTACATAGTTTTGAGCCTTCAAGCTTGGAAAAACCCTTACCATTTCCCTTATCAACTTCCCTAGAAACATTATAGAGGTTCTGGTCTCCTCAAAAGACCAAATCTACTGCCTTAAGAGGAAGCTTAAAAGAGGTGCGTCCAAGAAGAGGTAATCTCTTCTACCAATTCTTTCAAGTTTTCTTTATTCTTCAACTTAATTTTCATTAGTTGTTTCATTATAAAGTAATAACATCATTATCACTAATATAATGATATTTTATTATAAATATGAAACAACCCCATTTTACCTTCTATCAATCCGACAAAAAATGAAATCACCGTGCGTGCGTACATAATACCGTCTCCATGGCGTGGTGTAATCTTTTTTTCCACCACCACCTTACTTGGATGAGTATAATGGTGTAAATAATAACTATATATGGTTATTATAACATCATACTAATTATGAGATATTATATCATCCACTCCAATTCCATTCAATAATTATGGGAATGATATCATCGCTCGTGCATACGTACGGATTACCATCTCTACGACGCGATGAGATTCATTTTCCATGTTAGCCATTCGACAATGATTATAAAGTATATATAATGAATAATGATGAAATATATGATATAATTAATCTACTATATATATATATATATATGATCTACTTACTTCCATTCAGGTCAATAAGGAAAGGAAAACAACGTTCATGCGTACGTACGGCCTACCGTCTCCATGAATGGTGTATTTCATTTCATTAATCTATCTATTATATATATATATACTGAATATAAATGATATATAAATAATTATTTACATTCTAGATGTAAGTAAATCATGATATAAGTAACAAGAATATCAATAACAACAAGTCCAAACACGTACGATAAATAAAACGATTTTACCCAAAAATACTGCTTTAACATTGAATTTACAAAGGAATGGGTATTATAATGTCATAAGTGAACCATATATGATATCATAACAGTGAATATGATTCTTTAATAATTAAATGACATTATTTAAAACATTATACAGGAGTTTCAGATACGCACGATGCATATCATACCTAAGGTAAGGGATATTTTTTCAAATCTCATTTTTATTCGAGATTGCTTATATGTAGGTATTGACTGGGGTTATATTTTCTTCCATGTCCATTAAAATGTTTTTCATAAAGTGTTTAATATTATTAAATTTATTTTTAAAGTCATTTTTACCCATATTTGACTTTTACATTGTGTTATGGAAGGAATCTTTCTTTTATTTACCATACGAGGAACTTTTTGACTTTTTTGAAAAAAGTACGAGGAGAATGTTTTTTAACTTATACAGAATGAATGGATTTTTACGGTTTTATAATGCCTAATTTTAATGAATATTCCTATACAGGTTTTCATTGTTATTTTCAATAAAATCCTTTTCTTTTAAAATTTTGTGGCATTTTGTGAAAAGAAAATGATTTTGAAAAAGAAAGGATATTTTACTGAAGAATTTATTTCAAGTGTTTTATCAAAACTATTTTCCATATAAGATGACATTATTTTTCTTGTTTATGTTTCAAGTATAATGTCTCTATTATTTACATGGTGTGATTTATCTTATGATGAAATGATCTCAATTTTTTTATATGGATTATGTGATGATGGGATGTTGTTTATGAAACCCATTTTATTCTTTGGGTTATGATGAATGTTTTATGTTTATTTTGTGGCACAAGTAGAAATGATTTCATTATGAGATGGGTGGGACCTATATCTCCCTCTAATTCATTGGGTAAAAATTTATATCTCATGATATAGACATGGATGGAATGGTAAGATAATTCGATTTACTGATACAGGACTTGAACGAGGAGTGAACTCGATTCAGAAAGGGACTTTGTCCACAAAGATGGTCTTGGTAGAAATGACTTGGCTACTATGGAAGTCATATCATGTGCTTAATGGTTTTCCATAATTAAATATTTTATTCCCATGCTATTTTATCATGATTGATGTTCCATTATGATCTGTGACTTATGTACTGCCATGTTTTATGTCATTTCTCAAGATTTTGCTATTTAAATATTATGTTGATGTTTTTAATTTCAAATGTATATGGTTTGTTTTATTTTCTCCATACTTACCCTTACTGGGCATTTGAGCTCACCCTTTAAATGTTTTCTTTTCCCCAAGATAAAAATAAGGTTTTAGGTAAGAAAACAAAATGGAAAGATCTTTATGGGAGATGTTGAAGATCATTCACCATGATTAGAAGATTTTGTTTTGAGTTTCCAAAGACACTAAACTATTACGGTCCTTGTGTGTTGATTTTTTGTTATGTATTATGTATTCTGGAAAAGTAATGTAATGTCCATATATGTCAAGCTTCAGGTCTCTACAATTGGTTTTAGAGAAAAGGTTTATATAACCTTTTGAAACTAGGATGGGAAGAATTTAGTGAGATCCCTAGAGATATTTCTATGGTATGTCTAGTGATATCCCTAAGGTTAAGTATAAGTATAAGTTATAGTCCTAGAATTACGGTGAAGATATTAGAATTAAACGTAAGATGTTATATATTGAAGGTAATCCCCCTAGATTATGAAGTTTTCCTCTCACACTATTCTTTTTGTGTTTTAGAAAATGACTAGAAACAGGAAGATTCATGATAATGGAGGATATGATGGACAATGGAATGATATTATTAACAAGAAACCAAATGAAATTGGATCTGTAATTCCACCTATTGTTATTATGCCTAATCAGAAATCTCATAATATGATCAATAATCTCAACTTTGGTAAGTTTCCCGACTCATCTAATAAGAGAAAGATAGAGTTTCGTGATGATCATAGTGGAAAGGAAGTTCAATTTCCCTCATGTAAATCATGTGGGAAGAGGCATCAGGGAGAATGTTTCAAAAGAATTGGAAGATGATTTGGGTGTGGAAAAGAAGGACACAAAGCCAGAAATTCTAAAGGAAAAGGTTCAGTTAACACCATGGACAAGGATAATGGTATTTCTAAGATATCAAAAACAGTTAAATGTTTTAAATGTAGAATGTACGGGAATTATGCAAACCAATGCCCCTAGGGTAAATCTCAGGAAGAGAATCACCATGGTTATATGGGTAGTATTTATGTGGATGATGATGAATAGACTATAAATTATATATGAGATGAATGAAATGATGAAGCTCATTCAGTGGTTTAAGAATGTAGTGGAATGATTGTATGTTTTTCAAGAATTATGTATGGTAATATGGAATAAAGAAAAATCTAAGGATTGTTACATTGTTTCCTTTCCTTGAGTTTTTGAAAGTATATGATGAATGGTACCTGTAACCATGAAATGTTATTCAAATATTTTTAGAAGGTAGAAGATATGTGAATAATGAAAGGATAAGGAGATAATGAGATGTTTTATAGTATTAATGAGCTCATGACTGGTATAAGGACAAAGTGATATCATGGTTTGAGTATATATAATTTTTTGGATTTTGTTATGTGGAAAGAGTTATCTTTTGACAACATTCATGTTTTCACTATGGTTCTATGGTAATTATTGTTGTAAGAGAATACAAGATTAAGGTATTTACATGTTTGGATTGCGATCAACAAGATATATCTTATGATATATGGGGGATAAATGATGGTATTCACATTCTTGGTTGATGAAATTTCTAGTAATCATTTTCTTTATACTATGAGATTGGAAAGATGTATTTTTGATATGTCTAAATACTGGAATGGATTATGTAGGATATCAGATAGTATTGTTTAAGGCTAAAACTTTTTTTCGATATTATTTCTGTAATGTTATAATAGAGAAGTTTTAGAAAAAAAGACAACCTGCTAGATGGGAGACAACTTGTCACATTGAACAAGGTTTCCGGAATTGAACCTACAACCAATGTGAGACATGACTTTATTTCCTACCACTAGCCTATAGGAAGTCCCTGGTTAGTAGAAAGTAGTTTTATTTTATTAATCGGTATGATAAATGAAGTATAAGTCCATTGTTGGAATCATATATGACTAATCTCACCATAGATGGACTTATGTATAACATATGCTAACCTTTTTTGTGATAGAAATAGATGGGTTGACTTATCATTCTATCGCATGATCTGCTAACACTTCATGAATGACAAATTCAACTTTATTTATTTTAATAGAGATGAAGTGGAAATTGTTTATGGAATGACCAATGATGATATTACGCTGAAATCAAGTAATTATTTCTGCTTATGTAAAAGTTCATCAACATTAGGGAAATGATCTTGAAAACCAAAAATGTTGTCAATGTACTCTCATATCTGATGAATGAGATGGTACTTTAGATCATCACAAATTTATGGCTTTGTGATTGATTACTTTTTCATAGTCATGCTCTTTACCACTCTCCATCAAAACTTGATGGTTAGATTTCTCTTCCATATCCATATTTTAACATATGTTGTTCCTATGTGGAAACTCAATGCTGAGTTACATTGGGTGACCATTATGATTCTAACTTTCCTTTTTTAAAATGATGTTTTAGTATTCCTTTTTACGATGTGGGTTTCTATGAAAGAAACATTCAAGTAGTAAACGATTTATAACCTCGATAATTTTGAGGGTGAAATTCATTTTAAGGGGGGTAGAATGTAACACACAGAGATTTTATAAGATATATTCTTTTTAATTTATTTCATATCTTCTATTTTACTCTACACCAAGATTATCTTGTGCTATACGCAACATTGTATTGGCTTGCGGTATATGCAACACTAATCTTGAACCATGTTACACACCATTTCAAGTTTGCTAGATAGAAGTTATTCTACGCAACATTGAGTGTGTATATATATATTTTCAATGTATAAAATAAATATGTTTGGATTATATTATATGCAATAGAAAAGGAATCTTGCACTACATGTAACCCTGACTTTTCTTGCATTACACACAATCACGACCTTCCACGATATCTTATGCAGTACGCAATATCGGGTTTCACAAAACAACGATATGTTATTAAAATATTATATAAACTAGCCATTATGAATAATAATACGCAATTTTTAAAATATTATAAATTTTATCTTTCAAAATGGACTTCAGTTTTGGATTTGGAATATCAAAATTAGCTTAGGGTGAATTTTTTGTATTTTTCTGAAAACTTTCAATTTTTAATGAATGGTGAAAACACTGAGGTTAAAACCAACTTTTTATTTAAATAATAATTTATTTTATTTAAATTTATTTTAGGTCAAAATAGATACATAATAATTATATATGTTCAATGTAATTCACTGGAGTCATTTTATAATAATATAGATATATAAAAATTTTATTGAACTTTTTACCGTCTTTTACCCACCTCCTGGGAGCATTTGAAATTGTACATAAAACATAATTTTACTATTTTTGTGAGTTGAATATTGAAAATCAGAGAGACACATTTAATATCAAGGAGTAAAATGTGGTTCAATAAGATTAATTCTTTTGGTGAGTAGTAACTTTTTAATTTTATTTACGACGGTTAAAAGAAAATAGTGTAATTAAAGGTCAAGATGATATTATTATTACCCTAACACATGTCCTAATTCTATTGGATAAGTATAATTCAACCAAAAACAACCTTAGGAATATAATATTATCATTTAGGTCTACTTGGATTAGATCAGGACATTTATTATTATTTAATTCAAAGAAGAGTTAAAAGAGTTAAAATCAAAGTTTAATAACTAAAACATTTTTAATATAGAGTTATCTATAAGATAAATTAAGCTATAATTATTAATTAGAAAGATAAAAATATTTCCTATATAATGGTATTTTATTTATAATTTTTAGACATTAAATATTTTAATTTATTTATGACACACTGATGATGCAATAATTACCTTATTAATGAAATATTAGCATAATTGATGTTGTAAATACCCGAATAAATGTAATTTGGGAATTTTTATGAATTTCACTAATTTTATATATTAATATGACATTTTAGTATTGATTCAATTAACTTTTTTAGAACTAATAATTCTGTTATGATTTTCACAAAAATCAATTCTCAAATAGTGTAAAAATTTACATAAAATAGTTTTTAAAACAAATATTATATTATTAATTAATATTCTATTACTATAAATATAAGGTTCAAAACAATGACTTAGATAGGTTTATATATATTAATAATGAACCGCTTGGGGTTCTTTTGGCTTGTTATGGTAGGTTTATTAACCATATAGTGTAATAAAACAAGAAGACACGGTAAAGGATAAATTATTTAACTTAGAGATAAATCTAAATGATAAGGTGATAATAGCAACCTAAACTAGTCTAAAACCTATTGGTTGAGAGTATTTAGACCCATCAACAATTTAATATCCAAATAAATCAATTTGGAGATATAATAAACAAAATGTGACTTTATTATAAAATAATATTTTATGTTTTTCCTAAGGTGCCCCTCTCCTCCCTTATAAAAGGGAACCTCCTCCCTCTTCTGTTTACCGAATTTTGAGCCTTAATGCTCGGACAAAACCTTCCCATTTCCCTTCTCAACTTTCCTAGAATCATTATAGAGGTTCTTGTATCCTCAAAAGACCAATTCTAGTGCCTTAAAAGGATGCTTAAAAGAGGTGCATCGAAGAAGAGGTAATCTCGTCTACCGATTCTTTCAAGTTTTCTTTCTTCTTCAAATTATTCTTCTTTAGATGTTTAATTATAATGTAATAACATCAGTATAAATAATATACTGATAAGTTATTATAAATATGAAACAACCCCATTTCATCTTCTATCTATCCTACGGAAAATGAAATCCCCGCGCGTGCGTACGTACGGAATACCGTCTCCACGCCGTGGTGTAATCAGTTTTTCCACCACCACCTTACATGGATGGGTATAATGGTGTAAATATTAACTATATATGGTTATTATAAATTCATAAATATTCTGATATATTATTTCATCTAATCCAATTCCATTCAATAATTATGGGAACGATATCATCGCTCGTGCATTCGTACAGATTACCGTCTCCACGACGCGATGAGATTCATTCTCCATGTTAGCCATTCGAGAATGATTATAAAGTATATATAATGAATAATGATGAAATATATTACATAATTAAGGTAATGGATTTATATATGTATATATTTCATCTACTTACTTCCATTCAAGTCAATAAGGAAATGAAAACAACGTTTATGCGTACGTACGACCTACCGTCTCCGTGAACGGTGTGTTTCATTTCATTCATCTATCTATTATATATATATATATATACTGAATATATATGATATATAAATCATTATTTACATTTTGGAAGTAAGTAAATCATGATATAAGTAATAATAAAATCAAGAACAACAAGTCCAAACACGTACGATAAATAAAATGATTTTACCCAAAATGCTACTTTAACATTGAATTTAAAAAAGAACGGGTAATATAAAGTCATAAGTGAACCATATATGATATCATAACAATGAATATGATTCTGTAATAATTCAATGAAATTATTTAATTCATTATACAAGAAGTTAAGATATGTACGGAGCATATCATAACTAAGGTAAGGGATAATTTTGCAAATCGCATTTTTATCTGAGATTGCTTATATGTAAGTATTTACTGGGGTTATATTTTCATCCATGTACATAACAATGTTTTTAATAAAGTGTTTAATATTCATACAGGTATTTTTAAAGTCATTTTACCCATCTTTGAATTTTACATTTTATTATGGATGGTATATTTCTTTTATTTACCATGCGAGGAAATTTTTGACTTTTCCAGCAAAAGTATGAGGAGAATGTTTTTTTAACTTATACAGCATGAATGGATTTTTACGGTTTCATAAGGCCTAATTTTAATGAAGCTCCCTCTACATTTTTTCATGGTTATTTTCAATAAAATCCTTTTCTCTTAAAATTGTGTGGCATTTTGTGAAAAGAAAATGATTTTGAAAAAGAAAGAAAATTTCCTCAAGAATTTATTTCAATTGTTTTATCAAAACTATTTTCTATATAAGATGACATTATTTATCATGTTTATGTTTCAATTATGTTGTCTCTATTATTTACACGGTGTTATTTTTCTTATGATGAAATGATATTCATATGTTTTATATGGATTATGTGATGATGGGATGATGTTTATGAAACCCATTTTATTCATTGGGTTATGAGGAATGTTTAATGTTTATTTTTTGGCACAAGTAAGAATGATTTAATTATGAGATGGGTGGGACCTATATCTCCCTCCAATGCGTTGGGTAAAGATTTTTATCTCATGAGATCGACATGGCTGGAACGGTAAGTTAATCCAATTCAGTGATACAGGACTGTAATGAGGAGTGAACTCGATTTAGAAAGGGACTTTGTCCACTAAGATGGTCTTGTCAGAAATGTCTTGGCTACTATGGAAATCATATCATGTGCTTAATGGTTTTCCAGAATTACATGTTTTATTCCCAAGCTATTTTATCATGATTGATGTTCCATTATGATATATGCCTTACGTACTGCCATGTTTTATGTCATTGCTCAAGATTTTGATGTTTAAATATTATGTTCATGTTTTTAATTTCAAATATATGTGGTTTGTTTTGTTTTCTCCATACTTAACCTTAATAAGAATTTGAGCTCACCCTTTATATTTTTTTCTTTTCCCTAGGATAAAAATAAAGGTTTTCGGTAAGAAAACAAAAGGGGAAGATCTTTATGGGCAATGTTGAAGATCTTTCACCATGATTAGAAGATTATTTTCTGAGTTTCCAAATACATTTAATGATTACGGTCCTTATGTGTTGGTTTTTTTATGTATTATGAATTCCACAAAAGTAATGTAATGTCCATGTACGTCAGGCTTCGGGTTTCTACACATAATACATGGTTACCATAGTTACTTTAAAATGGAAAGATATAAAGAATTAATAATTAATTACATTTCTAACATCATATATTTCGTTTTACCGAAACATATATTTTTAGGACTATTATATCTTTTAACAAAATATTAATTGATTTAAAAACTCATGTCAATTATTTTACTATTCATACCGTGACTCTTTAAAAATCCATAAAAACATTATTATTTAAAAAATCATCATTAATTGAAATATATCAAGTCATAATCAACCCTAAAATTCATGGATGGTATAAAGAGGTTAAAAATAATTTTATTTTAACATTTATAATCTCATTTATTGAAATCTTTCATTAATAAGGTAATCACTGCATCACCATTGTGTCATAAATAATTTTTTTTATTTAAAGTCTAAAAATTATAAATAAAATAACATGATGTAGGAAATATTTTTAAAATTTTAATGAATATTTATAGTTGAACAGATCACTAATATAACCCCATAAAAAATTGTTTTAGTAAAATATACATGTTTAGGTTTTATTTTCCATAACATTAAATTAAAAGTAATTAAATGTCATTTTCACACAAAAGTGGCTTCATGGGGTCCTAAAACAGACCCATGTATGACCATGGTTGGAGATATCTCATCCAATAGGGTTAAGACACGTGTTAGGGTAATTTAATATTATTATAATATTATTTTTTACCCTAATTTACCTGATTTACCCTTTATCCATGATAAATAAAATATTTACTGAAGTTACTATTCATAATTTCTAAAAATAAAAGGTACCTATTTATAGAATTTGGGCCTCCTGATTCCAAATATGGAATCAATTTTTCCAAATTTAAAATATATAATTTGGAGAAATTAATTTAAAATTAATTGCGGTTGTGAAACCCTAAATGCGTGTTTTTAAGAAGTAAAAACTACCAAAATATAGACATGTGTTTAGGTCCAATTTCAAAGTGAAATTACTTCCAATGACCATAATTGGATTAAATGATAAAAATATAATCTATTTACACTTTAAAACCATTTAAATTGAGATTATAATCTTATAAATATATTATATGAAAAGATAGTTTTGACTTAAAATGCAGTATTTTTTACAAATAATTAAAAAATGAAGTTTATCAGAAAAATACCAAAAATTCACCCAATCTAAATTTTTATGTCCTGATTCTAAAGAAGAATTTTATTTTGTCAATTGGAATATATAAAAGTGATAAAAGCTAGATTTAAAAATGGTTCACCATAAAAAGGCGGTAAATAGACCTTTTAAATAATATTATAGTATTTCATGCTTAAAATCTGATTCATTATTATTTTAAGCCTCTAATATTTATTGGATAAATTTAATGACATTTAACAAACATGTGTAGTCATAATGTAGTTATTATGTTCATTACCAGTAATAAAATAAATATGCGTTAACTAGCATTTAAAATAATTATAATATTATAATATTTTTTGGTATAACTCAATGTTGTGTGCAACATAAGATTTCAAAGAAAGATGTTTTTTCTTGTTGAGTATGTTATCGAAAAAAGTGTCATATTTTACATAAAATTTATATCTTATTCACAAATATTAATAGATATGAAAAAGTATTATTCTATAAATACATGGGTCATTTCATTATCACTTCCATATCTCTAACATCAACACCCTCGATGACATCATAAATTTTAGTGTTATATTGGTATTCCCCTCTCCCAACACTGTTTCTCAGGACAAAAACCCCTCCCTACCCTTTAGTTAACATTCCATCATTGACCCCAACTGCCATTATATTCTTATACCCCTTGTCATATCCTCATGGTCTTCCCCATACCTTACCCCATATTGTCTCTTGGTAGCTAGTTTTCCCCTCCCCAATCAACCCCCTTTTGGAGGCTCCACTGTTTACCCCCCACCCCACTCGCTTCCCTCTCCAGTTGATGTATATCATTGTCAATCCCAAACTAACATAATGAACTATAAGTTCATCTATATTAATACCAAAATGATGGGAAGAAATCACCATCACGGATCCCACAACATAAATGTATCAAAACATAGAAGAAAATATATATTTATCTACTAACCAAAATAAGTTTCACTTACCCAATCATTTTTACTCCAACACACACATAAATTCAGAGAAAAAAATGAAAATAAAATAAAATAAAGGGCACAATAATGTTTTTCATGTTTCAAACATTATTCCTAAATCCATAGAGAAATACTAAATACTTTGATTTTATTAGATTTACAATTGTTACAATCACTGTTACTAGGTATCCATGTAGATCATTAATTTTCATAAATTCATGACATCTCAACAATGTGGTCCCACCACATTTTATAGAGGGTCTCACTTGGTCATATAATTGCATTAGAATCCTATAATTGTTGGAGTCCATCTACTGAACTATTCAAATTTCAATCCCATGTTGATATCCACAGCCTAGCTTCCAATTATTGGTTATACAATAGTGTTCCTCATGCCTTACTCTTTTATAGAAAACAGCAGGCTAAAAGTGCTTCAAATGAAGGCAATACTTCATTATACTATTCAAAAAACCAAGTGATATTTTGATAGAATAAACAAGAAGTTGTGCATCCATTAGAAACTCTATACTTCTAACTATCCCACTATCATCCTACTGAAGCCTTTTGACACTTTTATAACAAACACAAATGTTCCTTCAGAGTTTCTCATTCTAGTAAACTACATTTAGAACTAGATGAGAATTCAAAATCCTAAAAATATATCACATGAATACTGATTTAAGTATTACATATAATCGTCCAACACATAGTAAAAAAGAAATAATATAATCTTCTACTACATTCAATGCTCCTCTTCATTCAATTATATTGACCCAAGTGTGGCTGAGGCACAATGTTGCCTCAGACTCACCTGGATTAAACCTTTGGAAAAAATACCTTCTGGATTTTTTTGAGCCACTATATTTGGTAACCTAAATACTAAATCATTATGAAACATCCAAATGTAATGGATATTAAGTATTTTGTGCTCCAACCTCATATAAAACACCAAATATTTGGGTATTGCACTCTCACTTTCAAAAAAGAGAAATACACTTTCATGGATTATTTCGAGCTCCTTAACCTGACATTTCCGTGACAACATTTCATTATTTTATTCAATTAATTTTACATAATAAACATCTATTGTGGAGAGATAAATCAACGGTTTCATCCTCCACATCCAATGGATGGTGGTTCCACAAAAGGTAAAGAAATGATGAGTTATTTTTTCCTATAAAATTGAGTATCCCCCAATGTCTGTGTCAACATACCCAACTAAAAGATCATCATATATGAGGAAAGTTTTAGTATATTATGTCCCTTTTAGAGACCTTAGGATCAAATTCACAGCTTCCCAATGTTCTTTCCTTGGATTTAACATGAACCGACTAAAAACTCTCACCATATGGGAAAGATCTGATCGAGTGCACCCCATGGCATACATGAGACCTTCTACCATTGATGTAAAAAATATTTTCTCCATGTGATTCACCTCTTAATTTTTTCATCATTTTTTTCTCTTTAAGAGTTTTAAGTTTCTAAAAAAAGGAATATAAAATACATTTCAATCAATCACCATAAAATTTTCAACAATCTATAGAATATACTCTTTCTGTGATAGAACCAAACTTTAGTCTTCCTATATTGTTCAAACCTCATTCCAAAGTTCTATTTTTCATAATGAATTATATTGAGTCTCACGTAATAAATCCAAAAATATATCTCTTATACAATACTTTTCAATAATATCATACACGAATCTTAGATAGTAGATCAAAAACTCCTCTAATCCATCATACAGATAAAACAAACTGTATTCCAATGACACTATTTCTAAGGCTTTCCTAGGTAAGTGTAACCCCAAAAAGAGAGAATAATATGGTAAAAAAGGCAATATATGGGATCACTACTTTGGTATAACCTACCCAATGCCGATTTAGTTTCACCCATTACATGATTTTCATAGACAAGATAATTCAGAGGAACACTGCTTTGGCATAACCTAATCAGTTGAATGATCGAGGTCATGGAAAGGATCACTTTGGAAATGATATAAAACATAGTATTTGAAATGATTTAATTTCACCATATTATATTATTTTTATTCCTTTTTTCATGAATTCTTATAACTATTTAGCTTTGGAATATTATTCCCTCCACTGAATAAATATGTTTAATGATGTCCAACTCTTTAGATGATCCACATGTTTATATTAATCACCCAAAAAACAAACTTATTAAAAGATATACAAATGCATCCTATGAATATGGTACATTAAATATTTGTGTAAAATTTTATAATTACATGAGATTGAAAATATCTTCATGAGTAATCCATAGGTTAAAGTGTGTCAACCCCACCATTCCAAAACATGGCATAACATCCAGGATAATGGGATGTTTTACCTCAAGTACTTATCCTTGATGGGGCTTTTCTGAAGAGATAATTTAATTCATAATAATTGAAAAAAAAATATAAAAAACCTATTCATATCAACTAAATCCTATTTAATAACTCAATTAAAAAACTAATTTTATGAAAAATTAAAACTGAATATTATTTTGATGTTCTTAGCATGTAATGTGTGACTTTAAAATTTCATCAGAAGTAGTTTAATTTATTAAACTAAAGTACAAACATATTCATAATATAAACAATTTATAACTATAGATAATGTTGGAGTAAAAATTTATGTAAATGAAAATTTAAAATATTTAAACAAGAGAAAATAATTTTTGAATAATTCATAAATAAAGGTTAGTTGTAAACATTTTATAAATTATATTATACATTATGGAAACTCCAACAATTTTATACACAATTCATAATTTGAAATTTTCATATTAGTAAAACCTTTTACAAAATTTAAATATCCTAAAATAGCATTACATAAATCATGATTAAATCAATCATAAAAAAACCTTTCATGTGATTTAAATAATATCCAAATATGGATCCTTTTATTTGATCACATAAAATTAAATATTATTAAAAATTAATAAAAAAAATTATGAAAAATTTTATATTTCATTCTTTTTTTTTTAATTTATAAACCCTTTATAAATTACCCTTATAAAGTCACTTCCGTTAATAAGGAATTTAAAAAATCCTATGTTTTTCTTCCATGCCAGTTTTGGCGAGGGAACCCCTAATATGAAAGCTTCATCTAACAAATTTCCTAGATTCCATGTAGATTATAGAAATGGTAATCAACATTAATCCATTCGTAGGTGATGAATAAATCTATTTTTTAAAAATGTTCAAAATCTCACTCTAGGAAGATTCATCCAATATTTGCTGATGGAATTGATTTTTTGGCTATGCCTAAGAATGGATAAATTATATAAAAATATGATGTTTGGTATAAGATAAATAAATACAATGGATGAAAAATAAATAA
Organism: Viscum album; assembly: GCA_963277665.1. Classification (NCBI taxonomy): domain Eukaryota; kingdom Viridiplantae; phylum Streptophyta; class Magnoliopsida; order Santalales; family Viscaceae; genus Viscum; species Viscum album. The sequence goes on along the minus strand of OY728133.1, from coordinate 373,411,117 downwards.
ATTTAACAATTAAGAATGTTATTTGGGAAAAAAGTTTTCTTTATCAGTGAAAACTTAGTTTGTTCACTATTTGACTTTAAAAGCACATCATTTCATTTAATACAATTAAAAATAATAAAAAACCCAAAAAATATATCGTTATGACAGGAATTGAATTTAAAATTATTATTTTCATTAGTTTATTTTATTTTTAATTTAGAAAATATTCTTTAAATTATGTAAATTTTTATTCTTTTTTAAATAAAAATAAAAAGTTTATAGCATTCACCGAAATTAAAACATGGCTTATTTTTTTGATTAATAGATAAATATTTTAATTATTTTTTTCTTAATTAGTGATGAAAATAATAGTATAATATCCATTAATTTTAAAATTATATTTTTTTAATATTTATTATATGATGTAAGTGAAACACGCTCATTATAACCCTTTTCAAACAAGTAATCATTGTTAGTATCTTGTCACAAAAAATATATTAATAAAAATTGAATTCAAATGTATTAAAAGTTATTGAATGAGGCAATAGTAAGTATCATGGAATTTGATGTCAACATGAAGACCTGTATTCTAAAACTAAGTGTTATACATCCATAATGTCGAATATGAACAATGTTGTGTGAGACTTAATAGTTAACATTGGTGCATTGAAAATATTGAATTTTTTATTTTAGTAGACTTAGTTCTTGACATTGGGAGATTAGAATCGTGAAAATCTGATGAATAATTATTATCACTGTATCATTTAAAACATCAAATATTGAAGAATCAATTATAAAATCTTTTTGAGTTTATTTTATCTCTATTTGGGAGTAACATTTTTATAATTTTCCTTTTATCACTACTGGATAAGTGGATTTTAAAATTCCTAGAAAATAATTTATCAATGATAAAAAGAATTGTAGATCAAAGAACCAATAAAATTGGGTCATGTTTATCAGTGCTAATTTATCACTAATAAAGGGTACCCTTTATGAGTGCTTATTGTAGAATTTATAATGGTTGTAATGCTATTGTGCATAGTTAGAATTACAACACTCAACAGTATGAAATACACCATTATATGGAAAAAATTTAATTGAAATAAAAATAACATCATAAATACATAGAAAAAACACTATATTATAGACATTTTAGACATTTTTATGTACAATTTAATTTGAAATAACAGTCAAAAACATTCAAAAACATCAATGATTTAATTTTATTTGGTACCCAAATCCCTCATCAAAATTCTAAATCATGATATCATTTTCCAAAAAATCACCAAAATCAAGAGAAAAATCCATTAGTATAAGAAAATAATTAATTATTAGTAATACTTTAAGGATATAAATTAAACCAAACAATATGAAACAATGCATTAGCAATATTTTAATTTTGTGAAAAAAGGAGAAACTTAGAGTCATACCGGTAACACCATATGTCAGATTGATGTGAAACTAATTGCAATATGTCACAAATGAAATAATGACATTTTTACAAATTTTCAAAAAAAATTCAAATGAGTTTTCTTAGTTTTGTGTATTTCATGTGTCTTTTTTACTAAAATGTAAATTTAAATTGAAAACATGAAATTTGAGTCATAATAGTCACATCATGTGTTGGTTTGATGTTAGAATAATTAATACACATGAAAAACTCATGAGTCATTGTACTAAATTGATAGGACTACCCTAACACATTTTATCGGTTTTTAGTTAGTGACACACATTTTGATCCAAACTGTCAATTGTAAACAGATAATAGACACTTTGAGTTATATTGGGAACACCATGAATTAGATTGAGGTGTGGTTGAATCCTATATGTCAAAAATGACATATTTAACGTTTTCCTGATGTATCAAATCAATTTGAATGTGTTTTTTATATTTTTAGTATGTGACATGTGTTTTGACCAGAAATGTCAATTTTAGAAAAACATTCACACTTAGAGTCATATCGGTCACACCGTGCATCAGATTATTGTGTGACATATTCTTAAGCATAAAAAATTAATTAAGGATAATTTTACTGAAGTATCAAGAAAATCCAAATGAATTTTCTCTTTTTTTAGTGTACTACCTATATTTTTTACTAAAATGTCAATTTAAACTAAAAACCCACAGTTTGAGTCATACCGATCACATAGTGTGCCAGTTTGATGTGAGACTGATTCCTACACATCCAAATTGTATTATTGATCATTTTTCTAAATAATCAAGACAATATTAGTTCATTTTCTTGTATTTGAGTGAGTGATAGATGTTTTGAAATAAATTGTCAATTTTAAACAGATAACGACCATATTGAGTCATAACAAGCACACTGTCTATCAAATTGAGGTGTGGATGAATACTACATGTAAAAAATAAACTATGAACAATTTTAATATAGTATAAAAAATATAAATTCATTTTATTTATTTTAGAATGTGATGTGTGCATTGAACTACAATGTTAAATTTAAATAAAAATACACAATTTGAGTCATACTGGTTACACAACACATCAAATTGATGTGTGTATAATTACTACATGTCAAAATCAACATAAAGATAAATTTAATATTGTATCGAGATAATGTGATTTTGTTTTCTTGGTTTTGAGTATGTAACATGTCTTTTTTACAAAAACATCAATTTAAACTAAAAACACGCACATCGTGTCATACAAATCACATCATGTTTCACATTAATGTGAGACTAGTTCCTACACATAAAAAGGAATTATAAATAATTTTACTAATGTATCAATACAATCATAGTGTGTTTTCTAATTTTTTAGTGAGTGACACATGATTTGCACTAAATTGTCAATTTTAAGTTGATAACATACTATATTAATTATATTGGGCATACCATATACCATATTTATGTGACAATAATTCATACAAATTAAAATTGAATTATGTATCATTTAACTAAATCATAAAAAAAATTGAATGTGATTTTTAATTTTTGAGTATGTAATGCGTGTTTTGAACTAAAATGCCGATTTTAAACAAAAATATGCAACTAGATTCATATCAGTTACACCATGAATTTGATTGACATGAAACTGATTCATATATATCATAAATTTCTTATAGATAATTTACTAATGTTTTAAATAAATCCAAATTAGTTTTCTTGATTTTGAGTATGAGATGTGTATTTTTTTTACTAAAACATCAATTTAAAATGAAAACACACACTTTGGGGTATACTGGTCACTTCATGTGTCAGTTTAATGTGATAAAAATTCCTACACATAAAAAATTACTTATGAATAATTTTATAATGTATAAATAAAATCTGATCATTTTTTCTTGGTTTTAAGTGAGTAACACGAGTTATGAACTAAATTGCCAATTTTAAACTGATAATGGAAACATTGATTCATATCACACAAACCATGTATCAGATTGAGTTACGATCAATTCCTACATGTCAAAAATGACTTATTTATCAATGAACTATAGTATCAAAACAAATTGAATGTGTTTTATTATTTTTTCAGTTTTTGAAGTGTGTTTTGACCTAATATTTCAATTTTAAATGAAAAGACACACTTAGAGTCATACGGGTAACACTGTGCATAAGATTGATATGTGTATGATTCTTAAAAATCAAAAATGAATTATGGATCATTGAATAAAAGTATAAAAACAAAACAAATGTGTTTTATAGGTTTTGAGTATGTCACGTGTCTTTTTTACTAAAACATCAATTTAAAATTAAAACAGACACCTTGTGTCATACAAGTCACATCGTATGTCATTAGGATATTAGACTGATTCTTAGACAAAAAAATTAAATTTTAATTTTTTTAATGTATAATGATAATACATGTGTGTTATCTTTGTTTTCAGGGAGTGACACACGTTTTGAACAAAATTCTCAATTTTAAAATGATAATGGACACTTTGAGTCATACCAAGCACAATGTGTGTCGGATTGAGGTTCTTGATTCCTAAGCATCAAAATTTCTTATTTATAATTTTCCCAATGAATTAAAACAATACAGATGTCTTTAATTGGTATTGAGTATGTCACATTAGTTTTGAACTGAAATGCCAGTTTTAAATAAAAAGACACCCTTGGAGTATAATAAATCATACCATGCAACATATTGAATTATGAAAGATTCCTACGTAAAAAAATGAGCTGAGGATCATTTCCTAAAGTGTCACAAAAATTCAAATGGATATTCTTGGTTTTTAGTACGTAATGTGACTTTTTTAATATTATGTAAATTTAAACCGCAATCATGCAATTTGAGTCATAGAAATCACATCATGTGTTTTTTCATGTGAACATTATTACAACACATCACAAATGAGTACTGAATCATTCTCTTAACATATCAAAATAACCTGAGAATTTTTTCTTTGTTTTTAGTGAGTGACATGTGTTTTGACCTTAAATGTCAATTTTAAACTAGTAATAAACAATTTTCTTTCATAGCGATGACAACATTTATAAGATTGTTGTGTGGCTAATTCCTACACATAAAAAAATAATTTATGAATTTTTTTCCTAAATCATGAACACAATCTAATTTAATTTTCTTAGGGGTGAGTATGTGATGCGTGTTCCGAACAAAAATATAATTTTTTAAACTAAAAACACACACATTGAGTCATATTGAACACATTGTGTATTGTATTGAGGTTTGGTTGATTCCTACATGTCACAAATGACATCTGAGTTATTTTAAAAAATATACAAACAATATGAATGTGTTTTCCCAATTCTTAGTGCATGATGTGTGTATTGTAATAAAATTTAAATTATAAACTAAAAACGTCCACATAGAATCATACCAAGAAAATTGTGTATCAGATTGAGGTCCGACTGATTCCTATATATGCATGAGTAACATTGGACATGTAACTAGATTTATCATACTGGGCACACAATGTATTGGATTAAGGTGCAGCTGATTCCTAAATGTCACAAATGACTTATGAATCATTTTCCAAATTTATCTGAAAAATATTAATGTTTTTCGTTTATTTCTAGTATATAATGTGTGTCTTGAACTAAAATGTAAATTTTAAAATAATAACATAAACTTTGAATTATACAAGGAATACCGTTTATTGGATCAAGTTGTAGTTGATCCATAGACATCACACCATGTCTTTTAATTATTCAATGAATTTAATACATAACTTTATCTAACAATATTGTTATTTTATTACCCAAAATATAGATTTAATTGTAGAATAAAAATTAAATTTCATCATCATGAGTGCATCTTCATTATTGAGGGCATAATCATAGTATATGAGTGTATAATGGGAGTATCATCTTTATTCATGAAATCTATGAAAATTAAATGAAATTTGTATGGAAAAACCACTTCATGATGACTATACAAAATATGACACTGTGTATTATAACAATTTATTTCAAAAAAAATACTTTTCATCTTTTGAATATCAGGACTACCGATATCTCTAGTTGTACTGGGAAATTTTAAATAAATAAAGGGTTAGAAAATATTTTAAATTAATCTATAATTATTATTAGAAATACATCTCTGGGGATGCTAGTTTGATGATGGAAAATTATATCTTTAACAAAATTTCAAACATAATAACCTCAATATTTTCAATTAGTTAGTTCCAGGTACTGGCGAAATAATGATCCAAATAAGTAAAAGGCTTTTCTATACATTTATATAGTGTAATTGTATTATATATTAACCAATAATTATCCATTTTTATAAGTCAATAATATTTATATACTCATGGAATGTCCTCATGTTGTAATTTTGATGATATTTAAACACTACCCAATCGTAACTGAAATTTATTTAAAAAATTATATAAATGAAGAAATTGAATTTTATTTTTAGAATATTGAATTTATTGTACTAAATATTGGTAAAAAGCATCATGTGTGATCAATTTGGTAGGTATACATGCATTGAATCTAGAAAATAAATCATTGGAGTATACAAATTGACTGTAATGAGTAACAAATGAAGCCCAAAAAACAAAAATGAATAAGTAATGAAATAATAGAAAATATATTTGATATGATTAAATTATAGATTTTTACCACTTCATCGTGGGTGTTAAGAAGTCTCTATCATTTTAAAGTTTTACTTCATGAATTGTGGCCACTTTGACCACTATTACATCAATTTTCATCGGGTCTATTTTGAATAGTTTTGTAGATGTGATGTGAGGACTAATGAGTCCAAATTTCTATTCATTAGGATTTTCCATCAAATATTATTGATATATAAACCTATAAAAATTTGAAATGTATCTATACCTAATTAATATAGTATAAAAACTATTGGAAAAAAATCATTAAAACACACCACACATATAAATTTACAAATAATAATACGGTATGTCCCTGACCAGGGAGCCAATAAATTGGTTCTCTGAGCCAGGATGTTACATGACATAATGAACTCCCCCCCCCCCTCATATGCTAAAGTTTTACGACAAGTAGCGGGGGTCCAAATACTCAATTTGTAAGACTATACCCCCCCTTTTATCAGATTAATCTACAATAGAAGATAAACATAATAGAATAATAAAAACCAATAATACATGAGAATGCATAAAAAACCAATACCTAAACATGATACAACCAAATACAATAGTAAATATTCCATGTTTTTCTACAATTGAGAAAGTGAACAAAACCCAAAATAAAGACAAACTAAAAAATCCCCGAAATGGTCTGGACACCAAGTCCGAGTCCTCCCCCACATATACTCGTGCCAACCCAATTGTCTAGAAAGATCACTTTCCCTTGTCCTGACCTGCAAACATGAAGTCCTATCAAGTACCCAACTGTGGCTTGAGAAGGGTGTGAGTACAACTCAGTAGGCCACCACCAACAGTGTCTAAAAAATATCCAATATAAACAATTTTTCATGAAGAAAGGGAAACGAATAATAAATGACAATGTAAAGATTAAGTTCCCTTAGCCAGGTTAGGACCATTACTAACATTTATTTCCATTTCCATAAATTACCATTTCATCTCATTTTATATTAATTACCACTTACAACATATTTATCATGGGTTCATCACACAAAAAGTCACATAGGCTCAATGTGCACAATATCATACATGAGAAAAAACACACCATTTCCTATCTCACTAGGAATAACTTCCTCATGTCAACCATAACCTCACCTCAGAGCCTCATTATGGGTGGATTCATCCAACTGTGAAATAAATAATAAGTACTATCCCTACATCATGCATTGGGGGTGGAGTTTAGAGCCCCAGTCCAACTCGACCCGTGGGCGTAGAACCTCAGTAATTACTCCACACTACAAAGCAATGTGCACATGATATACATATATGTATCTATTAACCATTCACACAAAATCACAACCATTTTCCAAGGAAAACATGAACCATTACAATAACATGTGGTTCAACGCTCTACCTTAACCCATTAACACTTTTACCACATTACACATCATTTAGCCATTTATCCCAAATCCATTTTATTATGCTTATCTCACTAAGAATTCATTTATTGTGCCTATCTCACTAGGATTGTTCATTACCATTCCCATAACCCATTTATTTCTGGTCTTTAATCGCTTCCACATAATAACCCAGTACCCCTTAGGTTATTATCAATACTAGATGAATCATCAAGCTTCTAAACCAACATAAAAAGTCACATCAAAACGTTTATCAAGGGCTCTACATGATTACACAACAATCTCACCTATTCTTCACAAATCACTAGGTTCGAGAGAGTCGGCTCACCCCATTGGTGGCCCTAAATTAGTCTCCTCACCCTTAAATAATCCCACGGGGATCGTGAGGGTATCCATTTTCCTTTTAAATAACCATTTCACCTAAAAGTTCCAAGGTTGCCCAAAACATACCAAGAGATACCTAAGAACAAAACCACACATGCATAAATCCACAAATAAACCATGTGAAATAACTTATAGACCAACTCCTTCAATTCCGTAGATGAAAACACTCTTAATAAATCCCTTAGATCCCACTTCAACCAAACCGTGAAGCTTAAACCTAAAACTCACCCAAAGAGTAGGGTTTTAGAGCTTCAGAAAGAGAGGAGAAGAAGATAAAAACCCTAAACTCAAATGAGAAGCAATGAAGGGATTAGTCTTACCCGGAGCCTTGATCTGCAAATAACAGCACCTAAAAAGCCTTAGAAATGAGGGAGACTAATTTCATAGAATGCTTGGGAGGTTTTGTTCATTCCTAGGGTGAAGAGGTGTGAAATGGGAGGAAATCCCGATTTGTGGTTAAAAATCCCTCATGGAAAAATTGTAATTTGTAAAAGGTTTCTGGGCCGCATGGTTTACCCGCATGATTTTGCAAATTGCGCACAAACCGTGTGGATGATTCTATCCCAAAAGGACCACTCACATGTTTTACCCACATGGTTTTCCAAACCTTGCACAACCCATGTGGAGGCAACTTTCTGAAAACACATCTTCTTTACGGTTTCCAGGGATGTATGCACGGTTAGTACTAACTGTGAGCAGACCATGAGACCTACTGAGGAAACCCCTTTTCCTCCACTATTCATGACTCAAACCCTTGGAACAACTCCGAGTCTCCTCTTGGTCTTAGGTATGTACTTAATTAACCAAAACAATTTCTTCAAACCAAAACATAAAAAAAAATACCCTTCTAATATCTGGGATCTTACAACCTCTCACACATACAACAGCTCATTCTAGAGCCGAGATCCCAATATCTATTGCACTTATAAGGAAATGAGATCGGGCCACTAAGTCCACATAACTGATTCCTACACCCAAGTTTCTTCTTGAATATTTCCATGCTTCCATAGTCCTCACACCAATGGCACAACCTTTCCTCGCAAGACTTTACCACTATGATCCATGACACGAACAAGATTCTCCTCAAAGGACGCATCCGCCTCAAGCACAACATCCTCAACATCCACCACGAGAGTTGGGTTATGGTAATACCTTCGAAGCTGTGACACATGAATGACATCACGTATCTCACTATACCACTTTGGAAGATCCAATCAGTACACCATCGGCCTGATCCTCTCCACAATCTTAAATGAACCCACATACCCGGGCGCTAACTTTTCCAACTTCCGAATCCATTGGTGACCAAACATTGGAGACACTCGAAGAAATAGACTATCACCCACCTCAAACTCATGAGGTATATGCCTATGATACACATAATACTTATCCCTATCCTGAAACATTTCCATCCATTTTCTAATCAAATCAACTTTCTTCGAAGTCTCCTACACAAGACTCGGTTTCAACAAATTGGATTCACCGACCTCCAACTAACACATCAAAGATCTATGTGGCCTCCCATAGAGAGCTTCAAATGGTTCCTTCTGAACCATAGGTTTAAAGATATTTTTGTAGAGAAATTAAACAAGTGACATTTTATTTTCCCAGGAACCACTAGAATCCAAGACACAAGCCCTCAAAATGTCTTCCAACACTTGGATTGTATGCTCTGACTTCCCGTCTGTCTATGGGTGGAAAGCCTACTCAAAACCACCTAGGTACCAAGAACCTTATGAAAACCTTTCTAGACAAGAGATGTGAAATGAGGATCATGATCTGAAACTATAGTCTATGTTACACCATGAAACCCTACTATTTCCCAAACATGCAACTCACCCAATTGATCAACTGTATAAGTCTCCTAAATCTGTAATAAATGAGAAAATTTGGTTAGCTGATATACAACCACCCAAATTGAAACATTATTTTGAGGCATCCTTAGGAGACCCAACACCAAATACATCGTCACATTTTCCCACATCTATTCTGGAATGGGCAATGGATGTAATAATCCACCTAGGTGTTGATGCTCGACCTTCACCTGCTGACATGTATGGTACTATTTCACAAATCCCACAACTTCATTTTTCACCCCTGACCACCAAATATTTCTATGAAGATCACGATATATCTTGGTCAAACCAGGATGCACTTCCCATTTCGATGCATGGATATCACGCATCAACACTTCCCGCATGCATGCTGACACAACAACATGACCATGAACACAAACAACACCGTACACACCAATGACCCAACCAAAAGGTGGATCCCCACCCTTAATTCATTCCTTCATGGAAAAAATTTCAGGATCTTCATGATAACTTTCCCTAACATGGATCAAAAGTGTCAACTCAACAAGCATGAAACCAAGATTCACCTAACCGTTTTCCTCTCTATGAAAAAAGCCATCACCTTCAACTTGATGCTGGATTTCTGCACCACCTAGCTCTAAGTCTTCCTGCTTAAAGAATCGGAAACTTTGTTCCCTATTCCCAGTGTATATACTATCTCAATATAGAATTATTGGGGGTACTACACCCATCTTCACTGCTGAAGATTCAAATCTCACTGTGAAATGATATATTTTAGACTCTTATGATCGGTATACACTATAAACCTTTCCCCCAACAAGTAGTGCCTCCATCACTTTAAGGCATACTCTAATAAAGAAAACTCAAGTTCATGAGTTATAAAATTCTAATCATGGGGTCTCAATTTCCTCAAGACATAAGCTACAACCCACTCATCTTACATCAACACACCCCCAAGACTAATACTAGAAGCATCACAAAACCGAACGTACTTCCTACCTGGATCAGGTAAGATCAAGATCAGTTTAGTTGTTAATCGCTTTTTAAACTCCTGAAAGGAATTATCACAAGCCTCAGGGCACTCAAAACATATTCCCTTATGGGTTAAGACTGACATTGGTGCTTCCAAGTGAGATAAATCATCGATGAACCTCCTGTAATATTCATCCAAACCCAAAAAACTCCAAACATCTGAAACACTCTTAGACTATTCCCAAGACACAATAGGTTTCACTTTATCTATATCCACTGAAAAACCTACCTCAGAGATGATGTGACCCAAAAAGTGGACTTCTCTAATCGAGAACTGGCACTTTGACATCTTGGTGTAAAGCCAATGCTCTATTAGTGTACTCAAGACGATGTCAAGATGTAGGGAATGATCGCCATGAGTGTTTGAGTACACCAACATGTCATCAAAAAATACAACCACAAAATGATCTAGATAAGGATGAAAGATTTGGTTCATCAAATACATTAACACCAAGGGTGAATTGTTCAACCCTAAAGGCATCACCACAAACTCAAACAACCCATACCGTCTCCTAAAAGCTGTCAGCAGTTTGTTCGAAGGACTCTCCCTCAACTACCGTTAACCCGATCTTAGATCAATCTAAGAAAAAATTGATTCCCCCCTCAACTGGTCAAATAGGTCATCAATTCTAGTAAGAGGGTTCTTATTTTTCACCATCATCTGATTTAACATCCGATAATCAACACATATCCTTAACGACCCATCAATTTTCTTTGCAAAAATCACAGGTGATCCATAAGGATACATGATAGGACATATGAACCCCTTATGTTCCAAATCCTAAAACTGAACCTTTAACTCCTGTAGTTCTGCCAGTGTCATTCAGTATTGTAGAATAGAAACTGGCTCCACTCCCATAAGAAATACAATTGTGAACTCAACATCCCTCTCGGGTGGCAACCTCGAGAAGTCCTTATAAAAAACATACTGAAACAAACACACCACTGGAGGGAAGATAGATTTTTCCCCTCATTCATCATCAAGTATAATACAAGCTACTTGAGCAATGATCCTACACAACTACTGACAAAACCATCCCGCACGACCTGCTCGAACATCCCACTATCCGTGATAGACATAAGCGTTACCCTCGAGTGACCTAAACGATACCCTGTGATGGTAACAGTCTATGTACACCCAATACAACACCAACCAGTCCATACCCAAGATCAGGTCAAAGCCAGACATCTCAAGAATGAATAAGTCCCACAAGAAATGATGCCCACCGACTTCTATAGAACATTTGTTACACTACCTACTGTCTTCCTTATGCACCCTTAATGGAGTGTCAATCGACAAAACCATGCACACATTATCCATAGGAAAACCCAATGCTACCAAATACTAATCAGAAATAAAAGCGTGTGTGGCACCGATATCAATAAACACACTAGTAAGCATAGAATCTACAAGGATGGTACCTCAGACAGTTGATGGCCTAACCTCACCATCACAAGGTGCAGACTAAACTGCGTGAAGTTGACATGCCCCTCTATTTTCAGCTTCAACCTATGTGCCCTTCATTACAGTTCCCTACAGATGTGGGTGATTCTGCCCTGGAGGTCTGCATCCACCTCCCTTTCCAGTACGGCCTATAGAGCTCCAAATTCCTGCTTGATATAGTGAAACTGATCCCTTGCCTATGCTTGGAATCTGTCTATCATCAACATTCATACTCTCCTGTTGAGGGTTTCTATAGAACCTATGCACATAACCCAATCTGCCACACGACCAACACAAAACTGGAGGTCGTGGACACTGGCCATGCATGTTCCCCAACCAACCACATTGATAACAGAACACCAGATCACCACCCAGAGAGGCTGACCCTCTCTTTTGACCGCCTTTCACACTTTAGCCTTGATAAAAACATCCAAAAAGATGCTTCCGGCCCTCAGAAGCTGTGTCACTTTTCTGCCCAACCTCCACGACAAGACCACCACCTGAATCTCTCTTTAGGTTCCCCTCTAAGATCAATTTTTGATCCACTACCTCTATAATCCCTTTCAAGTGAAAGATATTCCCCAGATACCTGATATCATGTCTCAGACCGTCCTAGAAATGCCTTGTAATTGCTACCTCATCCTCTTCCAACACTGGAACAAAGCGTATCATGTCAGTGAAGTAGAAAACATACTCCATCACCAACATCGATCCCTAAATCAGGCTCCTGAACCCTTCAGACTGCTCGTTCCTCAAAGTCTCTGGGTAAAAATGCTCCAGAAACATATCCTAGAAATCCTTCCACAACATCCATTCAGCCTGCTCAGTCTGATCCAGGATGTCCCACCAACTATTTTCATGTCCCCACAACATATAAGCTACCAAATTGACTTTCTTTCTAACAGGAGTCCCTAGATGATCAAGTATTGTCTAGTCAGACTCTATCCAGAACTCTTCTACCTCTCGACCGCCCTCTCTGGTAATGGTTGGGGGGTGCTACAACATAAACACTCTGGTTAGCTCAAACATACTTGAGGCAACCTATCCTGGGTTCTGATCCACCATCTTCATAAAACAAACCATGTTCTCTTAGAATTTCTCTTCCCCACTTTTCAGGATCACCATGTTCTCTTGCCTCTCTTTTGGAGGAGTGTTCTCTACAACATTCTCTTATTTCTCAACTAGTGCTCGACATCGTGGTGTCATTTCTGTACATTTATAAAGACGAGGGTTTGAACACATACCGAATAACATTCACAATTCATAACAAGAAGGATCCTCTCCAACCATAAGAACCCACAATACATGAACCATCCAAACAACCTTAGAATTCCAAAAACATCACCCCGACCATCCCTACCACGAGCCATGGTCCACAAGTGTTAAAAAACTATTCACCACCAAAAGTATCACACAACATGTTACAAACAAAATTTTTAGTTAATTACATACCTTAAATTACACATATTTTATTAATCATAACTTATCATTCTTTTATCTCCACCCCTTGAATTGTTTCATTTACAACAATTTCCATTTTCAATTATCATGATATAAGGTTCATTCTATCTTTCATGCCTCACACACCCAACCCATGTGTGCCTACCATGATGCATGCCACCTATCTCCTTATGTGCCTACAATGATGCATGAATGCACAACCTCGGGCCATTGAGGCCATGGGCCAAATATCACAAAACAGTCACATCTCACAACATGTTCATCACCCAATGGTAAAATATCATCAACAGTAACATCGCACAATCAAGAACAACAATTCCCACCCAGGGTGACTTGGGGTTTCCCACGTACATGGGTTAGCTACTCCCAAGCATAAGCTCATTACCAAGGCCCAACACATCCTAACCCCCATATACCATCCCAAATAACAAGATTCTAGAGAAGGATAATAAACACCTCCTCTGATTATACTTTGTAACATCCCTGACCTGGGAGCCACTAAACCAGTGCTCCGAGCCGAGTTATTACATGAACTTAAGCCCAACTTCCTGTATGCCAATGGTTTCTGACTAGTAGCGGGGGTCTAAATAGTCAATTGGGGAGCCTATAACCCATTTTTATTAGAGTAATGCACAATATAAGAGAAAACAATAGCGGAATAATAACCAATAATACAAGATCATGCATAAACAACCATTCCCAAAATAGGACACAACCAAATCTAATAGTAAATATTCCATGTTTTTCTATATGTGATAAAGTAAACTAAACCCAAAATAAAGACAAACTAAAAGATCTCCAAAATGGTCCTGACACCCTGTTCGGGTCCTCCTCCATGTACACTCGTGGCAACCCAACTATCTAGAAAGAGCCCTTGCCCTTGTCCTAGCCTGCAAGCATGAAGTCTGCTCGGGTACCCAACAGAGGCCCAAGCAGGGTGTGAGTACAACTAAGTAGGCCACCACCAATGGTGTCTACAAAATATCCGTTATAAACAATAGTTCGTGTAGAAAGGGAAATGAACAATAAATTACAAAGTAAATACTAAGTTCCATTATCCAGTTTATGTACATTACCATCATTTATTACCATTTCCATAACTTACCATTTCATCCCATTTTCCATTATCTAGCATTTTCAACACATTTATCATGGGTTTATCATAAAGCAAGTTACATGTGCTCAAATTACACAATCACATACTTGTGAAAAAACACACATTTGTCCTATCTCACAACGAACAACTTCCTCATGTCATCCATAACCTCACAGCGGATCCATAGTCTAGGTGGATGCACCTAATAGGGAAAAAAGAATCAATCATATCCCTACCCCGATCATTAGGGGTATAGTTTAGAGCATCACTCCAACTCGACCCATGGGCGTAGAACCTCAGTCAATACCCCACACTACCAAGCTATGTTCACATTCTATACATATATTTATCCATTAACCATTCACACAACATCACAACCATTACCCAAGGAAAACATAAACAATAATATTAACATGAGGGTTAACACCATGCCTTAACCTATTAACACTTTTAAACATTAAACATCATTTATTCATTTATCCCAATTCAATTTAATTATGCTTATACCACTAAGCATTCATTTTTTGTGCCTATCTCACTAGGATTGTTCATTACCATTCTCATAACCCAATCATTTATGTTCTTTAATCACTTACACATATTAAACCAATATCTATTTGGTTATTATCATGCCTAGTTTCATCAATGATAATCTAACACAACAAAAAAATTCACATGAACACGTTTATCAAGGGATCTACATGAATAAACAACAATCTCACTTGTTCTTCCCAAATCCCTTGGTTTGGGAGAGTCGGCTCACCCCATGGGTGGCCCTAAATTAGTCTCATCACCCTCAACGCATCCCATGGGGATCGTGAGGCTATCTGTTTTCCTTTTAGATTACCATTTCACCTAAACATTCCAAAGGTGATCAAAACATACCAAGAGACACCCATGAAAAAAAACCACACATGCACACATCCACAAATAAAGCATGGGATATAACTTATAGACCACCTACCTTGATTCAGTGGGTGAACACACTCTTAATAAATCCCTTAAATCCCACTTCAACCAACCCTTGAAGCTTCAACCTAAAACTCAGCCAAAGAGTAGGGTTTTAGAGCTTCATAAAGAGAGGAGAAGAAAATACAAACCTTAAACTCAAAAGAGAAGAAAAGATGGGATTAGCCTTACCTAGAAATTTGTTCCGCATCCAACGACACAAAAAACACCTTAGAAATGAGGGAGATTTATCTCGTGGAGACCATGGGTGGGTTGGTTCATTATTATGGTGAAGAGGGGTGAAATGAGAGGAAATCTCGAGTTGGGGTTAAAAACGCCAAGTTGGAAAAATTGTAATTTTTAAAATGTTTCTGGGTCGCAATGTTTACCCACAAAATTTGACAAACTATGCTCAATCCATGTATATTATTCTATAAAAAAGGCCCCCACACATGTTTTACCTACATAGTTTTCCAAACCATGCACAAACCGTGTGGAGGCCACTATCCAAACACACATCTTCCACACAATTTGTAGGGTTGTCTACACAGTTAACACTAACTGTGTGCAGACCGTGCGGCCTTCCCCGAAAACCCTTTTTTCTCTTCTAATCATGTTTCAAACACTTGGAACACTAATGATCCTCCTTTAAGACTTGGGTAAGCACTTAATTAACCAATACATGGGATTCAAACCAAAATATAAACAAAAACATTCCTTTATAAGACCCAAGATCTTACAAATACTATCTACTGATTCTTAAGGATTTCATTTCCATTCTCATGACTAATATAGTATTTAATTGACTCTTTTTACATATATTCTTCAAAATTTATTATGGATATATCACTAATACATAACATTGTATCTCAATGAACCTTTAATGTTCATAAATGAAGAAATTGAATGGGTGGGTTAAATGTACATTTTGAGGATCTTTTCAATTGGTTGGTTAATCCATTATATTATTTTTATTCACCCTTCCATTTAAACCCCTCCCATTTGTACGTCTGTAATAACATTCATCGATTCAGGAATTTTTTTTCATTATTTATAAAAATATTTTCTTGAAAAATTAATTATAAATCAGTACATATTGTTGACATGTATGTTTACATGATCTAACGGAAATTCTATAAATGTTGTAATAACATTATTGACCGTATGAATATCTACATCATCACATGGGACATGTAGCTCACAACTAAAATAATAAGATACATGAATCCCCACTCTCACATAACATGTTGAAATTTTTTATTATATAGAATATATCCTTGGATATTGTACATGGTACCCCTCATAATATGGTGATGGGGGTGTTTTTAGATATAAATAACAATAATTTTCATCTTGTAGAATATCTATACAGGAAATGTATAAGTGTGTTTCTAATTCACATTTCATAAAAAAAATTATGGAAATCTTGATTACCTCTTTTAAGACAGCACTTTGAGGGGAATGGTTTGACTCAATGCTAGTGGGGTGGAGTGGGGATCTTCATGTAGTTCTTTTTTATGTTATTTATTCCCATTCATTCTTTCCTGTATCATTTTATAACAACTTTGAATTCTAATTCATTTTTCCATAATGACAAGATAATTGTGAATTAAACTCTTCTTATTTAATATCTTTTTCCCCCAATTCATTTATTTTATCAAAATATGTGTAGGGTGACACCCCAAAACCCACACCTCTGACAAGACCATACTTCTCTTGCTACTTCAAGGCCACTAATAGTAGTTATTCATCGAGTAAAATTGATGACGATTCTTGTGTCTCAATCAAATAAATAATATAGGAAAATCAGTAATCATTATTATGTAATACCAATTTAAATAGTATTTTATTATGTCATAGTTACACTTTATTCCCACACTTTTTGTATGTTTTCATCTATTAGTATACCATTTTAATTGACATGTTTCTCATTCCATTACACATGATGTGAGAAGGAAGTGGCTTTGAATATGAATTCATCAATATTTATATAAAAAAGGAACATAATTATGTTTTTATTTCATGTAACATAAAATTATTATGTTATATTTAAAATATGTAACATTTTTTCATGTGAAGCATACCCCATTAATGCTTTATGGCAAGGGTACACTGGTTTTATTCACATTGCTTATTTTAGAACCCAGTTACTATTTCATAAATTAATAGTTCTAAATCAATGTGATTAATTCATGTATTGTGATGAAATGTATTACCAGCCACAACATACCAGAAAATTTACCTCATCACAGTGACCAATAAATGCATCCCACACATGTTGGTTTATCAATTTTCCATACATCTATATTAGGATAAAGTTTATTTTTACTTAATAATGTTTGAGAAAATACTTCGTAATAATGTTCTGAAAGCCTCTCTAAGCCTTTCTAGTGATAAATATTAAAAATTTTATTCGGGATTCATCTACTATGAGTTCACTTTTTAAGGGATAATGATGAGTAAATAAAAATTCTGTTGTTATTTATTAAAATAAATAATGTATATCATAAAGTTACCCTAATATCTCCCCCAATTAGTGTATTAAGCATTGGGAAAAAATTGTTACAAGAATCCAAATCAATCAGAATGCACATTAAAATAGTGATCCCAATGTAACAATTGAACATAGATTTGTTGGCATTAATAGGCTGGCTACATGCATTCCATCGAACCTAAATTTTTTCCATTGTTTCTCGCCTTAATAATTATTTTTCTACCACTTTCAAGGTATAACACTCCAATTTTTTCTAGGAAAAAGGTTTTTCATCATCTAACATTTCTTTATATTCAACATAATCAATATATTGTTTCTATGTATTAGTAGCATCGACATGTGAATAAGTTTGTTGTTCCTCTACCATGGAAGCATCCCCATGTTGGGAAATAAGTCGTTCATTAGTATTGGGAGAATAAAAAAGTTCCAAAGTCTTTATCTATATAAGTTTTTGAAAATTTCATTTATACTACGTAAATTCTATAGTGAACTAAAAATAATATAAGGTAATATAATTTATATTACAAAAAAATATAACCTGATTATTGAACTCTCTCATTTTTAAAAGTTTAAATGGATTTAACCCCTCTATAAAGTATACAAATCCCTTAATTTTGGTCTTTTATAACATAAAACAACCCTCCTACATTGGGACAACTATTAAACTGTTGTAATAATCTAATAAAGTGATATTTTAATTTGGATTGACATATGAACCATTAGTGGTTTTGGTCGATGGTATAATGATTAACCACTTTCAGTTTGCAGGATCATGAATATAAAATACTTTTACTACTTATGATTCCATTATAAATAGTTCATCATTGTACCCTTCCTTACTAAAATCAACATTCATGAATCTCAATTCATCTATTTTAACCGCACTCCTATTATCAACCCACATGCATTGAAACATCAAAAATTGGGATGTTGTATAATCCAAACCTCATATTTGTTTGACGATGCCAAAGTATGAAATATTAACATATATTGGAATTTTTTATTGTTACTAGATATAGAATTTCTTTATCCACAAGTGTAACACCACTATTTTTTATGGTACTGCATTCATAATGTTCATTTTTATAGAACATATACCCAATTATTAAATAAAAATTTATGATAATACATGCACACTTGATCCTATGGCTATCCAATGAATTATTTCTGAAATTGGATCCAGATTTTTAGTAGATTATTTGTAAATATGGTCAAGAAACTATCTAATAAATTATTTATTATGTGTATTTGACATCCATATTTCAAACCTTCATGGATTCAAATGCCTAAGAATTACTTTTTGGGTTTCAACATATGGTGGAACCTCTATACTATTATGAAAAACATAAATGCTGGCATGCTCACATCTATAATAGTAGTTGTGAAAACATATATTCCAAAAAATATTTCATCCACAAGCCACCTAGGGTGATGATATTTCAGTAGACCAATGCTTTCCACATCAAACAAGTAGTCAATACAATATTCAATGGATTACACAACAACAGATCACTCCATAATACAACCTTCTCACTGAATTCAATTTTTGACATGCTCATTCAAAATATACATATACCATTCCAAGGGGTAGACCCATCTATAATGCATAGGGCCACATAGTTGAATCTATGAAAGGGATGAACATATCTAATTCAAATATTATGATATAAATTTACTTATCCATGGTTGGAAATTTCTTCTGTTATATAACTTTTTTACATATATATTTGAAAAAGAATTAGATCCTGGTTGATGTATGATGGGAACTCTAGGAAAAAATGCCATGTAAAGCTAAAATAATTAGATCTTGTATCAAAACACGAAAATATTCTGATTTTAGACCCTTTAACATTAAATCAGTTATTGAAATAGTATTAATGACATTTTATTAATACCTTTATGTATCCATTACATCATTTAATAGGTTGGAAAACTTATATCTCTCTTTCTTGGAAAGATTGTAAGTAGCTAGAGGAAGAAAATATGTTTTTCACTCTTCACTGGTACCAACTCTTCCTATATTCCCATATTAATCAAGTCTAACCTTGCCATAATTTGTTCCATTTTTTGGCGAGGTACATTTAGTAACATTAAAAATACATTATCACATACATTTTTAAACATGAAAAATATTAATAAATTATTGGGCATACAAACAATTCCAGAATAATAATTCAAAAAAATTAATCTCCCTTTTCAACTGGTTATTGTAAGGTTTTTCAAATTTTTTTTTTTACCAAAATCTATGTGCATATCTTTTACTTTGTCATTAATTTTATCACAGATTATTGGAGACTGTGATATATGTTTTTTACTCTTCAAAATCTTTTTCCAAGAGGTAAAAATTCTTTTAAATTTGGTTAAACCCTTTTGGGATGTTTTTTTATTATAACCCAATAACTAAACCTTAATTGAAATTAGATTACTTTGGTGAGGGTCTGTAGAATGGGAGTTGGATCCTGGATAAAGAAAAAATTCAAGACATGAATGTAATTCACTGCATGAATTAGTATGACCATAACCCATTTTGGATGTGAATATCTTTTTTCTATAGGGTAAAAAAACATGAGTTAACCATGATGTGAATCATATTCATATCATGAATATTTCAATGATAATTAAAATGGGAAGAACCTCTATTTTAAAATAAAATTTCTTCTTCACTTTTTTTTCACAGTAGGCTCCCCACGTTGGAGTATCTTCATCGATCCTCCATGGATTTGAGGCATCTCCCTCTTCTAGAATTCAATTTGACCATCGTCTGTCATATTGGCTAGCTATTGGTATTTTATTGAATTAAATGGATTCCATTTTAATTTATCTCTCTATCTATTGTGTGATCTTTATATAAGCTAATAGACCCTATTTTCAGGGATTTTTTCTTTTTTGCTGATTTCTTCGACATTAACATGAATTTGAAGCTCATAAAATATGTGGAGTTATCTTCCAAGATATGGTATGTGGTATTTTTATTTCTCCCTAAAGTCATGATGTCTTATATGATTCACCACAGTGTCGTGATATGGACCCTTATGATGAATCCTTTAAAAGATTAATTTAATTAATTTAATGCATATTTTGATTTTATGGGTAATTATAGATACATAGATTTTACAATGGAGAGTTTCCACCTCGATGTAAGACATCCATTAGGGTGTACCTTCCTTAAATGTTTATGGACGTTATGCCTTGAACAATTTTCGAATACCAATTCAGGTATGTTAAATTCCAATTGAAAATGACATGTAATTTTACCAAAACCAAAGGAAAATGGTAGGACATGTGTATAGTCCCATTATTTTCCTATTTACAGAATGATTTATGGTTATGAAATGAAATTCACAATTTAAATTAAGTGAATTTTTAAATGGAATGGACTAATGTTGACCATGGCCATCTTGCATGTCATGCTAAGGATGATAGGGGGCTTCCTATTTAGAAGAATTTGGATGGTCTTATTGACCGTTTTAATTAGATGTTCATAATTGAATTATATAACTTCATGAGTGATACATGAGTTATTCATAGAAAAACATGGAAATTATCACTAGGTGGATGACTTTATACTGCCCATGAGCGATACTTGGTTCCCTAGTGAATTACCTTGGACGGGCTCAGTAGAAAATGTTACAATTCCATGCCACATGCGATAAAAGGTTTCCTATGGGGTATTACCTAGTTGGGATCAGAGGGTTGTATCTTTATTCAATTTTGTGTGTGCTACTTGGGTTATTATGTGGTTACTTGGATGGAATCCAATGGTGGTGAGTTATTATTGTTCTCCAAGAGTGATACCATTGTTCCTTCTAATGGTACTCATTGGAAGATCTTAGAATGCCTCTACAGTTAAATGAAATGATGCATCTGCTATGTCAAGGAACAAAATTGGATTCAATATATACCTTACAAATATTTTGGCCTAGTTATATTTTACTACCAAGTTAAATTCCCTGAAAATTATGCAACCACTTAGGCTATGCACCAGTGCCATGGATGAACACCAAAATTCCTAGTTAGAATTTTCAATTCTAAATATATTGAAATATAAGTTCATACATATAATATGTATATATATATACATACAATAATATATATATCATTTTACATTTATATATGAGATGAAATTAGTTTAGAGATATTTCAGTTGTGGAAAAAGAGGGTAGTATAGGCCGGCTGTCCCCTGGGGAACCTGAAATAATGTAATTTATTTATCATTATACTTTTATTATTATATACACACTTTTATTTATATATGCCTAGACCGGATAGTTCTAGAAAATATTGGTGGTGGCCAACTGAGTATAACTGACACCCAATATGGACCACCTATGGTACCCAAATAAAATTTATGGATGCAGGTTGGGACAAAGGGAAGCATCCATCTTTGGATACTTGATTTTCTACCACTAGAATGAAGTATAGGAACATAGGACCTATAATAGGCTTGTGATTCAATAGGAGATAGATTTTGGTTTTTTCATCATTTTTCCTAGAAAGTCTTATATACCAACATTTATGATCCCATGTATTTCCAGTTGTATAACATACAAATATGACATCATTTTGTATCAGATACTGGTTATGCTTCTGCATGTTTATTATATCGGGATACCCAATATTCTATAGTTATTTTACTATATTGTTTCTTATATTTTCTCTTTATTTTTAATATTTCACTGATGTGACACACTCTGATCATGATGTTATGGTCTCCCTACCATTCTATTACAGATCCTTGATGTAAGTTAGTAGCTTCTAACATATGGGGAGTCACACATTAGGCCATGTGGCCACCAATTCAACTATTATTGTCATGTGACCTATTTCAGGACGTCAAATAGAGGTTCTAGGGTTTAAATTCCTCGATGAGTTATGCACCAATCTAATTCTTGCATCACTGCCTAAATGATTCCATAGTGTTATTTTACATTTTAATATTAACTACATTGAGAAGTCTTTTCCAATTATACTCACTTTTCTTTGAAAGGTAGATAAAGAGACAAAGTATGGAATTCCAACTTCCCTTATGGTAAACAAATGGAAAGGGAATACAATGAGCTCTAATCCCAAAGTATCATTATGCCCTTCCATGAAGTGAAAGATCATAGGGAAGGTGAGGGACCAAGATTCTATTTTTTTCATGTGGATAGAAGGGACATTGGAAGAAAAATTGCACACAAAAAAGATGAAAGGGGAAGATTCAGGTTCATATGATATCAATTAAAAAAATAGACAAATAGGATATTTGATACAACTTTTTGTTTTCACATATGTAATCAAATATAGGAATAAGTAGATTAAAAAAGATTGACCGAGGGGAGGAAGATATATAACCACAAATAGAGAAAAACTAGCTATTTTGGATATTGGGAACTACTACCACATGTTCCCAACAGGTTTGACCTTGATTTATAAGGATTGTTATTATGTGCCATCTATTACAAAAATAATTATTTTTGTACCCAGAATAGATAAAAATGGATTCATTTTCAAGCATGGGAATAAATGTTGATTCTTTTATAAAGATAGATTTTGTTATGGTAATTAACATTTAACTAATGGACTTTATGTGCTGCATTACACAAATCAAGTAATGGAAACAAAACAAATTCACATGTCTCATACCACACCCTCTATAAAAAAATTTGTTTCCTGATGGCTTTTTTGGCATTTAGATGTTGTTTAAACTACCAAAAAATGATGTGCAAGGATTTCTAAAAGCATTGTGTATTTTCATGTTGGGAATCATTTCATGGTTTTTTTTGGGTGATGGTTTTTTATTTAACTGTGTTTTAGTTGGAAATGGTTTAACCGCTAAATTTTTAGTGGACTAAAAAAAACAGAATTTACATAACTAATTAATTTATTATAATTAATTATTTTTATTATTGTTATTATAATTATTATTTATTATTATCATTATTATTTATTATTTATTATTTATTTATTGTTTATTATATATAATTTATAATTTATTATTATTTTATCTATTTCTTGTTATTTATTATTAATTTGTAATAACTTATTATAATTTAATTATAATTTAATTATTATTATTACTTAATATTTATTTATATATTTTTATTACTTAATATTAATTTATTTATAGTTATTACTTATTATTTGTACTACCATGTGTGCATATTCCATCCATGACATTCATGCCACGCATAAATTTGGAAAAATTTGCACTGGGAGATATTTGCACCCCATACCTCTTCGATATACTGAAAATAATTTACCACACCCACAAACTCCTTATCTGGTGAATAAACAACATATGATATTCTTGTACATATAAAAATATGAAATTAATAATGATATTAAATAATAATGAAAAATGAATATATAATGAAGAAGTAATAAATAAATAATAGATAATAGATAAATTAAAAATATATTATACAAAATTATTAAAAAAATAACTAACACATACTAAATAATTAATAATTAAATATTTCAAAAAGGATTAACAAATAAATAATAATAAAAAATAAATAATAATGATAAAAAATAAATGATAAAAAATATATAATATATAATATATAATAAGTAAATATTAAATAAAAAAATAAGTGATAAATAAGTAATAAATTAATAAATATTAAATAAATAAATAATATTTAAATAAAAAATTTAAATAAATAATAAAAAAATTACAAAATAATAATAATAAATGATAAAAAATAACAAAATAAAAAATTAATAAATAATATATTTTATATGAAAAATTAATATTAATTAGTTATTTAAATATAAATTAATAATAAAAATAAATCTATAAATAATAATTAAATAATAAGATAAGAGATAATAAATAATAGATAAAAAATTATTAAATAATTATATAATTAATTGGTAAATGGATATAAATAACTATAAATATATATAAATATATATTCTTATAACATAATATAAATAAGTATATACAAAAAAATATTTTTGTTACATAAATATATATAAACACACTCAGATATATAATTGTATATTAAAATAAATATATATACAAACACAAGTAAATATAAATAAATACATATATATATACATCCACACATATGTGATATTAAAATATATAATCACAAATATGTAACAATATTTACAAATATACAAAAATATACACAAATACACACATATATATGTATTTATTTAAAAATATTAGATTATACACATAAATATAGATTTTTTATTGATGCACACATGTTTATATATAAAAATTTATTATATAGGTATATATTTATAAATTAATGAATTTTTATAAGGTAAATAATATCTATAATTATTTATTTTAAATTAAATGAGTAAAAAATATTTTTTTCCACATGGTTTATATGTTAAAAAAAGCATTTACATGTAAATATATTTTTATACAAGTGATTTATTATAAGCAAATATAACAAAATATGTGTATATTTAATTATAACAAAGCTATATTTCTAAAAATGATAAAAAAATTTAAACCATAATATCAATATGAATGTAATCCCTAAGAATAAATTCAGTCCCTACTAAAAAAAGACAATAAGACCCCCTTAAACATGGATGAAGTTCCATTGAATGTTGAAAAATTTGGATTCCCCAACTAAAAACAAAATTTTAGATACCTTTGTGGACTCTTTTGACCTAAAAAAAATAGTGACTTGGGACCAACCAAGTCCTCTTGGTATAGATACCATCGTAAGATTCGATTTGAAATGTGGTAGAGAGCAAACAGACACCTACATCAAAAGTTATGGTTGTTTGAAGTTCAAGTTTTATTTCCTTTTTTTCATTTAACTATAATAAATTTTATTCTTTTTTTCATTACAAAATTTAAATAGAAATTGCTTTTATTTCTTTTCAAATAAATTTATTTGACTAGTTTTGGACCTAAAAAAGACTCCCAGATTAAAAGTTAAGGTCACTTGATACTGAAGTCTGATTTTCAACTTATTAAAAATTTGTTTTAAGTTTCAAATTATTAATAACTAAAAATTATATATATTTATTAATAAATAAGTTATAATTAATTAATATTATAAATAATATATTACAAATGATTTGAAACAATAAATGATAATAATAATTCATTAATTTTTGTTTTCTAAAACTCTTTTCCTTTAATTTAGTATCGGTTTTTTTAAACAACATCTATTTTTAGGTGGATTTTTAAAAAACCACTGCTAAAAAAAATTATATTTTTTTGAAGAAAAATATGAAAAAAATTTAAATATATAATTAAAAAACATTTATAAGAGGTTTTAACAACTTCTGCTAATTTTGTTTCTTGAAAACATAGAGTGAGAGTTTTCAAAACTTCTGTGAAAAAACTAATGGGAAAATCCATTTTTTAGTAACCCACCATTGGAATAATCAAATTTTCATGTAAATGAAAATAATCTAACTAAATTATATCAATATTTATATTTAAATTCTTTTGAACTAAAACAATTTGTTCAATACCACACACCTTCAAAAGGAAGAATGACCAAATCCCCAATTAGTGGAAATGGTAAAAGGGCCAAAGTGATTATTGAATTAGTTCAAAAAAATATGTGTGGAAAATTTTCTATTGATGAAAGGGGTGAGTAAACATTCTTCATAACTTTTATTGATGATCTTAGTAGATATGGATATGTATACATGATGAGGTATAAGTCTGATTCATTTGAGAGATTCATGGAATACAATAATGATGTCTAAGAACCAACATCATAAGAAAATTAAGAAACTCCTCTCAGACTATGGTGTAGACTATCTTAATAAAGTCTTCCATGATTATTTAATTTTTTTTGATCATATCCAAACTCACTTTACATTATTCAACATAGTGGAATAATGTAATAAAAATTATGAACCACACCTTTATAGATATGGTGAGATCATTGATGACTCGTATGAGTCTTCAATTATCCATTTAGGGATACATGTTACAAACATAATCATAAATACTAAATAATATTACAAGTAAAGTGGTATATGGTATAACATACCAATTTTAAAATATAAATATTCATATGTTGTCTTACTTGCATGTGTGGGTTTGTGAAATATTTTTAATGCCGCTTCTGGTAACAAAATTGCACCCTGAGACACAAAGTGTACCTATATAGGATACACCAAGGAAACATGGGGTTATTACCTATATAACCCCTTAGAAATAATATAATAATGGAAATACATGCCATATTACTTGATATGGAGAAAATATATATAATATATAGTGTGAGTGAGATAGACTATGATAAAGTCAAGGACCAAAGAAAACATGAGTTCGAATAAGAAAATATTCCACAAAACCCCATGGAAGAAGATGGTGTTCCAGAGACACAAGTATTGTGTAAGAGTTATAAAGAGGTTAGATATCTAGGATGATATGTTTTTTTATTCATCGACTATAGTGACTCATTATTAGTATATAATAATTATCCTTTAATCTACAAGTATGTAGTAAGTGTCACAGATGTTTCCATGTGGAAAGAAGTCATGCAATTTGATATGGATTCCATATACCAAGTACAAGTCTATATTTTCATAGATCCTCCATTGGATTTAATTCCCATTGGTTCTAACTGGGTAATAATGAAAAAATGTACATGGATAAGAATTTTAGTAACTAGAAGGTGGGACTGGTTTCAAAAGGGTTTAAATAGAATGACGGAATTGAATTTGATAAAAACTTTCCACCAGTAGAAATATTGAAATAAATTATAATTTTCCATTCGATTACATCCTTCCATAAATATGATATTTAAAAAAGTTTTATAGACAAAATATTTAATGGTTACCTTTAAGAATATTTTTATATGTCAAAAAATGAAGGTGTTTTGACTCCAAAGGATTCCAAAAAAATTTCAAATTCTAAAGATCCATTTATCGATTAAATAAAGAATCTAGATCATGGAACATCCATTCTAATAAGGAAATAATGTAATTTTGTTCTATAATTAATAAATGTGAGTCTTATGTTAATACATGGTTTAGTGGGAGTATACTCATTTTTATAATAACATATTACTTATTGGAAATGAGATACATTCTTTCTATCTATTAAATATTGGTTAAATAAGTACTTCTCTATGAAGGTCTTTTGTTAAGTGACCTACATTCAGTGGATCAATATCCATTAGTATGTATCCAAGATACTTTTTGGCCTAAGTCAAGTTATATATATTGACAAGATACCAATGATATTTAGTGTGGAACAATCCAAGAGGGGTTCAATTATAAGGTAAGGTGGAATTAATATTTCCAATGAAATGTGTACCCATACACATCAATAAAGATATATAAGGGAAAATATTCCATATTAATTGATGATTGGATCAGTTATGTATTCCATATTATGTGGATTTATAGATTCCACCTAGGAATTATATGTGGTAGGAATATTTCCAGCTAAACCAAGTGACCGCCATTGGTTGGAAGTCAAGATCATCCTTAAGTACATGAGGTGTTATGAGGATATGTTCCATTTTTATAGAGGAGAGTATGTAATATTAATCATAGGGTATGTATATCACAGTTTCCAAATAGATCAAGATGATATGAAATCACAAACATGATACTTCTTTATATTGAATATAGGTGTTGTGAGCTGGAAGAGTTCAATGTAGGTTTTGTCTACAGATTCTATAGAAGATTATAAGTATATCATGGATTTTAAGGAATATAATGAATAATTATGGAAACAAAAATTCATCCAAGATCTTGATATTTTACCTAGAAGTAAATATCTTATCATACTCTATTTTGATAATAATGTAGTGGAGGCTCTTGCAAAGGAGCCAAGGTCACATTGACATACGAAGCATATATTAAGGAAGTTACATATAGTGTAGGATTTTCCTTAGATTGGTGAGGTTTTTGTTAGTATTATGACCATGGAAGACAATATAATAGACACCTTTACTGAATCATTGACTTAGTAGAAACATCCTTACCATGTGAGGTCTAAAAGACTAAATGTCATAGGAAGTTGGCTCTTGTCAAAGTAGAAGTTTGTTAGAGTTGTTATCCTATGAACTACTATTTCTTATTTGATTACATTTATATTATATTATTTGTATATTAAAAAAATATCTTATTTAATACTGTTTATTCATTAGCATAAAATTAATTTAATAATGTCCTAGGATATTTTTTTCATTGATAAGGTAATATAAGTTCAATGATATGGTGAGAACCACAAAATTACAAAATGATATTCATAAATTTTTTTTCTATATTCAGATAAGGTTCTATGATGGGACACATAAAATCTGATTGTTAGTTGCTATTACACATGTGAGGATGAGGTTTACTCACATGCTGTTAGTACTTGGTAATACACAAGGAATGAGATTATGAGAGAACAATCGGTAGTAAGAATCCCACATGATTTGGTGTCATAAGTTATTAATACTTGAGAGAATAAGTAATGGTCAATAGAATTTAATATTATCATTAATGTATTTTCAGAGTCACACACATTGATTTACTGACCAATACCCTGATACCATTTTTTCATGGGAAGTAGGGTGCATCGGGTGAATCAAGAATGACGCGTTATTAATGGATAAGATGAGGAATGATTTTTCCATTCCATGTTCATAGAATTTGATATCTCAACCATTTTATTGAAATAGATCCATCACTTTAAATTATACATACATTGTGTAATGATGTTTTTTTAGATAGTCAAATAAGGAAGTATTGAGCAGATAGGTTGATGACATAGAAGTGTATCCTACAAGATGGGATATTCTGATAAAGGGATTATATTACATAGTGAGCATTAATGTCTATTTTTCATAATTGTGACATTAAATTATTTCTCTTGGGTTCATTAACCCCTTTCTAGACAGTAATCATAAACTTTTTGGGTGCCCACATAACTCTAATAATAATGAATCCCACAGGGTGACAGACTAATTATTTCAGTTGATATCTATTAGATTTTATTTGAATTTAATTTTTGGAATCAATATTATTCTCAAGACAGAGGAATAATTTTATTCAATTTTTATGGATCTCTAATATTCCCACCGTGATATGTAATTATTTATTCCTTAATAAATTTATTATTTGAATATTTTATAAATATTTATTTTTTAGATTGTGAATAAAATTGTTTTTTTATTTTATTGATGAATAAAATATTTAATGAAATATTTTTTAGTTTATTTAATAAATTTAGAGAAACTCATGCTGACCAAGATCATGTATGATGATAAATATTTATTTTCAAGGTAGTAAATAATATTTATCATTAAGAAAATCATCACACTCCATAAAATAATAATAGTAATAATATTATTATTATTACATGAAATGGGGTTTAATAATGATTACTATATTATTTATGGGTTATTTTGAAATTAAATAACATTATAATCTAAACCCTAGATCTATAAATAGATGGTTATATCTATTCTATAGGGTTAATTGAAAATTGAGAATAGATAATAGTTGTGCACAATAGAATTCTATATCTCTCTTGAATTCCTCCTATCTTCGTATAAAGAATGAGAAGAACTTATTCAAGCTTGAAGGATCTAGGGAGGATTCAGATGAATAACACAATATAGTTGATTGACTGTTCTAGCAGCTAGAAATAAATTATCATTACTCAAGCATCAAATACAAATGTCTAGATCAACTCTAGAGGAATTCTACACATGAAAACATACAGTGAAAAAAAGGTTATTTGAAATGGGTTTTTAGAAGATCAAAAACATCATTTAATAAAGGATCCTAATAAAAAAGTAATTTTTCTTCATATCTAAATATATTAGTTATAAATTTAATATAAGGATCCTCTACTAGGGATTTGGGAAACAATAAATAAAATTAAATTTTAATTTAATGACCACCAAAAGGAACTTTCTCTATGAAAAGAACATCCTGTTATCTATTATGGGTCTTGGAAGTTACAGACTAAATAATGTAACTATTCCACACATGATCTTGAGCTTGATGCACTGGTGTTCACTTTTATTTTTTGGAGACAATATCTCACTGGTGAACATTTATGGTCTTCACATATCATAACAGTTTGAATAATTTCTTCGCATAGCGTGACATGAATTATCAGTAGCAACAGTGTATAGTGTTCTTGCATGATTATGATTTCAAGAATTAATTTTCTCTTGGTAAAGTGATTTTTGAAGTCTATGATGTTATTAAGTGACATGGTGGAGATGTTCTTGTTGTTGAAGAATCTTGGATAGTGATTGAAGAGATGGAAGCCGTGCACCTTGACATGGGAGTAGTTTATGGTAAGGGATGACTTTATCAAATGATAGTGAAGTAAACATTGGTGAAAAAATTAAGGAGTCCCAACTGGGGGATTATAAGGCAGAGGTTTGGCATGATCGAGTTTTCTATGGGGATTCCCTTGAGGGGTGGTTAGTATCAGGTGTTATTGCAGGAGAATTTTTTTCCTTCCACGATGCTTGAGGTGTCCCTCCCCAATTTACATTGTTCTCCTTTAGTGGTGCATCATGGGGTAATAATGATGTATCATGTAATGAGAATCCTGTTGCGGGGTTCATATATGAAGTTCTCAATTGTAGAGTTGTCCTCTTATAGTTTTCTATATTAAATGGTGAAGGCTGAGAATCAATTTTCAGGTGGTTTTCTTCTACTTCCTGATATTCCCCAACGGAAGAGGGATGACATCTTGATGGACTTATTCCCTTGTTAAATCATAGTTTGGGGTGGTTAATAAGATATATGGGTGATTATATATCTCTTTATGAATTCATATCAATTCTTAGAGATTAAGGAGTTAAGCTTAGTGGAGGGTTTTTAAGGTAGTATCTAGAGGAAGTAGTGAGGCTTCATGGGGCTCTGAAGTTGATCATATCTGATTGTGATTCTTGTGATACCTCCAGTGTTTGGAGGGTACATTAGAATAATTATCTCTCTATGTTATTACTCTTCCCCACATTTCTTCTGCATATGGACAGTTAGAAGGATCTGAATATCAAACATCAGAGGATATGTTGTGTGTGTTCATTCTATATTTTGGAGGTTTTTGGGCGAGGGACCTTCCCTTAGTGAAGTTTGATCACAATAACAATAATAATTATTCAATTAGAATGAACAATTAAATGTTTTTTATTTACAATCTTGATGATTTCCATTATATTGGACTGAGGTAGGAGAGTTAGCCATCCTCTAATATAAATTTGGTTAGAGCATGATACAGAAGTTGAGGGTTATCCTTAAGAGAATTAAAGAGGTACATAATCATCATAAGTAATATGATGATCATAGGAGGAGGCCTCTAAATCCTAATGTCTAAGACCATGTGTTCCTAAAGGTATATCCTCATCATGGAAAGTATAAGATCAGTCATGGGAATATGTTTTATCCCAGATTGACTAGACCTTTTGAGGTGTTGGCATATGTTGCCTCTATTGCGTATTAGTAATCACCAGCCTCACAGATTAGTAGGTTTCATCACTTATTATATGTAAATTTTCTTCACCAATATCATCATTATGATTTTAATTTCATCAATTATGGTGAGATGGATGTTGAATATAGTGAGATATTCGAGGAATATCCTATTGATATTCAAGACAATTAGGAGAAGGTGTTGGGTATGCATGTTTTTCCTTTATATTGTGTCTTGTGGTGACATGTTATCTTGAAAGAGAGAACTTGTGAGAGGGATTGATCATTTCATAATAATTATTCCTTGTTGTTCTAGGGATTATATTCCTTTTTTAGATACATATTGTTTCCCTTCTACTGAGATAATGTACTTCATTTTAAGTTGTTTTTTGAAATCATTCCCTTTCCTCGATTTGATGCTTTTTTATTGTCTTCCCATTGTTTGAGTGGTATCTCTCTTTAGATTACATTTTGTGGTTGGTTGATAATATTGTGTAACTATGAACCTTCTTCCTCTTATGTGTGAATGTGTTCCAATTCTAGGCATATCGTTGAGAGGTATCTCATGAAGTGGTTGTTTAAACCTCTTCTAATTATTTATGGGATTATTTTAAATTCTATAAGATGAGAATTATTTGAAAATTATTTAATTTAATTTATTGGATTTATAAAAACCTTCTATTTTATTTTTTAAAATCATAGAGGTGTCTATAGGGTGATCACTTTTTTATCATTTAAAAATATATGTTTGTTTATACTGTCAATTATTTTGGCCATGCAGTCAATCATTTGTTTCAATGGGTACATGACAGACTGTGTGGTTGTATGTTTGGTCATATGGTTGAACCTTCCATTGTGTGATCAAACTTTTGTTATAACTTTTTATCCATCATCATGTAATCAATGCTTTTTTCATGAGGTCAATCCATTCTTTTCTTCATGTGATCGATCCCTTGATTACGTGATCAATCCAAATGGTGTAGTGGATCCATGTGGTCACTCATTTTATTCAAGTGGTTGATTTTTTGGTTATCTTGTTAATCCATATGTTCACTTCTCATGTTTTATCCTCAAGTTCAGTTGTGTCCTTATGTAGAAAAAAATTATACATTTTCTAGATAATTCCAAAAATGACAAATAAGTCTTTTTTTAATGAAAATAAGAAAGTAAATATGAAATCAAAGCACAAATATTTGAATTTGAAACCCATGTAAATTAAGAAGATTTATATGTTCAAATAAATTTATAATGGGAGAATTAAATGCTCAATTAAATTTGGAATTAAATGGAACTGAATGAATGAGGAATTAAATAGCAACGCTAGAGTGGGTTTTGGAGATACTAAAAAGAGTTGTATCTTTTATTCTAAAAGTAAATTTCTTTCCCTAATTCATTATTCTGTTCATTATCTCATGTTCATATGATCTTAAAACTACCCCATTGGATTCGTGAAACCCATTTGATTTTTTGAGGTTTTCAGGTTCCTTTCCAAGCCCTTGTGCATCCTTCATTTTTCCACTGTTCCTAGTGAAGTGAAATCGTAAAAGCCTATCATGAGATATGAGATATGATTCTTCTATTTTTTTTAAAATGTGTGATTTAATAATACATTAGTCCCGTTTGGTAAATTGATTAATTTAACTTTGATAATGATAATAATCTATAAATTTCCCAACAAATGATTATTTAATAAACTGGGAAAATCATACATGATGAAGGAAAATATAAAACAACAAGATATAAAATATACATATATGTTATTATATTCTCAAGAATTAAAATATTTGTAATATAGTTTACTTTGGATAAATATTATAATCTCAAAATCTAGAAATTTTATGTTTTTTAATATTTCTTGAAACTCAAAAATTTAAGAGATTGAAATGAGAGTTTCATTTACTTATTGAATATTTTTATTATTCCAAGAATTACCAGATAAAAATAAATAAGAATATCATATTTTGTAGTATTTTTTACATGATATTATTTTTTGGGAAGAATTATTATATAATTCTAGAAACTAGATAATTGAAATTAGAGAATTATCACATGTTATAGATAATTACTAACACATGATATGTGAATTAAATAAATGGTTAGGGATTTTTCATCATCAAAAGTGGGAATTTTTAATTATTGGAAACACCAAAATCAACATAATAAGGGTGGGAGAAAAAAATGTAAGCTTAGGGAATCAACACTAACAATGTTCACCCATTCATGGGGGAGGGATGAAAAAATAGAAAACAAGGAAAAATGAACATATTGAGAATTAATAGACATAATAAAATCAACTACCTTTTTCCTTCACTCCATGTGTGGGCCACTTTCCCCTACCCATTTAGAGGGAGATCAATTTTTTAGATAATATAGATGATACTCCATGGCATGGAGGCCTGCCTTTGAAGGTAATTGAATATAATTAGGGAATCTACCTTGACCACCTATATTTTTAAATTCCTTTAATGGTATAGCTTGATAACACTGAGTAAAGAACTACAATTTACCATGTGAGATTCAATAAGGTCGTAGGTAGTAGAGAAAGAAAGAACAAATGAGCCTCTATCATCACACACAACACTACCTCCCCACATGAGGCCATTAGAATAGGAGCTGTGAGTATTAATCTTAAGTTCATTAGAAGTTGGAACCCATTAAACCTATATACCTCATGGATCCATTCATTTATTAATAGGTTAGAAGACTATGAAATAATAAACCACTCTCATCAAGGTAGCTTTATCACAGATTTCCAGAAGCAACCCAAGTTCATCCACCATACACCATGATCTTGCTGTAAAATCCATCTAAAAATTATGATTACCCTCATTTCTAGACTTATTCCATGCACAATAGATGATTGAGAATCCTTCCACTAAAAACAGAACTATTGCTTTATACTCATATATGTTAGTTCTAGCACTAAACAAGCAACTTTGAAGAAAACCTTCGACCAT
Source organism: Viscum album (assembly GCA_963277665.1). Lineage (NCBI taxonomy): Eukaryota > Viridiplantae > Streptophyta > Magnoliopsida > Santalales > Viscaceae > Viscum > Viscum album. The sequence continues at coordinate 373,375,730 of OY728133.1, read as the reverse complement.
AGGACTATAAAGTTTCATATTGTTTACTAAATATTGTGATATCTTTTTTTGTTGTATTTTTGTTGCAATGAAGTATTATTTATGTTCTGATAAATTCATTAACAACTTAAAGATGTTAATTTTATGTTATTAAAGTAAAAATATTATAATATAAATACTAATCCTTCTTGAAATTAGCTGATCCTAAACTTGATGCTTGAAGCATGTTTGTGTTGGCTTATACCTATTATTATATAATTAAAATAGCTTCGTTTATGTGGAAAACCTACGCATAAAAAATTTTCATTTAAAGATGATAATTAAAATGGTTTTTTTCTAGGTAAAATTATTTGGGGCTAAATAAACTCATTCCTCTTGGCAGGAGGCTTGACTGCCTTGATGGTTTGGCCATATTTTCCTTTGAATTATGTATGAAAAATACATTTAATATATATGTTATCTATAGTAAAATTAATTTATTATTTCCACTTTATGTGACCAATCATTAAACTATATTTGGTTGGGAACATTTAATAAGTAATGTCTTGGGATCCTTGGATTGCAGTGATTGTCAAAGTTGATGATGGTGAGACAGATTTTACTATGCATGATTGTGTGGGAATGGCGCCATGGTGGTATGAATGAGTTTAGAGAAAGATTTTCTCATAAACAAATATTCATGTTTGATGCTTTTTTGAAGTATGGATAGAATAATATCTTTAGTATGGTTTCTAACTGCTCAACACATTTCGAATCTTTTCATTGAAACCTCACCCTTAATGCTATAACTTATGATGAGTTCATGAGTAAAAGAGATATTCCCTAAATCTATATTTATGTATGCTATATTTATGTATTTTATATTGTATTTCATTAAAATTATGTCTTTAATGCATTAGGTATAGTATCCCTTCAATGCTAAACATCTACACCATTCTCTACAGAGTCTATCATTTACAGAATCCAATACCTAAGATAAAAGCGTGGGTAAATGCATAAGATACATTTGTTTATCCATGAATCATTCATGGTATTTATTCATTTTCTTCAATGAATGAAGAAATTAGTTGTAAGTTAAGGATCATATTTAATTCCAAATTTAATATTCTTCCATGCGATGTCAGTATGTGTGTGTGCTTCCTTATATTTAGATAATACACCTTGACATGATTGTTTCTTTCATGTTACTTATTTTCAAGAAGAGGCAGTAGAAAGTCATGTAGGTTTTCAGATCCTACTAGAATGTTGGGTGATTATAGTGCATCCAATTGAAAAAATATGGAGGTGGGAAGCATTTATTTCCATCTCTTTGATCACTGTAAAACTCATCAGGAGAATGAGATGAAGATTCTATGCATTATCTCTTAAGTGTAAGGTATGAAAAATTTACTGGATTTCTTCATTTCAGTTCCATATCCAGGTTTCATATATCATGATTTGTAGTTCCTGGAGATAGTGTTTTAAATATTTTTTTCATGTTTTAATAATTTTTATTAGACTCAAAAAACCACTTAGTGGTATTAGGGGTATCCATGTTAATATTTTTGAAATCAATGCATGAAATAATGAAAAAAATAAAAAACAATGTGTAATGTTTCATTTTTTGGATATTTGGATTCATAAAATGGTTTACCCCTATGTTGTAGGGCTACGTAAAGGTAACAAACACCTTACCCCTATGAATCCAAGGTGTGTAAGGGTATCCAAGGGATTATCCTTACATAGAGTGGTCTATATAAGGGTTATATTGCCTTACCCATTTTAGAATGGTCTATGTAAGGATCATCACAACTTACCTTTATAAGAAATAAGGGCTTCATAAAGGTAGTTGTATATTTAAAAGGTTTATGTAAAGGTAATTGAGCACCTACACTTACATGAGATAAATAAGTAAACATTATAACCTTATGAAGTGAGGTTTCTTGAAGCTATGTATTGGTAATTGGTTTCCTTCCTTTACACAGCACTTCCAGAAGGCCGCATAAAGTTATATCATCACCCAACCATGTGTGAAACATTCACATAATTATCTTACGCTGAAGCAGAATGATCTATGTAAAATTAATCTTCTTATTACCTTTACACATTGCATTTTTTTAAACCACGTAATGGTAAGTAGTGAATTACCTTTACATAAGTGATTTTAGATGTATTGTGTACATGAATAAGGATTTAATCTTATGTAAGAATACCCCTATGCATAAGGGTAATCAGAATTGTTTTAAAATTGTTAAAAACATAACATTTAAAATGCTTAAAATAGTTTATAAAATGATTATAAATCATTTTAAAAGTTATTTTGGGAATATCTAATTTTGAAATGGTTTATAAATTAATTAATTAATTATAAATAGTTTATAATTATTTAAATAAATGTTTGTGAAACATTTATTTTACTAGATATTAAATGTTAATATTTAAATTACATTTTGAAAAATTTTATGACAATTCTTATGATATATAAATAAATGTGTTTATTCATAAATCATAATAAATAATTTATAAACGGTTAAAAATTATGAAATAACTCAAAATATAAAATATTTATATTTAAATTTTTAATTCTTCATAATTAATTCTTTTGAATTGGTCAAAATAAATGGGTTTAGTAGTTGAATATTACTTAATCCAAATAAAAAGGGTTTCGAGGTTTGAAATGATCTAGGTTAAAATGATGATTAAATATGGGATATTATATTGTGTTAAATAATTACATAATATAAATTAAATTGAAAATTGTTTATAATTCATAAAATATCATATATTAGAAATAAAAATGTCATATCATGATAAAAAAGATATTTTTCATATTTGAATGAATATAATGTGTTTATAATGATGCTTATGGGATTTAAAAAATAAAAAGTAAAAATTTTAAAATTTTTATAATTAGATTATATTTATTAATTGTTCATAAATGCATATCTTATGTTTTAATGATGGAATTTTTCATTTATTTAATGGTTATTCAATTATATATTCATGATTAGTAAATTGTTTATGAAATTTGAATATTTTTTATTCCTTGGTTTGAAATGTTAAATCACTTCTAGAATAGATACATGCATTACATGCTTGGAATGGATCGGTAATGAAATATGTTTTTCATCTACTATGACCTTAGTTTATAATTGAAGTTATTAGATTGAATTAAGTTGTTGAATATAGTTTTCGAATATTAAGTTTTAGAGTTGTGATTAATTGGATTCTATCTTGAGTAAAGTTTTCCCGAGTAGAGGGACTTTGGGTGGGACCACCTATTAACCTGGAGGCCAATGCCTTATATTGGAAAGTGAATAGTGTTGGCTATCTATTTCTCTATAATTAATCATGTGAAAATTGTCACTCTCATATAATTATATTTTGTTACATTAATTTTTCATATAACTTATTTATATTAAGAATTTGTATATGAATAAATATATTGGATTCTATTTTTGTGTGAGTAGCACAAACTTATGGGTTGTGTAAAAGATTCCACATAAATGTCATTTGAACATATTCATTTTTGGAGGGAATAAGATTCCAAACAAAATTATTAGAAGAATGAATATATAAAAAGGAATAACATCAAATAATATGGTGAGATTACAACCCCTTTAAAACAAACAATGTGTGATTACTTCCAAAGTGGCACTATTCATGACCTCGATCATTCAACTGGGCAGTTTCATGCCAATGTGGGGCACCCCAGGATTATCATGTGTATGGTAAGAACATAAAGAGTTATATTGGATAATCCTTGGTTAGTTTCACACTAAAAGGGGTTCCCCTATATTTTCTTATGATTAAATCATTTATGACATATTCTTTAGGGTTGGGATACCAGATAAATAAAGTTAGGTTTATTCATATAATGATTTAGAAAAGGAGTTTTCTAATAAAGTACCCAAGATTCATATATGATATTATTGGGATGATTCCGTACCAAAATAACTTATCGGTGAGTTCCACCCCAAAGACGGGTCATTTATTTAGTTAATTATAGATATTGGAACACTAATGGGTACAATAGATTTTAAATGGGCCATCATAATAGTGGGAACCCATTTAATAAATTTTATTTTAAATGGTTAATAATATATTATAATCATTTGATAAAAGAATTTTCTATAAATAACATCATCCTTATCATCAAGTTAAACTTTGATATAAATCCTTGATAAGGATAAGCTTAATGTATACTACTCCTTATACTGGTAACTTAAAAATTATTCTTAAGAAATTTAGTTATTTAAGAAATGTTCTTAAGGAAAATTTTATCTGTGAACCAAGTGCATAAATTGTTTAAAATGCGAATCTAGATTCTTATAGAAGCATAGAGTGATTCATTCATTATTTTAATGACATTAGATGAGAAATAAATTTTTCTTGTTATGGGATTTTTCATATTTCCATCTATGGATATGTTTTGACAATATGATTCCATTCAAGAAATGTTTACCAAATATTCTAAATGTGTTGAGAATGGTAAAACTAGGAATATGATTTCTAGAATTCATAACTTTATGGAGAATACTATTTGGTTACAGTAATAACTAGAAGTACAAAATTTAGTTGAAAAGTTTAATATTCTTCTTATGGATTCCAATGAAGGTCCTTGAATCCTATGGTTTTCAGGAAGGATGAATTATAATTCCATATGATGGGATTATCCAAAATACTTCCAAGAGTTTTAAAAACACCAAGGAATTCCCATGATGGGTATGTATGTTATATAAATTTGTTCTTCAATTTTAAAAGGAATATAATACCAAATGTATATTTTACATGTGTTTTAAATATAGTAGAGTTCAAAATCAAAAGGAATAATTTTTGATCTTGTAGTTTATATTCAAGAAGCAATGATTTTATACATATGAGTGTAAATAAATCAGTCAAAGACCAAATGAATCAAATTAAAAGATTTGTATCTTAATCTTATTTCTCTTATGTGATATGTGAATATGCTTGATAAAAATGAATTTTTATGATTAAAATAATTCACATGGTTTATTATTAATCAATTTCTATAACAAGTTTTGATAATAATATATGAATAATATTGTTTCCACTAGGGTAAAATTTTTACAAATATTTGTTAAATATATATTGTAATGTTCTCCTTCCATCCATCAGTGGTTTATTTTAATAAATTCTTATATTATAGGAAAATTTACAAACAAATAGAAGATCATATATGATATTGAAAAAATACGTCATTTGTTAAATATTCTAATGAAAATAAAATAAATTTTATTTCCTAACACAATGTGCGTTTTGTATCATAATAATATATTATAAAAATAATATAGTGTTTAATAGGCTCATACGAATATGTTAAGAATTATAGAATTTAAAAATTATCAAATAAAGGATAACTCCAATCTTATGATAATGTGTTTTCAGGTTAATATCCTAAAATCTTTGGGATATGTATTGGTAATGAAAAATGAAAGGTGTTACATTATGTTTCCTTTTAGAAATTAGATATCACTATTATAATAGTCTATTATTAATGATTTTTTCCCTAAATATACTAAAATAGTTTAGGATATTTTATGATAATGAAAAAAATGAAATGAGTTACATTTAGTTATCAGAAAAAATAAAAGATGAAATTTACTAAAGGATTTTACTAGTCGAAATGAAAATTTAATTACATTTGATATCATAAATGATTTTAGGGTATGAAAGTAAAGAGAAATATAAGAGTCAAATTTAGTGACCATATTAAATATATTGATACTTTATCCTATTTTTTTGCAGCACTAATAATTAATAATGTACGTAGTTACATTATTTCAAGGAAAATTTTGATGTAATGGGGTTCCAAGGATGATGTTGATGAACTAAAAAATAGTTCTAAGTTGACAACCAAAGTTGATATCATAACATTTGATGTTGTGAAGGTAAAAAGTTTGAATATGTTCAACACATTGAACAATTAGGAATATGATTCCTTAATTTCACTATTATTCAAACTGGATTTTTTATAGATGTTTCTCACTAAATATTTGGTGGGTTGTATTATTATATGGTCACATAGATATGTGACATAGATTACATATGATGTAATGTGTTAAAAATATATATAAAGTGTGGAAAATAGAAGGATAATCTTTCAATTTATCATATATGATATGATAATCATGGGATTATGATGGGTTTTTAAATATTCATAATGAATTTAAGAATATTAAAATGTATCAAATTTAAAGGAAATCGGTATTTTATCACACTTTCAAGTTTTCTACATAAATTTGTATAAAGATATACATTTTGGGATGTGAAATAATAATTAACCTCTCAATGTATGACTTTATTTCATACATGACTAATGTAATTCATGCAGTGTTAGAGGTTATGATAAAATATTAAGGTTAATTTGAGTAGGATTATTGTATAGAGATGAGAAATATGCTCATGGGGTACAAGACAAAGAATAAAATTCTTTATGTGTGTTGGTTGACCGACTAAGTCCACCACATTAAATTTTACAAAAATGTCCATAGTATATTAGGGGTGCATGGGTCATATTTGAGTCCCAAATAACTATGTTTGGAGAGACACATATCATGAGAACCATAATAATTTGATACCATACTTACACAAGTCAACATATTGACTTAACTATTACATGGGTGGTTGGGTATGATGCCGATCATGTTTTCAATTGGAGATTAGCCAAGATGCAATTTTTCCTCTCATATGATGAGTATTACATATAAAAACTCAATTGAGAAAACTTTTGGGAGCATGCGTATGCACCTAGATATTTTTTATCTATATGGATAAGGAAAATGTGATGTGCTTATCCATTAGGATGAATTAAATTTGAAAGTATTTATCAAGTAGATGAGAATCAAGAACCGATGAGTTATCTATATGTGATTAACATGATATATTTCCCACAATCACTCGATGTCTTAGAAAAATAGAAAATAAGAGACTTCATATTTTCATATTATTCAAACTGGTGGAAACATGTACAGAGATATTTGTTTTTGATGAAGATCATGCTAGGTCCCTTTATATCTTCTGTATCATTGACACATTTCTATAGGCCACTCTTTTCATAGATATATGGATCTAGAAATTCTTATTTTTTCAACATAATAAAGGCCTATGTGGAAAAATATTATGGTTTAATTAATAAGGATTGAGTTTGACTTATAAAGATACATTAGAAGTGTTTTATAGTTAATCCTTAAGTATTTTAGATGATTATTAACTACGAATTTCATATGGTGTTATACAAGGTGGTGTTTTTTGATATATTTCTAAATGTGTTTTAAAATATATCAAAAAAGAGTTTTTGATATGGTTTCATATGTTATAGTATACAATAGAGTATGAGGTGAAATTTCACAATGTATTTTATGTTTGAGTACAAGTTGGAAATTTAAGGAGATATTTTATAATTCAATATTTATATATGATATATTTAAGGGTCTTATATCCTCTTTCATGATAATTATGATTTTCATGAATTTGGTATATAATTACTTATGTGTTGGACTTCCAAAACAGTCTCCACCTAGACTATCATTTACAAAAAACATTTCATAAGATGAAATAGTAAGGTAGTAAATGCATATGATTCATTTATATATTCATGAACATACCATGGTACTTATTCCGGTGCTTCAACAAATGAATAAATGAGATGGAAAATAAATAGCGTCCTTCATAGCCTATTTATGCTACTCGCATGTGATGATAGTATGTGGGTGTTCTTCCAAATGATCGACTGATAATCCCTTAATCGATGCTCTATTTCATCTTTCTCATTTTCAAGTCAAGACACTAACACATCATAGAGGTTTTGGTGAAGGTAATGAGGTCACAATAGAAGCTAATGGGATAGAGATTTTAAAATTTCTCATCGTTAGGATTATGAGGCATTTTTGTCTCGGATGATCAAAGCCATGGTATGGTCTTAGGATCTCGCATAATTAGTTATATCACCAAAAATAAAATCGACAAACATACCTTCATAGATCTGAAGTCACACTTGACATATACATATTACAAATGATATTTTATTTAAGGATCCAAAGCATCATCCCTCTAGATCATCCACATGCAATTAAAAAATATGCAGGAGCATAGATCGTCGAATTATTGGTGCTAGTGTGGTAATCTGATGATTTATTCAACATCTCAATGATAAATATGATCCTCTACCTTTGATTCTTGAAGGAATTATTTTTTCATCACATATAGAGAGATACCGTCTCACTAAAAAACCAGGAGGAGAGAGATTCTCTCATTAAAAATGGTCATGTAATCCCAAGAAATAGCCTCTATCCACCAATTTATAGTGGATTCCCAAAATATCCAGTTGGGTTCCCTAACCTGGTTCATTTAATCACCACTAAATAAACAATTATGATGAACGAAACTCTGTTAATATTATTTATTTTTTATGACATACATGTAATATATATTAAACATATTACATGATAAAATCAATCCATTTAACCTGAATCAAAATTCCCTCTTAATAATAAATGAACATGGAATATTAAAATAATATTCATTTTATTAATATTTTTTCATGTATTAACATAACTTGAAAATAATTTTAATAAATTAAACCCAATTATTCATAACATGAATAATATGAATTTATTTATTTATCAGTGATTAATAACTTGGTCAACAATCGGACCCTCTGGTGGGTCCCCCTATTTCATTCAACTAAGTATGGAATATTATTGAGTACATTGTTGTGTGTGACCCTATAGGTTCTTATCTCGATAGTAGTGAATAGAATTTACTGACCAAGAGTGGATTCTAGAAACCCATTAAGGCCCCTAAATAGATTAGGATAGTCATAACAGTGAAAACCAACATATAAACACCCACTATGTACTATTATATCTTTGTATTTAGATACATTAAAGATCATGAATGAAACTTATGTTATAAACCTTTTCTTTAATTATTATTTATTGATCTAACCGGATGGATTTACCATTCAACAACCAAGACCAAGAATTTATAAAGGTACTACCAACCTGATCAACAAGTCCTACGATATATTAATTCATTAACCTAGAAGCATAAAATCCATTCATGGCCACTCAACCAATATAATTCCACTGATATCACAACCAAAACAAGCTACAACTCCATAATTTCATTATCATGGTGTTCTCCTTGCATCAATCCATGCGATCAAATGGCAGACCTTGGTAATGATCTTTTGTACAGAAACCAATACACATGTTTGTATATTAAAACAACCAATGACAATAGAAAACTGTGATGTTCCTATTGGTGGGACTATCCTCATGATCTCAATACTAGGTGTCACCAATTGTTACCATCATTAGAATATGTTTAAATGCTTATGAACCCCAACAACCTAATTATCACACATCTACCATGTCCAGTCAGTAAGATTTTTCTAGACCATAGGACCTCAGTTTAGGATTTATGTCATACTATCTCAAGGTTCTCATTATAGTCTGGGTACTATTATTACATTTTGATATGAAAAATAATCTATTTTAATTACCATAAAATAGCGGACACATAAATATCTACAATATGATGGTCAGTAAACATGTTTCTACCACATGTCGATTCTTTTATGTGAGACCTCATCTCCTTGAGTAAAAATTCTCAAGATATAGAAACCCTATGTTTTTTTACACTTTCAAAACATGACATCATGGTTAGTACCAGAAAAAAATTATCATTATGATAAAACATTAATTGGTGGGTGAAATTACAAGAACCTGAACAAATTTTAGCATTTAGTAACTTCTTTTTAGCTTGCATTGAAGCTATAACATACTAGGATTTATATGTATGGATACTAATAGATTTACGAGATTTTCTCACTAATCACCTTATCTTAACAATGATACATTATCAAATTTTCCAAAAGGAAGACTAGTTTATGTCCCACTATAACTATTATCATATTGTCTCCACATCCTAGTTACAGATCTTTTAAAATTTCCCTAGTAAAATAATATAGTTCAAACTACTTCACTTTTATTCCTCCAAGGTATAACTAATATTTTCCATATTTAAAGAATATATAGGAAATATCAATTCTTGTACTTATCATTGAATAAATTATTGATCCATAAAATAAGTGAATGGAACTAAAATCACCACTTAATATCCTATTAAAACTTTGTATAATAACTTGGAGAGATTTATTCCATGTGACACAATAAAAAATTCATCTCTTAAATTTTTTTGAAATGTATTTTTAATAAAATTTATGTATATGTACAATTGACTAGGTCCAAGAAGCCATTAAATCCACATCAGTAGATCATGTTCCCTAGAACATATGTTTTTTCATTATGTCAATCACTAGATAATTAATTTTATCTTGTTATTAAATAATTGTAAGACCAATATATGTTATCCATATGTTTTCGAACATATTTCACATGGAAAACTATGTCACCCTCACTAACCTTTGGTAGACACATGGAAAACATTCATTCAAAATGAATATTATGTTATCATGTTTCTTACTTCAATCCAAAAAATTATTTTAGTAACTTTAAACCATTATTATCTTTTTATGATAAGACCAAACCTTTTTGGAAACGTCATAGACAACATACATGAATGGTGGTCATAAAATTAAATTCTCAATAAATTGATCACATTTGATAGCTATGAAAATTAAAATTATAATGGATTTTGGAATATCGACTTAGTATTACCAATCGAGACTTATTGGTACTGTGCTTGTACCACCCATGTATCAACTCACTTGAATACCCACCGTAGTATTCAATTTATAATCCCCATTGCACATTGAAACATGGAATCCATAATTGAATTTTAATTGGCATTGACAATATTATATAATTTTAATATACTTCCTACTTTTGGGAATTATTATTCAAAATGAATAATTGATCACCAGTCATGGTGAATATAAAAGTATCACTATGGTTTTAACCTTCATACATGGTACGTGTCTCTGGAACATTATTATTCCACATGCACTTGTGGAAGATGTTCCTATGACAACTTCATGTGTATCCTTTGCACTATCTAAACCCAATACAATCTCACTCCCACTATATGTAACAAAGATTTGATCCCTTTTATATAATTGAAGTCTATCACTTGAATTCCACTTTTCTATGGTAGGTATTTATGTAATATCATATGAAACTATTAGCATAATTAATTTAGATGCACCTTGTGTTATTCTTAATGCAAGTTTGATTGTATCCTAGTTAAAACATTACATCCAAAACACATGTTTATATAAAATTATGGACTTCCATCATATTATTACTTATATGACCAACATTTTTCATGATAGTTATCATATGGTTATGTAATTTTTCCATTAATTTCAAAGCACATATTGAAATATTATAGAAGTATTTGCATGTTGCAAAATTAATTACCCATAAATCATAACTCTGATTTATAAAATTTGTGTTTAGGAATTTCTCTATGATACATTTTTTATCAATGTTAACATGTTTGTATTATCACCGATCCTCCTTATTACCATCAATTTCATGATTTGGATAAGGTAAATTGTAGTTAGGAATTACTCTAATCTAAATTATATTGATCAACGAACACTTGGTGTAACGCCCCGACCCTAGTTACCCAGAGTCGGTGCATTATTACATAACATTGGCATGATCACAAGAAAGATAAAATCTCGAAAGACCGATTGGTTTAGTAGCCTTGGAAACACTAGATATAATCATAAGTTTTACATTACATGATAATGTGAAAAACTACTACGACAACATAATGTCTCCATAGTCCACACTATTATCCCCTCATAATATCCCTGCAGGTCATTCATAACTTACTTCTTCACATCCTGGGAAAAATAAAGCATATAAAAGGGGTGATCTCAAATTCCCAGTAAGGATAACAATATAGCGGAACATTCAAAAATAAGCATAAACATTTAAGGCAATGCATTACTAAAACAAAAGCCTTTTAAAATTGAACTTCAACATAGTATGGCAAAAGTAAAATGAAATAATTCCATTTACTTATTCACATGGATATTCTACTAATCGAATAATCACATGCAATATCAATAACCACTTTTATAATGTCGGAATGCATAATAATGAACTTTAATTTCTTTGTCAAGGCCTCATCCCAAGACCTAGGGGCTAACTGTAACCGGAACCCAACCCGGAGTGTCTCTAATAACCGGACACCAACCCGGAGTGCCTCTAATAACCGGAGACCAAACCGGAGTTCCTATAATAACTGGAGACCAAACCGAAGGGCTTACCTTTACCGGTCCCCAACCCGGAACATACTTGTCTAACACATTCATCTGAATGAAAGGTTGAAATATTACATAAACATTTGGATTACAAATAACTTATGAAATGTAAATACTCTAAACAAAAACCATGAGTGACATAAGAATAACTTATCCACAGTAAAAAATAGCACAAGACCTTCAATAAAATATGGATGTTTTGTATCATAATAAATCAACTTCAAATAAGATTAAAAGCCATCAAAGAATGTTGACATAGATGAAATCTTAACTATTTTAGAGAAATATCATTTTTTTTAATCATTTTAAAAGTAACAAAATTATAAAACAATACATTCAATTTGAAAATATTCTTATAAGCTTGTAAGGGAAGCTTTGACGATTTTATAACGGCGGTAAATAGCCGCACCCGCCGTATAAGTTAAAAAAACATTTTTACCTTAAATTTGTTGAAAAGGTTAAAAGTGACTTGTTTGGAAAATGATAGAAAGATTAAATTCGAAACACATAAGGGTATAAATGACTTTAACCCATATTCTTGTAAATAGTAAATTTTTTTTGAAATACATTAGTAAGAAACATGGATGTGGATGATAAAGAGATCGCAGTAGATTATTACGTATAAACAACCTCGGATAATGAAGAGATTGTGAAATAACCCTTACCAATTTGGTAACTTATGAAACATACAACCCATGAAAGAGGTATCATACAATTAATATGTAAATAAACATAAATTAGAGTGTATTACACAAAGAATATAATTATGGGCAGTACATACACCACACAAAAGGTGATGGTGGCAATATGGCATGAATCTCACGGTAATAAAGAGTGAGATGAAAACCCATTACCTTGTACTTTTCCTTGGTTGGGGTAGGTTAACCTCCTTTATAATGGTGAAATAATTGTTATTAAATTATACAATAATCATATATATTAATATGATATCATATATGATCTTTTAACATTGATTTGTTAATAATATCTTTGAATTATCGTTGTTTCGGGTGTTAACTTACTCGTTTTCTTTTATATGTTTTGTTACATAAGCCATGTTTATCATGGATAGGTTGTATATTTTTAATATAAAGAATGATATCATGACCTTAAACATCATTTTTAAATAATCAAATTATAATTATACTTTAATGGATATGATGGAGAATGAATCTCATCGCGTTCGTGGAGACGGTAGTCCGTACGTACGCACGAGCGACAATATCATTCTTTTGATATTAAAATAATATATAAATGGATGGTATATCATATATACTGAATCATTAACATGTTATATTTATTATTTACATGAGTTACACATCATTATTATACCCATCCAAATAATAATATATTGAATAACAATTACACCACGACGTGGAGACGGTAAGCCGTACGTACGCACGTATGGTGACATGTTATTCAAAGGGTGGATAGAATACTGAATATGGTTGTACCATATTTATAATAACATAATATTATATGTGAGATATTGGAGTTATTATTTTAGAATGGTAATAACAAAGAAAGAAGAAGTGGAAGAAGAAAGGAACTTGAAAAGGGGTGGTGAAAACATTACCTCTTTTTCGGGTTCTTCCTTTTGATTTGATCAAAAGGGATCCTTAGGTTGGCTTTCTGATAAAACTAAGTCCTCTAGGTTTTAGTGAGGGAAGTTGGGAGAGTATTTGGGGAGAGTTTGGCCGAACCAAAAGGCTTTGAATGTGTGACGAAATGAGAAGGAGGAGTTCCCTTTTATAAGAGGGGTGAGGGGCACCTTTGGAAAAGCTAGAAATATTAATTTATAATAAATTCATATTCGGTTTATAATGGATAAAAAGTTTATTATTTAAATTTTAAGGTGGGGATAGGTCGAAAAACACTCAAAAAATAGAATTTAGACAGGTTTGGGTACTTATATTAACCTTATCTTTAAGTATTAACTCTAAGTTAATTAGTTTCACTTTTACAATGTCTCTTTGTATTTTTATATAATAAGGTTAATAAAATTACTATATACATACAATCGACCCCCAAGTGGTCCATTAATGATGAACCTATCATGATATAAGTCTCTTGGCCTAGCCTTAGATTTTTTAAGAATTTAATATCAATTAATAATATAATATTTCTTTTAAGAACTCTTTTATTTCAATTTTGAAACTATTCAATAGTTGATTTTTGTGAAACTCATAACAGATTGATTACTTCGAAAAAAAGTCAATTAAATCAATCCTAATATATCATATTATCCTAGAAAATTAGTTTAATTCATTAAAAGTTTGATATTATATTTATTTGGGTATTTATAATATCAATTATTTTAATTTTTCACTATTATAGTAATTAATTCATCATCATTGTGTCATAAATAAATTAAATTATTTAATGTCTGAAAATTATAAATAAAATATAATTATGTAGAAAATCTTTTTATATTTCTAATGAATACTTATAATCTAAAATCCAACATATATAACCCTATGTAAAAATTGTTTTTCTAAAAGATATATGCTTGTGTCATTTTTGTATTCATTTTAACTTAATTAAAATAAAATTTCCCTATCACCTACAAGTGGCGCCATGGGGTCCCAAAATCGACCCAAAGATGCCTATGGTCGAAAATTTATCAACCAATAAGGTTAGGACATGTTTTAGGGTAATTTATTATTATTATAATATTATTTTTTAATCCTTATTTACCGGATTTACCCTTAACCATGGTAAATGAAATATTTACCGCAGTAATTATTCAAAATGCCTAAAAATAAAAGTTACCTATTTACACAATTTGAACATACTGATTCCAAATATGGAATCCATTTTTCTAAATTCAAAACACAGAAGTGGTAGAAATTAATTTAAAATTAATTCCCGCTGTCAAAACAAAAAGCGTGTTTTTAAGAGATAATAACTATCAAAAGATTGACACTTGTTTATGTTCGGTTTAATTGTAAAATTTTTTCCAATGACCAAAATTATATTAAATGGTAAAAATATATTCTAAATATATGTAAAAACCACTCAAATTCATAATTTATCACTATTAATTATTTTGATTAAAAAAGTTGTTTTTAATTAAAATATTGTAATTTTCACTATTCATCAAAATATTAAAGTTATCCAAAAAGTACCAAAATTTCACCTTAGGCTAAATTTGATATTCTGAATCCAAAAATTAAGTCCATTTGAAATATAAAATATATATAATTTCAAAAAGTAGGTATTACTATTCATAACGACTAGTTTGATCGGTTGTGGTGTGTGTTAAAACTCGAAGTTGCTTACAGCACAGGCTACTGTATTATTCAAAGGAAAGCGTACCATGGAAGCTTGGGATGTTTCATTTTAAATTCTTGATGTCCTCATTTAGTCAAGAAGTTTAAAATATTTTATTTAAAAATGGTTCACTATTAAAAGTTGATAAAGGTGCAATACTGAAAATGAATTTGTTCTTAAATTATGTCTAAGAAACTCATAATATGGATTCTAAAATTATAAGGATTATATAAAGTTTAAAATTTAGTTAATACTATTCATAACCTCTTTTGAATGGCTTGTTTGGTAAGTCATGGTGTGATTGAACTCGGTGTTGCGTGTAGTGCAAGTTATTGAATTATTTTGAAGAAATAACACACTATGAAATCTTGGAGTGTTACATTCTCCCCTCCTTCAATAAATTGCGTCCTTGCAATTTGAAATTGTCCTTCGAAAATAAAAGGTTGAAAATAGAAAATATATTTGTGGGAAAACCCACATCGGAAATTGGGTTACTAAAATTTAGTCTTAATATGAGGAAAAGAGAAATGAAAGGGTCACCACCAAATTATGATCTCGATTAGGAGAACATTGGTGGAAATTAGAGACATATATTTGGAGAAAAAACATAAATATTTATAGGTAGTGATTGAGGTCATCAATCACAAAATAGTATAAAATTTAGGTCCTTAAACTCATCAATCTATGATGATTTGAAATACCATCGGTTCAAAAAAACATAGGGTATTAGGATAACACATTTTTGACGTTTCAAAATATCTTAGTTGAAAACCCACATCGAAAAATGAATTAATGAGGCCTCTATTTAAAATAAAGAGTGGAAAGTATGAAGATTACCAAAAATAACACATACTAGGGTTCCATGTAGGAAAATATGGATATGGAAGAGAAATCTAACCATCAATTATCTGATGGAGAGTGGTAGAGAAAATGGCTATGAAAAGGCCAACAATCCCAAAGCCATAAATTAGTGATGATTTAAGGTACCATCTAGGACAACATTGTTGTTCTAAGTTTCTTTTCTTAATGTTGATGAATTTATTTATGAGATTGGCTAAGATCATAAGGAGATATACTTACTTTATAATTAGAGTTTTATCCATTAATAAATTTCTACCACAAACTCATCTTTCACTCTAAAAGATAATAGAACGTAAAAAAAATTCTATTTACACTATTCGTATAGGGTTTCAAAATAAACGAATTTATAATTCATCTACAAGATCTTTTAATAAAAACTACATTATTTAATCCAGGACATATCGTGGGCCAGTGGTAGGTGATACACCCTTGTCGCCCTTCGGTTGCAGGTTCAAGTCTCGCAGCCTTGCCGGACGCGACGGGTTGCCGCCCAACCTCCGGGTTGTCCTTTTATGGCAATCCAAAATAATCCAAACTAGAGCTATCCAAAATACTTCTTTCCAAACTCACAGTCCAACATTTATAAGGAAGTTAAAAATAATTTAGATCTTTTTGACCCCGTAATAGCATATGAATACCTTCATCATGTATTCTTTTAATACACTGAAACATCCTGAATTACCATATTCCATATTGATTACATTCAGGCTCCCTTATTCCATATAGAATGCTGGATATACTTCATCAATCCAAAAATGTTTTAAACCCCAACAATGATGGAATATACAAATCATTAATTAGTTCCAAGGTAGTCAAGAATATCCAATATAATTTATCCAAAACAATCATGTATTATTCCAAAATCACTACCTCGGTATCAGTACTATATTATGGTTTATCATTCTCTCAACCATATATTTTCCAAAAAAAATTATCCTGCTATTGAGTCACTTTTCTTTGTTCCGCACAATCTCAAGTCCTTAATGAAATAGTACTGCAGTACAATCCTTATATACTCCATAATTATTATAACAAGTACATTGTTGATACAACACTCAATTGACATAATCAACATAAGAACTCTAATCATTCCTCTTCATCTGTGGTAGTATCATAACTTGATTATTATCCAATAGAATCATTTTCGGCATAGTCTGATGACTGGGACATAGCTTCGCGTAGTGTCCAAACTCCTTGCAAATGAAGCATTGTACATTTGAAACCATTTTCTTACCCTTGCAGTCACGTACTTTGTGCCCTTTTCCTACACACTTATAACAAACTCCCATTCCTTTTAGGCAAGTTCCAGGGTGTTTCTTTCCACAGTTATCACATATGGGAAAATTCTTCTTTTCCCTCTTCCCTTTATCCATATTTCTCTCTTCCGTCATTTTCTTATCTTGCTTCCCTTCAAAGCCATAGGACTCAGTAAACTCTTTACTTATCTTATCAACACATGATATTATTTCTTCATATGATGATAATACATGCGAGACTATTTCTCTTGTAAATTCTTGCTTAAGACCATAAAATATATGATCCTTCTTTCTCTTTGTATCATGTGCATTGCTAGAGTTATCATTCCTTCTACTGGGCGCCATTTCTAAACAATGGAATACATTATATTTGTTTATGAATAACAATACCTAATCCCAAACTTGTAAAACACATAACATAAATTAAATAGTTTATGCATATAATCCATAATCATAAAAATTTATCCATTGAGGAAGTAAATCCACATAAACCCTTCATAATGGTTTGTAAAGAAAATGAGAGTTATCCTAAGCATATCCCCCGGGAGTGTCGTAACCAAGAGTGCAGCAAGGCCCGTCGTCGTGCACCAGTTCCCGTTCGAGTCTAGCTCAAAGCGGTGTTTTCGGGTTTTACCCCTAGGTACATCTGTGCCAGAGCCGCCTCTACCTGCTTGTATCCAGACAGGGATTTATTGCTCGGAAAACTCACAAAATCTCTACAATACCAAAATTCTAGGAAGTTCTTCTATACTAATCCTCAAAATTCATCTTAAATCTATGTGCTCTAATCAGTGTTTATCTAAATCTAGATTCCAAGGTTTGTACTAAACTTCCTCTGATACCAATTGTAACGCCCCGACCCTAGTTACCCAGAGTTGGTGCATTATTACATAACATTGGAATGATCACAAGAAAGATCAAATCTCGAAAGACCGATTGGTTTAGTAGCCTTGGAAACACTAGATATAATCATAAGTTTTACATTACATCATAAAGTGAAAAACTACTACTGCAACATAATGTATCCATAGTCCACACTATTATCCCCTCATAATATCCCTGCAGGTCATTCATAACTTACTTCTTCACATCCTGGACAAAATAAAACATAGAAAAGGGGTGAGATCAAATTCCCAGTAAGGATAACAATATAGCGGAACATTCAAAAATAAGCATAAACATTTAAGGCAATGCATTACTAAAACAAAAGCCTTTTAAACTTGAACATCAACATAGTATGGCAATAGTAAAATGAAATAATTCCATTTAATTATTCACATGGATATTCTACTAATCGAATAATCACATGCAATATCAATAACCACTTTCATAATGTCGGAATGCATAATGCTGAACTTTAATTTCTTTGTCAAGGCCTCGTCCCAAGACCTAGGGGCTAACTGTAACTGGAACCCAACCCGGAGTGCCTATAATAACCGGACACCAACCCGGAGTGCCTCTAATAACCGGAGACCAAACCGGAGTTCCTATAATAACCGGATACCAAACCGGAGGGCTTACCTTTTCCGGTCCCCAACCCGGAACATACTTGTCTAACACATTCATCTAAATGAAAGGTTGAAATATAACATAAACATTCGGATTACAAATAACTTATGAAATGTCTATAATCTAAACAAAAACCATTAGTGACATAAGAATAACTTATCCACAGTCAAAAATAACACAAGACCTTCAATAAAATATGGATGTTTTGTATCATTATAAATCAACTTCAAATAAGCTTAAAAGCCATCAAAGAATGTTAACATAGATGAAATCAAAACTATTTTAGAGAAATATCTCTTTTTTTTAAATCATTTTAAAAGTAACATAATTATAAAATAATACATTCAATTTGAAAATATTATTATAAGATTGTAAGGGAAGCTTTTACGGTTTTATAACGGAGGTAAATAGCCGCACCCGCCGTATAAGTTAAATAAAACATTCTTACCTTAAATTTGTCGAAAAGGTTAAAAGTGCCTTGTTTGGAAAATGACGGAAAGATTCCTTTCGAAACACATAAGGGTATAAATGACTTTAACCCATATTCTTGTAAATAGTAAAAATGTTTTGAAATACATTAGTAAGAAACATGGATGTGGATGATAAAGAGATCACAGTAGATTATTACGTATAAACAACCTCGGATAATGAAGAGATTGTGAAATAACCCTTACCAATTTGGTAACTTATGAAACATACAACCCATGAAAGAGGTATCATAAAATGAATATGTAAATACACATAAATTAGAGTGTATTACACAAAGAATATAATTATGGGCAGTACATACACCACACAAAAGGTGATGGTGGCAATATGGCATGAATCTCACGGGAATAAAGAGTGAGATGAAAACCCATTACCTTGTACTTTTCCTTGGTTGGGGTAGGTTAACCTCCTGTATAATGGTGAAATAATTGTTATTAAATTATACAATAATCATATATATTAATATGATATCATATACGATCTTTTAACATTGATTTGTTAATAATATCTTTGAATTATTGTTGTTTTGGGTGTTAACTTACTCGTTTTCTTTTATATGTTTTGTTACATAATCCATGTTTTTCATGGATAGGTTGTATATTTTTCATATACAGAATTATATAAATTCCTTAAAAATAATTTTTAAATCATCAAATGATAATTATACTTTAATGGATACGATGGAAAATGAATCTCATCGCGTTCGTGGAGACGGTAGTCCGTACGTACGCACGAGCGACAATATCATTCTTTTGATATTAAAATAATATATAAATGGATGGTATATCATATATAAAGAATCATTAACATGTTATATTTATTATTTACATGAGTTACACATCATTATTATACCCATCCAAATAATAATATATTGAATAACAATTACACCACGACGTGGAGACGGTAAGCCATACGTACGCACGTATGATGACATGTTATTCAAAGGGTGGATAGAATACTGAATATGGTTGTACCATATTTATAATAACATCACAGTATATGTGAGATATTGGAGTTATTATTTTAGAATGGTAATAACAAAGAAAGAAGAAGTGGAAGAAGAAAGGAACTTGAAAAGGGGTGGTGAAAACATTACCTCTTCTTCGGGTTCTTCCTTTTGATTTGATCAAAAGGGATCCTTAGGTTGGCTTTCTGATCAAACTAATGCCTCTAGGTTGTAGTTAGGGAAGTTGGGAGAGTATTTGGGCAGATTTTGTCCGAACCAAAAGGCTTTGAATGTGTGAAGAAATGAGAAGGAGGAGTGCCCTTTTATAAGATGGGTGAGGGGCACCTTTGGAAAAGCTAGAAATATTAATTTATAATAAATTCATATTCGGTTGATAATGGCTCCAAAGTTGATTATTTAAATGATAAGGTGGGTATAGGTCTAAAACCACTCAACCAATAGAATTTAGATAGGTTTGGGTACTTATGTTAACCTTATCTTTAAGTATTAACTCTAAGTTAATTAGTTTCACTTTTACAGTGTCTCTTTGTATTTTTATATAATATGGTTAATAAACATACTATATACATACAAGCGACTCCCAAGTGGTCCATTAATGATGAACCTATCATGATATAAGTCTCATGGCCGAACCTTAGATTTTTTAGGAATTTAATATCAATTAATAATATAATATTTGTTTTAAGAACTCTTTTATGTCAATTTTAACACTATTCAATAGTTGATTTTTGTGAAACTCAGAACAGATTGATTACTTCAAACAAAGTCAATTAAATCAATTATAATATATCATATTATCCTATAAAATTAGTTTAATTCATTAAAAGTTTCATATTATATTTATTTGGGTATTTATAATATCAATTATTTTAATTTTTCACTATTATAGTAATTAATTCATCATCATTGTGTCATAAATAAATTAAATTATTTAATGTCTAAAAATTATAAATAAAATATCATTATGTAGGAAATAGGTTTATCTTTCTAATTAATATTTATAATCTAAAATCCAACACATATAACGCTATGTAAAAATTGTTTTTCTAAAAGATATATGCTTGTGTCATTTTTGTATTCATTTTAACTTAATTAAAATAAAGTGTCCCTATCACCTACAAGTGGCACCATGGGGTCCCAAAATCGACCCAAAGATGCCTATGGTCTAAAAGTTATCAACCAATAATTCTAGGACACGTTTTAGGGTAATTTAGTACTATTATAATATTATTTTTTAAGCCTTATTTATCGGATTTACCCTTAACCATGGTAAATAAAATATTTACCGCAGTAATTATTCAAAATGCCTAAAAATAAAAGTTACCTATTTACACAATTTGAACATCCTGATTCCAAATATGGAATCCATTTTTCTAAATTCAAATCACAGAAGTGGAAGAAATTAATTTAAAATTAATTCCCGCTGTCAAAACAAAAAGCGTGTTTTTAAGAGATAATAACTATCAAAAGATTGACACTTGTTTATGTTCGGTTTAATTGTAAAATTATTTCAAATGACCAAAATTATATTAAATGGTAAAAATATATTCTAAATATACTTTAAAACCACTCAAATTCATAATTTATCACTTTTAATTATTTTGATTAAAAAAGTTGTTTTTAATTAAAATTTAGTAATTTTAACTGTTCATCAAAATATTAAAGTTATCTAAAAAGTACCAAAATTTCACCTTAGGATAAATTAGATATTCCGAATCAAAAAATGAAGTCCATTTGAAATATAAAATATATATAATTTCAAAAAGTAGGTATTACTATTCATAACGGCTAGTTTGATCGGTTGTGGTGTGTGTTAAAACTCGAAGTTGCATACAACACACACTACTGTATTATTCAAAGGAAAGCGTACCGTGGAAGATTGGGATGTTTCATTTTAAATTCTTGATGTCCTCATTTAGTCAAAAAGTTTAAAATATTGTATTTAAAAATGGTTCACTATTAAAAGTTGATAAAGGTGAAATACTGAAAATGAATTTGTTCTTAAATTATGTCTAAGAAACTCATAATATGGATTCTAAAATTATAAGGATTATATAAAGTTTAAAATTTAGTTAATACTATTAATAACCTCTTTTTAACAGCTTGTTTGGTAAGTCATGGTGCGATTGAATTCGGTGTTGCATGTAGTGCAAGTTATTGAATTATTTTGAAGAAATAACACACTATGAAATCTTGGGGTGTTACACTTGGTCATGAAAATATTCTGTATGCCAACCCAAAGAAACTTATATCCATTGACCATGAAAATATCACTTTCTCATTCCATAATTACATAGAGGAAACATATGTATTAATTTTACATCTATATTATACTTGGAATAGTCCATGCTCTCTTTTTTAACAAATTACCAATGATTTTTGGAAAATTTTTATTTAAAAATATTTTTTCCAAAGTAAACATGCCAATAATAAAAAAAATATTTAGCTGTAATGAGTCTAAATACCATGATTGGTATATCCTTGATGCCCACTTTTTATTTACCTTGAGAAATGAATTATCTTTCTACAACTAGGTAAATAAGTCTTAGATATTATATTAATCATGTATTGCCTATGATTCAAGTACCAATGAACTATTTTTTAAGTATGATACACCACAAAAAAATTTCATTCATGATATTGGAATAATTTATCCTTATTTCCAATGGATTCATGAGATAAATGTTTTAGTTATACTTAATAATAGTTATTCTTAAATCATTAACTTGTAAATTTGTTGTTATGTATTTCTCACCCCAGACTTAAGAATCACCCTTTCTCTAATGCATAGAGAGTAAACCTTAATTCATGTAATGTTTCTATTATATACATGGTTACCGTATTTCAATACACATATGTGAATGACATATTTTATTTAATATCAATTTATTATGTCAAAAAAATTACATTCGGTGCATTTACATGGAAGAAGAAGTAGATTCTTGCTATATTAATTCTGTTATTTGCAATTCAGTTCCATATAATTTATTTCATGTTCTGTGATGAAAATCCATCTTGTTTAATAACCTAAATCTTTCTTTAAAGGAAATTGTGAAGGTTACTCTAGCATCAGTCTTTCCATTTGCCTTATCGCAATGTCTTTCATATTGTTCACCATATGTATTAAATATTATCCTGTCTTTAATACACATATTTCTGGGAGAACATTTTCTAAATGGTAATGAAGTGTTTACTCCACCATGTTTGTTATGTAACATTAAAATTAACCAGATAAATCTAGTCTAAATAAGAATGGTATGTTTTGAAAGATCATGATCTTCCTTCCAATTTACACATAACAAGGGTAATAATCATGTTCATATCATGCTTTAATTTTCCCTTGTAAAACTCTCCGATATGAGACTTTATGTATATTCATCCATGTCTTGATGATTTAACAACAAAAAAACACCAAACATTGTTGAAATATTTGTGACATACACATTATATGGTTTATACATGAGTCTCCTGTATAAAGTTTTACATTCTCACATCCTAAATGGGAATTAACAGGTATTGGAACACCAACACCTTTAATTTACAATATTGTAATAGGGTGTGCAAGTGCCTATACTACACGTGAAAATTAATGTATGAAAAGAAATATATGTAGTCCACTTTATAAAAGTATTTCTTGTGTTATTTCTCTCCATTTTCTAAAAAAATAAAATTCCAGTAGATTTTACTTTTATCTTTATTATAGAATTAGACATTATTGCTTTATTAACTAAATAATTAATTTTATCCCATAATTTTATCAAATTCTAGGAAACTTATATACTATAATCATAATAGTTGGTCTCTTGAGTATTCTAGTTTCAAAGATCTTTAAACGTCCCTTCACAGAGTACAAGCTTTGGCTATTCCACTATTTGGAGGGTTCAACGTAGGCGTTTGACTGGAAAACCACATTAACTGGTGGTTCCATGATATGATGAGTGAAGTATGAGTTTCTAAAATAATACATTGATTTACTCAATGATTTCCTCTAAAGTAATATAAAGTTATCGTTTACTAATCCTTACTAAGAATTTAATTAATTCATCCTACCACTCTCATAAGAACTATCCGGTAGTGAGAGGCACCCTCAAATTTGGCTATCGTGCACCCTAAACACCCAATTTTGTCCAAATTCAAATAATGGAAGACATTTAAAAATTAATATTTCTTTGAGGGTTTTTGTATTTTTCTCTCTATAAATGTAATCCGTTTCTATTAACCATGTTCATCTATGTTGTCATGAACACATATGAATGTTAATGAAAAACCATTCATTAATTATTTATGCATTTTATTATTTATTATTTTAGGTATTTTCATAATATTATAAAATTCATAAAATAATAAGTAAGTTCATAATGGAAATCTACTAGCCAACTGGTATTTAGCATCTGAAACAATTTAAGAGAATCATACTCGAGTCGTAACTTGACTCTTGATGCATCTCATCCCCATCCAGTATGTCCGTCTATCATATAGAGTATCACCTTGTCTTGAAATGGTCCACAACACATCTGGTGTACCACCTCATTTTGGTAGGGTACACATCATGTCTTGAGTACAACCACATCTTGGTAGGGTCCACAATGTAAATCGTCATGGTTAAATTGTAAAAAAATACTCATGTGTAGGATAGGGGGACTTCGGGTGCATTGTACATCTGATAAAATGGATGGCCATACCCTTATACATATTGACCAAAAAATAAATGATTATGTGAAAAACAAATTATTTAATTAAAAACATCGCATGTAAATAAATAAATAAATAAATAATAAAATGTAGAAATACATATGTTAGTGTTCAAGACCAGTAACCAGCTAAAAAATAAATGCATAATAAAAAATAAATTGAATTAAATTAAAGTATGAGAGATTTTTAATTAAATTAAATGAAATATATAATTCAAAAAATTAAATTCTTTTCATAACTCTGTTAATTTGATTTCATGTAGAAAAATTTAATTTAATTATTAATTAAATAATTTAATACTAAAATTAAATTTATTTTTCATTGTATTAAAATTATTATTTTAAACCTAAATTAATAAATTAATTAATTTAATTTAATTCCTAAATTAAATCAATTAAATTAATTAATTTTGATTAATTAAAAAAATGGCAGGGTCTCTTAACACTACTTTGGCCTATTGCGGGTCACGTTGAACCCGAGAAAACCAACAATGGGCCATGAAATGTCAGTGAAGGGCTATTATTGGTCATGAAAGTCCATCCAGACTTTTACCTAGTTGGGCATACCCGTCCAAACCCATTTCATAGTATAACGGGCCGACAAAACCCATCAGGTATACCTTGGGGTCGGTTATCGACTTCACACCTACAGAGGTCGCCATCCAGGTGTCTGGATCACCAAATCTCAAAGGCAGGATCCCAAAAGGGGTAACTAGAGGGGTGACTGTCAGTGGATTTTTTCCAGGATGGTGTTTCCTCTTATTTGTGAGAGGGGGAAGCATGGCTGGTAGGTAGTGGGTGGCCAAACCCCACCAAACCCATCCATCAGAGGGAAGATGAAAGGGGGAGGCTTCCTACAAAAGGAATTGGATTCCCTAAGTTTTTTTATCTGCTCCAACAAGACCAATTTCACCAGAAATTTGATCACCATTCATCTTATCAGTGTGGTAGTCAATAAGGCGGTTTCCCCACTTATTCTAGAGAGAATATTACACGAGTTTTATCTTTTTAATAAGTGAGGGAGTTTGTACGCACTTTTACCCCATAATGATCCTTCTATTTGCCTGTGGTTTTTTACCCCTTTTATTTTGGGTGGTTTTCCACGTTACATCTGGTGTCATTTATTTTTCTTCATTTTCACTTTATTTTTATCTAATTATTATCACTAAAATGGTGGGAAAATCATTTTTCAGTCCCAAAAAGTGGTATCAGAGGGAGGTTCTAGCCCAGTGATATTCAAATTTTCTAGTATTAACAATTCTCATAAATTTTAGTATGACTTTTTATTGTGAATCCGATTGAAATTTCACATCATAAAAAATTTATTGAGATTATTAAATACAAAATTTTGAATTGGAGGAGGTTCTGGACTGACGATGTGTCTAGATGGCAGTGAAATTTGGGATCTAAAAATTCAATTGGAATAATTTTTCATTGTGGAAAATGAAGATGCAAGTAGTGTTGCATAAGGATAATTGGATACTAGCAATTACTGAAAAGCTGATAGGTGTGACAGAGGAGAAATGGAATGAAATGGATGGAAATTATATTACCAACTTCCATTTGACTTTGGCAGATGAGGTCCTATCAATTACTAAGGAGAAAAATCCATAAAAAATATGGGATACTCTAATAAAGATATATGAGGCCAATTCACTACAAAATAAAATTTTCCTGAAGAGAAAATTCTACAATCTTTTAAGGGTGAATTAATCATCAATTAATAACCACATCAACAACCTAAATATCATATTCGTTCAGCTCATGCCATTGGGATATAAAATTGTGGATACTGAATGTGCAAATATTCTTCTCCAGAGTTTTCTAGATTCGTATGAAAAACCCATGATCAACCTTACCAACAGTATCCTAGAGAATATTCCAGCCATCAATGATATTGAAACTGCAGTTCTTGAAGATGAAATTTAGCGCAATAACAAGGAGGAAAAACAGACAACATCGCATCAGGAAGAGGCTCTGTCAATATATACAAGAAGGATGATGGATCGTTGTTCTAGTGGGATCCAAAATCTGGTTAGGTACAAATCATACAATAATAAGAAGAATGTCACATTTTTCAGTTGTGGCATGAAGGGGACTTCTATGAAGTATTGTTGGAATAATAATCATAGAAAAAAGTGATCTCAGGGGAATGTGGTGAGTACTTATGGGAAAGGATATATACTAGTCAATGAAGCGGTGACAACCACTAGAAGCATGAACCATCTCAATGATGCATGGATTATCGACATTGAAGCAACATGTAACATGATGTATTATGGGGAATGTATTTAACAGTATGAAACTATCCCGAAAGTACATGTGGACACGGGGTATGATCACACCCTGAAGATCGTTGGATTCAGTACCATCACACTAAAGATGCATGAAGGCATATTATGCACCGTCCAAGGAGTATATCATGTTAAGGTCCTGAAAAAGAACATATTGTCTATGGGATAGTTTTATGAAATTGTATTCAAGACTTTCATCAAGAATGGAGTGATGGGAATTGTGAAGGGCGCACTTGTGGTAATGAAGTAGGAGAAGATCTCAAAGAACTTGCACATGATTATGGGTGAAACACACAAGGAGGCGGAGATAGTTGTTGCATCAACTACCTTGATGAATTCAATGACAATGTTATGTCATCGTAAGATTTTCTATATGTAAAAACAAGACCTCAATATTATTTCAGATCAGAATTTTTTGCCTAGCCTGACAATGTTATCCTTACCATTTTGTGAGCATTGTGTTTTTTTCAATCATGACAAGTTAATGCTCAGGATGTCAACAATAAGAAGTTAGGAGATCTTGTAATTGATTCATTCTGGCATTTGGAAAGAACCGGTTATATCCCTATGAGGAGCAAGGTACTTCATATCATTCATTGATTATTATTCTAGGAGATTTTTGGTGTACCTAATCAAGAGGAAAGAGGGTGTTTTTGAAGTCTTCAAAACATTCAAATCAAGGAAGGATCTTGAATATAGAAATATGATCATGTGTATGAGGACTAAAAATGGTGGAGAATATATAGGTGAAAAGTTTCATACCTTTTGTAAACATAAATTAATCAAGATATAATTTATGGTGGCGCACAATCCTTAGAAAAATAGAGTGGCATATCTAATAAATAGGACCTTTTTGGATAGAATAAAGGCGATGTTGAAGATTGTAGGAATTGCCATAAACTTTTTGGGTAGAAGCAGTAAATATCTACTGTTATGTGATCAACAGGTCTCCTTCAATGGTGATTGATCTGAAGACACCAATTGGGATGTGGAATGGTAAAACCATTGAATATTATCGGTTACATACTTTTGGATGTTCTTTATATGCATTGTTTGAGGACCAGGAAGGATCGAAGTTGGATTCGAGATCTCAAAAATGTATCTTCTTGGGGTACGATGATGGTTTGAGGGGGTATATTTTATGGGAACCCACTTCCCACAAATTTATCATCAGGAGAGATTTGATTTTGGTAAAATACAAGGTGTAAATGGCAACTGATCGATACATGGAGAAGGAGAATACATAAACTCAACAGTTGAAGTAGAGGGAAAATCCATAGAAGAATCTGTTTCCTCTAAAGAGTTACCAAAGCATGATGATCAAGTAGCCGTTGATTTTGGACCATGATGGTCAAATCGGGAGAAAATAGCACTAGTATGGCACTCAGACTATATCACTGAGTGAAATTTTTCATAATTATTATTAATAGAGAATGGAGAGGCATCTTCATTTGTGGAGGTGACCCAGTGTCCAGATGTATCCGCATGGATGGGGGTGATACCGGAGGAACTTGAAACCTTGTGAAGGAAAAAATCTTGGGATCTTGTTCCATTACCTCATGGAATGAAGGCTATCAGAACCAAATGGTTCTTTAAGATCAAATGTGATGTAATGGATAGGGTGGAAAGTTATCATACATGAATGGTACTCAAAGGATATGCTCAGAGGGAAGGTATTGATTTCAATGAACTATTATCTTTTACTGTTTGATTGATGCATGTTCGGTTAGTTCTAATGACGTGTTCTATATAAAAATTACATCTAGAGCATTTGGATGTGGAGAGTACTTTTCTTTATGGTGATCTAGATGAATATAAATATATGAGCCAACTTGAATGTTTTTAAAAATATGGAAAAGATAAATTGGTTTAGAGGTTGAAAAAATATTTGTACGGTCTCAAACAGGTGACGAGGTGCTGGTACAATAGATTTGATTCATATATCATGATCCTTGGATACAACAGACTTCATTCAGATCCTTGTGCATATTTTAGGGGTTCAGATGGTAATTATTTCATCATTCTTCTATTGTATGTGGATGAAATGTTGGTTGTAGACTCCAAAATTGACCAGATCTAGGGGCGAAGGCACAGATGTCTAGGGAGTTTGATTTGAAGGACTTGGGACCATTAAACAAGATTCTTGGGAAGCAGATTTATGGATGTAGAAATAATGGGAATATTAGGCCATCACAGAAGAGTTACTTACAGAGATTCTGGAAACACTTCAATATGAAAGACTATAAGACAATATCTACCCCTCTTCCCATTAATTTCAAGTTATCCTCAATGATGAGTCTGAGAAGTAAAGAATAAAGGAAAGATATTTCTCGAGTACTGTATGCATCAACGGTGGGAAGTCAAATGTTGAAAATAGTTATTACTAGACCAGAAATTGCACATGAAGTGGGAGCAGTTAGTTGGTACATAGTGAATCCAGGATGGGAGAATTTGACCATAGTAAAGAGGATCCTGAGATACATCAAGGAGACTTCAAATGTTGCATTATGTTATGGAGGGTCAAATTTCACTATCAGAGGCTCTGTTGATTAAGATTTTGTAGGAGATTATAATTGGAGGAAATCCACTATTGGTTATGTATTTACTCATGCAGGAGGAGTTGTGAGATGGAATTCAAATTTACAGTCAGTTGTGGATTTATCCATGATGGAGGCTAAGTACGTGGAAGCTACATAGGCTTAAAAAGGATAGATTTGGGTAAGAAAGTTGTTGGAGGATATCAAGAAAATACATGAGAATATTCCATTATTTTGTGACAGTCAGAGCACCTTGAAAATTTCAAGGAACCCATCTTTTCATTCCAGGATGAAGCACAATGGGTTACAATATCACTTTGTTCGAGATGTGGTGGAGGAAGGAAGTGTGGTCATTAAAAAGATTCAAACTATAGAAAATCTGGAAAATTTCATGATGAAGGCTGTTGAATCTAATAAGTTTTGATGGTGAAGATCCAAATGTGTCCTTGCAGTGACTTGAGCAGCATGTTTGGAAGATAGAAAGGATGTGTGAAGATGTGATTGGTTCTCAATCGAATCTCCATGTGGGATATGTGTCAGCAGAATATTTATAGGACGGTGCCCCCCTAAGTTTTATAGGGGAAGCATGGCTTGTAGGTGGTGAGTGTCCAAACCCCACCAAACCAATATAATTGAATCCAGATGAAAAGGGGAGGATTTACTATAAAAGGAAATTGTTTACCTGAGTTTTTTTCATTAGCTCTAACAAGATCAACATCACCAGAAATTTCATCACCAATAATCTTATGAGAGAGGTAGTTAGTGAGGTAGTTTCCACATTTATTATAATAAGAATATTACGAGGTTTTTGTCCTTGTAATTAGTGAGGGAGTGTGTTCCCGCTTTTACCCCATAGTGATCCTTCTATTTTGTTTGGTCTTTTTTCACCTCCATTTGGGGGGGGGGGTTCCATGTTACATCTAGTGTAATTTATTTTTCTACATTTTTCACATTATTTATATCTCATAATTATCCCTGCATCTGTGGGCTAATAATTTTATGGTCCCAATAGAGATAGGGGTCCAGGTGGCAGACTACGGACCTCGTGGAGGCATCCGATCAAGACCACCGCAGTATCCAGTGTGAATTCATGCACACAAATGGAGATGGAAAGATCTAGGGTGAAAGAAGGAGGAAATAAATATACCAGTAGGAAGTGAGAGATGTTGTCCAGTCTTGGGTGATCAGCAGAGAAGGAGGAATCCTGAAAGGGTGGTGTCAGGCAACTGTACGAGAGATGAAGGTGGTGTAAGAATTTTTGGTTGAGGGAGGCCACCATATCAGGAAGGAAGGACCCGAGGCAGCATGGTGGATCAGATCCAAGAGGGATCTTGATAGTAGGGAGGAAACCCTCTACTTAGGTGGGGGCAAGGAGACTCACTGGACAACAGGAGGCTAGAGGTTCTGGTGCCGATGGAGGAGCCAGGTGGTTGGTCAACATAGGAGGGGCATCAGGTTGAGGCAGAACTAGCCTCATTGGAGGCTAGGGGTAGAGAGACCCATGGGGGTCCCTCTTTCCATTTTTTGACCCACAGTAACCCCCCCACTTAGTTGTATTTTTATAGAAGAAAATCCCACCAACAAGTAAATTTGTACCTCATCCAAATTTTCAAAAGCCAAAAATATCAAATTTTATAATAACAATAATTATTATAATTAAAATAAATAATATTAAAAATTATGGTTATAAAATATTACTTAATTTTATTAAAATGAATGTAATGACAACCATTATTTAAATAAAACATTTATAAAACCTTTGAACTAACAATTAGTTAGATTTCGCTAACTGAAAAACACTAGTCTTGTGACCATAAGTCTAGTCGGTATTTTGATTCATCGAAAATAAAGAATTAGTTAAAATTATCAAATTTAAATACTCTATATCCACAAAACTATTCATATTAAAATTTTAGATTGCCAAAACTTTTCCATCCGAAATCATATTGACGAGCGGTCTATGCCATTATGACCAAAATTAAACCCTCCCATTAATTAAAATCCAATTAACTTTTTTATACTCTATGATAATTTATGAAATTCTATGATACCAATTGAAGGTACTGGGAACATATAGATTTCTGGTGGGCCTGGGATTTTTAAAATTTTCATCATTAGGATGTTGAGACTTGTCCTCTCTGACGATCCGAGAACTAGTATGGTCTGGGGATCTCATGTAATTAATTTTAAAACTAAAAATAAAACAAAAAATGTGACTTTTTATATCTGAATAAACTATTGAAATATTCTTGTAACCGATGAATGTTTCCTAAAGGATATAATTCAAGATCCCTCTAGATCATCCACATACACTTCAAAAATCTGCAGGAGCATCGATCATCGAATTCCATGTGCTAGAACATAAATCAGATGATGTCTTCGACGTCCTGATAATCAACACGATCCTCTTACTTTGATATTTGAATGAGTTATTATATTGTCTCTTGGATATAGAGAATCTCTCTCTTGAAATAGGTAGGAGAGAGATAATATCATTCATAATGAATGAACTATCCCATGTAAGATCTTCTCACCATGTATTTAAAGGGATGCTCAAAATACGTGGTATGGTTTCCTGGACCAGTTTATATAAAGTAAAATGAATAAATAAATATAACAAACTAAACTTCATAAATATTATTTATTATTTTTTAACATACGTATAATATATATTAAATATATTATGTGATAAAATTGATCTATTTAACTCGACTCGAAATTCTGGATTAATATTAAAAGACCATAAAATATTAAAATAATATTCATTTGATTAATATTATATCTAGTATTTACATACTTGTAAGTATAATTAATAAATTTTACCCAATTATACATAAAATGGATAATATAAATTTATTTATTTATCAGTGATCGATAAATTGAACAACATTCAGACCATGTGGTAGGGCCCACTAAGTCCAAAATATACATTCTATTGAATAATGAAGATTCTCGAATACCTATTGTGTGTGACCCTCTAGGTACTTATCTCAATAGAAGTGAATAAAATTCATAGACTAAGTGTGGAGTCTAGAAACCCATCAAGGCCCCTAAATATATAAGGATGGACATAGTAATTACAACCAAACTATGGACACATGTTGTGTATTATTATCTCCTTGTTTATAGATATGTCATAATTCAGGGCACACACATGTGTCATACACCTTTGTTGCTTTCTTATTTGTTGATCTAACCAGATAGATTTACCATTTGACTTCCATGGATAGGAATTTATAGTGATACTACTATCTTGATCAATAAGGTCAGAGATATATTTCTTCCTCAACCAAGAAGTGGCAAATACTTTCTTAGCTATTCAACCAATGCCATTCCACCAATAATGCACCCAACACAAGATACCTCACCATGATTTAATTATCATGATTTTTATTCCTAGTATCAAAGCATGAGATCAAATTACACTCATTGGTAATGATATCAAGTCAGAAGAAAAATACAATTGTCTGTAGATAAGAACATCCAATGACATCTAAAACTAATGGGGTTCTTATTGGAAGGTCTGTCATCATGATATCAGTAATAGAGATCACTAAGTGTGAACTTAATAAGAATAAGTATCAATTATTATGACCCCCCCACACCAGATTGTAAAATATATACTTTTTCTAATTAGAAATATATATCTAGACCATATGACCATTGTTTAAGATTAATGTCACAATATCTTAAGGTTCTATTTATTGCATGGAATCTTCTATAACATTTGACACAACAAATAATTTTTTAAATATACCATTAAATGTTGTATTCATAAATATATACATTATAATGGTAAGTAAACATCTTGTATATCTTACTATATACAAGATATAGTAATCAAATGTTCTGTCCATGATGGGTTTATGAAACCAAATTTTACAATAGGTGGATTTTACTAGAATGTTGAGAAACTTAGGTGCACCCCATGGATACACCATGGAGGTCGTATGATTTCATTTATTTCATCTTTTTGATCTCTCACAAACTCTTCAACTGAATGAGATTAAGATATGAAACAATGGTTCTTCAATATAAATTATGGTATATTTATAGTATTTCTTCATATTAGTTTCATATATTAGTTTCATATTCCATTCATGGGATATGATATAAGGTTGGTTTCAAATCAGTTCTGCATGTTCTAATAACTGTTTTTAGGCTCTAAAATAACCCTTCAAAGTGCACCTTGATAATTTGTGAAATTATTCTTTAATTAATAAATTAATGGATATAGTTCATTGTAATATCAAATGATGACAACATAATTGAGAATATTAGAAAGAGAAATTATAGTGTGAACAAAACTTGGTTAAGATTATTAAAGTATTAATATTTTATTTGAAAATAGAGTAATATTAATTAATGGTTTATTAAATAATTAATATGTAACATTGATCCTTGTATAGTTGTTGCTACCTAGTCCTTATAGGTTGTGGTCAGTTGTCTTGAGAGATGATAACTGTAGATGAGTCTAAGGATATGTAGCTGCTCTTAGTGTGGTTCTTTGTGATATATTCTATATTTTTCTGATTTCACATGATTCACCACATGTGTCTATATGGAAATCAATACAAAAAATGGTTGGGGGTTTTTCCTCAAAATTTAGTATGGTGAAGAAACAGATATACAATTTATCCGTCTCCCTCACTCTCTTATTAGATTTAGTTTAAGCGTAGTCATATCACAAGATAAAATTTCTTTTAGTATAGTGTGTTTTTTACTCAAGTTGTCATGGATCATAATTTTAACATATATTTTTGTATGGGATGTAACATCTTGAGGTATAACACACAATTGTATCCGGTTATGGTGGATACAACTTCCCATAGGTTCATGTTCTTGGGATGGGATTAATTTATGTATAATTCATTTAAATGAGATGTAGTGGATTCTAGGGAAATGATTGATTACTATTGGGGATGATTATAATGAGGTTTCATGCAGAATAAGATGAAAAAGTGACATGATATGATTACACAAGGTACATGATGACTTATGGGAGGGACAAATAGGGGACTTGAACTGATGAGGTGTGAGAGTGAACAACCAATTAGGGATGTGGAACCATGTAACCTATATATATATATACATATAATTTATTGTTTCCTTGTGTAAATTGGTGATTAATCCATGGAGAGGATGGGTAATGTAACTTTACCAGTTTAGGCGATGAGCTAGATTCGTTTTTTAGTCACTAGGTTTTAGTATGATTTTTTCTCATTTTTTACACAGAATTCAGGAGAGGATCCTACTTTGTATTAATTTATTTTCTCACCAAAAAAATATATAAACTATTTTAAAGACCTTGAGAGCTTGTTAGTGATCTATCTGGGTGTTACTATCTTGAAGAGTTATTCAGGAGTTGTTGGAATTTCATTATCATTTGTGGGGATTTTCTTTTTGGTACCTTCAGTTGTTTCAGTTTCTGTATGACATTAAATTATGTATTGGTATTTATTATTTATTAATACATGGTGTTGGTTAGTGGCTTCTCGTCTTATCTCTTTTTTTCTTAAACCTTTATTGATGAAAATGCTTCCCATTTGTGTAAACTATATACCCTCTGTGTTATTCGCCAACCCATGACCTATTGGAGGTTGAAATTGAGTGTCATTATAACTCTATATCCACTGCTATCCCAAGGGAGGAACCTTTAGGGGATGTGGGTGGTGACATGAACCCTTTGAAGATACATTTAGAATAAGGTACTAATTAGTCACATCACTCATCTCATTTAAGAACAAGAATACATATCCAATTATGGAATTAAACTATGGTACATGTTGTCTACAATATTTTAATGATTCAATATTGGTAAATGGATGAAATTAATTTTAGGCACCAAATGAATGGAAAGGATAAATAATTTAATGATTAAATAAACATCAATGATCACAAAACAATAATTATTTCACTTGTTAAAATTAATCAATTGTTCACAAAGCATTTAAAGAAAAATCTATATCATAAATAGGTATCTTGGTAATTTGTTCCAAGTATTTAAAAAATATTCATTTTAATGGTATTAGAATTTCTAAA
The DNA here is from genome assembly GCA_963277665.1 of Viscum album. Lineage (NCBI taxonomy): Eukaryota > Viridiplantae > Streptophyta > Magnoliopsida > Santalales > Viscaceae > Viscum > Viscum album. The sequence continues at coordinate 373,339,588 of OY728133.1, read as the reverse complement.
TAAAAAATTTACTAAAAATATTTAATACGTATCTTTAAGAAGTAAGAAGAATCTAATTTTTTAATTTAAAGAAAACAGTTTCAAAAAAATAAAAAATTAGCCATAAGGAATTCTATATGTACATGAACCACCTACCATGAAGATATATTTGATGAGAATTTTCTCACACTATAGGAAGATATATTTTTTTGCAATGGGGTTGTATTTGATCATAATAATTCTACAAAATAGATATTCTTATGACGCACCACATGGTCCATCACAAATAGTTTTTCTATAATGCCTTTTTGGGATGGATGAACTCATCCATCATAAAATTTCTTGAAGTGCTTGCACATGCGATGAAGAGAATTAGATATTGGTGAAAAAATAAAAATTCAGTTGTGAATAGTTTATTTTTACATCATTATTTCTAAACAATAGATATATCTATTATAAATAACTCATTACGATAATGATTATATTTGGAAAGATCTATCGCAAATTACCATCTTGATAGGAAATATTTTTTATTAATCCTTAATAAATAATTTTTATAGAGAATATATCCAAAATTATAATAGTACATTGTATTTATGATGTAATCTATCACACAAAGTATTATTTGTGACTGATCCATCACAAATAATATCTTATTAGATGTAAGATCCTGACCTAGGTGCCACACACCGGTGGCCTATGTCGGCCAGTCACGTAACCTCAAGAACACCAACCTATACTCTATAGGTTATCAATTAGAAATGAGAGTCTAATATTGATCATTGAGAGACTATACACACTTTTATCATTAGAGTAATACACGAGAAGAAATAAATTGGCAATAACAACTGAATAACCAAATGAAATCAAACCAGAACAATACCAAGATATCAAGATAACCAAAATTGGAAATTCAATATCAAAACTAAATAGTAGATATGCCATGCCAAAATATGTGTCTAGTGTCGAAAAGAAAACACAATGAAAAGACAACGAGGAATCCCAAGTGGTTCCCAAACCACACAAGGTTCCTTCGTCAATTCTCTATCCCAATACCAGTCATCTGACATATTAGAATTTCCGTAATGCCTCGACCCCAGTTACCCAGAGTCGGTTGCATTATTACATAATTTTTTCATGATACAAGGAATCATGTACCAAAAGAATAATTAGTTTAGTATTATTGGACACAAGATACATATATAAGATCAACATTACAACTTGAAAAGAAATACAACACTAATTTATTGAATTAGAAACATCCAAGCCTCCAAGATTATGCCTGAAAGTCACTAATAACCAACATCATCATATCCTGGGAAAATGAAACATAAGAAAGGGGTGAGATCCAAATCTCAGTAAGTGTAAGCAATATAGTGGAAGATAACATAATCTTTAAGCATGGTGAATAATTGAAAACACATGCCTTTACAAAAAATAAAAATGAACACTTCATGGTAAGAATTTGAGCTGAGTAAATAATTACATAATAAAACATAGTCATGAGTATTCTACTAGTCGAATAACCATATGAACCATCAATATTATTTTCATAATGAGTGAATGTATAAAGTAAGAACATTCTGAAACATTTTTTCAAGGCCTTGTCCAAGACGTCTAAAAAGGATTAAGGCCTCGACCAAAACCATATATCAAATTGGGAAAGGCCTCGACCAATTCAACATCTAATTGTCTCATGAGACCTAATGATGTACCAAGGTACTATAGCAGTCTCCACCCATCACTTACAAAGTCCAATACATTTTTCATATGAAAAGGTTCAAATATAACACAAACATTCGTATTAAAACTAGCATACGAAATGTCAATACTTTAACCATAAGACATGAATGGTATAAAAATAACACATCCATATTAAAACATATCAAAATTTATTAAATAAATTATGGAATATTTTTATCAAAATAAATCAACTTCAAACAAGTGTAAAATTTATAAATGGGTATTGACATAGAAGAAATCAAAACTATTTGAGATAAATATCTCTTTCTATTTTGAAATAATTTAAGAGTCACATAACTATAAAAGAAATCATTTATTTGGAAAATATTCTTATAAGCTTGTAAGGGAAGCTTAGACGATGTTATAATGGCAGAAAATAGCCGCACCCACCGTATAAGTTACAAAGACACTCTTACCTTGATTTTGTCGAAATGGTCATAAAGTAACTTATTTGGAAAATGACGGAATGATTCCTTTCAAAACATATATGGTCAAATAATGGTAGAAATTACGTTTACCCATAGTCTAGTAAATAGTAAAAAGGTTTTGAAATAAATTTTTAAGAAACATAAATGTGGATGATAAAGAGGTCCCAGTAGATACTCACATATAACAACCTCAGATAATAAAGAGATTGTAGAATTAACCCTTACCTTGTACTATTCCTTGGTCGAGGGTATGTTAATCTCATGTATAATAGTAAATAATTGTTATTAAATTATAAAATAACTAAAAACATAAATATTATTTCATATATTATCTTCTAATATTGCTTTGTTAATAATATTTTAGTATTATCATTTTTTCAGGTGTTAACTGATTCGTTTTTCATTATATGTTTTTTTCTATAAGTCATGTTTGTTATGGATAGGATGTGCTCGATTCATATCCAGAATGATATTATTTTATTAAATATTATTTTGAATAATAAAATGAAAATTATTTTTGAATTGTTATGATGGGGAATGAATCTCATCGTGTTCGTGGAGACAGAAATCCGTACGTACGCACGAACGCTACATCCATTTTTTTATTTCAAAAGGAAAGAAAACAAAATGATACATAGGTATATTATTATTACAGTATAATATAATATTTTACATATGTTATTTATGTTCATTAACGCCATCCTTTATACATTCCATGTATGGTATGAACGAGTCATATCACTTTGAGGGGGTGGTAGTCCGAACTTCCTCAAATTAAATTATCATATATATATACAACATGAAAAGAATTAAAATATGTTATAAAAGAGAATTAAAGAAGATTAAAGATAAAATATTTATCATAAATATCATATATAGTTACAGTTGAATCATGATGGCCACCATAAGAGGTGGTATTAGAAGATTGAACAATCATCATTTTGTGAGGAAGTAGTTCGCCGTCCATAGAAACATTATGTTATACACCCATTAGATGAAGGTGTGTGTAAGTGTAGTTAAAGTAATTCTCATAACAACAACCTATTATATTGAGGATACCGGTGTTTTTATAAAATAATGGAATAAAGATTGTTTAGGGGGTTGGAGAAGTAAAATAAAAGAAAAGAACTTAAGAGGAGATGTTACCTTTAAATCTGGTAACTCCCATTGGTTTGAACCAAAGGGCTTCCTTGAAGTGCCTTATTCCTACGTTAAGGCTTCTAAGAGGAATATAGGGATATAGGGAGCTTAATTGGGCAGAGTATGGATGAGCGAAAAGGCTGGAGTGGTGTGCAAAATGGGTTAGAGGTGAAGGATTTTTATAAGGGGGAGGATGAGCTCTTTAAGAATGTTTGAAAATATTTTTTTATTCTATAATGATTTTAGTTTTCTAATAGTCCAAAACTCATTAAAGTCTAGTATACGATGACTCATGTTCGAAATAAAGTAATCCAATAAGAATTGGACGTGTTTTAGATATTTTTTTATTTTTATAATCTCATTTATTGAAATCATTCATTAATGAGGTAAACACTACATCATTATTGTGTCATAAATAATTTAATTTATTTCATGTCTACAAATACAAAAAATGATTTAGGAAATATTTTTAGCTTTAAAATTAATATTTATAGTCAAAATGATAACTTATATAACCCTATGTAATTTTTTTACTAAAAGATATATGTTTATGTAATTTGTGCCTTTACATTAAATTAATTAATATTAAGTGTCATTATCACTCTCATGTGGCTCCATGTGGTCCCAAAATCTACCCAAGGATGCCCATGGTTGGACATGTATCAACAAATAGTAATAGTATACATGTTAGGGTAATTTAATATTATTATAATATTTTTTTACCCTTCTTTACCAGATTTACCCTTTAACCATGGTAAATAAAATATTTACCAATGTAATTATTCATAATGTCTAAAAATAAAAGTTTCCTATTTACACAATTTGGACCTCTTAATTCCAAATATGGAATCAATTTTTTCAAATTCAAAACACATAATTTTCATATATTAATTTAAAATTAATTCCCTTCTTCAAAACAAAAAATGTGTTTTTATGAAATAATAACTATCAAAAGATTGACAACTGTTTATGTCCAGTTTAAATGTGAAATTACATAAACTGACCGAAATTATATAAAATTAAAAAATATAATCCAATGATACTAAAAAACCTTTCAAATGTATAATTTAACACTATAAATTATATCGATTAAAAATGATGTTTTTAATTAAAATTTAGTATTTTTCACTATTAATCAAAAATTGAATGTTTTCAAAAAAGTACCAAAAATTAAACCTAAGATAATTTTGATATTATCCATCCAAAAATGATGTCCATTTTGAAAAATAAAATTTATAAAATTTCAAAATGTAGGTATTACTATTCCTAACAGCTAGTTTGATTGGTCGTGGTGTGTTAGAATCTCAAAGTTGCGTACATCACAAGCTATTGCATTATTCAAAGGGAAACATATCGTGGAAGCTTGGGGTGTTAAATTCTCCCATCATTCAAATAATTTCATCCTCATAATTTCTATAATATTATTGCATTAAAATATTCAGGGTGTTTTTCATCATATGTTCCTCCTATTCCCACATTGCGTCTTCCATCTTATGGTTTCTCCATAGAACTATTACTAGACAAGTCATCTTGTTTCTCAGCACTTGTTCTATGGTATCATGAATTCTGATAGGATCTTCTCAATAAGACAGGTCGGTTCTTGTTCTATTTCATCATAGGTGAGTAAATTTGTTGGTTCAGGCATGTATTTTCTCAACCGTGATATGTGGAACACATCATGAACATTGGAGAGACATGGAGACATTGCTAAACGGTAAGCTACAACTCCAAATCGTTCTATAATTTCCAAAGTATTTATGTACTTGGGACTAAATTTACCATTCTTACCGAAATGTATAACACCCTTCCATGGTGATACCTTCACGAAAACATGATCACCTACTTGGAATTCCAAATCCTTACTTCGATTATCGGCATAGCTCTTTTTCCTACTTTGAGATTCTTTGATGTGGTTTTGGATAACCTTCAGCATTTACATTGGTTCCTCAACATGTTCTAGGACTATGAGTTTTCTTTCACCAACATCATCCCAACAAGTTGGTGTGTGACATCTCTTCCCATATAACACTTCATATGGTTCTATCTGAATACCTTAATGGAATATATTGTTATAAGAAAATTAAACTATAGGTAAATATTGATCCCACATACATTGAAAGTCATGTGATAAATATCGCAACATGTTTTCTAAGGTTTTAATAGTCCGTTATGATTGTCCATTAGTTTGAGGGTGGTAGGCAGTGCTCAAATGAAGTTAGGTATCAAAGGTCTTCTAAAGAATTTTCCAGAATCATGATGTAAAATGGGGATCACGATCAAAAACAATCGATAGGGGTACTTCATGAAGTATTTAAATTTCATTAATATATAGTCTTTCTAGACATTCAAGTGGTAAATCTTCTCTTATATCAATAAAATGTGCAGACTTGGTAAGACCATCAACAATGAACTATATTACATCATTCCTTCTAGGATTTTTTGGTATCCCCATGACAATGTCCATCGTAATATCATACTATTTCCACTTAGGTATGGGAAGAGGTTTCATGAATCCTCTAGGATTATCTCTTCCAGCTTTCACTTATTGAAAAACCATACATCTTGACACATAATCAACAATTTCTCTCTTCATGTTGTCCCCGAAAAAATGTTCCTTCAAAAATCTATACATCTTAGTTCTACCATGGTGTATAGAGAAATTGGAGCTATGAGCATTATCCAATAATTCCATTTTTAGACCAGGTATGTTAGGAACCCAAAGTCTCTACCCAAATTTCAAAATTCCATCTTTATATATGAAGTCAATCAATCTTCCATCGTTTACAGCTTTAATATTATTTTGAAAATCCTCATCATCAGTCTAAGAACTCTTTATCCTTTCTAGTAACGATGGTTTGGAATCCATTTGAAAAACTATTGATGTTTCACCTTCTATGGCTATTCCCATATCCATGTTTTCTAAATCCATAAAAATACGATCCCTTTCAACTCTCATATTTTTCAAAACTCCATGATCCTTTCTGCTCAAAGCATATTCCACATTATTTTCCTTCCTCGAGTGGTAGTGTATAGTGCAATCATAATCCTTGAGTAGTTCACTCCATCACCTTTTCCTCATGTTGAGTTCTTTCTATGAGAAAATATACATCAAACTCTTGTGATCAGTATATATCTCACATTTTTCACCATAGAGATAGTGTATTTATATCTTCAAAGTAATGATTATAGATGCTTACTCAAGATCATGAGTAGGACCGTTTTGTTCAAGAAATTATAGCTACCTTGATGCATAGGCAATAAATATATCATTATTCATAATGAAACAACTAAGTCCTTTCTTTGAAGCATCACTATTAATAACAAACCTATCGTTTTTTGATGGTAGAGTCAATATAAGAGCATTTACTAATCTTCTCTTCAGTTCTTTAATAAATTATTCACAGTATTTTGTCCAAAAAAAATTAACCCCTTTATGTGTGAGCTTCGTTAATGGGTTATCCAATCAGGTAAAATTCTCGATGAAGCATTTATGATGAACTGCTAAACCAATAAAACTACATACCTCAGTTATACTCTTCGGCGCTGGCCATTCTTGTATTGCCTTGGTCTTAGAAAGATCAACAGAGATTCTATCCTTGGAGACAATATGGACATGAAAATAAATCTCCTGAAGCTAGAATTCACACTTGCTAAACATCCCATACAATTCATTTATTCTGAGGGTTTTCAAAATAGTGCACTAGTGATTTTCATGATCTTTGTAGCTTTTTGAGTATACCAAGATATCATCAATAAATACCACTAGAAATTCATCAAGATATTACTTGAAAAATATATTAATTAGATACATGAAGATAGGGGGTACATTAGTCAATCCTAAACGCATTACTATAAACTCGTAATGCTCGTACCTGGTTCGAAATGTTGACTTCGGAATGTCTTCCTTATTCACACACAACTAATGGTATCTAGATCGAAGGTCAATTTTTGAAAAATATTGAGCTCCATGAAGTTGATTGAATATATCATCAATGTGTGGTAGGGGATACTTGTTCTTTATTGTTATAGAATTGATCTACCTATAGTTAATGAACAACCACATAGATCCATCTTTCGTCATAAAAAAAGAACACGGGCTCCCCATGGAGAAACACTAGGGAAAATAAATCCCTTATTACTTAATTCAACGAGTTCTTTCTTTAGTTCCACTAATTCTAAAGTGGCCATTATGTATGGGGTCTTCGATATGAGACTTTAACTAGGAATTAAGTCAATGGGAAACTCAATTTCTCATTCAGGAAGATGTCTAAGTAGATCCTCTAGAAACAGTTCCACATATTCTTTCACAATAGGTACATCTTCTATTTGAACATTACTTTCCTCACCCAGTGTTATTTCATTCTCTTCCTCCCCAATAATTGAATTTAGTAGAGCTATTGGGGTTGGATAAAGATAAGGATCATATAGCAACATTTCTTATCTAAAGATAAGGTACTCCTTATCATCATCGAAAATTGTAACCTACTTCTTCTTACAATAAATTTTTACATCGTGGTCTAAAATCCAATCCATATCGAGGATTATATGAAATTAAATCATGGGTATGACAATGAGATAAGTGGATAAAGAACATTTATATGCCTTAATGGAACTAATTCATAAAACTTAGTTATAGTTATACTTCCCTTGAGAGTTTTGACTAAAAACTCCATTGTTAAATAAAATTGGTAATATCTAATTTTCCTAGTAAACTAGGAAGATATGAAATAATGTGATGATCTGGAATTAAATAAAGAATTGGCTAAACTTGAGGTAACCATTAAATTACCTACCACCGCGTCTTTCAAAGATTCAACCTTAGCAGCAGTGATCACATAAGCTTGAACTTTATCCCTTTTCCTTTTCTAGGGTATGTTTCCTTGGTGTTTAGAACATTCATTTTCATAATGTCCCATCACCCTGCAATTTTAGAATAGAACATTGGTAGTTTTTCTTTCCCTTTCAATCACCAACTAGATGTCCTTTATCTCCACATTTGTAGCATACTTGATTTACTTTTAGACAGGAACCAAGGTGCTACCTTCTACAATTATCACATGGTGCAAATTAAACTCTTCCCTTATTCCATATTTCCATATTTCATTTCCCAAAGAGTTTAGTAGATCTATTATTCTCTGGAACAGCTTTAAATTCAAATGACTTAGAGAATTCATTTTCTATCTTGATAGCACATGAGACAATATCTTCTTAGGATTATAAGGATTGTGAGACTAATTCTCAATGGAGAAATGGTTTTAACCCATAAATGAAATGATCAATATTAATTCTTGGGTTATGTATATAATCTACTATATGCCTTGATTTACTTTTAAAGTTAACTTCATACTTTGCGACATTATCATACTATTTTTTCCTCAGACTCAGAAATTTCTTTTCCATGTCGACTCGATGGTCACGAGGAAAGTATTTTTCTAGGAAAATATCATTAAAATCGCTCCATTCCATAAATGATACTTCTTCATCCTTCTTTGTGTTATGAATTAATGAACACCATTGATCTGCATCTCCTGTGAGCCGATAAACTGCCATGACATCTGTTTCCCTATTGCTACTCCAAAAAGCATGAAATATTTTTTCTATGGAACTTATCCATTACTAAACAAAAAATGGATTTGTAGACACATTGAATGTTGGTGGTTGTTTCCTCATGAGGAGGTCTGAAATTTATCATCCATGTTGTGGATCAGGGTGCTCCATACGGGTAAGGTTATTATTCATAACCTGAGTGAGTTGTCCTAGTATGGTTATAAGATGATCAGCACTAGTTGCATCACCAGCTCCACTGTAATTATCTTGAGTTAGAGGGAAGTATTTACATGGATTACATGCAATGATACAGTTTCCATTCCTTACACTAGGCACCATTTCTAAACAATGGAATACACTAGATTTGTTTATGAATCACAATACGTAATTCCAAAATTGTAAAACACATAACATAAATTGAATAGTTTATCGATATAATACATAATCATAAAAATGGTTTCATTGAGGAAATATATACTCATAAATCATTCACAATGTTTTATAAAGAAAATGTCAATTATCCTAAGCATATCCCTCGGGAGTGTCATAAACAAGAGTGGAGCAAGGCCTGTGGTCGTGTACAAGGATACCCCGGGTCATGCCTGAAACTCCTTGTCAGAGTTTTCACTCATAGGTACATCTGTGCTAGAGCCACCTCTACCTTCTCATATCCAGGCAAGGATTTATTTCATTGAAAATACACAAAATCTCTACATTACCAAAATTCTAGTAAGTTCTTCTATACTAATCCTCAAATTCTATCTTAGGGTAATGTTCTCTAATCAGAGTTTATCTAAATCTAGTTTCCAAGGTTTGTACTAAACTTCCTATAATACCAACAATAACTCCCCTACCCCAGTTACCCAGAGTCGGTGAATCATTACATAATATTTTCATGATTCAAGGAATAATGTCCTGAAAGAATAATAAGTTTAGTATTATTAGAAACAAGATACATATATAAGTTCAACATTAAAACTTAAAAATAAATAAAACACAAATTTATTCCATTAGAAACATCCAAGACTCCTAGATTATGCCTGCAAGTCACTTGTTACTAACTTCTTCATATCCTGGGAAAATGAAACATAAGAAAGGGGTGAGCTCAAATGCTCAGTAAGAGTAACCAATATAATGGATGATAACATAAACATTAGGCATGATGAAAAATTGAAAAAACTTTCCTTTATAAATAATAAACATGAACACTTTATGAAATAAATCTGAGTTAAGTAAATAATTCCATAATAAAACATAGTCACGTGTATTATAATAGTCGAATAACCACATGAACCATCAACATTATTTTCATAATGAGGGAATGTATAATGCGGGACATTCTGAAACATTTTTCCAAGGCCTCGACTAAGATGTCTAAAAATAATTAAGGCCTAGGCCAAAAACATATATCAAATTGGGAAAGGCCCTACCCAATTCCACGTCTAATTTTCTCATCATACCAACCGATGCACCGAGGAGCTATAGTGGGCTCCACCCATCACTTACTAAGTCTAATACATTCCTCATATAAAATGGTTGAAACATTACTTAAACATTCGTATTAACACTAGCATAGAAAATGTCAATACCATAACCATAAACCATGAATGGTATAAAAAAACACATCCAAATTCAAAAATATCATAAAAACTTAAATACAATTTTGAGGATTTTTATCATAATAAATCAACTTCAAACAGATGTAAAATTTATCAAAGGATGTTGACATAGTTGAAATCAAAACTATTTTAGAGAAATATATCCTTTTATTTTCAAATCATTTAAGAGTCAAATAATTATAAAAGAAAACACTTATTTTGAAAATATTCATATAAGATTGTAAGGGAAGCTTTGATGGTGTTTTAATGGTAGAAAATAGCCGCACCCTCCGTATAAGTTAAAAATACATTCTTACCTTAATTTTGTCAAAAAGGTCATAATGTACTTTGTTTGGAAAATAATGGAAAAATTCATTTCAAAACATATTATTTCAAATAAGGGTATAAATTAATTTTACCAATAATTTAGTAAATAGTAAAAATGTTTTGAAATATATATTTAAGAAACACATATGTGGATGATAAAGAGGTCCTTTTATATACTCATGTATAACAACCTCAGATAATGAAGAGATTGTAGAATTAACCCTTACCATGTACTTTTACTTGGTTGAGGGTACGTTAACCTCCTGTATAATAGTTAAATCATTGTTATAAAATTATACAAGAACATCATAAATAAATATTATATCATATATGATCTTCTAATATTTCATTGTTAATAATATTTTAGTAGTATCATTGTTTCAGGTGTTAACTGATTCATTTTTCTTTATATGTTTTGTTACGTAATTCATGTTTGTCATGGATAAGGTGTATTTGATTCAAATACAGAATGATGGTATGTTATTAAATAATATTTTTAATGGTAAAATGAAAATTATTCTTGAATGGTTATTATGGGGAATGAATGTCATTGCGTTCGTGGAGATAGTAATTCATACGTACGCACAAACGTTACATCCATTTTTTATTTTAAAATGAAAAAAACCAAATGATACATAAGAATATTATTATTACAGTATAATATAATATCTTATATATGTTATGTATGTTTATTAACATTGTCCTTTATATGTTAAATGTATGGTATGAACGAGTCATATCACTTTGAGGGGGCGGTAGTCCGCACTTCCTCAAATGAAATTATCGTATATATATACAACATGAAAATAATAAAAGAATGTTATAAAATTGAATTACATAAGATTATAGATAAAATAAATATCATAAATATCATATATAATAAATGTTCTGTAATAATGGCCACCAGAAGAGGTGGTAGTATAATATTGAACAATCATCGTTTTGTGAGGCAGTAGTTCACCGTTGAGAGAAACATTATGTTCTATACGCATTAGATGGAGGTGTGTGTAAGTGTAGTTAAAATGATTTTCATAACAAAAACCTAGTATATGGAGTATACTGGTGTTGTTATAAAAGAAAGGAATAAAGAGAGTTTAGGGGGTTGCAGAAGTTAAATAATAGAAAAGAATATAAGAGGAGATATTACCTTTAAATCAGATAACTCCCTTTGGTTTGAACCGAAAGGCTTCCTGGAAGTGCCTTATGCCTAAGGTAAGACTTCTAAGAGGAAGATAGGGATGTTGGGAGATTAATTTTCTAGAGTTTGGATGATCCAAGAGGCTTGAGAGGTGTGTAAAATGGGTTAGAGGTGAGGGATTTTTGTAAGGGGGAATAAGGGCTCTTTAGAAATGTTTGAAAATATTATTTTATTATATAATGATTTTCGGTTTCAAAAGTCCAAAACTCATTAAAGTAAATGATAATATGACTCATTATCTAAGTAAATTCATTCACTAAAAATTGGACATGTTTTGTATATTGTTTTAATTTTTGTAATCTCAATTTTTTAAATCATTCATTAATGAGGTAAACATTAAATCCTTATTATGTCATAAATAATTTTATTTATTTGAGGTCTAAAAATTATAAAATAAATACTATGATTTAGGAAATCTTATTTTATTTCATATTAATATTTATATTTGAAATGATAACATATATAACCCCATGTAATTTTTTTACTAAAAGATATATGTTTATGTTATTTGCGCCTTTAATTTAAATTAATTAATATAAAGTGTCATTATCACTCTCAAGTGGCTCCATGGGGTCCCAAAATCTACCCATGGATGACCATGGTCGGAAATGTATAAACCAATATGAATATATTACATGTAAGGGTAATTTAATATTATAATAATATTATTTTTACCCTTATTTTCCAAATTTACATATTAACCATGGTTAAAAAATATTTACCGATATAATTATTCATAATGTCTAAAAATAAATGTTTCTTATTTAAAAAATTTGGACCTCTTGATTCAAAATATGGAATCAATTTTTTGAAATTCAAAACACACAAGTGGAAGAAATTAATTTAAAATTAATTCCCGTTGTCAAAATAAAATTCGCGTTTTTAAGAAATAATAAATATCAAAATATTGACACTTGTTAATGTCGAGCATAAATGTGAAATTACATCTGATGACCTAAATTATATTAAATGATCAACATATAATCTTATGATACTTAAAAACTATTGAAATGTATAAATTGACACTATAAATTTTTTCGATTAAAAAAGTTATATTTTAATTAAAAATTTTTATTTTTCACTTTTCAACAAAAATTTAAAGTTTTCAGAAAAGTACCAAAAATTCACCCAAAGCTAATTTTTGATATTCTGAATCCAAAAATTATGTCCATTTTGAAAAATAAAATTTATAAAATTTTAGAAGGTGGGTATTGCTAATCATAACGGCTAGATTGATTGATCTTGGTGTGTTAGAATCTCGAAGTTGTGTACAATGAAAGCTATTTAATTATTCAAAGGGAAACGTACCGTGGAATCATGGGGCATTAAAATATCCCTTAACATGTATTTAAAAAATGAAATCTATTTGGGTACCTATCAAGCATCCTGAGTATACTGTGAGTACAAATTAGTAGGCCACTACCAACAGTGTCTAGAACAACAACTAATTAATAATAGTGTATTCATTTGTATACAAAAATAACCACAATTCATATATAAAAATTACCACATAAAAAATTAATATTTATTTATCCACATAACTCCTCGGTCTCCTGAGGACACCCAGAACTCAATACCGGCTTCGGCCCATACGTGAGTATAAACTATCCCCAAGGGATATCATATCCTAGAATTTTACTGTTACCAATATATATCACATATCATATCTCATAATTTCATAGTTACCATTATATATCTCAATTTTCATATGTGTTCCATTGCTTCCATTCATCATTAAATTAATTAATTTAACAATTAATTTTTCATCTCAATATCATTAATTAACTCAAAAATTAATTAATCTTCATAATCTCCAAAAATAACTCAACAATTAATTAATATTCTCAATCTCATTAGTTATCTCAATAGTTGATTAATAATCTCAATATAATTAATTAACTTAGCAATTGATAAATCTTCTCAATCATGTTAATTAAATATATAATTAAATAATCATCTCAATATTATTAATTAACTAAATTTATTTAATCATCTCAATATTATTAATTAACTCAACAATTAATTAATCATCACACAATCCCATTATAGAATGATTAATTCCATAAAAAATTAATCAATTTGACTATCCCAATATCTCTTAATTAATTCCACAATTTCTTACTAAATTAAAAAATCCCAATATCCCCTAATAAATTCAATAATTAATTACTCAATACAAAAATTTAAATATCGAGTAATTAAATTCAACAATCTAAATATACCTTAATTAATTCCATAATTAATTACTCATAATCTACAATCTCAATATCAATAATTTATTAATTTTCATTAATTAATTAATTCCCCAATATAATTAAATTTACCAAAAAATAAATTTTTAAAAATCCAAAAATTTATAAAATTATATAGAAGAAATTTATTTCAAGGCCTTGGGATTTGAATTATAGAACACTTAACTCAATTTTTTGATGAACGACCACCCAACAAAACCCCCCACAATTTTAGGGGCACAATGACAAAGAATGAGATATGGATCTAAAACCCTAAATCAAGGTCAAACAAATGAAGATCATTCAATTCTAGGTCTAGATATACAATATTATCTCTATATCAAATAATAATTGGAATAATTACCCTTTATAGTATGGGAGATGAAAGGGAGAGGAACAGGAAAAATAGTAGGGTTGGATTCTCTTATCGGGAGGGGTACAGATCTTTAATCTGGGCATTGAATCACAAATAATTGATGTTGGTAAGTCTTGGAATTAAACCAAGAGGCTTTGAAATCATGAGGAGATGATTTGTTCCATGTAAGTGTTGAATGGAGTGAGATTGGGGGGGGGGGGTCATGTGATTTAAAATCAAATTTTCGAGTGAATTAAATAGTCATACATGGTTTTCCAAGTAGCATAACCTAGTTTTACTTAACACTACACCTAAACTATGCACATATTTTATAGGGGTGAATAAATAATCATAAGAGGGTGAATTGTTTGATAAACTGTTCACCAACTATGCAATTCCCTTTTTCCAGGGTTGCATGATTTGTTGGGGTGGGGTGCACGATTTTTCCTAACCACATTCCAACCATAAACTACCCACTTTCATTAATTTTTCTCAAATCATTACCCAAACACACCCCAAAGTAAATCCCAACCAATTAGTACACAACACAAAGAAGAAAGAGTACCTGAAATCAAGTCTAGGTCATCTTTAGAAAAGGTTGGGATCATACAATATCCCTACCTTATAATAGATCATCCTCAAGTTTTACTCCCAAGAAAATCTATGATCTTGAACCAAAAAAGATCAGGCCATGGATCCCTCGTATATTCTTCTATATCCCATGTTTCCTCCCAAATATGGCCTCATTTCCATAGTACACAAACAATCGACAGAGTCTTTCCCCAGAATAATTTCACACTATGATCTGAAACACGTACAAGATGATCCTCAAACGATGCATCTATCTCATGCTCCACATCATCCACATTGATCAAATGAGAAGGTTCAGGGTGATACTATTGAATTCATGACACAATAAAAATTTCATGCATATAACTGTATTTTTGTGGAAGATCCAATCGGTATACCATAGGCCCAACTTTTTCCACAACCTCAAACACTCTAGTGAACAAGGGTTCCATCTTGCAATATCTCTATATCCTATGGTGACCCAACCTTGGAAACACCCAAGTGAATACACAATCTCTATATATAAACTATATTGGTTTCCTATGTCTATCATCATATGAATTTTTTCTACTCTGATCTAAATCCATACAGTTACGAATAAATTGAATCTGCTCTGACATCAATAGCATTAGACTCGGTCCCAACACCAAAGACTCAACTACCTCAATCCATCACAATGGTGGTCTACAATGCTTACTATAAAGATCCATGTGTGATTCCATATGATTAGTATCTTGATAACTATTGTTATCGAAGATCTCCCCCAAAACTGGGTGCTTTCCCCAATATCCATTGATGTCTAGAACACATGCTCACAACATTTTCTTAGGTAACTATATAGTATACTCTAACTGAACATCTATATGTGGGTAAAATCCATATTAAAAAAACTGAATACCAAGATCCATTTATAATACCTTCTGTAAGAGTGAAGTAAAACATGAGTCACGATCTGAAACTATAGTATATAGAACACCATGGAGAAAGAATATCTCCCATACATACAAATCTCCCAACTGCCCCACTAAGAATGTCTCTTGAATAGGAAAATAATGTGATACTTTCTTAAGTCTATCCTAAACCACCCAAATAGTTTGATTCTTATGAGGAATCCTTGAGATACCCACCATGAATTACATGGTAATGTCATACCACTTTTACTCCATGATGGTAAATGGATGTAGAAAAACTCTAGCTTGTTGATTCTCTACATTAACCTATTGAGAGGTGTACCATCATGTCATGAATCATGCTATCTCCAATTTCACACTCACTCACCAAAACATTCATCACATATCCCAGTACATTTTGGTTACACCTGGATATACCACCCAATGTGAGGCATGATGTTCCTACATTAACTCCTACTCCATAATCGTCAATACACCAATATTATTCTTGACATAGATGATCTCATCCTCATCCATCAACCAGCCTGTAGGTGTCTCCCCACCTTCATGGATTTCCATCAATGATTAAAATTATGTATATACTTACTACCTATATTAAATCCATATAAAAAGCATAGAATCCACTCTTACTTATACTAGATTCATCTACTCTTGATTCTGTAGAAACACCACATTCATCTTAGCTAGTAGAGTCATCATTATCTACTGAGTGCTACACTCTTAAGTAGACTGTGTCTGGGTTTTTTTCCTTAAAGCACCAACACCACAATTTCCATTCCTGGGCCTATATACTAGCTCAAAATAAAATTATTACATATACTCAACCCATATCCTCTAACAAAGATACGATTCTCATTGTGAGATGATATACCTTAAGCTGGTTTAGTCCGTAAACACTATGAATTTCTCACAAAATAGATAATTCCCACAACACATCAAATAATAAACCACCTCGTCCAACTTGAGGTCAAGTTTAGTGCAATTCTATTAATGTTGCCTAAACTAACAAGAACCATTTTCCAAAATTCGATTTCCCATCATCAACACTTCCCTAATACCTATCCCTAAAGCATCACAAGACACCTTTTACTCCTCACCAATCCTAGGTAGGATCGATAATGGGGATGATGCCGACCTTTTTTTAACACCTCGAAAGAACCCTCACATACTCGAGACCATTTGAACTTTATAACCTTCATTATCAATCCTGAAAGAGGTGATTCCAATCTAAAAAAATCATGTATGAACCTATGATAATATCCAATAAACCCTAGAATGAAATAGCTATCGAAAATTATTGCGATACTCCCATGTAACAACTTCCTGAACGTTCTCTGGGTCTACTAACACACATTCCTATGTGGTGATTTGTCCTAAGAAGTGTATCCGATCAATCCAAAAATGATACTTAGATAGCTTCGCATATAGCCAGTGCTCTCTTAGTATAATTAGGACAATTTCAAGATTTTGGGCATGATCCTGATGAGTTTTAGATTATACCATGATTTTATAAAAAAATAATACAATAAACCGATCTAGGTATGGACGAAATATTTTTTTATCAAGGACATAAAAACTTCTGGTGTGTTGATCAACCCGAATGACATTATAAAAGACACATATAGGTGATACATGCTTCTGAGGGAAGTCTTAGATATATAAGAAGGTCAAAATCTCAACTAATGATACATTGATCTAGATTAAACCATGGAAAAAACCAAATCCCCTCTCAACTAGTCAAAAAAGTTCATCGATTCCCAAAAGATGAAATTGGTTCTTCACTATAATCTAGTTCAACATTCGGTAATCGACACACAAATGCAAACTCCCATCATACTTATTTTCTAATAACATAGGTTCTACCCAAGGAGAAAAACTCAAATGGAGAAACCTCTTACCAATAAACCCCTCTAGCCAATTCTAGACCTCTTGAAGCTTTGTCAGGTGCCAATTTGTATGATGGAATAGAAACTAGTTCCCCTCTAGGAAAGGGATAAATAGTAAACTCCACATCTCTCTTTGACTGTATCATTGAGAATTATTTAGGAAACCCATCCTCAAAACATTCCACCACATGTAGAAACACATCATGTTTCAAACCACCTCTTCCAAAATTAGACTAGAGACCAGGGTTGTGATATCTTTCAGTTGTAGATTAATTGGCCATACTCAGACAGCCTAGATATCCCACTCTCCACAATAAATATAGCTATCAACCTTAGGAGAAATAAAATTCACTCTCATATGGTACTAATCAATATGGGTTCAGTATTCTTCTAAATAGTACATACCCATAATTAGGACAAATCCTAACATGTAAAAAATATAGATATCCCATAGAAAATAACCCTCACCAACTTCGAGAGAACATCCCTTTCACAAGAAGATTTCCATAGACCGTACTCCCAACATTGAATCTATTATCAAAACCCCACTCATGACCTCCATCTCCAGGCTTAATCCATTAACATTTTGTGTAGAAATAAAGAAATGAGGGTCACCAAGATCTGATAATGAATTAGATAATATATAAACTACAAGAATAGTACATATCACTATCGATGGTCCATCTTTGCTATCCACTAGTGTAGGATGAAATGCATGCAATTTTCCCACCCCACGCATCATTCTAAAGATATAGGATCTCTTTGCGAGATGTACTACATCCACTATATCTACTTCCAAGTCCAATATAACTCCAACTTCCAACCTGATATAGTATAGAATATCATGTTCCTACACTCTAATTCTATCTACATGACCCATCATTACCCATCATTTATAGGTTCCTTAGAACATCTACGGATGTACCATCATGAAACAAGATCATCCATCCGCTAGTAGTTCGGGACAGTATCTAATATAGTGGCATGGCCTACTATATTGGTGGATAATCAGTAGAGAAATGTCCTTTGCAACTACCTTTTCTATCCAACCACTCTATTTTTCACTACTGTGGATATATTTCTATAATTATTCTTACTTATCTTGGAATAGATATATACTTGACATCTAGAGGATACCATCTATCATGCACTTCAATACTATTTCAGGTACCCCTCTACTATTATATTCAGATTCACCACTTTTGAAAAATTATTTATCCTAAAGATGTTCAACTGGGACTTAATTTCACACATAATCTTTCCTGAACTCATTTTTCATAGGTGAACTCATCTGTTTTAAAAGTAGGTGAAAAGCATTGAAAATATGTAACGTGTTATTCATATTCAATCCAAGGCATACTCCCATAATTCAACATCCTTAAATCAACAACTCTCTCATACCTCAGTCTCTATGTATATAAGTGCTCAAAAAACCGCTCCAAGAATCCCTTAAAAAATATACCATCATCATGTTTTGTTAGATATTGAATTTCACACCTAGTGCTTCACTGGTCCTCATAGCATATAAGTAACCATCTTGAATGTATTATTAGTAAGAGTCTACAAGTAGTCAATTATAGTTTAGATAGACTCAATCCAGAAATCATATCCCTTAGGTTCACCCTCTCCAACAAATGCCAAAGGGTGATACAACTGAAAATCCCTTATCAAGTCAAACATTTTCTTCTCGACCCCCTCTGGGTCACTTTCCATGAATTATATGAATCGAGAAAAGTTATCCTTTGACTTATCTCTACCATCTTCGCCCAACACTATTGATGCCTTAGGTTCCACAAATGGAGGATCATTACTCCTATCATCCTCTCAAGAAAAATCATCATAGAGTCATAACACTACAATCCAAACACAAAACAAAGGATAATTTTCTCAACATTAAAACTTTTATGGGAAAACACAATACGGAACAACAAGTCTCTTTCCCCTAACCCCACCACACGGTCAAAATTGATGTGCTAACACTACCCGTAATTATACTACATCTTATTCAATGATAAAAATGGGTTACTCATTTTAATTACTCTAGTTTTCCATTTAGACATCCAATTATTCTCATCATTCATCATTTTACCACATTTAATTTAATATTAGGAACTATTTTCAATAAAATTTCACAAGAAAGGAAAAGTAGATCTAGTTAAACAACATACCCAAAACTGATTTTCAATGCATGCCTAAAATAATGCATGTCACAAAATAATCATGAGTTCCCAATATGATGAATGAAGCTAAACAATTCTTCTACACCAGGACATGAATCAATTATCAATAAATATAAGAAAAAACAGTCACAAACCTCCACAAGTGCGCCACCTAATGTGAAATAATATTCAATTGTAACATAAAATAGAAATAGAAACAATCTCACACTGAAAAATTTAGTTCTCCCTCATACATGGTTTCACTACTCCCATGCATGAGCTCATAACCAAGGATTGAATCTTCATAGTCTCCTTTCTACCTTTCCTGAAAAGAAAGAGAAAAGAAAAAAGAAAATAAAATCTAGCTCTGATACCACTTTGTAATTTTCCAAATCAGGTGCCACACATCGGTGCCTCGAGAAGGTCGGTCTCGTGAACTCATACACACCTCCCTATATAATAGAGGATTCCAACTAATAGTGAGGGTCTAATATCAATCCTGGGGAAACTTTACCCTCTTTCATCATCCAAGTAATACACTATAAGAAATAAATAAACAATAAAAACTGAATAACTAAATAATGTCATATCCAAAATAATACTAGTATAATAGTATGAACAAAATTGGAAATAGATTATGAAAATTAAAGAGAACATTTTCCATGAAAAAATATGTGTCTTGTGTCAAAATGAAAAATCAAGGTAAAGACACTAACGACTCCCAACTAGGCCCCAAACCTTGTCTGGTTCCCTAATCATTCTTCCATCCGAATATCAGTCATCTACCACATGGAATTTTCCCTTAACCTTTCCTAAAACCATGAAATATATTCAGGTACTAATCAAGAAGTTAATGTTTGGTGTGAGTATAACTCAGTATGTCCCCACCAACGGTTTCTAAAGCATCATCCATTCAATAATAGTGTATTAAGTTTTATAGATAAATAAGAACAATGAATAAATAAAAATTTATCACATTATCAAATTAATCGTTATTTAACTACATAATTCCCTGGGTTCCCAAGGACAAATGAACCTCAATAATTATGTCGGACCACCCTAGAGTCTAAAAAATCCCCTAGGGATATCATTTCCTAGAATTCCACTATTACCATTCTATATCTCTTCTCGTATCTCGGAATATAATTTTTACCATTCCAGATCTCAATTCTCATATGAATTCCACTATTACTATTCATTATTTCATTAATTAATTCAATATCTAATTAATCACTTCTAACCCATTAATTAAAAAAATTATTAATTAATCTTATCATTCTCATTAATTAACTAAAAAATTATGTAATCTTCTCAATCTCCTTAATTAACTCAACAATTATTTAGTCATCTAAAACTATTAATTAAATATATAATTATTTAATCATCTCAATCTTATTAATTTAATCAAAAAATAATTAATAATATAAATCTTATTAATTAACTCAATAATTAATTAATCATCTCAATATTTTTAATTAACTAAACAATTAATTAATCATATCACAATCCAATTCTTCCACAATTAATTACTCTATTAATTACTCAATTCAACAATCCCAATATATCCTAATTAATTTGACAATTAATTAGTAAATTGTAAAATCCCAAATACCATTAATTAATTCCACAATTTATTAATCAATTAAATAATCTCAATATCCCTTAATTAATTCCAAAATTGATCACTAAATTGAACAATATAAATATCCACTAAATAATTCCATAATTCATTAATCATTATCAACAATTCCATTATTCCCAATTCCCAATTCCCATTTTTTCCTTATTTAATTAATTCAGCATTTTTTGAAACTTAATCAAGATATCAATTGCTAAAAATATAATAGAAATAATAAATTTACATATATATAATTTAAATCATGGATTTTACCTTTGATTTATAGACCACCTACCTCAACATGTTGATGAACATTTTCCCAATAAAAAATCCCCCAAAATTTGAGCATCACAATAATGTAGAAAAATATCAGTATCTAAAACAATAAATCAATATACTAAAATTATATATATAGATCTAAAATACTAGATCTAGATTTAATAAAAATATGTCAAAAAAACTATAAAGGATGGGAGAGGAAAAAAATAGGAATGGGAAACCATGTGGGATAGGATTATCTTATGGATAGGGGAGTAGATATCCGATCCGGACTTCATATCACAGTGAATAGAGGTTAGGAAGGCATGAAATCCATTCAGGAGGATATGAAATCACTAGGAGATGAGTTTGTATATGTTAGGGTCTAATGGAGTGAGTTTCAGTGGTTTAGGTGAATTAAATTTTAATTTTTGGTTGAATTAAAAAGTTGAGTGTGGTTTTCTTTATAGGGGAACACCGTTTTCCATAACCCTATGCCTAAATCCTGTTCCTCTTTTATAGGGGTTTGAGGTTCCCCCTAAATGGGTGCAGGTGTCAAAAATAATGCACCAACAGTGTAATTCTTCTCTATCTAGGGTTAAATGATTTTTTGTACTGGGCACATGGTTTTCCCAAACCGTGCCCAACAATGCAATACCCCCCATTATTTCTCAAATTTTAACACAAAAACTCTCATAAGTAAAACCCAATCAAAGAGTACCCACCAAAAGGAAAAAGATCACCCAAAATAAAGCCTGAGTCATATTTAGAAAGGGTCTTATTGAGATGAACTAATTTTTCAAATATACTTTTTCATTGAGTAAGTAATATTGTTATTTGGAAACAACCTTTTACGACAGATCTGTAATCTGTTGCAAGTAATCAGTACATCAAAAACAGTCCAAACAAAGAAATTTTTGTGATGTAATTTCCATCACAAAAGTCGATCCCAATAAAAAACTACAAATATGTGTATCCCCTCCCTTCCTCCTCTAAATCAACCAATAATTCTTTTGGTTTTAGATCTTACATTCATATCAATTGATTCAGAAATAGATTTACAAAACATTAGAAAAAATTTCCAATTTTGATGATTTTTTAAATAATTTATTTTAATTATCAATAATTTTATATTTAGTTGTATTTAAATTAACATATTTTTCTAGTTATTTTAATTTAATTAATTCACATTACATTTTGTATTAATTTGTAGAGTTTCATAAAATTTATAAAAGTTTGTCATAAATTGTGTGAAATTTAATTTAATTAGTATACATTAAAAAATTGTTATCAATTGGTATGAATTAATTAAAATTAGTAAAAAGTGATATAAATTATTAAAAAATTGACATAAATTATTAAAAATTACTATAAATTAGTAATAATTAATAAAAAAATACTTTAAATTAATTGGAATAAATATATATTTGTATAAATTGATATTAATTAAAAAATCAATAAAAAATATTATAATTTATTATAAATTAAAACAAATTGATATATGTTATTATCAATTAATATAATTTACTATGAGATAGTATTAATTCCTCCCAAATTAGTATACATTATTATTAATTTATCTAAAATGATATAATTAGTATAAATTAGTAAAAATTAGTATAATTTAATATTTTTTTTAATAAATAGTATATAGTAATATAAGTTAATATAATTTAGTATAAATTTAGTTATTTATTTAATATTGGTATAAAATTAAAAAAAATATCAAAAATTAAAAAAAATATTGTCATTTAGTATCAATTAGTATAAATAAATTTAATTTGTAGAAATTAATATAAATTATTATTGGACTTCTCTTGTGTTAGTGCACACAAATCATGTTTAACTATTATAAATCATGTTTAATATTGTTCTGTATTGTCTCATTGTGCTCATGTTTAATCATAATCCATCATGTTAGTATTACTTTTTAAGATAGATTGTAGAAATTTGGTAAAGTATGAGTGACTGTTAAGGGGAACTCACAGTCACTGTTGTTGTGACCGAATCATCTAACTGTTTAGTCTGAAAATCGGTAAAGTATGTGTCACCATTATAATGACACTTTTGTATCATGTTTTAGGTTCTAGAACATGAAATGTACTAGACACTATTGTATCAAGTCATTGGTTTAGTATTTTCTCAAAGGGCCAGACATTGTTTAAATGAATCTTTTTCCAATGACACCATTTCTCACAAAGGACCTCACACTATTGCTGAAAAACCATTGCATCGCCTAACCCATTAAATTATTTCACAGTGTATGAGACACTGGTCCACATGCACCTCCTAGAAGCAAATGAGGAATCACTACTGACTGTGGACCCACTCTTGACTACCCATTCCTATTACATTGTTCCTATATCACTGCTGATTGTGACACCATTCCAGACATATCCATTTTGTCCTTATTTCAAATAAATTAATAATTATTTATAATAATCATATTTGATAAATTTAATGATATAGATATTATTATTAATTCTTACAGACAATTCAGTAGACAATATGAGTTATGAGGTGTGGAAATCATGCTTCTTATTAGCCAAAAAAAACACCTAAGGATTAATATATTATAGTGCATGATCAGAAGAAGACAAGAGATCTACACACACCAAAATAAACAGGAGATCCACGATAATCATTCTTGTTTGTAGTGATCTAATGAATAACTTGATGTGAACCATCCTAAGAACATCCATGTAGCAACAACAACTCAACTAAGAAGAAGATCTATGAAAAACATATCATTGAACTACAAACCAAAACACATTACTCAAGACACTCTGTTTCTAAGTCTATTTCTAGAAGAGGACCCAATATTCTAATCTGATACACATAAAGAGTCTATAATTTCATAAAAAAACAATTAGATCATTTCTAATCCCTTGTTATTATAATGTTATCTATTGTGTACTGTTTTATTATTCCTTTGAGTAGTTTGTGTATCTGTATTAAAAACACACACTATCTCCTGTGCTAAACTGGAGGATACAAGATATCCTCTAACAACTACCCTCTTACACCATTTTACTCTCACGTATAACTATTGAATACGTCTCTATGTTACCATGTTATATTTTGTTCCAATGTAAAACTATAGTAGAGGTCTAGTTGACCTAGATAGCTTATATGCTATTGTAAACCCCAATCCAAGGAGTGGATCAATTTTGTTTATGTATATTTTTCTTGGTGGTAGGTGATCACCAAGTGGATTGGACTATGTCTCTACTTGAGATATAAACTCTTGTTTTATCTTTTATTTTCAAGTTCTATTTTCTTCCTTATATTTTTTCATTCAAACCAAAAAATATTACTTTTCTACGATATCTAATATTAGATAGTGTTTGTGGTAGAATTTTTTTAGTAGACTTATTTCAAAAGTTGAAGTTACTTAATTAATTTATTCAACTTAGAATTAATAAATCTTTGAGGAATCTTTCAAACTCTCAAATTGTTTACAAATTTTATACATTGGTTAACTAGCTTGTTTGATTTTAAATTGGGGGTCTTTCAAATATATAAATTTTAAGAGAAATGTTTATATATACTCAATTCACCCCTCACGAGTGTCCTATTTCAACCAATATTTGGTATCAAAGGTTGTTTTTAAACTTCTATTTTAAAATGTTTTCGATAATGATTTATTTATGTTTGAAAGATATCTAAATTTCTGTTAGTTTAAATTTTTTAGCTTTTTAAAATATAGTCTTTATTCTACATTATGGATAATAGACGGGAAGGTGATGCTACCAACAAACCTCCCTACTTTAATGGTAAAAATTATGACAAGTGAAAAATAAATATAAAAATACACTTAGAAATTATGGGGTATCATATTTAGACTATAATATAAGTTAAATATGACATACCATACACTCTAATAACTACATGGAGTGAGGAGAAAAAAAACAAGCAATAATAATTGTAAAGATATGAATACCTTGTGTTTTTTTCTTTAGGGGATAATTAATTTAATAGAATTTCTGTTTGTAAACCAGCCTATGAAATTTGGGTTACCTTAGTTGTTCCACTTGAAGGAACCACTAATGTTAATAAAATGAGACCTAATACCTATAATATTAAATATGATAAAATTTAGATGAAGCATAATGAACCCATTTATGATATATATCTCTAGTTCAATGAGATAGTAACTATAATGTGCTCTCTTTGGAATCCAATGGATGATAGAGAAAAAATCATGAGCCAACATTGATGCCTACTCGAAAGGTGGATAAGAAACTCAGTATTAATTATAGAATTATATGATTTCAGCTAGTTTCTAGTCATGGAGATAATAAGAAAACTGATGATGTGTGAGGAATAATTAATGGTCGAAAAAGAATAATATGATAAACCAAAGATAAAGTCAATGGCATTCAAAACCAATACTTCATAAAATAAAGAAAAGGAAAGGGTAAAAACTCATTCAGACAATACATGTAATGACGTGTCACCATCATACACTGATTTGTAAGTGTCTCAATTAGAAATAAGGATTAAAATGTTCAATAAGAAGATGATGTTTCCAATAATCTTAGATACAATGTAAAATATGAAAATAACACCAACTGAAAAAGTGATTGGAAAAGAGGTAACAATTCAAATGATATAGTTTGCTATGAATTAAAGAGAAGAGAACATTTAATGGATGAATTTCCTATGTTATTATATAAGAATAAATATTAGGTGAAATATATGAAGTACAAGAAGGCAATGAATGCTACATGGAGTGCTTATGAGGATATATATAGTGACTCAAAGTCATCACATGTTGAAAAGGATAATAAATCCAATATGTGTTTTATGAAAAATATATCTGAGATAACATTGAAAACTCCAATAAAAAATTCATATTGTTCTAGAGATGAATATGATTATTAAAACATGACTAATGGGGAAATTTTTGAGCACTGTAAAATTACTTAAGATACATGAAATGAGTAAAAAGATAAATATATGGTTTTAATGATACAACATTCTCTTAACTCTAATGTTAAATCTGAACTTACTATGGAAGAATAAAATAATGTTCAATTTCTTAATGAGATAAACGTACTTAAAATCACTATTGAGAAATTAAAAAAGGACTTTGAAAATTTTACCAATTTAAATAATAATCTTGAAAAAATTCTTGGTAAACATGTCTCTCCATGGTATACTACTGGTATAAGATACCAACTTGGATAGAGGAAATAAATAAAAACAATTTTGAAACCAAATATGGAAAATTAATTTTTATGTTTAGAACTGATAATTTTTCTACTAGTTCTAAAAGAAAATATCCTTCTACTACGTGTATTTTTTATGTAAAAAATAATTTTTATTTTTGGAATACATTACAATCAATTTATTTGAAACCCATGAAAAAAGTATGGGTTCCGAAATTGTTAATTACTAATATTTTTGGACCCAACTAAGTATGGGTTCCAAAATCATTTCCTTTTTGAATTGTCTTTGTAGTAAAACTATTTGAAGGGATCCTATAGAAGTCTATGACACATGTAAAATGGATGTTCAAGACACATGTTATGATATTATTCATGCTTCAAGAAACTGATAAATATTGATGGTGGGCATGTCACTTTTAGTGACCATGAAAAAGGAAAAATAAATTGCCTTAGAAAAATTGTTAACACCAATTCTGTTTTAATTTGAAAAGTAATTTTTATGGAGGATTAAAATATAATTGTCATAGAATATCTCAGATATTTGATGATGTTTTAAATGTTAAATTTAAAAATGATTCATGTAATGTGTTTATTTCATAAAATATTTTGTTTTTGCTGCATTTAGAAATGAAAATGGTTATGCTGTTAATTCATATTATTTAATTTCTAAAAATATATATTTATTAAGTAAATTTTCATATAGTGTCTTGGAACTAGCATAGGATATTAGTACATTTTAATATTCACTCACTTAGGAAGCTTATAAGTAAAGGGTTAGTCAAGTATAAACCCAAACTAGAATTTCGAAATAATAAAGTCTGTAATCCTTTTCAGAAAAGAAACCATCCAAAAATATCATTAAAAATAATGAATGAAGTATCAACATGTCAACCTATTGAGACGATTCACATGGATTTGTTTGGGCCTTAACGAGTATGAAGTCTTAATGGGAAGCACTATATCTATGTTCTTGTAGATGAATTTTCTAGATATACTTGGACCCTTTTTTTAGTTCACCAAAGTGAAGCTTTTTCTCATTTCATCAAGTATGATAATATAGTAGAGAACCTAAGTGGTCATAGAATTAAATCCTTAATAATTAACTGTGGTCATGAGTTTTAAAATTATCAGTTTGAATCTTTTTTCTCACAAAATGGCTATTGTCATAACTTCTCTACTCCTAGAACACGCCAGTAGAATGGCGTTGTAGAAAGAAAAATTATAAACATAATAGAAATAGCTCGGAATATGCTCAATGAATTCGATTTACGTCTTTATTTTTTGGTTGATGGTGTCAATAAAACATATTACATAATTAATAGAGACTTAATCAAATCTATTCTTAATAAAACCTCTTATGAGTTGTGGAACAATAGGAAACCCAAAGTAAATTACTTTAATGTTTTTGGTTAAAAATAGGATATTCTTAATATTAAGGATACTCTTGATAAATTTTCATCTAAAAGTGATAAATGAATATTTCTAGGTTATTCAACCTCTAGAAATGCCAATAGAATCTTTAAAAAAATAACCAAATGTGTGGAAGAATTAGTGCACGTCAAAATTGATGGAACAGATCAACATCATCAAAAAACCTCCTTAGAAAACATAGTGGATGATCTGTTCAACCAAGAAATAACTACCAAATATTCTGATCTTGCTGTTAAGAAACTTATTAAATCATCAAGTTCTGCAAATTATCCAGACTCTAGTCAAGATGAACCCGAACCTGTTGAAGAAGATGAAATCACCAGTCCTTTTTTATGGACCTACAAGAATTCTTAAGAACCATTCATTAGATGTTGTAGTTTGAAACTTAGACAAAAGAAATAAAACAAGATATTCTCTTAGAAACCAGGTTGAACATCAATTATTTTAGTTATATATTGTACCTAGGAACATCAATGATGCAATCAACGATGAATTTTTAGTAATGGATATTCATGAAGAATTGAATCAGTTTGAAAAAAATAATGTTTAGAAACTAGTGTATAGACCAAAATGACCTTTTCTATAGGCACAAAGTGGGTGTTTAGAAAAAATAAAGATAAATCTAGTACTATTGTATGAAATAAAGATAGCTTCGTAACACAAGGATATATTCAAGAAGAAGGAATTAACTATAAAGAAACTTTTACACTAGTTTCTAGACATGAATCCATTATAATTCTCATAGCATATGCAACACATCTAAATTTCAAGATATATCAAATCCATGTCAAGAGAGCATTCATAAATAGGTATATAGTTGAGGATGTTTTTGTTGAACAACCCCTGGTTTTAGAAACCCTCTTTTTCCAAAACATGTTTTTATTTTAACAATGGATTTATATTATTTAAAATAGGCTCTAAGAGATTGTTATGATAGACTAAGTATTTTTCTTAGTTCTAAAGGTTTTAAAAAAGTTATAACTGATCCTCATAATTTTTAAAAAATAATTTCTAAATATGTTTCGGTAGTACCAATCTATGTGGATTATATTATTTTTTGATCTTCCAAAAAAATTATGTCTTGATTTTTTTTGAAAATATGCAAAATGAATTTGAAAATAGTTTAATGGGTGATCTCAAATTCTTTAAAAAATTTCAAATACCTCAAATTAAAGAAGGTATTATTTTAAATAAAAGTAAATATACTAATGATATTCTAAAATATCTTTTTTAGATAGCATTAAAATCAGTGATACTCCTAGGAATACAACCATTAAGTTGGATCTTGATGAAAATTGTAAATCTGTTGATCAAACCAATTATAGTGGTATAATTTTAAGTCTTCTATACTTGAATACTAGACAACCTAATCTTATGTTTAGTGTTTTCATGTGTGATAATTTTTAACCAAATCCTAAAGAATCACATCTTCTTGTTGTTAAAAGAATTTTCAATTACATCAAACATACTAACAACTTGGGAATATTCTATCCTAGAGGACTGTAGAGACCCAAAGCCTAACGTACATTGACATTACATTACATTTACGGAATACTTAGTACATAACAAAAACACAAACACAAGGACCGCAATAGTTTAGTGTCTTTGGAAACTCGGAATTTAATCTTCTAGTCGTGGTGAAAGATCTTCAAAATCTCCCATAAAGATCTTCTTTTTTTACCTAAGACCTTTGTTTATATCCTGGGGAAAAGAAAACATAAAAGGGTGAGCTCAAATGCTCAGTAAGGGTAATCAAAAGAAATATCAATCACATCATATACATAAGCACATAAATTTTGGAAATCTTAACCTGCAAAAGAGATCATAATTTCATAACATGGGGTAAATCATGGCAGTGAAATGTAATCACAATAATCATAACTTAAAACATGAAACTTTGTGGCACTCACACATAATCAAAGAGAATAATTTCTTGTTAGTCAAGACTCATTGCCAAGAATATCTTAGTGGACAAAGTCCCTTTTTGAACTGAGTCACCCTCGTTTCAGTCCTGTTTCACTGAACCGGTATAACCTACCATTCCAGCCATGTCTATCTCATGAGATATAAAATATTTACCCAATGCATTGGAGGGATATATAGGTCCCACCCATCTCATAATGATACCATTCTTATGTGTGCCACAAAATCATAAATCATACATCATTACATAACCCATGTAATAAAAAATGGGAATCTTAAACATCGTGACATCATAAAACAATTCATATAAGATAAAGGAATTCATAAAAATATAATTCCATCACAAAATAATCAAATCAATGTAATAATAGGGATAAAAATAGACCCCTTTATTATCTTAGATGGAAAATAATTTTGATAAAACACTTGAACTCCATTCTTGAGGAAAATATCCTTTCTACTTCAAAAACACTTTTCCTTTCTTAACATGTCGTACAATTATAAACTAAAAGAAGTTGATTAAATATAAACTTGAAAACCAGTAAAGGAAGATTCTTGGAAATAATGTTTTAAAAATCCATTCATTCCATTTAAGTTAAAAAAACATTCTTCTCGTACTTTTGTCGGAAAAGTCAAAAAAGTACCTCGTACGAAAAACGACAAAAGATTCCTTTCATATCTTTTACTGAAAACTCACCAAAGGGTAAAATTGGATTTAAACAATTATAGGTGGATGGAAATAATATTAAATATTGAGGAAACATGGATTTGGATGATAAAATACACCCCAGTAAATGCCAAAGTATAAACAATCTCAGATAAAAATGAGATTGTGATATTTCCCTTACCTTAGGTCTGATTTGCTTCGTAAGTGTCTGAACCTCCCGTATAATGATTTAAATAATTTCATTGACTTATTAAAGAATCATATTCATTGTTATGATATAATATATGGTTCACTTATGACTTTATATTACCCGTTCTTTTTTAATTTCCATGTTAAAAAGTGTTTTGGGTAAAATTGTTTCATTTGTCATCGGTGTTTTGACTTGTAATTATTCATATGATTACTTAGATCATTATTACATAATTCCAGAATATAAAACATGATTTATATGTATATATATTCAGAATATATATAATAAATCAGTAAATGGAAAGAAATACACCGTTCATGGAGATGGTAGGACGTACGTACGCATGAACGCTGTATTCGTTTCCTTACTGAGTTGAACGAAATTAAGTAGATGACATACATATATATACACATAAATCCAGTATCATTATTATGTCATATATTTCATGATTACTTATTATATATACTTTATAATAATTCATGAATGGTTAATGTGGATAATGAATCTCATCGCGTCGTGGAGACAGTTGTCCGTACGTACGCACGAGCGATGATATCATTCTCATGATCGTGGGACTGTATTGGAGTGTATGTTTACTATTTCATAATCAATATCAATTTAAAATAATAATATATAGTTATTATTTACACCATTATACCCATCCATGTAAGGTGGTGGTGGAAAATAGATTTCACCACTGCGTGGAGACGATATTCCCTACGTACGCACGCGCGGTGATTTCGTTTTCCGTAGGATGGATTGATGGTGAAATAGGATTGTTTCATACTTATAATAACATATAATTATATGAGTGATACTGATGTTATTACTTCATAATGAAACAACCTAAGAAGAAGAAGTGGAAGAAGAAATAAAGGTGAAAGAATCGGTAACGGAAATTACCTCTTCTTTGAAGCGCCTCTTTGAGAACTCCTCTTAGGGCACTAAAATTGGTCTTTGAGGAAGACCAGAACCTCTAGGATGTTTCTAGGGAAGTGTAGAAGAGAATTTTTCAGGGTTTGGCCGAGCTTGAAGGCTCAATGTTGAGTGAGGAAGAGAGGGAGGAGGTTCCCTTTTATAAGGGAGGAGAGGGGCACCTTTGGAATAACTAAAAATATTATTTTATTATAAAGTCAAGTTCGGTTTTAAATAGCTCCAAATTGATTTATTTTGAGGCTAAGGTAGGTATGGGTCTAAATCCTCCCATCCAATAGAATTTAGACAAATTAGGTTCCTATTTTAACCTTATCATTTAGATTTAACATTAAGTTAAATAATTTTACTTTTACCGTGTCTTCTTGTGTTCTTACACTATAAGGTTAATAAACTTACTATAAGAAGCCAAACGAACCAAAAATTGTTTATTATTAACATATATAACCTTATCTAATTCATTTGGCCGAACCTTAGATTATTAGGAATGAAATAACAATTAATAATATAATATTTGTTTTAGAAACTATTTTATGTCAATTTTGACACTATTTAGTAATTGATTTTTGTGAAAATCATAACAGAATGATAAGTTCGAAAAAAGTTAATTAAATCAATACTAACATGTTATATTAACCTATAAAATTGGTGTAATTCATAAAAAGTCTGAATGTATATTTATTTGGGTATTTATAACATCAATTATGTCAATATTTTATTAATAAGATAATTACTACATCATCGTTGTGTCATAAATAAATTAAATTATTTAATGTCTAAAAATTACAAATAAAATATAATTATGTAGGAAATCTTTTTATCTTTCTAATGAATATTTATAGTCGAATTTAGCTTATGTATAACCCCATATTAAAAATTATTTAATTATTAAACATTGATTTTAACTATTTTAACCCTTCTTTAAATAAATTAATAATAAATGTACTATTCTAATCCAAGTGGGCCTAAAAGGTCATATTTTATTCCTAAGGTTGTTTTTGGTCGAATTAAACTTGTCCAATAGAATTAGGACATGTTTTAGGGTAATAATAATATCATTTTTACCCTTAATTACCCTATTTACTTTTAACTGTGGTTAAAAAAAGTAAAAAGTTACTATTCACCAAAAATTATTTTCATCTCATTGAACCACATTTTACTTACTAACATCAACCGTGTCTCTCGGATTTTCAAAATTCCACTCACAGAAGCGGCAAAATTATGTTCTATGAAAAATTCAGTTTTTTAACTACCACTTAGTGGTTTCACTATTCATCAAAAAATGAAAGTTTCCAGAAAAATACAAAAAATTAGATCTAAGATATATGTGATATTATGAATTCAAAAATGATGTCTATTTTATCAAATTCAAAACATATCAGTTGCATTAATTAATTTAAAAATTAATTCCCATTGTCAAAACAAATATCGTGTTCTTAAGAGTCAATAACTATCAAAAGATTGACACTTGTTTTTGACTGGTTTAAATGTGAAATTACATCCAATGACCAACATTGTATTAAATTGTAAAAAAATATTCTAAATATACTTTAAAACCACTGAAATTAATAATTTTTCACTATTAATTATTTCGATTAAAAAATTTGTTTTTAATTATAATTTAGTAATTTTCACTATTCATTAGAATATGAAAGTTATCCGAAAAGTACCAAAATATCACCTTAGGCTAAATTCGATACTCCGAATCCAAAAATGAAGTCCATTTTGAGAGCTAAAATTTCTAAAATTTTAAAAGGTGGTTATTTCTATTCATAACGGCTAGTTTTAATAATATTTTAATAGCATATCGTTGTTTAGTGAAACTCGGTATTGCATACGACGCACGCTATCGAGGAAGGTCACGATTATGTGTAATGCAAGGCAAATAAAGGATGCATGTTGTGCAAGCTCCTTTTGGTGTAGCGTACAACACAAGACATTAGTGAAATTAAAAAGAATATTTTTCCTAAAATATCGGGGTGTTACATTCTACCCCCTTTAAAATGAATTTCGCCCTCGAAATTCGTCGGGGTTATAAATGGTTTACTATTCGAAAGTTTCTTTAATAGAAACCCACATCGTAAAAAGGAAAACAAAAACCAATCTTTAAAAACGAAAGTATGAAACGTAACAGTTACCCAAATAAACTAATCACTGGGTTTCCACATAAGTGAAAATATGGATATGGAAGAGAAATCTAACCATCTTGTTCTGATGGAGAGTGGTAGAGAACATGGCTATGGAAAAGCCAGAAATCACAAAGCCATAAATTTGTGATGATCTAAGGTACCATCTGATTAATCAGATATAAGAGCACTAGGACAACATTTTTGGTTTTCAAGATCATTTCCCTAAAGTTGATGAAATTAGAAGAAATACTTTCGTGATTTTGGTATAGTCTCACCATTTGTCGTTCTTTGGACAATTTCCACTTCATCCCTTAAAGAAATGAAGTTGAATTTGTCATTCGTGATGTGTTAGCAGATCATGCGATAGAATGATGGGTCATTCCATCTGTCTCAAACAAAAGGGTTAGAAAAGTTATCAAAAAATACATAAGTCCATCTATAGTGAGATTAATCATATATAGTTCCTAAAATGGACTTATACTTCATATATCATACTTCTTAATATAATAAAACTAGTTTCTACCAAACAGGGACTTCCTGTAGGCCAGTGGTAGGCGATAAAGGCCAATCGCACTTCGGTTGTGGGTTCGATTCCCACAGCCTTGTCCGATGCGATGGGCTGTCGCCCGTCCTGCAGGTTGTCCTTTTTCTAAAACTACATTACTATAAAATCCCATCAGTAATATCGAAAAATGTTCTATCCTTAAACAATACTTAGCGTATGTCCAACATAATCCATTCCAATATTTAGGCTTATCTAAAATACTTTGGTCCAAGCTTATAGTATAAAGAAAACGATTACTTGAAATGTCATCAAACAAGCATGTGAATACCATCATTTATCCCCCATATATATATATATTGTTGGTCACATTCCAATCATGTGAATACCTTAATCATGTATTCTCTTTAAAAAATGAATAACCATTGAACCATAGTGAAAACTTGAATGGAGTTAAAAGTTAACACTTTCCACATACCAAAATCCTCAAAATTCAGTATACTCAAACCATGATATCACTTAGTCCTTATATCAATCATGAGCTCATGAATACTGTTAAACATTTCATTTTCTCATTTTCCCTTCATTATGCGCATATCATCTTATTTCCAAAAATATCTCAATCACTTTGAATACCACATTAGACCAAAACATAAATATTCCAATATTCCACGATACTATATACAACATTATTTTGGAATCCCATTACATAAATACTTAATCATTCCACCACATCGTTGTCATATTCAACATTGCCAATAGTGATCGCATGTGACTTCCCTTTTTTCCTTTACCTTAAGTGGTTGATCATGTTGATCATCACTAACCCTTGGATTAGGGCATTTATTAGCATAATGCCCCATTTCCTTATACTTGAAGCATTGGAGTGTTGGTGGTGCGTTATCTACAGTTTTTTCTTTGTTCACATCATTAGAAACCCTTTTTCCATTACTTCGACACTCAGCTGCTCGATGAACTTCTTTTCCACACTTAAAAAATTTTCTAGTCCCTTTAAGACAATCTCCACCATGCTTCTTTCCACACTTTGAGCATAAGGAAACATTCATTTTCTTTTCACCATTATTCTGAGATTTCTCATTGAACTCCATCTTTCGTTTCTTATCAAAACTATGAGAT
The DNA here is from genome assembly GCA_963277665.1 of Viscum album. Taxonomy (NCBI): domain Eukaryota; kingdom Viridiplantae; phylum Streptophyta; class Magnoliopsida; order Santalales; family Viscaceae; genus Viscum; species Viscum album. The sequence continues at coordinate 373,303,554 of OY728133.1, read as the reverse complement.
GGATAAGTAACACCAACTTACATTTCTACCTTTATAGCAAAACACACAATTTCTTCATAGCTACTGAAGTCTCTTATAGCTAATTCCCTTCTAAGATTTAGTTTTAAGCCACTGAAGAATCAATCAACTTTACTTTTAGGTTGGATGATAAATCCAGATGCATACCTTGCAAGCCTTGTAGAATTCGCTTCGTATATACCAACAGATTCATCATCCTTTTGGTTTAGTTCAAGAAACTCCTTCTCCATCTTTGTTCGAAGAATACGAGGGAAGTACTTATTGAAAAATAAGTTCTTGAACTTGTCTCATTCCATGGAATCTATTTCATCTCTTGGCCTCGTATTCTTGATAAGATTCCACCATTGATCAGCATCACCTTCCAAACTATATACTGCTAAGATGACTTTATCATGTTCAGAACATTGAAGAACTGAAAATATCTTTTCAGTGGTACTGATCCATTGTTCAGAAACAAGTGAATCAGAAGACCCACTGAAAGAAGGTGGTCGTTGCCTCATGAAGGACTCAATAGAATATTGTTCCCTTCTCTGCTCATTTGGAAGTCCAGAATGACTCATAGCTTGTGTAAGTATAGCAATAATATTTTGCACTCCATCTCCCATAACATTTGTCTGTTCAGGAGGACAATCATTGCATTGTCCATTTCATTGATCAAAAAGGTTCCTTCTGGTTCCAGCCATCGTCTAAAACCCAAAAAGAATAGTGTGAGAGGGAAAAATCATTCTAGGGAAAACAACATAATAAAGGGAGAGTACCTTCAATATCTAACATCTTAGGTTTAATTCTATGATTGTTAGTGTAATTCTAGGACTATAACCTATACGTATACTTAACCTTAGGGACATCCCTAGACATACCTTAGTAATATCTATAGGGTTCTCACTAACGTTTTCGCATACTAGTTTCCAAAGGTTGACTAAACCTTTCCTCTGATACCAACTATAGAGACCCGAAGCCTGATGTACATTGACATTACATTACATTTGTGGAATACTTATTACATAACAAAAACACACACACAAGGACCATAATAGTTTAGTGTCTTTGGAAACTCGGAATATAATCTTCTAATCGTGGTGAAAGATCTTCAAAATCTCTCATAAAGATCTTTTTTTTACATAAAACCTTTCTTTATATCCTGGGGAAAAGAAAACATAAAAGGGCGAGCTCAAATGCTCAGTAAGGTTAAACAAAAGAAATATCAATCACATCATATACATAAGCACATAACTTTTGGAAATCTTATCCTGCAAAAGAGATCATAATTTCATAACATGGGGTAAATCATGGCAGTGAAATGTAATCACAATAATCATAACTTAAAACATGAAACTTTGTGGCATTCAAACATAATCATAGATAATCATTTCTTGTTAGTCAAGACTCATTGCCAAGACTATCTTAGTGGACAAAGTCCCTTTCTAAACCGAGTCACCCTCGTTTCAGTCCTGTTTCATTGAACCTGTATAACCTACCATTCCATCCATGTCTATCTCATGAGATATAAAATCTTTACCCATTGCATTGGAGGGAGATATAGGTCCCACCCATCTTTTAATGATACCATTCTTATGTGTTCCACAAAATCATAAATCATACATCATTACCTAACCCATGTAATAAAAATGGGAATCTTAAACATCATGACATCATAAAACAATTCATATAAGATAAAGGAATTCATAAAAATATAATTCCATCACAACATAATCAAATCAATGTAATAATAGGGATAAAAACAGAACCCTTTATTATCTTAGATGGAAAATAATTTTGATAAAACACTTGAACTCCATTCTTGAGGAAAATATCCTTTCTGCTTCAAAAACACTTTTCCTTTCTTAACATGTCATACAATTATAAACTAAAAGAAGTTGATTAAAAATAAACATGAAAACGTGTAAAGGAAGATTCTTGGAAATAATGTTTTAAAAATCCATTCATTCCATATAAGTTAAAAAAACATTCTTCTCGTACTTTTGTCGGAAAAGTCAAAAAAGTACCTCGTACGAAAAACGACAAAAGATTCCTTTCATATAATTTACTAAAAACTCACCAAAGGGTAAAATTGGATTTAAACAATTACAGGTGGATGGAAAAAATATTAAATATTGAGGAAACATGCATGTGGATGATAAAATACACCCCAATAAATTCCAAAGTATAAACAATCTCGGATAAAAATGAGATTGTGATATTTTCCTTACCTTAGGTCTGATTTGCTTCGTAAGTGTCTGAACCTCCTATATAATGATTTAAATAATGTCATTGACTTATTAAAGAATCATATTCATTGTCATGATATCATATATGGTTCACTTATGACTTTATATTACCCGTTCATTTGTAAATTCCATGTTAAAGAGCGTTTTGGGTAAAATTGTTTCATTTGTCGTCAGTGTTTTGACTTGTAATTATTCATATGATTACATAGATCATGATTACTTAATTCCAGAATATAAAACATGATTTATATGTATATATATTCAGAATATATATAATAAATCAGTAAATGGAAAGAAATTCACCGTTCATGGAGATGGTAGGCCGTACGTACGCATGAACGCTGTATTCGTTTCCTTAATGAGTTGAACGGAATTAAGTAGATGACATACATATATATACACATAAATATAGTATCATTATTATGTCATATATTTCATGATTACTTATTATATATACTTTATAATCATTCATTAATGGTTAATGTGGATGATGAATCTCATCGTGTCGTGGAGACGGTAGTCCGTACGTACGCATGAGCGATGATATCGTTCTCATGATCATGGGAATGTATTGGAGTGTATGTATACTATTTCAGAATCAATATCACTTTAAAATAATAATATATAGTTATTATTTACACAATTATACCCATCCATGTAAGGTGGTGGTGGAAAATAGATTTCACCACAGTGTGGAGACGGTATTCCGTACGTACGCACGCGCGGTGATTTTGTTTTCTGTAGGATGGATAGATGGTGAAATAGGATTGTTTCATACTTATAATAACATATCAGTATATGAGTGATACTAATGTTATTACTTCATAATGAAAAAACCTAAGAATAAGAAGTGGAAGAAGAAATAAAGGTGAAAGAATTGGTAACAGAAATTACCACTTCTTTGAAGCGCCTCTTTGAGACCTCCTCTTAGGGAACTAAAATTGGTCTTTGAGGAAGACCAGAACCTCTAGGATGTTTCTAGGTAAGTGGAGAAGAGAATTTGGCAGGGGTTGGCCGAGCTTGAAGGCTCAAAGTTGCGTGAGGAAGAGAGGGAGGAGGTGCCCTTTTATAAGGGAGGAGAGGGGCACCTTTGGAATAGCCAAAAATATTATTTTATTATAAGGTCAAGTTCAGTTTTAAATCGCTCAAAATTGATTTATTTCGAGGCTAAGGTGGGGATGGGTCTAAATCCTCTCATCCAATATAATTTAGACAAGTTTAGATTCCTATTTTAACCTTATCATTTAGATTTAACATTAAGTTAAATAATTTTACTTTTACCGTGTCTTCTTGTGTTCTTACACTATAAGGTTAATAAACTTACTATAAGAAGCCAAACGAACCCCAAATTGTTTATTATTAATATATATAACCTTATCTAATTCATTTGGACGAACCTTATATTTTTAGGAATAAAATAACAATTAATAATATAATATTTGTTTTAAAAACTATTTTAGGTCAATTTTGACACTATTTAGTAATTGATTTTTGTGAAAATCATAACAGAATGATAAGTTCGAACAAAGTTAATTAAATCAATACTAACATGTCATATTAACCTAGAAAATTAGTTTAATTCATAAAAAGACTCAAATTATATTTATTTGGGTATTTATAACATTAATTATGTCAATATTTTATTAATAAGATAATTACTGCATCATCGTTGTGTCATAAATAAATTAAATTATTTAATGTTTAAAAATTACAACTAAAATACAATTATGTAGGAAATCTTTTTATATTTCTAATGAATATTTATAGTCGAGTTTATCTTATGTATAACCTCATATTAAAAATGATTTACTTATTAAACTTTGATTTTAACTATTTTAACCCTTCTTTAAATAAATTAATAATAAATGTCCTAATCTAATACATGTGGGCCTAAATGGTCATATTTTATTCCTAAGGTTGTTTTTGGTCGAATTACACTTGTCCAATAGAATTAGGACATGTGTTAGGGTAATAATAATATCATTTTTACCCTTAATTACCCTATTTACTTTTAACCGTGGTAAAAAAAGTAAAAAGTTATTATTCACCAAAAATTATTTTCATCTCATTGAACCACATTTTACTTACTAACATCAACCGTGTCTCTCGGATTTTCGAAATTCTACTCACAGAAGCGGTAAAATTATGTTCTATGAAAAATTCATTTTTTAACTACCACTTAGTGGTTTCACTATTCATCAAAAAAATGAAAGTTTCCAGAAAAATACCAAAAATTAGATCTAAGCTATATTTGATATTATGAATTCAAAAATGATGTCTATTTTATCAAATTCAAAACATATCGGTTTCATTAATTAATTTAAAAATTAATTCACATCGTCAAAACAAATAGCGTGTTCTTAAGAGATAATAACTATCAAAATATTGACACTTGTTTTTGACTGGTTTAAATGTGAAATTACATCCAATGACCAACATTGTATTAAATTGTAAAAAAATATTCTAATTATACTTTAAAACCACTAAAATTAATAATTCTTCACTATTAATTAGTTCGATTAAAAAAATTGTTTTTAATTATAATTTAGTAATTTTCACTATTCATCAGAATATGAAAGTTATCCGAAAAGTACCAAAATTTCATCTTAGGCTAAATTGGATACTCCGAATCCAAAAATTATGTCCATTTGGAGAGAAAAAATTTCTAAAATTTTAAAAGGTGGTTATTACTATTCATAACAGCTAGTTTTAATAATATTTTAATAGTATATCGTTGTTTAGTAAAACTCGGTATTGCATACGACGCACGCTATCGAGGAAGGTCGCGATTGCGTGTAATGCAAGGCAAATCAAGGATGCGTGTTGTACAAGATACTTTTGGTGTAGCGTACAACACAAGACATTAGTGAAATTAAAAAGATTATTTTTCATAAAATCTCGGGGTGTTACAAGGACTATCGTTTGACTTAGTTATCATAATGCTAATTTCAGTGGTTGAAATATTGATAGAAAAATCACATTTGGAACTTGTCCCATTTTGGAAAATTCACTAGTATCACGGTGTAGTAAGAAGAAAAATGTTGATGCATTATATACTATTGAAGCTGAATACATAGATACTAGTAGTTGTTGTGCTCATATTATGTGGATAAAACACACTTTTCTAGATTATTTATATAAATTTAAAATTTTCATTATAAAATGTGAGAACATAAGTTCTATAAAAATCTCTAAGAATCCAGTTTCTCATTCAGGAACAAAACATATTAATTTAAGACATCACTTCTTGAATGACCATTATAAAAAATGTGATATTACTTAATAATTCATTGTCACAAAATATCGTCTTGCTCATATATTTACTAAGACGTTAAATTCTGAAAGAATGAGATACATCATACCTGAATTGGGATTGATCATCCTTGATTTTCCATTTACTATCACACTATTATCTATATCACCATTTTTTATCCCAATAGGTGCTATCTCATTGATTAGAGTCACACTGTTTTGATGCCACTATGACTGAACATTATAGTCTCACTGTTATGGCTCAGATTTCTATGTTTGCTAATATTTTCCCGAATATCTGTTTTAATTATGTTATTTCGATGTTATCTTATATTTTTTAATTTGGGACTTCTAAAACCCCTAAATGATAAAAACCCATTACTCCACTTCTCTCCTCACACATGCTCTCTAGTCCTGAAACTGAAATCCTTATCCCTCAAACTCTATGATCTCCTTAAAACCCTCTCTGCATGGTGAAAATTACATGGATGAAGTTTCCATCTTCCTCAACTACAGAGAAGAACATGTCATCAAAGAAAGTGAAACATTCTCCAATCACAAATCCCGAGGAAACGTTGAACCCCATTCATGCAGATCATGTAGTCATACAAGAAAAAGAAGTGTGTGAAAAATGACTTCTCTCAATAAAGTAATTTTTTCTAAGAGTTTTAGAAGAATATGGATAGATAGAATGGGTTACAATAGATAGGAGACCCATATGACCCAAACTAGTTTCTATGTTCTATCAATATGTCCAGTTTCTGTTCAATATATGGATGACTTTTGTGGTTAAAAGTTGAGTAAATGGAAAACGATGTTCATTTTATTCAAGGTTATGGTATGAATGTTTATGAGTGACCTATTAAGGTATATCGAGGACTATCAAAGAGTACCTCCACCTAAAAGTTACATATTTTCCCTAGAAAATGATTTGGGTTACTTGACTAGAGATGGAAATAGGAGAAGTCCTATAGCTGCTGAATTAGATGGGAAGACTAGATTGTAATTCAAATATATTCAACATCTAATATATCTAAGGAAAGGTGACTTTTCTACTTTTAAATAACAAGATGTATTCTTGTTGAATCTCTTGAAGAATGGTCACAAGATAAATATGTTCAAGTACCTTGTCCTTATCCTGAGGATTATGATTTTTTTCTATCTAAGGATATATGCAAACAAATGAAAATCCGTTGGAATCCAAGGAAGATGTCATGGGTTGTGGATAATGAAAATTTATATAAAGATTTAAATATTATTGAGAAGCCTTCAATACCTAAGTATATCAATGATCCTAGTTTGGAACCATATAATTTTGTGTAATATTAAGATGATTGAACGGAAGTTGATGTTCCTAGATTTGAAGCTAGGGTTGTTTTTGAAATCAGTGATCCAGATATTTCTAATAGGACTGAGGATCCTCCTCTTCCATCTCTTGAACCATCTCAGGCTATTCCCTATAGAGATTCTCTTCACTCTAAAGGTGGTTATGGTGAAAGTTAAGCAAATATAGAAAAGTATAAAGATGCTGATAAAAGTGAGAAAATTGTGGAAGCACATGTTTCTAATGAACAACAGATATAAAAAGAATATGGAGAAATAATAGTCATTTTACCTACTAGGGTAAGGATGGAACAAGATTTACAGTTAAAAAGAAATATGGTTGAGTCTGTTAGAACAAAATATGTGGAAATAGTTCATGAAATTGAGTCTCTTAGCCCTCAAGGGGTATCATTGGTTATGGAGGAGATGAACCCCAGTTTGGAAGAAATTCTTGTACAGAATCCTATGGATTCATGTTTAGTGGATGCCTTGAATAGGTTTCCCAACTACTTTGATGTTGATGATTCTAGAAAGTCCTTAGTGAATGAAATTTACCTTTCAACTATGTTTCATCTCAAAAAAAATCATAGCTAATAAAGTTATATCTGCTAATGAGCTAGAACATTTCTCTATTCCTGATCCTGCTCAAGTAACCCCTAGTTATGTATTCCATGATGATGTGAAAGTTTATAGAGAAAAACTCTTGTATAGATTTTTAAATCTTATTAAGTCACATCCTACTCTAGTGACTAACCTCAGTTAAAGGGATGTTGTAATGATTCTGGAAAAGTTCATATGGAAACCTCAACCAAAAATGATTCCTGAGATATAAGAGACATTGCTTGAAAATGAAAAGCAAAAGGATGGAGTGAAATCCTTAAAATCTTTGATTGAGGAGATGAGGAATGATTTATAAGCTACTCCAGCTCCAGGTCCAGTTGCTAGTATCAATGAGGGTGATGCTAAAATACACTCAGGGAAGGTTCTATCTCAGATTCAACCAAATATGGTTTTGGTTGTTGGATAAATTTCCAAGAACAACACCAAAGAAGAAAATGAAATGCGTGGACTTGTGGATGAAATCAATTGACTAACATATGAGTATAAAGGCACTTTTTAGATAGTTCTAATAAATCTTAATACCTTCACCTCAACTACACCAGCTCAATCATCTTCTGTATAGACCTCTCAAACTATGGATAGTGGTTATCTAGATCAGTGATTAGATAATAGATTCAAACTTAGATTGGTGGTCCAAGTCATGGAATCCTGAGTAATATTGAAAAGTACAATGGTCATGTGCATGTTATGGTCAAACTATACTCCAAGATCTCTACAGATTCTTGAGAAGTGACTTTAAAGAAGGTGGATTCCTATTTTACAACGATTTATACCAAGCACCAGCTAGTAAGTCATTTCAAATATATGGTGTAGAATTTGATGATACCTCTAGTGGCTCACACATTCAAGGGGGAAGATATGAAGTTGATGGATTTTACTCCTACTCCTGATAATTTAATGGAAAATAAGGATGAATTTTAGAAGGCTATAGAGTATGGTGGTGAGATAATCAAGGATTTCAGAAATATGTTGAATCCTTATATACATCATCACAACACATCTATAATTTATCATCCAAATGATCCCCCTAGACCTGGATTCTTTCTTCTACAACTCCATTTTCCTATACCACCTCTGCTTCAGTTACCATGACCCATGCTCAGGTTCTGAACCATAATAGACCTATCAGCACAGTGTAACCCTTGAATCATTCTTCATCTAGACTAATCATTTCTCTTTCTATTATTAAAGGAGTTCCTCTATCTTCTTGCTCTATGAAAACGACATCTACTACTTCTTCACATGATTCTCCTCCTCTTACTATCTCTGACAAGGATAAAGGGAAGGCTGTAGAATGTAAATATAATTGAAGGATGATTTTTGACAAGACTATGATGTAATTTATTTTTGTGATTGTACTGTGATATGTTAGTATGTACAATGGAATGTATTATCTATATTATTCAATTTTTTATTTAATTTAGTGATTTTTTTATTTCTATCTTTTTTATAAATCCCAAATAGGAGAAGAATAGGAATTTATGCTATTTTTACACATATTATATAATATTATAATGGAATTAATTGATTTTATTTCTAAATATCATATAATCTGTTTGATATGTTATGAAAAATGTTTATTCCTTTCTGAATTGTATGTCTTATAAATTCCATGATTTTTTTCATTAAAAAAGGGGGATATTATTTGACTCCTCTTGTTTTAATGCTCAAAAATCATGTATAACTCTTTTAAATCGTGTTTAATATTTTCTATAATGTTTTATTATGCTCATGTTTAATATTAATCAATTTTGTGAGTATTGATTCTTAACACAGATTGCAGATACTTGGAAAAGTATGGGTCACTGTTAAGGAGAACTCACAGTCACCGTTTCTGTGACCAAATGGTCTCTCTATTTAGTATGAAAATCAGTAAAGTATGAGTCTCTATTATAGTGACGCCATGGTATCATTCTATCTATTCCAGAACTCAAAATGTACCATACACTATAGTATAAATTCACCAATTCAGAATTTTTTCAAAGGACTTGTCACCATTTCAATGAAACTATTTCTTGTTACACCATTTCTCAAAATGGACCTAACACCATTGCCACAACACCGTTTCATCACCTAACCGATTAAATTTTTTTCACAAAGTATGAGACATCGGTATAGATGAACTAGTTATATGAAAAGGAATAGTCACCATGACTGTTTCACTCCTCCCGACTCACCATTCCTATGAAACCATTCTAATGTGACCATTGACTTGTACATCATTCCATACTTATCCATTGGTACCTTATTTCAATTAAATTCCAAATTATTTCCGAAATTCATGTTTTAACTATTTAATGATACTGATATTATTAATTATTCATGAATAGGGGTCAGTAGACAGTACAAGGTACAAGGTGTGGAAATCACGATTCTTATCAGCCAAAAAACAAACACCCTAGGATTAATATATTATGGTGCATGAGATAAAGAAGATGAGAGAGCTACACACACCAGACCACACAAAAGATCCATAATAATCTATCTTTATTTCTTTGATCTAATGAAGAAATCACTATGAACCATCCTATGATTATCCTTACAGTAGCAAAAACTCAAAGAAAAAGAAGTGATACGAAGAACATATCATTGAAATAGAAACTAGAACACAGAACTCATGAAACTATATTTCTAATACTATTTCTATAATCAGTACTAAGATTTAAATATTCTACATTAAAAGATTCCACAACTACATAGAAAAACACTCAGAGAATTTCTAATTACTTATTATTATATTCTACTCTCTTTTCTACTGTTTTATTATTCCTATGAGAATTGTGTGTATCATAATTAGAAACACACACCTTCTCCTGTGCTAAACCGATAGATACAAGATATCCTCTCACTACTAACCTCTTACAAATTTTTACTCCAGCATATAATAGTGGAAGAGTTCTCTGTGTGACCTGGTAATATTTTTTTCTCACATAAAACTATAGTAGAGGTCTAGTTGACTTGGAAAACTCATATTACCTTCTAATCCCTAATCCAATGTTTTCATTAATCTTGTTTATATATATTTTTATTGTTTTTAGGTGATCACCAAGTGGAGATTACTAAGTCTCTGCTTGACACTGAATCACTTGTTTTATCAGTTGTGTTCAAGTTATATTTTCTTGCTTATCTATTTTTACTCAAAACAAAAAACATTAATTTTTTTTGATAGTTAGTCTTAGGTAGTGGTTTTTCTATATTTTTTCAGAATACTAATATCAAAAGTTTATGTAACTTAATAAATTTATTTAAATGATAATTAATCAATCTTTGAGGAATCATTCAAACTCTCAAATATTTTACAAATCTGATACATCGGTTAACTACCCTATTTGATTTTAAATTGGGGTGAATTAAAATAAAAACAAATTAACAGAAATTTATATATGTACCTAATTCATCCCCATCTTGAGTGTCCTACTCCACCCAACAATTGTTATATTTTAGAAAAAATGCTATAAATCAATATAAATTATCATACATTTGTATAAATTACCATATATATATATTATTAATTCCTTACAAATTATTATAAATTAATATAATTTACTATAAATTGATAAAATTTATTATAAATTAACAAAAATTAGTATTAGTTAATATAAATTAGTATATAATCATAAAAATTAGTATAAAATATTATAAATTAGAATTTTTTAGAAGGTTGGGGCCGAAGCCTTATTTTTATTATTAAAGCAAATCAAATACCTCTTTTAACTGGGTAGATGGAGACCCATTACATAGCCTGAAGGCCCAGTGGGATTATATCCCATTACATAGCCCGTAGGTCCACTTTTTTTGCCTAATTTCCATTCTATGAATTGTAACCCGACTGCTACAGTACTCGCACAGTACCGCCGCTGCTACAATGCCCTGCTTCCGCTACAATACCCACCAATCAACATTATTGGCGCTGCTACAGTGCCACTACAGTGCTGCTATAGTAACCCTTGCCCAATGGGTTTTGAACCCCCATTATTCATGTAGGATTACAGGGTGCTTACCAATAAGTGAAACCCCAACTACATATAAATTAGTATAAATTAGTATCAATCAGTATAAATTAACAAAAATTTAAATACATTAGCATAAGTTATTATAATTAATAAATATTTCTATAAATTAATGGATTATATGGGTCAGATTATGCATGTTTTTGAGATGGAGTTCCATCCGACAACTAGAAGAGGTTATACACCGCCTTAGTGACAATCTTGTTGAATTTTTCATCACATAACTTTTTTTATAATATATTAGTTATAGTTTTATAATAAATTTTTATTTATTTTTTGTTTTTTTATTACTTAGCGTATTTTATTTATTTTTTCTATTTTTCTGTTATTTGTGACCTAATTTTTATTCCATACCAAATAATAGTAGAAAATAGTTCTATGATAGAATTTTGATTCCATCAACCACTTTTTTGAGATAAAATTTTTAGTCTATCTCAAAAAAAGTATTGATAAAATATTTATTGCGGTGAGGAAAAAAATCTGTCAAAAATAGTATCACATCAGGGAAAATTTCAACAATATATTACTAATAATATTATATATGACGCAATTTCCTAAAGTTAACTATTTATGATAAATTTTAATTGAAAATAACCCATAAAAAAGTTATTTCCTTGTAGTTATAGGCTTTAATAGAAAAATAACAACCCCTTAAATAAAATCTAAAACCATTTATAATCAATTACCTTGGAAACCAAAACCTCCATATCAAAAAATATTCAAGGAATGACCAAGTCCTATGAATAATATCAAAATAATAATTCTAAAAATTATTCGATTGGAAGACCCAATTAATTCATACCCCAAGAACCCTAAATTGAAGTCCAAAACCAAGAAAACCTTAATAACATCACTACATAATGAGGCAAGCTTAAACCAGTTAACATCTACTATGAAAAAAATCACTCCAGATTTTCATAACAAAAATAAGAATAATCTAATTAATATGGATAGATATTACCATGTCTTAATATCACAGCCTATTAGAGTGAAGGGATAAAAGACAATAGTGTAAGAGGAGAGAAGAGGGAGAGGACCAACCTTTGATTTAGTATGAAACCACCCTTAAATCTCCCATAAATAAAGATGAAGTAAGAGGTGTAAGAAAATTATTGGAGGATCTCCAAATAGGGGATCATGATGTTGGGGAAAAGATGAATTCATTGATGAAGAAACAAATTAATAGGGTTAAAGGGAAAATTAAAAAACCCCTCTCTAAAAAATAACCACAAGAAGCTTCTGGGTACTGTATCTGGGTTCACCAAGTACATACCCATGTTCATTTAAATTATAGTAGAATTGTACTTATACAATTTTATAGAAATCACATTTTTTAAAAATTAATTAACACTCTAAATTTAAAATTAAACATGTTCAATAAGTTTGGGAAAATAACTTTGAAATTGAAAAATCATACTTTATCAATCCATATCTCTTATAACACTTACTAAAAATTTTCTATTATCAATTATTTTAACACTTATACAAAACCATTTATTGTAATTCTTATGAGAAATTTACCTTAAGAGTTAAAAAAATTTATTCCATATAAAAACACATTAATAATAAGGGAAAATAATTTTTAATAAGTGGTCAATAAATAATATATTTATGGATTTAAATAATTTAGGGAATATCCAACCCAAAACCCTAAAATAGAGTAATGGGAACCCATTTTTTGTTTATCCAAACAAGACTTAATAAATTATACTTGTGCATTTGTTCCTTCCTCGACACCCAAGTAGAACTCATCCTTTGGAGTTTCCATAAAAAATCATAATTATTTTTTTAGAAATGATAATTTGCTTCTTATTAATGAACATAATGTCTATTATAATCCACATGAAATGTTGGAGGAGAACAATTATCATCTATAGTTATAGAAACAAACAACACACACTTCCTCTGGTGAAACTCATTCTAGTTCAATATTACCTGATATAGAACATCCAATGGCTCCATAAAATGTTTAGTTACATCATGAGTATGGATCCTAGAACTCATCATGTTATATTTTCTAGTGCCTAATATTTCTTAAATAAAATCTTGCAAGATATATTTATCCTCAACTTAAAAATATTATACTATAGATCTAATATCTCCCCCATATTTTGGATGCCCAAAATCAATACTCATACCTCTATCTAGGACATAAAAACTCACAATAGATATAATCTCCCTTGGGACTTCCTATAAAAAAATATTTTTGGAGTCTAGCAGCTTCTCAATCTCTATACTACTTCCCCACTCCGGAATAATCTAGAAACACCTAAATATATCTATCAATTACATCATTACAATTTGATCCACCTCCCCATAAAATCATTCATCAAATTTCATACTATAATCATTCATATCCACAATATAGTGAATCAATGGATTGATCACCTATTAAGTACATTTCATAGGAATATCCTATGGTAGAACCCCTTTTTCTCATTGAGAAGGCATTAAATTCACTGAAACCATTCCTAGATCTAGTTAAACTAGATTTGATTTTTCCCACTATTTCCATATTCTTCTATAAGTGCTAACTTCTGCTATCCCCAATTCGATCTCATATTATTCCAATACCACATTAAGAACCAATACAAAGTGGTGTTTTTCATAGATAACTATTCCCAAGGATCGTTCATGTACTTTTGTATCTATATGTACATGATGTAATCCTATATTTTGGAGATCCAACCATTATTATCTACCCATGAGAATGATGGAAGCTCCATTCTACACACTCTACTCATCATAAGGGATTAAATTACTAGAAGGAGAAAAGAATATTTTAAAATTATTCACCTAGAAACGTCCAACCAAAAAATTTTCATACTCAATTTTTATGGTTTCATAACTTCTTATTAGTATCTCTGACTCTTCTCAACCACTCATAGTCACCTTATTGATTTCCAATGATCACAAACTGGTACAACAATCACTGTAGTATCAGAGACAACAATGTTTTTCTACTACAGACAGTCCAAACAACATAATTTCATCCCTCTAACGTCTTAATGAATTTTCAACAACAATCTAATTCCCCAATGATTTTCATGTTGCATGGTCAATTATGAAGAATAAACTAGGTAGAGGATATAGAATATTCTACATTCCAGAATTCATTTTTTCAAACAATCATAGATTATTTTCACTGATGATATCTTACATAGAACAATGATATCATTAAAATTTCATTGACCTCATATCATATTCTCAACGATTATCATCTTCCAAACATCATCACATGCCAAATCTAGTTGTCTTCCTAGATCACATGATTTATTGATCCTTCACCTTGAGTTCGACTCTTGATCAAACCTCTCAATGAAAGCACCGCCTTATCAGAAATCAATCTTAAAGGACATAGAATAGAATAGAGTAATGGGAATGGAAAAAAGATGTATATTTCTAATAAACAGAAGATTAATTATAGAAGAAATAGTTAAAGAAGATGGATATGTAAATATGAGATGAGTTAGAAGAATAACCCTCTATAATACCACCTCTGATAGAGCCAGGTCAAACCTCCCAAGGTCGACTCCCTCGGTGTTTCCAAAAAGAATTATCTATAACAAACTCTATCACTCTCCATAATTTTTTAAATTATCTAATACTCTAACCTTTCCAAATAAACATTCAAAAAACTAATCATGTTAATTAGAAAACTACCCTTAGTCTATCAAATTCTACATTCCCTTACAATAAAAATCATATCTGCACATGAAAATCTTACCAATATACTTCTCTCATACAACCATAACCATACACTTCAAGATATCCCTCACCCAAAAGTCCTAAAACCCCCTCTTAATGCTCATAACAATCACTCATTGGAACATCAATATTATCTTCACTTCTACGTTTGATAGAGACCATTAGAACTAATCTATATATTCATGTCTTTTAAGATGATACCACACCTATAGAGAATCATTTTTATAGGAAAACATGCGACCACTTATGGAAATCACCCTTATCGATGTTAGATATACGATATCAACACACCAGATAACATTATAAATGTTGTAGGCCCATTATTATTCCCCCTTCCCAATGTTGTGGCACTATCCAACACCCCCTCGCCAATCCGCTGCTGACACCCCCTAATTTACACTAGGTATCATTCCATTCTTTAACCCCTTATCATCTCTTAATGTCTTGACTCATCCCTAACCCCATAATTTCCCCTAATATCTAGTTCTCCCCTTGCTGATAAACCCCTTATAGTGGCTCAACTTCTTACCTCCTCCCTCATCACTCTCCATATAATTCCTATCATTGAAAATCCCATAACAACTTCACACCCTAGATGTCCATACACATAAATTTCACAACTACAAGAACAAATAAATAGATGGAATACCCATAACATAAATATATTGGAACTAGGAAAAAAATATACAACTCTATACTCACAACACTACGTTTCACTTAATCAATCTTGTTTAATCTAACCCACATTAATTTTTTGTGAAAATCATGAAATAAAAATAAAATAATGGATAGAAACTTTTTTTACCTAGTTAAATCTTTCTTCATACAACCATAGAGAAACACTACATACTTTTATTTCATTGGAGGTGAAATTGTAAAAATCAACATGACTACGTATCTTTATATATCACTAATATTCATAAATGCATGAAAAGTCAACATTGTGGTCCCACCCCCTTTTATAGATATTCTCACTTGATCATTTAGTTGAATAAATATCCTAAAATTTTTGTAGGCCATCTATTGAACTATGTAACTGTCAATCCTCTGTTGATATCTTTGGCATGTATGCTAATCACTGGTAAGACAACAGTATTCCCCATGCCCCACTGATTTCCTAAAAACACCATGTTAAAAATTCTTCAAATGAAAACACTACTTCATTTTAATGACCATGAAACTATATGAACTTCTGATAGAATTACCACCATATTAAAAATCCTTTGGAAACTCTAAAAATTTGACAACCCTCCTATCGTCCTATTGAATATTTTTGTCCCTAATCTGAAATGGCAAAAGGTCCCTTCATAGTTTACCCTTCTAGTAAAATAATTTTAGCACTCATAGTCTATTAAAAATCCTAAAAATATAGTACCTAAATAAATATTTATGTATTTCATTCCATACTCGAACACTTTGACATAATTCAACATCTAAACATCTGATGCATAAAACTCTCCTCTTTATTCCCTTCTATTCATCGAAGTGTAACTCAGGAACAATGTAAGCTCAGATTCACCTTGATTAAACCTTTGGTAAAAATATATATTGGATTTTTTGACACACTATATTCGTAAACCCAAACACTATATCTTCATGTAACTTGAAAATTTAATGGAAGATAATGTTGATGTGCTTCATCCACACTTGAGACACCTATTTTTTTTACATTTCACTCCCTCTGGCACAAAAGCAAAATGCACTTTCTCAGCTTCTTTTGATCTCCTCAACCCAATTTTTCAACCACTCCATTTCCATTCTTGCTTCCATTTCTTCCACATACTTTGCTTCCATTGTGGAGATAGAAATTAGCAGTTTCTTCCGCATTATTCATCTGATAGTGGTTACACCATTTATAAAGGAATAATGAGTTGTGTTTTTCAATAAATACGAGTATCCCCAAGGTCTGTGTTAAAATACACAACTAATAGATTATCATATCTAAAGAAAAGGTGAATAAATTATATTACTTTAACATATATTAGGATCACCTGCATAGTTTTTCAATGTTCCTCCACTGGATTTGACATGAACAAGCTCACATATCCCACCACATGGGAAAGATCTGGTCAAGTTCTTACCATGGAATACATGAGACTTCCTACCACTGATGCATACATTATTTTCTCTATGTTCTTTTATTCTTATTACATTCATGGTGCGTTTTTCTTTGAGATTTTTAAGTGTCCAGCAAAAATAATTGAATCTACTTTGCATCCGGTCATCATAGATTTTTCTACAATCTTTCAAATGTACTATTTCTATATACAATACTTTTCCATCATATCAAACCTGACTCTTGGATTGTTGAGAGGAAAACTCCTCCAATCCATCTTAGGGATAAACCCAACTCTATTCCACGAGTATCATTCCTAAGGGTTTTCTAGTTAAGTGAAACCCAAAACAGGAGCCAATGATAGGCCAAAAAATAAAATTCAGGGGATCACTACATTGGTATAACCCATCCAACATTGATTTTGTTTCACCCCTTACTTACTTTCCATATAAGAAGATAATCCGTAGGAACCCACCTTTAGAAGAACCTACCAAGATGAATGATTAAATTCTTGAAATGTTTCACTTTGAATAGAATATTACACTATTAATTTTGAAAGGATTTACTCTCTCCAGATTATCTCTTGTTTATTTTTTTGACATTCATTATTCTAATGATTTAGTTTTGGAATCTTACTCCCTCCAACGAATAAATATGTTTAGTCCATATTGTTGTGTAAGTACTTATATGACCAACATGTTTGTATTACTCACCCAAATATAAGAGCCAAATATATTCGAACATATCCAAATGAATTCTATAGATAAGGTACATGAACTCGTCATGTAATTTTTTTAATTACATGAGATTTATAATCTCTCAACAAGTAAGCCCTAAGTGATGGATAGAAATTCCTTGACTTTCTAGAACAAGGCCTAACAACCAAGTGAGTGGTAATTATAACCACAAGTCCCTATCCCTCATGTGATTTTATTAAAGAGATAATTTTATTCAGATTAATTATAAATTGTAATATGAAAATATATTCTCAAAAATGAAATCAAATCTAATAACCCAAATAAAAAGATAAGTCCATGATAGAAAAAAACTAAATATTATGTTAATGTTATAATCAGGTAATGTGAGACTGCAAAATTTCATCAGAAGTAGTTTAATTTCATAAAATAAATTATACCCATTATCAAAATATAATAAATATATAACTATAAATAATTTAGGGAGTTACATTTCATATAAATGAACATTTCAAATATTTAAAAAAGAGATAATTATTTATGAATTATTCATAAAGGTCTGTTATAAAAATTTTAGAAATTAGATAATACCTTATGGGAACTGCAATACTTTTATACACAATTCATAATTTTAAATTTTGAGGTTATTTAAACCTTTTACACATTCTAAATATTATATATTCATCATTACTTAAACATTGATTAAATCAATCCTAAAAAAAATTCTTGTTCTTTAAATAATATCCAAACATCGACCTTTCTATTTGATCACATCACATTAAATATCTTTAACAATCCTTAAATTAAAATCTAAACAAATTTATTTTTTATCCTTATTGTTTAATTAAATAACCTTCTATAAATTACCCCTAGAAGGGATTTTACGTTAACAGGGATTGGGTTAAAACCTTCATACACCTTCCATGCAACTTCCGGTGTGGGAATACCAAGTCTAAAATCTTCATCTAACAAATTTTTTAGTTTCTATATAGATGGTAGAAATTTAAAAGAGCTTTAGTGAATTTTTAGGTGATTACACAAAGCAATTTTCATGAAAATGATGAAAAGCACTCTATTGGAATACCCATCCCTAATTTGCTGATGGTATTCAAAACATTTGTCAGTTATGCCTATGAAATGATAAATTGAAAAAAATATGTTTCTTGGTATAATAAATATATATCCATGGGCTAAGAAATAAATAAATTTAAAAGTTCAAAAATTTATTTGAAAAAATGCCCTTTTTCGTAGTGAAACCCCATTTTTACACTATTTGACTATAATGGTACGTCAATTAATTTGATATGATTCCTAAACTCAATAAAAAGAAAAATATAACATTATGAAATGAAATGGGATTGAAATTATTATTTTGATTAGTTCATTATATTTTTAATTTATAAAATATTTGTTAAATTGTGTAAATATGGGTTATTTTTAAAATAAAAATAAAATGTTTATAACATTCTCTAAAATTAAAACATGTCATATTTTATTGATTGATACAAAAAAAATTTATTGTGGTATTTTTTATTCTTAATTATCGACGAACATACAAGTATAATATCCATTAATTTTAAAGAACTATTTTTTAATATTTATTTTATTATGTAAGTGAAGAGGTCTCATAATAACCCTTTTCAAAAATGTAATTATCATTCACAGGTAGGCATTAAAAAAGAACTAATAATAATTTAATTTAAAATTATTCAAAGTCAATGAATGAGACAAAAGTAAATTTCATTGAATCTGACATCAAACTGAATACCTATATTCTAAAACAATGTGATATACATCTATGAAGTCCTATTGAAACAATTTTGTTTGAGTATTAATATTTATCATTAGTGTATTAATAGTTTTTACCACTTTGTTTTTAACAGATTAGTGTCTTGAATTTGGGAGATTAGAATATTTAAAATTAGATGAATAATTATTTTCATTGTATCCTTGAAACATCGATGATTAAAGAATCAATTATAAAATTCTTGTGAGTTTATTTTATCCTAATTTAGGAGTTCCATTTTTTTCATTTTCCTTTTATCACTACTAGAGTAGTGTCTTTTAAAAGCGCTAGAAAAATACTTTACTAGTACTAAAAATCAAAGTTGTTCTTAGCACTATTAAAAGTGGTACATACTAATTAGTGATAAGAAACCACTGATAGAGCGATTTATAAATGTTAGTTTAGAACTGATAAACATGACTCATTATGACCACTTCTTGTAGAACTAATAATGGTTGTACTACTATAGTGTGCTATAAAAATTACATCACACTGCATTAGAAAATACACCTATATATGTAAAATTCTTAATTTAATTGAAATTAAAATTTTATCAAAAAAATAAGAAAAAAAGATTATGTTATAGGCATTTCAAAAATTGTTTTTTACAGTTAGAAAAACATGTACTTTCATAATCATTCGCCTACATCAAATGTTACATTGTATTTTTCACCAGAACCCCTCTCAAAAAATCCCAATCATGGTATCAGATATTGAAAAAACCAACACAACTCATGAAAATGAATCCAGATATAAATGAAAACAATTATATGTTAGTAATAGTACAAAGAAATAATCATAAATATGAAACAATACATTTTTAAAATTTCAATTTTAAATAAAAGGTCACACCTTGAGTCATACCAGTCACACCATATTCGAGATTGATGTGTAGAAAATTTTTAGAAATGAAAAATGACTTAAGAATCATTTTTCTAAAATATCAAGAAAATCCCAATTTGTTTTCATGGTTTTTGAATCAGTCACATATCACCTTTACAAAAATGTTAATTTGAACTAAAAACATGTACTTTGAGTAATACTTTTCACATCGTATGTTAGTTTTATGTGAGAATTATTATTATATAATAAAAATGCCTTATGAATTGATTTCTTAAATTATCAAGACAATTTGAGAATTTTTTTCCGGGTTTTTGGTGAGTGACAAATGTATTAAACTAAATTGTTAGTTTTAAACAGATAAAGGACACTTTGAGTCCGACTGAGAACACTGTGCATTGAATTAAGGTGCGGTTGATTCCTATGAATCACAAATGACTTATGGATCATTAAAAAATATATCAAAATATTCCTAATGTTTTTTCACAATTTTTGAGAATGAGATGTGTGTTTTGAACTAAAATTTCAATTTTAAATAAACATACACACTTGGAGTCATACCAGTCACAAGATTCATCATATTGACATGAAAATGATACCTAAACATAAAAAATGTCTTTAGGATCATTTTATTAAAGTATCCAGACAATCTAAATGTGTATGCTCAGTTTTGAGTAAGTGATGCGTATTTTCTACTAATAAGTCAATTTAAATGTAAAACACGCTCTTTGAGTCATACTTGTCACATTGTGTATTATTTTGATGTGAGACTGATTCCTATATATCAAAAATGATTGGAAAATAATTTTCCTAAAATTTCATGATAATTCAAGTCCATTTTCATGGCTGTTAGAGGGTGATAAATGTTCTGACCTAAATTGTTAATTTTAAAATGATAACAGACACTTTGAGTCATACAATTCACAATGTGTATCAGATTGAGGTGTGGATGATTCCTACACATCAAAGATGACCTATGGATAAGTTTACTAATGTATGACCAAAATCTAAATTTGTATTCTTGTTTTCGAGTTTGTGATTTGTGTTTTGAAAAAAATGTCAATTTTAAATAAAAATACACACTTACTACCGATCACACAATGCATCAGATTTAAATGAATCCAATTCATAAATATTAAAAATGACATAAGTATCTTTTTACAAGAGCATAAAGATGATTTGAGTAATTTTTTTTTGGTTTTGAGAATTTCATGTGTCCTTCACATACTTTGATTCATTCTGGTCACATCATGTATTTGTTTAATATGAGATTTATTCATACACATAAAAATGTCTTATGAATCATTTTCATTACAAATCAAGGAATTTATAGTTCACTTTCTTAGTTTTTAGTGATTGGTACTTGTTTTCAACTAAATTGCCAATTTTAAACTAATGATGGAAACTTTGAATCATATCGAGCACACTATTTATCGAATTGAGGTGAGGTTTATTCACACACATCAAAAATGAATTATGGATTGTTTTAATTAAGTATGAAAACAATATGAATGTGTTTTTTTTGGTTTTTATTGTGTGATGCATGTTTTGAAAAAATGCCTATTTTAAATAAAAAGACACTCTTGCAGTTATATCGGTCACACAATGCATCCTATGAAATGTGGTTTATTCCATGTGAACAAAAATTACTCAAGTATAATTTTACTAATGTTTTAAGATAATCCGAGTGAGTTTTATTAGTTTTGAGTATACGAAATGCATTTTTTTACTAAAATATAAATTTATACTGAAAAACACATTTTGAGTCATACTTGTCACATTGTCTATTATTTTAACATGACATTCATTCTTACACATAAAAAATGAATTTGGAAAATTTTTAATATAGCATAAACCCAATATGAGAACATTTTCTTCATTTCAGTGAGTAGAACACATTTTGAACTAAATTTTCAATTCTAAATGGATAATAAACACATTGAATCATACTGGGAACACCGTGTATCTAATTGAGGTGAAACTGATTCCTATATGTAAAAAATAACTTCTGGATTGTTAACCAAATATATAAAAATATCCATAATGTTTTTTCTCAGTTTTGATTATGTGATGTGTTTTTTGAACAAAAATATAAATTTTAAATAAAAAGTCACACTTGAAGACATACTGGTCACATTGTGTATTTTATTGATGTGTACCTAATTCCTATACATCATATATGAATTAGGGATCATTTTAATAAATTATCAAAATAATCCAATTGTGTTTTATATATTTTTATCATGTCGTGTGTATTTTTTTCTAAAATGTCAACTTTTACTAAAAACATGTACTTTTGAGTCACAATGGTCACATCATGTGTCAGATTGACATGAGACTATTTCCTACATGTCACAAATGACTTATGAATTTTTTATATGGTATCGAGGAAATATATGCATGTTTTCTTGACTTTCAGTGAGTGAAACACATTTTGAATGAAATATTTAGTTTTAAAATGATAATAGACACTTGGAGTCACATCGAGCACACCATGTATCCTGTTGATGTGTGGTTGATTCCTACACATAAACATGACTTCTTGATCATTATGATAATTTATCAAAATAATATGAATTTTTATTCTTATTTTTGAGTATGTGGTGTGTGTTGTTATCTAAAATATCAATTTTAAATAAAAATACTAACTTAGAGTCATACTGGTTACACCATGAATCAGATTGATCTGTGACTATTTCCTACACGTCATTAATGACTTAAAGATAATTTACTAAATTATCAATAAAATTAACATATGTTTTCTAAATTTTTAGTCTCTCACATGTATTTTTTAGTAAAATTTCAATTTTAAATAAACAAGAACATTATGTTATATCAGTCACATCATGAGTCAGTTTGATGTGAGACTAATTCCTACACAAAAAAGGAATTTTGAATCATTTTCCTAAATTATCAAGATAATATGATCATGTTTTATCATTTTTCATCGATTGACACTATAAGGGCCCATATCAATGTTGATCCACCCTTTTTCATTTCCAAGGCTTGAGGTTCTTGGAGGAAGCTCAAAGAAGTCTAGAGGAGTTCCGATGTTAGAAGAAGGAAGTGGGGAGGATTTGACGTTGGGAAAGTTTAAAAAAATGAACATGGGTTTCATGATGTTTAATATATCCAGGTTTGGAAAATAATAAATGTGAAGAGGCAATGCATTTCAGATAGGAAATCAAACCCTAATAATTAGACAATGTGAAAGGGGATAACACGTCATTTAATTCTTTGATGTTTTATGATTTATAATATTTCTAGCTGCTCAGGTTGTCAAACCATACATCTTCTCTCATTTTCTAGAATCTGACTCTCATCTCCTTCATTATTTTAGATTCCCTTCGTTGGGGTGGGGGCAATCCTTTGATTTCCATCTTCGATATGTGGTTATCCAAGGTGCATTATTACTTAATTTAAAAGTGGTTTCTCCTGGTTTGACCTTGTTTCATCTCATATCTTTCCACCATGCTATGATGTTTTCTTACCCATGGTTTAAATGTGGGTTTTCACTAGTAAAAATACGCCTTTTATCAGTGCTAAAAATGGCCTTTAACAGCACTAGAAAAGTGCTGTTAAAGCCGATGAAGAAACGGGGGGTGGGCCCCCTTTATCAGTGCTCCAAAAGGCGTTGATAAAGATCCCTTTTATCAGTGCTAAAAAAATCACTGATAAAAGGGGTCATTCTTCATCACTAAAACAAAGCACTGATAAAAGGGTCATATATCAGCACTTTTTTTAGAGCTGATAAAATACCCCTTTTATTAGCGCTTTTTTTAGCGGTGATAAAAGTAAAGAAAATTAAAATAATTTTTTTTTAAAAAAAAATCCTTCCAATCTCATGGATTTTATAGACCTTGATCCCCCTTTTAACAGTTCTTTCTAACCCCTCAAGCATCTTCATGCACCCCCCTCCACCCTATATATGTGCTACACCCACCCCCTTTATCAGCACTAGCCCCAAAATCCACCCCTATGCGCGCGCCCTTGCCTTTACCAAGATTTGACCTCGAGACCACCCCCTTGCGTGCCTAAATCCTTTACAACTCTTCCATATTGATTTGTTCTCTAGTTAATGAAATATCTATTTATTTATATATATATTTAGTTATATTTATTCATATAGTAATATATAGTTATATTAATATATATATAGTTATATTATATATATATTTATAGTGATATTAATATATATATATATATTTATATTAATATATATATGTAGTTATGTTAATATATAGATATATATATATATATAGTTTGATTAATATATAGGTATATGAATAATTATATATTGGTATTTTAAATAAAATGGATATTAGTTATTATTTAGATAAAGATAATATATTTTATATGTAAATGGTATATAAATATTTATATATTGGAAACTGAATATGACCATTTGAATGAGACTTCAGGACCCCTTTAGGTCAAGTGATATTTTCATTGTTCCTAAAGTCTTCTCATGTATGATAATTTCTAAGTGGGGAGGTTGTAATGAACCATGTTTTCAATTCAAGGTATAATTCCACGGGAAATTGAAATTTTGGAATTTAGTAGATTGACCATTCTTTTAACTAAGCTTCAAAACATAATATGTAGTTATATTAATATATATATAGTTATATTAATATAGTAATATTATATATATATATATATTAATATATATATAGTTATATTAATATATATATTTATAGTGATATTAATATATATATATTTATTGTTATATCAATATATATATGTAGTTATATTAATATATATATAGTTGGATTAATATATAGGTATATAAATATTTATATATTGGTATTTTAAATAAAATCGATATTAGTTATTATTTAGATAAATCTAATATATTTTATATGTAAATATATTTTATTATTTATATTTATAATTAAATTTTTATGTGTGAATATATAAAAAAATATGTATATATTGTTATATATTTGATTATAAATAGCAGTTCATTATAAAAAATGATAAAATTTCAAAGTCATAATATCAATATGAATGTAATACCTTGGAAAAAATTCAGTCCTCACCAAAAAAATCCAATAATACCCCCTTAAATGAGGCTGAAAATCCATAAAATGTGAAACAATCGGGGTATCCTGACTAAAAACTCGGTTTTAGAGGCCTTCTAGGCCTCCTTTGGCATCAAAGAAACCTTGACCGGGGTACCCCTATGTCACAGGGGTGTAGATCTTGTCGTACTCTTCGATCTGATATGTGGTAGAGCTCAAATGGGCACCCATATCAAAATTTATGGTCGTTTGAAGTTCAAGTTGGGTTTTCAACATATTTTGGATATTTTTTTTTAATTTTTTTAGTCTTCAAATTGTTATAAAATGACTATTACTCTATAATAGTTAGCAAATTATTAATTAAAAATATTTTTTTAATTTTTTTATTTTCCATTTTCACTAAATATCTTATATATTAAGTGTAACTGAATATTTATACTTATCTAAAATATATTTAAAATTATATTTAAAAATTATATATTATATTTATAACAATATAACTATATCGATATATTTAAATATTAATAAAATTTTCTAATTATTTTTTTTGGATGTAGACCCTTTATCAGAGCTTTTAAAAAAAGCACTGATAATGAACCCCCTTTATTAGCACTACTAAACAAAAGCGCTGACAAAGGGGTACCCTTTAACAATGCAAAAAAAGTGCTATTAAAGGGGGTACATTTATCAGTTCTTTTTCGTTGGTGCTGATAAAGGGTGGTTCTAGCCTTGCCTCGTCTTGTGGTAGTGTCTCTTGGTAATCTTCAGTATGGTTTTGCAATGAAATCCTAAACTGGATGCAATTCCTATGGGAGGAGTGATCGGACATCCATTACATGGTATGTTCTCATGTGGAGAACGTTGATGACCATTTAAGGTATGGGATTTTTCAATTCTCTATTTATTTATTTTAAATCATAGATCTTGAATAAATTACACACTTGTATCACAATGAAATTGAACTAATAATTACATGAACTGGATTAAAGAATTGATATCGATCACTTGGGGATGTTTTTCTTTGTACAGTTATAACGAATGGCATCTTTATTTGCTCGATAATGTGATATCTATGCCTTTCTTGGATTACCATGTTATTCTTGATGGAAATTTGTAAATGTTGTAAATTCATAATTAATTTATAATTAATTGGATTTGGAATTAATGAGGAATTTTTAATGCATCCGATTGTTTTTGTGGTAACACGATGATATTCAAGTTGATGCATGAATTCATGTCAAATTTACCTAGTTAATGAATCCAAAACATGACGATTCTTGTTTATAAGATAATTAACGACACATTCAGTTAATTTTTTGACTAATTTGTAATAGTTTGAGATAGTTTGTTGGTTAGAATTCCCATAGTTGGAACCTGTGAATAATGAATCGATTAATTCAAGATGGAATTCGAACCGACTGTGTGATAAATTATATTTCCTTTGTAGGGGATATGTTTCTAGGTTTCTTATAAATGAAAATTCCCTTATGCTTTGGATATATGGGATCTCGTTGTCCTTGTAGGCTAAATTCCATTCATTAGATCCAAGATCCAAGATTTCTATGTTTGTTTCCTGCTCCTTTTGATGTGACGTGGGCCACTGATGGCTAATCCTAGAGGGCTATTGTGGTATGTGGGGTGAGGAATCCCAATTTTTGAGGTATTAGTTGAATATTGGAGTGGAAAGATGCATTGGGATATTTATGAGGTGTTTGGGGGGACACTAGAGATGATAGAAAGGGGTTAATCTAGGATTACCGATTGTTATTAAAGATAGATGCTTATTTGAATCAGTTCTTTGTCTGAAAAATATTTTTTTATCTACTTTCCCTTCCCCACTACATGAGGCAGACTATTTTGGTCACTGTCCATCCAAGAATGGTGATGAAATTAGGGGTATTCCACATGTTTCCCTTGTTTTAGCTTCTCATGGTTGGATGAGTCTATGCTCAACTATAGGTGGAAAAGACCTGATGGGTAGTTCACCTACTCACCTTGTTGAGACCCTATTGCTTGGTAGCATAGGATGTTTTCGTAGAGTACCTGGTAATGTGGAATTTAATGATTTTAAATAAGTGAATAAATTTGTAACCCATTGGGTAGGAGCTTGCTGGGATGCAATGGAGAGGTTATAATTCTGAGAAGCCATGGACTCAATTTTCTTATGCTTGGAGTAAAGGTATCATTATTATGATGTGAATGAAATGTAATGTGGCATGGTTAATTAATGGTTAAATATTTACATAATATAATGTGAAATTGATAAAATGGGATAAGGTAAAGTAATTATCTATTTAAATGATCATGTACTTATAGAATGTCAAGTCTTAACAGTGACAGTCAGAAGTTCGAGAGACATTATCTATAGTAGATTTTGAGACTATTTTATTCCTATAGTGTGTTTGTGAGATATATTATATCATGTTTGTTCTATGATTTTATATAATACTGAACCCTACTAGTTAGGGATACTGACACCCTGGGGTTTCTTAGTCCTAGGGTGTGTTTTCCCCAACATCCCAATGGGAGGATGGATGGATGACTTCTCATTTGAACCTCATATATTATCTTGGTAGTTACATGGGATGGTATAAATGATGGTTAATTTTAAACAAATATTTTTTTCATTTGGTGTAAAGTATTCCAGTTATTTCACACACATTTATTCTATATATAGTTTCCTATAGAGTAATATAGCTATAATGTGTATAGGCTGTGAAGAATTGTAGATCTTTACTAAGTGTATGGGCTGTGACAGATTTAGGTATATTACCTGATGTAAGATACACATTATGTGGGATATGGTGGATACTCGAAACTACCTGGTTACTTTTTATTATATAGACATGGTGGTCTGTTTCATGAGGTTCAGGTTGTGGCACTTTTCATAGGTGTCTGTTGGCTAGCCTTTTAGGGGAGAAATTCTTAGGATGTGCATTATTGGGGAACAACAGCAAACCAGTGGGGAAGCGGTAGTGGGGTACACTTTATTTTCTTTATTATATCATATGCTACTATATGCGATACATGGTGAGAGTATCCATGGCGAAGTGTGGCACTTAGTACAGTTTTTAAGTGATGACTTAATTTCACTTGTTGTTCACTGTCCTTTAGCTTGATTTCATTACCTTTTTCATGAGATCCCCAAGGGAGAATCCTAATAAGTATACTATTAAACTCACCCTATGTATATATTAAATGTTTTTTATGTTAGTTGGATAATGTTGGAGATCAGGCTGGTTACTACTATCTCGGGGTTTATCCAAATCTGTTTGGGCTTTGTGGCCACTACCAACATTACGTTTCCCTTAGTACTTACAGTTTTCAATTTAGTTGTCAGAGTTATTATATGAAATCACATATTTGTACAAGGGTTCTCTTTTATATTATATTATGAATAGGTTTTTTTGTCTCATCTCTCAATTCATCATGTGTTCTCAAAGATGGTAATGCCTCCCATTTGTGTGGTAACTATACCCCTAAGGCTAGTCTCTAAGTTGAGGCCTACTGTAGGTGGGACTCAGGTGTCACTATATCTGTCCTCCCAATTAAAAAATAGGAGGGGTACACATTGGAAGGAGGGGTCATGAAATAGTGGTATTAGAGGTATGGTTTAGTGATATGATGGAGTTTGAAGGTAGGAAAAATTGAGGTTTTGTGGGCTGGTAGAGAAAGTTTATCAGGTATGATTAGAAAGTGCTGTAAACATGGGAGACCAGCAGATATTCAAGTATTTAGGTCATCATGTGATATGATTCACAAACCATTAAGCTAATAGTGGATATTAGATGAGGTCTTACTATTTTTAGGGTAGATAAATTGGAAAGGATCATGCATCATTATTCTTTGTGGATTTGTTTGAATGTCAATATATTAGGGTATGTTAACCTAAAATAATAAAATAAATCAATTAATTAAATTTAAAGTATTCTATATTCTATGTTTAGGATCTCAAACTATTTATTAATTTGTAGTTATGGATCCATGTCTATGTCCTCTTCAAGTGCACACAGAATATGTTTAGCTAATTTCACCAGTTTATCACCATATAGTGGATGTTTCTGATGACAATAGTTCAAGGAGGAAACATTGAGTGTTTCTGCACCATATTATACAAAAGTATGATGACTCCTTTTCATATTAATTAATGGAAAACTTGATGGAGGAGGTTGAAATAGCCTTCAGTTCAACTTGTTCTCAGAATGATAACTAGGTCTCATTGGTTTGTTACGATGCTTTATGTGGAAGTGAGGCTATAATGGTTCTTCATTCTCATAGATCCTGAGGATTTGATAGTATCTTGGGATGAGTTACGATACAATATTAGAGTATAGTTTCATTGTTAGAATGTGAAAGCAGCTAGTCACTATGAGCTTCTTACCCTTCAGCAGGGGAGCTCTAGTGTGCGATAGTTAAGGATCAATTTCAGTATCATCTACAATATACTTCGGGTATGTTTCTAGATGAGGAGGCTAAGGTGAGGTAGTTTGAAGAGGCTTTGTATCCATATATCTAGTGGAAACTCACCCCATTTATGTTAAATACATATCTATAAGTGTTACAGATGTAAGAGGTCATCGAGAATACATTTTCCAGAACCATATTTTCATGATAGAGGAGTATTCATGATTTCTTATGAAGAATATCTACTGTCTAGGGTTCCTTGTTGTTAGGACAAAAGATCTTATGATCAGCTGGGTGTATGTCCTAGCCATCAATGTCCTATTTCTCTAGGGGTGGAGTCTCTTAAGGCTATGCCAATGGATCATATGAAATTTTTTTTCCTACGGAGGATGTCGTCATCAATGGTGAGATTTCCCATCCTTTTTGAGTGGTCAATGTGTAGTAGTTGTTCCGCT
Organism: Viscum album; assembly: GCA_963277665.1. Lineage (NCBI taxonomy): Eukaryota > Viridiplantae > Streptophyta > Magnoliopsida > Santalales > Viscaceae > Viscum > Viscum album. Next base: position 373,273,134 of record OY728133.1, on the reverse strand, counting down.
TTAGGATCATCCCCTGAGGTAGATCCAGGTTAGGTAGGTTTAGCTGATTACTTTAGTTTGGTATCAACATCAAGTAGTTGGGGAAAATAGAGGATAGCCTTGTGATTCTCCCCATACTTATAGATCATAGTGTAGCTTTGTAGGTTTTCATCATCCGGGCAAAGAGGGTATGGTGTAGGTGTGTTCGGCTTCATGGTTTATAATTTCCAGCACCAGACAAGCCAGACATCTTTTGATGTACGATTTTCTTATTTTATACCTAGGTGGATGGATTTTTTTATCCAAGAGATACACACTTATTAATATCACATTCCCTTCTATTCTTTGGGACTTGAGGTAGTGAGACTTTCAGTTCCCTTGGCATTGACTACACCAGAAGGAGGTCATGCTGACTTGTTCGAATCATGTAGTGACTATGAGCTAGTTTTGGGGAAGAACCACTATTAGGGATATTTTCTATGTTTATGTATAAAAATATATGACATCGTACTCATCATTTATTGGTTGTATTCGTTGTAGGATATAATAGATTTCCATAGTAGGAAGGTTGTGTTCTTCGATGCTGATGTAGGGTCTATAGTGTTTGTTAGCAAGAGATACCCTCAGATTGATCCGAGGTGTGTTATGTCCTTATCATTCATTATGGATTCGATGATGATGATTTTATCAGACATTAAAAAATTGGTGTTTTCTAGGTTCATAGAATAGTACATTCATTTATTTCCAGAATAGGTTACAGCATTACCCACTCAATGGGAGATCGAGTTTAGGATCAAAATATAGCCAAGAATGTCTCCTATCTTGATGTCTCTTTATAGGATGGATTCTTCTGAGTTATGAGAGCTACATATAACATTCAATTTTCTATTATAGTGTGATTTTTTTCATCCAAGTGTGTCACTACGGGGTGCACCAATTATTTTCATTAATAAGGCTGAAGAAAGTTTGAAGTTGTCTGTCTATTATCACCGCATTAACTAAGTGACAAAGAAGAATCACTATCCTCTTTGATGGATTGATGATTTATTCTATCAACTGAAGGGTGAAATTTGGATCTTGAAGATCAATTTTTAGTCAAGATATCATCAGAATCAAGTGAAGGATGAGGATATTAAAAAACTACATTGTTTTCTTCATGGGAATTACTTATTTGTTGTGATATTGTTCGGCATGATGAATAATCAAAATATTATCATGGGGATAATAAACACAATGTTATGTGAGTTCCAAGATAAGTTCATGGTGGTTTTCATTAATAATATCGCTTTTCACTCTATGTCTAAGGAAGAGCATGGATACCATATGCGTTCCATTTTCCAGTGTTCTTCACCATGAGAAGTTTTTGGGGAAGTTGACGAAGTGTGAGTTTTGGGATTGAAAAGTACATTATTGGGACATGTTATATCCCATTAGATAGTAGTTTTGGATCTTCCAAATATATAATATGTTGTGTCTTAGGAAGTCCCCAAGACCATGGTAGAGATGCGAAGTCTCCTTGTTCTTGAAAGCTATTATAGGAGGCCCATAAAAAATTTCTATCAAGATGTGACTCCTATAATAGTGTTGATGAGAAAGGATCCTGTATTCTTGTGGACTAATCAGTGTTAGATGGATTTTTATTTTCTAAAGGTGATGTTGGTCTGTGCTCTAGTTCATTTTCTACCAGAAGAAGGATTCGGTTTGAGGTTTTCTGTGGTGCTTAACTTCTTGGGTTAGGTTGTGTCATGATGCTCCAGAGATTAGTTCTTTCTTATTTGTATTGAAAGTTATGTACCCATGATTATAAATATTCCCTCTATGATATTGAGTTAGCATAGGTGGTGTTTTCAATGAATTTTCGTAGAGATTACCTCATCTGGTAGGTGTTTTTGGTCTTCACCGATCATAATAGCCCATGGTATGTTTTCTCCTAACATTACTTGAACATGCTTTAGTATTGGTAGGTGGATTTATTTTATGATTATTACTTCTACGTTTCTTATACACCAATAAATGGGAATGTTGTAACTGATGTGCTGAGAAGGAAGTAACATAGTGACGCAATGTGTGAATCAGGCGACTCATATATATTGATGAAATAATTTTTTGTATTTTACCTAGATATAGAAGAAGACATTGGTAGAGGTTTTATTTCTCTGATAATGGAGAATCTCTATCTAGTTTTGTAGTCAGAGGAGGTCCAATTGGTGAATCTTGATGTGGAGATCTGGAGAGACCAGGTTGTTTGTGGTGAGTCCTCTAATGGTTGGTATGAAGATGAACAACACCCGATGCTATTTCAAGGAAGGATTTTCATTCATTTGATGATTTGTGAGATGGGTCTCATAGAGTTCCATAGTTCACCCTCGGTGGTACATAATAACATAAAAAAGATGTATCGATCTTTGAGAGGCCAGTTTTGGTGGCCTGGGTTGAAGGTTGTAGTTGCAGAGTTTGTGTCTCGATGTTTGGTCTGACAGAAGGAGAAGACCAAGCACCATGTTCCCAGTGGTGTTCTCTAGATGTCTGATTTCCTCAGAGGAAGTGGGAGGACATATTGATGGAAAATGTTATTGGTTTACCTCAATATATGGGAGGATATGGTTCTATATGGGAGATAGTGGGTCATTTTATGAAATCAGACCACATTATAGTGACCAAGGAGTTGATCATAGTGGTGGTTTTGTCGAGGTAGTATCTAAAGGATGTAGTGAGAATCCACGGGACCCTGAGGAAGATCATTTATAATCTTGATCCTTATTTTATCTCTAGAGTGTGGAAAGTTCTCCAATATGCTTTTTATTCTCATCTATGACTTAGAACAGCTTTTTATCAGCAAACAGATAGTCAGACAAAGCGAACCATCCAGACTATTGAAGAAATATTGTGCTCTTGTGTCCAATATTTTGGAGTTTCATGGATAAGTAAATTTATCTTGGTATATTTTTATTAAAACAATATTTTTCACTGCCCCATTGGTATGATGCCATTTGAAACCTTGTATGGATGACCATGTTGTTCTCTATTGTTATGTACTGGGTTTAGAGAGTAAGAAATTCTCTAACCGGAACTGGTATAGAATATGATAGAGATACTTCATGTGATTCACAGGAGGATTCATCCAATTAAAGATAATCATAAATATTATATTGATCGTGGGAGGATACCTATTGAGTTCTATGTTGCGTATAATGATTTTTTAAATTAGACTCCCCGTTGTGGGTAACGAAGGTTTGGTCATGGGAGTAAGTTATCCCCTAGTTTGTTGTGCCTTTTGAGGTGATGGCTTCTGTTGGAGCTTTGGAATATCAGATAGTACCCCCCATAGATGATCTAGATTGACTATGTTCTCCATAAATCTCAGCTCTATTGTTTTTTTCATGATGACTCTCACATTATTGATTAGGGAGAGATCGTGGTTGATGATGATGCGGCCTTTATGGAGAGGCCTGTAGAGATCAATGACTGCTAGGAGAGGGTGTTGTACATAAATTTTATCCCCTTTGTTTGTTTCTTTTGGAATCATGGTGGAACATAGGCATGTATATAGGAACATGAGTCACAGATACGTGCTCAGTACCCCGAGACGTTTTATGTTTAGCTATTATCTGGTAACATTATTTGTTTTGTGGTTGTAAACCTTTTTAGATTTATGAGATGGATTTCTCTTGTAGCTTGTTCTGTCTCTCTATATTTTAAAAATTTATCAACCATTGGAGAGTTTTTAGAAGTCAGTAATATTTATTGAGTGGTTTTTCATTTTTCCACTAGTGTGGTGGTTAATCTCCTGTTAGAACATGAAAATCATCGCATAGCGGTGGTTTAAACCACCACCATATGATTTTTTTATTGTTACATAAAACCCAACTAAATTAGGTGTCAACATTCAACACGCAGTGGTTTCTTCAATTTAGCAGTGTTGTCTAGAAAGTTTCATAGTATACATATATAGCGGCCCTTTTAACCGCTTCTAATTTTTTTCCATTTTTTACATTAAAAGCACCTCTAGAAACACCACAACCACCACTAAACAATAACACACATTTATTTAGTGGTGGTTTTAATCACATCCAATAAGAGATTATCAATATATAGAGGCATGTTAAACCACTAGTAAATATGGTCTATTTCTTTAGCGATAGTTTAAACCACCGTAAAATATAGATTGAAAAATAAAATAATGCTGCAGATTCTGAAGCCGTGGTACAAGTACCCTAAAAAACATGTACATAGAACATATAATAGAATAATATAAACTATATTAAAATGTTATTTAGTAAAAAACATAATAATGTTTTCTGAAAAACACATGTACAAAGAACATATAATAGAAGAATCTAAACCATAGCTTCTCAACCATCTAACAATGTTTCATAGATCTAAATCAATGAATTTAAATTTTATATAACCAACGTACAATCTTTAAGTCTTGAAACTATATATCATGAACATATAATCTATATGAATTTAAACTACCTAGCCAAACACTTACCATCTTGGACTAGTATGTAATGAGCATGATATTCTATCCCTTTCTTAATAGGTTATTCAATTATAATTATGGTCATCTACCACATTGATTTTTAAAACTATATATGGAAAAATTCTATGTTTCATGGGATACAAAGAGATGCCAAAATATCATATCATAGTCCCATCCGAAATAATGACCAACATCACGGCCTTCCCCTTGATAATGGGATTGAATCTCTCTTATATATAAGCTCAATCAATGTACTCAAGCACATATTTTCATATCTCCAAATGCATTTAAATTTTCCCAAAAATCACCTAATGTTCACCTATACACTTTAGGTCTCCCTTAGTTTGGATCCCCATCATCCTCCAAGAACAATTCTCTCCTATAGTGACTGTGTGTGGCCAAAATAGTCTTGGATACCATCTTGGACACACACCATAAAGGATCTCTCATGAGAAGGGATAATTCCCAAGTTTTGAATATGGTAAATGGTCGACCCAACATTTGTGGGGCCCATTCTTAAATCACATGGTTCTGGTGATTGTATCTCCAACATGAATAAAATAGATCAAATAAACAACATAATAGTTAGTCCAAAATACAAATATACACATAATGAAAATATTAAATATATCCATTTTCTATATGGAACAAAGATTACTTCATACTCCACAAACTCCATATTCCACCAATTATTGACTAACTACCTTACTAAATCATAAAGACATATCAAATGCCAATGCCTTTATCAAATATGGAAAATCATGAAAATGTTAGGTCATAAAGATTTTAGGTGACTACTCTATGCCACACATGATATATGATACATTAAAAAACCTTTTATTTTCCTATTTTTACAACCTATCAACAAGACCACTAATCACTATCTGATGATGAAAATGCATGTCACCCTATTCACCTACATCTTTACTTCCTGCTACCAGTACCTATAAAACAATTATATTAAAAAATAATTTTTTGATATTTATATTTAATATTCAATCAAATTAATATTTTTAAACTAAATGATTTTTAAGTTGTGTGATTTACCTGCTCACCACACATTATCGATGCAATATCACTTGCGATAGATCATGTAGTCTTCTAATATAAATCAACCAACAATTTCTATAAAGGGACATCTGAGCCCCCTGTTACTAAATTGTGTTTTTAATAGAAACATAATATCTCAAAGAATCTTGAATACAACCAGGATTAGATGAAGCTTCATATTACAATGGCCTGCTAAAGACTTCAGATGGTAAGATTCCCAAACCAATCCCGCACACTCCACCCAGATGCTCCTTCCCAAGCACTTTACCAACATGGTCATCCAAGGAGACTGAGTAGGACTGCATGGGATTGATATCCCATATTTATTTAATATTTACCAATAAATCAAATATTATTCATATTATAATAAATGTATATTAATATAGTGATAACTGATAATATGTTATTATCATGAAAAATGAATTCATTCCCTAACTTTTTTGGTAGGCTCATCAATAAAACTCCCTTAAAATTTTTTATGAACATCCAACCACACTTTTGTTCAAGATGCATGGTGCCCTACACTCTGTGACATCATTTAGCAAATATAAAAAAATATTTAATATATTAAAAAGATAATATTGTCTTATAAGTTTTTAAACTAATGAAAAGATTACTAGAGTCAACCGACTTCTATAAAACCCCTTTGACCTTGTTGACACAACTTAAGAATACCAAACGACTATGAAGATAGCCATGAAATATTTCAAAATACCAAGGAATGGTTCCAAGAATTCAAACTAAGGTCAAATCCTATAAAGGGCTACGCAAACAGAGCTACGTAGCAGAGCTGCGCGGTAGAGCTAAATGGAAAACCTACATGACAGGATAATTTTTGCACCCCTCCATGAAAGACCTGCGTGGAGGATCTATGCGGACACCGTCTCTTTGAACAAGCCACTTCCATGCCTATAAATAGGCCCCTTGGGCTCCCCATTTCAAGGACTCAATTTTTTTAAAGATTCCCAAAATCTCCCATTGCATAGCTATTTTTCCAAGATCCCTCAAATTGTCTCAATTAGATCTCTAAAGTTCAAGAGAAGAGATAATTAAATGGGATACGTATGTTTTGAAAGTATTTCACAATTTTTACATAGTTTTTTTCTCATTAGTGAAATATATTCTTCAGTCATCATACAAACCTACGTGGTACACCTGTGCGGAATACCTGCACATCGTACCTTCGCGACACACCTATGTTGTACAGTTGCACAGTGCATCAACAGGGGTACCTATGTGGCACACTTGCATGAGTTTCGTATGTGGTAGATCTTGGTGTAAATCCTACATACCAACTCAATTACCCTCTTTAAGTCAATTCATGGTTGGGTATCTCCTTCCTTGGTTCCCTTAACTGAAAGGGACTAAGTTGAAGCCTCCACTAAAACCTCCTGACTTATCAAACCATTGGGAAAGGCACATTAGCATGCCTCCTATTTGGGTTTCTATATCCATGTATAGAGATTTCCCACATTTGTTCTACAAGGGGGTTAGGGTTCATGGAGTGCATGTGGGTTTTTATATCCACAGACACATGGACCTTTCTCCCAAGAATAGTTTTGGGAAGTTCTCGGTTTGGAGGAGGGTTGGGTCCTGGCCTCTCCCTTCTCAAAGAGATGACCCAGAACCTCAAGTCATTGGTCGGGAAGATAAATTTCACACTTGATTTTCTTCCTATTGAACAAAGGAGAAGTCTCCATCCCCTACCAGGATCAATTTTAGGAAAATAATTCTAGAATATGATGATAGCTTTTCTTGCATGAGGTTGCATCATTGATCCTCCTCTCTTATTCGGTACCAAAGACCAGAGGGGAGATTGGAACATGGAAATTTGTTACCTTTTCCCTCTCCTATTGATAATTGTAACCATGGGAATCCATCTTGGTGTAATCCCCTAACCTTCATCCTGTTATCTTTTCATTGGACCCTTGTCCAATGTAAAGTGAATAGAGGGAATGATCGTCTCCTCATCCTCTTCCACGGTCGACACACCCTCTTCCACTAGTGGAGGAGGGAAAGTGTGAAGTTTAATTGTTTAATATTTCTCATCCTCTTGTTTCTCGGACCAATCATGACTCGCATGGTCTTAGAGATTTGTTATGATTATAACATTTACACAAACACCCATGGTGATAGAAGTACGATAACTCTGATTCTTGTTCAAACCAGGATACATAGGAAGCCCTTTCAGGGCCCAAGCTCACTGGATATCCTATTAAAGAATCCAACCCAAATTCCTTTAATATGGACATCCTCATTAGGAATAATCCCAAAATTAAACTACAAAAACGTTAAGGAATTATTTTCAGGAAGTAATGACAAACATATTTCTCTCAAAGAACAATACTATCCTATGAGATTTGTCGAACTATGAGGGCTTTGATTCCCATCCACATGGGGTACGTAGGAAGCCTCCTTGAGGTTCAAACCCAAAATTTCAAATCAACCCTATTCGTGTTGGTCCACATTCCCAATAAGGTTAAATCTAACATGGAAACCCATATCCTTTCCACGATCATTGGGTTGTTTCGACATAAGTCCCACACCAAACATTGACTAATCACCTTTCGTTTATATGTCCTTACCACATGAAATTAAACTGTATGGTTATTTCCTTATCACATGACCATAAAATGTATGATTTGTCCCATTAAGTGGCACTGAAATGCAAGGGTTCAGATTCCATCCACAATGATACATAGGTAACCCATTACATGGGTACAATCTTAATATCTAAATAGGACTTCGTCTCCCTGGATCACAATAAATTCCAAAGTGCCCCGATAAGTGGCATAAAAAAGCATCATCATAATAATTATTAAAAGAATATTGAAATAATATATTAGAGGATACCATTGATGGAGTTCTACGAATACATACAAATATCTCCATTAATAAAGAACCCAGAATACATACAGATGAATAAAAAGTTTACACATGTTAATAAGTGATTGTAAATTCCAAGGTAAACATATGTTAGGCTTGGAGAATTAATAAGGATTCATTAAAGTATCTTAAATTTACAAAGAGGGTCTCAGAGTAGTCAATAATTCCCCCCAAAAGGGTGTGATGAGTCTGACCTCCTATCCTCTCGACCAATGTATGTTCCTAAGTATCATAAAGTTCAAACATAATGAACACCTGACTTTGGAAAGTAGTTACCATTTTGGATAAATAACTATTGGATGTTTCCTGTTTCATGAACAAATCCAATGGAAACCACCTAGAAGCAATGATTCTTAAAACAAGAACACACATTTCAAGGAGCTACGACACAAAAAATGGTGAACCCAATATGAATCTTTAACAAAGTTAATAATGTTACACACCCATCAGGCCCCTATCAATTGATAAAGGAAGGTCAGAAAAATAAATCAATCTCACATGTATCCATCTAAAAGATGTCACTTTATTGGATTTTATTTTTGTTTTCAAGTTTTCCTCAAAACTCCCTTTAATCCAAAAATGGGTCTCTTCAAGACAACATCTATGAACTTCCCAACCGCTACTCAAGATGGATCTTCATACGCAGGAAGAACATTCTCACCCGATCAAAATTTTCAACACTGGTTCTCCAACATGTTGGTAATGGAGTATCACCATCAAGGTACAATCCAGAATTTTGAGGATGCCCAATAGGCCCTCCATGTTAATAATAATCCCTGATAATCTGGCCAGTGACAACCAATGATCAAGAAGCATATAATGCCAACTACCGTCTTCAACTATTTCTGGTCCTTATCCCCAAAACGCAACATCTAGTACCTCCCATACGACTGGGAGATGGATCAAGTGGTCACTCAAGGCCTCAATTTAAAGATGCAGGGATCCTTCATGAGGATTACCACCAACAATTGTTGCCAATAGGATTTCGCAGTAGTTAACCCCCAACATGATGGGGGTGTTGTATTTGGATGTTCGGCCCAAGTCTCTTAGACCTGGTCATGCAAGACAAACCACAGTGGACAACGTTCGGTCATCAAAGATCAAGTTCTTACCTCTTCCCCCTCTAGAGAAGCCCATCAACCTGAATTGATGGATAACAACGAGCGGGTACATACACATGTTCATCCTAATTTTGTAGTCCAACAAACTCGACTAGCAGGAAACCCCCAATCCAACCAGATAAACCTGGTGGAGTATTATGAACATGCACATACACCTAATTAAAAGTTATCATCCAGTTAGTAGGCTTGTATGACTCCCTTTAAAGAATACCGCCAATCCAATGTGGTCTCAAATGGTAAACAAGAACACACACCTGCTTACAGTCACCAATTCTTCTTGTAGTCTCGTTTTCTAGTATTGAAGTAATTCCATTAACTATATGTGATGGGAAACAACCAATAGGTATATAAAACTACCAGTATTGATCAAGGACACTAATAGTTTTATTTAGAAACACCTGGAGAAGTTAGTCAGAACACTCTAACAACAAATCTTGGGCAGAACCAACTCTCTCCCCCATGCATGAGAACTTCAAATACCCATTGACAGGAAAATGGGGACCGGAGTAGGCACATACACCTACTCCATATAATGAATAGATGTATATTCTTGTTCTGGATGTTGAAGTCACCAAACATATCTTATCAATGGTGAAAGGGAAGATGAAAATCCCTACTAATATTCTAGAAGAATCATAGGATATTATAATAACTAGATTAGTAGTACCAGTGGAACAGACAGATAAATCTGCTCCAACATATGGGATGACACATCAGCATTCCATCCCAAAGTAGATACACAAATCTTTTCCTATCGAGGGGGTCATGTGTCATACACTCCCATATCATACAGAAAACAATATCAGAAACATACAACCTTTCCAACTGTAGGTAATCGGTCCATTCTGGTAACCAATCTAAGGCCGACACATACATCTTCCCATGATGACCAATTATCCTAGCAAGTGGCCCCAATTAAGTATAAGAGAACTTCCTTGAAGAAGTTTCATCAGAAAATGGTTGGGAAATGAAGAGTAAAACTACCATTTAGATCCTCTTAATGCTTGAGTTATTGAAGCCGTCAAAAATTTATATATTTTAACTCAAGATAATATCCTATAATTACCAAATTATGGGAGTAGTAGCAGTAATTCTGATGTTCCCCACCGGACACTCCATCATGAAGGCTTGCATCATGAAAATTTGGTCAATCCAGAATTCCAATCTCTGGATGAGATCCATGTCAACCCTCCTTGTGGCCAGATGACTAATGAGCAAGAGGATTTATCCCTTGCTTTAATCCACCATGGTGATCCTCTCCATGATGGAATTATCTGTGAATGTCCTCTCTACAATATTATTTTTCATTGTTCATATAGTTCTATAATTGATAATGTAGTGATGAGAAACCCCTCCTATCTTGAGGCACTATAAAACATAATGCCATTCATGACTGATGCCTTTTCAATGATGGGTGAAACACTTTCTCAACTAGAAGAAATCTTAAGGGAACATTCATTCTCTGAACCTCCCTTGGGTAATTTTTCTTCTAATACATAGCATCCACTTTTGTCCGAACAAGTAGAGAAACATCTAGTAAAGGAAGATGAAGATATGTTAAACATTATAAAACAATTGGGTAAAGGATAAATACCAATCATGTTCTCGCCATTAGAAAATTCTTAGCATAACATTCTAGAACTAATGGTAGAAGATTGCATTCATGATATCTGCCTCAACATATGGAAGAATCTTCATCATTTGAAAACCAAATAATTACCATATGATGAATATCAAAACATGTCGAGGTAATATAAGGGCTGAATTTCCAAATTGACTTGTCATATCTCTCAGTTTATTGACATCCAAAGGTCAAAAATCAGTAGAAAACCCTTCAATGTGCATGTCTAAATGCTCTAAAGAGGTTGCACCAATTAATTTCTAACACCCCATATGGTGTCCGTATCAATGGATGGGGTGGACATAGAACATTGTATTTCACTTCACTCTTAAATCAGTAATGTCCGCCAAAAGTGGTTTGATGCAATTTTGTTTCCCACGGTTAGCTATAATCAACATATTTTGAATGTAATCGAATGTACACTCAAGAACAGGCCTCAAATAGATCTTATAAAGGTAGTGCCCAAATAAATGAAGTTATTCTATTACATTAACATCAAGCATCTGAGAATCTTGAGTAGGAATCCCACATAGAGAATGTCAGCCATCAAATAATGAAAATGTATGAAATAACATATCGATCATCTAAAATAGGTGATTTTAGTGGTTGTTGGATAATGCATCCAGCAAATTTCCAAACCAAAATTTGAAAAATCATAAGAGAAGTTGCATGAATATAAACCATACCAGTTCAGGAATCACCCCAACTTTCAAGGACAGGTGATCAGTTAATTAAACCTTCAAATTCAATAAACAATGTTCAATGATTTGAAGAAGAAGAACCGGAATAGCCCCAGCCTGCCGGGTTGGGGGATTTTTCACAACTACAATCCCCTCCTCAATAGAAGTCAATTTTCTCTCGATTAGGGAAGAATACACAAAGAGAGATCACAACTAAACATTCCAAGGATTCCCTTTAGGTCACTATCTATCAAACAGATCATGAGAATCCATCATATAGGAGAACATAGTCTCATCGAAGAAACAAGGGGATATGATCTTACTAATATACTGATAGAATTCCATCAATGCATTATGAGTCAGTAAATTTCATTAACACCATTGTAGAAGATCCTCTATAAAATGAGTCCAGTTCATGGGAATTAGAATATGATGTTCTTATCCATAATATGGTACACACTAAAGAAAATAAAGAAGGTGCATGTACACTAAATCCTGGGATTATCGAGAATCTAGGTATGCCTTCAAATAACTAACGCTCACCCCTTCAAAAGGCATCTAACATCAGGAAATGTAAAATTTAGATTCAATCAAAAATTTCCACTAGGTAAGGTCAATCACTTTTTCTTGAAGAGAGAGTTTCATTTCAATAAGAGGAAATTAAGGACTTGAAAAGACTCAATACAGAGTTACTTCGAAGAAGAATTTTTGCTAAACATTCTTCCAAGGTAAGTCCTCAACTTCCACATCCTATAAGAGATCTTCAGAAAGAAGATTTGTAGTAACTATAGATGCAGATAATGAGTTAACTCCATTGGGTAAACAACCAAGTTAGGACCAAACACATCCTGGTAGGTTTGTACCCATGGGTTATCCATGGAAAATACCAGCACCCCCACCAGTGGTTTTTACAGTCATTACACTAGCTCAAGCTCTAGTTGTTGTACCTGAATAGGTTACAACTCATATAGATATCCCCCAAAGGGATATGAACACAATTGAAGCACTAAAAACTCGATTGGAAGCTATAGAGGAATGATGTGATCCAGTTCAGTAGGAAAATAATGTTTAACCTGAATAGTTGGACCGGATTCCTCCCACACCAAATTTTGTGAATACCACATTTCCATTCTTCAATGGTTCGAGAGATCTGTAACAACACTTAACACATTTCATTTCTCATTGTGATCCCATGATGGGAACTCCTCAATAACATGAAGTCATAAAGCTTAGGTGTTTTGTGCAGTCACTATAGGGACCAACTTTTATCTAGTACACAAGTTTACAATATCGATCAATTAATAGATGAGAAGACATCTTCTAGAAAGTACTTCTTCAATTTAGCTCAACAATACCAAAGATGACCATTTTTTATATTACCAATTGTAAAAAAAAGGGTCAATGAAAGAGTTTCATATGTCGTTGCATGATGGAAAGGATTAAAATATTCCTTGAGTATAGGACTCCCCCATGAAGAGTTGGTGCCAATTTTTTTTGGAAAATATACGTGATGAGTTACGCACTCCATAGATTCCTGTAAAATAAATAGGAGGGTTTAGAGACCTTACTTCAATTGCTCATCAGATAGAAGATTCCATTATATAAACTGAGTCTAAAACTCATGTAATTCTATCATATCTGGGGAGGAGAACAATGAGAGTAGATGCAGCTACCGTTACACTCAAAAAATCACCTATACCTACATCCACTTCAAATCCATCATCGTATCGAAGGGTTCCACCTCCAGAGCATCACCAGCAATGACTACCTCATCAAGATGATGAAACAAATCAAAGGTGGAAATAGTTTGAGGAATTAAAAATAAATTTTTATTCCTTTAGGAATAAACATATTTCTAGTTACATCATCTCATCCTTGGAAAATAAATTGCTTCAGTTAATAAGGTCAAAGAAACCAAAAAAATAAGGAGCTGAATATCTTAAGAATTATTTTACCTTTCACCCGATGTTAGGGAATCCCATTCAAGAGTGTTTTGTTTTGAAGGACCTCCTAAAAAATGGTAGACTCTGGACCAGTGAAACTAAAATTTTAGTTATCCAAAGTAGTATGTGTTACTGCTACTGATCCAGAGGAAGAAGGTGAATGGAAGTAAGTCAAAAGTAAAAATGTGAAGAAATATGATGATTGGATGATCAGTAAAATGATCAACCGAACTCATGAAATTTTAAGAACATAGTTGAAACAACCGACTGTGTCTTCTACCACTCCTACCATAGTAAAACCACTTTCATCAAAAGGTTAATTCTCAAATAAGTGAGGTGATCAGAAGGACAAAGGGTAGTCAGAAAGAAGATGAGATCTTGTCATGGAAAGATTTTCCTTTAACCTTGAAGATTTCATTCCATATGCTTCCAAAGTACGAGAACCTCCCCACCAAATGGCACAAATAGAACCAACCTGTCAGGAATATTCTTCATCAGATGAATAATTGATCTTTGGTTATGTCAATGTTATCCTCTTAATGGATCCTTTTTCCAATGGTGATTTTAATTATAATGATCCAAGGATCCTTGTTCATAATTGGGGAACTAGAGGAAGAGGCCATTGTTGAGGATATAGGGGAAGACAGGGGAAATCTAGAAACCATCATATTATCTCTACCCCTGTTCGAACCATTTATGCAACAGAAACTTATAAAAGATCCATTCAGCGGGCTCAACAAGAACAATGAGTTTCTTCTATGCAAGAGAGGTTCGATTCTGACATGATTATTTTGGAGGATGTATTAGAAGTCACACTATCTTCCTCTCAGCAATTAGATAGAACTAGTCAGTATAATCTACAAAAGACCGAAGTATTTATAGCTTATGATCCGTCAAAAGGTACATTTACATCAGAATCATCAACTTCTAAGACACCTACAAAACTGCATTTCAATGCTGGGCATAGCAGACCTTTGGATAAAAAGTATGATGTTTTGAAATAACTAGACCATGTACTGGCCAAGTTATCAATTCTGGATGCCTTGAATATATCAAAATATATTCGAGAAGCATTATTGAGACTTTGTCAATTCCTCAAGAGGTTAAAACTAAAGTTGATGTAAGTGGGGTTTAATATATAGAGAATGATCGTGTTGAATATCATGTAGTCATATCTTTTATAGATGAAGATGGAGACAATTTTTCACATGGACATATCATACCCTTGTATTAATCTGGGAATGTTAATGACATAGAAATCTGACAAGCCTTCATTGATATTGGCTCCAGATCCAAACTCATTCCTGTTCGTACACTTCATCGATTGAGGTTGAATGAATCTGACTTATCTCTTTACACATTAATGTAACAAGGATATGAAAATAATGATCAATAACCTCTTGGAAAGATTACGCTTAGATCTCAATTTGGAGGTCGTGTGTCTAATTAATATTTCATGGTTGTCCTTCTTGAAACAACCTTCAACATTCTTCATGGAAGTCCTTGGCTGCTTCAACATGCATCCATACCTTCTTCATTCCACCAATGTCTTATGTACTATTTCAATGGTCAAATTGGGACATTTATGGTGGCAAGGATTTGCTCAAAACATGTGAATATTTATACATTGAGGTATAATTTTATCACACAAAAGGAACGTGGCCCATGATAAATGAAATAACCAGTGTTAATACTCCAAATGGTCTGGAAAAGATTCCATCAAACCCATTCAAACATTTGATAACAGATTATGTGTTACCCATCAATCAAATCAAAAGGGTAAAACCAAATCAAATAACTCATCTGGTGACTTCCCTAATGTTGATTGTAGAAACTGAGCCTAATAACATGGAAGAAACTGTTGATTTGCTATGAAGTGATGGAAGCTTAAATAGAAATGTCTTTGTATCATCTTTTGAACTACAACAAGCCTCTACTTCGTTAATCAGAGTAGAAGAAGTTTTCTTAATTTTAGAGGAAGATAAAGATGTTGATTCCCAATCCATCATCTCCTATTTATTACCCTAGAAAGACCCTTCATCATCTGTAGGGTCAGAAATAGTGGCCTCTTCTTCAGGATGTTCAAATATTGACTCCTCCCAAAACTCTGGATGATTTTACTCGTCGTATACTATGCAAGTAGAAACAGAAGAGGTAATACATAATGAAGAAGAGGAGGAGGATCTCCGGGATACTCCTCCAGCATCTTAGGAAGGTGTCACTACCACTGTGGATGAGCTAAGAGAAATAAATATGGTTACATAAGAAGATCCATTCCCCCACTCTAATTAGCGCGACTATGACCTCTGAAGAGAAGGAGGTGTATACATCAATTATAAAAGAACCCAGAGATATATTTTCTTGGACTTATACAGAAATTCCCAGACTTAATCCGGATGTAGCTAGTCATCATTTGGGTTTTCCCTACGAACATCGTGGATTCAAGCAGGAAGTAAGAAAAATACACCCAATTCATTACTCTAAAATTAAATCTGAATATGATAAGCATATAATGTCAAACTTTTTCAAGGAGATTCAATATCCCAAAGAGATATCCAACATTGTCCTAGTGAAAATGAAGAATGGGAAAATCAAATATTGCATTGATTTTTGAAATCGTAACCAGTATTGTCCTAAAGATGATTTTCCAATTCTGATTAGAGAGCTTTTAATTGAGGAAACAACTAGATATGAAGATCTTTCATTCATGGATGGATACTCATGGTATAATAAAATCTGTACGGCCCCATAGGATGAATAATCTACAGCCTTCAGAGCCCCTAAAGGCGTGTTTTACTATCGAGTAATGTCCTTTGGCTCACAGAATGTTGGTGCAACATACCAACATGGCATGCACGATATCTTCAAACACTTTTAAGGAATTTTTTTGAATGTTATGTGGATAATTTCGGGGTCAAATACAGACAATGTTCCAATCCATTGGGTGATCAGGAGATCATATTCAATAAACATCGGTAACACAGTTTGAATATAAACCCCTTGAAATGTGCTTTTGGGGTTTCCTCTGGAAGGATCCTTGGCTTCGTTGTACGCCATCGTGGAAGAACCCAGATCTTCATTTCAGGTATGTCTTTACTTTTCTAGAGTCTTTGATAATTTTTTTGGAGTTTCTGGAATTTTTTGAAGTACATGCTATGTACTTTCTGAGTACACTCCATGTACTCTTTTCCCACTCGAAACCGTGTACAGGCTGTGTCCGGACCACACACACGGTGTGTAGGGGTGACATGGAGGCTGATTTTGGCGGAGTACGGAAAAACCCACTACACGTCGTGTACTTTAAATATACACGCCGTGTACTTTTCTTTTTTCACTGAATAGACTGGGGTCGCGCCTAATCACCATAATAATCTTCTTCTAGGTATGGTTTGACTGAGAGACACCGTAGAGCCGTGAAAATTCTCCGGATTCCCGAACCTCCATCGGTTCTCTGATTGGAGCTATGTTGATTGCATTGGAAGTGCAGCGGTGAGTTCTTCCTTTTTCTTGAGCCTAGTTTTCCAATTATTTCTCCTTCTCAAGTTATATAAGGTTGAACTTTTTTTTTGTTTTCTCATATCTACGACGTTCTATGGAGAATCAACTATTGTGGTACAAGTATATCGATCTCCTTGGATCATGGTAGGTGGTTTTTGCATTACCGTTTAATGTCTCTGAGTTTATGTGTGAATATCCACTGATACATGTGAACGGGGTATTGTGTGTTACCCCTTTTTTCCATAATTGTTTTCCTTCCTTTCTTGTAAGCTTTGTGTAGAAGTAATTTGACCATGTCAGCGTATAATTTTTTGTTCTTGGTTGTATTTTTCCCATGCTTTATTCTGTTTACGACCTTTGGGTCTCGTTTGCCTTTGGTAGCTACACCTGTTTTCATACCTTGCGGTTATAGGTTGAAGTGAAACTTGTGACATGCTTGTTGCCTTGTAGACTGTTTATCTAAGTAGATCTATAGGTGTACATTGGTTAGCCAACTATATATATAGGCGTACTTTGGCATTATAGAATTATTATGCACTGACTGGCATTGGGATGAGAGAACCTGGTGCTATAGACTATAAGGGATAGACCGAGTGAGCTTCCCAGAGAGTCTTAGATATTACAAACTACAGAAGGGATGGACCGAGTGAGCTCCTAGAGAGTCTTGGATTTTATAGACTACAGGAGGGTAGACCGAGTGAGCTTCCTCATAGAGTCTCACCTTGTTTGAATCTCTTTAAGAACCTTCCCAGGCTAGAGGATGGATTTACTGAGTGAGCTTCATTAGAGAGTATGTGGTATACCTGAGGCTATAGGAGGAATTGACTGAGATAGCTTCCTCAGAGAGTCTCTAGACCTTGGGGTAAGAAGGGTTAGACCGCATGATCTTTCTCAAGAGTGTCCCTAACTACCCTAGACTATAAGTGGGATTGACCGAGTGATCTTCCCCAGAGAGTCTCATAAATTCATATGACCAAGATAGAGCGGTTAGGCTGAGTGCACTGCCCAGAGGGTTGTGGTACATCATGGATAGGACCAGAGGGGATGACTGCGAGTACATCCCAGAGGGTTTTCTGCTTATTATCTTTTTGTTTCACTACTGTTGATTGGTTGTGGATTGATTTCTATTATGTATCATTCGGTTTTACAGCTTACTGTTTACTGCCTACTGCTTGCTGTTGTTGTTTACTACTTATTGTACCTTTACCGACCATATACTCACCGACTGTTAGGCACAGATCTTTGGGTGGTTTCCTATTGGGATTTTATCTCACACCCTATTTGGGACATGCTTTTGGGCCCAAGCAGACTATGTTGTTGCAGGTATAGACAAGGGAAAGCACCCTTCGACTTATGGAACTTGATTTCTTGGAGCAGGAGAGCATGGGACCAAGCTTTGGATTGCGATGCTGAGGAGCTATTTACTTTTATTTTGTACTTGTTTTGGTACTATAGTGTTTTCCAGTATTGTGACTTGTTTGTCTTCTTTCCTAGTTATGTATCATGCATCATTTCATATATACAGATGTGCTCCAGTTTGTTGAATTAGACTTCCGTTGTTATATTGTTTGTTATTTCTTCTTCCGCTGTTGCATGTTTATTTTTCTTCCGCTGTGTACTCTGCCAATGAGGGCATAGTTTACCCACTATCACACCCAAGCCCTTTATATTAGTTGACAGCCTCTAGCGTTTGGGGAAATGTGCTTGAGGCCATGTAGCCAACCGGGTACGGGGTGCCTCTGGGTGGCTTCCAGAACTGGGACGTTACAAAGTGGTATCAGAGGAATTCTTTTCTCTTGAATTTCTATTTGGAGACTTAGCCAGGGTTAGGACGGATTCAGTACTTGGTAATAAGCTGTTCCTAGGAGTAGCTAACCTGTGTATAGGGAAAATCCATACTACATTTTTTATTGCAGTTTTCTGGTTTTGAGATGTTACAGTTGATACGAGTTCACCAAGAATGATGCACATGCTTTATACTGTTATTGTTTTGATATTATGGTTCTATTTCTGTCACAACCCGACGAGATGAGGGTATGACATATAATGCATCATATAGTCACTTGTATAAATCACATGCCATGAATTTTTTCCATGCCATCTAGGGTGGATTAGCGATTTCATGTTGTTTTGATAGACTTTGTGTAGATTATTCATGCTGTTGTGATAGATGCTTGATAGAGTCTCTGCTGCATTGTTGGAGGATTTTTTATTGTACATTGTTTATATGAACACCAAATTTTGATTCTTGAGGTGTTATGGGCCCTCTTGAATCAGAAATTGGTGGATCATGATCCTTTTTTCTCTTGTACATGACTGGAGGGGATGCCAAGCTTTGATTCGCGGAGAGTATGGGCCCCACAAATTAGAATTTGGCACCTCTTTGCCTTGTTTTCAGTGTTTCTAGGCCACTGTGCAGTTTCTGAGCTACTATCCAGAAAAAACCAGAATACACGATGTGTACTTTCTGGTTACAAGTCGTTTAGTTTTTAGGCCATGTTACTGACTATGTGTGCAGGGACCCGGTGTTGTGAAAATAACTTCAGGAACACGCCGTGTATGGTCTATACATGCCTTGTAGTGTAGAGCCTTGTACCCAGCCATGTCACTAACAACACGGGTCAGGGAAGCTCGAGTAGAGCACGCCATGTTGTAAAGGAACATGCTGTGTTGTTTTGTCCCAGGTACTCGGCCGTGTCCCGAACAACATGGGTCGGCGTGACCTTCCCTAAGACACGTCGTGTTGCTTTCGGAACACGCCGTGTAGTCTTTCCCAGGTACCTGGCTGTGTCACGAACAACACGGGATGATGTCACCTTCTACTATACATGACATGTTTGTTCGGAACACGTCATGAAAGGGACATCCGTGTAGATGACTGTGTAACTAACAACACGGGCCGCCAAGGAAGTGTCTAGTACACGCCGTGTCCCTAGGGAACATGCCGTGTAGTCTGAGGTTAGTTTGAACCGTGTGGGTTAGCCATGTAAGGAGACTCGGGCAGGGGTTTAGAGGTCAGGTACACACCATGTGTGGGAACAATATGCCGTGTAGTTTGGGGTGTTACATGACCTTTCGGGTAGGGGTACATGCCCATGTTAATGGCTTAAGTATACACGCCTTGTAGTTTTTATACACACCGTGTAGTTGTGTTTTGTAAAACTTGATAGTTTCTTCCCCCTGTTCCCATTTTGTAGTCTTGTGTTTTCTGCCTTTGTTAATCCATATCTAAGGTGTGCCTTTGATCTTTCAGAGCTATGCCTCCGAGACATCCTCTTATTGTACGTTAGTTTCTAGACAGTGATTAGACAATGGATATAGCCGATCAGGGACCTCTAGTAGATCCTCCTGCTATGCCATCCTTGACACCAGCAGTTATACCCGTCGCACGCGCTGATGCGCAGTTCCGGGAGGACTTCCTAAGGATGATGTAGACATTTCAGGGAGCGCTGTCTCCAACCCCATCGATGGCTAAGTTGACGCGGGTTTTCTAGGAGCAACATCCTCTTACTTTTTCAGGGGATGGATGAACCCAGGATACAGAGCCATGGTTCGAGGACACACTGACCATCTTTGAGAACCTAGAGATCACTTTGGAGAAAAGGGTAAGGCTGGCTACTTATATGCTTCGGGACACCTCCAAGAGGTGGTGGGAGGTGATCTCACAGTCAAGGTTTCAGCAGGATACGTCTTGGGACGAGTTTTGATTCACCTTCTATGACTAATTCTATCCGGAGACCCTGAGGGCCAATCGAGCCCAGGAGTTTATGAGTCTGCAGTAGGGTACTGTTTCTATTATGGAGTACTCATCTCGTTTCACTGAGCTGCAGTGTTTTACACTGATCCTAGCAGGTGATGAGTTGTTTCTCTCTCGGAAGTTTGAGGACCGTCTCAGGTAGGAGATCTGTTCATAGGTGAATATCTTCCAGTTAACTTATATATCCTTCATCATCAACCAAGCGCTGATCACTAAACACAATATGAGGGATTCTGGAGCAGTGACCAAGGGAAGTTCGTCATCCAGAGCTAGTTTTCCTCCTATGGACAATAGGAAGCATCGCAGAGTCTTCTCGAGGAGATCGAGGCTCAAGGGATGCATCTTCTGGAAACCAGTTTGCGTGCTACCAGTGCTGTAGGAGTGGGAATACTAGGCCTTAGTGCTAGAGAGATCCGTTGAAGTGCCGGTCTTACGACAAGATGGGCCATCTTCAGTGTTTCTGTCACATCTTCTCACCTTCAGCTGGTGGTAGGGGTTCCTCTATGACCCCGTGTTATGGAGATGCTTCAAAAGTTTCCCACTAGTCCCGGAACTGGAGTTCTTCCGATCGATTAGGCCGAGGTGGAGGTCGCGGCCATCATGATCAGTCACCAGGTCATTAGCTTCAGCAGAGTGGATCAGCTTAGAGCAGTCTACCAGGGGCGTAGGGCCACAGTGCAGGACAGTCTTTCACCATGGAGTAGACATATTAGAAACAAGATCCCATCCCTTCTACAGTTCGAGGTACGATATTAGTAGCCTCATTTTTATCTTCAGCCCTTTTCTATACTGGTGCCTCCCCTAACATTATCTCTTTTTCTGTTTTGGAGAGCCTTGGGCTCTGTATCTTTTTATCTTCTGAATTGTTGACTCTTGACACACCTTTGTGAAAGAGGACGTCTAGCGTACTTCAGTGCAGAGAGTTCCCTCTTGAGGATGCGGGGTGTCACTTCTTATGGGACCTATATGTCATAGACATGACGAGCTATGAGGTTATTCTTGGGATGGACTGGTTAGTTCCTTTCCAGGAAGTCATCAATTACTATAGCCACAGTGTGAGTTTTGTATCACCATAGGGCAGATCATTCCTTCATAGAGGTGTGTGGAAGGTCCAGGTGGGTAGAGCTGGACCCGGGCATCATGGGCTAGGGGATGTTACATTCCAGATTGCTAGTATTTGTCTGGACGACCAGGGGACTTCACAGTTAGACTTTCCTCCAGCGGTGGATTGTTTCAAGGGTGCCTTTCCAGAGGACTTTTCAGGTTTACCTCCAAGGTGTGAGGTAGACTTCTCGATTGAGCTCATTCCAGGAGTGACACCGGTGTCCATTCCTCCTTATAGGATGGCTACAACTGAGTTGAAAGAGCTCAAGAAGCAGCTGGAGGAGTTAAAAGAAAAGGGTTTCATCCAACCCTGTACCTCTCTTTGGGGTTCTCCTGTCCTATTTTCAAATAAGGAAGATGGTACCCTTCATCTTTGTGTGGATTATCGGAAGCTAAACCAGTTGTTGATCAAGAACTGATATCCCTTGCTGAGGACCGATAACCTCTTTGATCAGCTTCGAGGATCCCGAGTGTTCTTGAAGATCGACTTGATGACTGGTTATCATCAGTTGTGCGTTAGACCATCAGATATACCTCTAACAGCCTTCTAGAGCAGGTATGGTCTTTACGAGTATATAGTCATTCCGTTCGGTCTTAAGAATATGCCTGCAGTCTTCATGGCATAGATGAACCGAGTGTTCCATCTGTACTTGGACTCCTTTGTCGTGGTCTTCGTGGATGATATCTTGGTGTACTCTCACACTCGACACAACCATGCCACACATCATGAGATCATTCTGAGTACACTAAGAGAGCATCGGCTGTATGCTAAACTCTCGATGTGCGACTTTTGGATGGATCAGATTCACTTATTGGGTAACGTCATCTCAGAGGCAGGAGTATCTGTGGACCCATAAAAAGTGAGAGCTATAGTTTCCTGGGAGCAGCCGAAGAATATATTTGAGGTGCAGAGTTTCCTAGGGCTGGCCAGATACTATAAACACTTCATACATGACTTCTCGCGGCTTGCTACACCGTTGATAGGTCTGACCAAGAAGGGGGAAAAGTTTTTATGGTCAGATTCTTGTGAGTCAGCATTTCAGGAGCTGAAAGGGATGTTGACGTCAGCACCAATACTAGTCTTGCTAGAGTCGAGAAAGGGCTATACTGTTTACTATGATGCTTTGGGTATCAGTCTAGGAGTTGTGCTTATATAGGGAGATGGGATCGTTGCTTATAGGTCTAGGCAGTTGAGGCCACACGAGAGAAACTACCCGACACACGATCTAGAGTTGGTAATAGTTTTTTATACCTTACACTGTGGGAGACACTATCTTCTGGGAGAGCACTTTGTGGTTTTTACCAACCACAAGAGTCTCAAGTATTTCTTCACTCAGCGCGATTTGAATCTGAGACAACACAGGTGGGTCGAGTATCTTCAGTCTTTCGACTTTGAGCTCTCCTGTACGCTGGTAATGGGCAACGCTGTGGCTGATGCATTGAGTAGTAGAACTCAGATCCAGGTAGTTCAAGAGGACAATAGTGAGTGGAAGCTTATGGCTCTGTTCTCTGATATGTATCTGGAGGTGCACGATAGGCAGGGATAGACTGTCTTATCTTCTATAGCTATCACCTCTACACTTCTTGATTTTGTACAAATGAGGAAGCTATCAGACTCAGAGGCCTTGGTCCTTCGGGAGAGTGTGTCAGGAGGGGACCCTCTTCCTAGATGGATAGTGGGTGAGGATGAGATATTGCGCTTCTAGGGACACGTATGGGTGCCAGCAGACATACCCGAGGAGATGATGTGGGATTTTCATTCCTCGGTTTGGGCAGTTCATCCTGGCATTACCAATATGTATCATGATCTACATCGCCAGTACTGGTGGCCAGGTATGAAGAGATATGTTGCTGGTTTTGTCATGAGATATTCTACTTGTCAGTAGGTGAAAACAGAGCATCAGCGACCATTAGGGATTTTACAGCAGTTACCCATTCCGAAGTGGAAGTGGAACGATGTCGTGATGGACTTCATGTCTTGGTTACCAAGGTCACCTCGAGGAAGTGATTCTGTTTGGGTCGTCATTGACAGGATTACAAAGGTATCACACTTCTTACTGATCAAGGAGACCTTCAGTGTTGATGATCTGGGATGACTATACATCTGAGAGATTTTACGTCTATATGGAGTTCTGCACTCCATTATTTCAGACATGAATGTGCACTTTACCTCTCGGTTTTGGAAGGGACTTCAGAAGGCCTTGGGTACACAAGTACTTTTGAGTACAACATACCATCCCCAGACTGATGGCCAGTCCGACTGAACGATCCAGATGCTTGAGGATATGCTCCAAGATTGAATTCTATACTTTGGCGGTTCTTAGGAGAAGCATATACCTCTTGTGGAGTTCGACTACAAAAATAGTTTTCAGGTGACCATTCTGATTGCACCATACGAGGCATTGTATGATAGGCCATGATGATCACCCTTATGCTAGCTGGAGGCAAGAGAGGTAGCTTTGCTAGGACCTCGTCTTGTTAAGGAGACCTCCGATCTGATAGAGTTGATTCAGAAGAGGATGGCTATAGCACAGTCACGACAGAAGTCTTATGCTGATCAGCGGAGACGACCTATGGAGTTCGAGGGCAGAGATCATGTTTTCCTGTGTGTCACACCGAGGTTGGAAGACAAGAGGATTCAGAGACAGGTTAAGCTTTCACTGTGGTACGTCGGGCCGTTTGAGGTATTGGAGAGAGTTGGGATGGTTTCCTATCAGTTGTAACTACCTCAGAGGTATTGGGCTATGCACGACATCTTCCACGTCTCCCAGCTCTGTCGTTACTTTTCAGACCCATCTCTTGTCTTTCAGCCCAAGGAGGTTGAGCTTGAAGCGGATGCGTCGTTTGAAGATCATTCTATCTGGATTGTTGATCGCTATACAAAGGTACTCCAAGGCTGGTCTGTTCCTCTGGTATGAGTGCTATAGCAGCACAGGCAAGTAGATGACGAGACTTGGGAGAGGGAGGCCGAGGTTCGATCGTAGTGGCCGGAGCTGTTCAAGGTTTCTTCTTCTACGTCCATCTAGGGAAATTCAGGGATGAATTTCTTTATGGGGAAAGTTTGTAAGAACCCGGATCTTCGTTTCAGGTATGTCCTTCTTTTTCTGGAGTCTTTGAGAGTTTTTGGAGTTTTTGGAAAATTTTGAAGTACATGCCAT
The DNA here is from genome assembly GCA_963277665.1 of Viscum album. Taxonomy (NCBI): domain Eukaryota; kingdom Viridiplantae; phylum Streptophyta; class Magnoliopsida; order Santalales; family Viscaceae; genus Viscum; species Viscum album. Next base: position 373,247,854 of record OY728133.1, on the reverse strand, counting down.
GTACTTTCTGAGTACACACTGTGTACTCTTTTCCCACTCGGAACCGTGTGCAGGCCATGTTCGGACCACACACACAGTGTGTAGGGGTGACGTGGAGGCCGATTTTGGCGAAGTACGGAAAAACCCACTACACGCCGTGTACATTAAAAATACACACCGTGTACTTTTATTTTTTTCACCTAACGGACTGTGGTCACGCCTAATCACCATAATCATCTTCTTCTAGGCCTAGTTCGACCGAGAGATTCCTTACTGCCGCGAAACTTCTCTGGATTCCCGAGCCTCCATCCGTTCTTTGATTTGAGCTTTTTTGATTGCGTTGGAAGCGCGTCAGTGAGTTATTCCTTCTGCTTGAGCCTTGTTTTCCAATTCTTAATCCTTATCAAGTTATCTAAGGTTGAACATTTTGTGCATTTTCTCATATCTATGATGTTCAAGGGAGAATTAGCTGTCATGGTTTATGTATATCAATCTATTAAGATTGAGGTAGGTGGTTTGTGCCTTACTGTTCAAAGTCTTTGATTTTATGTGTGAATTTCCACCGATACCTGTGAACGTGGTATTGCGTGTTACCCCTTTTTGCCTTTGTTTTTTTCCTGTCTTGATTATATGCTTGTGTAGAAGTCATTTGACCATTGTAGAGGATAATTTGTTGTGCATGGATATATTTTTCCCTTGCTTTATTCTATTTATGACCTATGGGTCTCGTTTGCCTTTGGCTACTACTCCTGTTTTCATGCCTTGCGGTTATAGGTTGAAGTGAAACTCATGGCATACTTGTTTCTTTTTAGACCATTTAGCTAAGTAGCTCAATATGTATAAATTGGTTAGCCAAGTAGCTCTATAGGTTTACTTTGGCCTTATAGCATTATTATACACTGACTGGCACGAGGCTGAGAGAACCTGGTGCTATAGACTAAAAGGGATAGACCGAGTGAGATTCCCAGAGAGTCTTAGATATTACAGACTACAGAGGGGATGGACCGAGTGAGCTCCAAGAGAGTCTTGGATTTTATAGACTACATGAGGGTAGACCAAGTGAGATTTCTTAGAGAGTCTTACCTTGTTTGAATCTCTTTCTGAACCTTCCCAGGCTAGAGGTGGAATTGACCGAGTGAGCTTCCTCAGAGAGTCTGTGGTATCCCTGAGGCTATATGAGGAATTGAACGAGATAGCTTCCTCAGAGAGTCTCTAGATCTTGTGGCTAAGAGGGTTAGACCGCGTGATCTTCCTCAAGAGAGTCCATGAATACCCTATACAATAAGGGGGATTGACCGAGTGATCTTCCCCAGAGAGTCTCATATATTTATATAACCAAAACAGAGGGGTTAGGTTGAGTGCACTGCCCAGAGGGTTATGGTACTTCTTGGATAGGACTAGAGGGGATGGCTGCGACTACTTCCCAGATGGTTTCCGGCTTATTAGATATTTGTTTCATTGCGATTGATTGGTTGTGGATTGATTGATGCTATGTATCATTTTGTTTTCCCGCTTACTATTTACTACCTACTTCTTGCTGTTGCGGTTTACTGCTTATTGTACTTTTACCTACCGTATACTCACCGACTGTTAGGCACAGATCTTCGGGTAGTTGCCTACTAGGATTTTTTCTCACACCATGTTTGGGCCATGATTTTGGGCCCAAGTAGACTATGTTGTTTCAGGTATAGACAAGGGAAAGCACCCTTCAACTTCTGGAACATGATTGCTTGGAGCAGGAGAGCATGGGATGAAACTTTGGTTTGCGATGTTGTGGAGCAGTTTACTTTTATTTTGTACTTGTTTTGGTATGGTACTGTTTTCCAGCATTGTGACTTGTTTGGATTCTTTCCTAGTTATTTATCATGCATCATTTCATATATACATATGTGCTCCAGTTTGTTGATTTAGTCTTCCGCTGTTATATTGTTGGTTATTACTGCTTCCGCTATTGCATGTTTATTTTTATTCCGTTGTGTAATCTGCCAATGAGGGCATAGTTTCTCCATTATCACACCCAAGGCCCTCGCTGCTAGTTGACAGCCTTTGGCATTTGGGGAAATGTGCTTGAGGCCAAGTGATCAACCGGGTAAGAGGCGCCTTTGGGTGGCTTCCGAACCTGGGACATTACACATCGTGGTATCGAAGTTGGTCCCACAAAAACAAAATCATTCCATGGTATGACACCTCCCCAAAATTTGAAAGAATTAAGAGGAATCGAAGGAAATTTGGACTGTATTCAATGCTTCATCAGAAATTTTTCAATAAAGTGCTTTCCCTTCCCAAGATTAATGAATAAGGGAGTCATATATCAGTGGAATTAAGACTACCAAGAAGCATTTGATACCCTCAAGAAATATCTCTTGAGTCCACCAGTATTAATTTCACCTATTGAAGGAAGATAGCTTATTCTATATGTGACAACATTAGATCAATCACTGGGTGTCTTCATTGCCAGAAAGAATGATGCTGGGAATGAAAAAAATATTTACTCTCTCAGTTGAACTATGATTGATGTGGAAACTCGGCGTTAAAGTATTGAAATGTGTTGTATGTCATTAATATTTGCTGTTAAGAAATCGAGGCATTACCTGAAATATCATGAGGTCCAATTGGTATCTCTCAATAACCCGCTCAAATTTATCCTTAGTCATCCTATGCTTACAGGGCATCTGGCACAGTGTGCAGTTATTTTCCAACATTTTGATATCTAGTTTGTGCCATAGGAGGCAATAAAAGGCCATGATCTGGATGACTTCCTTGCTAAATGTCCATCTTCAAAAGATAAATCCTTAAATACTGAACTTCCTAATGAAGAGGTCTTCTATATTCAGGATAATTCCCAAAATACGGAGATGTAATTTGATGGTGCCTCTATAAGTCTAACATGGAGGAGAATGGAAAACCCTAAACTCAACATAATAGGGTTATGAATTGTCCTTATTTCCCCAGAAAAGGTAGTGTTTCATTACTTCTTCCTATTTTTAGAAGATGGTACCAATAATGAGGTAAAATATCAAGATATTATTGCCGGTTTAGAATTGGCCCTTCAGGTGCAAGCGAATCACTTAAAAGTGAAAGGTGATTCAGAATTAGTAATCAAAAAAATAAATGGGGAATATTCTATCAGAAAAGAAGAGTTAATCCCTTTTTGTGATTATGTCTAAGGGTTAATGGATTAATTTACCTCAGATCCGACACTGTCTTATGTCTCATGATCACAAAATACCCAAGCTGATGCACTGATTAATGTAGTTACAACCTTAGAATATCGAAATCAGGATTAGATAGTCATAATCACATCCCATAGTCATGTGGTCACACCTTTTTCTCAAACAATAATGTTGGAAATTAATGATATTAGCCATATTTTTGAGCCCTATGTTCATACCATGGGATGGAGAACACCCATCGTAGAATATCTTCAAAATTGAATAATTCTAATAAATTGGGATGAAAAAGAACAGATCCAATGATGAGAATCCAATTTTACTCTTTATGATAGTACAAACCACCAGAAGATCCTTTAAAAATGAGGCTTCGATGGAATCCTCCTCAGATGTATTGATGGAGAAGAAACTGCAGCTATCATAAAAGAAGTGCATTCAGGAGCTTGTGGTTCTCATCAGTCTAGGCACATACTCACTGATCTGATCCAAAGGTTTGGATACTTTTGGCCTTCAATGAGTTTGGATTATACAAATTTCACTATAAAATGTCATCCCTACCAAGTGATTTCCAACTTCATTCATCAAACCCCAGAGTTTCTACATATAACTAAATACTCCCAGCCATTTTCCACATGTGGAGTGGATATAGTAAGACCCTATCCTCTAGCCATGACAAATTAGTTCAAGAATATTCTTACTGCTACTGACTTCTTCTCTAAATGGATTGAGGAAATACCTCTCAATGAAGTTGGATCCAAAATCATTATTAGTTTGGCTAAAAATAATATCATCACTCAATTTGGTGTCCCTCATACTATTTTGACAGACAATGGAACCAATTTCTTTTCTGTTGATGTAAAAAAGCTATATCAGGAAAATAATATCAAATCTAACCATTCATCTCACTATCATGCATCAACCAATTGACAGATAGAGGTCTTCCATAAGCACCTATCAAATATACTCTTGAATATGGTGTATAAAGATAAATAAATCATGGCCTGATATACTTTTGAATTAATTATGAGCTTATAGGACTACTACCTATACTACCACCCAAGAAACTCCTTATTTATTGGTATACGAAACAGAAGAAGTTTTACCAATTTAAATGCAATTTCCTTCACTAGTAGTTGAAATCTAAGATTAGTTGTCCACAGATGAGAGGTCTCAGAAATGGGTTAATGAGCAAGAATAATTAGACATGAAAAGATTGAATACATAGCATCATTTAGAAGTCTATCAAAATAGAATAGTGTCAGCTTTTAAAAATAATGTTATGATCTGTTCATTTCTTCAAGGAGAACTGGTATTGATCCTCAGGACTCTAATGATACGAGGATAAAAACCTCCAAAAATTGAGCCAAAGTGGGAAGGATATTATTCTATACATAAGGTCTACTCAAATAAAGATTATGCCTTATTCTCAATGGATAGAGAGCACATTACCCCTCCAACCAATGCGAGATTCTTGAAGAAATACATTGGGTAATTGCACAAATAATTTGTCCTCGCTGCATGACAGAGAACTACATAGCCCCAAATGTCCTTAATACAAGACATAAAATTGCACAGTACAATGTCCTAGTTGCAAGACATTAAAATGTGTAACAACTATAAGCATCCATACTACATGACATTAAAATGCATAGCATATTTTTCCTTATTGAATGAAATTAAACTGCATGGCACCATTTTTCGTCATTACAAGATATTCAACTGTACGACTAACATCTTCTATACTTGACATTAGGAGCTTCCATAAGCAAGAATCATGGATATCATTTCTACTCCATAATGGCACATTAGTCCCTATCTTCTCTATGTTTGAGTAAGATCTACATAGGAACCTTGTTTCAAGAACTATGTGTGGCTTGATTCTCATTTATTTGAGATACATACACATTCCTGGATCTCCAATATTGGGCCCACCTTCAATAAAAAAATTTATTTCCCTTTTTTATTCTCCTTTATATGAATCGGATCTATACATAGTACACTTTTAAGATACATGATTTCATTTTCATACTACCTTGTGTCTTAAATTTAATCATTCTTATAGAATGTGTTAAATCCCCCCATCTCCCATGTCAAACACAATTAGTGAGGGAATTGATTGTATAAAGAACTACGTATGACTAGATTCCCATCTATATGAGATACATAAGGACGCCTATATCTTCAATATTGGGCCCATACATGATAAAAAAACCCCTTTATTCCTTATATAAGAATCAAACCAGCATAATGAATGTTTAAATAACTATATATATCTTGATTCCTTCCCTTAGCAAGGAAAATAGTGTCACTTGGATTTTATCCCATAGTATAGCTACATCAAGTCTTTATTTTCACATCAGTTCATCATCATCATTACCGGATGGAAATATAACACCCCTATTCTTCATTTGTTTTTCCTTTGTATTATTAAAGAAGCCCTTACTGCTACTTGTTTCTCACACCGAGAATAGATCACTTGGGCTTAGGAATTGGGTAAAGGGATTCTTTATATAAATATTGTTTCTCAATTTCGTAGGGGGTTATTAATTTCCTCACTTAATGACTTGAAACTGAACAGTATAATGTCCTCATTGCATGAATTTAAACTACACATCACAATATTAATTCCAAAGGAAAAAATGAAAGTCTCCATTTTACATATGAGTCAGATCTATATAAAGGATATTAGTTTCATGGACAATATTGATTCAAATATTTCTTATGTTCATGGAGAATAACCCCATTCTATATTTCACACACTTAATATTTAATGTTTTCAAGATCTTTATAATATTTCATACATTTTCTGGTGATAGATTTTCTAATATCTGAGAATTTTTTTTCATGACTACGCAGTACGTGCCCTTAGGTGGCCGTGCATAAAGTTTTCCTAAATATCTGACATGTCAATCAAAATATTCCATTAATTGGCTATGCAGTATATTCCCTAGATGGATCTTCATAAAATAGCCCCTATAACGGGTTCCTCAAATGATGGTAATTTCGTTCTTGGTTATAGTGTCTTTGTCCCCTTCAAAAATTGTTGACAACATACATGAATCCGTGTTTTAAATATTAATTTTAGCATATTTGTCCCACTATCTTTCTCTCGATCTGAAACTCTTCAATACCATGGTTTATAAATTTACCTCTCTCTGTGTTCAAAGAAATATGAAACAACATTGGAATAACTTGGCCACATATCATATACTGTTTCCATTTTCTGGTCTTGTTGTATGACTTAAAACTACAGAAACCACAACTTCTACATTTGGGAAAGACCTTCATAAAATTCATATTCCTCCAATTCTTTGAAAATCATGGTTGGAAATACCCCCTCTATATTCAGGTACCTTTCTCCATAAACCAAACTCTATGCTTCAAAAAATCTGAATTTCCATAAACTTTCTACATCTTTTAGAAATAGAATGTAAAAATTATTATGAATAATTTTTCCTAACTATGCAGTATGTTCCCTTAGGTGTCCTTGAATAAGTTACCTAAATAATGCGAATATTAGTCAAAAAATTCAACTATTTGGATATGCAACATATTCCCAAGTTGTCCCTGAATAATACATCCCCCATTATGGGTTTTTAAATAATGGTAACTTCGTTCGTGGAAAATACTTCTTCTAATTCCTTTAGCCCCTTTTCCAAAACATTCCTCAGATATAGAAATTCCCAAATCACACTTTACAATTTTCCCTTCCATACATGAATATGGTAGTATGTTTCCAAACAAATTATCAAGAAATTGGGAGAGTCTCATACATTTGGTAAAATATAAAAGTCCTAAAATTAATGCCACACAATTTCCTCACTGCATGTCTTACAACAGCACAATACAATGTCATCACTGCATGACTTAAAACTGCACAATAGAATATCCTCACTGCATGACTTAAAACTACACAGTTTTATATCATAAATTTCCCTTTTTGATAATTTTTCACAATTCTTCATACACCAAATTTGTGTAGAAATGTTTTACCTATTCATGAAATATGTTGGCATAAAATAGACCTTTATTCATAAAATTCATTTTTTTAAAAAGTCACCCACCATGGTCTTGAGTCACCCAAATCTTATTTTCCCTTACCTATCAACAGTAAAATGTTAAATTCCTTTGAGCCCTTTTTCTTGACTATACAGTAAATTCCCTTTAGTGGCCTTGCATAAGTTAACTACATAACATGTATGTTAGTCAAAATACTCCACTATTTGGATATGAAGTATATTCCCTAATTGGTCCGGTGTATTCTAACACCATAACGGGTTTTTCAAATAATGGTAACTTTGTTCTTGGAAGATACTCTCCATTTGTTGAAACAAGTTTTAAATTTTGTGACCATAAAAATCATGTCCCAAGATTCCCCTTGGAAATATATAAATAATATTAAAGTAATTATTAGTCACTATGTCATTTTCGTCATTTAATTACAAATTTATGGTCAAATATATTTCTATATTAAACACTAGACCTTTATAGTCCAACATGAATGACTCCAAACTGCCTACAAAAAAAGACGTAGTACTCACCAAATTGAAAACCTGCAAAGGGAACTCTGAACAAAGGTCATGTACTAGCTCACTAAACATAAATTTTTTATGATTTAGGTAATATTGAGCAATAAATAAAAGAAAATATATAAAGACTGTGGGATTTTCCATACAATCGTAGAAAAAAACAAACTATTCTTATTAGGCCAATTGGAATAATAAGAAAATTCCAATCATCCCCATTATTTTCATTGTAATCATGATTGTCTAACATGAAGGTTTGATGTTTAAGAAAATTCTTCATCGTCATTACCTTTAATATTGCAATCATGGAAAACAGGGATGAGGACACATATGGTTGGAGACAAGAAATCCCTTTAATTTATATGGAATCATAGGGACATCCACAGAAGAGAGCCTCTCTATCATGCATCAAAATAAACTCCCAACATGACTCCTCATTTGTTGAACAACTATATAAGCCATATCAGCTACCTTTTTAAGTATAGATTGGTGATCAACTCTAGCCTCCTCGGCCTGATGAGGTTCTTCCTTAGTGGTTGAAATGGAGGTTATCCCCTCTAATTGGATTTCTCCCAATGTCCAGTTCAATTGATGATGTTTCTTATGAATTACATTCAGTTTCTGTTGAAGATATAATGACTCCTTCATAGATTCCTTGATTTGTTGGATAATTTTAACCTATTTACTATTATGATATTCCTCTATCTCAGCTATTGCATCAAGAAAGCTCTCAATATTGATAATCCATTTAGCCTTATCAAAATCCTTCTACAACTTATGCTCTTACTCCCGTCGTCAAATGGTCTCTTTCATTTCATCATAGACTGGTCGATAATTAAATCCACCAAATCCAAATACGTATAATACTATTGGGAGTTTTCTAAAATGGTACATAAACTCATCCAGAGGTTTCACAGTAATTATGCTCCATATATGTCATCATGTCTTTTATAACTACATACCAAGAGAATATTTTATATCTCAATCTGATTCGGAGTCACTATCATGACGTAAAATGTACTCTAGAAATAGATCACTTATGGAGATTCCTTGTTCTGCTTCTCTCAAAATAGTAGAAGATTCAGCTTCGGTTGATGTCTGAGCCAACATGGAAGCTTCACCTTCTTATCTAACTGTGGAAGCTGATATCCCTAAATGATAAATCGTGGTCATTTTCAGATTCAAAAAAAATGGTAGAAATAGAGTATGATCCAGGAAACCGATGATATTTACGCAATAATTAGTTGGCCATTTGATTGGATTCATCCCTGTTATTATTAGCATCAACATGTTGAGTAGATAATTCTTGAGGAGGGGAAATCTCCTGAGTTTTCCCAATTTTAATAATTAACGGTTCTAGAATGTCTCTTTTTAAGGGATCCTCAATGGGTATTTCTCCAGCTTCAGAAAAAGAAGGATAGAGTGGAATGACCTGTTCCTGAAGAGATTTTGCAACATTTTCTATAGATAAAGCCACATATGGTGAGATTTTATGTCAAGTATCAAGTAAAAGAAGAAAAATTATGTATGGAAAGTGCAATAATGGGAACATACGTCCTTGAAATTCCTCATGAAAATCCACAAACTCTTAGATGGAACCAGGAATATAAATATTTGGAATATGGGTGTCCATCATTTCAGTGTATATGACCTAGAATGTTATAGCATCCTCCCCATTAAAGGAATCCAAATAATGTTGGCTAATGCCCAAATTTCCTCTGCTGAAATTCTGTTCCATTGGTTATTTGATTGGTATGGCATCATCAGATATTACCATGTTTGAGCCAACATTAGTATTTATTTCAGACTACCTTGGGTGCTCATTCCTTTCTTCTGGAGTGATAGGAATATCAATATTGGTTATTTCAGAATCCATTAAAAAAGGAAAATGATCTGAAATAAGTTGAAAAAAGAATATTATAAAATAATTTAATATTCAAGAGAAATTTATTTGATTCAACATGTCTTTTCTCTCTCTCAATGGAGTTGTAAACATGTATAGATGAATCTTTTGACGATTTATCTGCTAAGAAAGCAGATTCATCTACATGAACTTGGGTTTTTTCTGGGTTTCCTTCTCCGGTCTAGAATAATTAGCTCTTAGTCCCTTAAGAGAGGAGAGAGACACAGATCCTGCAAGAGGATAAACGTGATTAAAATAGTGTATTGAGAAAATTACAATTCTCTAAGGACATTATAATTACTTACTCCTTCTGTGAACACTTTGGATCTATTTCATTTATCTCTTGTGTTTCTTTTCAAAAGATTGAGGAGAAATAAAAACACTCATCTTGACATGAGAAACTTGAGGTAATGGCTGAGGATTATCCATCACCATTACCCCAGTCATAATTATTGATCCTAGAGAATGTTCTGGAGATCTGGGATGATAATTCATTGCATCAATGAGAGTACTTGTGGGCCCATACCTTGGTGATCCAAGAAGTGTTTTGTAATTTCCTTCCGTACGTTTAAGTTGTAAGAATGCATTTTTCATCAAGATTAATGATGATGAATGTTATAGAAAATTTGAGACAAAATAAAGGTAAAATATATTCTCAGTATGAAAATAAATATCCCATTCCTCCACAGGGTCAATAATTACCCCTTTTTTATTCCTAATTCCATCATGTTGGATACTCATTTAGAGATTGAAATTTTTTCATCAGTTTCATATATGAAGGCCTCCATCTCCGCAATATACTCATGTACTTCAGCTAGGTTATTGTCTGAATTACTATTAGAAGGTGCTTTAATGTCACCCACATCCAATATTCGAAGGCCCTATTGGTGGAATGCCTATGCATCCCTATGATCATGGGTCACACTCTCCCAATAATGAATGGATGAAGGTAACACATAATTTAATCTTGGTATGGTTGATTGTGGAGGGGATTCAACACCTTCTGACTGGTGATCCTCTTCCGGCCTCCTTTCTTCTTTAGAAAGTTAAAAATAAAAAATAGGAACCTCTGTTTGATAGCAGCGATTGGATCACCTTGGCGCCAGATATATTTCTTCTTTATCCCTAGTCATTATAGTATACCTACTATGAAGATGTTTTGAGGGATTTTAAAACCTCTAAAACTTTTGTACCATCTTTTTCTTTGGGCTTCCTACCATGATTTCCACATGAAATAGTCATTTTAGCTGGAACTCAATATATTCATTTCGTCAATGCCCCTTGAGGATATGAAGAAGCCCATGATTTGGAAAATACATCTTCCAATATGATTGATGCATCTGGAGGAGGTAACTTAATCAACAAGTTAGATATCTCTAAGGCCGTTATAACCCATAATTTCCTCGCTACCATTGGGTGTTTCTCATGTCTAACATTAATGGGTGGAAAAGTGTTTGATTGTTGAAGACATCTGAACTAACAATCAAACCTAAATGGTACGTAAGCCTCGTAGATAATTTCACCATCCATTTTTTGTCAATAATACGCCATCCCTGAATGCCATCATATAAGATATCAGCTCATAATTATTTTTTTACCATCATCAATAAATGTTTTAGTTGGGGGGTTTCCAAAAGAAAAGAAGCTAGATTATCTTGATATATTCGATGCCCTGAGCACTACATCAGGTCTCAAAATCTAAGGCTGAATAACATGAATCTTTCTATAAAAATGGGGTGAATCAACCATTAGGGACTCTAACTAAGTTCAACACTATGTGTGGAGAAAAGTGTGTCGCAATTTAGCCCCACAATGCTTGAAAATGACCTGTAATTCTTAATGGAGCCTTACCATTGTATAGATATAGTAGAGACGGGTAAATTATTTCTAATACAAGAGTTACTAATCCAATATACTTTTCTTTTTCTAATTTAGCTACAATGACGAATTTCACTAATCTTACACCACCTCTGGATTCACAGAATGGAAGCAAGTAAATTCTTAGCCACATAGTGAGGAATGTAGCTAAGCATGAATTTGCATCTATATTAGGTTTAACTTTATATCCCCAGTTCTTATAGTCACCACTTTCTATTGTAGTCCAATATGAGCCTGAACCACTCCGGTTATCTACAGAAGGACAAACAGTGGGACGTCCACTGGTTGGACATTTATCTGTTGTTGGTTCTAAAAATGCTTCCATCCACACTCCACAATGAATATATTTCTTATATTTGGGTAAATTATTTTCTACTTTATATAATTAATGGGCCAGAAGTGTCGTTTTGGTAGCATCAACCCATGTTGTAACTAGTGGAATAAATTCATAATACATTTCCCTCAGAATGGGAATTCTAGCTATTTGGTACATATCCAAGAAACTAATACCAAATTCACCTTGCGTCAAATTGAACGAATTCGTTTGTGGAATACATTAGCTCAGTGATTCCAAAATGAAATCATTTTTATAAAGATATGTTTCCCCATCTAGACAGATTCATAGATATGAACATCTGATAACTCTTTCTTGAATTCTGCACAAGTCTGGCACACCAAAAATTCCCACATCCATTCAGGATTCACACCTCCTCCAGAACGAAGATACCGATATTCCTTCAAACCATTAGAATTATCTATTTGAGAAGCCCAAAAAGTTGAATCCTAGTAATGTAGCCTTGTCTCTAAAACAATATCCATTATATCATGAGTACAACCACTATGATGCAAGATGCAACCAATAGAGATTGTTCCTTCATGTACTAGAACCCCCTTGCACTAATATTCAGGCAGTTACAGTATGATTTTTAATGAAACCAATTATTTGGAAAGTACTTCTCTAAATATGGAACATGGGTATCTTGTAAAATCCCATTCCCATACAGGGGTATGTAGGGACTTTGTGGGTATTCACGTTGGTATGGAAGTAAATATTTCCACGGTTCAGGTAGAGTACTATCAAAAAAATCTTAATAGTCTGGTCCGATGATATTCATCATCTTAGTTTGATGAGATTTAGCTTCTTCAGAAGAGGGTTGGAAGCTAGCCATTTCCTCCAACAAAATTACCCCTTATTAGGATGGAATTTTGGCTTAAAGAAAATTAAAATTTCAACTCAAAGGAGATGTTAAATTTTGGAAAAGGAAGCTTGTCTTGTAGGTCCTTCGACAACGGTCCAAGTGAAACTTATTAAATGAAATCATTTGGTGTAGCTCCACCACATAAGTAATTTTTGAATGAAATTTCAAGGGAATTATGCTAGAGCACAACACGTTGGGGATGGATGATTAAGCTATACAATGAGATTCGTAAATTTAAAAAAACACAAGTGAAGAAAATCACCAAAGATTAGGCCAATTTATAGACAACTGAAGAACTTCATGCCAAGACTATGTGAAATAGCTACACGACATACCCACACAAAGTAACTCCATGAAAATCCCTCGTTGTCCACTAATTAACCCATAGTATTTCCCCCATTATTTTACCTCAGGACTCAACCCTCTTTTAAATCCGATCTAATCCTGAGGGGGGATTTTGTCAACACCACTTAATAATAAAAAAAGACTATAAAGATAGCCATGGATATTTCAAAATCCCAATGTAAGGTTTGAAGAATTCTAACGAAAGCCAAATCCTTCAAAGGACTGCGTGATAGACCTACGCGACAGAATAATTTATACACCCCTCCGTGATAGACCTGTGTTGAGTATATGCAAGGATCACCTATGCGGAAACTATTCCTTATACTAGATTCCATCCATACCTTTAAATAGGACCCTTGGGATCCCCATTTCATGTACTGAAAAAGATGAAAGATTCCCAGAAGCTCCCATTGCATTGATATTTCACCAAGATCCCTCAAATTGTCTCAGGTAGCTCTCTAAATCATGAGAGAAGAGATAATTAGATGGGATAAGAATGTTTTGAAAGTCATTAACTATTTTTACATAGTTTTTGTTTTCCTATGTTAAATATATTTTTCATTCATCATACACACCTACGTGGAACACCTATGCCGCATACCAACGCAGAATACCTGTGTGACAGACCTACGTGATACAGTTGCGTGATGCATCAACATGGGGTACCTACACGACACACTTGTGCAAGGTACCTCTATGGAAGATCTTTAATAAAGACTATATACCAACTCAAGTACACTCTTCAAAGCCATTCATGGAAGGGTATCTCCATCATTGGTTCCCTTATCTGAAAGGGACTAAGTTGAAGCCTCTACCAAAACATCATGAATTATCAAACCATTGGGAAAGGCACAACAGTGCATCTCCTATTTGGGTTTGTATATCCATAGCTAGTGGTTTTCCACATTTGTTTCACAGTGGGGTTAGGGTTCATAGAGTGTATGGGGGTTTTTATATCCACGGTCACATGGGACATTCTCCCAGGAACAGTGTTGTGATGTTCTCGGTTTGGAGGAGGGTTGTGTCCTGGCCTTTCCCTTGTAAAAGAGATGACCTAGAACCTCATGTATCTAGTAGGGAAGGTAATGTTCACATTCTATTTTCATTCTTTTTAATAAAGGAGAAGTCTCCCTCACCTACTAGGGTCATTTTTCGGCCAACCATCCTCACATAAGCCCCTATCATTTCTTGCAAGAGGTCGAATCATTTCTCCTCCCATCTTTTTTGGTGCCAAATACCAGAGGGAGAGGGGCACAAGGACTTTCATTACCCATTCTCTCTACTATTAAGCTTTTTCACCATTGCACGCTATCCAGGTGTAAGCCCCGAACCTTCATCCCTTTATCCTTTCATTGGGCCCTTGTCCAATGTAAAGTGAATAGAGTGAAGGCTCATCGCCACATCCTCTTCCACGGTCTACGCACCCTCTTCCACTAGCGGAGGAGGAAAAGTGTGAAGTTCCATTGTTGAATATTTCACATCCTCTTGTTTCCCAACTGAGAAAGTCTCATGTGAGATTATAGATTTCGAATGATTACAGCATTTACACAAACAACCATGGGGAAGGAACTACGAGAACTCTGATTCCTATTAAAACCAGGATATGTAGGAAGCGCTTTTAGGGCCCGAGCTCACTAGATATCCTATTCAATAATCCAATCCTATATACTTTAATATAGGCATCATCCTTAAGTAAAATCCGCAAATTAAACCCCCAAATTTTCAAGGAATTATTTTTAGGAAGAAACCCCAAACTTATTTCTCTCAAAGGACTGTAATCCCCTATGTGATTTATCAAAAAATGTAGGCTTTGATTCACATCCACACGGGGTACATAGGAATCCTCCTTGAGGTTCAAACCCAACATTTCAAATCAACACTGTTCTCTATGGGCCATATTCCCAACAGGGTTTAATCTAACTTGGAAACCCATATCCTTTTCAAGATAATGGGTTGTTTCAACATAAGTCCCACACCAAACATTGACTAAGAACCTTTCACTTAGATGTCATTATGACATGACATTAAACTTCATGGTTAGGTCCTTATGACATGAACTTAAAAGGTATGATGTTTCCCATTAAGCGGTACCAGACTACGAGGGTTTTGATTTCTTTCACAAGGATATGTAGGTATCCTATTTCATGTGTATGGTCACAATATCATAACCAGCCTTTGTCTCCTTCTATGAAAGTAAATTCTAGAGTGACCCAATGAGTGGATTTAAAGACAGTATCATCATAATAATGATTAAAAGAACCTTCAAATAGTATATCAAAGGATACCATTGATGGAGAACCTCGAATACATATGAATATCTCCCTTAATGAAGAACCTTGAATACATACTAATGATTCTAAATTTTAAAAATGTTAAATTCCAAGGGAAACTATTTATATTCTTGGTGAATTAATAAGGATTCCTGAAAATATTGTAAATTTACAAAGAGAGTCAGAATAGACAATAAATCCCCCCCTAAAGGGTGTGATGAGTCTGACCTCCCATCCTATCGACCAATGTACATTCCTAAGTATCGTAAAGTTAAAATTTAAAGAACACATAACGTTGGAATGAAGGTCCCCTTTTTGATAAAGATCTATTTGAAGTTTCCAGTTCCATGAATAAATCAATGGGAAACTTCCTGGAATCAGTGATTCTTACAACTAGAACACATGTTTCAAGGAACTAGGAAATAGACCTCGTAGTGTGAGTGAGGATTGGTTAGCCTGGCTTGAGGAATTCTTCCAAGAAAGATACCGAAATAAGTAAAATGTAATTTAATAACAATGATTAAAATGTCAAATCCTTTACATATGCATGTATAAATGATAAATGAGATTAATATCATAATATAGATTTAAATACCATGTGCTTCTCATCACAATGTCTTTCAATAAAAACATTCCATTTATCTCTTCATATCACATTGTGTACCATGTAATACATATCTTTTGCGGTCAATGAATTATTGTTGACATCTCCCAATAATTTCCATTTAATTTCTTTCAATTTCTTTCCAAGATTTTTCAATTTTTACTTTCATTCTTGCACATAAACAACCGTAATGTTGAAAACAAATCTATACATATAAAATCATTTAAAAAAATTTAGAATTTAATAAAATTATTTCATTCAATTACACCAAAATGTACTCAAATTAACTTTATTTTTGAATAAAAAACTTCATATTTACAAGATGAAGGAATATGCCTCCAATCATCATATGTAATCTGTAGGGAAACCAATTTTGTGGCCAGTATGGAAAAAATCATTCCAAGTAATCCTATGGTGTAATCTGTAGGGACTCCGTTGGAATAAAATGGGACAACTATCTTTAGTCTAGTCTGATTCCATACATATGAATATTACATATTTTTATCCATAGTTTCATTGTTTCCATCTTTTATTATCAAATAGTTAGAGTAAAAAAGTTCAATAAATTTAATAATATTAAAATTTGTACCTATAAATATAACCCTCCTATATCCCCATGAATAACTAAGAGTGGTGCCCTAATCCCACACTGTTGAGGCTACTGAATGGGAAGGCGTCAACTGAGTTATTGATGGGATGCTCATAGAGGGCATGAAAGAGGGTGCATGGGGAAATCTGATGATGTCTCAGATGTTGTAGGGTGGGAGGTAGATGGATCACTATCTATTAGTGTGGTTGATGGAACAATATAACACATCCTCCTTGTAATTACTATCATTTAATCAAATAAATTTAAATTCATAACATATATTTAAAAAAATTATGCACATAAAAATTAGAAATGATAATAGATACAGAGTACTAACAAACAAAATATACATTACAATAATAATTAATGAAGAATTTTAAAGAAGGGTTTCTATTTCTATATTACTAAAACTACTTGTATAGACTTTTATTGATGATTAAATCCAAATATTTGTGGTATTTATAAAATATCCATAAAGGACATAAAATGTTTTCTTGGTCTAAAATGATGACTCAAAGAAGGTTGTGTCCAACATGTTGATATATAGTTAAAAAATACTAAAAAAATTACATGAACCCCATGCTAAATAATGAAATGGTTGTTAGGTAGAGTATCTTATAAAAATGGTCAAATCCAAAAGGACTATTCCCATGGTATGAGGAACATTGGGGGCATAATAGTCAGCTACGCTATATAGTTTATACACAGTGAGAGACAGTTTTGTCGGTAGCATAGAAATAGAATTGGGTTTCCCCATGAGATAATATTGAATACAAGATTTTATACTCAATATTTTTATGTGGCTGGAGTAAGATGTAAAATAAATAAATGAATTCCATATATGAGGGTATTTATTGATAAAATATTTTCCACATTTCATGATGGATGTAAATATATATATATGATATTCATAAGACCTTTAGTGGAAATATAAATTCAGGTATCTCTATGTCATAATGAAAGTGTTTTGTATTACGAAGATGAACCGAGTTTCAGGGGTTTCAGAAAACTATAAATGTCGATACTCAAGTAATAGGGTAAGATTTTTTATGAGTAAATGTTTATTAGTAAAATGGGTCATCATTCCCAAGTAATAGAGTATGATTTTTTTATGAGTAAATGATTCCCCCTTTTTAGTCCACCACCATTAGAACATTAATTCATAGGATCAAAAAGTCCTAATTTCAATTTATTTTTTCCATAAACATATATTATTTTGATTGGTCTAGGTCCTCCTAGGAAGTCTATTTTGATTAGTGTTAAACCCTCCAGTTTCATGAAAACCACTCTTGGGGGGATCAACATAGGTCCTGGAATTACAACCATAAACTATTTGAACCACCATAGTCCATGGTCTATGATATTAAACTAGGATTCATATTTCAAGCATTATGAACATAGACTATATTCAACCATGTGGTCCTAGAATTGTGACCCTAAACTATTTTTAACTTATTATTTCGACTAGTAAGACCAAAAACTACAAAATGAATGAGTAAAAAGTTTATGTGACGTTGAAAAACCATAATGGAAACCTTAAAAAGAGTAAGAATCCCTCTGTCAGGTCACTCCCATTACTTAGGAAATCATAATGTGATATAAGAAAGAGGTACAAATCCAATAATGACCCACTAGGTACTCCAATAAAATATGGGATAATTTATCACATAATTTGTATAATACATAGAGAATGAGGGAATATTTAATGAATAAATAAAAAAATAAAAACCATTTCCCAAGTATAGAGTAAATTGAAATGAAACTACATTCATATTTACCCATCAAAAAATGATATATAAGAAATTTATGAGAAGATTCATATGTATAAATTGTCAAATATCTCACATTGGGTTAATCATATAAAGAAATAGGTTTCAAAATATAGTAAATAAATAGATCCCAAAGCCATCAAAATATTACTAAGTGTCAACTCCAATTTTTCTCTTCAAACTTTTCTTCTAAACATTCTTCAGCATCCACCGTTCATCATTTGGGACTTTACCTTATATGAATCATGATATATAAAGTCTACACAAACAAGTAATCATAACGTGCTGGGAGTGGGTATACAATACTCAAATTATTTCTACTTATATCTCCTTAATATATTTAGTCGTACAATAATATATGCATTTGTGAGCATCGTGTAGTTTTTCATATCCTTCCAAATATGCTATGATAGAAAAACAGAATCAATTTCATTCATGGTTGTAACACCCCAAGATTTCATAGTGTGTTATTTCATTAAAATAATACAATAACTTGCACTACACGCAACACCGAGTTCAAGAACACCATGACTTACCAAACAAGCCGTTCAAAAGAGGTTATGAATAGTATTAACTAAATTTTAAACTTTATATAATCCTTATAATTTTAGAATTCATATTATGAGTTTCTTAGACATAATACAAGAACAGATTCATTTTCAGTATTGCACTTTTATCAACTTTTAATAGTGAAACCTTTTTAAATACAATATTTTAAACTTTTTGACTAAATGGGGACATCAAAAAAAAATTTAAAATGAAACATCCCAAGCTTCCACGGTACGCTTTCCTTTGAATAACATAGTAGCGTGTGTTGTATGCAACTTCGAGTTCTAACACACCACAACCAATCAAACTAGCCGTTATGAATAGTAATACCTACTTTTTGAAATTATATATATTTTATATTTTAGAATGGACTTCATTTTTGGATTCGGAATATCGAATTTAGCCTAAGGTGAAATTTTGGTACATTTCGGATAACTTTCATATTTTGATGAATAGTGAAAATTACTAAATTTTAATTAAAAACAACTTTTTTAATCAAAATAATTAAAAGTGATAAATTATGAATTTAAGTGGTTTTAAAGTATATCTAGAATATATTTTTACCATTTAATATAATTTTGGTCATTGGACATAATTTTACAATTAAACCGAACATAAACAGGTGTCAATCTTTTGATAGTTATTATCTCTTAAAAACACGCTTTTTGTTTTGACAGCGGGAATTAATTTTAAATTAATTTCTGCCACTTCTATGTCTTGAATTTAGAAAAATGGATTCCATATTTGGAATCAGTATGTTCAAATTGTGTAAATAGGTAACTTTTATTTTTAGACATTTTGAATAATTACTGCGGTAAAAATTTTATTTACCATGGTTAAGGGTAAATCCGGTAAATAAGGGTTAAAAATAATATTATAATAATACTAAATTACCCTAAAACGTGTCCTAGCCTTATAATATGATACATGTTCGACCATAGGCATCTTTGGGTCGATTTTAGGACCCCATGGTGCCACTTGTAGGTGATAGGGACACTTTATTTTAATTAAGTTAAAATGAATACAAAAATGACACAAGCATATATCTTTTAGAAAAACAATTTTTACATAGGGTTATATATGTTGGATTTTAGATTTTAAAGATTAATTAGAAAGATAAGAGCTTTCCTACATAATTATATTTTATTTATAATTTTTAGACATTAAATAATTTAATTTAGTTATGACACAATGATGATGAATTAATTACTATAATAGTGAAAAATTAAAATAATAGATATTATAAATACCCAAATAAATATAATATGAAACTTTTAATTAATTAAACTAATTTTATAGTATAATATGATGGCTTAGGATTGATTTAATTGACTTTTTTTGAAGTAATCAATCTTTTATGAGTTTCACAAAAATCAACTATTGAATAGTGTCAAAATTGACATAAAAGAGTACTTAAAACAAATATTATATTATTAATTGATATTAAATTCCTAAAAATCTAATGTTCAGCCAAGAGACTTATAACATGATAAGTTCATCATTAATGGACCACTTGGGGGTCGCTTGTAGGTATATAGTAAGTTTATTAACCATATTATATAAAAATACAAAGAGACATTGTAAAAGTGAAACTAATTAACTTAGAGATAACACTTAAAGATAAGGTTAATATAAGTACCCGAACCTGTCTAAATTCTATTGGTTGAGTTTTTTTCGACCCATCCCCACCTTAACCTTTGAATAGTAAACTTTGGAGCCCTTGGAAACCGATTATGAATTTATTATAAACTAATATCTCTAGCTTTTCCAAAGGTGCCCCTCACCCATCTTATAAAAGGTCACTCCTCCTTCTCATTTTTTTCACACCTTAAAAGCCTTTTGGATCGGCCAAAATCTGCCCAAATACTCTCCCAAATTCCCTCACTACAACCTAGAGGCCTTATTTTGATCAAAAATCCAACCTAAAGAGCCCTTTTGATCAAATCAAAAGGAAGAACCCGAAGAAGAGGAGGTTAACCTACCCCAACCAAGTAAAAGTACAAGGTAAGAGATTTTCATATCTCACTTTCAATTCCGTGAGATTTCCATTGTTCATCACTAAATTATTGAAAGTGGTGTATTGTGTACTGCCATTTGATATATATTATCATGATTCACTTTATATTCATTTTATTCTGTAAATCATTTGGTGGTTATTAACTTTTGGCCATACGACTCAGTTGATTAACGTGGTAAGGGGTTTTCATCTCACTGTTTTTTTTTCGTGAGATTCATGCCATATTTCCACTATTATCTTTTATGTGGTGTATGTACTGCCCATAATTGTATTCTTTATGTAATACACTTTACCTTATGTGTATTTACATTTTCATTGTATGATACCTCTTTCATGGGTTGTATGTTTCATAAGTTACCAAATTGATAAGGGTTTACTTCACAATCTCTTTAATATCCGAGGTTGTCTTTACGTAAGTATCTATAGGGACATATTTACTATCCATGTCCATATTCATAAAAGAGTTTTCAAAGGGATTATTTCTAAGGGACCTTTTACTAAAACATCATTTTAAATGTTTTAAATATTTATTCTTCTAAATCATCCTCATTTATGTCCACGTTTTCAAAATGGTTTGTAAGGATTTATTTATATGAAAATGAATGTTTTAAAAGTGTTAATTCCATTCAAAAGTTTCAAAGTGGTATGAGACACTTTGATTCAAAAATGTATTTAAATTCCTTACTTTATAAATTGTGTAACATTAAAATGTTTTCATGAAAAAGGGATATTTCTCTCAATAATTTTTTAAAAAAACATTTTCATCTATGTCAACATCCTTTGATGGATTTTAAGATTATTTGAAGTTGATTTATTATGATTTAAAACTTCCATATTGTAATGAAGTTTTGTGATATGTTTGACTGTAGATGTGTCATTTATATAGCATTCATGGTTTATGAGTAAAGTATTGACATTTCGTATGCTAGTTACAATAAGAATGTTTATGTTATATTTCAACCTTTACTTCATATGAATGTGTTGGAAAAGTATGTTCCCGTTTGGGGACTGGTTAAAGTAAGCCCTCCAGGTTGGGGACTGGTAAAAGTAATCCCTCCAGGTTAGGTACTGGTAAAAGTAAGCCCTCCGGTTTGGTCTCCGGTTATTAGAGGCACTCCGGGTTGGTGTCCGGTTATTAGCGGCACTCCGGGTTGGTGTCCGGTTATTAGAGGCACTCGGGGTTGGGTTCCAGTTACAGTTATCTCCAAGGTCTTGGGGCGAGGCCTTGAAAAGAAATTAAAGTTTAGCATTATGCATTCCATCATTATGAAAGTGGTTATTGATTTTGCATGTGATTATTCGATTAGTAGAATATCCATGTGAATAAGTAAATGGCATTATTTCATTTTACTTTTTCCATACTATGTTGAAGTTCATGTTTAAAAGGATTTTGTTTTAGTAATTCATTTCCTTAAATGTTTATGATTATTTTGAATGTTCCGCTATATTGTTATCCTTACTGGGCATTTGAGCTCACCCCTTTTCTATGTTTTATTTTCCCCAGGATGTGAAGAAGTAAGTTATTAATGACATGCAGGGATATTATGAGGGGATAATAGTGTGGACTGTGCAGACATTAAGTTGTTGTAGTAGTTTTTCATTTTATGATGTAATGTAAAACTTATGAATATATCTAGTGTTTCCAAGGCTACTAAACCAATCGGTCTGTCGAGATTTGTTCTTTCTTGTGATCATGCCAATGTTATGTAATAATGCACCGAATCTAGGTAACTGGGGTCGGGGCATTACAGTTGGTATCAGAGGCAAAGGAGGTAGGAATGTATCCGATCCTTGGGAACTCTCACATGTGAGCGTTGGACGAAGCATGGCACTCCGCCCAAGGGCTTCATGTGGAAATGGCTGCCACTGGGGATGGTGGTGTGTCCCGCCCAGGGGGTGTAGCCACCCATGGAGTGCCCTGATAGTTATCAACTATAGTCCACTGGAAGTAATTCCAGACCGCTATAGTTGGTATTATAGGAAGTTTAGTACAAACCTTGGAAGCTAGAATTAGATAAACTCTGATTAGAGCACGTAGACCTAAGATGAATTTTGAGGATCAGTATAGAAGAACTTCCTAGAATTTTGGTATTTTAAAGATTTTGTGAGTTTTCCGAGCAATATATCCCTGTCTGGATACGAGCAGGTAGTGGCGGCTCTGGCACAGATGTACCTAGGGGTAAAACCCGAAAACACCGCTTTGAGCTAGACTTGAACGGGAACTGGTGCACGACAACGGGCCTTGCTGCACTCTTGGTTACGACACTCCCGGGGGATATGCTTAGGATAACTCTCATTTTCTTTACAAATCATTATGAAGGGTTTATGAGTATATACTTCCTCAAAGGAGACATTTTTATGATTATGGATTATATCCATAAACTATTTAATTTATGTTATGTGTTTTAAAAGTTTGGGATTAGGTATTGTTATTCATAACCTAATCTAGTGTATGCCAATGTTTAGAAATGGCACCTAGTAGAAGGAATGAGAACTCCAGCAATGCACATGATACAAAGAGAAAGAAGGATCATATATTTTATGGTCTTAAGCCAGAATTTACAAGAGAAATAGTCTCGCATGTATTATCATCATATGAAGAAATAATATCATGTGTTGATAAGATAAGTAAAGAGTTTACTGAGTCCTATGGCTTTGAAGGGATGCATGAGAAGAAAAGGGTGGAAGAGAGAAAGATGGATAAAGGGAAGAGGAAAAAGAAGAATTTTACCATATGTGGTAACTGTGGAAAGAAACATTCTGGAACTTTCCTGAAAGGAATGGGAGTTTGTTATAAGTGTGGAGGAAAAGGGCACAAAGTACGTGACTGTAAGGGTAAGAAAATGGTTTCAAATGTACAATGCTTCATTTGCAAGGAGTTTGGACACTATGAGAACCTATGTCCCAGTCATCAGAATATGCCGCAAATGATGTTATTGGATAATAATCAAGTTATGATACTACCACAGATGAAGAGGAATGATTAGAGTTCTTATGTTGATTATGTCAATTGAGTGTTGTATCAACAATGTACTTGTTATAATAATTATGGAGTATATAAGGATTGTACTACAGTACTATTTCATTAAGGATTTGAGATTGTGTGGAACAAAGAAAGGTGACTCAACAACAGGATAAATTTTTGGAAAATATATGGTTGAGAGAATGATAAACCATAATATTGTTCTGACACCGAGTTAGTGATTTTGGAATAATACATGATTGTTTTGGATAAATTATATTGGATATTCTTGACTACCTTGGAACTGATTAATGATCTGTATATTCCATTATTGTTGGGGTTTAAAACATTTTTGGATTGATGAGGTATATCCAGCATTCTATTTGGAATAAGGGAGCATGAATGTAATCAATAAGGAATATGGTAATTTAGGATGTTTCAGTGTATTAAAAGAATACATGATGAAGGTATTCATATGCTATTACGTGGTAAAAAGGATCTACATTATGTTTAACTTCCTTATAAATGTTGGGCTGTGAGTTTGGTCAGAAATATTTTGGATAAATTCTAGTTTGAGATTAATTTTGGATTTCCATAAAAGGACAACCCGGAGGTCGGGCGGCAACCCGTCGCGTCCGGCAAGGCTGCGAGACTTGAACCCACAACCGAAGGGTGACAAGGGTGTATCACCTACCACTGGCCCAAGAGATGTCCTGGATTAAATAATGTAGTTTTTTTAAAAGATCTGGTAGATGAATTATAAATTCGTTTATTTTGGAACCCTGTACGAATAGTATAAATAGAATTTTTTTTACGAGTGAAAGAGGAGTTTGTGGTAGAAATTTATTAATGGACAAAACTCTAATTATAAAGTAATTATATCTCCTTATGATCTTATCCAATCACATAAATAAATTCCTCAACATTAAGAAAAGGAACTTAGAAAAAAAATGTTGTCCTAGATGGTACGTTAAATCATCACTAATTTATGGCTTTGGGATTGTTGGCCTTTTCATAGCCATCTTCTCTACCACTCTCCATCAGATAATTGATGGTTAGATTTCTCTTCCATATCCATATTTTCCTACATGGAACCCTAGTATGTGTTATTTTCGTTAATCTTCATACTTTCCACTCTTTATTTTAAATAGAGGCCTCATTAATTCATTTTTCGATGTGGGATTTCAACTATGATATTTTGAAACGTCAAAAATGTGTTATCCTAACACCCTATGTTTTGTTGAACCGATGGTATTTCAAATCATCATAGATTGATGAGTTTAAGGACCTCAATTTTATACTTGTTTGTGATTGCTGACCTCAATCACTACCTATAAATATTTACGTTTTTCCTCCAATTATATGTCTCTAATTGCCACCAATGTTCTCTTAATCGAGATCATAATTTGGTGGTGACCCTTTCATTTCTCATTTCCTCATATTAAGACTAAATTTTAGTAATCCAATTTCCGATGTGGGTTTTCCCACAAATATATTTTTTATTTTCAACCTTTTATTTTCGAAGAACAATTTCAAATTGCGAGGACGCAATTTATTGAAGGAGGGGAGAATGTAACACCCCAAGATTTCATAGTGTGTTATTTCTTTAAAATAATACAATAACTTGCACTACACGCAACACCGAGTTCAATCACACCATGACTTACCAAACAAGCTGTTCAAAAGAGGTTATGAATAGTATTAACTAAATTTTAAACTTTATATAATCCATATAATTTTAAAATCCATATTATGAGTTTCTTAGACATAATACAAGAACAGATTTATTTTCAGTATTGCACTTTTATCAACTTTTAATAGTGAAACCTTTTTAAATAAAATATTTTAAACTTTTTGACTAAATGGGGACATCAAAAAAAAAAATTAAAATGAAACATCCCAGGCTTCCACGGTACGCTTTCCTTTGTATAATACAGTAGCGTGTGTTGTACGCAACTTCGAGTTTTAACACACCACAACCAATCAAACTAGCCGTTATGAATAGTAATACATAATTTTTGAAATTATATATATTTTATATTTTAGAATGGACTTCATTTTTGGATTCGTAATATCGAATTTAGCCTAAGGTGAAATTTTGGTACATTTCGGATAACTTTCATATTTTGATGAATAATGAAAATTACTAAATTTTAATTAAAAACAACTTTTTTAATCAAAATTATTAATAGTGATAAATTATGAATTTAAGTGGTTTTAAAGTATATTTAGAATATATTTTTACCATTTAATATAATTTTGGTCATTGGACATAATTTTACAATTAAACCGAACATAAACTGGTGTCAATCTTTTGATAGTTATTATCTCTTAAAAACACGCTTTTTGTTTTGACAGCGGGAATTAATTTTAAATTAATTTCTGCCACTTCTATGTTTTGAATTTAGAAAAATGGATTCCATATTTGGAATCAGGATGTTCAAATTGTGTAAACATGTAACTTTTATTTTTAGACATTTTGAATAATTACTGCGGTAAAAATTTTATTTACCATGATTAAGGGTAAATCCGGTAAATAAGGGTTAAAAAATAATATTATAATAATACTAAATTACCCTAAAACGTGTCCTAGCCTTATTTTTTGATACATGTTCGACCATAGGCATCTTTGGGTCGATTTTAGGACCCCATGGTGCCACTTGTAGGTGATAGGGACACTTTATTTTAATTAAGTTAAAATGAATACAAAAATGACACAAGCATATATCTTTTAGGAAAACAATTTTTACATAGGGTTATATATGTTGGATTTTAGATTATAAAGATTCATTAGAAAGATAAAAATATTTCCTACATAATTATATTTTATTTATAATTTTTAGATATTAAATAATTTAATTTATTTATGACACAATGATGATGAATTAATTACTATAATAGTGAAAAATTAAAATAATTGATATTATAAATACCCAAATAAATATAATATGAAACTTTTAATGAATTAAACTAATTTTATTGTATAATATGATGAATTAGGATTGATTTAATTGACTTTTTTCGAAGTAATCAATCTGTTATGAGTTTCACAAAATTCAACTATTGAATAGTGTCAAAATTGACATAAAAGAGTACTTAAAACAAATATTATATTATTAATTGATATTAAATTCCTAAAAATATAAAATTCGGCCCAGAGACTTATAACATGATAAGTTCATCATTAATGTACCACTTGGGGGTCGCTTGGATGTATATAGTAAGTTTATTAACCATATTATATAAAAATACAAAGAGACATTGTAAAAGTGAAACTAATTAACTTAGAGTTAATACTTAAAGATAAGGTTAATATAAGTACCCGAACCTGTCTAAATTCTATTGGTTGAGTTTTTTTCGACCCATCCCCACCTTAACCTTTGAATATTAAACTTTGGAGCCATTGGAAACCGATTATGAATTTATTATAAACTAATATCTCTAGCTTTTCCAAA
This sequence comes from Viscum album, assembly GCA_963277665.1. Classification (NCBI taxonomy): domain Eukaryota; kingdom Viridiplantae; phylum Streptophyta; class Magnoliopsida; order Santalales; family Viscaceae; genus Viscum; species Viscum album. Next base: position 373,220,639 of record OY728133.1, on the reverse strand, counting down.
GGTTCCCCTCACCCATCTTATAAAAGGTCACTCCTCCTTCTCATTTCTTCACACCTTCAAAGCCTTTTGGATCGGCCAAACTCTGCCCAAATACTCTCCCAACTTCCCTCACTACAACCTAGAGGCCTTAGTTTGATCAGAAAGACAACCTAAAGAGCCCTTTTGATCAAATCAAAAGGAAGAACCCGAAGAAGCGGAGGTTAACCTACCCCAACCAAGTAAAAGTACAAGGTAATGGATTTTCATATCTCACTTTCAATTCCGTGAGATTTCCATTGTTTGTCACTAAATTATTGAAAGTGGTGTATTGTGTACTTCCATTTGATATATATTATCATGATTATCTTTATATTCATTTTATTCTGTAAATCATTTGGTGGTTATTAACTTTTGGCCATACGACTCAGTTGATTAACGTGGTAAGGGGTTTTCATCTCACACTTTATTTCCGTGAGATTCATGCCATATTTCCACTATTATCTTTTGTGTGGTGTATGTACTGCCCATAATTGTATTCTTTGTGTAATACACTTTACCTTATGTGTATTTACATTTTCATTGTATGATACCTCTTTCATGGGTTGTATGTTTCACAAGTTACCAAATTGATAAGGGTTTACTTCACAATCTCATTAATATTCGAGGTTGTCTTTACGTAAGTATCTACAGGGACATATTTACTATCCATGTCCATATTTCCTAAAAGAGTTTTCAAAGGGATTATTTCTAAGGGAACTTTTACTAAAACATCATTTTAAATGTTTTAAATATTTATTCTTCCAAATCATCCTCATTTATGTCCACGTTTTCAAAATGGTTTGTAAGGATTTATTTATATGAAAATGAATGTTTTAAAAGTGTTAATTCCATTCAAATGTTTCAAAGTGGTATGGGACACTTTGATTCAAAAATGTATTTAAATGCCTTACTTTCTAAATTGTGTAACATTAAAATGTTTTCATGAAAAAGGGATATTTCTCTCAATAATTTTTAAAAAAACATTTTCATCTATGTCAACATCCTTTGATGGATTTTAAGATTATTTGAAGTTGATTTATTATGATTTAAAACTTCCATATTGTAATGAAGTTTTGTGATATGATTGACTGTAGATGTGTCATTTATATAGCATTCATGGTTTATGAGTAAAGTATTGACATTTCTTATGCTAGTTACAATAAGGATTTTTATGTTATATTTCAACCTTTACTTCATATGAATGTGTTGGACAAGTATGTTCCAGGTTGGGGACTGGTTAAAGTAAGACCTCCAGGTTGGGGACTGGTAAAAGTAAGCCCTCCAGGTTAGGGACTGGTAAAAGTAAGCCCTCCGGTTTGGTCTCCGGTTATTAGAGGCACTCCGGGTTGGTGTCCGGTTATTAGAGGCACTCCGGGTTGGTGTCTGGTTATTAGAGGCACTCCGGGTTGGGTTCCGGTTACAGTTAGCCCCAAGGTCTTGGGGTGACGCCTTGAAAAGAAATTAAAGTTTAGCATTATGCATTCCATCATTATGAAAGTGGTTATTGATTTTGCATGTGATTATTCGATTAGTAGAATATCCATGTGAATAAGTAAATGGAATTATTTCATTTTACTTTTTCCATACTATGTTGAAGTTCAAGTATAAAAGGCTTTTGTTTTAGTAATGCATTTCCTTAAATGTTTATGCTTATTTTGAATGTTCCGCTATATTGTTATCCTTACTGGGAATTTGAGCTCACCCCTTTTCTATGTTTTATTTTCCCCAGGATGTGAAGAAGTAAGTTATGAATGACCTACAGGGATATTATGAGGGGATAATAGTGTGGACTGTGGAGACATTAAGTTGTTGTAGTAGTTTTTCATTTTATGATGTAATGTAAAACTTATGAATATATCTAGTGTTTCCAAGGCTACTAAACCAATCGGTCTTTCGATATTTGATTTTTCTTGTGATCATGCCAATGTTATGTAATAATGCACCGACTCTAGGTAACTGGGGTCGGGGCGTTAAAATGGTGATGCAACAAATATGTTTAAAACCACCATGATTTGTCAATGTTCTTACTAGGCACCATATAAGTCAAACATACATGCATCAGCACACTCCTAGGTTAATCGTATTGATCAAAGAACATTTTATAAGGAAACCTTATCTTAATGTCCACCAAGGAGGGAATATAACAAAACAAGTAAATTAAAGAAAAATACTTCCATATTTAGAAAATAAGAATAATTTAAATCTCATATAATACTAAGGTACCCTCTTTCCATAATAGTGTTATAAGGGTAAAGTACCATATATTCTGAAAAAATGTAACCACCTTTTAAAATCATTGCATAATGGTAAATGATTAACATGTAATTTTTTAGTTTAAATAGAGGTAAACATAGAATCATAAAACACAGAATCATATAAGGACATAACAACAGAAAATCATTTAAATATTACATTTATCTTTCATATCAGGACATAAAACCTTGAATCATTTTGTAAATGAAATCATACTTTGGATAGAGACAGGAGGCGAGGTGAGGGATGATGAGGTGACACATGGAGAGAGATGTTGAGATGAGGCTACGTGAGGACCAGAGAGGTGAGGTGTGGTGAGGCATGGCTCGGGGAGGGCCATAGAGTGACACCGATGAGTGGAGATGGGCGGTGATGGGTGGCGATGGGAAGCAATGGGCAGCGACATGGCTAGGGCTTCGGGGAGTCTTTGGGGGGTGGGGAGTCAGGGGGTTGGGGGTATCAGGGGAGGGGTAAAGTGTTGGGTTTGTGAAAATATTTAACTATTTTTTAGAGGATTATGAAAAACCTCAGTGAAATTATTTTAAAAACAATTTAGTGGTGGTTTAGTAAACTACCACTATAGAACTGCTCCTAAACACTTTGTATGGTGTATTGTGTGGTGGTGAGAACTTTGGGAGGTATCTATTGGAGTGGCTATTTATATGACCCTTTTTCTATTTCCTCTCTAGTTTGGTTTTGGATTCTCAAGGATGATAATGTTATGAGATATATATAATATTAGGGCTTGGATCCACATGGATTGACCCTTTGTATGTTTTTTGAGGATTGATGTGCTTAGAGGAGGCTCAAAAGAAGTCTGGAGGAGTTCAGACTTTAGAATTTGTAAGTGGATAGGATTTCATGATATTAATGTTTACATGACATGAATATGGGTTTCATGATGTATAACATATCAAGGTTTGAAAAATAAAATAAAATAATGAGGTGGTGCATTTTTTTGTCAAAATAAAACCATAAAAATTACATGACATGAATGGATATTACACATGTAATTCCATGGTGTTTTATGTTTTAAAACATTTACAGTATCTCAGGTTACCAAATATTACAACTTCCCTTGATTTCTAGATTTCATAAACTTTCTCCTTTAGTGTTTTGGAATCCCATAAAGGGGGATCGATCAATGGGATTCCATCTTTGATATGTGGTGATCCATGGTGTGTTCTTCCTTTGTTTTCTAGTAGGTTTTCCTGGTTTGATCTTGTTTACTCTCGTATCTTCTCACCATTATATGGTGTTTTCTTACCCATGGTTATAATGTGGTTTCTCTTGGTTATTGTTGGTATAATTGTGTTACAGAATCCTTGGATGGATGCAGTTCTTATATGAGGAGTGATGAGAGATTCATTTCTTGGTCCATTCTCATGTGAAAAATGTTGATGACCTTTTTGAGGTAGGGGATTCTTTGATTCTCAATTTATTTATTTGAAATCATAGATATATCATGATTTATCCCATTCAATGACAATAAATTTTGATTAATACTTACTTGAACCATATTAATGAATTAGAATCAATCTATTGGAGATGTTTTTGCTCGTACCATGATAATAGGTTCCCAATTGATTTTCTAGATAGTGTGATGTCTATTCAATTATCGGATTATAATGTTTGTCTTGATGTAAATTGGTAAAGAATTAAATTTTGGAATTAATTGAAAATTAATATAATACAGAATTAAATATGCATGATTAATGAATTTTGTTGTTGTTGTTTTAATTTGATGATAATCAAATTGATGTAATTAAGAATGTTTAATTAAATTTTTAATGAACCTATAGTATCTTGATGCTTTTTGACAAAATAATTAAAGGCATGTTAAATTAATTGTTTAATTAATTTTTCATAGATTTAGATATCTTGTATCTTAGGGGTCACATAGTTGAAAACTTTGAATAATGAATATGTTAATTAAATTTTGAGTAAATACCAGTTGTGTGATAAATGATAATGCCTTTGTAGGGAACGAGTTACCCGATATCTTGTAATGTAAATGTGACTTATTATTTAGAGGTGTGATATATTGTTGGGTGTGAAGGTTGGATGCAATACTTTAGGTCCAAGAGACTTGTTTCAATGTTTAATTCCACCTACTTGTGATATGACATGATCTTGGGATCCTTGAGCCTCGAGGGCTATTATGGTATGTGTGGTGGGTAGGCCCAAATGTGTTGTGATCTTAGGATGGAAGATCCCGGAGTGATGTTGTGGTATGTGGTGAAAGGAGGCCCAATTTTTGAGGCAGAAGTTGATTCCTAGAGTGGATACATGCATCGAGAAATGCATGTGGTGTCCAAGAGGTCAATGAAGATGAAGAAACAAGTCGAAGCTAGAGTTACCAATTGTTATCAAATATTGATTCTTATATGAATCAGTATTTTGGTTAATGGCCATGTATTTTTTTTATCTTCTTTCTCTTCCCCACAATTTGAGGTACTCAATTTTCATTACACTTTTTCTAGGAGAGGTGAAGATGCATGGGGTATGCCATGTGATTTCTATGTTTATCTTCTCATGCTTGGATGTGTCTACACTCCTGTTATATATTGATAAGACTCGACAGTTAGTTCACCAACTCACCATGTAGATCCCCTTATGTTTGTTAGCATATAATGTTTTCCCAGAATACATATAAATGTGCATATTAATGTTGTTAAATAAATGAATAAATTTTTAACCCATGGGGTTGGAGCTTTCTAGGATGCAGTATAGAGGTTATAGTTTTGATAAGTTGTGGACTCGGTTTTCTTATGCCTGGATGAAAATGGTTTTTGTTGTGATGCTATAGAAATTTAATGAAGGATTGTTAATGGTAAATTAATTGTTAATGAATTAGTTAACATAATGTGGAACTGATAGAAAGGGAGGAAGTAATTTATTATATCTCTTTAAATGGTTTTTTACTTATGGAATATTTGGTATTATAAGTGGTATTAGGATGTCTGAGAGATGTTAGATGTAGTAGAGTCTGATACTAGGTTATTCCCATAGTGTGGTTGTGAGATATATTATATCATGTACATTTTTTGATTTTATATTCTACTCCACCCTATCAGTTAGGGAAACTGGCACCTCGAGGATTTTGAGCCTCAATGGTGTTTTCCCCAACATCCCGATGGGAGGATGGAAGGATGGCTACCCCCCTTTGGCCCCACTCTCTTTTCTTGGTAGTTACTTGTTCTGGTATGCATGTTGGTTAGATTTCTCTATATATAGATGTCACAAGTTGTAATGTATTGTGGTAATTTCATACATATGTATTTAGGATATAGTTTCCTAAGGACTACTATAGGTATAAAATGTATAGGTTGTGATGGCTTGTAGATCCTTACTCGATGTATGGGAAATGATTACTTGAGGTATAATAACCAATTTATGATACGTGTTATACAAACTGTGGTGGATCCTGAAAACTTTTTGACTAATTTTGGTTACATGGATGGGGTGGTGTGTTCCATGAGGTGCATATTGTGGTGCTTCTCCCATGAGTATTTAGGCTATCCTTTTGGAGAGAGATTCTCTATACATGTAATGTTGGAGTAGAGTGGAAAACCAATTGGGAAAAAATAGCGGGGTACCCTTGATTTTCATTAGTATATCATATTCTTTTTTATGTGATAATTGGTGAGAGTAGTATTGGTGAGTCTACATACTTAGTATATATGTTTACATTACAAGTTAGTTTCACTTGTGATTTAGCATGATTTATTTACCTTTTTCATTAGAGTCTTTGAGGTGGATCCTATAGAGTATATTATTATACTCACACTATATATATATATATAACCTATTTTTAGGTTAGTTGGAGCATTTTGGAGATTATTATGGTGGTTAATATCTTGGGGTTTTGTAGTAGTTGTTTGGGATTCATGGTCCCTTTCATCATTACCTTTATTTAGTACATGAAATTTTTCCTTTAGTTGTTGTAGTTATTTCAGGACATAATATATGTATAATTGGGTTTTCTTTTATATTATAGTCTGAGAAGGTGTCGGTTGGTGTATGTATTATCTCTCTCTTCTGCATGTGTTCTCTTAGAGGGAAATGCCTCCTATCTATGTGTTTAACATAACTTTGGTGCTAGTCTCCAACCCAAGTCCTACTAGAGGTAGGAAATTTGTGTCACTATCTCTTTTATATCATTCCTGACACATGACGGGTACACTTTGTGGGGACGGGGTCATTCCAGACACAAATTTTGAATTAAATTTTAAATTTTAAACAAATAATGATCAGTTTTGAAGGACATCGGAAACACCATGTATGATATTGACATAAAGTTGATTCCTACATTTCAAAAAATATTTAAGGATCATTTTAATAAATTATGAACAATATGAAAATGTTTTATCCTAGGTTTTATTATGTGACATGTTCTTTGAACTAAAATGTCAATTTTAAACAGAAAATAGGAACTTTGAGTCATACCGATCAAACTGTGTATCAAATTGAGGCATGGTTGCTTCCTATATGTCACAAATGACTTATGGGTCATTTTACTAAAGTGTCAAAATAATATGAATGTTTTTTATTAGTTTAGAGTGTGTGATGTGTTTTTTTAAAATGAAATATGAATTATAAACTAGAAACATCCACTTTGATTCTTTCTGAGCACACTATGTATCAGATTAAGTTGTGGATTATTGAAGTGTGGTTGATTCCTACATGAGCATGGGCATCTCCAAACATGTTAATAGCTCTATAATTCTTGGAATACCATGTATTGGATTGATATTAGGCTGATTAATGTGTCACAAATGACTTATGAATCATTTAACTAAATTATGAAAACAATCTGAATATGTTTTATCGGTTTTGAGTATGTTAAATGTGTTTTAAACTAAAATGTTAATTTTAAAGTAATAACATAAACATCGAGTCCTAATGGGTATACCTCATTTCAGATCTAGTTGTGGTTGATTCCACCACATCACACATTGTATTTATTTTCTATAATGCATTCTATATTCAATGTTACCTAAAAATATTATTTTTTGATAAACCAGAATGTAGAATGCATTGCAGAATAAAAGTAAAAGTTTTCATCATTAGTTCATAATCATAATTGAGTGAATAATTATTATACATGAGTGTATCATACTTCAAAAAATCTATTAAAATTTACAAAATAATATTTAGATAAAAATAATTAGGAAAAAACTAAAAAAAGTATACAAAATAATGAGAAAATTCACTAACCAAGTAGTGATAATTCACCTCTTCATTATGAATATATACAATATGACACTGTGTATTCATCCCATTCATTTATAAAAAAATCTATTTTATCATTTTAATTTTATTATGGCCTATAATCTTGGTAGTAATAGAGAAATAGAAATAAATAAAGGGTTAGTGATTTTTTATTTCAAATTGTAATTATCATCCGAAAAAACTATTTGAAGATGCTTGTTTATTTATGGAATAAGATATATTTCATCAATTTTAAAACATAATGACCACAATATTTACCATTAGTTTTCTCTAATAACTATAGAAACATTGAGAAAAATAAGTAAAATGATTTTATATATGTTTTACTGGTAGAATATTATTATATATACCATAATACTTATCTATTTTTTTGAATTAGATGGGATTTTGTGTTCACAGACTGTACTAATGAAATTATTTTGATAATATTTAAACACCAACATATCATTAAATATTTTTCATTAAAACATAATATAAAATATTTAAATGGATGTTTATTTGTAAAATTATTGATATATTGTATTAAAAATTGATAAACTCAATCATATGTTATTGGTTTGTTGGGTATCCATGCATTGGATATAGAAAATAAATCTTTGAAGTATCCAAATTAACTAAAATGATGAACTAATTCTACCTAAAACAAGAATGGAATGATTAATAAAATGAATTAAAATATATTTTATATGATTAAATTTTAGTGTTTTACCCCTACATCATGTGCATTAAAATGAATTTTTCTTTTATATGTCGACATTGAAACATCATGGCCAGATTTCCACTATTACTTCAATTTTTTTTGGATTCATTGAGAATAGTTTTGTAGATGTGATGTGAGGACTAATGACTCCAAATTTCTATTCATGGGTTCTTCCCTTAAAATATTATAAATATATACAGATATTAAAAATATGAATTGTGTTTAGTCATAATTAGCATAATAGATCAACTATTGAAAAAATAAATAATGAATACATAACTGATGTATAAATTTAAAAATGTGACTCTTAGTCATTCATGCTTTATGATTTCATTTACATTCACATAAATAGTATAGTTAGTATTTCCACTCCATATATCTATTCTTTAAAATAAATTATGGTAGTATGACCACTTTTTGACATTGTATCTACATTAACCACTAATGTTAGCAAATGAATAAGTTGAATAGGTGGGGGTAAAGCAACTTTGTAATGATTTTTTCATATTTTTGGTTGATCATTTAGATTGTTTTGATTCGATCATCCATTTGACCAAATTACCTTTATCTATCTATAATAACATTCTTCAATTTATGCTATTTTCCATTAATTGTTCAAGGTTTTTCATAAAAATTAAATTTCAAATGGATAACTCTCGTCAAAATTTAATTTTACAAGGTTTAAAATCAATTCTAGGAATGGTCTTATACCTTGATCAACTCTATTAATATCTACATCATCGTATAGAATGGGTATTTCGGTGCTCGACTCGTGATCCACGTGAATCACCACATTCACGTGATCAATTATATTTTGTTTATTATATATAATATCTCATTGGATATTATAAATGGTACCCCTAACAAAAAGTACTTGGGTGGGTTTTGATAGAGATTAATCACAATTATTTTTACCCCACATAATATTAGGATAAGAAAGGTATTACTATCTTCCTAATATAAGATTTCTAGAAACAATTATGACAATATTGATTACCTCTTCTACGATATCCCTTTTTGGTGAATGTGTCACCCCAGTACTAGTGGGTGTGGTGGGGGGATCTTTACATAGTGGTTTTCTTATGTTTTGTTTTTCATATTATTGATTCCTTCCCATGACATTATCTAAAAACTCTAAATACCAATTATGTTTTACATCTATAGGAGTTAATTATGCCTACAACCCTTATATTTTCATATCATTCTCCCCATAATAATTTATTTTCTCAAAATCTGTTTAGCGTGAGACCTTAAAACCCACACATATGAATTCACCACCCTTTTTCTGACACTTCAATGCCAATAATTGTAGATATTCATCATATATAGGTGATAATGATTCTTGTGTGTATGTCAGATAAAAATATATTAAAATCAATAATCATCATTATGTAATTATAATTTAAAGGAAAACATTATGTCATACTTGCACATTCTTTCCATAATTTTGTGTGTTTTCATCTATTAGTATCTCATACTTATTTACACATGCGTCCATCTATAGAACACATCATCAGATAAAATTGGATTTTTATTTCAATTCATCAATCTACATATAAAAAATAGAACATAATTTTGTTATTGTTTCATATCACATAAAAGTATTATGCAATATTAAAAATATGTACCATTTTTTTCATGTGAAGTGTACCCTATCCTTGATTTAAGGTTGGGAGACATTTGTTTTTTCTGCACATTTCTTCTTTTCACCACTCATTTATTGTTTCATAAATTAATAATTATTAATCAAATTAATTAATACACATATTTTCAAGATATTTATTACCATTAACAATGTACCAAAAAATATATCTTCTCACAATGACCAATTAATGCATCCCATTATTTTTGGTTAATCAAGTGTGAAAACATCTATGGTGGGTGAGGGTTTATTTGAACTTCAACATATTTGACATGATACTTAATAAGAATTTTCCTAAGGCCCATATGGTAATTTTTAGTGCGCATTAATAAAAATTTCATTCAATATTCATTGAATATTAATTTACTCTATATGGGGTAAGGGAGACTAAATAAACCATTAATTATTTTGTTCTTTAGTAAAATAATGAAATTATTTCATAATGTTACCCTAATATCATACTAAATTAGTGTCTTAATTATAATCACAGCATTATTCCATAAATTTACTTCAATTAGAAAGAAAATTAAAGTGCTGAGACCAATTTAAGTATTCATCATTCCCTTTTTTGGGTTAACAGGTTGGTCACATGTATTCTATCCAAACATAAATTTGATTCCTTTGATTCTCACCTTGATCATTTTTACTGACACTGTCATGTTAAGATGATTCTATTTTTTATGGGACAAAATTTTTCCTATTTATAACATTTACATGTATTTAACATAATTAATATGTTGCTCCACTATATTTGTATCATCATTATGTGAGAAGGTTTTTGTTTCTCTTTATTGGGAGCCCCATCATGTTGAGAAACCAGTTTTCCCCAAGATTGGGAGCATCTGTGTGTGTAGAAGTTATTTTCTACATGATTAGTAGAATAGTTAATTTATATTATATAAATGTACATAGGAATATATTATAATATAAGGAATACAATTTATATTATGAAAAAATATTACATGATTATCGAAACCCCTCTTTTTTAATGGTTTAATGGATTTGACCCCTCTATAGAGTATCAAGATCATTTAATTGTGGTATCCTATAATATAAAAGACCCTATCTATATTGGGACTACTATGAAATAATTTTTGGCATCCCAATGAAGGGGTTGTCTTTAATTGAATTGATATCTAACCCTTCAGTAATTTTGTTCGTTAATTGAATAATTGACCACTTTTGGCATGTAGGATCTTGAATAGAAAATAAGTTTACTGCTGATGAATCCATTATAAATGGTTCTTCTTTGTATCCTTACATTAATCCACTTTCATGAATCTAAATTCAACTATATATATTTAAAATAGTAGCAAAAATAATAAACTAAGTTCCAAATAAATAGGCATATAATATTCCACACAAATTTTTAAATGGAAATAAACATTCTTATCGAGACAAAAACTTTAACTTTATAGGATACTCCCGAGAATTAAGGGGATATTACCTATATTACACCTTGAAAAAAAAGGTTAATAGGCACAAGATAGACCATATTCCTTGTGAACGATCATATATCTCAAATAGATAGTGGGAGTGAGATAAAATTTGATAATGTCAAGGATCAAGGTACAAAGGAGTTGGAACAGGACTAAATTGCACAATGCCTTGCGGATGAACAATATATTCTAGAGATACAAGTACTATATATGAGTACTAAATATGAAACTTCACATAGATGGGAAAGATATTACCTAAATTGAATGACTAGTTGCAGAATGGTTTAAATAGTATCATGGAATTAACAATGGAAAAACCTTTTCACCAGTAGAAATATATAAATCCACCACAATTATACTTTCCATTTTTTCCTTCTATAACATTGATATTTGTAGAAGGGATGTAAAAAAAACATACATTATGGGAACCTTCATGAATATGTTCATAAGATACAGCCTGAAGGGGTTTTGACTCCAAAGGATGCAAAAAATGATTGAATTATCCCACGATCCATGTATATATTAAAGAAATAATCAAGTTCAAGGAACATTCATTGTGATGAGGTCGTAATGGAATTTTCTTTTATGAATAATGAATGTGAGAATTTTTTGTATAACTGATTTATTAGGAGTACAATTATTTTTGTTATAACATATTACTTATTGGGAATGAGATACCAGTATTACTATCTATTAAATCATGGATTACTACAAACTTATTCCTGAAGGACATAGATGAAGCGACATACGTTCATGGGATCAGGATTCATTGGGATAGATCCAATATATTACTCGAACTAGGAAAGGAACATATATTGATAATATACAACTGATCTTCAAAATGGAACAATCCAAGAGGTGATTGTTTTCAATGTCACGTGACTTTCATCTTTCCAAGAAACTTTTCATTACAAACTTGATTAAAGAAAAATAATGGTAGGTATTCTATATGCATTGAAAATTGGATAGTAATTTATTCCATGTTATGTTCATGGATAGATTTCATCTACACATTGAGTGTGGTGGAAAGATATTAAGATAAACCAGTTGACTACCATTTCATTAAAGTCAAGACCAAAATTATATATCTGAGGTATACTAAGTATATGTTCTAGATATATGGAGGATATGAGGAACTTGTTATTAGAGGAGACATAGATTCTAGTTCCCAAATCAATCAAGATGATATGAAATCAATAGTGGGATACTTATTCACATTTAATGGAGGTGTTGTGAGATAGAAGATCTCAGAGAAGGCTGTGGTTGAATATTATATATTATATTTCGAGTATATTGCATCTTCTATGGTAGATTTTTTTAATGAATATACAACTTCATTCAAGATCATGACATGGTACCTAATAGAAAACTCCATATCAAACTTTACTATGATAACACTACTGGGGAGGATCACACAAAGGATCTGAGGTCACATCAACATACGAAGCATATTCTAAGGAATTTTCATCACTTGATGGATTTTTTTCAGAGTGTTGAGTTTGTATCGAGAACTATGAACTTGGAATACAATGTGGTAGAACTCATTAATAAACCCTTAACTCATCAAAAACATGATTACCATGTGATTTATAGTAGAGTACATGCCCTAGGTCATTATCTCTAGTACAAGTGGGAGTTTATTTCAGTTAGAGTCCAAATACCTACTATTTTTACTTTGACTACATGTATATTAGATTATTTGAATATAAATAAAAGTATAATATTACATATTATTAATTCTTATTTGTCATTTTAGTTTCATAATATCCTTGGATGTCAGTTATATTGATATGGTCATAGCAGTTCCGCACAAGGATGTTAATTTTAAAATTCCCTGATGATATTATTAATCATTTTTCTATGTTTGGATAATGTTATTTGATGGTACATGTAGAATGTGACTATCCAGAGTGACTACATAGGAGAAGATGAGGATTATTCTCATGAATTTCATACTTGGTAATCTTCAAGATGATAGATTATGAGAACAGACCCACCAGTATGAATTCCTCATGTTTTGGTGTCATCGAATATTCCTATCTATGATAATATTAAATGGTCCTCAGACATAAATATTATCTTCAATGCATATCCTAACTCAAAAACATAGATTTATTGACCAAAACCATGATTCCATATGTTCGTGGGAAGTAGGGGGCATTGGGTACATCACGAATGACATGTTATTAAGGGATAAGCTAAGGAAGTATTTTTCCCTTACATCTTCATGTAAGTTCATATCTCATTCATTTTATTGGAAAAGAACCATGGAATTAAATTCTATGAGTATGGTGTAATGATGTGTTAATTTCATATAGTCAAAGAAAGTAATATCAACAACACAGGTTGATGGAAAAAATATGTAACATACTTGATGATATATTTTGATAAATGTATTATATTACATAGTTAGCATTCATAATTGGTTTTCATATTTGAGAAATTAAATTATTTTTATTGGGTTCCTTGAATGGTTGCTAGACATTAATCTTGAATGTTTGGCATACCCTCCAAATGTCAACAAGAAAAAATTTAAGAGGGTTAAACACTATTTGTTTTTGTTGATAATGATTATATTCAATTTGAATTTAATTTTTTGAATAAATATTAATCTCAATACCAATGAATAATTTTAATCATGTATTATTGATCGCTAATATTCACAAGGTATAATAATTATTTACTCTTTAATAAATAATTTATTTTATTATGTGAATATTTGATAAAAATATATGTTCTAGATTGTGAATAAAAGAGTAAATTTATATTTTGGTGAATAAAATATATAATAAAATATTTATTCTGTAAATTATGAAATTTCAAGAAATTATAGTGGACAAAGATCGTGTCCAGTGATAAATATTTTTTTTCAAGCTAGAAATAAATAATATTCATCATTTTTCAAGTCAGAATCTTCCATAAAATAATAATAACACTATTATTATTATATTATAAATGGTTTAAAAATTATAATTATGTTATTTAAGGTTCAGGTCACAATTAAATAAAATTTTGACCTAAATTGTAGCTCTAAAAATATATGTTTATATTAATTGTGTAGGGTTAATAGAAAATTGATAATAGAAATCGTTGTTAATAGTTATCTTCTATATCTCTCTGGAATTCCTCCACTCTTCATATCAATAAAAATAATTACTTCTTTAATCTTGAAGGATCTTGGAGGGATCATGATAAATAATGAAATATAATTGATTCACCATGCTAGAAACTTAAAATCAATTGGTTCAGCCCATATATCAAAGGAGCATTCAGGGATCACCCAAGAGGGATTCTACACTTGAATCCATAAAACACAACAAAGGTAATCTCAAATTATTTTTTTAAAGATTGATAATTTCACAAAATAATGGATCCTAAGACATGGTTACTATTTCTTCATATATAAATATATTATTTATAAATTTAATGTGAAATATCCTATGTTGGGTATATGGGAAACTCTAAATTATAATAAATTTTAATTTAACACCCAACAAAGTGAAAATTCACTATTCCCAAAACAATCAGTTATCTCTTAGGGGCCTTTTATATTACGACCATATGAATGTAAATATTTAACACATGATCTTGATCTTAAAGTAGTGGTGTAATATTTTATGTTATGGTGAAAATATCTAATTAGTGAACATTTTTTAGTCTTTACAAATCTGAAGAGTCTGATGTATGTATTCTCTCAATGTGTCTTGAATTTTCAACAATAATTTTGGATAGAGTTATTGAAAGATTATGTTTTAAATATTTAATTTACACACAATAAATGGAATGTTTTGGTTGATGTTGTGATTAAGAAGTCACGTGGTGGTGGTTTTCATCAGTTTGAAGACTCTTGAAGAGTGATGATAGATTTGGAAGCATTGCACCTTGAACTATGAGTAGTTGATGGAACTATATTCCTTTATTAGATACAACTGTAGTAATATCAGGTGAAAAAAGTAGAGGATTCCATATAGTGAAGTTATGAGGCATTGGTTTGGCATGAACAAGTTTTTTATGGTAATTACCATGAGGGGTGGTTACCATTGGGAGTTGTTCTATGGGAATAATTTTGTTCCTTCAGCAATGCATCAGGTGGTTCTCCATGAGTTCCATAGTTCTCTCATAATGGTTCACATTAGATTAATATATATTTTTCATGTTAATAAATATGAGTTCTAGTGGTCTGTTATGATTTTCTCAATTGTAGAGTTTGTCTCTCAATGCTTTGTTTATCAAAAGGTGGAGTGTGGGAATCATGTTCTTAGTGGTTTTATTCATCATTCTAATGTTAACCAATTGAAAATGGGGGAAATCATGATAGAATTCTACCCCAATTTACCTAGTGCTCAAGGTGGTTAGGAAGATATGTGGGTGATTATATATCTCTTGATGAATTCATCTCACTTCTTATAAATTAATGAGTCAAGATCAATGGATGGTTTTTTCTGGAAGTATGTAGAGGAAGTAGTGAGTCTTCATAGAGTTTTGAAGGTTATCATATCTGATAATGATTCTCATTTTATCTCTATGGTTTTAAGGGGTATCTATCATACTTTTATCTCCCAGTTATACCTTATTACCACTTGTATTCTGCAGATGGAAAGTCAAGATGAGTAGAAAATCAAACATTATATGATATGTTTCATGTGTGAATTATGTTTTTTTGTCATTCGTGAGTGAGAAAAATTACCATGGTGAAGTTTTCATAAAATAATAATTATAATTATACTATTGGAATGAAACTATTCTAATAGTTGTGTGACCAAACATTCAGATCTCCATTGTATCGGAACATGGTAGGAGAGTAATCCATCGTTCGATCAGAATTGAGTTAGAGAATGATAGAGGCGGCCTATATGATCCTCAACAGAATAAACATAGCACATGATCATCATAATTCCTATGTTTATCATAGGATAAGGCCTCTCATTTTTTAAGTTGAACATCATGTGTTCTTAAAAGTACCTTCTTGTCATGGGAAGCATAAGTCCTATCATGGGAGCATTATTTCTCCCTGATTCACTGGACCATTTAAGGTGTTGACATATATTACAACTATTTTTTCTCAATAATCACTTCCCACATATATTAGGAGGATTCATTACTCTTTCATGTATTATACCTTCACTAATATCATTAGAATGACTATTGAGTCATCGATTGGGGTGAATTGGATGTTCAAGATTGTTTTAATTTTGAGGAATGTCTGACTGATATTTAATACCATCAGGATATGGTGTTTTACATGTCTTTTATTCTTTTAGTTCGAGTTTTATGGAGATATGGTGTCTTAAAAGGGAGCTCATGGGAGTGGGAGTCATGGTTTTATGCTCAACATCCCCAGTTTTTTAGGGTTCTTGTTCCCTGTTGAGATACTTATTGTTTCTCTTATATTGAGATAATATGAATGATATTTTGTTGTTTTATGAAATCATTCCCTTTCCTTGATTTTATACTTTTTATGGTCTTTCTCTATACTGAGAGGTATCTCCCCTGAGAGTTCATTTTGAGGTTGGTTGATAATATTTTGTAACTATGAATCTTTGTCCTCTATTGCGTGACTGTGTTCTTATTCTAGAGACATACTTGAGAGGTATCCCACATGTTGATTTTCTAGACCACTTTATATTATTTTTGGTCTTATTTGAAATTCTCAAGGATTATAATTTTTTGAGAGGTATTGAATTTAATTTCTCTTATTTATAAAAACATTCCATTATATTTATCTAGAGCTTAGAGTTACCAATATGGTGCCCACATATTTTTTCTTTTTTAAATTATAATTATTTTTTCATATGGTCATTTATTTTGGTCATGTGGTAAATTTTTTGTTCATACGGCCGCTTGTCTTTCCATGTGTTTGTAATTTTGGTCATTAGTACGATCCTTTGTTCATTTGGTCACTTGTTTTTTATACCATTTATCCATGGTTTTTAGATCAACCCTTTTCTTCATGTGGTCAACCCATCAATTGCTTCGTGTGATCAATCCATTGGCCGGGTAAACAATCTATGTGGTGCAATCGATCTATGTGGACACTCAAAATTTTCAAGTGGTTGATTTTTAAGTTTTTTCATCAATCAATATGGTTTCTTCACATGTTTAATCCTCAAGGTTGGTTGTGAATATAAGAAGAAATAAAAATCAATTTTTTCTAGAAAATTCTAGAATGGTAAACAATTCAATTTTTAATGAAAATAGTGAAATAAATAGGAAATAAAATCTCAAATCATGTAATTTAACACTTGTGTCAATTAAGATGAGTTATATCCTTAAATTCCAAAATAATGGGTTCATTATATGGTCCATTAAATGGGTAATTAAATGGAATAGAATTAATGATGAATTAAAATGAAAATTCTATCTGGGTTCTGGAGATACCTAAGATAGTCATATATTTTATTCTAAAATGAGATTTATTTCCCTAATTCTTTCAATTATCTTTGTATCAAGTTTTAATGATCTAAATCCTTACCCTATAGAGTCTTCCAACCCATTTTTAATATTTTGAGTTATTCAAGTGCCTTTCTAAGACAATGAGCATCCTTCTTTTTCCAGTGTTCTTAGTGTAGTGAAATAGTGAAAGCATCTCATGAGATATGAGATATGATTATTCTATTTTGTTTTGTGAAGTGTGTGATTTAATCATGCTTTATTCTCTTTGTATAAATGGATTCATTTATATTTGAGAAACATATTAATCTAAAAATCACATAAAGAATGATTATTCAACTAACTGGGAAAGTCATAAAGATGGAAGGAAGATCTAAGAATTCAGGCAATAAAATAATCTTAAATGTTATTATATTCAAAATAATTTAAATACAAGTAATATCTTATAGTATAGATAAATATTATTATCTTAAAAATCATTAAATTTCAGTATGTTTAGTATTCCTTATAACTCATAAATTTAATATATTGAAATGAGAGTTTTATTCACATATTGAATGTGATTATTGGTCTAGGAATTATTTGAGAAATAGAAATAAGAATACCACATATTGAATAATTGGTTATTTACTATTATTTTATGGTCATAATTACTGTGTAATTCGAGAAACTAGTTAATTGAAAAAAGATAATTATAATATGTCATATATAATTGATAACTCCTGATATAGAAATAAATAAATGGATGGTACATTAAGAACTTATATATTTTTATGATTTTTAACGTTTCCTATTATTTACTAGATTGTTTGCTATATTATTTTTTGTATTTTTGTTGTGTAGCATGATTTATATGTTGAGAAATTCATTAACAAAATAAAGCAATTAATTTAAAGTGATTAATAAAAGATTCTGAGAATTTAATTATTGATCATTCCTGAAATTGTTTGAACATGGACTTAAAGGTTCATGTATGTTTATGTTTACCTCTAAATATTATTATATAATTCCTATAGGTTGGTTGGTGTGTAAAACCTATTAAAAAAACTAGTTAATTCATTTTGATAATTAAAATGGTTGTTTTCAAGGTGAAATTATTTATGGATAAATGAACTCATTCCTCTCGACAAGAGGCTTGAATGGATTGATTCTTTGGACTTAGTTTTATTTTAGTTGTGTATGAAAAAAAATATTTAATATATATATTATATTAAGGATGATAAAATTATTATTATGACTTCATGTGACTGATAATGAGCCTTGATTTGGTTGGGAATGTTTTATGAGCAACGTCTTGGGATCCCGAGACTAGAGTGATGGTCGATGTTGGTGATGGACTGATAGATTATACTATGAAAAATAGTGTGGGAATGACACTAGGGTGGTTTGAATGATTTTATAGTGGGTATTTCTCATCAAACTAATTTTTTTTGATGTTTGTTTGATATTAATAGGAAGAATATTTTTATTATGATTTTAAATACAAGATAAATTTCCAATCCTACCATGGAAATTGAATCATTGATGTTTTATCTTAGGATGAGTACAAGATTCAAGGAGATATTCCCTAAAAATATATTTATAAGAGATATATTTATTGGTTGTATATAGGCTTGCATAAAAATTATGATTTTCAAGCATTGGGTATATTATTCCTTGGGTTCTGGACATCCAAACCATTCTCTCTCTGGGTAATAATTTAAAATAACTCTAACATAAGATGATATGATGACTAATTGTATAAGATAAATTTTTATATTAATGAACCATTCATGGTATTTATTCAAGTGATTCAATTCCTAAATAAATGAGATAGAAATAAGGGATCATATTTAATTTACAATTTATTCTGTTTCTATGGAATGTGAGTACATGTGGGTGATTCCTTACTCGTAGATGATAATACCTAAATCTATTATTTCTTTCATATTCCTCCTTTTCACTCTGAGACACTAGAATATCATGGAGTTTTGGGGATCCTGATTGAATGTTGAGTTATTCAGTTGCAACATGTGGATAAACTACAAAGGTGTAAAGGTCATACCCTTACGCATCAAGGTTTCTCATAGCTACGTATAGGTTAATGGTGTCCTACCATTATGTAGTACTTAAATAAGGCTATGTAATGATATATCATTACCTACCCTTATGGATATGATGAATCTATTTGTGTATAAATATGTTTTAATTCTATTTTTGGGTGATTAACACGAACTTATGAGTTCTGTAAAGGGTTTCAAATCAATATAGTCTGAACATAATAAATTGGTTGAGGAAATAAGATTACAAAATAATTAAATAAAAGCTTGAATACATAAAATGGAATAACATGAGATAATATAGTGATATTAAAATACCCTTCAAATACTCATACTGAGATTCCATCCAAAGAAGCACTAGTCAAGACCTCAATCATCCAACATGATAATTTCACGGCAAAGTGGGGTTCCCTTGGATTATCTTGTGTAATATAAAAAATTAATGAGTGATATAGTATCATCCATGGTTTTTTTCCCACTAAAGTGGGTTCCCCATACTGTCTTATTATTAGCTCAATTTTGATGTTTTCTTTGGGTTACACTAGCTGGGAAACCACAAAGGTTGGGATACCACAAGAATAGTGTTGGGTTTTTTCATATTACGGTTAAGAAAAAGAGTTTTTGAACATCTAACCAATAGTTTTATATGATTTTATATGCATGATTCCCTGCCTAGATAAATTATCAGTTAGTTTCACACCAAATAGGGGTCATTTTCTTAGTGAAATATAGGTCATGGGCTACTAATGGGTATGATGGATTTTTAAGGGGTCATCATTTTAGTGGGACCCCGTTTAATAATATTCCTTTTAATATGGTTAAAAATATATGATACTTATTTGATAAATTTTTTTATTGAAAATATCATCTTTATCATAATGTTACAATTTGTGATTGATCCTTGATAAAGAGAAGTAAAATGTAAGATACTACATAGATTGGTAACTTTCACAGGTTCATAAGAAAGATTTATTATTTAAGAAAAATTCATAAGGAAACTTTTTTGTGACAATCAAGTGTTGAAATTTTTCAAGAGATGTTGCATGGAATGTAAATATTTGAAGTTAAATATTGAAAATGTGACACATTTTATTAGTGAAAACTGAACCCCAAGATTTACATGGCTTGTAAATAGATGAATCGTCATGTAAATCACTGAGGTTGTATAGGTTTAAACATTCTAGTAGCTCTAGTTTTTTACAAACCCTACAGATTATCCTAAATCTAGGAAACCAATGGCTCCCAATTGGACATTTTAGGGATTCCTTGATCAGGAATCAATAATTATCCTTCTTCCTTGGATTTTTGGTGATCTGTGGTGATCCAAGTTGTGTTATTCCATCATTCTCTAGTGGGATCTCCTAGATCAATATTGTTTCTTCCCATTTTCCCTTTCTATGTGATGTCAGACCATATACAATGGTTTTAGTGGGGTTTCTCTTAGTATTGGTTGGTGAGATTGTTCTATGGTATCCTTAGATGGATGGTTTTCTTGTGTTATAGTAGATCTAAGATCCAAAACATAGTCCATTATCATGCATAGAATGTCAACATCTTTTGTGGTAGAAAATTAATTACTTGTCTATCTATTTTACATGTAATCATAAATTGATCATGCTTTAACCATTTATATGGTAATGAAATGTACCTAATAATTATTACACTGGATTAAAGAAATCGGATAGTGTTCCCATTTTGGAGATGTTTTCGCTTTATACCCTGATAGAATTTTGCCTCATGTATTTCAAGATAGTGAGAAATAAATGCCTTTCTAGTTATCTTGTTGTTCTTAATGGAAGTGGTAAATAATGTAAATAAAAAATAAATTTATAATTAATGAGATTAATAAATTAAATAAGAGGAATGTTTTTAATTTGGAGATTAATATAAATTGACGATAATAATTGAAATGGTATATTAACTGAGAATGATACATCTATAGGTTTTTTTAAAAAAGGATAAATTCTAAGAGCATGTTTTTTTCCATTGATCTTATTATAGAAAGATAACTTAGGATTCTTATAGTTGGAACCTAAAATAATGAATCTATTAATTCAAAATTGAATAAGAACTAGTTCTCTGATAAAGATAATTGTAAGGGTATTAGTTTCCCAATTTCTTGAGAACATTGAGTTCTTTGTTTTGTATATGTGAGAACTCATTTTCATGAGAATGATAAATTCTTTTTTAGCACCCAATTTCTCTATTGATAAATTATTTGTTTCATGTTTCTTTATGATGTGATCTAGATTTGACCCTGGTGTTATGAGCTAGGTATGGATGAGCATGGAGGGATGTTATGGTATATGGGATAGAGAGGTCCAGATGTGATGTGAGCCTGGTATGTTTGTTCCCGGGATAGATTTTGTGGTTTGTGGGATGGATGGCCCAGATGACATGGTAGCAGTTAACGCCTGTGATGGAGAGATGCATCAGTATATGTTTGTGGGTTTCATGGATGATAACAGTGGTAATGGAAAGAGTTAAAGTTGGTCTTACCTATTGATGAGACGATGATATCTTGTAAGATCACTTGAATATGTTTAATTCTTGATGGTCGAGTTTCTTATTTTTTCAGCATTCTTTTCCCCACTGCATGAGGCAGTGGGAGGTTCTTGGTTTCATGTTTTCTCTTAGTGGTCTCTTATGATGGTTTTAGTAGAGTACCTAAATATGGAATTATTCTCATAATTGATTGAATAATGTTTTAACCCATGGGGTTGGTTGAAAATGGAATGAAGCTACTGAAATGTTTCTAATATTGATAAACCATTGACTGGTTTGGATTATGAATTGAGAGTACTTGTATTAATATGATGGTTTTTGTATTTCAATGTTAGGAAATTTGTAACAATGTTAATGGTTAATTAATGGAAAAAGAATTAATTAACATAAATTTAATTTTATAATAACAAGAAGTAATTAATGTAACTATTTTATATTCAAATGTGCTAATAGGATATTTGGTCATAGTAGTGGTAGTTGGGAGTCTGAGCAATGCTATCTATAATTTATTCTAAGACTAGGTTACTCCCATAGTGTAATTGTGATCTATATTATATCACGTGTACTCTATGACTTTATACACTTCCCCACCCATATAATATAATAATAATAGTGTTATTATTATTTTATGGAAGATTCTGACTTGCACAATGATGAATATTATTTATTTCCAACTTTCAAAAAAATATTTATCACTGGACACGATCTTTGTCCACTATAATTTCTTGAAATTTCATAATTTACAGAATAAAGATTTTATTATATATTTTATTCACCAAAATATAAATTTACTCTTTTATTCACAATCTAGAACATAAATTTTTATCAAATATTCACATAATAAAATAAATTATTTATAAAAGAGTAAATAATTATTATACCTTGTGAATATTAGCGATCAATAAAACATGATTAAAATTATTCTTTGGTATTGAGATTAATATTTATTAAAAAAATTAAATTCAAATAGAATATAATCATTATCAACAAAAACAAATAGTGTTTAACCCTCTTAGATTTTTTTATTGACATTTGGAGGGTATTCCAAACATCCAAGATTAATGTTTAGCAACCATTCAAGGAACCCAATAAAAATAATTTAATTTCACAAAAATGAAAACCAAATACGAATGCTAACTATGTAATATAATCCATTTATCAAAATATATCATCAAGCATGTTACATATTTTTTTCATAAACCTGTGTTGTTGATATGACTTTCTTTGACTATATGAAATTAACACATCATTACACCATACTCATAGAATTTAATTACATGGTTCTTTTCCAATAAAATGAATGAGATATCAACTTACATGAAGATGTAAGGGAAAAAATACTTCCTTAGCTTATCCCTAAATAACATGTCATTCGTGATGTACCCAATGCACCCTACTTACAACAAACATATGGAATCATGGTTTTGGTCAATAAATCTAGGTTTTTGAGTTAGGATATGCATTGAAGATAATATTAATGTATGAGTACCATTTAACATTATCATAGATAGGAATATTCAATGACACAAAAACATGAGGAATTCATACTGGTGTGTCTGTTCTCATAATCTATCATCTTTAAGATTACCAAGTATGAACTTCATGAGAAGAATTGTCATATTCTCCTATGTAGTCACTCTGGATAGTCACATTCTACATGTACCATCAAATAACATTATCCAAACATAGAAAAATGATTAATAATATCATCAGGGAATTTTAAAATTCACATCCTTGTGCGGAACTGCAATGACCATATCAATATAACTGATATCCTAGGATATTATGAAATTAAAATGACAAATTAGAATTAATAATATGTAATATTATACTTTTATTTGTATTCAAATAATCTAATATACATATAGTCAAAGTAAAAATAGTAGGTATTATGACTCTAACTGAAATAAACTCCCACTTGTACTAGAGATAATGACCTAGGACATGTACTTTACTATAAATCACATGGTAATCATGTTTTTGAGGAGTCAAGTGTTTATTAAAGGGGTCTACTACATTGTATTCCATGGTCATAGTTCTCCATACAAACTCAACACTCTGAAAAAAATCCATCAAGTGATGAAAATTCCTTAGTATATGCTTCGTATATTGATGTGACCTCAGATCCTTTGTGTGATCCTCCCCAGTAGTGTTATCATAGTAAAGTTTGATATGGAGTTTTCTATTAGGTACCATGTCATGATCTTGGATGAAGTTATATATTCATTAAAAAAATCTACCATAGAAGATTCAATATACTCGAAATATAATATATAATATTCAACCACAGCCTTCACTGAGATATTCTATCTCACAACACCTCCATTAAATGTGAATAAGTATCCCACTATTGATTTCATATCATCTTGATTGATTTGGCAACTAGAATCTATGTCTCCTCTAATAAAAAGTTCCTCATATCCTCCATAGATCTAGAACATATACTTAGTATACCCCAGATATGTAATGTTGGTCTTGACTTTAATGAAATGGTAGTCACCTGGTTTATCTTAGTATCTTTCCACCACACTCAATGTGTAGATGAAATCTATCCATGAACATAACATGGAATAAATTACTATCCAATTTTCAATGCATATAGAATACCTACCATTATTTGTCTTTAATCATGTTTGTAATGAAAATTTTCTTGGAAAGATGAATGTCACGTGACATTGAAAACAATCACCTCTTGGATTGTTCCATTTTGAATATCAGTTGTATATTATCAATATGTGTTCCTTTCCTAGTTCGAGTGATATATTGGATCTATCCCAATGAATCTTGATCCCATGAACGTATGTTTCTTCATCTTTGTCCTTCAGGAATAAGTTTGTAGTAATCCATGATTTAATAGATAGTAATACTGGTATCTCATTCCCAATAAGTAATATGTTACAATACAAACAATTTCACTCTGAATAAATGAGTTATACAATAAATTCTCACATTCATTATTCATAAAAGAAAATTCCATTACGACCTCATCACAATGAATGTTCCTTGAACTTGATTATTTATTTAATATATACATGGATCGTGGGATAATTCAATAATTTTTTTCATCCTTTGGAGTCAAAAACCCTTCAGGCTGTATCTTAAGAAAATATTCATGAAGGTTCCCATAATGTAAGTTTTTTTTACATCCCTTCTACAAATATCAAAGTTCTGGAAGGAAAAAATGGAAAGTATAATTGTGTTGGATTTATAAATTTCTACTGGTGAAAAGGTTTTTCCATTGTTAATTCCATGATACTATTTAAACCATTCTGCAACTAGTCGCGCAATTTAGGTAATAACTTTCCCATCTATGTGAAGTTTCATCTTTAGTTACTGTATCCTTCTTATCTCTCTGTTTCACATGTTTCTCTTAAAGGAAAATTCATCCCCCATGCATGTTTACTATATTCATGGTGAAACTCACCAACTCGGGGCATACTCAAGGTAGGAATCAAGTGGTCACCATATCTATCCCCTAATTCAAGTATATTTTTGGGGAGGAGGTTGCGACCATGTTTTTGAAACTCTATAGAATGTCCATGTCAGGTATGGATGTTAATGATTTCAATTCTTCAATTTTAAAAGGCATATGATAAAAAATATATTTTTTAAAAGTTTTTTTACATATAAAGGATTTCAAAATCAAAGGAAGTATTTTTGGAGTGTATATTTTATATTTAAAAAGAAAAGTGTTTCTATATATGAATGTGAATGACATTGAAAAGATAAAGTGTGTATAAGTAAAATATGTGCATCATAATCTTATATAAATTATGTGATATGATAAGATCTCTGATAAAAAATACTTTTTATGATTAAATTTTTACACATTTTATATGATTCATCAATTTGAATAATTAATTTTTATAAGAAGATATATATAAAAATGTTTTATGCTGGATATTTTTTCTCAAATATATACGAAAATATGTGGGATGTGTTCCAGCCACCCGTCGATGGATATTATAATAAAGTCTTCTATTTAGATGAAAATGATCCAAATACATAGAATATCATATATCATTTGGAAAAAAAAGTTCATTTGATAAATATTTATACTAACTAGATATAAATTTTATTTCCTACCACAAAATGGATTGTGTATCTTCACAAGATATTCAAAAAATAATATAGTATCCAAGATGCTTGTGGGAGTTTTTTTTAGAATTAGATAAGTTCAAAATTAATAAATAAAGGATAACACAAATCTTAAGTTAAGATGATTTCAAATTAGTATAATAACACTTATAGTATATGTGATGTTAAGGAAAAATAAAAATTATTACATTTGGTTACCATTTAAAAATTGGATATCACTATTATAATTGTATTAGATTAATGTTTTTTTCACTAAATATAAAAAAAGTTTATAGTATTTGTGATTATATAGAAAAAATATAAAGTGTAACATAATGTTATAATGAAAAATGAAAGACACTATTTCATGAATGATTTTTCCCGTCAATATAACATGCGAATTATATTTGATATCCTAAAAGAGTTTAGGGTATGGTGGTGAAGATAATTGTGTAGATTTATAATTAGTTATAATATCAAATTGATATTAAATTTACCCTATAAGAGTTTAGGGGGACCATAAAACAATAATGTATGTAGTTATATTATTTCATGGAAAATTTTGATGGAATTTATTTCCAAGTATAATGATGATGAACTTAGAAAGAGTTAATAGTAGAAAAAGAATGTTTACATTGTAACATTTGATATTATGAATTTAAGTGGTTCTAATATGTTCAACATGTCGAATAATTAGGAAAATGATTCCTAAATTTCACCATTATTCTAAATAATTTTATTTAGAGATGTTTCCCTTTATAGATTTAGTGGGAGTGCATTATCAGATGGTCACATAGAGATTTGAAAATGATTACATATGATGTAATGTGTTAAATAATATAGAATGTGTGGAAAAAATAAGGCTAATCAAGGATTTTATCATATATGATATGATAAACTCGGGATTGTGTTATTTGTTTTAAATATTCTTAATGATTTTAAGAATATTAAGATGAATAAAATTGAAAGGAAAGCTCCACATTTTTATTCTTTCACGTTGGATAAATAATTTAATATATAGATATTTATTTTGTGAATACAGTGATAATTTACCTCTCAATTTATGATATTTAGTCTATCCAAAAACGATGTTTGTTATGGATTATTATAGTCTATGATAAAACTTGAGGGTTATGTTGAGTAGGATTCTTGTACAGAGATACAAAATATGCTCATGGGAAAAATATAAAGAATAAGATTCTTTGTGTGCAATTGATGACTGACTAAGTATTCCACATGGAGTGTCATACAGATGTATTTAGTATAGTAGGGGTGAATATATTAGATTTGAGTCCTCAATAACTGAGTCTGACGAGATACCTAGCATGGTAACCATCAAAATTTGATACCCTACTTACAAAAGACTACATATTTACATAAATATTTCATTGGTGGAAAAGTATGTTTTTTATCAAGTGATCTATTGGATAATAAACAAGTTGAGTTTTTCCCTCTTGTATGATGAGTATGAAAACTGGGCCCTTGATTAAGAATGATTGTGGGAGTTTCCATCTTCTTCTAGATACTGTATATCTATATGTATAAGTAAAATTTTATGTGATTATCCATATGAATGAATGAAATGTGATGTATTCATTGATTAAATCCATCTATACTATAGTAATCAAGAACAAATGAGGTTTCTATAAGGAATTGACATGCTCTATGTCCCATGACCACACTACTGGTAAAAAAGGAAATACCCATGGTTTTAGAAAAACCCCATGGGTATAGGGTTTTGTTCAAACCCATATGCACTGTTTTTCAAAACCATGGGGTATAGGGATTGGTAAAAGACCTATACCCTCATTTTTTTTAAAAAACATGGGTATAGGTCACCCCTGTACCCACGATTTTGAAAATAGATGTGGGTATAGGGTTTGGTTCTAGGCCTATACTCATGGTACATCAAAAAATATGTGTATTGGTCATTTCTATTGCCCCTATAATTTTAAACAGTGGATATAACTTTCACGCTTATGCTTTAGAAAAAAATCTATTTGGAATAAATATTGACACATTTTATCAACATATATACATAGTTTAATATAAATATATAAGTAAATATATTTTTTACTGATAATTATATGTGGTGTAGTGGTTAGGTAATTGGATTCTATAGTAGTGGTCCATGGATCCAATCTGGTGGGAGGAATTTTTTAAAATCTTATCGCCATGTTTTCAAAACCATGGAAATATGGTTACTGATATGGTGGACTATTTCCCTACCACCTATTTCCATGAATCATAACAATGGAAAAATCTTTTTCAAATTGTTGGTATAACTCATTGGTTTACTGACAACTTAATCTCCCATGGTTATATGGGCTATACCCATGGTTCCAAACTGTGGGTGTAGGGTAATTTCCTAGTAGTGTCAATTCATGTCTTGGACAAAGGGAAAATAAGAGAATTAATTTTTTCATATGATTCAAACTATTGGAAACATGTATATAGATACATGTGTTTGATAGAGATCATGCTAGATACATTTATAATTTTAGTAGAGTTGACACTTTTCTAAAGGCTACTCATTACTTACATATATGGATCCAAAAATTCATATTTGTCTTCAATTTTATAAAGGCCCATGGGGTTACACATTGTTGTTGACTGAATGATGATTGAGTTTGACTTGTCCAGCTACTCTAAAAGTGTTTTAGACATAATTCATATGTGCTTTGGATGATTATTCATATGGTATTGAATATGGTGTGATACAAGGTGAAGTTAATGATAGATTTCTGAAATTGTTTTACAATATATCCAAATAGATTTTGGATATGGTTTCACATGTTAGTGTATATGATACAATATATGGTGAAATGGAACAAAGTATTTTAGGCTTTACTGAAAGTGGGAGATTAAGGATATATATTTAATTATATATCAATATATGATTAATTTATGGGTCTTATACCATCTTGAATGAAAATTATGATTTACAAACTTTGGGTTTATTATTCCTTATGTCTTGGAGACCCAAAATAGTCTCCACCTAGGACATCATTTACACAAACTATTTCATAATATGATATAGTATGTGATTAAATTAATGCAATGCATATATATTCATGAATAGTCTGGTATTTTTTAATATTTCAACACATGAATAAATGAGATAGTAATTTAAGAGAATACTTAATTTCCTACATAATATACTGACATGTGATGATAGTATATATGTGTTCCTCCAAATGATTGGTAGATACACCCTAACTTGATGCTCTCTTTTATCTTATTTTCATTTCATTGTGAGATGCTAACATCTCATGGGGTTTTGTGGATATCAGTCAGATGTTTAGTGACTGTGGCATAACCCATGGTAACACAACAGAGGTGGGAAGAATTTTTCCACTTTTTGATCTCTCTAAAACTCATTAGATGAATAAGATCAAGATTTGATGCAGTGGATCTACAATATAAGGTACAGAAGATTTATATTATATAATCATTTCAATTTCATATGTTGGTATCATATATCGTTCATTATAGATCCTTGTAATAAGGTTTTAAATTTCTATTGCATGTTCTAATAATTTTTATTAGACTATAACAAAACCCTTCAAAGAGTACCTTGATAATTTGTTAGATGATAATTGAATTAATAAATGAATTTGTTTTTTATGGTAATCTCAAATGATGATGATGTACTTGATAATATAAGAATGATAAATCATGGTATTAAAGACACTCGTTTCATAAGAATAAATGATTAATCTTGGATTTATTAATAGAATGTTATTAATTAATGGTTCATTGACTAATTAATATGATATTATAATGACAGTATTCTTGTTGATATCTAGTTCTTAGTGTTGGTGGTTGGGTTTCATGTGGGATGATAACTACAGATGGTTCTTAGGAAATATATATGATATTAGTGTGGTTCAATGTGGTATATTCAATATTTTTCTAATTTCATATGCCTCACTCCCAGTGCCTATAGGGAAGGAAAGACAGAAATGTTTAGGGGCTGTTTTCCTCCATATTCAGGATGGTGAAGGAATAGATAGACTACTTCTACCTATCCCTCAGTCTTCTATTGGCTATATATTAGGCGTAGTCATATCCTAGGAAATAAAAGCTTACAGTACAAATTTTTTACACAAGTTGTGATGAATCATAATTTTATTATATATTTGTGTATGGTTTGTAATGGCTTGAGGTATACCATATTCTTGTATCTGGTCATGGTGTATATGACTTCCCATAGGTTTACATGCATGGGTTGTGATTAATTGAGGTATAATTCATATTAAATGGGCTATTATGGCCTCTGTGCATACACATGATTACTTTTGGGGATGATGATGATAAGTTTTTTTGAGGTATAAGATGTATAATGTACATGATATGATTTCTCAAGGTACATGATGACTTATCGAAATGATGATAACATGATGTCCGATAATGTGGTGTGAGAGAGACAAACCAGTGGGGGAAGTGAAACTAGGTTACCTATATATATATGTGTGTGTGTATGTGTGTGTGTGTGACTTTGATATAAAATTTATTTCTTGTATGCATTAATTGGTGGATTATCCATGGTGAGGATTGGGAAAGTAACTTTAGTAGTTTATGTGGGGAGTTAGTTTTATTTTTTTATTAAATAGGTTTTATAATGGTTCTTTCCTTTTTTTCATGAGGCATTTTGCAGAGGATCTTTATTAATATACATGTTTTTCTCACACTACCAATATATATATATATATATTGTTTTCAAGTATGTGAGAGTTTATTTGTGATCGAGTTGAGTGTTACTATCTTGATGAGTTATTTAGGAGTTGTTGGAGTTTCATTTCATTGGTGGGAATTTCATTTTTGGTACCTTCATTTGTTTATGTTTTTGCATGACATTACATTATTTGTTGGGATTACTTCTTCATTACATGAATCTCTAAACCATTAAACTATTTTTACCATTGTAATTTATCAAAATGTTATAATGATTTTCAAGGGTAAAAAATGTTCGAGATAAGTTTTAACACCAAAATAACATTTTCACTCTACTATAGTGTGGGTTGGAGGTGGACTTAAACTAGTGATAAAAAATCATTTTCAACAAATAATATGTAAAAAAAATTCATTTGGAATATTTTAATTAAAACCATTTAAATAAAGAAAAGACTACCTTTTTAATGATAAATATGTAACATATAAATTCTAGGTTAAAACGTCATAAAGAAAATCCATAGAAATGCACTTTAGTAAGTAATTTGGAAACACACCTATATAAACACATACAAGTGTTTTTTCCAAAAAATGGAATAAATAACATTTCTTATGAAATTAATTATATTTCAGGATGTACTTATTGAAATAAATCAAAAACTATCACCTTTTTCTTCTAGAATTTATACATTTATTTGTCAATGCATATTGGAAACTAGTTTGTAGAGTGATTATTTAAAACTATTTACTAAATAAAAACAAACAATAAATTTCTTAAAAAATATACATTTTTATGGGTAAACACATATATAATGTTTTATGGCACTTATCACTTTTTATAGGTATTTTGGCAAGATTGATTACAAATTAAAAATTTGGGTAAGAGTCACTATATTTTTTTCAAAAATTAAAATAGGATTGGTTTTTTTTGTTAATTTTGATATATGTTTGGAAATGATTATTAAAAACTATTTATATCATATTTCACTTATGATTAATGTTTTGGTATATCTATTTCCAAATATCATATTAAAAGTGTGTTTCTTTGGAATTTAAGTGTATTGGTCAATAACTAAATAAAACACAATGAAATTGACAAAATAAAATTAATATTAACAAAAAGAAAATATAATAAATATTATAATTTTCTAATAATACATTTCAAACTCATCCATTAATTTTCCTCAAATTATTTTAATATTTTTAATTCTTGAAATGAAGGTACGACGAGTGACCAGAAATAGGAATAATTTTCCACCATCTTCCCCACAAAATGTGGTTCCTTTCCCTGTAACCCTACCGTATCCGATACAACCACGAGACCTATAAGAACAATACATGACGTCATCCATCCATCACACTTCTATCACTATCTATCATGCACTCATATATCAAGGTTTATATTCTATTTATGATATTTTATTATATTATAGGGAGGCAAGGCAAGATAATATTATTAGATACATACGATAAAATTGGAAGGATACATATATGATTATCTTAGACCATGTAAAGGATGAGAAACAAAAATATCCAACCAAGGTGTCATCACTCTTTCTTGTTTTCCATGATCCCCTTGCATCCCAACTCATAGGGAACTATTTATTTTGGATTCAACGTTGTAAATAAGAAAAAAATAAAAAAATGATAAAAATAGAACATTTTCACACATTCCTGGATGTATTGAATTTCATGATTCCCATACACAAATATCAAGGGAAAAAATGTATCACTTGACTCAAGAAAAAAACCACATCCAAAGCTAGGATCACTATTTTCATATCATCCAATAGTAAAATTAACAATCATCCCAACACTTCTTTGGGAATGCTGAGTTTTAGAAAGAAAACTAAAATGACCACCCCTTGAATACCAGAAGTAATAAATCCCAATAGGAGACAACATCCTTGAACCCTTCAATAAAGGCCAATACATCATTCATTCAGAAACCCAACAACTTTGATGAATACCTTAAATCATTCAACTCTACAAACTCAAGTTCACATAGTTTTGGATTATCCAAACAAGATGTAATAACTTCAACTGGTCCATCTTATCCTTCCCCAAGACCTATCTAGAACTCATACTTTGGATATTATGTCAAAAATACCTATGTATTAAATTTTTAGACAAGATTATATAGTTCATGGTAATGTAATCCATGTCCAGTAGCATCCCCAAGAAGTGCTAGTGTAGAACCAATATCATCCCCCATTATAGAAACAAACTAAACACACTACCTTTGGTTCAAATATTTCTTGTTCAATCCTAACTAATAAAGAACATCCAATGTAACCACTTAATTTTCAACCGCATCACCAATATGGCTAGAAAGACTCATCATGTTTTAATATTTAGTGCTTGGGATTTCCTAAATGGAATATTTCTAGAGATCTTCCACCTTATCTTTAGAATCATATTTTCTAGATTTCATAGTTCCCCCAAAATCTGGAAGCACAAATTCCGTACTCATACCTCTAGCCATGCTTTAGATGCACCAGTACATCACCTAGCTCTAGTGTAGCTATGACAAGTTTCTACAAGCCATTACTAGACTCTTCTATAAGATCTGACTTCAGTTTCTCCAAATTCAATCTTAGATTTTTCAAATTCCACATTAAGAACCTATACATAGTTGAGTTATCCATACACAAATACAACCTAGGTTGTTTCATATCTTTCTGTATTTTATATAAATTAATTAATACTTTATTTTGTAAATCTAACCATTAGTATCTACCCCTGAGAATGATGGAAGCTTTTTTATCCACACACTAGTCATCTTGTATTTCATATTCTACAATGGAGTAAATTACTCAAAAACACAAAATTCTTACTTCTTTCTCCAAGGAACATCTAGAAAACAATGTTTTGTACTCATATCAGTTGTTGTCATGACATAATGTCAGCAACCCTAACTCCACTCAACCAGTAGAGTTCACCTTCTTGATTTCCAATGATCAAGAACTCATACAGAATACACCACAGTATTGAGACTAGAGATTTCCATCTGGAATCGATAATCCAAACAATATACTTGTCTTATAAAACATTTCAGTGAATTCCCCACAATAATCAGCTTCCTTGGTGGTGTTATCATTCCATATTCGATTACACATAATAAACTAGGTAGAGGACAGACAATATCATACGAGTTGGTATTTTTTCTAGAAATTGCAACTTAGTCACACTTGTGATTTCCATCTATGAATAATATCCTAACAATGAATTCCTAGACCTCTCCCGTATTCTAAATTATTGAAAAAAATCTGAACATCAACACATGCAAACTCTTTTTGGATTTCCACCTCACTCACTACAACGATCCATCACCTTTAGTTCGACTCTTATTGAGACCTCTCAATGAAAGGAACAATTTTATTGTAATCTACCTAAAATGGTCAAAAAATAGAATACTAGAATAGTAAAGGAAAAAAATAAGTATATTTCCATAATATAGAATAAAAATTATAGTGTAAATATTATAAGGGGAAGTATCTATAAAGAGGAGATGGGGTAGAAGAAAACTCCCCTAGAAGACCACTTTCGGTGGATCTAGGATGAACCTCCAAAGGTCAAATCCCATGATTCTACAAATCATAATTCTCCAAAATGAATTTTGTCCCTTTCCACACTGCTACCCATTATTTAATACTCTATACACTCCTAAAAAACCCAATAAAAACTAATATAGAAAATGAAAAAACTACCGTTATGTTATCCAATTATACCTTCCATTTTTACCAACCATTCAATACAACTCATATCCGCACATGGAAACCTCAATAGCCAACATCCCTTATACAGCTTTCCCCATCCACATCTAGCTAGCCCAAACCGAATGTCCTAACAATCCCCTCTCGGTGCTAATCATTCTCACTATCAGGTACATCAATCCTATTTCAATCCTATGATTTATGGTGACCAAATTAACAAATCAATATATTCATGTCGTTTTAGACAATACCACTGCTAGAGATAATCATTTATATGAAAAAAGCTACGACTCATAGAAATCACCTTTATCATTTCCATATCTCTGACATCAACACACTCTATGACATCATAAATGATGGAGATCCATTGGTATTCCCCCCTTCATGACATTTCTACTCCAGTCTATGCCCCCTCTATAACCCTCAGCTGACATTCCCTCATTGACCCTAGATTACATCACATTCTTCAAACTGTTTTCATCTTCTCATGTCTGACCTCATACCTGACCCCATATTGTATTCTAGTAGCTATTTATCCCCTCCCGGATCAATAACATTCTCATGGCTCTACTTTCCCCCCCAATCACATCCCTCTCCAGTTCACGAATATCTTTGATAATATTACAAAATCTCGATTCACTAAAATTTCCTCCACCAAAATATCACCATGGGAGGGAATACATCACAATATGGAACCTCCACAACATAAATGTATCAAAACTAGGAAGAAAATTCCTCCCTATCAAATCAATGCACAGAGTTATGATTACTCAATCTTGTTTACTCCAACCCACAGATACATTCATATCTATGAATGAAAGGAAAATAAAATCAAGGAGACATGAATGTTTTATGTGGATCAAATTTTCATCATACGTCCATAGAAAATCACTACATAATTTGATTTCATTCGAAGTAAAATTGATACAATCACTATGACTAATTATCCATGTATATCACTAATATTCTTAAATGCATGACAACTCAAAAATAAAGTCACACACCCTTTTGTAGAGGGTCTCACTTGATCATCCATCTACATAAATATTTGTCAATTATAGGATTCCATTTTCTGAACTGTGCAACTATCAATCCCCTATTGATATCCTTGTTCGGGCCATTAATTTCTTGTAATAAAATAGTATTCCTCATGCCTCACACTTTCCCCAAATGCACCATGAAAAAAGTTCTTCAAACACAAAAAATAATTCATTCTAATTATTATAACTCTGTATAAACGTTCGATAGAATAACCACCATGTTTTAACATCCACTAGAAACTATCAACACCCAACTACCCCACTAACATACTGCTCAAGACTATTTTCCTATTTTGACAGTGACAAAGGGTCCATCAATGTTCCTCTTTTGGGTAAACTACTTGTATCACTATAGGATCATTCACCATCCTAAAAATCTCTCACTTGAAGACTGCTTTAAGGATTTCACGACATCCTCCCACAAATTGACAAAAAGAAACATCTGAACTTCCCCCTTATGTAATGCTCCTTGTCATTCCCTTTTGTTCATCCATGTGTGATCAAGGAACAAAGTTGCCTCAGACTCTCTTGTATTAACCCTTTGGTTAACATATCTGTGGTATTTTTTTGGCCCACTATATTCGGTATCTACATCACTACATCTTCATGAAACATCCAAAAGTAATGGAACTTATGATCGATGTTCTTCATCCTCACATGAATTACTGAATTTATGGGTATTCTACACTCAATGTCCCAAAAGATCAATGCTCATTCCTGGATTCATTAGAGATTATGTAACTGATGTTTAAACCACACCATTTACTTATTTGCATCCATTTATTCATCATACACTAAATCCATTATGGAGAGAGAAATAATCAATTTCATCCTCAATATCCAACTCATGATGGTTCTACAAAATTTAAACAAATAACAAGTTATGATTTTCCATGAATCTGAGTAACCCCAAGGTCTATGTCAACATACCCAAATAATGGAGCATTTTATATGATGAAAATGGATGTATTTTCCATTCCATTAAAACATCCTAGGATCAATTTCACTTTTTCCCAAGGTTCTATACCCATATTTTACTTGAATTGACTATAAAATCCCACCACATGGGGAAGATCTGATCGAGTTCACACCATGGAATACATGATACTTCCAACCACTGATGCAAATAATATTCTCTCCATGTGAGTTACATATTCTCAAGTTAATTATTCTTTTCTCCTTTAGATTCTAAAGTATACAAAAAATGGAATTGAAAAAAATATTCATTTGGTAATCATAAAATTTTTAATGATCTTTCAAATGTACTCTTTCTGTTCTAGAACCAAACATTCTGTCTTCCCATATTTTTGAATCTTCATACCAAATATCTATTTTTCATCATGATATAAACTGTTTATCATATAAGAAAGATACAACTATATCTCGTATAAAATACTCTTCAATCATATCATACATGGATCTTGGATATTCATGTGGAAAGAGCCCCTAATCTATCATTTGGATAAACCCAACTGTATTCCTATGGTGTCATTATTATGCATTTTATAGCTAAACGTAACCCAAAACAAGGGCTAATATCATACCAATAGGATAAAAATTACATTTTCACTTTTTTGGAATAGAATACCCAATGTTGATTCAGTGGCACCAATTTCAAGCTTTCCATACACAATATAATTTAGTGAAACCTAGCATTGGAATAACTTACTTGATTGATTGATCATGGTCCAATTTTTTTTTTTTGGAATGAATCTGGCACTCAAAATTTTGAAAGGATTTTATTTTACCATATTATGTTTTTTTATGTTATTTTTTTCATGAATTATTCTAATTATTTGGTTTTGGAGCCTTATTACCTCCACCAAATCAATATGTTTAATCCATATTGATGTGAAACTCTTTAGATAACCTACATGTTTTTATTACTCAACCAAATGTAATATTTAGTCATATTTATACATATCCAAATGCATCCTATGTATAAATTACCTGAAATATTCATGTAAAATTCATTTACTACATGATATTGTAAATATCTACATGAGTATTCCCAAAGTGACAGACAATCAACCCCACATTTCTAGAACAAGGAATAACGTATAAGTTAGTGGGAAGTCTAACAAAAATTCCATCTCCTTGAGGTTAATTTACTAAAGAAATAATTTAGTTTTTATAATTCTAAAACCTAATATGAAAAATCAATTCTTAACAAATAAATCTATTCTCATAAACTAAATAAAAAAATAAGATCAAGAAAGATGAAAACTAAATATTATGTTGATGTTCATAGCATGTAACGTACAATATAACAATTTCATTATAATTAGTTTAATTTATTATAAGAAAGTATGTACATATTCAAAATATAAAAAATTGATTATTATAGATAAATTAGGGAGTAAAAATTTAAATAAATGAAAATTTCAATTATTTAATCCTAAGACGATCATTTATAAATAATTAAAAAAGAAATGTCAGTTAGAAACATTTTATAAATTAGCTAATACATTATAGAAACTCCAACACTCTTATACTCAATTAATAATTTGAAAATTTCATATTATGTAAAACTTTTACACAATATAAATATCATAAACCTTGCATTACATAAATAATTATTAAAGCATTCGTCTAAAACCTTTTCATGTGGTTTAAATAATATCTAAATATAGATCATTCTATTTGATCACATCAAATTGTATATTATGAATTTTTTTAATTAATTTATAAATAGTTTTAAAATTTTATTCTTATTTGGTAATTTATAAACCCTTTATAAATTACCCCTTTAAGGGCCTTTCCTTTTACAATGATTTAGAAGGACCCTTCTTTTTTCCTTCTATACCACTTTTGGTGAGGGGAACCTCAATCTGAATGCTTAACCTAAAAAAATTCCTTGACACCGTCTAGATTATAGACATATGAATAAAATTTATTACTTTTGTAGGTCACAGAAGAATCTATTTTCATGAAAATGTTAAAAGTCGTGCTCCTGGAAGATCCATATGAGATTTGTTGATGGTGTTGAATTTTTTTAGTATGCCTAATAATAGATAAATTGATTAAAAAAATGATGTTTGGTGTAATATAAATATATATAAGGGATGAAAAATAAATAAATTTAAAAATTAACAATGTTATTTGGAAAACAAATTTATCAGTGAAAACTCAATTTTCACTATTTGAATATAATACTAATTCAAGTAATTCGATGTGATTAAAAAACACAATGGCCTGAAAAATTTATCATCCTGACAAGAAATGTGTTTTATTTTCTTTATTAGTTCATTATATTAATAATTTGGAAAATATTTGTTAAATTTTGTAAATACGGGTTCTTTTTTAAATAAAAATAAAAAATTTATAGCAATCTCCAAAATTAAAACATGGAATATTTTTATGATTAAAACACAAATATTTTAACTAATGTTTTTGTTCATAATTATGAATGAAAATTCAAGTGTAATATCCATTAATTTTAACATTATGTTCTTTTAATATTTATTATATGATGTAAGTTAAGTGGGCTTATTATAACCATTTTCAAACATGTAATTATCGTTCACTGGTTTTCACAAAAAAATAATTAATAATAATTGACTTGAAAAGTATTCAAAGTCAAAAAATGAGATAATAGTAAGTATCATGGAATTTTAAAAACAATTTGAAGCCCTATATTCTAAAACTAATTGTTATACATCCATAAAGCCCAATTGGAAAATTTTTTACGAGTCTTAATAGTTGAAATTAGTGCATTAATAATTTTGAAATTTTATTTTTAATAGATTTATATTTTGACATTGGGAGGTAAGAATTTTAAAAATTGGATTAATAATTATTATCATTGTATTATTTGAAACATCAATTATGATGAATATATCATAAAATCTTAGTGAGTTTATTTTATCTCTATTTGGTAGTAACATTTTTATAATTTGCTTTTTATCACTATTAAATAAGTGGCTTTCAAAAAGAAGAATAAAAATAATTTATCAGTGATATTAGGAGTTGTTGATCTAAGAACCATTAAATGTGGTCCATGTTTATCAGTTCTTGAAAATCACTAATATAGGGGGACCATTATAAGTGCACATTTAGAAATGAAAAAGGGTTCCCTTTATGAGAACTGCTTGTAGAACTGATAAAGGCCATACTACTATTGTGTGCTGTTAAAATTATTATGCACTTTAGCAGAAAATACACATTTATATAGAAAATTCCAAATTTAATTGAAATAAAAATTACATCACAAGTACAATAAAATCACTATATTATATACATTTTAAAAATAGTTGTGAACAATTTCATTATCAATAACTATTACAAACTTTCAAAAACAATAGTGATTTCATTACCTTTAGAACCCAAACCCTTTAATAAAAGCCCGGTCATGGTGTCAATTTATGAAAAAATCACCCCAACTCAAGAAAAATAATCCACCTATATAAGAAAAGAATTATTTTGTTTGTAATACTATAACAAAATAAACAAAACAATAATATGAAACAATACAAAATAAAATTTAAAATAAAAATAAAAGGGCATAATTGGAGTCATAACAATCACACCATATGACGGATTGATGTGAGGATAATTACTACAATAAAAATTACTCAAGGATCGTTGTCATAAAGTATTGATAATGTCTGAACGTGTTTGCTCAGTTTTGAGAATGTCACATATATTTTTTACCAAACTATAAATTTAAATTGAAAACATGCTATTTGTGTAACATCCCAAGTAATTAATGAATAATAGATATTTTTATCTACGTATATTAATGAATTATATAGTGTTTTAGAGGCCTAAAATGAGAATAAATCCAATCTTAAGCATGGAATACACTAATATTTTTAAAAGATTGTTTTACTGCCTTTTGATGGAAAACCATTTTTAAATCAAAATTTTGTCAATTTTATAACCTCTATTTTTCGAAATAAACATATTCTTTATTATTGGGACATTGAAATTTACATTTTATAAATTTTTGGTATTTTTCTGATAATTTTTATTTTTTAATGAATAGTCAAAAAATACTGCATTTTACATCAAAACTACTTTTTCATCTAATTAAATTATATGGTTATATTATCTTTTGAATTGGTTTTAAAGTTCAATTAGAATATATTTTTACCATTTAATTCAATAGTGGCTGTTGGAATTAATTTCACTTTGAAATTGGACTTAAACTAGTGTTAATCTTTTGCTACCTATTGTTTCATAAAAATACACTATTTGCTCAGACATCGGGAATTAATTATTAAATTAATTAATGTAACTTATATGTTCTGAATTTTTTAAAATAGAAATCATTTTTGAATCGGAATATCAAATATAGCTTAGGGTAAAGTTTTGGTATTTTTCTGAAAAACTTCAATTTTTGATGAATAATGAAACCACTAAGTGGTACTTAAAAAAATGATTTTTTCGTTTAAATGAAACTTTACCACCTTTTCGTTTTGAATTTCAAAAATCCAACATACATGGTTGTTTTTAATAAGTAAAATGTGGTTGAATGGGATTAAAATATTTTTTTGGTGAATAGTAACTTTTAAGTTTTTAATTGCGATTAGAGGTAATTACTGTAGTATAAGGTAAAAATAATGTTTTAATAATATGAGATGAGCTTGACACATGTACTACACTTATTGTATGTGTCATGGCCGACCAATACAATCCATGGGTCATCTTGGAGACCCCATGGATCCACTTTGGAAGGAAAATGACATTAATATCTTTTTATTTAATGTAAAAGTAAAAATGACACAAACATGAGTTGTTTTACTAAAAAAAATTAAATGTGGTTATACAAGTCATATTTTTGACTATAAAAAGTCATTATAAATATAAGAGGATTTACTAAATCATAGTAGTTTTTTTATAATTTTTATACATTAAATAAATTAAATTATTTATGACATCATGATGATGCAGCGATTACCTCATTATTTAACAATTTAAATAAAATGAAATGATAATGTAAAATCCAAGACATGAACTTGTCAAAAACCTATTTTATGGGTATATTTAGAACCCTTATCACCTTATCCTGGAATTATATCAATTTGGGACCTTTTAAATCCGAAACTCATTTTAAAATAAAGTAACATTTCTTTACTTTCCAAGAGTGCCCCTCCTCTCCTCTTATAAAAGGCCCCCACCTCTACCACCTTACCCACACTTCCAAAGCCTTTGGATCGGCCACACCCTGCCCATTTTGTCTCTCCAAATCCCTCTCTTACTCTTATAAGCCTCACTTTGGGCATAAGTCTTCCCAAGGAAGCCTTTGATCTCAAATAAAAAAGGTTTACCTATTTTAAGGTAATGTCTTCACTTGTGTTCTTTTGTTTTATTTTGATTCTCCAACCCCCTATACTCTTTTTATTCATTTCTTTTGTAACAAAAAAAGTATCTTACATATACTAGGATGTTTTTATAGAAAGGATTCGAGCTACACTTACACACACCTATATCTAATGGTTAAATAACATATTGTTTCCGTGGATGGCGAATTTCTGCCTCACAAAACGATGATTGTTCAATATTATTCTAACACCTACATAGGTGGCCATTAAGATTTCACTATATTTATATAAGATATATAATATTTTTATGTTTTCCTTAAGATTATTTATTTTTCATTTATGGCAAACCATTATGGCTTCCATTATGTGTATACGCGATATCTTCATTTTAGGAAGTGCAGAATACCGCCCCCTCAAAGTGATTTGATTTCATTAATACCATATGTGGGACGTATAAAGGATTTAATTAATGGTATTATATATGATATTATAATGGAATTATAATATACCTTTATATCATTATTATTCCATTCCATAAAATATGAAATAGAAATGAAAGTAGCGTTCAAGCATACGTACGACTTACCGTCTCCATGAACGGTGCATTTCATTTCTTACCTCTAAACATAATGAAATATTATAAAATCATGTATATACTGGATATATATGATATATATGATATATACATCATGATTATAACTCTGGATATAATGGATACATGAACAACTTGTAATTATAAAGAGCATATTTTTGACTCAAGTACCAATGATCGTTAAAACGACAGTTATTAACTTAAATAATTGCATAGTGTTCATGAAATGGTAATAAGTGATATAAAAGGAATAATGAGCTTAAAAAAGGTTTTTAAGCAAGTAGAAATTAACTCAAGTTTATTATTCAGGAGGTTAAAGAATGATCAAGTCTAATTTGGACCCGTGGTAAGGGACCTCATCTCAATCTCCATTCATTGAGGCATATTTTGTTTTATACACAACCTTTTTTCATATGGTGTATAAACCACTTTGACTTTTACATTTATCCAAAAGGAATATTTTTTATACAAAGCGTTTTACTAAATGACAAAAGGGAATGTTTTTGTCGTATGTATGTGGCGACAATGACTTCTCTTCCACTGTGACTATTATTTGAGTTTCGACTTCCTATACAAACCATACTTTTTTTTAAAGAAAAATAAATATCATGTTTTACTTTTCTTTTATTTTGGTATTGAAAATGGTTTTCATAATGTTTTTATATCAATGTGTTGTATTGATATCTTATGATCGAAAGGTGGAAATGTTATGTTTCCTTTATGCATGTTTTATGTGATACGATTATGTTGTGGTTCTTGGGCATTATTTTGAAGACGGGTGGTTCCGTGATAAACTAAGGGCTGGTGAGCCCGATATAGCTCTCCAATGCATTGTGTAACGCGAAGGAGTTAAACATTGAGGTTTCTCTGAAGAGATTTAAGGAATATACTGTGATGGGTATTCCAAACGTAACCAAGAGGGTTACTCCCTACTTAAGAATGTTATGAATGCCTCAAGTTACCTTTATGTCTTATGATTTCTATGATTTATTCATGATTTGATGAGGTATGTTAAAGTGCTTATGTTTTATGGGTAAAGTACTATTTCATTGTTATGTATATATGTACTCATGTTTCCTTTCCATATTTTTATATCCCTTACTGATATTTTTATAATCATCCCAAGTTTTTTGAAATGATTTTCACAGGTCAAGGGAAAGGTACATGATGTGATGATAGGTTCAAGGAAGTGTCAAGAAAGAATCCATGTTTTATTTTAAATATGTTTTCGTTGATGGGAAAAATGAATACTATCTTTTATGTAACCACTTTGTTTAAATATGGAATGTAATGCAAGTTTTATGATCTAATTCTCTAAAACTCTAAACCCGAAAAGATCCGCAATGTGTAATCTTGTAATAACTCAAGATTAAGTAATGTTTAAGGCTGGGGCCTTATAATTTGAGTCAAAATGGTCACATCATGTGTCAGTTTGATGTGAGAATAATTATTAAACATCATAAATGACTCATGAATTATTGTAAAAAATTATTATGAAAATACGATCACATTTTCTTTATTTTTATTAAGTGACACACATTTTAAAATAAATTATGAATTTTAAAATGATAACATACACTTTCAGTCATACTGGGAAATCTGAATGTGTTTTCTCCATTTTATGTATGTGATGTGTGTTTTGAACATAAATGACAATCTTAAGTAAAAAGAAACCCATGGAGTCATACTGGTCACACTGTGCGTCAGATTGACATGTGAAAGATTCATAAAAATCAAAAATTAATTGAGGATATATTAATAAAGTAACAAAAAAATGTGTTTTCTTGGTTTTGAGTATATTACCTGTCTTTTTTACAAAAATGTCAATTTAAACTAAAAACATGCACATTGAGTCATACCAAGCACATTGTGTTTTATTTTGATTTGAAAATGATTCCTAAAAATAAAAAATCTATGATATATAATTTTCTTAAAGTATCAAGGAAATCCGAGTGTGTTCGATCAGTTTTAATTCAGTGAAACATGTTTTGAACTAAATTGTCAATTTGAAACTAATAACCGACAGTTTGAGTCATACAATGCACATTTTTTATTAGATTGAGGTTTGGATGATTCCTACATATCCACAATTACTTTCAGATCATTTTTCCAATGTATCAAAATAATATCATTGTGTTTATCTGTTTTGAGTATGTGACATGTTTTTTGAACTAAAATGTCAATTTTAAATAAAGAGAGACACTT
The DNA here is from genome assembly GCA_963277665.1 of Viscum album. NCBI lineage: Eukaryota > Viridiplantae > Streptophyta > Magnoliopsida > Santalales > Viscaceae > Viscum > Viscum album. Next base: position 373,175,848 of record OY728133.1, on the reverse strand, counting down.
TGAGTCATACCAGTCACAGCGTGCATCAGATTGATGTGTGGATGATTCCAACATGTAAAAAATGAGATATGGATCATTTTTATAAAGTATAAAGACAATCTAAATGTGTTATCTAGGTTTTTATTATGTCATGTTTCTTCTTTACTAAAATTTCAATTAAAACAAAAAACACACACATTGAGTCATTACAATCACATCATGTTTCAGTTTATTTTAATACTAGATCCTATATATCACAAATGACATATGAATCATTTTTCTAAAGCATCAATACACACTAAGTGTGTTTTCTCATTTTTTTAGTGAGGACCACACTGTTTGAACTAAATTTTCAATTTTAAATTGATAACGGACAATTTAAATCATATCGGGCACAATGTGAATTATATTGAGGTGAGGCAGATTCTAATAAATCAAAAATTACTTATGGATAATTTACCTAAATAATAAAATCAATCTGTATGTGTTTGTTTAGTTTTGAGTATGTGATGTGTGTTTTGAACTAAAATGTTGATTTTAAACAAAAAGAAACACTTGGAATCATATCGATCAGACCATGCATCTAATTGACTTGAAGCTGATTTATAAAGATCACAAATGACTTAAGGATAATTTTATAATGTATTAAAACAATCAGAATTACCTTTCTTAGTTTTCAGTATGTGATCTGACTTTTTCCCTAAAATGTCAATTTAAAATAAAAACACTCACATTGAGTAAAACCAGTCACATCTTGTGTCAATTTGACATGATAGTAATTTATACACATCAAAAATGACATAATTTAATTTGCAAAAAGTATCCTGACAATTCCATTATGATTACTCTATTTTCAGTGAGTGAAAAACATTTTGAACTAAACTGTAAATTTTAAACTGATAAAATAAACTGTCAGTTATATCGGACACACCGTGTATCAGACTGTGCTGCATCTAATTATAACACGTCAAAAATGGATAATGGACTATTTACCTAATTAATCATAACAAAATGAATGTGTTTTCCTATTTTTTAGAATGTGGCATGTGGTTTCAACTAAAATGTCATTTTTAAAGAAGAAACAGACTTTGAGTCATATTGGTCACACCATGCATCGCATTAAAGTTATCCTTAATCCTACACATCAAAAATTAATTATGAACCATTGTAGTAAGTATAAAAAAAATGAAAATATATTTTATTTTTTATGTATATTTCATGTGCCTTTTTACTAAAATTTTAATTTGAACTGAAAACACACACTTTGAGACATGATGGCCACATAATGTGTTAGTATGATTTAGACTAATTCCTACATATTAAAAATGACCTCTAAGTTATTTTTCTGAAGTATCAGGACAATAAAATCATATTTTCTTGTATTGTAGTGAGTGAAACTTGTTTTGAACTACATTCTCATTTTTTAAATGATAACTGACACTTTGAGCCATACTAAGAACACTGAGTATCAGAGTGAGGTTCAATTTATTTCTAAATGTGAAAATGAAATATGGATCATTGTATTAATGAATCAAAACAATATTAATTAATTTAATTAGTTTTTAGTGTATAATGTATTTTTTAGCTAAAGTATCAATTATACATAAAAAGACATGGTTGGATTCATGTCGGTCATACCACAAATCATATTATCTAATGGAAGCTTCATACATGTAAAATATTAATTGAGGATTATGTCCTAAATTTTTAAAACAATAAGAATTTATTCTATTAGTTTTGAGTATTTCATATTATTTTTTACTAAAATGTCAATTTAATCAGCAAAAATGAACTTTGAGTCATACCGGTCACACATCATGTTCGTTTTACACGAGAAAAAATACTACACATCATAAAAGATTTCTGAATGGTTTTCCTAAAGTATCAAGAAAACCCAATCATGTTTTCTAGGATTTCAGCAAGTGAATAAAGTTTTGAACTAAATAGTAAATTTTAAAGTAGTAACAAATAATTTTGATTCCTTATGGGAACACTGTATATGGGATTTAGGTGTGGATGATTTCAACACATAAAAATGATTTATTGATCATTATTTTAAAGTATGAACACAATCCATTTTCATTTTCTTATATTTCAGTATGATACATATCTTTTTACCTACAATTTCAATTTTAAACTGAAAACACAAACTTTGTGTCATAACAGGAACACCATGTCTTAGATTAATGTGTGGTTGATTTCTCTTAATCTTCGATGACTTATGAATTATTTTCCCAATGTATCAAACAAATTTGTATCTATTTTCCTAGTTTTGAGTGTGGGATGTGTTTTTTGAACTAAAAAGAAAATTATAAATTAAAAACCCCCACTTCAGGTAATTACAAGCATATTTTTTATAGTATTGAGGTGTGTCTTATTATGGTGTAGCTAATTCCTCCATGATCATGAGTATCTTCAAACATGTTACTAGATTTTTCCTATTGGGAACACTATTTATTGGATTAAGTCTTGTCTAATTCCTACTTGTCACAGATAACTTATGAATCAATTTACTAAATCATAAAAAAAATACGAATGTGCTTTCTCTATTTTGATTATGTAATGTTAGTTTTGAACTAAAATATATATTACAAAATAAAAACATAAACCTCGAGTTATAATGGGAATATTGTGTATTTTATAAAGTTGTGATTGATTCGTACATATCATACCATGTCTTTTTATTCATCAATGCAATAAATATTCGGGGTTATATAAAAATATTTTTGTTTTCTAACCTAGAATAATGATTCATTATAAAATAAAAATAAAAGAGAATCATCTTTGTTCAGTCAATAATCATAGTACAAGAGTGAATAATGAGTGTATCATCATTCTTCAGGACCTCTATGATTTTGTCTAAATAAATATTAAGATTTACCCTGTTCATGATTTTTGTATACAATATGACAAAATGTATTTTTCCTATTAAATTTTTAACAAAAATTATTTTCTTCATTGAATATGAGTACTGTCAATAGTCTTGGTAGTACTGGACAAATATCAATAAAACAAGGGTTATCAAATATTTTAAAATAAATTTATCAATAATAAGAAATACTTCTTCATGTGTAAGATCCCAACATTTATGGAGTTGTCCCAAGATTTTTTTGGTACAAATTTGCGTTTATATTGTGTAATTTTCATTTGGGTCTTACCTTTGGGTGTGTATGGGTGTAAATTTTAACAAAAGCAATTAAAGAGGGTTGTGCACAGTTGGTGCACAATTAGGGAAAGCTGTTTTCTCTAGACCAGCAAAACGTGAAACCCTCAACAGAGGGGAATTTCAGAGTTAGTGAATGTTTTGTCAAACCATGATCCCTGTTAGGTGTAATTGTTCAACCATATAAAATAGGTACACGGTTTAGGCCCAAAATTACAAAAAATTATGCACCCTTACCCAGAAAATGGTGCTCATCTTTAAAAGTCACATAAAAATTGGGTTTTTAATCACCCAAACCCCAAAACTCACCCAATTCAACCCAAACTCAGACCAAATCAATTTATCTCGAATTTAGTTCATCCAAAATGGATTTCAAGCCTTAATAACCTCTATTATTCATGATTCAAAGCCTAAATAGAATACTTGGACCCTCCTAGTAATAGAATCGTGCCCCGCTTGGTTTCCAGTTCTTCTTCGTTCCTTATCCCATTATTTTTGTGGAGATTCATCCTTTTTCGGGACAGATCTAGATCTAATATTTTTGGATCTAGATATAGGATTGTAGATATAGATATACTTTTCAGAGATCTTGTTTTGTTTAATTTTTTTTTTAATTTTAGATCTTGATCCTTTCCCGCATCGTTGTGCAGCTCCAATTTTGGATATTAGAATTGGGTAATTGTTTGTTGATGAATTGAGGTAGGTGTTATATTATTCAAATATCATAGTCATTATTTCAATTATGTGTATGTGATTGTAGAATATATAGGGTTCATTTAGCAATTTATATTTTCAAATTCAATTATTTAATTTGTTTAATTAATTAATTGAGGAATTTGGGATTTTATAAAATAATTTAATTTTGGAATTAGGATAATTAATTGATTAATTAATTATCAAGGTATTTAATTTTGAACATTGGATAATTAATTGATATATTGACTATCAAATTATTGAATTGTGGAATTAAATATAAGAAATTATTGAGTTCATTATTAGAATGTTAAATTTTTAATTGGGGGATAATTAATTTTTTTGTTAATTATTTGATGTAGATATGTGAAATGATTAATTAATTTTTGAATTAATTAATAGATTTTATATGGCTAATTAACCATTTAATTAATTAATGGAAGATATGAAGTTAATTATTTGGAGAATTAATTAATGGGATTGATATGGCCAACTAATTGTTGAATTAATTAAAGTAAATAGTTGTGATTAATTAATTAATGGACTTGGATTAATTAATTTATGAATAAATTAATAGTTTATTGTGACGGTTAATTATTATAATAGGATTAATGTTGATTAATATTTACGGATGTGTTATAGTGATATTGGGATACAATAATATTGTTATATTTTTCATATATGTGTGGGACCTGGTCTGAGGCTTCCAAATCCCACGTTTGCAGGACATGTTATTTGGTTTCCAATGCTCATAGTAATAAATTTTGGGATAAATATGTATGGGACATGGATTACTACTTAAAATGATAACGTGTATGGGGCATTGTATGATGCTTCCAAATCTCTTAGTGATAAATATGTCTGGGACATGATCTACTGTATCCCATGCTTATGGGGTCTTAAGTATGACGACTTAGACCCAAATTATTTGCATTGGATTGTGGTTCCAATTAGCTAGTTTGTTGATTAAAATGAAATGGATATTAAAATCCAATTAGTTTAATGAATTGGGAATTGATAATGTGATATGGTTTAGAATCTGGCATAGTACGAATAAGGTATTGAGGTTTGGTTGTTCTCAAGAACCTGATGGTTTATGTAGTTAAGTAAATAATTAACGATAATTATATTACCATTTACTTATGCATAGTACTTATTTCATTATACAATTTTATACACTTCTATTCACTAGATATTATTTTATACACCATTTATGATGATCTAATTATTTGTACTCACACCTTACTCAAGTTTCCTGATCAGTACAAAAATATATTTAATGGTTTTAGGATTGGATAAGTGAAATGTCCTTATGTTAGATGGATGAGTTGTGATGAAGCATGGTTGAGGGAACCAGATGTGGGTTGGGACCCACTCATGAGTATTCGATATCTTTATCTTGAGTTTTCATTTTTCATTGGGTATTTAATTTAGTAGATAATGTTTATTGGTTTAGTTTTGATATTGTATTTCTAGTATTTATTGTCATGAGATTTTGGTATTGTTTATAGGGATGTATAATTCCACTATTTTTTATTTACTTTCACTTGTGTATTAATATGATAAAAGATTTTTTAGTCTCCCAATGATTGATATTATACCCTCGCTGCTAGTTGGCAGCCTCTATTGTTTAGGTAGGTGTGCATGAGGTCATGTGACCGGCCATCTCATGGCACCGATGCATGAAACATGGGCTAAGAAGTTACAAAGTTGTATTAGAGACATGATTTATTTTAATTTATTTTTTATTAATATTTGGGAAAGGTATACATGAGTCTAGGAAGATTTATTCATTGGTAATAAGATCATGCATGTTGTTTGAAAACCCAAGTATGGGGGAAAACCCTAGTACCCATGGTGGGGTTGTTGTTATTGATGTGTGTTGTCACAATTGGATATTATTTCACCATGGGTGATGTAATTTTTGTGTGATGTGATTATTATTTCATAGATTTGTTGATATTTTTTGAGTTTTGACTCTTGTCCAAGTAATAAATGAGTGTGGATTACGCATGAATAATTCTAAGAACAAAAAATTATATTGTGATATGCATCATTTTCGGCACACACAAGGGGAAATGAGTTTTTATTAAGTTTTTCAACATGAACTATTTTCCATTATTTTGGGAAATTAAAATTAAAATAGTGCCTAATATAGAATTTGATAACTCTAAATGATTAAAAACTTGAATAAATGGATGTCTAATAGAATTTCAATAATGAAAATGATTTTACCCCTGTTAACTAAGATCTAGTTGTAGGATGGTTAAGGGTAGTGATATCACCTTAGTTTTGAACACTTGGAGAGGTATGGGGAAACAATATTATATATATTGTAGTGATTTTTATCTTATGTAAATGTGATAATTATATGTTATGAGTCCTAAGATTCATTTTTGTAATTTTAGAGATATTCCTCCACGATGACACTTATTGAGAGGACAATAATAGGATATGGATGGAGATGCGCCACCATTAGTGGAACCTAAGGCACCAATAACGCCCATTCAAGAATTTGAGGTGCAGTTCTGAGAGAATTTCAGTCTAATTATATAATTTATCCGAAGATACCAAGGGCCAATTATGAATAGAAAGTCTTATTTGATGATGGAGTTTCAGTTGAAGAACCCTATAACATTTTTTGGACTGGGCGAATCTAAGGGAACTGAGTTCTAGATTGAGTCTATCCAGAATATACATGACCATATGGAGACTCCTACTATGTAAAGGGTGAATATGGGTACTTATATTATATAAGGATAGAAAAAGAACTGGTGGGATGTCAGACTCTGTCTGTATAACTATAAGCTATGGAATTAAAGAACATTCAAGGGACGTTCCTGGAATACATCTATCATGAGAAACTGATATAGGAGATTGAAGCCTATTTCATGAGGTTGACTTAGGGGAATATTCATGTGATGGACTATGCCACATTCTGTATAGTTTTTTAGTTCTTTATTCCATTACTTATAGGATATGATGTTGCGGTAGAAAATCTGTTCCATGAAGGAATTTAAAGATAAATTAAGTCCCAGCTAAAAAACTTCACAATGAAGAATTTTCCAAAGGTGGAAAAATCAAGATTTCATATATAAGGGGAGCCTAATGGAGGATTTCAGTGGTGAGAAGGTTGTTTATTCTTCATGATCAGGAGGTGAGATATTATAAATTATGAAACATTATTATGATAATTTCTCATAGAGTAGTGGGGATAAGAGTAACTAGGGGAAGGGTCAGTTACACAGGACCTTACCCATGTAGTTTTCCACCAGTGTGGTAGGACCATAACCTTTCAAAAACATTGTTTCCAACCACTAGTAAAGTGTTCAAGATGTGAAAATATGGGACATTGATAGAGGTTCTATAGGAACTCCTGGAAAATAGTTAGTGATGGAGGATTTAGATAGAACCACAGTGTAGCAAGGGGGTCATTTTCTTCATACCAGTTTTCTAGCTGGAGTTCTACTAGCCATGGAAGTAAAGGTAGTGGATTAGGTTCCTCTAGTAAAGAGTGATCATACTAGCAGGGTCATGGAGATGGGGGAGTAAGAATTCATCATAGGGAAGAGGGGAAGGACCATTACACATCACTAGACCTACACCTATGGATAAAGGGGCTGGACCATCGATAATGAGAAGTGTTATTCTTATAGCATCAATATTGGCTAGTTGTTTATTTGATAATTATGCATATCATTATTTTATCTCTAAAAAACCAGTAAATGGTTTGAGCATAGAAGAGAAGTTCGTTAGCGGAGTTGTGATGATAGATACACCATTGGGAGAATGGTCTATAGATATATTTTTATTCAAGGGATGTTCTATGGCGATCAAGGATTATTATTTTCTTTGGAATCTCTATATTATTGACATGTTAGGATTCAACCTAATTACAGGTATAAACTATCTAGTGTCATACCAATCCCATAATGATTTTTCTCAAAGGAGAGTAACCTTTAATTCTCTAAAGGGTGTCCATTTCATTAATCGTGGAGAGTTGAATATTTAGGAATGACGAACATGGGAAATTACTCAACAACAAAGAGAGCTCATAGCCCAGGTTGTAGGTTTATTGCTGGATAATAGAGATTTAAAGACAATTGTTTTCCTACATGTAGTGGACATATTAATGGATGAGTTTCCTAAATATTTATTATAGATTCCACCTAAGAGATACTTTGAATTCTTTATTGAGATCAGGTTGGGTGCTGATCCAGTTTCAATGCCACCATATAGAATGGAACCGAAAGAGATTCAAGAGCTCAAGACTCAACTATAGGTGTTAGAAGATAAGGGTTTTTTCCATCCAAGTACATCACCTTGGGGTTTCCCTATGTTTCTTTATAATAATTATGAAAGGATTTTATGATTATTCCTTGATTACTAGAAGTTGAACAAGAGGACTATGAATAACCAGTATCCACTTCCACTTATCGATGTTCTTTTTCACTAGTTGAGGGGATCTTGGGTTTCCTTGAGGATTAACTTGAAACCAAGGTATCATCAGATAAGAGTTCAAAATTCTAATATATTGAGGAGAGATTTTGGAAGATTTTATGTACAACATGATTTCATTGATTTTTTTTTGGGTTGACAAATGTACTAGCTATTTTTATATCCTTGATGATTAAAATCTTCCATTCATACTAGGATCATTTTGAGGAACTATTTGTGGATGATATCTTGGTTTACTCACAGACTCATAATGATACTTACCAACAACTTAACATCATCCTCAATACACTATGGGATAATTTTCTATATTTCAAGTTATGTAAGAGTCAATTTTGGATTGACCAGGTTAACTTACTGAGTCACATCATTTTAGAGGATGGTGTGTTAGTGGATCGATATAATTCTTAGGTAGGGGTTTATGGGAAGTATCCCAATAATGTGTTTGATATCGTTAGCTTTTAGGGTTTTTGCGGGATATTATTAGAGATTGAACTAGAAATTTTATATATTAAAAGTACCACTTATGGGGTTGAACAAAAGTGGGATAATGTTTGAATGGTTGGATACATGTAGGGGTGCCTTTACGGAGTTAATTAAGCATTTGGCATCTACCCCAATACGGATCCTACCCAAGCCTGGTGAGGATTATATAGTGTATTGTGACAATTATGGGACCAGGATCAAAGTTTTCTTGGTGCAGGGAGATCGAGTGGTGGCATATGGGTCTTGTAAGTTGAGGCCACATGAAAGAAATTACCTTTCCCATTACCTCGAGTAGGTTATTGTGGTTTTTTTCTCTAATGTGTTGGTGGAATTATCTATTGGGAGAAAAGATTATTGTGAATACCGATCAAAATATTTTGAAGTATATTTTTCCATATAGAGACGTCAATCTCTAGTAGTAAAGATGGGTTGAGTATATGCAGTCGTTTGATTTTGAACTTGAATATACTCCTGTAAAAGTAAATATTGTGGTTGATTATTTGATTAGGAAAACATAAACAAAGGTAGTTCACGAGTATAGTGCTGAGTGGAATATGATGACCCTAATAAATGATATTCATGTGGTAGTTCCAGAGAATCAAGAGTTGATGACTCTAATGTATTTTAAGTGGAGTCTACACTTTGGATATGAATCCAGCATTAGAATTATGTGGATATGTAATGTTTGTCTTTGAGGGAAATCCTTGAAGGTGGGGACACACCTTCAGACTAATTGATAGATGATGGTAAGATTATCTACATCAAGAATCAGTTTGATATTCCATAATGTATTCAGAAGGAGTTTAGGTGGGAATTTTTTGCCTCAAAGTGGGTGGTACATCTTGGTGTGGCCCAAATTTACCCAGAAATATAAATAATGTTTTGGTGGATGAGCATGAAAAATGATATAGCATGGTTTGTGACATAATGAATCAAATGTCAGCAGGTGAAGAACAAGCATCAATGACCTGGATGATTACTATAGGCATTTCCCATTTCATAATGGAAATGGGATTATGTGACCATGGAATTTGTGGGGGGTTTCCTAATTATTCTCAGGATGAATGATAGTATTTGGGTTTTTTTTCTAACATACTTATGAAAGTAGCACATTTCTTGCCAATATGGGTGAGTTAATAAGTATAGAAGCTTATAGATTTTTATATTTGAGAAATATTCTATATTCATGTGGTTACATAGTTTATTGTTTCGTACCATGAATCACACATTACATCACACTTTTGGCAGGGCTCTGGTCACACATCGATCCACTCTTTCATTTTCACCCTTACACCACTATGCTAAACTAGTTTTTTATTGAAAATTATAAAAATAAAAACAAATTCAATGTCATGAATGATTTAATTATTTTGTTTTTATCACTATTATAATGTTCAATTTTAGTTGGTTTGATAATTTCATTGAAGGTGAAGTTGATTTCGAGGTCCCATGATGATATCCAAGAAAAATGGGCCAAACTGCGTAGGATCCATGCACACCAGTGGACTAAACTGCACACTTATACTAAAACATGTCTCCAAATAGGATGAATTTATGGGGTGTAGTACAAAAATCATTGGGATACATTTCATATGTAGTAACCCAAGACTCATTCTACCATCTGGTGGCCCAACTAACCTTATATTTACAGCACACTGAATCTCCACAAAGTCAAAAGTGGTGTGTTGTAATCTATCCATGTCGAGACATGTATGTGATCAAATGGAACAAAAAATTTGGTGGAGATATCCATGATGTGGGGATAAAACATTAAAGTTTATTAAAAAGTTAGATAATGCTTTCTGAACATCGAAAACCATGGTTCAATTGGTTTTTAGAAATCTAGCTGCTCGAAACCACATTCCAATTTCTCTATAAAATGGAACCTTGGGCTCTTCATTTGAGAGTTCAAAAAAGAAGAAATGATCTAACATTTTAGAGTCAAAAAAGAGTCTTCTATAAATCCTATTTGTTTTATAGGTCCCTATCTTCATAGGGGGGTCATGAATGAATAATGAGTTCTACCCGAGCTTGCTCCTCCTCCCGATGTTGATATAAACAGTGGGAGTTTGTTGTGAGGTAGTTAAACACATATCAAGGGAGTTATAATGCATATATTAGCTATTGTTTTGGAGATATTTGGGTGCTAAAACATTTATTTCCATGTTTCTTAAATTATTTCTTATTTTAATTTTTTTTTATGAATGTGATTGATTTTCTCTTAATTTATAACTGGTCGGTGTGAGGTTTTGAGTGTGTGGCTTGTGTTGTTCTGATTGGACAACAAAAGAATCCTTTTCTTACCCATTTTATTGAGATTTAAATTTGATTTGGAAGCTTTATATTCTTTTATTAAGTTGGGTAACATTAGATTATTATTGTTATGTCAAGGTTTAGTTCATCAAGCAATGAAATAAAGTCTTAGGAATTAATTGGGATTTCCATTAATTTAAACCAAATAATTACTCAAAAACTAAATGAATCACTATGAAAAATGAACTTGAAATGTGTTTAGTGAAATAACAGAAAATAATTTGTCTCATATTTTTCAAAATACATTTGGTCTTTCATCTTTTAAACAATTTTAATTCAGTTATTTTCATTAAACTATTTTTTAAATCACCCCCTCTTTTTGTAATATTTATTAAAAAACATACTATAAACTAGAAAATCTCTTTCATATATGACCTAGGGTATGCAATAAAATATCAATAAACCTTAAAATCATAATAAGTTTTATGTTTCATGGCAACGCTGCCAAATTTTGGCATCATTATTAGAGAGCGCTTTGGTATTTAGTGCATGTTTTTTGTAAGTTTTTTGTAAATTTTGTGAATATTGATATGTTTTATGTTCCACCTTGGCATATATTTTTGTTTTCAGATTTATTTATTGTGTAGGTTTTTTCAGGATGAGTTTCACGTTAGGAGGATTTCCACCCTTTGAACCCGAATTGGAGAGGATCCTACGTCAGCGATGCCGAGACGCACAAGACACCCATTTAAAGGAGGACACACCACAACTTGAGAGTTTTCTAAACCCCTCTTCTTCTGGAACCACATTATAACATGAAATTAAAGTGTACAACATGGATGGAAATTATCAAACACTAATATAACTATCCTCTCTTGATATTGATATCCAAACCACATATATTCAAATACATGGAAAGGAACCCAATTTTGAAATTAAATCCAGTCTAATTCACTTATTTCAAATATTTCATGGACATTCCAAATAAGATCCACAGAAAAATTTAAAATAATTTCATTTTATATATTCAACCTTAAAACCTACTAACAACGATGAAGAACTTGTTAATCTTATGGAATTAATATTTTCATTAGAAGAAACTGAGAAATATTGTTTGTATTATGTTAATTAAATAATTAGAGGTTGGAAAAATATGAAACACATTTTTCCTGAAAAATAATTCCCAGCCTCTAGAATTGAAACAATAAGGAAAGAAATATGTGATGTAATACAATCATAAGGAGAAGCACATCATGAATACTGGGAGATATTTAATAGGTAATGTTCAATACTTTCACACCACCAAATATGTGATAATCTTTTAATTCAATATTTTTATGATGGGTTAATTACTAGTTATCGAAATATGATTGATACTACTATAGGTGGTTCTATAGTTGATAAGACCCCAATTTATGTAAGAACCCTTATTGAGTACATGGTGCTAAATACTAAATAATTAGGTTCAAGGTCTACATTGTCCATTAGAGAAGTCCATGGGGTGAAATGTACTAAATTCGAGAAGAAGGCATACACAATGTTTGAAGAGGTAACTACCCTTCTATGACAACATGCTATTTCTCGAGGGAAATCCCAATATCCTCCTTCTATCCATTATGGTATATGTTCTTCTAACACCCAATACTCTGACCAATTTCCTCAATTTAGAGAAACTGTTGAGAGTTGTGAGACAATCGTTCCAGGCCACCCCTATAACCAAAACTTTAGGCAAGAACCATATTATCCTTCCAAACCTTGGTGGAAATAAAACCAAGATTATAGGAAATGGAGTATTCAAACCATCATCAACCACAATGGAACCAACTAGGGAAGAGTTGTCATCCATCACTACCACCCAGAAATAACCAACCACCATAAAGGAAATTCCAACCAACTCTTATAAAACCTATGACTAGCCTATAAGATATGATGAAAATTATGGATTCCAAAAATCTACAATTCCAACAAACCACCCAAGCATCCAAACTAGACCTAAAAACCATATTAGGAAAACTAACTAACATTGTGGGTGAAATTAATTGTTATGGGTCATGTAAACTACCCTCTAAACAAGTAGTTAACCCAAGGGATAAAGGAAATTTTAGTGACATCACCCTTAAGAGTGGAAGAAAAATTAAAATCCAAATGAACCATGCAATAGAGTCATCCTATCCTAAGGAAACCACCATCCCAACCACTAAAAATTATTCAAACACTACTGCAATTCTACTATTTATGAACGGTTCAGAATCATTGGTAAAGGCCTGGAAACCATTGCTATATTATATACCAATGGTTTCCCAAACTGTGGTCATGTAAGCCATTTGTATAGCCTTATACAAATAGTTTTGTTTAAACTGTTGGTATATGTGTTAAAGGAGGAGATATACCAACGATTTCACGAACTATTGGTATAGGTTACCCTTATACCAACAGTTTCGAACTATTGGTACATAGTGTACAATATACATGTTTATACCAACAGTTATAACAAACCACTGGTATAATATATATCAAAAGGATATACCGACAGTTTTCAAAACCGTTGGTTTACATAGGCTGTAGCAGCCAGTAGACAGAATCCACAGAAGCAGCAGCCAGCAACTACCTCCAACCTTCTCTCCATACCTGCAAGAACACATACACCCAGAATATAAAAGGCTACATGGGATATTTAAAATTCATCTAGAATTCATAAATTTAGTAATTTAAAATCCATTACTCACTCAAACCACAACACGGGAAAAATACAGAATCTAGTACATCCACAATCCAATACGTCCGGAATTTAAATGCAATAACACCCATAACACCAATTCAAAATTAAAATCAAATACATCCAGAATCCAATACACATAATAGTATTCAAAATTTATAATTCATTACCAATACAGCCAGTATCTAATACATCCATAATTCAAATATTTAGAATTGTAAATCAATAACACCCATAACAGTATTCAAAATTTAGGATTCACTCTTCACTCCAACTACAACACCAATACACACAAGAGAGAAAACCTACATGTTAGAGGAATCACATGGTATGTTTACTCATGGTCTTAGGTTGAATATCTTAAAACCAATAGAAAAACTTGGGTAGAGTGGACAAGGATCATGACACCCATAAGATAGAAAATGGTAGTGGTCATGTGAATAGACCTAGGATGAGTTATAGGAAGTGCATGGGATGTTTATATTCCTCTAATGACTATGTATCCATGTATAAATGGTTCTTGATGTGTTAGTGGAAAACATTGGCCAATCTCAACATATGAGATGGGTTACCAGAAGAGCATACATGTTTTTCATAGACTTTTAAATTGGAATAAGGGGGTGTGGATAATTGTAATTTGGTATGATGGGTGTGATGTGAGATGAATCACCATTTTTGGTAGTGGTTATGAATATTAAATAATTTCTTTGGTATTGGGTTCCCAATGGGACGTTGGTTTGGTCCTAGAACCCACTGTTTGAGGATGGGATTGGCGTATTAAATGTAATGTGATTTAGAATAGAATTATGAGTTCCTCACATGAGAATTGGATTGTGTGAGGCTAGACCAGGGAACCTTGTGCTAAAGTATCAACACAATCCAAATACGTTTGGTCAGTTTTCCGAATTCATGTTATTGTATTCACATAAAATCTTATCCATTTTGAATAAATGTGAGAAAATTTGAGTGTTACCGGCCACAACGTGCCTCCGATTGAAGAAAGGTTGACTATTACACGTCAAAAAATGACACATGGATCATTTTCCTAAAGTATCAACAGAATCCAAATGCGTTTGGTAAGTTTTCCATATGAAAGATGTTGTTTTCATTTAAAATCTTTTCCATTTCAAATAAATGTGATATTTTTTGAGTGGTAACTACCACACCATCCCTCGGATTGAGACGGAGTTGACTCGTACACATCACAAATGACCCATGGATCATTGTCCCGAAACATCAATACAATCAGAATACGTTTGGTTAGTTTTCTGAATGTCTATTGTTTTTACTTAAAACAGTGTCCATTTTAATCCAATGAGAGACACTTTGGGTGATACCAGCCACTTCGTGCCTCATATTGAAGCGGGGTTGACTAGTACATGTCAAAAAATACCCATGGATCATTTTCCTAATTTATCAATACAATCAAGAAGTGTTTGGTTAGTTTTCCGTATGCAAGTTGTTGTTTTCACTTAAAATCCTATCCATTTCAAATAAAAGTGAGACAATTTGAGTGGTACCAGCCACACCATTCCTTAGATTGAGGAAGGGTTGACTCATACACATCAAAAATGACCCATGTGTCCTTGTCTTAATTAATCCATAGAATCTGAAAGTGTTTGGTTGTATTTCCGAATGAAAGCTGTTGTTTTCACTTAATATTTTGTCAAATTAAAATAAATGTGATACATTTTGAGTGATACCAGCAACACTATGCCTCAGATTGAGGTGGGGTTGACTCGTACACATCAAAAATGAACCATGGATAATTTTCCTAATGTATCAATACAATCAGAAATATCTTGGTTAGTTTTCTGTATGCAGGTTTTTGTTTTTACTTAAAATCATGTCTATTTCAAATAAAAGTGAGATAGTTTGAGTAGTACCAGCCACACCGTGCCTCGTATTGAGGTGGCTTTAACTCGTACACGTCAAAAATAACACATGTATTGTTTTCCAAAAGTATAAATAGAATCCGAATGTGTTTGGTCAGATTTCTATATGCAAGTTGTTGTTTTCACATAAAAGCTTGTGCATTTCAAATAAATGTAAAACAGTTTGGGGGGTAACAGCCACAACATCCATCGGATTGAGATAGGTTTGACTAGTACACAAAATAAATGACCGATGGATCCTTTTACTAAAGTATCAACACAATCAAAATATGTTTGTTCAGTTTTCCAAATATCTGTTTTTTTATTTCAAATAATGTCTATTTTAAACCAAAGAGAGACTTTGAGTGATACCGGCCACACCGTGCCTCAGATAGAGGCAGGGTTGACTCATAAATTCCACAAAGGACGCATGGATTATTTTATTGAATTATCAATACAATCATAAAGTGTTTTGTCAATTTTCAGTATGAAAGTTGTTGTTTTCAGATAAAATTATGTCCATTTAAAATAAAGTGAGATAGTTTGAGTGGTACCGGCCACACTATGCCCCGGATTGAGGCAGGTTTGACTCATACACATCAATAATGACCCATGGATCACTTTATAAAGTATCAACAAAATATGAATGTGTTTGGATGGTTTTCCGTATGCATGTTGTTGTTTTCACTTAAAATCATGACCATTTCAAATAAATGTGAGACAGTTTGAGTGGTACCAGCCACACCGTGCCTCGGTTTGAGGAGAGGTTGACTCATACACATCAAAAATGACTCATGGATCATTTTCCGTATGTATCAATACAATCAGAAAGCGTTTGTTCTATTTTCTGTATGCAATTTTTTTCACATAAATTCTTGACCATTTCAAATAAAAGTGAGAAAATTTGAGTTGTACCGGCCACACCGTGCCTCGTATTGAGACGGGGTTGACTCGTACACATTAAAAATGAGCCATGGATCGTTTTCCTAATGTATAAATCGAATCCGAATGCATTTAGTTGGTTTTCTGTATGAAAATTCTTGTTTTCACTTAAAATCATGTCCATTTAAAAAAAATGTGAGACAGTTTGAGTGGTATCGGCCACACTGTGCTTCATATTGAGCCAAGGTTGACTCGTACAAGTCACAAATGACCCATGGATAATTTTTGTGATGTATCAATACAATCAGAAAGTGTTTGGTCAGTTTTCCATATGCAAGTTGATGTTTTCACTTAACATCATGTCCATTTCAAATAATAGTGAGACATTTTGAGTGGTACCGGCCACACTATGCCTCGGATTGAGACAGGTTGAATCTTACATGTCAAAAATGACCCATAGATCATTTTACTAATGTATCAACAGAATTTGAATGTTTTGTTTTCAGTTTTCCATATGCAAGTTGTTGTTTTCATTTAAAATCTTGTCTATTTCAAATAAATGTGAGACATTTTGAGTGGTACCAGCCACACTGTGCCTCAGATAGAGGCAGGGTTGACACGTACATGTCAAAAATGACCCATGGATTGTTACACTAAAGTATCAACATAATTTAAATGTGTTTGGTCGGTTTTCTATATTCAAGTTTTTGTTTTCACATAAAAATTTTTCCAATTCAAATTAAAGTGAGACACTTTGAGTAGTACTGGCCACACAGTGCCTTATATTGAGATGGGGGTGACTCGTACACATCAAAAATGACCCATGGATCCTTTTTCTAAAGCATAAATACAATCAAAAAGCATTTTTTCAGTTTTTTGAATGTATGTGGTTTTTACTTAAAATCTTCTCCTTGCTTACTCTATTCAATTAGGGTTTTCAATATTCTCTCATCTTCTTCTGAATCTCTAAAACACTCTTTTCCAGTGGGATTTAGGGTGAATCTTGAAGATATGTTAGATTGGGATCTGAGATACTGAATTAAGAGTGTGATTGTCTCTAAAATCAAGGTAGGTGGTCGGTGCTTGGTACTGAAGTAATAGTAATGGAATGTAAATTAGATTGGGATTTAGGGTGAATCTAGAAGAGAGCTTAGATTGGGATCAGTGACCTTATGATGTAGTGACTGGTGTGATGATGTCGGTGACACACAGTTGTGTAAGGTACCCAGTGGAGGATGAGAATGTATGTGGTGGGGGTTATGCATGGTAGGAGGAGGGTGGGGGATATTAAGGATCCAAGAAAAAGGGGGGTTGTACGGGGTCCAGGAAGATGGGTGGGGGGCTGTCCGGGGGGTTGTCCGAGGTCCAGGGAGGAGGAGGGGCTGTCCGGGGGGTTTTCCGGGGTCCAGGGAGGAGGGGGGGGGCTATCTGGGGTCCCGGGAGGAGGGTGGGGGCTGTCTGGGGGGCTTTCCAGGGTCCAGGGAAGAGGGTGGGGGGATGTCCGAGGTCCATGAAGGAGGGGGGGGGGGGCTGTACGGGGTCTAGGGAGGAGGGTGGGGGGTTGTCCGGGGGGCTGTCCACTAAAAAATTACAACTTCATTAAAATGGGTGGATTTTATAGCAAATCAGGAAATCATGTTTTCTTATTTATAGATAAAAAATAAATATAATGTGACCTACCTAATCACACATATATTCAGGCACAACAAATCAATAAACAACAATGGTCAGTAATATCAGTTAAAAATTTAACAGAACAATCTATCCCTCATCACCATCACTATCATCACCATCATATTCACCCTGACCCTCATCCTCATTGTTGTCTCCTTCATCATCCCTACATTCCTCTTTTCCCTCATACTCAGCCTCGGCCTCCTCATCTCCCTCCTCCTCTGCCTCAGCCTCCTCCTCAGCTTCCACCTCCGCATCGTCCTCGTCCTCACCCTCCTCCTGCTTCGCCTTAGGCTCCTCCTCACCATCATCTGGACCTCCACTAGAACTGCCACCTTGTTCACCATATATAGAATGAATCAGTGAAATATATTCCTCACAAGAGTGCTGGACTTTGGTGGAAAAGTTGGACGTAAAGCTTCCATCAGTTTCATAAATGTTGTGTTTACTATAGCAGACTGTGCTTCCATCTCTATGGCCCTTTTTTCAGCCTGTTCTTCCTATCCCTTAACCTTATGAAACTCGGTGGCACTACAACTCATACCTGAGGAGAGATAATAACTCGTCATAACTATACTCTTCCCAAGCCGGCAGCGTACTCTACTAGGGTTCTCATTTCCCAACACCTGATATAAGTTATCATTTGGCCCAAAATTGTCAGGTTTCTGGGAATAAAGGGCCTTTAAAGAATCCTGTTACAAATATAAATAGATTATTAAGTTACAAAATAGAGATTAAAATTAAAATCTACAATGTAAAACATACAATCTACTGTTGAGTCGGTTCATTAACCTCACTCCAATCTTTCTACTTTCTACTTGAGTAAAATAGATTTGCTCGAGGTACATGTCCTTCTATATTAAATTTATGCATCTATGATGAAATTGAATGTTGGAAACTATAATTAAAAATAAAATACCAAAAAATAGTAATTTCATAACTAAAATTATATAACAACTTTAGCAATTGAATAAATTATAGACGAAGCAATAGAAAGTGCAAGTCGTAAAGAAAGATTACAAACTGTCATACCAACTGTCTCTCATGATCTGGCATCATAGTACGCCCCAATGTGTGGACGTATTTGTTAGCATCAATATTTTTTTATTTCATTCAGATGAATCCTAAATAAAATTCAATAATTATTATTAATGAAAAACATGAAAATTTTTATTTAAATACTTCTAATTTGATTAATGTCGTAAATTATCTAGTCACCCAATGAGTAATTCTGATTCATACACTTCATAAATGTGTGGACATATTTGGTTTTATGTAATTCTGATTCATACACTTTATAAATGGCTGGAGAATCATTTTCCTAAAGTAGAAGGAATGTCCAAGTTCATTTTCATGGTTTTAAATGGGTGGCACACATTTTGAAATAATTTTTTTATTTTAAACTCATAATGGACACTTTGATTCATAAAAGGTACACCGTGTATCCAATCGAGATATGGATTATTCCTAAAAATAAAAAATTACTTATAGATATTTTAAATAATGTACCAAAATAATCAAAATGTTCTTTTCCAGGGTTTGACTAAGTGACGTGTGTTCTGAACTAAAATGTAAATTTAAAAAAAGATACACATGGAGTCATATTGATCACAACGTGAATCAGATTGAACATGAATCCAATTCCTACATGTCACAAATGAATTAAAATCATTTTACAAAATTATAAGGACAATTTTAATTGTTTTCTTGGTTTTGGGTATGTCACATGTCTTTTTTACTAAATTTTAATTTAAAATATAAAGACACACATTGATCCATACTAATCATATCTTGTTTAGGAATAATATAAGACTGATTCCTACGAATAATAAATGAATTATTAATCATTTTCCTAATGTATCAATGAAAATATGAATGTATTTTCCCAGTTATCAGTGAGTGACACACATTTTGAACTAATATTCCAATTTAAAACTGATAATGGAAACATTGAATCATACAGGGAACCCGTGTATCGAATTGAGGTAATTTGATCTAATCACATTATATATGAATTATGGATCATTATACTAAAGTATCAAAACAATCTTGATGATTTTTTTGATTTGGATTATGTGACGTTCATTTTGACCTAATGTGTTAACCTTAAATAAAAAGAGACATTTGGAGTCATATCTATTACACCATGCGTCATATCAACATGTGGTTGATTGTAACACCCCAACCCCAGAATCTAGGAGCCGATGCACTATTTTTATACATTAGGCATTGATTACAAGGAATCAAGTCCCAAAGGATCAATCAGTTTTAGTAGTCTTGGAAACAAGATACTTACATAAGTTCAACACTACAACTTGAAAAGTAAAAAAAACACTAATTTATTACATTAGAAACATCCATGATTCCAAGATTATTCTACAAGTCACTCAATAACTAACTTCTTCAAATCCCAGGAAAATGACACATGAGAAAGGGGTGAGATAAAATTGATTAGTAAGAGTAATAAATACAGCAAAATAAAACATAACCATTAGGCATGGTGAATAATTAAAACACATGACTTTACAATTAATAAACATGGACACTTTATTGCAGGAATATGAGGTGAGTAATAATTCCATAATAAAACATAGTCATGGGTATTCTAATAGTCGAATAACCAAATAAAATATCAATTTATATTCTCATAATGAATGAATGAATAATTTCAGACATCATAACCACATAGTCAAGGGCCTTGTGCCAAGACTAAAAATAAGATTTTGTCAATGCCTTGTCCCAAGACACTAGTTTGTCACATGAGACCCTACCGATGCATCAAGGAGCTATAGAGGGCTCCACCTATCACTTACTAAGTCTAATTCATTCCTCATATGAAAAGTTTCAAACATAACATAAACATTTGTATTAAAAATATCATACGAAATGTCAGTACTATATCCACAAACCATGAATGGTATAAAAATAGCACATCCAAAGTCAAAATAAATAATTCAATACAATATAGAAGATTTGTATTGTAACGGATTAACCTCCATCGAGAATAATGAAGGATAATGACATCGATGAAATAATCATCAAAACTATTTAGAGAAATATCCCCTTTTTCTTGAAAACATTTAAAAGTCACACTATTTGTCAAGAAGCTGTTTAAAAATAGATTTTTTAATCAAAGTGTCCCATACCAATATTGAAGATTTTAAAAGAAATTTTAATTTTAAAACTTTAATGCCCATATAAATAAATCCTTAAAACCATTTTTAAAACATGGACATTAATGAGAAATATTTTGAATATAAATCTCTAAAACATTTAAAATGATATTTTAGTTAGAGCTCCTAACAAAAGAGAGACACTTGAATACAAATAATTGATGTAATAAAAACATTATAATATCATGATAATAAAGGAATTCATGATATAATATGTAAAAGCTACATTATATACACCATATAAAAGTTAATTTGTGTATGACTACAAATGAGTCTCAATGGAATGTAAATTGAGATGTAATCTCTTATAAAGACCATATCCTTAGGTTAAGGATAAATCAATGATGTAATTATATGTGAAAAATATAAATAAACTCAATATGATTAGATATTCAATGTAAATCATTCAGAGGACATTCACACATATTCTTTTAAGAACAACACCAATGAATTGGATGTTTAACTCAAAAAATGGAGATTGAGATAAAATTACTCTTTTTCAAGTTCATAATCGATGACTTGAGAATTTATAAATGGTGTGATTATGTGTATCAAAAGTATATCCATAGAAATGGGAATGGAATTTACTACACAAATAATAAATAGTGATGCCACACATAATTATGGAGTAAAATAATCAATGAAGTATGCATAATGCCCAATGAGTGGAAACTGAAATTTGAAATTCCCTTACCGATTTGGTAACTTATAAAAAAAAGTATCATAAATTGAAGATGTAAATACCCATAAATTAACATATATTACAAAAACAATACAATTAGGGTCACTACCTACTCCACACAAAAGGAAATAGTGGCCAATATAGCATGAATCTCATAGGAATACAAGTGAGATGAAAAAACTCTTACTTCGTTGTAATCAATTGAGTCATTTAAAAAACAGATAATAACCACCAAAATAAATCATATAATACCATTAATATAAAGAGAATTATGATAATATATATAAAATAGAGGTAAAAAATACACCACATGCAATAAATAAGTGGCGAACAATGTAAATCTCCCAGATGTAATAGTGAGATAAGAAAACCCCTTACCTCAAGTCCGACTTTTCTTGTATGATCCTTGTCCTTCATGAATAATAATCATAAGTTAATTTATACTTCATAAAAAACATTTTTCATGTTTATTTTTCCTTTTATATCACTAATTACCTTGCTATAAAAATTAGTTAATTATTTGAGTTCATATTGATATTTTATCGATGTTCGGAACTTGAGTCAAAAATGAAATTTCTATAATTATGATTTTTCCATGTGTTAAAAAAGTCCATGTAACACCCCAATGTTTTGAAAATAAATATAGGATGAAAAATTTTCCTCTAATATGTTTTGAAGTTCATGAAATGGTCATCTAGAGTAGTGTTCAGAAAGTCATTCGGTGTCTGATAGAACAAACTTGATTTTTGGTGAATAGTAACATGCCCTTATAAATAGTAATATGAATAGTAATATGACCCTTGAATAGTAAATAATGATATTATTTTACTTTCTTAAGGTAATATGATAATGAGATCTTAATTAATTTTTCAATGTCAAATAAATCTAATTGCACTTCAAGATTGTTATTTTTCGAATTAACTATGGACCATATTTAAAAATTAAATTAATAATAATTAGAAAATTATTTGTGAAAAATGGAGTTCACTTTTGAATTCTACACGTTGAAAAATTTTAGGGGGGATTTTTGGGAGTTTTTCTGAAATTCTTGAATTTTTGATGAATAGTGAAATACGACAAAATACCGTATATTCAATTTATCAGTTAAATACACTATTTATGGACATCATAAGTGATGTAAGGCCAATTTATTAGAACTCACATAATCATATTACTATTAGGGGTCACATTAAATAATACAATTTGTTGTCTTGACGGAAATAATAAAATAATTAAATTAAATATTCAATATTTGCCCCCTCTCCTCCACTATAACCCCCCCCCCCACATCTTCTCATCACTCCTCTATGACTTTAAAATACTCAAATTTCTACCCAGTAATCCTCCCAGGTATATTCCCCATGTCGTAGAGCTTCTGGTCTCACAAAAAGACCAAAACCAAAGCCCTTGAGGAGGATCTCAAGGAGAAGAGATCAAGAGGTATACAACCTTTTTTTATTTTTCTTTCTTTTCTTTCATTTTACGTTATTCTCTTCCATTTACTTTGGATTGTGTTGAGATATTTCATTAAATATTCTCCAATACTGTCCATATTATGTATGAATTATTATATATCCCATTACATTCATCAAACTATTTTTATGAAATTTTAAGAGACGTCGTTAGGCTGCCGAATTTTCGTGAGAAATATATGATGTTTTCTTTAATTTTTATGATTCCTTTATTTTCTTCTTATTTCCTAACCTCATATTAACCAAGAGTCATGTATGATCCAGAATATTTTATAATCTACATGTTCTAATATTTGTGTAAAATTCCACATCATTATTCTTCTCCTCTCTCACTTATTTAAGGAATAAAAACATTGTCCGTGATGTGTCGAATTACTAACATCATGGACAATGTAATTTTAATTTCCATTATTTCATTCAAGTCTGGTCATGAAACCAAATATATGGTTGAATAATTTCATAATATATGTGTTTTATCTTGGTTAATGTTCTGGAATATTTACACATATATAATATGGAATAATAATACCCAAACATGTTTATTGAGCACAAAACCACGAAGCCAAATTCAAGCGATTATTTTTAACTCATCGAATGAGTCTTCCTCATGGTATATAACCAGAATCATTATAAGGACAATTTATATCTCTTTAATTTCACTAATAATTTATATGAAAAATTCTATATGTTTAACCATATTTCAAACCAACTTCCCAATTATGAATACAAGTAACAAAAATCATGGAACCAAGTAAGAAAAATGCTTCCAAAATAATAAGATTTAATATCTTAATCCCATCGAAGAGGCCATTAATGATCATAATAGTGTTATATCATATCAATTATATTTTTATTAGGTTTTGGAATTATTAATTAATGAATCTAAATTTCATTATTCAGGTCATTAATAACAATCAGGAACACACTAGAGAAAAAGGAAAGGGGTTTCTCATCTCACATTCATTTCTGTGAGATTTTCATTTTTTTCCAATTATTCCATGCATGTGGTATATGTGTATTGATATTTGATATATAATAACATGATTCTATTTATATTAATTTTATTTAATGATTCACGTGATGGTTATTAAGTTCTGGTTATACGGCTCGACCGATTACATTGTGGTCATGGACTTTGTCTCAGCTGTTGTTTTCGTTGTGACTATCTTTGTATTGTGCACATAATAATCCTCATGCGGTGTACCTACAGACCATTTGAGGTCAATTTTCATTTGAAATTTTATTTATATTAAATATCTAAAATCTCATTTCATGGATATGTTTGTTTTCAAAATTGTATACCATTTTACATACGTTGTTTATTTGGAATGTTATTTAAATTATGGAAATATTGATGAATCTATATACTCTACTCTATACGGATATTAAAAGGGAATATTGATCTTGTATTGAATCATTGTATAAAGAATGATTTGGACATGTAGTGGAAGGTGGGGCCTGCTACAACCCCTCAATGCATCGGTAGGTCTAATGAGACAAAACAGTTTGGCGACAGACCCTTCGAGTTTGTTTCCAAAAATCAGACGGGTTTCTACCCACAGAACTAAACTGTTTCAATGGTATTATGGTTTCATGTTCCAGATACATGACTTCCAATTAATAAGAATTCTATTTATTCATTATCAATTATTATTATTATCCATGAGGTTTTCACTATGACAAAATCTATTAATGAAGACTCATTTTCAGTTTATTAATGGAATTAGTTATTCATTTATTCGCAATTCCATATTGATTATGTCAGATTGATTATGATTCACTTATTATTGTACTCATGATTCCACTTTCTGTAACCCCTACTGAGCATTTGAACTCACCACTTTCATTGTTTACCTTCAATAGGTGATGAAGAGAAGGTCTTTTATTGAGTTCGTGTGGCCGCAGTTTTTAGTTTTGTTATGTATTGTATCTTGTGACCTTTTCAGTGTAATTTTTGTTACATCTATGTATCTAGTTTCTTCAAGACTACTAAACTAATCGTTCCTTTAGGATTTTCATTCCTTCTAACCATGCCAATATCACACGTAATGCACCGGCTCCGGTCTAGAGGGGTCGGGGTGTTACAGTTGGTATCAGAGAAAGTTTAGTAGATAACATGGAAACTAGAGTAGGAAATGTATACTAGGGAACAAAGACCTATGGTAGTATTTGAGGATAAATGTATAAGAAAGTCCTAGTATTTTTTTTAAGAAATAGAATATGTGGATATTTTAAGCAATACATCCTTGTCTAGATACAAGCAGGTAGAGGCGGCTCTGGCACATATGCATCTAGTGGTAAAACCCGAAAACACCACTTTGAGCTTGACTCGAATGGGAACTGGTGCACGACAACAGGCCTTACTGAAATCTTGGTTATGAAACACTTAGGAGATATGCTTAGGATATTTCATATTTTCATCACAAACCATTATAAAGGAGTTCATGTAAATATTTCCTCAGAGGAACCTTGTTTATAAGATTATCTATACATAGAATTTAAATCTATGTTGATTGCTTTTATATTTGAGATTCATAAACTAATCTAGTGTATCCCATTATCTAGAAATGGCGTCTAATTGAATAAGGGTAATTAATACTCGTGGGCAAGGTAGGGATCTCCCTACTGAGCAAGTCAACAGAGTCAACATTGGAGCAGATCAGATCATGACCATATTGGGACAACTTACTCAAGCTATAACGAATAACCATTCCACACCTGTGTTGGATCGTTTCATGCAGTAGAAGCCCCCATAATTCAACGAGACAACTAATCCAGTGGTTTTTGAGCAATGGATCAAGTCCCTTGAAAAGATATTCAAGGTGTTAAGATGCAATGAAAATGAAATGGTAGTACTGATAGTATATTGTCTCAAGGACGACATTGATCAATGGTGGTCCCTGACTCAAAATACCACAGAGGAAGAAGAAATAGAAGATATGGAATGGAGGACTTTTAAGGAAATATTATTCGAAAAATATTTCCCTCGTGAGGAATGAACCGAAATGAATAGTAAGTTCCATGGATTAAAACAAAGGGAAGAAGATAGTTTTGCAGAATATGAGGGTACTTTCACAAGGCTAGCCAAGTATGGCATGGATTACGTATTTGACCCAGCGGACAAGATTGATCATTTCATTGAAGGTCTTATGCCATGTCTTTGAAGGGCACTGGATTCTCAATCATTTTCGTCATATGATGAAATTGTATCATGTGCCATCAAAATAGAGAAGGAGTTTTCTAGATCAAATTTTTTCAAAGGAAACCAAGATAAGAAGCGGTACTCTGATAAAAAAGAAAAAGTAGAAGCACCAAAGAAGAGAAAAGGAATGAATAGTTTCCCATTATGAGAGAACTGTGGAAAGAATCATCCCGGGAAATGTTTGAAAGGCATGGGAGTCTGCTACAACTACGGAGAAAAGGGTCATCGATCTAATAAATTCAAGGAGAAGAAAAAATTAAATGATTTTCAATGATACAATTGTAGAGAGATGGGACACTATGCATATGAGTGTCCAAAGAACCATGGAAACATGCCTTAGATAAATCCAAGAGAGCAAGGGAGAGACTATGCGATTACAACTGCAGAGGTTGATGTTCCTAGTGACGTGGTGGAAGGTACTTTAATTATTTCATCAAACATAGAAAACACTTTATTGGATTCTAGATCATCACATTAATTTATATCTTCTCAGTTTTCCAAGAAAATTCGATATTTCCAATTTGATTTAAGAAAGGAGTTGTCAGTCAAAACTCCCATGGGATGTATCATTGCAACAAAGGCACGTCGACTAGTCCCCCACAAAAAACCAAAACGAGCTTTAGTTTCTAGATTTATCATCATACCCATGACTTAATTTGATATAATTCTCAGTATGTATTGGATATCACATTATGATGTGAGTATTTATTGAAAGAAAAAGGAAGTTACAATTTTTGGAAATGGTGTCGAATCTCTTATCATTAGGGAAGAAACTTTGCCACCTGATTCTTATCTAGAACCACCCCCAGTAGCTCTACTGAATGTAATACATGGAGAGGAAGATAAACCAATATCTATGAGAGAGTAAAGAAATCATCAAATTGAAGATGTGCACATAGTGAAAGAGTATATTGATGTATTTATAGAGGATTTACCTGGACATCCTCCAGAGCGGGAAGTTGAGTTCTCTATTGATTAAATTCCTGATGCAAGACCTATATCAAAGACCCCGTATAGAATGGCCACTGTGGTGTTAGTGGAGCTGAAGAAACAACAAGAAGAGTTGATTGAAAAGGGATTTATTCAGCATAGTGTTTCTCTATGGGGATCCCCAGTCTTGTTTGTAACAAAGAAAGATGGATCCATGGGCCTTTGCATTGATTACCAGGAAATCAATGCTATTAAAATAAATAATAAGTATCCTCTACCCCGAACTGATGATTAATTTGAAAAACTTCATGGAGATCAATAATTTCCGAAGATTGACCATTGATCCAGGTATCAGCAACTACGTGTGAGGAAGGAAGATATTCAGAAGACAACATTTCAAAAAAGGTATGGGAATTACTAGTTTACAGTGATTCCTTTTAGACTGACAAATTCACCCTCTATTTTCATGGATTTAATGAATAGATATTTCAATGAATATCTTGATAAATTTGTTGTTGTATTAATCGATGATATCCTGGTATACTTAATAATCTATGAAGACCATGAGGATCATTTGTGAACTATTCTGAAAACTTTGAGAAGAAATCAATTTTTTGGAAAGTTTAGCAAGTGGGAATTCTAGATTCAGTCAGTTCCATTTCTAGGCCATATTGTCTCTATGGATGGAATCTTAGTTGATCTTTCAAAGACAAAGTCAATCCAATAATGGACCCCACCAACAAACATAATTGAGGTACATAGTTTTATTGGCTTAGTAGGTTATTATCGACGTTTAGTTCAGAATTTTTCCCGACTTGCTAACCCGCTAACAAAGCTCACACTTAAATGGGTTAAAATTTTTTGGACAAAATATTGTGAAGAATGTTTCGAAGAACTGATGAGAATATTAGTAAATTATTCTATATTTAATCTAACATAGGGGAAGATGGGTTTGTTATTTATAGTGATGCTTCAAAGAAAGGACTTGGTTGTGTCCTTATGCAAAATGATAGGGTTATTTCTTATGCATCATGACAGCTAAAAATTCTTGAGAAAACATATCCTACTCATGATATTGAGTTAGATACTATAATATTTTCTTTAAAGATATGGAGACATTATCTCTATTGTGAAAAATGTGAGATTTATACTGATCACAAGAGTTTGAAGTATATTTTCTCACAGAAAGAACTCAACTTGAGGTAAAGGAGATGGGTTGAACTACTCAAGGATTATGATTTCACGATAGACTACCACCTGAGGAAGGCAAATAAGGTGGAAGATGCTTTGAGAAGAAAGGATCATGGAGTTTTGAACATGATGAGAAGTTAAAGTGATCCTATTTTCATAGATCTAGTAAAGATGGATATGGGAATAACCATTGAAGGTGAAACATCAATGCTTTTGCAAATGGTTGCCAAATCAACTTTACTAGAAAGGATATAAAGTTCTCATGCTGATGATGAGAATTTTCAAAAGAAGATTAAAGATATGAATGATGGGAGATTGAGTGACTTCGTATATGAAGATGGAATTTTGAAATTTGGGAAAAGACTTTGCGTTCCCGATGTACCCGATCTAAAAAGGGAATTGTTGGATGATGCTCATCATTACAATTTATCTATACACCCTGGTAGCACTAAGTTGTATATATATTTGAAGGATCATTTTTGGTGGGACAACATGAAAAAGGAGATTTCTGATTTTGTATCAAGATGTATGGTTTGACAAAAAGTAAAGGCTGAAAGGAAACAGCCTGGAGGAGTATTGCAACCTCTTCCCATACCTGAGTGGAAATGGGATAATATCACGATGGAATTTTTCATGGGACTACCAAAGAATCCTAGAAGGAACGAGGAAATATGGGTCATTGTTGATCGTCTTACCAAGTCAGTACATTTTCATGCTATAAGAGAAGTTCTACCACTTGAACATCTAGCAAAAATATATATTAATGAAGTTGTGAGACTTCATGGAGTACCACTATCAATTGTTTCTGATAGTGATCCACATTTTACTTCAATATTATGGAAAATTCTTCAGAAGGCCCTGGATACAGATCTTTGTTTGAGCACTGCCTACCACCCACAAACTGATGGAAAATTAGAACAGACCATTCAAACATTGGAAGACATGTTGAGGTCTTGTTCACTTGATTTTCAAGGCATGTGGGATCAGTAATTACCTCTTGTGAAATTTTACTACAACAATAGATTCCATTTAATTATTCAGATGGTACCCTATGAATCATTATATGGGAGGAGATTCCGTACAGTAACATTCTTGGATGAAGTTGGTGAAAGAAAGATCATGGGCCTAGAACCTGTTGATGAAACATGTCATGACCCCCTCCCACCAAAGATGCCCCTCCTGAGCTGGAAATGGTGAAAGGGAGATAATGACCATCGAGCCCCACCTCCAGTAGGCCCCGGGGTGGTGACTAACACCCAAGATATGAGTTTTTTCACAAATATGGGAGGCATTACCCTTTTTATTTTTAATGATCAGGAAATAAGAAAAGTCAACCACCAAAAAGGAAAAGAGAAAGTGTTCAGAAATAAACCAAAATCAACCCACATGCATGTTTAAACAAATTTTATAACAAGGTACATGTACAATAAAGCTCAAAGTACAATACTAAAAGAAAACAAGAGTACAACAACTACAACAACTCCAACTGTCCGACTAGTAGGGTCCCGCATGGCCCTGGTAGTCCTCCTAGAAACATGAAAGTAAACGAAGGGTGAGCATACAAGTATACTCAGTAGGGAAACCTAAATATCTCGTGCATAAGTGGGGAGACATCCTAATGTCCCGTGAGAACAACAGAAGAAACCTACCAAGGAAATTCCATCCACCCAACCTCACCAGCCACACTCACCAAAACCACAATAAAAAAAGGTAGTAGTATATAAGAACAAGAGTATTGGGCACCCCGCACCATTTACATTTAATTAGATTCTCTTCCTAACGGCTAACGTCCTGAAGCTACCACACTCTCCCCACCCACAAACACTTGGGCCTCACAGCCACGTAACCTACCCGCACACACCTGGGCCTCACAACCATGTATCCCGCCCGCAGACACCTGGGCCTCACAACCACGTATCCCACCTTCACACACCTGGGCCTCACAACCATGTATCCCGCCCGCACACACCCAGGCCTCACAACCACATATCCCACCCGCACACACCTGGGCCTTATCCCAAATATTCTTGGGAATAGTAATAGTAACAGAACTCTCGCCCGAAGACACCTGGGCCTCATCCCGAAGATTCTTGGGAAACAAACCTGCCCGAAGAGTCTTGGGCCAATCCACCCCAATCAAAACCTACCCGATGAGTCTTAGGTGTAAGGTCGCCTCAAACCATCACATCCTAGGGGAGAAAAAGCAGGAAGGAGCTAGTAACTAAGGGGAAAACACCCTCTCCCATAAAATGGGAGAGTTCGGCACTAAGTGCTCAACATGGGTGGGGTACGATAAAACACAAAAGATACATATATATATATATGTATACCAAACACACAGCCCAACCTATGGCTTCTAAACAGAGAAACTGAGCATGTGACTCGGCACTAATACCATGATGTATGCATACAACAAACAATCCCAACCCCATTTAGGTTTTCACGTTTCAGCCAAAATAGTTTATTTAGTTCCTTAACTACTGGGGAACTATCCACAACCAACCACATCGATCGTAAAACATATCCCTGCCATCCACAAATCAAGTTAGGAAAACACAAGCAACACAACCAAGACTTTCTTATCAACCAACCAACCCATTGATTATTAAACCCATTCCATTACCATGAACCACCATTCATTAACTCTTCCACATTTTATTTATTAATCACAACCCATAACCCGTTCACATTAAAACCCAACCCTGCAGCCCCGCTGCCAACCGCCGTAACCACAACCGAACTAAAACTCGTACATCAATATCCCTTTAATACCATTTATTGCAGCCCCGCTACCCATCACCAAATTTACACCAACCCACAACCAAGTCAACCGCAGCCCCGCTGCTCTCCCGATCCACAAAAACCCACAAAACACCCCCATCACATGTCACGTAACTAAGCCAACACCCACATGTTCAATATTCCATTTTGTTCAACCTGGGTGATCACACAAGGGTTCTAGTTTTTAAACAGCCAACTTTACGTGATTAACCAATTTCCACATCCCACAATGTTTCCATTCATAGGAAAATCCCGAAGGAGAGTGAAACATTTAATTGTGTAAGAAAAGGCCCCCAACGACCGTGATTTTCAGTAGGCAGAAGCTTATTCAATTCATAAAATAATATCACAGGATATAAAGTTAAAACAAACAAAACTTCCCATCCCTGTTATATAATTAAGTTATTATCTTTATTAAACTGTTTCAGAAGTGTTTCTTGTAAACAAAATAACACCCACCCCGCATGATGCATAAAATAAAGAGACGAAGGTAAGATCCCTACCTCAATAGGTTCCGATCGCAACGCTCCCCAGGATCAACATTAGAAGACTTTCGTCGGCATCCGTCACTTCCGTCGAGTCCCGGAAAAACCTCCTCACGTGGAAGTCGGAAAGGAAAGGCCTAAGGAAAGACAACAGATCCGATCTCGGAAATTCTGCCTCGTCGTTACGATCTCGTGGCCGCTGACGGATCGTAAATCGGAGCTCGGATGAAGACGTTATGGAAGAAAGAGCCTTCGAGTCTCTTGGGAGAGCTCTGCTCAGAGGAGAGGGTAGGAGAGGGGTGAGTTGAAAGGAGGAGGGGACCCCTCCTTTTATAGGTGAGAAACGAAAAAGTACACTGCATGTACATTATGGTACACGGTGTGCACTCAGTTAATTCACACGGTCTCCACGCGACTTCCAACATGGCTCCACGACCGTTGACTGGTCAACAAACAGTTTGAGGGTAACGTATACGCGGGGAGGGACTACACGGCGTGTAGTTTGGACACACGGCATGTACCCATTTATTGCACATGGCAGGGACACGACTCCAATATGGAACACGGCCGTTGACTGGTAACTCGTACGCGGGGAAGGACTACACGGTGTGTAGTATTGGACACACGGCGTGCACCCATTATTCCACACAGCAAGGACACAACCTTCAACACAGGGTATACCCGGAAAGGGGGGGTACAAGGCGTGTACTCCAACTACACGGCGTGTAGTTTCAAAATTCCGGAATGCATGGGAAACGTCCATTTTACCCTCCAGAACACTTATTGACCTTTTTTTTGACATAGGAATGGGCCGGAGAGGTCCGGGCCATAACATCAGATACCTCTTAAAACATTCTCCTCCCCGAGAATTCAAAAACCAACCTAGAGGAGCCCAACAAGATACCTCTTAGGGGTCTTGTTATAACAGGAACCCAACCACCAACCCTAATTATAGTAGTTAGGAATTCCTTCTCCCATGTCGAGATATTATCCGCTTTAGGTGGCAATAACTCGCCTGCACGGGTTTAATCACATCCTCATTAATGTGTCTCGATTAAGAATTGGGTCTTCCCACTTCCATACATCAGGATTTCGTTTCAACTCACACTACCCCCAACACTGCATAACCCACACACTGCCTGAACACATGGTTTGGAGAAAATTACTTTTCTTATGTCAAGATATTATCCGCATTATGCGGCACTGACTCGCCTTCACGAGTTCAATCGCATCCGCATTAATGCGTCTCGATTAAGGATTAGGTTTTTCCCTTCCCCACATGTTCGGACATGTTACACGCTCCCAGAGAACAAGAAAATAAAAGGTCTCACAACCGACAAGCCAAACATTCCATATATATCAAAGGTACAGAGTACAACATCAACACAAAGCTCGAAAGAACAAAGGAAAACACAAGTCAAAACAACTCCGAGTACTGAGTGTGCATCTGGGTCTCCCACTCCCAAGTGCTCTCCTTGAGGCCGCCATACCTCCACAACATGCGAACCAAGGGAATGGTTCATCCACGGAGCACCTTCTCTTTACGATCTTCGATTTTGACAGGTCGTTCCTCGAAGGTCGCGTTGTCTCCCATATCTATCTCTCCCCAGTCGATAACGTGAGAGTCTTCATGTAAGTACCAATGATGCTAGGAGACGTGGAAGACATCATGAACCTTCTCCAACTGAGGAGGCATGTCCAGCTGATATGCCACCTCGCCGACTCTCCTTAGCACCTCAAAAGGTCATCTGGCCCCGTCGAGGGGAAACCTTCAAAAACACATGATCTCCCACCTCGAACTCCAAGGGCCTTCTCCGACAATCAGCATACGACTTCTCTCGGTCCTGAGACGCTTTCATCCTCTCACGTACAAGCTGGAATTTCTCTGTGGTGATCTGCACTACCTCTGGCCCAAGAGCACCTATCTCACCAACCTCTGCCCAGCAAATGGGTGAACGACATGGCCTTCCATATAAAGCCTCAAACGGTGCCATGCCAATAGTAGAGTGGAAGCTGTTGTTGTAGGAGACTCAACTAAAGGCAAGTGTCGTACCCATGATCCTCCGAAATCCAGAACGCATGCTCGCAGCATGTCCTCCAATGTATGGACAGTCTGCTCCATCTGCCCATCACTCTGGGGGTGGAAAGCAGTGCTAAGGCGTAGCTGGGTGCCAAAAACATGTTGTAACCCCCTCCAGACTCGTGAGGTAAACCGAGTATCCCGATCTGAGATGATAGTCCTCAGAACACCATGAAAACACACCACCTTATCTACGTACCTTTGTGCAAAGGTACTCATCGGGCCCGACTCCTTAATTGCTAAGAAGTGAGCTGATTTCATCAGACGATCCACCACCACCCAGATAGCATCATAACCACTCTGAGCTCTGGGTAGTCCTGTGACGAAGTCCATTGATATGTCATCCCACTTCCACTCAGGGACATCTAAAGGATGAAACAAACCACCAGGAACACGGTGTTCATCCTTCACTTGCTAACACACTAGGCATTTAGCCACAAACTCTGCCACTGCCCGTTTCACCCCGGGCCACCAAAACTGTTCCCTCAGGCCTCAGTACATTTTCGAAACTCTTGGATGTACCGCCAAAGATGAGCTATGGAACTCATGTAGAAATCCCACACACATTTCCTCTGGAACAAACAACATTCCATGGAAAAGCATCTGATGTCGGCTGTCCTTTGACCATCCTTCTAAAGCGCTCCCCTGATCGACACGATCCCGCATCACTTCTGCCTCGGAGTCCCCCCACTGAGACTCTTCCACCTGCTGCAATAAGGGGGACTACACCATCATCTGAAACAAAAAAACCTCTAACACATTCTCCCCTTACTTCCAAGAGCAAGGCAGCCAACTCTCCCATAGCTTTCCAAGCATCAGCAGATTCCTGAACCACTTCCTGATGTGACTTCCTGCTCAAGGCATCAGCCACAAAGCTGCCCTTACCATCAGTGTAAGAGATCTCAAAGTCATATTCTTGGAGAAACTGGACCAATCTCTGCTGCCGTAGGTTCAGGTCACGCAGGGAAATGATATAACACATGCTCTTGTGATCTGAGAAGACCACAAAGTGCTCCCCAAAGAGGTTATGTCACCAAAACTTCAATGCGAACACTACTGCTGCAAGCTCTAGGTCATGGGTGGAATAGTTATGCTCGTGAGGGCACAACTGCCTAGACTAATAATAGACCACACCCTTCTTCTGCATCATCACGCACCCTAGACCAAGGCCAGAAGCATCATAAAACACCTTATACAACAACCCTTCCTCTGGCAACTTGAGTATAGGGGCACTAACCAACTTCTACTTTAGGTAGTCAATAGATTCCTGGCACTGCTCGCTCCATAGGAAGAACTGGTTCTTCCTCGTCAAAGTTGTAAATGAAGCAGCAACTCGATAGAAGTCCGAAACAAACCTCCGATAGTAACCTTCTAACCCTAGGAAACTACGAACATCTACCACGCTCTTGGGTGCCGCCCAAGAAACAACTGCCTCCACCTTCGATGGGTCCACTGACACTCCATGCTGAGACACTATGTTCCCAAGGAAGTGTACATATTGGGTCAAGAACATACACTTCAACAATTTCCCATAAAGCTGGTGGTGTCAAAGGACTTCCAAGACTGCCCTGAGGTGTTCAACGTGCTCCTCCTTTGATCTTGAGTAGACCAGGATGTCATCGATAAACACAACGATGAACCAGTCCAAGAACTCTCAGAAGACAAAGTTCATAAGTCCCATGAAAACAACCAGTGCATTCGTAACCCCAAATGGCTTCACTACAAACTCGAAGTGCCCATACCTACATTTGAAATCCTTCTTCGAGATGTCACTATCCTTCACCCTCAACTGAAGATATCCCAATCGCAGATCAATCTTGGAAAACTAACCTGATCCCATCAGTTGGTCGAAGAGATCATCTATCCTTGGGAGGGGGTAAAGGTTCTTGACTGTTACCTGGTTTAACCTTCAGTAGTCTATGCATAGCCTGAGACCACCATTTGACTTCTTCACGAACAAAATTGGAGCACCCCATGGCGATACGTTGGGTCAAACAAAACCCTTCTCCATCAGATCGTCAATCTGAATCCTCAACTCCCGCAACTCTGAAGGTGCCATCCGATAATGGGCCATCGAAATCATATGAGAACCAAGCTGTAAGTCTATCATGAACTCAACGTCACGTTAGGGGGGGAGGTAGAGTCACAACCTCCTCAGGAGAAACATAGAGGAACTACCCAACAACTTCCGGGACATCCATCATCTCTGTATCAGCTAGAACCACTGACAACCCGCCTAACAGGGAAAGGAGAGGCTCCACATGCCAGCTTCCCACCTGATAGAACCTCTCACCAGCAAAAGCTACTCGCTGCCCATCCATGTCAGAGAACAAGACTCTTCTCTGGAAGTAGTCGATAACGTCACTAACAGAAAATAACAAGTCGATGCCTAGAATGACATCGTATGACTGCATCTGTAACAGAAGAAGGTCCCCACTAGATCGATGTGGTCCCAACGTTAGCCCACATCCTTGGAAAACACAAGATACACAGGTATGGCCTCCAACTGGTGTACTCAGAACCAGTGGTACGGAAATTCTCTCTACGTCTAGTCCCAAAGCATGGGCTAGACCAGGTGAAACAAAGGAGTGAAAAGCTCCTGAATCGAACAAAGCAGAAACAAGAGTGCTGAACAAACAAATCGTACCTCGTACAACCTATGGTCCTACTGAAGATGTCAACTCTACTGTGTGAAACTGTCCACTCCTAGCTCCTCTGCCTCTCTGATGTCGTCCACTTCCCCGACCACGCCCTGGTCGAGGTCCCTGAGGAGGACCCTAAGGTTGGCCTCCTCCTGCAAAGTCTGCACTCAGAGGAGCATGGTTCTACTGCTGCTGGAAGGGCCTTGCCAACAACTGGTGCTGCTGAGGTGGGCGCTGAACCTGCCCACCTCCACTGTACTGAGCTCGGGTCGGGCACCGACTCTGAACATCCCCAAAACCTCCACAAGAAAAACACCTTGGTCCTGGGCTTGTGGAAAAGGGACGAGGACCTGAAGATCTAAACTGGAACTGCTGGGGCCTGATCCCCACTGGCCTGAACCTAGAAGGTCCCATCGCCGGAGACCGGCTACTGACTGCCTTCCCCTTCGACGAACCTGGCTGGATCCCCTCTCGTGCTGAACCTCCCAGTGATTGCATTCTCTCTAAAATTTCTGCCTTCTTCTATACTGCCATCTACGTCAGAAGGGTGAAGGGGGTGACAACATACTGAAGCGAATGGAAAAGCGCCTCCTCCAAACATCTCGCCCGAGACTCCTCATCCAGAAAGAGATCCGGAGAAAAGCGCAAGAGATCCTCAAACATGATCCCCAGCTCTCATATTGACATACTTCCCTGTTGAAGGGAGAGTAACTCCTACTGCTTCTCTACCTTGATCATGGAAGAAAGGAATTCCTCTCAGAATTCCTTCTCCAAGTCATCCCTTGGAACCTCTACCTCTATCCTCTCTCCAAGGTAGAGTGTCCATCAAATTCGCGCCACACCTCTCAGCTGACTGACTGCTAGGGGAACCCAGTACTCCCTCAGAGCACGGATCAAGGTAAAAGTGATCCCTAGCCCCTCATGCCACCCTCCGTCTCTGTATTCGAAGTACTACCCTCGTACTTCTTGAGGGTCTTCTGTCGGAAAGAACGGAGAGTCTTCTGCCACTGGCTATCATCCTCCTCTCGGTCAATCCTCAACTGATCAACCGCCTGAATCTGCTGGGCCTCAGCTGTCTGAGCCACCCGGGGACGATGTCGAGGTGCCATAGCTGTACAGTAAACAAGGATCTCCTAAGCCCAAGTTGTAAGGAATAACTCAAGGTTTTATTTTATCATTTTATTTCAATTTCATTCCCAGAACACCCAAATAAAGTAAAACACAATCATGATGATACATGTACTTTAACTAGGTCCTCTACCTTGTAATAAATGTAGTATCGCTGGGTCGTTCGGTAGGCTCAGAGTCCTTGCATCAGATCATAGGGGGCCCAAAAATCCTGTGTCCTACCTGGTCTTCCCTAGCCTATGTCATGCACCAAGATTAACTAACATTGTCGCCCTACCATCCCATGCAATACTCACTGTGCCTAACTCAAGACTCCATCCTATCTCTCAACCATCACCCCTGATACCATTCTATCATGACACCATCCCACCAAAGATGCCCCTCCTGAGCTGCCAATGGCGAAAGGGAGATAATGACCCCCGAGTCCCGCCTCCAGTTGGCCCCGGGGTGGCAACTAGCACCAAGAGTACAAGTTTTTTTCACAAATATGGGAGGCATTACACTTTTTATTTTTAAATATCAGGAAATAGGACAAGTCAACCACCAAAAAGGAAAAGATAAAGTGTATAGAAATAAACCCAAATCAACCCACATGCATGTTTAGACAAATTTTATAACAAGGTACAAGTACAAGAAAGCTCAAAGTACAATACCCAAAGAAAACAAGAGTACAAAAACTACAAAAACTCCAACTGTCCGACTAGGGGGGTCCCGCACGACCCTGGTAGTCCTCCTGGAAACTTGAAAGTAAACGTAGGGTAAGCATACAAGTATACTCAGTAGGGAAACCTAAACCTCTCGTGCACAACTGGGGAGACATCCTAATGTCCCTTGAGAATAACAGAAGAAACCTAGAAAGGAAATTATATCCACCCAACCTCACCAACCACACTCACCAAAACCACAATCACAACAGGTAGTAGTATATAAGAACAGGAGTACTGGGTACCACGCACCATTTCCCTTTAATTAGCTTCTCTTCTTAACGACGAGCATCCTGACGCTGCCACACTCTCCCTGCCTGCACACACCTGTGCCTCACAACCACGTATCCCGCCCGCACACACCTGGGCCTCACAACCACGTATCCCGCCCGCACCCAACTGGGCCTCATCCCAAAGATTCTTGGGATCAATAATAGTAACAGAACTCTCACTCGAAGACACCTAGGCCTCATCCCGAAGATTCTTGGGAAAACAACTTGCCTGAAGAGTCTTGGGCCAATCCACCCCAATCGAAACCTACCCGAAGATTCTTAGGTGTAAGGTTGCCTCAAGCCATCACAACCTAGGGGAGAAGGAGCAGGAAGGAGCTAGTAAGTTTGGGAAGAACACCCTCACCCATAAAATTGGAGTGTTCAGCACTAAGTGCTCAACATGTGTGGGGTGTGATAAAACCCAAAAGATACAGATATATATATGTATACCAAACACACATCCCAACCTATGGCTTCTAAATAGAGAAACTGAGCACGTGCCTCGAAACTGCTACCACGAAGTATGCTTACAACAAACAATCCCAACCCCATTTAGGTTTTCACATTTCAGCAGAAATAGTTTATTTAGTTCCTTAACTACTAGGAACCTATCCACAAACAACCACATCGATCATAAAACA
This sequence comes from Viscum album, assembly GCA_963277665.1. Classification (NCBI taxonomy): domain Eukaryota; kingdom Viridiplantae; phylum Streptophyta; class Magnoliopsida; order Santalales; family Viscaceae; genus Viscum; species Viscum album. Next base: position 373,136,290 of record OY728133.1, on the reverse strand, counting down.
TATCCCTACCATCCACAAATCAAGTTAGGAAAACACAAGCAACACAACCAAGCCATTCTTATCAACCAACCAACCCATTGATTATTAAACCCATTCCATTACCATGACCCACCATTCATTAACTCTTCTACATTTTATTTATTAATCACAACCCATTACCGATTCACATAAAAACCCAACCCTGCAACCCCTCTGCCAACCGCCATAACCACAACCACACCAAAACCCATACATCAATATCCCTTTAATACCATTTATCGCTGCCCCGCTGCCCATCACCAATGTAGCATTTACACCAACCCACAACCAAGTCAACCACAGCCCCGCTTCTCTCCCGATCAACAAAAACCCACAAAACACCCCCATCACATGTCACGTAACTAAGCCAACACACACATGTTCATTATTACATTTTGTTCAACCGGGGTGATCACACAAGGGTTCTAGATTTTAAACATCCAACATTACGTGATTAACCAATTTCCACATCCCACAAAGTATCCATTCATAAGAAAATCTAGAAGGAGAGGGAAACATTTAATTTCTTAAGAAAAGGCCCCCAACGACCGTGATTTTCAGTAGGCAGAAGATTATTCAATTCATAACATAATATCACAGGATATAAAGTAATAGCAAACACAACTTTCCATCCCCATTATATAAGCCAGTTATTATCTTTATTAAACCAGTTCAAAAGTGTTTCACGTAAAAAAATAACAACCACCCCACATGATGCACAAATTAGAGAGATGAAGGTAAGATCCCTACCTCAACAGGTTCTGATCACAACGCTCCCCCATATCAACTTTAGAAGACGTATGTCGGTGTCCGTCACTTCTGTCAAGTCCCGGAAAAACCTCCTCGGGTGGAATTTGGAAAGGAATGGCCGAAGAAAAGACAACGGATCAAAGCTTGGAAGTTCCCCCTCGTCGTTACGATCCTGTGGCTGCTGACGGATCGTAAATCGGAGCTCAGATGAAGAAGTTATGGAAGAAAGAGCCTTTGAGTCTCTTGGGAGAGCTCTGCTCAGAGGAGAGGGTAGGAGAGGGGTGAGTTGAAAGTAGGAGGGGACCCCTCCTTTTATAGGAGAGAAAAGCAAAAGTACACTATGTGTAATTTATGGTACAAGGCGTGTACTCGGTTAATTCACACGATCTCCACACGGCTTCCAACACGGCTCCGCAGCCGTTGACTGGTCAACACACGGTTTGAGGGTAACACATATGCAGGGAGGGACTACACGACGTGTAGTTTGGACACACGGTGTGTACCCATTTATTGAACATGGCAGGGACACGGCTCCAACACGGCACACGACCGTTGACTAGTAACACATACATGGGGAAGGACTACACGGCGTGTAGTATTGGACACAATGCGTGTACCCATTTTTCCACACAGCAAGGACATGACCTTCAACACGGGGTATACCTAGAAAGGGGGTACACAGAGTGTACTAAAACTATAGGGCGTGTAGTTTCAAAATTCTAGAATACATGGGAAAAGTCCATTTTACCCTCTAGAACACTTATTGACCTTCTTTTTGACAAAGTAATGGGCCGGAGAGGTCCGAGCCATTACAAAACAATGGAAAAGGTGATGATTATCCAGAACCATATCAAAATAGTTCAAAATCGGAAAAAGTTCTATGCAGATAACCGAAGGAAGGATTTGGAATTTCAAGAAGGAGATCATGTTTTCTTAAAGGTATCTCCATGGAAGGGCATTATACGATTCAGTAAGAATGGAAAATTAAGCCCCAGGTACGTCGGACCTTTTGAAATTTTAGACCAAATTGGAGCTGTATCTTATCGTTTGGAAATGCCGCCAAGTCTCTCCAAGGTTTACAATGTGTTTCCCATGTAAATGTTAAGAAAGTACATGCTAGACCCAACACATGTACTCACTTATGATGAAGTGGAACTTGAGCCTGATCTATCTTACAATGAAGAGCCTATCAAGATTCTTGATACTAGAGAACAAGTATTGAGAAATCGGATGACTTGTCTAGTGAAGGTTCTATGGAGGAACCATAAGACGGAGGAAGAAACATTGGAGCTTGAGGAGATTATGTTAAAGACATACCCGAATCATTTTAGATAATATTCTATGAATTTGGGGGATATAATTTTTATAAGGAGGGGAGAATGTAACACCCCAAGGTTTTGAAAATAAATACAGGATGCAATTTTTCCTCTTCTATGTTTTGAATTTCAAGAAATGATCATCTAGAGTTGTGTTCAGTAAGTCATTTGGAGTCTGATAGAACAAACGTGATTTTTGGTGAATAGTATCAAACCATTATGAATAGTAATATTAATAGTAATATTACCCTTGAATAGTTAATAATGTTATTATTTTACTTTCTTAAGGAAATATGTTAATGGGATCTTAATTAATTTTTCAATGTCACATAAAACTAACTGCACTTCAAGATTGTTATTTTTCGAATTAACTATGACCTTATTTAAAAATTAAATTAATAATAATTAGAAAATTATTTTTGAAAAATGGAGTTCACTTTTGAATTCTACACATCACAAAATGGTTGGGGTGAATTTTTGGGGCTCTTCTGAAATTCTTGAATTTTTGATGAATAGTGAAATACAATAAAATATCGTATATTCAATTTATCAGTTAAATGCACTGTTTATGACATCATAAGTGATGTAAGACCACTTTATTTGAACTCAAATGTCCTTATTACTATTACGGGTCACATGAAACAATACTATTGATAGTCTTGATGGAAATAATAAAATAATGAAATTAAATATTCAAAATTTACCCCTCTCTTCCACTATAATCCCCCCCCACATCTTATCTTCACTCATGTAAGCCCTGAAGCTTTTCAACGTTCTGCCCAATAATCCTCAAAATTCTCTTCCCCATGTCCTAGATCTACTGGTCTCACAAAAAGACCAAAAAAAAATCCGTTAAGAAGGATCTCATGGAGAAGAATCAAGAGGTAAACAACCTCTTTTATTTTCTTTCTTTTCTTTCATTTTATGTTAATATATTCTATTCCCGTTGGCTTGCATTGGGATATTTCATTAAATATTCCCCCTTAATTTCCATATTATGTATGAATGATTATATATTCCATTCCTATAATCAAAATATTTTTATTAAATTTTAAGAGATGTCGTTAGGCTGCTGAATTTTCTTGAGAAATATATGAAGTTTTATTTCATTTTAAGATTCCGTTCTTTTCATTTCTTTCCTAACGTCATCTTAAAGAAGAGGAATGTATGATACAAAATCTTGTATAATATGGATTTTATAATGTTTATGTGAAATTCCACATCATTACTCTTCTCCTCTCTCACTTATTTAAGGAATAAAAACATTGCACGTGATGTGTCGAATTACCGACATTGTGGATGATGTAATTTCAATTTCCATTAATTCATTCAAGTCTGGTCATGAAAAAAAATTGTTGAACAAGGTCATAATATATTTGTTTTATCTGGATTAATGTTCTGGAATATTTAAACATACATAATATGGAATAATAATACGAAACAAGTTTATTGAGCACAAAACTGCCAAGCCAAATTCAAGCATTTATTTTTAACTCATCAAATGAGTCATCCTCATGGTATATAACCAGAATCATTATATGATAATTTATATCTATTTACTGTCACTAATAATTTATATTAACAATTCTAGATGTTTAACCATATTTTAACCCAACTTCCATTCATTAATACAAGTAAACAAATCATGGAACCAAGTAAGAAAATGCTTCCAAAACAATAAGATTTTATCTCTTAAACCCATCAAAGAGGCCATTAATGAACATAATAAGGTTATATCATATAAATTAAATGTTTATTAGGTTCTGGATTTATTAATTAATTAATCTTAATTTTATTATTTGGGACATTAAGAACAATCAAGAACACACTAGAGAAAAAGGTAAGGGGTTTCTCATATCACTTTCATTTCTATGAGATTTTCATTGTTTTCCACTTATTCCTTGTATGTGGTATATGTGTACTGATATTTGATATATAATAACATCATTATATTTATATTCATGTTATTCAATGTTTCATTTGATGTTCATTATGTTCTGGTCATGTGATTCGACTGATTACATTGTGGTAAGGGATTTCGTCTCAACTACCTTTTCATTGTGACTAACATTGTATTGTGCAACTAATAATCCTTCTGTAGTGTACCTACTGCCCATTTGAGATAAATTTTAATTTGAAATTGTATTTATATTAAATATCCATAATCTCATTCCATGGTTATGTATGTTGTCTAAACTGTATACCATTTTACAAACAATGTTTATTTGGAAAGTTATTTTAATTATGGAAATTGTGATGAATCCGTATACTCTACTCTATATGGATATTGAAAAGTCCGATTGATATTGTATTGAATAAATGTATTATTAATTATTTGGACATGCAGTGGAGGGTGGGGACCGCTAATGCCCCTCGATGCATCGGTATGTCTCATGAGACAAAACAGTTTGGCGACAGACCCTTCGAGTTTGTTTCGAAAAATCAGACGAGTTTCTACCCACAGAACTAAACCGTTTCAATGGTACTATGGTTTCATGTTCCAGATACATGATGTCTAATTAATAAGAATTCTCTTTATTCATTATCAGTTATTATTATTATCCATGAGGTTTTCACTATGACCAAAATCTATGGATGCAGATTCATTTTCTGTTTATTAATGGCATTAGTTATTCATTTATTCACTATGCCATATTGATTATGTCAGCTTAATTATGATTAAATTATTATTGTACTCATGATTTATCTTTTTTTAACCCTTACTGAGCGTTTGAGCTCACCCCTTTCATTGTTTACCTTCAATAGGTGATGAAGAGAAGGTCTTTTATTGAGTTCGTGTGGTCGCAATTTTTCATTTCGTTATGTATTTTATCTTGTAACCTTTTTCAATGTAATTTGTGTTATATCTATGTATCTAGTTTCTTCAAGACTACTAAACCGACCATTCCTTGGGAATTTTCATTCCTTATAACCATGCTAATATCACAAGTAATGCACCGGCTCTGGTCTAGAGGGGTCGAGGTGTTATAGTCCATTATCTCCAAAATGAAATACATGATTTAGATATCATTTATATATTATATATCCAGTATATATATCTACTTATAACAGTACATATCATTTGGAGATAAGAAATGAAATGTACTATTCATGGAGTTGGTAAGTCGTATGTATGCATGAATGATACTTTCATTTCTATTTTATATTTAAATGAAATTAAAAAAATAATGATACATAGGTATATTATATTTCCAGTATAATATCATATATAATATTATTAACTCCATCCTTTATATGTCCCACATAAGACATTAACGAGTCATATCATTTTGAGGGGGCGGTAGTCTGCACTTCCTCAAATGAAATTACCGCATTTTACCCATAATGGAAGCCATAAAATAATGATATAAATAGAAAATACAGAATCATAAAAAAAACATAAAAAAATATATCATATATAAATACATTGACATCTTATTGGCCACTATGAGAGGCGATAAGAGATAATCGAATAATCATCATATTTTCTATCAGAGCTCAGAAAAGAGGTGGCGTCCTTGGGATTCGCTATTGACCAAGACCAAGCTAAGCTTCATCATGTCAAGCTCGAACGGGACCGTCTACGGGAGAAGAGGATGTTGATAGAAATTACCACTCGAGCGATGTTATCTGAGCCACCCCAAGAGTCTGTCACCATCGCACACCTTACCCTTAGGTCTTATGCGACTGTTTTAAGGGGTTATGTAACTAATCGACAGTACCATGTTCATGTACATTATTTTTTTATATAGTAATGAATATAATTTCTTGTCATTATTGATACATTGTAAATAGTTTTTAAAGTAAAAATGGTTTTTTTAGTTATTATTTAATTAAGAAATATAATTTATTAAATTAATGGATTTTTGAATTAAATATTATTTTAATAAAATATTATTATTATTATTAGATTATTTTTATTTTATATAAATGATCATATAATTGTATGAATGCAATTATAATTTTTATTAAGGTTTGAAAGCCATTTTTGTCAAAACCCATGAATTTTCGATAAATTTAGGTTTTTATTTTAAAAGTGAAAATTAAAATATTTAGAAAATTATTTAGATAAAATAAATGTTATTTTTGGAATCAGGATGTCAAAATTATCCAATGGTGAATTTTTCATAATTTTCCGAGACAGTCAAATTTTTGAGTAAAAATTAAATACCGTTTAAATATATAATGTGTTTTATGACATCATAATGACCCAATAGTGATGTAATAAAATACAATAATCTTAAATTTCGGCCAATATATGTTTTAAAATTAAAATAACGTGATTTTGGGTTTGTTTGTCTTACTTTTCAAAGCATTAATGGACCCCTCAAGACTTATTGAACACCTTGCCTTTTTAAATTAATTTCAATGGGAGTGTGACTCACCTCCACATAAGCAACCCTAATATTTTAAGAAGTTCGGACCTTGGAAAAATAAAATATTATTTTCCTCTTCCCTTTTTTAAAAACCATGGGTAAAAACCATGGGATGGTTTATGGTTTGGATTAATTTAATATAAGTGGTCCCAAACCTAAATAATAAGGAATTCCCTCACCTTTCCTATATAAACCCACCCAAGCTCCCACTTCCTCCTCACTAAAAGCCTTTTTAGTTCTTCCAACCTCTAACCTACTCTCTCAGGAATCCTACCAAGGTGCCCCAAGCTCCCAAGAACCCTTTCACAAGCCTCTCTCTAGCCTTTGGAAGCACACTTCCAAGTAAGGGTTTTTTTCTTCCTTTCTCATTTTTGTCCAATTTTCTTAAAGTTGTTTTGAAATTTTAATTTCAATTATAAATGTGAGGGTATGGTTTCTCACCTCCCTCATACATCCTTCTTTATGTTTGAATGATGGGAGACCCTTTCTCTCTCATTAAATGCCTCCCATGTACACCCATTACTATGCCGAAACTCCGAAAGGAACTTCTCTCTCCTCTTTTACATTCAAGCAATACTTTTGTATCATGAAGCTAAATTCCATTAAAATTGTTGGGACATGTATTTATATGACCTCCTTACTGTACATTACATGTAAATATGATGAGGAAACCCTTTCTCTCTCATCAACCATTTTTATGAATTCTTATGTCACGCTGTTACGCTGCCGAAATCGCACCAATTTTCTAAGCCAATGTCATTGTGTAGTAATTACCATGCCCAGTTCTCCATCAAGAGTATTCACCTTTATGAACATTTACTTATTGATTGTAAAGTTTCATGTATTAATTCCACATTCCTTTATCTTGTAATAAATGGTAATGTTTTATGAATCCATGTTTTATGATCCATGTGGCACACTTATGCATGAAATGAAATGTTTAAGAAGGGTGATCCCTTATAGTGCTCCAATGAATTGGGTAAAGTATAGTATCATAATACATCATGTGAAATGAGTGTTTTCATATGCTAATTAAAGTTCAACAAGGGTTTACTCGTGCTTTATGTGCAATGATGATTTACTCATGCTCCATGTGCAATGAGCCTCAGCTCATGCTAATTCAATGTTAAGTGTTGTTGCCACATTTCCATGTTATGATTATCATGCTTTATCATGAATTTATGTTCATGATATTCTTATGATCTATTTATATGCCTATTTTCTAACATGTATTGTACTCCTCATGTTAATCCATGTGTACTCCCTTACTGGGCTTTATAGCTCACCCTTTTCTTAAGCATGTCCTCAGGTTATCACATGCAATGCTAAGTACGAGGGAATGTAGTGGTTATGTAAAGGATGTTTTAAATAAAGATGTTGTATTTAATGTTTTATGTTTTTATGTAATGATCCTAATCCCCAAAAGCCACTAAACCTCTTGATCTTCTTTGTTGTATCAAGTGATGTTTTATGTAATAAATCATGCTTAAGTTGTAATAAAAACAGGGTTGTCATAGTTGGTATCAGAGGATAGGTTTGGTTATTTTTGGGATTAGCATTAAAAAACCCTAGTAACTCCTTAGATATAAGACTAAATACAATAAAAACGTCCCTAAGTTTTGGTGAGTATTGAGTAAGTGGTTTATCATGCAAATACATCCCTGTCTGGATACGAGCAGGTAGAGGCGGCTCTGGCACAAATGTATCCAAGGGGTAAAAACCGAAAACATCGCTTTGAGGTAGACTCGAACGGGAACTGGTGCACGACAACGAGCCTTGTTGCACTCTTGGTTACGACACTCCCGGGGGATATGCTTTGGTAAATTCAAAATCTTAGTATGAACCCTTATGAAGGGAATTAAAAAATTCCCCTAAGAATATATGTTAGAAAGTAGATCATGAAAATCCTAGATTGATGCCTATAGACTCATGAGTTAAGGAAATGAAAGTTTATTTATAAGTCATCAACTTTTGTCTTTTGATTACCCTTTATGTGTTACCCCTAACATTCATTTTATTCCAGCTAATGGTCAGTAATAGGAGGACTCGGGCTAACAACCGATGTGAAGATCAGCGTGATGACTGTACTAATGAGATGCCCAATCCAATGGGAGCGGGAATCGCGAACTTTGTCACGCTTCTCTCTTAGCTAACTCAAGCATTGAATAGAAACACAGGTCAAGAGGAACTTCCAAACCCCCCTAAGAAATAACAAGTCGCTATCGAGAGCTTCATGAGACAAAAGCCTCCTACTTTTAGTGGGTCATCTGATCCCACGATCGTTGGACAATGGATCAACTCTATTGAAATGATATTCTCCATCCTTCAATGCTCTGAATAAGAGAAGGTTTTCCTGGAAGCTTATCGTATGGAGGGTGAAGCTGATCAATGGTGGATGTTGATAAAAAATAAAAAGCATGAGGAGGAGATTGAGGCATTGGAATGGAAGGATTTCTGGAAGATGTTTTTTGATAAATATTTTCCACACACCCTCCTGCTTAAGATGGAAAGGGACTTCCTTTCCCTCAAGCAAAAAGGTAAAGAATATATTGGAGCGTACAAAGAAAACTTCACAAGGCTTGCAAGATACACTTTCGGCTTTGTCGTTACCCCCGAATGCAAGGTTGACCGCTTCTTTGGTGGGCTGAAGCCTAGCCTACATAAAGCATTGGCGATCCGTGACTTCGACAGCTATGAGGAAATTGTCTGATGTGCCCTCAAGGTCTAAATGGAGATTAGAGAATCACATGGGTATCATGGGGATAAGAAGCAAAAGGTGGACTTCAATGCTGGTGGGATGATGGATAAATCCAACGGTGCTAAGAAGATCCATCATCACACTTGCCAAAAGTGCAGAAAGAAGCACCCTGGAATTTGCCTTAAGGGGATGTGTAAATGCTTCAGGTGTGGAAGGGAAGGGCACCTAGTTGTTAACTGTCAGCAAGAAAGCCCTGTGGCTGCAACAGAGGAGAGGAACACTACGTTCGAACCTCAACGAGTTGTTCAATGATACAAATGAAGAAAACCAGGTCATTTTGCAAATCAGTGCCCTAATCCAAGGGTTTTCGGAGGCAACCAACAACCTCCAAGGCAGCAAGGAAGAGATTTTTCCATAACTTCTGCCGAAGTGAACCCTGAAAATGAAGTGGCGATAGGTACTCTAGTTATTCATTCAAGAATAACGGACATACTTTTTGATTCAGGTTCTATCCATTCTTTTATATCTCAAATGTTTAGTAGAACAATCCCAGCACCACCACAAATCATGGAAATGAAGATGTCAGTGAGTACAGAAAATGGGGCAATTTTTGCATCCCATGAATATAAGTCCTCCCCTGTTATTATCTGTGTATTGAATTTCCTAAAAAACCCCGTCATACTCCCTCTGGTGGAATTTTATGCAATTCATGGCATGGATTGGCTTTCCTTATATAGAGCCAACATAAATTGTCGGGAGAGGGAAATCACACTCCAATGGAAAATCGACCCCCCGATTCTTTACAAGTGTAAGGAGGAAGATGAATCTCCTTTAGCTCTATAATCCCAAGCATGGATATTACTGCCTTATGAGCACGCATATCTGGCTCAGATGATTGAGTCCAAGGAAGAAACCATCCTTGAACAAATGCCTATTATGATGGAATTCACTGAAGTGTTTCCCGAGGAACTGCCTGGTCTTCCTACTAGAAGAGATGTTGAATTCTCAATTGAACTTATACCCGGGGCTTTTCCAATATCCAAGAATCCATATATAATGGCTATTTTAGAGCTTGAAGAGATAAAGAAACAACTATAGGAGAATCTGGATAAAGGGTTTATACGCCCAAGTGCTTCACCATGGGGTGGACCAGTCCTCTTCGTCATGAAGAAGGATGGGTCAATGTGGATTTGCATCGATTATCATTAACATAACAAAATCAAGATAAAGAACAAGTATCCTCTCCAAAGAATTGATGACTTGTTCGATCAACTGCATGGAACACAATTCTTCTCCAGGGTATATTTGAGGTCGGGATATTATCAAGTAAGGGTAAAGAAGGAAGATGTCCCCAAGACTGCTTTTCATACAATATACGGGCACTATGAATTCATAGTAATGCCTTTCAGACTCACCAATGCTCCAGCAATCTTCATGGACTTGATGAATAGAGTCTTTAGAGATTACCTAGACAAATTTGTGGTAGTATTTATAGATGATATTCTAATATACTCCAAAACCAAGGAGGATCATGAGAAGCATTTAAGAACTGTACTAGAGACTTTGCGCAAGGAGAAGCTCTATGAAAAGTACAGAAAGTGTGAGTTCTGGTTGAAGGATGTCTCATTCATGGGCCATATCATCACAAGAAATGGGATATCTGTAGATCCCCCCAAAACATATGCAATTGAAGGATGGTTGAGGCCAACATCGGTAACAGATATCCGTACCTTCTTGGGGTTAGCTGGATATTATTGACGATTTGTGAGAATTTTCTCACGATTGTCCAACCCTCTTACCAATATAACTCGAAAGGGAGAAATTTTTTCTTGGAGTGATGAATGAGAAGAGAGCTTTAAGGAGTTGAAAAGGAGGCTTATCACTGCGCCCGTGCTCACTTTACCACATGTGGGGAAATTTTTGTGGTATTCAGTGATGCTTCGAAGAAGGTCTTAGGATGTGTGTTGATGAAAAATGATAAAGTTATATCCTATTCCTCAAGGTAGTTGAAAATCCATGAGAGAAACTATCCAACGCATGATATGGAGTTGGCGGTGATGATCTTTTCCTTGAAAATCTGGTGGCATTATCTCTATGGGGAGAAATGTGAGATATATACTGACCACAAGAGTCTTCAATATATATTCACACATAAAGAGCATAATATGCACTAGAGAATATGGATTAAGCTCATCAAGGATTATGACTGTTCAATCCATTATCACCCTAGAAAAGCGAACAAGGTGGCAGATGCCCTAAGTAGAAAGGATCCAGTGATTCTATCAATGATGAGAATTGAGAAGGATCCAATCTTCTTAGACTTGATGAAGATGGATATGAGAATCATAGATAAGGGAAAATCATCAATCCTTTCATAAATGATCACTCAACCGTCTCTTTTGTAAAGGTTAAAGGATGCTCAAAAGGATTATGTGGGAATTCAAGAAAAAGTGGGAGCTATCAAAAAAGGGAAATCCTCGGAGTTTAATGGTAATGAAGAAGGAATTGTGTGGTTTGGGAAAAGACTATGTGTTTCATCAAGTTCAGAGCTAAAGAAGGAACGTTTGGATGATGCACATAGTTCAAATTTCTCTATTCATCTAGGGAGCACAAAGATGTATCGAGATCTCCGAGAAAACATTTGTTGGGATAATATGAAGAAAGAGATCGCTGAATATACATCAAAGTGCCTGATGTGTCAACAAGTGAAGGAAGAGAGGCAGAAGTCTAACAGGATGATGCAACCATTGACCATACCAGAATGGAAATTGGAGAACATCACTATAGACTTTGTCACTAGACTTCCAAGGAAATCCAAAAGCAATAATGCAATATTGGTTTTTGTGGATCGTCTTAAAAAGACTGCACAATTCATTGCTATTCGGGGGGGATTTCTCATTGGATCAACTGGCATGAATATATATCAAAAAAGTGGTATGGTTTCATGGAGTACAACTATCTATTGTGTCTAACCGAGATCTAAGATTTACCTCTATTTTTTGGAAGAGTCTTCAACATGCTATGAATACTGAACTGAACTTCAGTACGACCTATCATCCTCAAACTGATGGCCAATCCGAGCAGACTATCCAAACAGTTGAGGATATGTTGAGAATGTGATCAATAGACTTTAAAGGATGATGGGATCAACATCTTCCTCTGTTTGAGATCTCTTATAATAATAGTTTCCACTCGAGCATCCAAATGGCACCATATGAATCCCTATATGGGAGAAGGTGTAGAACACTGGCATGTTGGGATGAGGTCGGTGAACGTAAGCTGCTTGGACCTGAAATGGTCGAGGAAACGGTGGAGAAGGTGAAAACCATTCAGCAGCATCTCAAGGCAACTCAGAGTCGATAGAAGAGTTTGGAAGATAACTGTCGATGAGACCTTGAGTTTAAAGTTGGAGACATGGTTTTTATATGCATATATCCATGGAATAAAGTCATGAGGTTTGGAAAGAATGGGAAGTTAAGTCCAAGGTACATCGTCCCCTTCGAGATTCTTGATCGTGTCAGGGCTGTGGCCTATCGACTAGCACTTCCGCCTACTATGGACAAAGTAAATGATTTCTTTCATGTATCGCTCTTAACGATGTACATACCAGGACCTTCACATGTACTATCTTCTAAGGTGGTATAATTAGAAGACAATCTTTCTTATGAGGAGAAACCAGTGAAGATCTTAGATCATATAGAAAAAAGTTCTACGAAATAAGACAATGCCCCTCGTCAAGGTGTTGTGGAGAAACCACAAGTTTGATGAAGCAACTTGGTAATTGGAGGAAATGATGAAGCTGAGTTACCCACATCTGTTTTAGTGTGGGGAAAGGAAAATGTCAAGGGAGAAATTTCTTAAGGGGGGAATATTGTAACGACCCAAAGTTCCATTAATGAAAAATCCCTCTTGATCTTATTAGATGTCTCTTTATATAAAATGTTTTTATAAAATGTCAACTTCGTTGGTTTTATGATAATAATTGTAACCGTTACTTTTATAGCTATTGAAAAGTGATCACATGATTACTATAAATAAAGGGCTTAACACATCCAATTTTACTTAGACAAAGGAAGCGATGACCTCATCCAGTAGAATTGCCCCATACGAAGCCCATTTATCAGAGCTCAGAAAAGTGGTGGCATCCTTGGGTTTTTCTCTTGACCAAGCCCATGCTGAGCTTCATCATGTCAAGTTCGAACATGACCATCTATGGGAGAAGTGGAAGTTGATAGAAATTACCACTCGAGCGATGTTATCCGAGCCACCCCAAGAGTCTGTCACCATCGCACACCTTACCCTTAGGTATTATGTGGCTATTTTAAGGGGTTATGTAACTAATCAATAGTACTATGTTCATGTACATTATTTTTTATATAATAATGAATATAATTTCTTGTCATTATTGATACATTGTAAATAGTTTTTAAAGTTCAAATGGTGTTTTTAGTTTTTATTTAATTAAGAAATCTATTTTATTAAATTAAGGGATTTTTGAATTAAATATTATTTTAATAAAATATTATTATTATTATAATTAGATTAATTTTATTATATATAAATGATCATATAATTGTATGAATGCAATTATAATTTTTATTAAGGTTTGAAAGCCATTTTTGTCAAAACCCGTGAATTTTTGATAAATGTCAGTTTTTATTTTAAAAGAGAAAATTAACATATTTAGAAAATTATTTAGATAAAATAAATGTTATTTTTGGTATCAGGATGTCGAAATTATCCAACGGTGAATTTTTCATAATTTTCTGAGACAGTCAAATTTTTGAGTAAAAATTAAATACCGTTTAAATATATAATGTGTTTTATGACATCATAATGACCAAATAGTGATGTAATAAAATACTATAATCTTTCAGTTCGGTCAATATATGTTTTACCATTAAAATAATGTTATTTTGGGTTTGTTTGGATTACTTTTGAAAGCATTAATGGACCGCTCAAGACCTATTAAACACCCTGTCTTTTTAAATTAATTTCCATGGGAGTGTGACTCACCTCCACATAAGCAACCCTAATATTTTAAGAAGTTCAGACCTTGGACTTATAAAATATTAATTTTCTATTTCTTTTTCCAAAAAGCATGTGCAAAAACCATGGGTTGGTTTGTGGTTTGGATTAATTTAATATAAGGGGTCCCAAACATAAATAATAAAGAGTTCCCTCACCTTTCATATATAAACCCACCCAAGCTCCCACTTCCTCCTCACTCAAAGCCTTTGGAGTTCATCAAACCTCTGACCTAATCTCTCTATAATCCTCCCAAGGTGCCCCAAGATCCCAAGATTTCTCTCAAAATCCTCTCTCTAGCCTTTGGAAGTACACTTCCAAGTAAGGGGTTTTTTCTTCCTTTCTCATTTTTGTCCAATTTTATTTAAGTTGTTCTGCCCTCTTAATGTCAATTATAAATGTTGGGGTATGGTTTCTCACCTCACACATACTTTACTCTTTATATTTGAATAATTGGAGACCCTTTCTCTCTCATTAAATACCTCCCATGTACACCCGTTACTATGCCGAAATTCTGAAAGGAACTTCTCTCTCCTCTTTTACATTCAAGCAATACTTTTGTATAATGAATCTAAATTCCATTAAAATTGTTGGGAAATGTATCTATATGACCTTCTTACTGTCAATTACATGTAAATATGATGAGGAAAACCTTTCTCTCTCATCAACCATTTTTATGAATTCTTATGTCATGCCATTACACTGCCCAAATCGCACCGATTTTCTAAGCCAATGTCATTGTGTAGTGAATACCATGCCCATTTCTCCATCAAGCGTATTCTCCTTTATTCACAATTACTTATTGATTTTAAAGTTCAATGTACGAATTCCACATTCCTTTATCATGGAATAAATGGTTATGTTTTATGGATCCATGTTTTATGATCCATGTGGCACACTTATGCATGAAATGAAATGTTTAAGAAGGGTGCACCTTTATAGAGCTCCAATGCATTGCATAAAGTATAGTATCATGATACGTCATGTGAAATGAGGGTTGACTCATGATAATTCAAGTGTAACGAGGGTTTACTCATGCTTTATGTGCAATGAGGATTTACTCATGCTCTATGTGCAATGAGCCTCGGCTCATGCTAATTCCATGTTAAGTGTTGTTGCCACATTTCCATGTTATGATTATCATGCTTTATCATTCCTTTATGTTCATGTTTTTCTTATGCTCTATTGATATTCCTATTGTCTAACATGTATTGTACTCTTCATTTTAATCCATGTGTACTCCCTTACTGGGCTTTATAGCTCACCCTTTTCTTATGCATGTCCTCAGGTTATCCCATGCAATGCTAAGTATGAGAGAATGTAGTAGTCATGTAAAGGAAGTTTTCAATAAAGATGTTGTATTTCATGTTTTATGTTTTTATGTAATGATCCTAAGCCCCAAAGACACCAATCCTATGGATATTATTTGTTTTATCAAGTGATTATTTATGTAATAAATCATGTTTAAGTTGTAATAAAAAGTAGGGTTGTCATAGAATGGGTTATAAGTTTTGTCCTTTTATAGGGGGGGGGGCTCTTAAGGGATATGTGAACATATTATTTTATTATATAGTGATATTTGGTTTAGAAAGGTCCAAAACTAATTAAATTAGAATATAAGATGACTCATGGCTGAAATAAAATCTTCCAATAATAATTGGAAATGTTTTGAATATTAGTTTAATATTAATAATCATATTTATTTAAATAATTTATTAATGAGGTAAATACTACATCGTTATTATATCATAAATAATTTAATTTATTTGCTGTCTAAAATTTATAAAAAATTTACCATAATATTAAAAAACTTTTTGGATTTACAATGATTATTTATAGTAGAAAATATGACTTATATTACCCCATGTAAAAATTGATATACTTACAGATATTTTAAAATGTCATTTTTCCTTTACTTTAAGTTAATTAAAATAAAGTGTCATTATCATTTTTAAGTGGATTCATGGGGTCCCAAAATCAACCCATGGATACCCATGGTCGGAAATGACTCATCCAATAATGTTAGGACAAGTGTTAAGGTAATGTTTTATTATTATAATATTCTTTTTTACCTTGAATCATCATATTTACCTTTAACCACGGTAAATAAAAGTCAAAAGATACTATTCACCAAAAATGATTTTCATCTTATTAAACCACATTTTACTTACTAATAACAAACATGTATCTCATATTTTAAAAATTAAATTTATAGAAGCGGTAAAATTTCATTTAAATGAAAAGTTATATTATTAACTACAACATAGTGGTTTCACTATTCATCAAAAATTGAAGTTTTTCAGAAAAATACCAAAAAATCAGCCAAATCTATATTTGATATTCCGAATTCAAAAATGTTGTCTATTTTACCAAATTCCAAAAATTTAAGTTGTATTAATTAATTTAAAATTAATTCATGTTGTTAAAACAAATAGCGTGTTTTTAAGAAACAATAACTATCAAAAGTTTGAAACTTGTTTATGTATAATTTCAAAGTGAAATTAATACCAATTACCAACATTAGATTAATGGGTAAAAATATAATCTAATTACACTTCAAAACTAATTTAAAATATAATCTATCCATATAAATAAATCAGATTAAATGACAGTTTTGAATTAAAATACATTATTTCTCACTATTCAAAAAAATGAATATTTTTAGAAAAATACCAAAATTTCATCAAAAGTAAATTTTGATGTCCCAATTCTATATAATAATTTTAGTTTTTCAAAATTAATATGTAAAAGGGTTAAATATTGGACTTAAAAAGGGTTCACAATTAAAAGGTGGTTAAATTGATTTTTTTTTAAAAAATAAATTTTTTATCTGAAAAATTGAATTTGTTATTATAATATGTCTAATAAACACATAATACATAAGTTAAAATTATATGTATTATATAAAATTCAAAATCCATTTAATACTATTCATAATTGATTTTGAACGACTAGTTTGTTAAGTCATGGTGCGCTCAAACTCAGTGTTGCATGTAGCGCAAGCTATTGAATTTAAAGAAAATAACTTAATATGACATCTTCAAGTGTTAAATAATCCCCTCTTTAAATAAATTTCATCCTCAAAATTTTAAATTTTTCTTCAAAAATAAAAGGTTTAAAATAATAAAATTATCTTTGTGGAAAACCCAGATCAGAAATTGGGTTAATAAAATTAATCTTAATAAAAGGGAAAAGGAGACGAAAAATTCACCTCTAAATTATGATGTCAATTAGGAAAACATTGGTGGAAATTATAGTCACATAATTGGATGAAAATGTAAATATATATTTGTAGTGATTGAGGTCATCAATCACAAACATGTGTAAAATTGAGAGCCTCAAAGACATCAATCTATGTCGATTTAAAATATCATCAGTTCAAAAAACAGAAAGTATTAGGATAACACCTTTTTTGTTTTAAGATATCTTCCCTAAAGTTTAATAATTAATTTATTCATATAATAAGAAAAAAAATATACTTGACAAGTAGAGTTTCATCTGTTATCTAATTCTTACCACAAACTCCCCTTTCACTCCAAATGATGAGTACTAAAGATGACGTGGTCAAACCTAAAGTGCTAGAATCAATTAATAGAGAATCACATAATCCACAACAGATGAAAAATATATTTCCCCTTTCATTAGAAATTAACCAAAACCAAAATGGTTAGTAAAAGATCAGATGATCTGCAAAAATGATAATAATATAAGGAAAGAAATACTAATCTAAATTTAAAAAATTAAACCAACAATACCCAATGTTCAATAAATACCATTCAATAAACAATTGTCCATAAAATATTTTAATATAATTTAAACTAATATTGAAACCAAAAACATAGAAGAATTTTCTTACATAGTTTTCCACATTAAATTGTATCTCCAAATAATATCGACTACTCTTAATGTCACATGGTTAAGAATAATTAACCTAATCATATATTCTCTATGAGAGTTTAATTATTCACATAAATAACCCAAATTTCTATAAATCCAAAATAAAAACATAGGTGAAAAAACACCTTAACTCTTCAAATGAAATCTCATAGTATTCTATTTTCCTTAGGCATGTAGTATTCCCTAATAGAGAGAACGTCTTCCCAGAAAACATTTATCACTTATTCAACAAATCATTTTTCTATACTAAGGTTATCCATTTGATGGGACATAAGATCCCAAATCAACTTATTACTGATCAATAAAATCATTTAACTAAAAATAATTAGTCTCACTAACTAGGGACTTCACGTAGTCTAGTGGTAGGTGATAAATCCCAATCACACTTTGGTTGTGGGTTTGATTCCCGCAGCTTTGTCCGATGCGACATGTCATCACACAGTCTACGTGTTTTCCTTTTTCAAAACCTATATAATTTTATAATATTCCCAAAAATGAGATAGATTCTTTAAAATAACTATAACATAATGTTTTTAAAAATTTTATCTCATACCTCGAATTTTCATTCTAAAATTTGTTAACTTTTAATTTATTCAAACTCAATGATCATATAAAACCAAATGGTTATTTATAACTATATCCACAGGAGAAAATAAAATTCTCCCCCAAATATCTTTTTCACATGATGAACTGTAGGGTTACAAATACAAGAGGAAATTCTTCCAAAGTAATCCCATAAACAGAGAGCACTAATTCTTTTTAAATATTTCTCCATCCAATTATTTCAACATATCTTCTTCCTTGACCAAGATAATTTTCTATAAAATAGGGCATTCACTTGGGTAATGGCCATGTCCCCTATATTTTTGGAAAATGACTGTAAATGGATTATTATGAACATTTTTATTTTCTTCAATTGTACTCATCATTTTACCTCAGCAATTCTTTACTTTATGTCCTTCTTTCCCACACATAAAGAATTTCTTTGTCCCATTAAGACACCTTCCAAGGTGTCTCTTTCCACATTTAGTGCATCATGGAAAATGAGATTTCTTTTCACCATGGTCTTCACTGCTGGAGCTCTTATCATTCACCACTTTTCTCTTCCTTGTTGAGTTCGGAAGTTGGTTAATATATATGGTGTTGATCATTTTTTTTGAAAACTGATTCAGCCTCAACCTGATATGTTTTACACCTATCAACAATCCATTTTTTTCTCATTTCCACCAACGTTAAATCCTTGAACATCATGTTAAAAGTTACTATGAATTATTTGGAATCCATACATTGACTAAAACCAGAAAGCATTGTGTGAGTAATAATAGTCATAAAATCATTTAGAGAATATCATGACACCTGATTTAAAATTTAATACACCTTAAAATTAACCAAGGTCATTTATTATCATCTTATATTAAAATAATTCAAATTGGTTTGTAATGAGAATGTAAATTATCCTAAGAATATCCCCTAGGAGTGTCGTAACCAAGAGTGCAGCAAGGCCCATTGTCGTGTACCAGGATACCCCGGGTCGAGCCCAAAACTTCTTGTTGGAGTTTTCACTCCTAGGTACATCTATGCCTGAGTTGCCACTACCTTCTCATATCTAGACTGGGATGTACTGCATGGAAAATACGCAAAATCTCTACATTACCAAGATTATAGGATGTTCTTATATACTAGTCTTCAAATTCTATCTTAGGGTAATGTGATTTTATCAGATTTTATCTAAATCTTGTTTTGTAGTAAACTTCCATTGATACTGACTATAATGACCTGACCCCAAAATCCAGGAGCCAGTGCATAATTTTAATAAATTTTCATGATTACAGGGAATCAAGTCCTAAAGGACAGATCAGTTTAGTAGTCTTGGAAACAAGATACATACATTAGTTCAACACTACAACTTTAAAAGTAAAACAATGCTAATTTATTCCATTACAAACATCCAAGCTTCCAAGATTATTCTTTCAAGTCACTCATAACTAACTTCTTAAAATCATAGGAATATGAAACATGAGAAAGGGGTGAGATAAAATGCTTCGTAAGAGTATGAAATATAGTAGAAGATACCATAAACATTAGGAATGGTGACAAATTTAAAACACATGACTTTACAAATAATAAACAAGAACACTTTATGGAATGTATATGAACTGAGTAAATAACACCATAATAAAACATATTCATGGGTATTCTACTAGTTGAATAACCACATCAAATATCAATATCTAATCTCATAATGATGTAATTCATAATGCTTAATATCATAACAACATAGTCAAGGCCTTGTTCCAAGACACTAGTTTGTCTTATGAGACCTAACGATGCATCGAGAAGCTATATCAGACTCTACCTATCACTTAATATGTCTAAGGCATTACTCATTTAAAATTTCTGAAACATAACATAAACATTCATATTAAAACAATCATATGAAATATCAATACTTTCTCCACAAATCATGAACGGTATAAAAATAGCACATCCATAGTCAAACATAACTAATTCAATACAATATTGAAGATTTTATTGCAACAGAATAACCTCAATCAATAATAATTAAGGATATTGACATAGATTAAAATAATCATCAAAAATATTTGAGTGAAATATCCCCCTTTTCTTGAAAACATTTAAAAGTCACACTATTTGTCAAGAAGTCGTCTAAAAAGAGATTATTGAATCAATGTTTCCCAGACAACTTTGAAACATTGAAAATGAATTTTAATTTTAAAACTTTATTGTCAATATAAAAAAAATACTTAAAGCCATTTTTAAAACCTGGACATTAATGAGAGAGATTTAGAATAATAATTCTTTAAAACATTTAAAATGATATTTTAGTTAGAGTTCCTAACCAAAAGAGAGACACGTGAATAAAAATAATTGAGGAAATAAAAACATTATAATATCATGAGAATAAAGGGATTCATGATATACTATGTCAAATTACATTATATACACCATATAAAAGTGAGTTGGTGTATAACAGAAAAGAAGTCTCAATGGAATGTAAATTGAGGTGTAATCTCTTATAAAGACTGTATCCTTAATTTAACGATAAATCAACAACATAATTATGTGTGAAAAATATAAATACACTCAATATGATTTTATATTAATGTAAATCAATCATAGGACATTAACATATATTCTTGTAAAAACAACACCAATGAATTGGATGTTTAACTCCAAAAATGGAGATTGAGTTAAAATTACTCTTATCAAGTTTATATCGATGGCTTGGGAATTTATAAATGGGTTGATTATGTGTATCAAAATTATATCCATTGAAAGGGGAGTGTAAATTACTACACAAAAAATAGTGATTCCACACATAATCATAGAGTAATATAATCAATGAAGTATGCATAAAGCCCAATGAGTGGAAATTGAAATTTGAAATTCCCTTACTGATTTGGTAACTTATGAAAAATACACCCCATGAAAGAAGTATCATAGAATAAAGATGTAAATACCCATAAATTAAATTATATTAAAAAAATAATAAAATCAGGGGCATTACATATTCCACACAAAAAGAAATTGTGGCCAATATAGCATGAATCTCACAGGAATAAAAGTGAGTTGAAAAAACCTTACTTCGTTGTAATCAATCGAGACGTATGAAAAAAAGTTTATAACCACAAAATGAATCATAGAATTCCATGAATATAAAGAGAATCATGATAATATATATCAAATGGCAGTACAAAATACACCACATGTAATAAATAATTGGTGATCAATGTAAATCTCATGGAATTAAAAGTGAGATAAGAAACCCCTTACCTCAAGTCCGACATGTCTTGTATGTTCCTTGTTCTTCCTGAATAATAAACTTAAGTTAATTTAAACATGATTAAGAAAATTTTTCACGTTCATTATTCCTTTTATATCACTTATTACCTTTCTATAACAATTAGTTAATTATTTGAGTTCATATTGGATATTTTATCGATGTTCGGAACCTGAGTCAAAAATGAACTTGTTATAATTACAATTTTTCCTTATAGTCAAAAGTCAATTATCTCCAGAATGATATACATGATTTAGATATCATATATATATATAAATATATTGTATCCAGTATATATATATAATTATAATAGTACATAGAATTTGGAGATAAGAAATTAAATGTACCGTTCATGGAGACGGTAAGCCGTATGTACGCATTAACACTACTTTCATTTTTATTTTCTATTTTAATGGAATTAAATAATAATTATACATAGTTATATTATAATTATAGTATAATATCATATATAATTTAATTAATTACATCCTTTATATATACCACATAATGAATTAAGGAGTCATATCATTTTGAGGGGGCAGTAGTCTGCACTTCCTCAAATGAAATTATCACGTTTTACCCATAATGGTAACCATAAAATAATGATATAAATGGAAAATACAGAATAATAAATAAAACATAAAAATAATATATATATCATATATAAATATAGTTTCATATTAATTTCCACAATGAGAGGAGGTGTGAGATAAACAAACAATCATCGTTTTGTGAGGCGTTAGTTTGCCATCTACAGAAACAGTATGTTCTTCATTAATTAGATGGAGGTGTGTGTAAGTGTAGTTAGAATCCTTCTCATAAAACATACTAGTATATTTAGGATACTTGTGTTGTTATAAAATAATGTAATGAAAATTGTTTATGGGGGTTGGAGAAGTAAAATAAAACAAAATAAAGCCAATGAATTTAAGTGAAAACATTACCTTTAATTTGGGTAACTTCCTATGGTTTGAACAAAAAAGAATTCTTGAAGTGCCTTCTGCCTAAGGTAAGGCTTATAAGAGGAATAGGGCGTATCTTTAGAGATTATTTTCGTAGGGGTTTGATGATCCAAGGATCTTGAGAGGTTTTTGGAATGGGTTAGAAGTGGTGTCATTTTATAAGGGGAAGGAGGGGTTCTTTAGGAATGTGTGAAAATATTATTTTATTATATATTGTTATTCGGTTTAAAAAGGTCCAAAACTAATTAAAGTCTAAGATAATATGACTCATGGTAGAAATTAAATCATCCAATAAGAATTGGATAGGTTTTGAATATTATTTTAATATTAATAATCATATTTCTTTACATTATTTATTAATGAGGTAAATACTACACCATTATTATGTCAAACAAATTTAATTTATATGTTGTCTAAAAATTATAAAAAATATACCATAATGTAGGAAATAGTTTTATCTTTCCATTTATTATTTCCATAGAAAATATGACTTATATAACCCCTTGTAAAAATTGATACACTAAAAGATATTTGTTGATGTCATTTTTATCTTTACTTTAAGTTAATTAAATTAAAGTGTCATTATCATTCTTATGTGGCTCAATGGGGTACCTAAAGTGACCGAAGGATACCCATGGTCGAAAATGACTCATCCAATAAGGTTAAGAAAAGTGTTAAGGTAATTTTATATTATTATAATATTCATTGTACCTAGAATCATCCTTTTTACCTTTAACCGCGGTAAATAAATGTCAAAAGTTACTATTCACCAAAAATTATTTTCATCTTATTAAACCAAATTTTACTTAATAAAAACAACCATGTATCTCAGATTTTTAAAATTCAATTCACAAAAGCGGTAAAATTTCATTTAAATGAAAAAGTCATATTTTTCACTCCTACTTAGTGGTTTCATTATTCATCAAAAATTGACGTTTTTAAGGAAAATACCAAAAATTCAGCCAAAGCTATATTTGATATTCCAAATTAAAAAATTATGTCTATTTTAAGAAATTAAAAACATTTAATTTGGATTAATTAATTTAAAATTAATTCCCGTTGTCAAAACAAATAGTGTGTTTTTAAGAAACAATAGTTATAAAAAGATTGACAATTGTTTATGTATAATTTGAAAGTAAAATTAATTCCAATGAACAACATTGGATTAAACCGTAAAAATATAATCTAATTACACTTCAAAACAAATTTAAAATATATTATAACCATATAAATAAATTATATTAAAATCCCATTTTGAATTAAAATACATTATTTCTCACTATTCATAAAAAATGAATATTAATAGAAAAATATCAAAATTTCATCCAAAGTAAATTTTGACGTCCCAATTATAAAGAATAGTTTTATTTTGTCAAAACGAATATGTTAAAGGGTAAAATATTGGATTTAAAAAGGTTTCTCCATTAAAAGGTGGTAAAATTGCTTTTTTTTTAAAAAAACATTTTTATCTGAAAATTTGAATTTGTTCCTTTAATATTACTAAGAAACACATAATACATAAGTTAAAATTATATTGAGTATATAAAATTCAAAATCGAGTTAATAATTTTCATAACCTCTTTTTAATGACTATTTTGGTAAGTCGTGGTGCGCTCGAACTCGGTGTTGCATGTAATGAAAGCTAATGAATTTAAAGAAAATAACTTACTACGAAATCTTGGGGTGTTACATTGATTCCTAAATATCATAAATTAATAATGGAGAATTTTACTAATTTATTTAGAATATTTGTGTAACACTCCATTCTTCAACATTACACTAACTTTTCAAATAATTCAATGGCTTGAATTGTATGCAACCCTGAGTTCAGGGACACCACAACCTATCAAAGTGCTGTTTAAAAAACAGTTATGAATAGAACAAGCCTCATTTTGAAATTTAATAAACATTATTTTTCAAAATAGAATTCATATTTTAATTTTATAATATCAAAAATACCTTAATGTAAAATTTGGTAAATTTTCCAAAAAAGATTCAATTTTTGATGAATAGTGAAAAATACTACAATTTAATTCAAAAGCTGCCTTTTCATCTAATTTAATAATATTATTAGATTGTCCTTTCAATGGTTTTTATAGATTATTTGGATTAATATTTTATCATTTAATCCAATTATGGTCATTTTAATTAATTTCTCATTTAAATTATTTATATACACAAGTCAAACTTTTGATTGATATTACGTCTAAAAAACCCGCTTTCTAGTTTTGACAACAGGAATTAATTCTAAATTAATTCCTGGAACTTCTATGTTTGGAATTAGGAAAAAAGGATTCCATATTTGGAACCAAAATGTCTAATTTTTTTTAAAAGGTACCTTTTATTTTTAGACATTATGAATAGTAACATCAGTAATTTTTTTATTTACCATGGTTAAATGGAAAATCTTGTAAATAAGGGTATGAAATAATATTATAATAATATAAAACTACAATAAAACATGTCCTAATAAAATTATATTAAATATTTCCGACCATGTTCATCCATGTGCCAATTTTGGGACCCCATGGAGCCACATGGGTGTGAAATGACATTTTATAAGAATTAATTTAAGGTATAGAAAAATATAACATAAACATGTATATTTTACTAAATCAATTTTTATATGAGGTTATATAGTTTCTCATTTAGACTATAAATATTAATGAGAAATATAAAAATATTTTATACATAATTATATTTTATTTATAATTTTTATACATTATAAAAATAAATTTAATTATGATACAATTATCTTGTAGTGATTACGTTATTAGTAAATGATTCAAATAAATGAAATTATAATTGTAAAAATAAATGTAATTTTGTTATTTTTATTTCATACACAAGTATTATGGATGATATTGATATATTATCTTTGATTTAATTCATTTTGTTGTACGTAATCAGGTTGTTATGAATTTGAAAAATGTCAAGTATGAATAGTGTCCAAAATTGACAAAAATCATAACTTAAAACATAAAACAGCTTATTAAATTATATTAAAATTTTAATATTCTATGATTCATCCAAATGGTTAATAAGAGTTAAAATATTTCATAAATTACTTATTTGGTTTTTTTGACATGATATAATAATTACGTTAACCTAGAATATGTAAATAACATAATATCAATGCAAGATCAAAACGAGTAAAATAAGGGTTAAACCAAAACGAAAAGGATAAAAAAATATTTAAAACATATCTACATATAATTGGATGATTGGTATTTGAAAAAAAATCATCTTATATTTGAATTTAATGTGTTTTGGACCATTTTTAATTGAAATTGAATTTATTATAAATTAATATTTCAAGACATTGCTAATGTGCCCCTCCTCTCTCTTATAAAAGGGAACCAACTATACCCACTTTTTTACACAACCTAATCCATTTATCTCAGCCAAAACCTACCCAAATATCCTCCCATATTCCTTAAATGCATCCTAGGGGACACCCTTTGGGCAGAATACCATCTTAAAGAGTCCTTTTGTGAAAATCAAAAGGAGACACCCGAAGAAGAGGTAATCATTTTATCCCTTCTTTCAAAGATCATTCTTCTTCTACAACCTCTTGCTAAGTTATTAACATAATAAAATAACTCATCCAAATTATAATATATTCTTATATTTTTTATGGTCTTGGGACAACCTATTACAATTTTACTCATCCTATAAAAAACAATATCACCATGTGTCTGTACGTACGACTTATCATTTTCACGCCGTGGTGTAAACTGTTTTTCACCTATACTTTATTTCGAAGGGTATAATGATGAATAAAAAATAATAAAATAATAATTATTACATGATATTACTTATTTATAATTCATATTCAATCCAATCTATACAATTAAAATATTTTGGAAAATATATAGTCGCTCATGCATACGTACGACTTACCGTCTCCACGACGCGAGGAGACTGATCTTCCATGTTCACCATCCAAGAATGATTATAATGATATATATTATGAATATTTATTAAATATGTGACATAATAATGATACTATAATATATATATACATATATTTCATTCAGTTACTTTCAATCATATGATAAGAAAAGGGAAACATCGTTCATGCGTACGTACGACCTACCGTCTCCATGAATTGTGTATTCCTATCTATTATATATATTTATATTATAAATATTTATGATATATAAATAATATAATACAATTTTTAAAGTACGTAAATCATGATCTATGTAATATTATCAAGAATAGTAAGTCAAAACAAGTAAGATAAAATGAAGCGTTTTTAACCCAAAATGTTGCATTATATTAGAATTATTAATAAAAGGGTAATATAAAGTCATAAAAGAATCATATTTGATATAAATAATAATAATATTATTCTTATATAATTAAAATAATACCATCATATAGGAGTTTCAGACAAATACAGAGAACATCATACATAAAGAAAGACGTTTCGTGTCAATTTCATTTCATTGAGGCATATTGTAATGTTATGAACCTAGTTCCTTTTATATGGTGTATGTTGGACTCCTCATGTGTTAATAATGTTTTAATAATCACAAATCTTAATGAAACTGCAGCGTTTTATTTCCTTTTCTCTACTTTTTGACAATCCCAAAAGGGGGAGAAACTGTAAGTATCGGTTCTATAATAGTATAAATGGAGAAAAACTGCAAGTATTTGTTCTATATTGTTTTTGCTATGCTAGTATCATTAATATTACATGTCTTTTATATTTTGCCTATATGTGATTTGTGATCATCAAAAAGGGGGAGATTGTTGGACTCCTCATGTGTTAATCATGTTTTAATAATCACAAATCTCATTACTGTTAATTAATCTTGATCTTCAGTGCACATCTTGCTAATGCTTTTCAAACTCAACAATAGGTGCATATCATGTTTTTATAATAACAAATCTTGTGGATGTTAATTACTCTTTACATGTTTTATTCATAATTACAATTCTATAATATATTATCTCTAATGAGTAACCTTAACTCATATTCTTTATATCACTGTCTTAGTCCAAATACAGATTTTTTGTCTAAGTATGCAGACACCGTGACCACTCACCGTGACCAGACACCGTGAAGGACTCACCGTGACCACTCACCGTAACCCAGACACCATGAAGGACTCACCATGACCAGACACCGTGATCAGACACAGTTTCCATGATCACTATGACACCGTTTCTTAAGCTGTCGTCAATATTATTTTAAATAATGCTAACGGTCATATTTGTTGTTTTTAATGCAATTAATGTTTTTTAATGTTAGTTTTTGGATTGACCAGAAACCGCATCTCGTACCAATGAAAAGGGAATCATTCCAACTGTCAGATCTCATGGAATATAAAGAAGATTGAGCTGCATAAGAGGATATACGCACGCTTGACACGTCTCGACACATATACTACATTCATGCGAGCTCTGTACTGAACAAAAGAACAATCCGGAGCAAAACTGTGAAGAACACATTACACAATACTCAAAGAAGTTCCATACATGCAATCCTACATTTCTGAAGAACACACGATGAATCAAGAGACTGTATAAGACAAGATGAACTACGACACTCTATTTTTAAACAGAAAAACCAGAGAAGGACTCAGAAGCATTCCTGCTCAATCCAACGAGTCCCGAGCTGCATTGGTAATCACTAGAGCTTTCTAAACTCTTATATATCTTCTCTACGTGATTTATTTATTAACTTTCAAGCAGTGTGTGTCATATTCTGTATTTTTACACACACACTGTCTCCTGAACTTTAACTGGAGGATATGTAAATCCTCACTCAAACTCTTACATATTTTATTTTCCACTGGGATAGTGGTAGAGGTCGTGTGTGACCTGAATAGCTGGTTTGCTATTGTTTTGTTTCCCACGAATAACTGTTTTAGAGGTCTTGGACCTGGACAGTTTTTGTAAAACTGTTGTTAACCCCGATCCAGGGTGTGGATCAAATTCATATATATATTTGAGAGGACTAAGTCTCGGCTTGAGACTGAACCTCTTGTTATATCTGATGTGCATCTTTTATTTAAGTTTAATGTATACGAAATTTATTATATTTATTCCGCTCCTATTACTTTAAAATACAAAATTATTTGGAATCTACTTTGATAGTTAAATTAGTAAGTGTTTACACTTGTTGTAAATCAGTAGATTAGCTTCAAAAGTTAGTTTGATCTTGTGGTGAAACTAACTGAGACCTAATCAATCTTTGAGAAGCTTGGTGGACAATTACAATCTGTATAAATTCACTACATTTTATCTTATTTTATAAATCAGGTGATTTAAACTCGACAATATTTTAACAGAAATTTTAATTGTAACTCAATTCACCCCCCTCTTGAGTGTCTACTCCGACCAAAATTTGGTATCAAAGGCTTGTTTAAATATTTTCTAAAGTACTCTATTTTTCAACTGTGATTTTAGTTGCGTCTCTAAAGATCCTAAAGTTATGTTAGTTCTAAATTTTTTATCTTTAAATTGTCTTTCTAAAATCTAGTTATAGATAATAGACTAGAGGGTGTTGCTACTAACATGCCACCTTTTTTCAATGGTACCAACTATGCCCAATGGAAGCTTAAAATGAAAATTCATTTAGAAAGCATAGGTTTTTATATGTGGATTTCCATAGAATCAGAATATAAACTTCCCACTACTGCTAGATCCACTTGGGATGAACCTAAAAATACTTCTTACAATAATAATTGTAAAGCCATGAATGCCTTGTACTGTGCTTTAGGAGATGAAGAGTTTAACAGAATTTCTGCTTGTAAAACTGCTTTTGAAATTTGGGATACCTTAGCTGTTTCTCATGACGGAACCACTAATGTTAAGGAAATGAGATTAAATAATTATACTATTAAATATGAAAATGTTAAAATTAAAACTGATGAACCTATTTCTAACATGTATCTCAGGTTTAATGAGATAGTCAACATAATGAATTCACTTGGAACAGTTGTTCCATCAAAGGAACAAATTATAAGAATCTTGATATGTTTACCAGACCGATGGAGAGGCACATCTGTTTCAATCAGAGAGTCATCTGACATTGCTGCAATACCTATTAAAGAACTCATTGGTAAGCTGATGATGTATGAAAAAGAACTCAAGGTAAACAAAGAAGAAGAAGAAGAACCTAGAAGAAAGTCAGTTGCTTTAAAATATTCAACTTCAAAGGACAATGATGAGGAGAAACATCACGCTATAAATGAATGTTCAAGCTGTGAGGATAGTGAAAGTGCTTCTGATAGTGATGCTGAAATGTCTCACATTTCCATAAGGTTTAAAAAGTTCTATAGGAAGAATAAGTTTTTCATAAAATCAAATAACAAAGTATGACAATAAGGAACATTGGAAGAAGGATTCGAAAAAGTCAGATAAAAGTAATGAACTTGTCTGTTATGAGTGAAAAATAAAAGAACATATTAAAGCAGACTGCCCAGAGCTCAAATTCAAGAAGAAATATGATTACAAGGACAGTAAGTACAAAAAGGCTATGAAGGCTATATGGAGATCTTCTGAGGATAGCTCCGCTGAATCTGAAGTTTCTGAAACTGAACACAGAAATCAGGCAAACATGTGTTTTATGACAAACACTTCTGAGGTAACAACTGAAACTCATGATTTAAATTCTTATTATTCTGGAGATGATACTGACTCTGATAATATGTCAAAATATGAACTATTTGAATATTGTGATATGTTAGAAGAAACCTATAATGAGCTAAAAGACAAATTCAAATGTTTAAAGAAATAGTATGCTTTAACTGTTAAACATAAATCTGATCTTGATATTGTAATGGAAAAGAATGCTCAGTTACTTAAAGAAAACACTGAAATGAAATTATCTAATGAGCAACTCGGAAAGTATTTAGAGAAATTCACAAATGGAAAGGATACACTAACTCAAATGCTAGGAAAAAAAGTTGCACCAAAATACACTACTAGAATAGGCTACAAACCTGGATAGAGACAGTTTACTAAGAATAGATTTATTCATAAATTTGGACAGAATGATGCTAATTCTAATTCGTGTCAATTTCATTTCATTGAGGCATATTGTAATGTTATGAACCTAGTTCCTTTTATATGGTTTATATTATACTTTTTTACATATTATATAATGAATATAATTATTTTAAGGATATTATGTTATTCCACTTCATAAGAATTATTTTTAGATAAATATTACTCATTCAATATGTTTATTTGATATGGCATATTATTGCTTTTTTAATTCAATATGAGAAACACTTTGGACTGAAAATGATGGGTGGAGCCCGTACATTATATAACTCCTCGATGAATTGATTGGTTCTCATGAGACTAATAAGTTGGCCAAATGGGGTTTGACCCTTAATTTTAAATCATCTTGTGAATGGTCTAGACTATAATAGGGTTTCATGTGCCTGATACATGATTTCCTTAATTAAAGTATTTCCCCCATTTAATTTCCGTGATTATTTATCCATGATATTTTTTATTGACATATCTATGGAAGTAGTTCATTCTATTTTTATTGATTTATGCCATATGTTTCAGTTACATACATTCTATATTATTTATTCCTTATCTAGTTTTGTAAATAGAATGTGTTCTAATATATTTACCTCTGCATATAGATTGATTATTCATTCCATTTTACATACCCTTTCTGGGAATTTGATATCACCCTTATTATGTTTCACTACCCAGGTTATGAAGAAGGGAACATTTATTATGCTTTCTAGAATGCGGTTCATTTCAATTTAGTGTGTTTCATGACTTATTTTGTTTTCTCAATGTACTATGGGTATCACTTATATAATCAGGATTTCCAAGACTGGTAAACTATACGGTAGTTCCGGATTTGACTTCTTGTAATAATGACAATGAAATGTAATAATGCTCCAGATTTAGGTAATCCGAGGTTGGGGAATTACACTATGAATGTGTGTTATTGTTTCTGAGTATGTGACATTCCTTTTTTTACTAAAATATTTATTTAAATTGGAAAAATGCACTCTGAGTCATATTAGTCACATAGCGTGTCATTTTAATATGAGAATAATTCTTACACATAAAAAATGAATTATGAATCATTTTACTAGTGTATAAAGACAATCCGAGAACATTTTATATGATTTAGTGACTGACATTTTTTCAACTAAATTTTTATTTTAAAATTGATATCAAGCACTTTGAATCAAACTAGAAAAAAATATATCAGATTTAGGATTGAATGATTCCTACATGTCATAAATTTCATATGGGTCATTTTCATATATTATCAAAACAACTCTAATGTGTTTTCGCATTTTTTTACTATGTGATTTGTATTTTTAACTAAAATGCCAATTTTAAATAAACAGACACAATTGGAGTCAAACTAGACACATTATGGATTAAACTGATGTTTGGATGATTCCCACACATCACATATTACTTCTGGATCATTTTACTAATGTATCAAAACAATCCAATTGTGTTTTATCGATTTTGGGTTTATCACATGTCTTTTTTACGAAAATGACAATTTAAACTAAAATCATGTACATTGAGTCATACCAGTCACATCATGTGTTAGTACTACATGAGACTATTACCTACAAATCACAGGTGAGTTGTAATTTTTTTTATAAAGTATAAATCAATATGATCATAGTTTCTTGATTTTTAGTGAGTGACAAATTTTTTGAACAAAATTTTCAATTTTAAAAAGATAATAGACACATTGAGTCATAATGATAACTTCATGTATCATATTCTTCTGAGTTTTATAACTATAAATACAAAATTACTTATGGATCATTTTGTTAATGTATCAAAACAATAAAAATTATTTCTATCATCTTTGAGTACATGACATGTGTTTTAAACTAAAATATCAATTCTAAAAAAACACTTTCATTCATACCGGTCACACCATGAATCAGATTGATATGCGACTAATTCCAACAAATAAAAAATGACATAATGATCATTTCCAAAATTATCAAGTCTATATGAATGTGTTTTATATATTCTGAGTATCTCACATGTCTGTTTTAATAAAATATCACTTTTAACTATAAACACACACTTTGAGTCATGTCAATCACATCATGAGTTGGTTTGATGCTGGAATGATTAAAAAATGTCAAAAAATTAATTCTGGTTCATTTAACAAAATTATTATGACAATGATTGATTTTTTTTATCATTTTTAGAAATTTTCACACATTATTATATCACGTTTCAATTCTAAATTAGTTACATACACATCGGATTCACACCAGGAACACCATGTGTAAGAATGAGGTGAGGAAGATTCTAACATGTCACAAATGATTTATGGACCATTTTACTAATGTATGAACTCAATACAAATTTATGTTCTAAGGTTTTAGTATGCGATGTTTGTTTTGATCTAAAATGTCAATTTTAAACTAAAAATAGGCACATTGATTCACACTGGACACAAAATTTATCATATTAAGGAGTTTTGGATTCTTACATGTCACAAATCACTTATAGACCATTTTTGTAAAGTTTCAAAACAATATGAATATGTTTTCTTATTTATTGAGTGTTTTTTGTGTTTTTTAACTAAAATATAAATTATAGACTAAAAGTGTCCACTTAGAGTCTTTTCGAGGACATTGTGTATCAGATTAAGGCATGGCTTATTGGAGTGTGGCTGATTCCTATATGAGCTTTATTATATTCAGACATGTTACTAGATCTATTATACCGAGAATACAGTGTATTATATTGAGGTGGGGATAATTCCTACATGTCACAAATGACTTAAGAATCATTTTTCTAAATAATCAAAAATAATTTGAATATGTTTTATCAATTTTGAGTATGTAACATGTGTTTTGAACTAAAATTTTAATTTTAAAATTATAACAGAAACTTCAAGTCATAATGTGAATACCTTGTATCAGATCGATTTATGCTTGATTCCAACACATCAAACCATGTATTATAATTCTATAATGCATTCCAAATTTTAGGTTATATAATAATATTATTGATTGATATACCGGAATGTTGAATGCATTGAAAAATAAAAATATAGTTTTTTCATCATGGGTCCATCATCCTCATTGACTCCATAATTATTGTCGATTATTGTATCATGAGTGTATCATCGTTGAAAAATTATTTGAAAAATAACAAAATAAGTATCAGGTAAAAATGATAAAGATATTAACTAAAAATAGTATATAAAATGGTGGGTAAATTCACAAAAACAGTAGTGGGAATAAAAATCTTAATTTTGTCTATATACAATCGGAACCATGTATTCTTCTCATTCATTTCGAAACAAATATGTTTTCTATTTTGAATATGAGGACTACTGATAGTCTTGGTTGTACTTGAATAATATAAATGAATAAAAGATTACAGAATATTTTAAATGAAATTGTAATTATCCCCAGAAATACATCTTTGAGGATGATAGATTTTTGATGTAATATGATATATTTCATAAATTTTCAAATGAAAAAACCAAAATCATTACAATTAGTTTGTTCTGGTCACTATTTAAATATTAATAAAAATAAGTAAAAATATTTTATAAAAGTTTTTATATCCTAATGTTATTATATATACCCAAATAATTTCAAATTTGTTGAAGTTGATTGGCTTTTTTTTGCTCATGGATTGTCATCATTCCATGATATTGATGATATTTAAACATCGCTCTATCATAAATTTTTTTGCATTAAAAAATAATATAAAATATAGAACTAATGTTTGTTTTTAAAATGCTGCATGTAGTGAATTAAAAATTGATAAACGCCATCATGTGTGATTGGTTTATTGAGTATCCATGCATTGAATCGAGAAAATAAATCTTTGGGTTGTCCAAATTAACAACAATGAGTAACAAATGCTACCTGAATACAAAATAGAACAAGTAATAAAATGAATGAATGTATATTTTATATGAATAAATTGTAGAGTTTTACCCCTGCATCATGGATATTAAGAAGATTTTATCATTTTTATATTCTCTTTCAATCATTATGTATTATTTTCTCACTATTAATTCAACATTCTTTGGTTCCATAGAGAATTGTTTTGTAGTCATGATGTGATGAATAATGAGACCAAATTTCTATTCACATGGGTTTACCATCAAATATTATTGGTAGATATAGAAGAAAGAATTATGAATTGTTTTTAGTACTAATTATAATAAAAAATATCTTTTGGATAAACAAATCATGAAAACACACCTCATGAAAAAATTTACAACTCATTCTCCTAGCCATTCATTTTTTGAGATTTCATTGAAATTATAAAGACCAATTTATTCTGTATGGACACCCTACACATCTATTATTCAATTTTAATTATTGATGTATCACCATGTTCTTGTATCTGTATGAACTATTAATTTTAGAAAATGAAGACATTGAATGGGAGGGGTAAAGAAACTTTGTTAAAATATATTTAATTGGTTGGTAGATCTTGTAGATAATTTAGATTAGACCATCCATTTAACCCCTTCCCTTTGTATTTTTTTTAATAATATTCATCAGTTCAACTTTTTTTATTATTATTTTTCATAGGTTTTTCAAAAAAATAGAAATTAATACCTCTCATCAACATGAATTTTTAAAAGTTCTTACGGCCATTTTATGAATGTTCCGATAGAATGATCAACTAAATGAATATCTATGTCATCATGTTTAATAGGTATCTCGGCACTCAACTCGTGAGGTATGTGAATCATAACATTCACATTATCTACTAGAGTATGGTTATTATGTAGAATATCTCCATGGATATTGCACATGGTTCCCCTCACCAAAATTCCATGAGTGGTGGTTAAAATATGAAAATACCAATAATTTTCACCCTATATTATCTTAGTATAAGAGACATATTAGTTTCCTCTAGATCCACATATCATGGAAAAAACTATGAAAATATGTATTACTTCTTCTAGGACTGCTCTTTGAGGGGAATAGTGAACCAAAAAGTTGGTGGTTTGGGGTATTCATGTAGTAGTCTTTATTTTGTTGTTTCATATCTTTGATTCCATCCCATAAAATATTCTATGAACTCTAACTACCAATTATGTATTTCATCTAGAGTAGATAATTATCCCTTCAACTCTTCCATTTTTATATCTTTATCACCCTACTAATCTTTTCTCTAAAAATAGGATTGGGGTGAGACACCAAAACCCACATCTCTGACATGGCCATACTATTTTGGCTTCTTCAAGTCAATTGATAGTAGATATTCATCATGTACAACTGATGAATATTCCTGTAACGATTCTCAAAAAAATATTATAAAATATGTAATCATTATGATGTAATTCAAATTTAATGAATAAAATATTATTCCATACATACACATGCTTCCCAAACATTTATGTTTTTTCATCTATTAGTATATCACCATTATTTACACACAACTCCTTCCATGACACATGGAGTGGGATTAAGTGGATTTTTTTGATTCATCAATCTACATATAAACAAAGGAACATAATTACGATATTTTTTCAAGTCACATAAAAATATTATGGTATGTTTAAAATGGGCACAATTTTTTTCAAGTGAACCATACCCCCTCCTTCCAATATAGTTGTGTTATGTTGGGTTTTATTCACATTAATTAGTTTCAACAATCATTTCTTATTTTATAAATTTACAATTGATAATAAAGGTGATTAATACATGTATTTTCATGCAATGTATTACTAGTCAAAGTGAACCTAAAAGTTTGTCTTCTCTAGACGACCAATAAATGCATCCCATTCTTGTTGGATTATCAAGTGTTCAAAAATATATGTTATTTGAGGTTTTATCTGTACTTTGGAATCTCTGGGATGATAATTTGTAAGAATTTTCCAAAATCCCCTATGATCTATTCCAGTGAGCATTAATAAAAATTACATTTGGGAATCATATACTATAAATGCATTCTATAGTGGGTAATGAAGTGTAAATAAATTATTCATTATTTTTTAAGTAAATTTAAGAAATTATATCATAATTTTCTCCTACTCTCTTACAAAAATATTTTTATAAGAAAAATAAAAACATTGTACCAAAAATCTACATCAATTGTCTTATTTATTCAAGTATGAGACTAATGTAACTATTGAACATGGCCTTCATAGGTTTAACATTTTGGCCACATGTATTCTATCAAACCATGAATTTCATACATTTCTTTCTATAATTGATAATTTTTTCTAACACTATCATGTTACCATGATCCTATTTTTTATGGGGCATAGGTTGTTCACCATTTAGAGTGTCCATGGATTTAACATCACTAATATGTTGTTCCTATGGATTGGTAGCATCAATATGTGTATGAGGTTGTTGTTCCTCTATATTGGGAGCATCATCGTGTAGAGAAACTAGTTTTTCCTCATGATTGATAGAATTGGTGTGTGAAAAAGTTATTAAATACATAAGTGGATGAACATATAATTCATATTACATAAATTAAATGTGAACAAATAATAATATAAAGTAGAACAAAGTATATTATAGAAAATAAAACCTGATTATTGAACTCTCTCTATTTTAGAGGTAGAATGAATTTGAACAATCAATGAAGTATCCAAATCCCTTAACTATGTTCCCCTATAATATATAAGACCTCATATATATTGGGACCTCTCTGAACAATTGTGATATCCCAATGAATGGGTCACCCTCAGTTGAATTGACATTTGACACTTTAGGGGTTTTGGCCAATAATAGAAAAATTGACCACTTTATTTGTGAAGGATCTTGAGCATAAAATATTTTTCTGCCTATGATCCTATTATAAATGGTTCTTCTTTGTATCATTCTATTCTTAAACCCAATTTCAAGAATCTAAATTAACCTATATGTGTTAAAAATAGAAACAAAAATACTAAACCAAGTTCCAACTAATGTCATAGGTGATATACCATACCAATTATAAAATGAAATGAAAAACATGTTTTCATACATGCATGTGTGGGGTTGTGAAGAACTTGTTAAGGTCTCTTTAGGTAAAACATAATTAATTGAGGTAACATGTCTATCTTTATAGGATACCCCGGTAAAGAAGGGGATATTACCTATAAAACCCTTTAGAGAAAAGGTAATTAGTTGTAGAGACCCGAAGCTTGACGTACATGGACATTACATTTCTTTTGCGGAATACTTAGTATATAACAAAAATAGACACACAAGGACCGTAATAGTTTAGTATCTTTGGAAACTCGGAATATAATATTCTAATCATGGTGAAAGATCTTTAACATCTACCATAATAATCATCCTCCTTTTTTTTCTTAACTAAAACCTTTCTTTATATCCTGGGGAAAAGAAAACATAAAAGGGGTGAGATCAAATAACCAGTAAGGGTAAACATAGAGAACATAAAACAATCCATAATCATTTGAATGAAAAAACTTGAACATAAAATCTAAACATCAAAATCTTGAGCAAAGACGTGAATCTTGGAAGTACGTAAGGAATATATCATAAGGGAACATCAATAATGATAAAATAGCATGGGAATAAATCATGTAATTGTGGCAACAATTAAGCACATTTTATGATTTCTATAGTTGCCAAGACATTGCTGCCAAGACCATCTTAGTGGACAAAGTCTCTTTATGAATCGAGTTCACTCCTCGTTTCAGTCCTGTAACACTGAACCAGATGAACGTACCATTCTAGCCATGTCTATATCATCAAATATAAATCTTTACCCAATTCATTGGAGGGATATATAGGTCCCATCCATCTCATAATGAAACCATTCTTATGTGTGCCACAAAATCAAAAATCATACATCATTGCATAACCCATGTAATAAAAATGGGATTCTTAAACATCGTGACATCATAAAACAATTCCTATAAGATAAAGGAATTCATAAAAATAATTCTATCACAACATAATCAATTCAATTTAATAATAGGTATAGAAAAAGAACCCTATACTATCTTAGATGGAAAATAATTTTGATAAAACACTTGAACTCCATTCTTGAGGAAAATATCCTTTCTACTTGAAAAACATTTTTTCTTTCATAACATGTCATACAATTTTAAACTAAAAGAAGTTGATTAAAAATAAAATTTAAAACTTTTAAAGGAAGTTTCTTGAAAATAATTATTTAAAAATCCATTCATGCCGTATAGGTTAAAAACATTCTTTTCGTACTTTTGTTGGAAAAGTCAAAAAGTACCTCGTACGAAAAATGACAAAAGATTCCTTTCATATATTATACTAAAAACTCACAGAAGGGTAAAATTGGATTTAAAAAATTATAGGAGGATATAAATAATATTAAATATTGAGGAAACATGGATGTGGATGAAAAATATTCCCCAGCAAATTATGAAGTTTAAACAATCTCGGATAAAAATGAGATTGTGAGATTTTCCCTTACCTTAGGTATAATATGCTTCGTACGTTTCTGAACCTATTGTATAATGATTTAAATAAGGTCATTGACTTATTAAATAATCATATTCATTGTTATGATATCATATATGGTTCACTTATGAATTTATATTACCCATTCTTTTGTAAGTTCCATGTTAAATCAGCGTTTTGGGATAAATCGTTTTATTTATCGTACGTGTTTGGAATTGTTGTTCTTGATATTATTACTTATATCATGATTTACATAATTCCAGAATTTAAAACATGATTTATATATAATATGTATTTCATTATATACATATATATATGATAGATAGATTAAATGAAATAAAATACACCGTTCCTGGAGACGGTAGGCCGTACGTACGCATGAACGTTGTTTTCGTTTTCTTATTGAATTGAATGAAATTTAGTAGATGACATACATATATATACAAATAAATCCAGTATCATTATTATTTCATATATTTAATGATTACTTATTTTATATACTTTATAATCATTCATGAATGGTTAACATGGAGAATGAATCTCATCGTGTCGTGGAGACGGTAGTCCGTACGTACGCACGAGCGATGATATCATTCCAATAATTATTGAATTGGAGTGGATGGTATAATATATCAGAATCAGTATGATTTTATAATAAATATATATAGTTATTCTTTACACCATTATACCCATCCATGTAAGGTGTTGGTGGAAAAACAGATTACACCACGGTGTGGAGACGGTATTCCGTAAGTACGCACATGCGGTGATTTTGATTTCCATAGGACGGATAGAAGGTGAAATAGGGTTGTTTCATACTTATAACAATATATCAGTATATGAGTGATACTTATGTTATTACTTCATAATGAAACAACTAAAGAAGAATAAGTAGAAGAAGAAATAAAGTTGAAAGAATCGGTAACGGATATTACCTCTTCTTTCGATATGCCTTTTTGAAACCTCCTCTTAGGTCACTAATATTGGTCTTTGATGAAGACCATAACCTATAGGATGTTTCTAGGGAAGTGGAGAAGAGAATTTTTCAGGGTTTGGCCGATCTTTAAGGCTCAAAGTGGTGTGAGGAAGAGAGGGAGGTGGTGCCCTTTTATAAGGGAGGAGAGGGGCACCTTAGGAAAAACTAAAACTATTATTTTATGATAAAGTAATAATCATTTTTTAATATATCCAAATTGATTTATTTCTAAGATAAGGTGGGGATGGGTCTAAATAATTTCATACAATACAATTTATAGAAGTTTATGTTACTATTTTAACCTTATCATTTAGATTTAACTTTATGTTAGATAATTTCACTTTTACCGTGTCTTCTAGTTTTCTTACACTATAAGGCTAATAAACTAACTATAACAAGACAAAATAACACCATGTTTTTTATAAATAATATATATAACCTTATATAAGTCATTTGGCCGAATCATAGATTTTTAGGAATAAAATAACAATTAATAATATAATATTTGTTTTAAAAACTATTTTATGTCAATTTTGACACTATTTGGTAATTGATTTTTGTGAAAATCATAACAGAAATATTAGTTCTAAAAAAGTTAATTAAATAAATACTAACATGTAATATTAACATATAAAATTATTTTAATTCATAAAAAGTCTCAAATTACATTTATTTGGTTATTTATAACATCAATTATGTCAATATTTCATTAATAAGATAATTACTGCATCATCATTCTGTCAAAGATAAATTAAATTATATAACGTCTAAAAATTGTAAATAAAATTCCATTATATAGGAAATAGTTTTATCTTTCTAAAGAATATTTATACTGGAATTTATCTTATGTATAACCCTATATTAAAAATGATGTAGTTATTAAACTTTGATTTTAACTATTTTAACCCTTCTTTAAATAAATAAATAATAAATGTCCTAATCTAATAAAAGTGGGCCTAAATGGTCATATTTTATTCCTAAGGTTGTTTTAGGTTGATTTAAACTTATCCAGTAGAATTAGGACATGTGTTAGGGTAATAATAATATCATTTTTACCCTTAATTACCCTATTTACTTTTAACCTTGGTAAATAAAAGCAAAAAGATACGATTCCCCAAAAATTAGTTTCATCTCATTCAACCACATTTTACTTACTTACATCGACCATGTATCTTGGATTTTTTAAATTCTCTTCACAAAAGTTGTATAATTATGTTTTATGTAAATTTGCAAATTCTCCTAGGAGGTGGGTAAAAGATGGTCAAAAGTTCAATAAAATTTTTATATATCTAAAATTATTATTAAATGACTCGAATGAATTACATTGAACTTATATAGGTATTACGTATAAATTTTTACCTAAAATTAATTTAAATAAAATAAATAATTATTTAAATAAAAAGTCGGTTTTTAAATAGCAACCCAATGTTTTCATTATTCATCAAAAATTGATAGTTTTCCGAAGAATACCAAAATTTCACCCTAGGCTAATTTCAATATTCCGAATCCAAAAATGAAGTCCATTTTGAAAAATAAAATTTACCAAATTTCAAAATTTGGGTATTACTTTTCATAACGGCTAGTTTATATAACATATCGTTGTTTAGCGAAACTCGGTATTGCGTACAACACACGCTATCGTGGAAGGTCACGATTGCGTGTAATGCAAGCCAAGTCAGGGATCCGTGTTGTGCAAGCTACTTTTGGTGTAGCGTAAAACACAAGACATTAATGAAATTAAAAAGAATATTTTTCATAAAATCTCGGGGTGTTACATTCTACCCCCATTTAAAATGAATTTCGCCCTCAAAATTCGTCGGGGTTATAAATGGTTTATTAGTAAAAATTTTCTTTAAAATAAACCCACACCGTAAAAAGGAATACAAAAACTTCATTTTAAAAATTGAAGTATGAAACATATTGGTTACCCAAATTAACTCATCACTGCGTTTCCACGTAGGAGAACATAGGTGAAAATATGGATATGGAAGAAAAATTTAACCATCAAGATCTGATGGAGAGTGGTAGAGGACATGGCTATGAAAAAACCAACAATCACAAAGCCATAGATTTGTGATGATCTAAGGTACCATCTGATTCATCGGATATAAGGGCACTAGGACAACATTTTTGGTTTTCAAGATCATTTCCCTAAATTTGATTAATTAAAAGAAATACTTACATGATTTTGGTACAATCTCACCGTTGTTAGTGAATTGAACAATTTCCACTTCATCTCTTAAAGAAATAAAGTTGAATTTGTTATTCGTGAAGCATTAGAAGATCATGTGATAGAATGATGGGTCATTCCATCTATTTCAAAAGGTTAGCAAAAGTTATAAGTCCATCTTATAGTGAGATAAATCGTATATGGTTCCAAAAATGGACTTAGACATTATTTATCATAGCACATATAAAATAAAACTAGTTTCCACTAACCAGGGACTTCCTGTAGGCCAGTGGTATGCGATAAAGGCCAGTCGCACTTCGGTTGTAGGTTCGATTCCCACAGCCTTGTTCGACGCGATGGGTTGTCGCCCATCCTCCAGGTTGTCCTTTTTCTAAAACTACATTACTATAACATCCCATCAATAATATCGAAAAAACCTTTATCCTTAAACAATACTAACTTATGTCCAACATAATCCATTCTAATCTTTAGGCTTATCCATAATACTGCAGTCCACTCTCATAATATAGTGAAAATGATTACCAGATATTTCATATAACAAGCATGTTAATACCATCGTTGATCCCCATATATAATAAGATATGTCTTATTGGCCACATTACAAACATTCTAAGGCCTTAATCAGGTATTATCTTGAAAAATGAATACCCATTGAATCTTAGTGAAAACATGAGTGCTGTCAAAAGTTAACTCTTTCCACATACCAAAACCCCAATATTCTATATACTCAAACCATGATATAAATATTTTCTTATATCAGTCATGAGCTCAGGAAAACTGTCAAACATTTCATTTTCTCCTTACCCCTTCATTATGCGCATATAATCTTTTTTCCAAAAATATCTCAATCACTTTCCATGGTTACCGGTACCATAAAATTATTGAAAACCACAATAAACCAATACATAAATATTCCAATATTCCATGATACTATATACACCATTATTTTGGAATCCCATTACATAAACACTTAATCATTCCACAACATCGTTGTCATATTCAACATCACCAATAGTGATCACATGTGACTTCCCTTTGTCCTTTTCCTTAAGTGGTTGCTCATGTCGATCATCATTAACCCTTGGATTAGGGAATTGATTAGTATAATTCCCCATTTCATTACCCTTGAAGCATTGAAGTGTTGTTGGTGCGTTCTCTGTAGTCTTTTCTTTATTCACACCATTAGCAAACCTTTTTCCATTACATCGACACTCAGCTACTCTATGACCTTCTTTTACACACTTAAAACATTTTCTAGTCCCTTTAAGACAATATCCACCATGCTTCTTTCCACACTTTGAGAAGAAGGAAACATTCATCTTCTTTTCACCATAATTCTGAGATTTCTCCTTGAACTCCATCTTTCGTTTCTTGTCAAAACCATGAGATGGATATGTAACACCAACTTACATTTCTACCTTGATAGCACAACACACAATTTCTTCATAGCTACTGATGTATCTCATAGCTAATTCCCTTCAAAGATTTGGTTTTAAGGCACTGAAGAATCGATCAACTTTACTTTCAGGTTGGATGATAAAGCCAGATGCATACCTTGCAAGCCTTGTAAAATTCGCATCGTATATACCAACAAATTCATCATCCTTTTACTTTAGTTCCAGAAACTCCTTCTCCATAATTTTTCAAAGAATACGTGGGATGTACTTATTGAAAAATAAGTTCTTGAACTCATCCCATTCCATGGAATCAATTTCATCTCTTGGCCTCGTATTCTTGATAAGATTCCACCATTGATTAGCTTCACCTTCAAAACGATATACTAGTAAGATGACTTTATCATGTTTAGAACATTGAAGAATTGAAAATATATTTTTAGTGGTACTGATCAATTGTTCAGCAACATGTGGATCGAAAGACCCACTGAAAGAAGGTAGACGTTTCCTCATGAAGGACTCAATAGAACATTGTTCCCTTCTCTTCTCATTTGGAAGTCTAGAATGATTCTTATATCGTGTAAGTATAGAAATAAGATTTTTCACTCCATCTCCCATAACATTTGTTTATTCAAGAGGACAATCATTGCATTGTCCACAATATTGATCAACACAGTTCCTTCGGGTTCCTGCCAGCGTCTAAAACCCAAAAGGAATAGCGTGAGAGGAAAAATCACGCTAGGGAAAACAATATAATAAAGGGGGAGTACCTTCAATATCTAACATCTTATGTTACCGTAATTCTAGTACTATAACCTATACTTATACTTAACCTCAGGGACATCCCTAGACATACCATAGAAATATCTCTAGGGATCTCACTAAAGTTCTCACATCCTAGTTTCCAAAGTCTAACTAAACCTTTCCTCTGATACCAACTATAGAGACCTGAAGCTTGACGTACATGTACATTACATTTCTTTTGCAGAATACTTAGTAGATAACAAAAATAGAAACACAAGGATAGTAATAGTTTATTGTCTTTGGAAACTCGGAATATAATCTTCAAATCGTGGTGAAAGAT
Source organism: Viscum album (assembly GCA_963277665.1). Taxonomy (NCBI): domain Eukaryota; kingdom Viridiplantae; phylum Streptophyta; class Magnoliopsida; order Santalales; family Viscaceae; genus Viscum; species Viscum album. The sequence goes on along the minus strand of OY728133.1, from coordinate 373,091,428 downwards.
CTCCAACATCTCCCATAAAAATCTTCCCCCCTTTTTTTTCTTACCTAAAACCATTATTTATATCCTGGGGAAAAGAAAACAAAAAAGGGGTGAGCTCAAATGCCTAGTAAGGGTAAACATAGAGAACATAAAACAATCCATAATCATTTGAATGAAAAAACATGAACATAAAATCTAAACATCAAATTTTGAGCAAAGACATGAATCTTGGAAGTACATAAGGTATATATCATAAGGGAACATCAATCATGATAAAATAGCATGGGAATAAAGCATGTAATTGTGCCAACCATTAAGCACATTTTATGATTTCCATAGTAACCAAGGCATTGCTTCTAAGACTATCTTACTGGACAAAGTCTCTTTCTGAAACGAGTTCACTCCTCGTTTCAGTCCTGTAACACTGAACCGGAATAACTTACCGTTCCAGCCATGTCTATCTCATGAGATATATATCTTTATCTAATGCATTGGAGGTAGATATAGGTCACACTCATCTCATAATGAAAACATTCTTATGTGTGCCACAAAATCAAAAATCATACACCATTTCATAACCCATGTAATAAAAATGGAATTCTTAGACATCATGACATCATATGACAATTCATATAAGATAAAGTAATTCATAAAAATAATTCCATCACAACATAATCAAATCAATTTAATAATAGGGATAGAAAAAGAACCCTATATTATCTTATATGGAAAATAATTTTGATAAAACACTTGCACTCCATTCTTGAGGAAATTATCCTTTCTACTTCAAAAACATTTTTCCTTTCTTAACATGTCATAAAATTTTAAACTAAAAGAAGTTGATTAAAAATAAAATTGAAAACTTGTAAAGGAAGCTTCATGGAAATAATTTTTTAAAAATCCATTCATGCCGTATAGGATAAAAACATTCTTCTCGTACTTATGTTGGGAAAGTCAAAAAGTACCTCGTACGAAAAACGACAAAAGATTATTTTAATATATTTTACTAAAAACTCACCGAAGGGTAAAATTGGATTTAAAAATTTATAGGAGGATATAAATAATATTACATATTGAGGAAACATGTATGTGGATGATAAATATTCCCCTGTAAATTTTGAAGTATAAACAATCTCGGATAAAAAAGAGATTGTGAGATTTTCCCCTACCTTAGGTCTGATATGCTTCATACATTTCATAAACTCTTGTATAATGATTTAAATAATGTCATATAATTATTACAGATTCATATTCATTGTTATGATATCATATATGGTTCACTTATGACTTTATATTACCCGTTCTTTTGTAAGTTCCATGTTAAATCAGCGTTTTGGGTTAAATCGTTTTATTTATCGTATGTGTTTGGAATTGTTGTTCATGATATTATTACTTATATCATGATTTACATAATTCCAGAATGTAAAAAATGATTTATATATACTACATATCTCATTATATACATATATATATGATATATCGATTAAATGAAATAAAATACACCGTTCATGGAGACGGTTGGCCGTACGTACGCATGAACACTGTTTTCATTTCTTTATTGAATTGAATGAAATTAAGTAGATGACATACGTATATATAAAAATAAATCTAGTATCGTTATTATTTCATATATTTCATGATTACTTATTATATATACTTTATAATCATTCATGAATGGTTAACATGGAGAATTAATATCATCGCGTCGTGGAGACGGTAGTCCGTATGTACGCACGAGCGATGATATCGTTCCCATAATTACCGAATTGGAGTGGATAGTATAATATATCAGAATCAGTATGATGTTATAATAACCATATATATTTATTCTTTACACCATTATACCCATCCATGTAATTTGTTGGTGGAAAAACATATTACACCACGGTGTGGAGACGATATTCCGTACGTACACACATTCGGTGATTTTGTTTTCCGTAGGATTGATAGAAGGTGAAATAGGGTTGTTTCATACTTATAATAAGATATCAGTATATGAGTGATACTGATTTTATTACTTCATAATGAAACAACTAAAGATGAAGAAGTAGAAGAAGAAATAAAGTTGAAAGAATCGATAACGGATATTACCTCCCCTTTCGATACGCCTTTTTAAAACCTTCTCTTAGGGCACTAAGATTGGTCTTTAAAGAAGACCGGAACCTCTAGGATGTTTCTGGGGAAGTGGAGAAGATATGTTTTTAGGGTTTGGCCGAGCTTGAATGCTCAAAGTGGTGTGAGGAAGAGAGGGAGTAGGTGCCCATTTATAAGGGAGGAGAGGGGCACCTTAGGAAAAAGTAAACATATTATTTTATTATAAAGTCATATTCAATTTTTAATAGCTCGAAATTGATTTATTTAGAAGCTAATGTGGGGATGTATGTAAATCCACTCATCTAATAGAATTTAGGTTTCTATTTTAACCTTATCATTTAGATTTAACATTAAGATAGATAATTTTACTTTTACCGTGTCTTCTTATTTTCTTACACTATAAGGTTAATAAACTTACTATAAAAAGACAGACGAACCCCAAGATGTTTATTATTAATATATATAACCTTATCTAAGTAATTTGACCGAATATTAGATTTTTAGGAATAAAATAACAATTAATAAAATAATATTTGTTTTAAAAACAACTTTATGTCAATTTTGACACTATTTGGTAATTTATTTTTTTGAAAATAATAACAGAATAATTAGTTCGAAAAAAGTTAATTAAATAAATACTAACATGTAATATTAACATATAAATTTTTTGGAATTCATAAAAAGTCTCAAATTACATTTATTTGGTTATTAATAACATCAATTATGTCAATATTTCATGAATAAGATAATTAATGCATCGTCATTGTGTCATAAATAAATGATATTATATAATGTCCACAAATTATAAACAAAATACCATTATGTAAGAAATTGTTTTATCATTATAATTAATAGTTATAGTCAAATTTATCTTATGTATAACCCTATATTAAAAATGATTTAGTTATTAAACATTGATTTTAACTATTTTAACCCTTCTTTAAATAAATTAATAATAAATGTCCAAATCTAATCCAAGTGGGCCTCAATAGACATATATTAATCCTAAGTTTTTTTTGTCAAATTACGCTTATCCAATATAATTATGAACATGTTAGGGTAATAATAATATCATTTTTACCCTTAATTACCCAATTTACTTTAAACCCTGGTAAATAAAAGTAAAAAGTTACTATTCACCAAAAATTATTTTCATCTCATTAAACCACATTTTACTTAGTGACATCAACCATGTCTCTCAGATTTTTCAAATTCCATTCACAAAAGAGGTAAAATTATGTTTTATGTAAATTTGTAAATTCTCCTAGGAGGTGGGTAAAAGACAGTCAAAAGTTCAATAAAATTTTTATATATCTAAAATTATTATAAAATGTCTCCAATGAATTACATTGAACTTATATAGGTATTATGAATCAATTTTGACCTAATATAAATTTAAATAAAAAGTCTGTTTTTAAATAGTAACCCAGTGTTTTCACTATTCATAAAAAATTTAATGTTTTCAGAAAAATACCAAAATTTCACATTAGGCTAATTTCAGTATTTCGAATCCAAAAATGAAGTCCATTTTGAAAAATAAAATTTCAAAAATTTTAAGAATTGGTTATTACTATTCATAATGGCTAGTTTATATAAGATATCTTTGTTTAGTGAAACTCAATATTGCGTAAAACACACACTATCATGGAAGGACGTGATTGTGTGTAATGAAAGCCAAGTCTGGGATGGGTGTTGTGAAAGCTTCGTTTGGTGTAGCGTACAACACAAGAAATTAATGAAATTAAGAAGAATATTTTTCATAAAATCTCGGGGTGTTACAATAGTGGCAAGACACACAATATTAATTGATAAGGATATTGAATCTAAAATAGATACTAGGTGTGAGACAAAAATTGATGAAGTCAAGAGTCATTGTACACAAGAGATGGAATATCAAATTATTCCACAATGCCTCAAGGAATAAGAATATGTTCTAGAGACACAAGTACTACAAATGAGTACTAGAGATGTTAAAGAACATCATTGATATTTTTTCTAGTCACTGTGTTTAGTGACTCATTATTAGTCATTAATAATGATCCTTTAACCTAAAAGGAAGTAGTAAGTTTAATAGATGATTTTAAATGGAAAGAATCCATGAATTTTGAGATGGATTCCATTTACAAAAACTAACTATAGATTTTGGTAGATCCTCCGACAGATGTAAATATGATTCTTTTTTAAAATTGGTTTTCAAGAAGAAACAAGACCTAGAGTGGTATTTTTGTACCTATAATGTGTGAATGGCTAAAAAGGGATTTAAATCGTATCAAGGCATTGTCAATGATGAAACCATTTCAAAATTAGAAATATTTAAGTCCATCAACATTCTACGTTCCATTATGGCCTTCCATAACTATCATATTTGTAAAATGGATATAAAAATAACCATTAATTATTGGAAACATCCTGAAAATATTTATGTGACACAACTTGAATGGGTTTTTGACTCTAAAAAATTCGATGAATGTTTTCAAATTTCAAAGATCCAATTATGGTTTAAATAAGGAATACAGGTCAAAGAACATTCATTTTGCTGAGTTCATAATGATTTTTTTACAAATATTGAATGTGATCCTTTTTCTACAAGTGGATTAATGGAAGTGAAGCAGCTTTCATAAAGACATATTACATATTGGAAATGATATACCCGTCTTATTGTCTATTAAATCCGGGATGGATATATAATTCCCTATTATGGAATAAGGTGAAGTGATATACATTCGTGGGATCAACATCCATTAGGATATATCCACGGTATTACTCGACCTACGTAAAGGCTCATATGTTGACAAGATAATGAATTGATTCAATATGGAACAATCCAAGAAGGGATTATATCCAATGTTAGAGGAAATTCATATTCACTTGAAAATGTGTCCTTGGACACATGTGTAATGGATAATAATGGAATATAATATATGCAGATGGATGATTAGATCTATCATGTATTTCGTGTTATGAACTTGTCTATATTTTCCTACATATTGAGTGTGGTCGGAAGATATCATGATAAACCATGGCACCACTATTTGATGGAATTCATTACCACCAATAAGTATAATAGGTGTACTAAGGAAATGTTCATGATCTAAGGGGGAGATGATGAAATAATCATCAGAGAATATATAAATGCTTGTTTCCAAATAGATCATGAAGATATGAAATCAAAAACTGGATATTTATTCACTTTTAATTGTGGTATTGTGAGGATGAAGAGCTCAAAGAATGTTGTTTTTGTAGATTCAATAATAGATTCTGAGAATATTACATCTTCTAAGGTAGCTAAAGAAGCTGCATGAATACACAAATTTATCCAAGAGGTTGACATGGAAACTAGAAGTAAATAACTTATCACACTCTATTGTGATAATACTATAGTGGTGGATCTTGAAATGGATCCAAAGTCATGTAAACCAGAGAAAAATTTTCAAAGGAAGGGTCATATCATAAGTTGTTTTTTTCAGAGTGGTGAGGTTACGGTGAGAATTATTACCATGGAATAAGACATGGTAGAACTCTTAACTAAAGTATTGAATCTTCACAAACATGATTACCATGTGAGGTCTAGAAGAATAATATCTTGGGCCTTTCTCAAAGGACAATTACACATTCCTATATGTGGGAATGTGTATTGGTCCTTTGAGTTTATTGTTATCATTAATGACTATCCTAACTTGAAAAATTATATTTATTGACAAAAAACATGACTCTATATGTACATGGTAAATATGGTGCACCACGACTGACATTATATTAATGGATATGCTGGGGAAGGATTTTTAAAATCGATCTTCAAGAAGTTGATATCTTGGGACTTTAATTGGAATATAACCATTGAATTAAATTATATGGCTATGGTGTCAAAAAATGTTAATTTCAGATATTCAAAGAATGTTGTATCAAACGCATAGCTTGATGACACAAATGTGCAACATGCTTGTTGATATATTTTGATAAAGCGGTTATATTATGCATTAAGCATTCATTTTTTTCATTTTTGAGACATTAAATTGTTTTTATTTAGTTCCTTGACCCAGTATTAGAGTGTAATATTAGACTTTATAAATACCTACATAATGCCAATGAGAAAAAATACCAAAGGGTCAAACATTAATCGTTTTTATAGATAATAATTAGATGGTATTGAAAATTAATTATTAGAAAAAATATTATTCTCAAGATCGAGGAATAATTTTATTCATGTTTCATTGATTTCTAATATTCACAAGGTAATGAAGAATTATTTATTCATTAATTTATAATTTATTTTATCATGTGAATATATGATAAACATTTATTTTTTTGATTGTGATTAAAATAACTAAATAATTTATTCATGAATAAAATATTTATTTTGGTATTAATAAATTTATATAAATTGGAATAGACCGAGATTGTGTCCGGTGATAAATATTTATTTTCATGATGGTAAATAATACTTATCATTGCGCAAGTTGGTGTCTATCATAAAATTAAAATTAAAATATAATTATTATATGACATGGGGTTTAATAATGATTATTGTATTATATCTAAGTCGGTACATAATTGAATAATATTTTAACATAAACCCTTGCCCTATAAATAGATGGATATGTTAATTATACATGGTTAATTGAAAATTGAGAATAGTGAATCACAACACATAATAATTTTATATCCCTCTATCGAATTCTTCCACTCTTCGTCTCAAGAATAAGAATAAATATTTTATTCAGGAAGGATATTAGAGGGATCATGATTAAAAATTCAAGAAAATTTATTCACTTTTCTATCACATATAAATCAATTGGTGTTGCTCATAGATCAAAGGAGCGTGCATGGATCACCCCAAGAGGTATTCTATAATTGAATCCTCACAACACAATAATGGTTTTTTAAAATGGTGTATTTATAAGGTCCATAACATCATCAAATAAAGTATCCTAATACATGGTAATAATATCTTCAAATCAAATTAAATTAGTTATAAATTTTATTTGAATGATACTCTATTGGCCATTTTAGAGAAAATAAATTAAAATAAATTTTAATTGAATTCCCACCAAAAGGAACATTCACTATTCCCATAACATTTAGGTATCTTATATGGGTATTGGAAATTAATCATGATTAATGTTGATATTTAACACATGATATTGACATTGTTTTAGTGGTGTTTCCTTTGAAGTTTTGGAGACACTATCTCAATGGTGATTTTTTTTTGGTATTTACAGATCACAAGAGTATGAAGTTTGTCTTCCCTTGGTACGAATTGAATTTGCAGCATCAACATTGCATAAAGTTTTGGAAATATTAGGATTTCAAGATTAACTTTAAAAATTTTAATGGGAATGTTATGTACGATGTTTTGAATAATAATTTACATGGTGGTGATATTCATCGGGTTTAACACTCTTAGAGAGTGATGTAAGAGTTATAGGAATTGCATCATGACATGGGAGTAGTTGATGGAATGTGATATCATTACCTAATGAAAGTGTAATTATATTTGTTGAAACAATTGGAGGGTTCCCTACTGAGGGGTTAGGAGGTAGAGGTTTTTCATGATCGATTATTCTATGGTGATTCCACTAAGGGATGGTTATTATCAGTTGTTGTTCTAGAGTAATCTTTCTATTAATTTAGTGATGCATGAGGTTGTTCTCCAAGAGTTCCATAGTTCTCCCATAGTTTTAATTCTTTGTTTAATGAAGATGTATAATGTTATGGGTTTCCATTTCAGGTTGTCTGGTATGATGTTATCATTGAAATTTTTTCCTCTTTCTGTTTATTTTGTCAAAGGGTGAAGGATGGGGAACATATTCCATGTGATTTTTATCTGCTTCTCGATGTTCACTAATGAATATGGGATGATATATTTATTGAATTATTCCCCATTTTACCTAGTGTATGGAATGGTTATAAAGATATATGGGTGATTATCGATCAGTTGATAAATTCATCTCACTTCATAGATATTAAGGAGTCGTGATCAGTTGAGGTTCTTTTGAGGTAATATCTAGAGTAAGTAGTGATGGTTCATGGGGTTTTGAAGATGATAATCTCTGATCATGATGATAATTTTACATATAGGATTTGGATATTTATCTATCAAAATATTTTATCCCAATTATACATTAGAACCACTTTTGTTAAGCAGATGGATAGTCAGAGAGAGCCGACAATGAATCTTTAGAAAATATATTTCATGTGTGCATTATATATTTTCAAGGTTCTAGGATGAGGAGCATTCCCTTGGTGACTTTTTCATAAAACAACAACTACCATTCTAGAATTGGAATGGAAATATTCTATGTTTTTTCACTGAACATGCTAATCTCCATTGTATTTGAATGATATTAGAGAATATTCCATCCTTAGATTAGAATTGAGTCATATCACAATAGAGAATGTGTTGGTGATCCTTAAGAGAATTATGGTAACACATGATTTTTATAAGTCCTATGTTAATCATATGATAAGGCATATATGTTTTACATCAAAGATCATGTGTTCTTGAAGGTAAATCCTCATCATGAGTAGCATAAGTTTGGTCATTGGAGTAAGCATTCTCTCATATTTTCTAGACCTTTTGATGTACTGGCATATATTGAGGCTAATTGCGTATTGGTAATCACTGCCCTCATAGATGAGGTGGATTCATGACATCTTCCATATATTATAGCATCACCAATATCATCATAGTGAATCACATTTAATCGATTTGGGTGAGATAGATGTTGAATATAGTGATTCTTTTGAGGAATATGAGAGTGATATTAAAGACCATCAAAAGAAGGTGTTGTATATGTGTATCATTCCTTTAGTTCATGTCTTGTGGTGATATGGTGGCTTGGAAGAGAGAACATGGGAGTGGGAGTCATAGTTTCAAGCTCAATATCCCATGTTATTTGAGGTTTTATATTCCCTATTAAGATAATTATTGTTTCCCTTCAATTGAGATAATGTGCATGATCTTATGTTGTTTTATAAAATCATTCCCCTTCCTTGATTTGAAGCATGTTTATAGTCTTTACATTTTTTAAGTTGTATCTCCCCTTAGATTGAATATTGAGGTATGTTTACAATACTGTATAACTATGAATCTTATTCCAATGATTTGTGATAGTGTTCTTTTTCTAGTGAAATCCATGATAGGTATATCAAGAAGTGGATGTTTATATCTCTTCATATTCTTTATGGGATTGTTTTAAATTCTAAATATTGAGAATTGTTTTAGTGTAATTTCATGTACATTCTCAAATTTCTAAAACCATACATTATATTTCTCTATATATTGTAGTATTATATAGGGTGATCAATGTATTTTTCATTTTAAAATTATAATTTTGTACATATAGTCAATTATTTTGGTCATAAAGTCAATCATTTGTTCATGTGACCACTTGACAAACCATGCAGTTATAAGTCTGCTAATCCGGTTGATTGTTCTTTACTATGGTCATTTATTCCCACACACTTTTTCAATGGTTGTGTGATCAATCAACTTCTTCATGTGGTCAACCCTTCATTTTCGTTGTGCAATCAATCCATGTGATTGCCCAATTTTGTTCATTTGGTTGATTTATTATTTTTTTGGCCAATACATGTATTCTTTTCTCATGGTCGATCCTAAATTTCAATTGTGTCCTTATGAGTAAAAAATATACATGATTTCTAGAAAATTAATAATTGATAAATAATTATCTTTATAGAAAAAATAAGGAAATAAATATGAAATCAATGATCAAATCATAGAATTTAGAACATGACTAAATTAATATGAGTTATACCATTAAATTCCTCAATAATGGAAGCATAAAATGAGCCATTACACAAGTAATTAAATGAAACCAAATTAATGATGAATTAAATAGGAAATTATAACTAGGTTATAGACACACCTGAGAGAGTCTTATCTTTTACTTTAAAATGTTATTTCTTTCCTACATTCCATCTATTAGATTTCCATCAAGTTGTTATGATCTAAAACATCCTAACTTGGATTATTCGAACCCATTTGTATTATATTGAGTTATTCATGTGCCTTTTCAATCCTATGTGAAACTTTATTTCTTCCACTGTTCTTAGTTTGGTGAAATAAAGAAAGCATCAAATGATGTATGAAATAATATTCTTCTCTTTTGTTTTGTCCAGTGTGTTATTTCATCATTATTTTTTCTCTCGGGTAAAAAATATAAACATAACATTGAGAAAACAATTCATATATAAATCACATAAATAATTATTATTTAATAAACCTGAAAAAACATAAAGAATGAAGGAAAATATAAAAATGAATGCAATAAAATATACTTAAATGATATTGTATTCTGGAGAATTGAAATAGAAGTACTATCATGTACTTTAGATATAAATTAACATCATAAAAGTCCATAAATTTCATGAAGTTTAATATTCCTTACATTTCATAAATTTAAGAGATTTAAATGGGAGTTTTATCTACAAGTTGAAAATGATTATTATTCTGAGAATTATCTAAGAAGTTAAAATAAGAATATTGTTTGTTACAATATTGTTTATTTGCTATTATTTTTCAATAATAATTTTTATATAACTCTAGAAACTATAGATTTTAAAAAATAGAATTATCGAATGTCTTATATAATTGATAAATTGTTATACAGTAATTAAATTGTTTTTGGGGATTTGTGACTTTATGTGTTTTTTTTTGAGTTTTTGAAGATTCATATTATTTACTAGATAGTGTGATATCCTTTTTAAGGTATTTTTTCATGATGTGTAGCGTGATTTATATGATGATAACCTCATTAACAATGTAAAGCCAATAATTTTAATTGATTAATAGAATATTCATATATCTTAATTACTAATATTTCAAGAAATTATTTCAAAATGGGATTAATTTCTGAATCATGTTTATGTTCACTTATACCTATTATTAGATAATTAATATACATTTTTTGATTTGGAAAATATATTAATAAAAAATGATCCAATTTTAGATGGTAATTAAAAAGGTTGTTTTCTACATAAAAATATTTTGGGCTAAATGATCTCATTCCTCTTTGCAGGAAGCTGGAGTTCCTTAATACTTTTGAACTAGATTACTCTGAATTTTATATCAAAAATACATTAAATATGTATGTTATCTCTAGGATAATTTATGTATTATTGTAACTTTATGTAACTAATCATGAGCCTTGATATGGTAGGTAACGTTTGATGCAAAATGGCCTAAGAGAATGGGCCTATAGTGATGCTCAATGTGGATGATGGTGAGATGGATTATATTTTGCGCAATAGTGTGGGAATGACACCAGGGAGGTTGGAATGAGTTCAAAGTAGGTATTTCTTATCAATGTATATTCTTTTTATTCTTATTTGATATCAATATCGAAGAATATCTCTATTGTGGTTTTTAATTTATTGATACATTTTGAATCATTGTATGGAAACCCCAGCCTTGATGTTGTAGCTAAGGATGAGTCTAAGAGTAGAGGAGATATTCCCAAAATCCATATTTATATATGATATATTTATGGGTTGTATATATTCTTTCATGGAAAAATGATTTCCATGAATTGGGAATATCATTCCTTGTGTTATGAACATCCAAACCATTATCCCCCAAGGCTATCATTGAAACAAACTGTTACATAAGACAAAATGGTGGGAAATCGTATAAGATACATTTGTAAATTAATGAACCATTCAAGATATTTATTCTTCTGTTTAAATGATGAATAAATGAGACAGAAACTAGGGAGCATATTAAATAATCTATCTAATCTGTTGTCATGTTGTGGGAGTATTTGGGGGTTTTTACTTATGATCAGATGGTACTCCATGATTTTATTCATTGTTTCAACATCCTCCTTTTCACATTGAGAAGCTTGAATTTCATGGAGGTTGGTGGATCCTACTCAAAGGGTGAGTTATTAAAGAACATCCCATTGACAATCTATGGCACTATAAAGGTTATACCCTCAAAAAGTGATGTTTCTTAGAGATACATAAAGTTAAATGGTGTCATAACCTTATGCAGTAGTTCCATAAGGCATCAAAATGGTATATCATGACATACCCTTACATGATTTTTTCCCATAAGGGTCTTACCCTTATGAAGAATGAGTTACGTAATGGAAATTTTCTTACTAACTTTATGTAAAAAAATATTCCTAATCCATGTAAAGTTATGTAGTGACTTACTATTTTAGAAAATATTTTATATGGCTTGATTATAGGTAGAAGGATTTTCCCTTATGTAGGAATTCCCCTATGCATAAGGGTAATCATAATTATTTTGAAATTGTTAAGAATTATTTTAAAAATTTAAAATGATATAGATGTTTTATAAGTTTTTATGAAATATTTAAAAAATAATTTAGGGAATATATAATTTATAAAGGGTTTATAAATTTATCAATAATTTATAAATGGTTAATAATTAATAAATTAACTATTTCTGAAACATTTATTTTTTCCAATCATTAAATGTCAATATTTTAAATATCTTTTAAAAATTGTGGGAAATTTTTTAAGAAATATGAAATAAAAGTTTTTATTTATAAATCATAAGAAATAATTTATATAGGGTTATGAATTATGAAAGGAAAAAATATAATATATTTATAATTAAATTTTGAATTTTTTATAATTGATTGTTTTTTATTGTTTAAAATTTATGGGGTCCTTAATTTGATATTACTTAACCCACATCAAATTTTTTTGACGATTGATATGATATAGGTTTTAATGATGATTTAATATAAGGTATTAGATTGTGTAAAATGCTTACATAAAAGAAATTGAATTGTAAATTTTTTATAATTCATAAAATATCATATATTTGAAATAAAAATTCCATTTAAAGATAAATATGAATGTATTCATATTTGAATGAATGTAAAATTTTTATATTCATGTTTATTGGTTGTTCATAATATAAAGATAAAATAATAAAATAAATAAAATTATCTATTATTTATGAAATGTGCATAAATTTTCATCTCATGTTTAAATATCAGAATTCTTAATTTATTTAGTGGTTATTCCATTCTATATTCATTTTTAGTAAATTGTTTACGAAATATAAAAATTGTGTATTCTTTAGTTTAAATTGATAAAATTTTTCAAAGAAAGATCCTTTCATTACATTCTTGGAATGAATATATAATGAATTTAGATTATCATCAACCATGATATTATTTTGTAATTGATGTTATTAATTTGAATTTTGTTTCTGAATGTAGTTAGTACATATTAGGTGTTAGAGTAATGATGAATTAGATTATATCTTCAGTAAATTATCCCCGGGTAGAGGAAATTAGGGTGAGAATACCTACTAACATGGAGGCATATGCCTCATTAAGAAATTAAATGGGGTTGGTTATCTATCACATTGGGATTACTCGTATGTGGATTGTTAATTTTATATAATTTTATTCCATTACATGAAGTGTTCGTATATCGTATTAATATGATGCATTAGGATATGTTTGGATATTTCTGAATTATATTATCAACTGATTAACACAAACTTATCTGTTCTATAAAGGGTTGCACATAAATATAGTTTGAACATATAGATTTGTTGGATGGAATAAGATTTTGTACTAATTAACTAGAATCATGAACACATTAAATGGAATAACATGCGATAATTTGATGAGATTAAAATCCCCTTAAAATACTCAATGAGATATTCCTTCCAAAGAGTCACTTATCAAGACCTCGACCGTCCAACCAAGTAGTTTCACACTAAATTGGGGTTCCCCTAGATTGTCTTGTGTATGGTAAGAAAGTAATGAGTGCTACTAGATTATCCTTGGGTAGTTTCACTAAATATAAGGTTCCTTAGATTGTCTTATGATTAGATCAATTTTGATTTCTTATTAGGGTTACTATATGGGAACCCCCATTGGATTGGAAACCGGATTAAAACAATTGGGATAATTCATATGATGATTTTGAAAAAGTGATTTTTGATATAATATCCAAGATTAATACATTATATGATTGGGATGATTCCACACCTAGATAAATAATTGTAACATCCTAACCCCGATTCCACACATCAGTGCCCTTGAGATGGTTAGTCACATGACCACAAGAACACCTCCACATACTCTAGAGGCTGTCGTATAGAAACAAGGGTTAGATAAGTCGATAATGGGGAGACTATACACTCATTTAACATATAAATACAGCAGTGGAAATAAAAAAAATTATAGGAAGAATATATTTTCATAAACAATACAAAGATCTCAAGATTCTCAAAGAAGAAAATCCAATATAGAATTAATGTAGAAAACATACTATTCTAATGTAACTGTCTAGTGGATAAAATAAAATATGAAGATAAAGGCATCGAGGACTACCAAGTGGGTCCTAAACCATGTCTGGTTCCCTCATCCCAGCTTCTTCCCCAAATCAGCCAGCAAACCCATGGCCTTTGACCATATCATGTCCTGGAAAAATAAATTCTATCCAATTAATGGTCAGGATGTCCATGTAGGACATGTGTAAAACTTAGTAGGCCACCACCGACTATGTATAAAACAATACCATATTGAACTAGTGTACATAGTAGCGTAAATAAATTTTTAAAATTAAAAAGATAACAATTATGACATTATTATTTATTCTTTATTTAACCACATTCACTCTTGGGTTCCAATGAACACTTGTATCTCAACACCTAATTTGGATCATGTAAGATCCTGAAGAGTTTCTTGGTAATATCACATATCAATACCTTCTTCACCTAATAAATAAGCCCAATGAATTCCAAGGGGAAATTATATCTTAATACATTCTTCAGATCATGTCATATCTTGGAGTATTCTCCTGTGAGGTCATATCTCAGAGTGTCTTTGTTTTCATTATTTAATTAATTCTTTAATTCCATGCTACCATTCATAATACACACTATATAATGGTCATGTTCCCAAACGTTAATTCATACTCAAATGAACATGTTACCTTTCATACATCACACATTAGAATGATCATTTTCAAATTATTTAGTACATACATTAATGACCATGTTCCCATTCACACATCACACATTCAAATTACCATGTTCTCATTATTTAATTAAAATTTGAACGAAAATAGAACCATTCACACATATAACATTAAAATGAACTTGTTCTCATTCATCAACACATAATTATTTCAAAAATTAATTATCCACATATATTCCATTACTAATTCAACAATTCTTAAAACAATAAAAATCTATTAGTTCAACTATCAATTAACAAATCGAATACATAATATTAATTAATTCAATAATTAATTAGTAACTCCAATTTCAGTACTAATGAAATTGATTTCTTATCATTTAATTTCCCTAAATTAATTCCATAATCATTTAATTATTTCAATCCCATTAATTAAATTAACAATTATTTAATCAATACTCACAACTCAAAATCCCATCATTAATTCCAATATTAATTATCACATTCTCAATTTGAATTCCATATAACTAATTGAAAAATTAATTATCTCAATCAATAATATCAATATCTCATAATTAATCCCATAATTAATTATCCCAATTCACAATATAAATCTAACATAATTAATTCCATAATTAATTATCTCCAATTCCCACAATTTTAACATTATGTTATCCATTAATTCATCCAAATTAATTAATTCACTCTTGAAAATAAATTGATAAAATACCCTATAAATTATAAAATTTCATACTCATAATCAAATCCACTAATATAAGAATTTAATATTTGACCACATACCTCAATTCGTAAAAGAATAATCACCCGACAAAAATCCCCAAAAATTAGCATCACAACAACGTATGAGGGAATATGAATCTATAACACAAATACAGATTAAAAAATTCATGATATATTATATATAGATATAGATCGAAAAGCCTCTATATAGATTCACCAAATATATATCTATATCATGAAATACAGAGGACCCCAACCGCCTAAATGAATGAGATAAGAAAGGAGGATGAATGGGAATGCAATAAGAAATGTTCTACTTATCGGATCGTACAACCTTGTTATCCCTCTACGAAGCTCTAAAATATTTATGAAATTCTAGGGTTCATGTTTGGCTCAAATTGGGTGAGTTTGGGTGTGTGGGGGATTTAAAAAATTATTTTTGGGCCACATTAAAAATAACACGCAATTTTCATGTCAAGGGAACATAGTTTTCTCAAACCATGAACAAACCATGCGACTTTTAATATATGGTCTCAAGGTTTCTAATTTTAGTTCACATGATTTGGAAAATAATCATCCAACTATTAAATTCATCAATTTATAGGGTTGAATGGGTTTTTAGTATGGGGTACATAATTTTCACTAATAGTGCTCCAACTATGCACAACCCTATTTACTTTAATGTTTCTTAGAAAAATTATCCCAAGCACACCCCAAGGTAAAACCCAATCAAAAGGTACTTAAATATGGGAAAAAGTGTACCTAAATTCAATCCCTAGTCAAATACAACGAAGTTAGAGGTCTTACAATCACCCCACATTATAACATCTCATCCTCGAGATGCACTCCCAAGAATCTCTATGTTTCAAAGCCAAAAATAGTGGGCCTCTAAGACCACATATCCTCATTACTTTACTAGGTTTCCTCCTACACACACCCATGTTTTCACAATACATGAACAATCATCCTGGTCTTTACCAACAACACCTTCTCACTGTGATCCAGCACATGTATTGAATTCTACTCAAAGGACGCATCTACCTCAAGCTCAATGACATCCACATTGATCACATGAGATTTTTTGGGGTGATACAAATGAAGTTATGATACCTGGGAAACAACACACATAGCGCTTTATTTATATGGAAGATCCAATCGGTATGCCACTAGCCTGATTCTTTCTACAACTTCAAATGGTATAACAAACATAGGTACCAACATTCCCTTTTATCTGAATCTTGTTTTGACCCAACCTAGGTGACACATGGAGGAATACAATATCACCCTATGTAAACATAAGAGTTATCCACATCTATCATCATATGAATTCTATCTACTCTAAACCATAGACATACATTTTCGAATTAGATGCACTTGTTCTGACATCTCCTACACTAGAATCGGTCCAAATAATTCTGACTCACCTACCTCTATCGAAAATAGTAGTGATCTATATGGCCTACCATAAATAGCTTCATATGGTTACATCTTTATAGTTTCCTGATAGCTGTTGTTATAGTTTAACTACACTAAAGAAAATTTCCTCTTCTAAGACCCTATAAAGTCAAGATCACATGCCCAAAAAATATCTTCTATTACTTGTATAGTATACTCCGACTACCCATATATCTATGTGTGAATAGTCATACAAAATTATTCCTACATATTTAGAACCTTTTGTATGTTCCACCAGAAGCAAGGAGAAAATTGCGAGTCAATATCTAAAACTATACTCCATGGAATCCTATTTAGATGAACTATCTATGATACAAACTTAACTCTTAGATGATCCACAGAGAAGGTTTCACATACATGAAATAAATGTTCTACTTTCATTAGTCAATCCCAAACTACCTAGACAGTTTCACTCATTCATGGAGTATTCAGAGGACCAGAATAGATTTGATGGTTACGTTGTAACACATCCATTTTAGAATGGGTGATGATTGAAAAAAACCTCTAGATTGTTGATTGTCTACCTTCACCTATTGACAGGTGTATTTATGATAGGGATATGATCATATCACAAACCTTGTTATCACTTTTTTCATGCTTGGAAACAAAAACCATCATGATAGGTCATGGTACGTTTTGGTTACACCTAGATCTACTACCCACTTCGAGACATGAATTTCCCATATGAGATCCTCTCACATGATTTTAGGAAAAATAACCCATGTCGTGACATAGGTGATCTCATCCTCATATATGCTCCTATTAGAAGGTGAATCCCAACCTTCAAGGATATCATTGAAGGTCAAACACTCTTGATCCTCATACTGTCTATCTCTAATGTAACTCAAAAGTTTAGAATCCATAGGAAATCAATACAAGAGTCATATGATTTTCACTCTCGTGAACCACCACATGAATCTCTTCCCACAAGGTCATCATATTACAATTCGCACTAGACTCTTGAATTGTTTGAGTCTATGTTTTCCTTCTCAAATAGTTAGTCACATTTTTCCCTTCTCGGGTGTATATGATAGCTCAAAATCAAATGAATACATGTACTCAAACCGTCTATGCTTCTAAAGATTCAAATCCCATTGCGAGAAAACATACATAGATATATAATGGTCTATATATATTGTAAACTTTTCACCTAATTGATAATGTCACCAACACATTATGTTATAAACCACTACTTCCAACTTGAGGCCCTATGTCAGGGAGTTTCTTTCATGTGGCCTCAACTAAGGAGACCCATAAGCTACCACTCAATCACCCTACATCAGAACCTTTCCAAGTATTATACAATAAGAATCTTAATACATTATATACTCCTCACCTAGCTTGGTTAGGAAAAATATTAGTGTCGATGTCAAATGATTCTTCCAATCTGGGAAGGCCTTCTCATAAGATTCTAACCAACTAACATGTATCACATTTTTGGTCAGGCCCAAAATCGATGCTTCTTGTAAATAAAATTATTGGATAGAAATTTGACAATACCTTTCTAACCCCATAAATCTATGGATATCGAAAACATTATTGGGATGCTCCAAAGACACCACTTCGATAAACTTCTTTGGGTCCACTAACACACATTTCTCTGAGATGTTGTGTCCTAAGAGGTGTACCAAATCTATCCAAAACCATCAATTAGATAGATTAGCATATAGATGATTCCTTCTCAGTGTACACATCATGATTTTAAGGTTTTTTTCATGATCATCATGAGTCTGGATGTACACCAATATGTCATCCACAAATACAACAAAAATGATATCGGTACAAGTGGAAGCTTTTGTTAAATAAGGACATAAATACTCTTGGTGCATTCTTCAAAATAAATGAAAATATGATGACCTCATATATGACATACTTATTTATCAAATTAGTACAATGAATATAAGAAGTCCAACCTCTCAGATGATGATACCCCGATCTAAAGTCAATATTTGAGAACACACCAACTTCTACCAACTGGTCAAATAGATTTCTTCTATATGGAAGAGGATATCAATTCCATATAGTCATCTTTTTAGGCATCTTTAAATAAAAAATAAGTGAAAACTCCCATTTTACCTCTTTGAAAAGTACATTGGTGATCCCCAAAGGGACGTACTCAGATGGATATACCTATTATTCTCCAGCCACTCCATTTGAGTCTTGAGATCTTGAAGATCTTTCGGTGCCATTAATTATGGAGTAATAGAAAATAGCTCAGCCAACAACATGATCTCAATAGTGAATCCCAAATATATATTAGGTGGCATTCATGATAATTATTCATGAAAAAAATCATAAATTACTTCCACTACTAGTGAAAAAACATCAGGTTTCCCACCTTCATAATCCTAATAAATTATAGCAACCTGGGTTATGGGCTCTTCTACCTGCTATGTGATTGGCCTTTATTAGCCTACATTGAAATCCTACTCTATATGGTGAATGTAATGGTCATCCGTTGGAGACATAAACATTAATTTACTTTCATAGCAATCAATGTGAGGTCACTATGAAACTAAGCAGGTATATACCCATTACTAGGTCAATGCCTGACATGTAAAGAATATAGGGATCCCGAAGAAATTGATAGTTCCCAATCTTAAGAGGACATTAATTTCACAAACATATGTCTCTAGCCAAAACTCTCAATGGTGTATCTATGGTCAAAATTCTGCTCATTAATTCCACCATTAGGATCAAACTATTGAAATGTTTTTCACATACAAAATAATGAAAGGCACCAATATCAAATGAGGCACTTGTTTGTGTAGAAGTTACTAGAATAATACTTCTCATAGTTGAAGTTATAGCCTTGTTATCTACATGTGTAGGCTGCACTGCATGTCGTTATCCTACCCCTATTCTCTTGATTCAGTCTGAATTCACTATGTTACACAACTCTACGGATATGGGAATTCTCCTCCAAAAGCACCTTGTCAACTACATCCACCACCTCATATAGTAGAACTCCAGCTACCAGACTAAAATTGTGAAAAAGATCCTCTTCATGAACTCTAGTTCTATATAGATCCTCTATAACTAACCTTTTGTCATTTGTTCCTACATAACTTCTATGGATTCCCCATGTTTTTTCAAAACCATCACTCTATTGGTGGTTGGGGATAGTTCATATGATAATGTCCAAGCCTACTGCACTATTAGAAGATCACTTATGTAAGTTCTTGTGCAACCAACCCTCATGTAGGGAAACATAGAATTACACTACGCTAATTTTCTCATTACGGTTCTTCCTAATCATAAAAGTTTCACCTATTTAACATCTAGTAGAAACAACCTATTAGCACTAGATTCCTCCTTCATGTTACCCTCAATTATGAGAGCCTGAACCACCACATTAGGAAACATCTTTATCCTATAGTGGTTTACTTATAACATAATCTCACAAATAATTCCATCCTAAAAAAGCCTCTCAAATGTTGTATCATCTCTTGTCAGTGCTATAAGAAATCATTATAGGTCTATAAAGCTTCCAACATATTCCATTAATGACATGCTCCCTTGGGTTAGCTACATGAACCCTGCTACTTTCTACTACAAAACATCTATAGATAGATGTGCTCCAAAAACCTCCCTAATAATTAAATCCATAACATGTATTTAGTTTGTCCAGTCCACAACTCAGTGTCCCACTACTACTTCACTGATCCAAGTTTCATGTAAACTACCAAATTGACCCTCATTTTAGTAGGAGTCTCCAAATTTTCAAGTATCATTTCGATGGACTCAACCTAGAACTCAACACAAACTGGTCCACCCTCTCCATTAAATGATGGATGGTACTACAACTGAAACTCCCTTTTTTAGGTCAGACATGCTCTTCTCAACCTACATTGGGCTAATTCCCATAAACTGCATGAAGTGGGCAATGCTGTCCTAGAAATGTATCTCTACTTCCTCACCCAGCATTATCGGTGCCCCGGGTTCCACTATTGGTAGCACATTACCATCCAAGACCTATGATCTTCCTCTAAACAAGAATCATCAGGGAGGAATAAATATACAATTAGAAACACACATCCTAGAACTCATAACAGAACTTTATCACATATGTGTTAGATTAATAATCATAACAAGTCTTTTGCACAAACCTCACCATGCAGAAAAAAGCATGTCTTTATTACTACCCTTAACCATCCTACACCTAGGGTTTGGTTCTTAAAGGGTATTCTAATTAAACAAATTTCTATTTTTGACACCCAATAATTAGAACAATCACCTCATTTTATCTCTTACAATTTCAGATTAGGTATAATTTTTGTTTCAATATCCCAGGTAATGAAAAACTATTAAGTTCATCAACTTAACTAGAACCTATTTTCTCATGTGTTCCTAAAATTATGCATGTCCCAAAATAATCATGAGTTCCTAGAATGAAGAATGAAGACTCAAATATCATTCCATTTAGGTCCATGAGTTAATTCTAAAATAATATCAAAAATTATTTTCATATCACCCAATAACTGTGTCACCCAACGTTAGATAATATTTAACTTTAAAAACAAACAACAATAACAACATTCCCACCTAGAGTACTTGGGATTTCCCCATATATGGGTTTTCAACTCACATGAACAAGCTCATAGTCAAAAACTGAATCTTCCTTTGATTCTTTATACGTTTCAAAAATAGTAATACAAAAGAAAAATAAAATAAAAATCAGATCTGATACAGCTTTGTAACATCCCCACTCGGGTTCCACACACCCGTGCCCTGAGAAGGTTGGTCAAATAACCTCAAGCATGCCTCCCCATATGCCTGAGGCATCTAACTAACATCTATAGTATGATAAGTCGATCATGGGGAGACTATACCATCTTTTATCCGAGTCATATACCAAAATAAATAAATAAACACTAGTGGAAGCATATATGATCATAATTAATGAAAACATCTCAAGATAATCAAAGTTGGAAATACAATATCCAACTAATGTAGATAAAAATTCCATCATAATGTAATTGTTAGGTGCCTAAATTACAAATAGAAAATAAAGACACTGATGACTCCCAAGAGGGTCTAGAACCATGTCTAGTTCCCTCATCCAAGATCCACCCCCAAATAAGCCACATAACCCTAGAACATTCCCCTTGTCATATCCTGCAATAATAATGTCTATTCGTGTACCTATTAGGCAACTCACGAAGGGTGTGAGTTAAACTTAGTAGTCCACCACCAATGATTTCTAAAAAAATATCCAGTAAAAATATTTCACGTAGTAGTTTAATGTAATATGTAAAATTCATATGTAAAAAATTATCGCATTATTATTAATTTTTCACTTAACCACATTAACTCTCGAGTTCCCAATGACAACCATACCTCAACACCTACTTTGGCTCATGCTAGAGCTCAAATATTTTCTTGATAATATCATATCTTAATACCTACTTCGACTCATGCCAGATGTTGAAGTATTCTAAGGTGATATCATATCAGAATACCATCTTCAACTCATGCCAAAGCCCGAAATATTACAAGTGAGTTTCGATCTAATAGTGCCTTTATTTCCATTCTAAAATAGATACATTGATTCCTTGTTACCATTCATACTACACCCAACAAAATTACCATATTTCCATCAATTAATTCATAATTTACTGAACATTTTACCATTCATACATGACACATTATAATGAACATGTTCACATTACATTGTTCATAATTAAATGACCATGTTATTATTAACACATCAAACATTATAATGATCAGGTTCCCATTCTATAATTCACATTCAAATGGCCACTTGAAAATTCAATCATGACACATTATAATTACTTTATTCCTATTCATCAACAAATAAATAATCCATGAATTATTTATAGATAAAAATTTCATTAATAATTAAACAATTATTTAAAATATATAATAACATTAGGTAATCTAACAATTAACTAATAACATAAATAATATGAATTAATTAATAAATTATTTAATAACTATGATTTAATTTCCAATTCAACAATTATTTTATCACTTAATTTTCCTAAATTAACTACCCAATTAATTAGGTATGTAAATCCCATTAGTTAATTGAACCACAAATTAATTAATACTAACAACTAAAAATCTGATAATTAATTACAAGATTAATTATATCATTCTATATCTCAATTCCTCATAATTAATTCCACAACTATTTATCTCAATCGATAAAATCAATATCATATAATAAATCCCACAATTAATTATCCAAATTCATAATACCAATTTCACATAATTAACTTCCCAATTAATTATCCACAATTACCACAATTTCACAATTCCTTAATTAATTACTTCTCTTGAAGTAATTAAATTAATAAATAAATTAAATTGCTAAAAATCTAAAAATTATATAATTGTATACAATGAATCAAAAGCATGCATGTAGTAATTTAGGATTAGACCACTTACTTCGATTGGTTGAATAATATTTTCAATATGAAAATCTACAAAATAGAGTGGCACAACGACGTAAAACGGAATCTGGATCTATAATCCTAAATTTGGATTAAGAAACTCATGATCTATTGGATCTAGATATAGATACAAAATCAAATATCTAGATTCGTCAAATATAGCTCTAGATCTAGAAATACAAAGGGAAACATACCACCAAATGAAGGAGAGAAGAAAAGAACATGAACAAGAAAGCAATGGGATAAGATGAACTTACTATGAGGGATTAATACCGTCAATACATGAATAAAATCACAAAGGAAAAATATTAGAAGGCCTTTTAATTACTCCATAAATCCCAGAAATCATAAAAATGGTAGGGGTTAATGTTTGGCTCGAAATGGGTGAGTTTTGGGGGTTCTGTGGAATAATAAACTAATTTTTGGGACGCATTATATTTTGATCATGTTTTCCTAGATAGGGGAGCATGGTTTTATCTAAATATGCACCTATTATTTTAGGGATGCATGGTTTTTTCATTTAGTGCATGTTATTTGGAAAACCGTGCACCATCCTTGTGATTTCCCACTATCTAGGGTTTCACGGTTTTCTGGGCTGCGGCACACACTACATGAAAAATGGCATATAACCACAAATTTATAGATACAATATAAATTGTTTGTGGATATAGGTTAGATATAGCCACGAGTAGATCATTCCCTGTGGTAATAGGATTATTCATTTTTTATCCTCTATTGAGGCTCACTTCTCCACTCACCCACTCCCCAATCTCTCCATTGAAACCCTTATCCTTCGATTGTATCACGACTGATTTCCCCCTCATTTGATCCTCACCGGCTTCTCCTTCGTGGTTCATCCTTACCTCACTGACTTCTCCATTCATAGCTCCCCCATTGGCAGTATCTCTATTCAAGGTTCCTCCACCCCTCACATGTTTCTCTCCTATCGCATACCCTTATTTGGGTGTACCTCCTCTATTTGGTGCATCGGTCGATGCTTCCCCTCTTCGGGATCAAGATCCATATCTTCCGCCCAATCGAACTACCCTTCCTTGCCTCATTCTCTTGTGAAGGACTCGATCATCTCCTTGATCTCATGAAATCGGCTCATGCCAAGGAACCTAACCGCTCCCTCACTCCCTACTCTCGTTACATTCACTCACGCGAAGAAACCCTACCCTCGCTGGATCTATAAAAGGAACTCTACCTACTCCCTTTTCTCGCAGATAAACCCTTCCTGCCAAAAGAATAATACTTATGGATCTCTCCTATCATGATTCACCCCTTCCCACAAGTAATCACAATTCTTACTTCTCTTTGATTGATATGAATTCTCATCTTCCATTTATTTACTTCTTACCAAATTAATCAAATTTTGATATATTCATTTTAAATTGTCTATGTCTTTCATGTTGTAATTTTTATGTTCATTATCATTGATATCTAATAGCCTATTTTCATGTTTCAACTAGCTTGTTTCCAAGAGTGATTTTGATTTTATTTTCATTAGGGATATTTTCATAGATAATACACTTATGATGTTTCCGTTGTAAAAGATATAATTATTTTTTCTTGTAATTTTTTTTCAATTATTGAGATTAAAACAATTTTTATGATAATTCATGATGAAGGGACACTACAGATCCATTGAGTTTAATAGGTTCCATGGTTAGAATTAAAATTTTCATTTCATAGATTGGTGAATGGATTTTTTTTCTTAGAGAACATAGTGTTCAAGGACTAGCTATTGATACATACCGATGGGGTTTCAGTCGAGGAACATCTTAGAGGCAGAATTGAGATACCTTAGTTTAGGTTACAAATCACATGTCACATAGTTCTAAAAGTGAATGGTTTTATACTTGTATTTTTTTTGTTAATTGATATTCTTTAGGGATATTTGAGTTGTTACTCAATACCTTTTTATGTATCAATGTATTTATAATTTCAATTGCTGAAATTCTATTTGATGAACTATTTTTTATGTTCTAATTGTTTTATTCACCATAGATTTATATTATACTCTATTGTTATGTGATTTGATTCGAAGATTATATCATTCAGTCAACATAAACAAGACTAGGATGACTATTTTTTTGGTATTTATTTTACAATTCACACCATATAATAGTTTCATATCATATCACATCTAAACTAATAAAATAATTTTTTTTTAAACTAAAATGGAAATTGATTTTTTCATCTAAGAGATTAAACAAGGACCTAAAACATATGTCCAAGGAGAATAGAAAGGTTATCATACAAATAGCATTCTCACTCAAGCATTGAAGGGGAAACCATTTCATCATAATGTAAAATTATCTAACGAATAAAAAAGTGTCTTATTAGGAAATCTGGAAAAATTTGGAAATATTGACAGGTAGACTTTCTTGAGTTCTAGTGTGTTATCTAGTAATTCTTTCTTATCCCGCATTATATTAATGTTCTCCACTTTAAAATATTTTTCTTAAGATTATATCCTCATAAATGAGCATAACACTACACATCCTCAACATCCTCTACATGGAAGTATTAACTGGGCACTCTTACTACAATGTGACAAGAAATAATAACTTCTAACTAAATTCAAAAAACCCATTTTCCACTGGCTGAGGCATTGTGTCTTGTATACCTTGATAAAATATTGTCTTTATTCATAAATCATTTACTTCTATAAAATAATACAAAAAATTATCCTACTATCAATGATCAAAATTCAATTTATTATTCAACAAAAAACATGTAAGATTCTTTCATCTATACACAAATTCATTAAGCACTTAACCATGTCCAAGATAATTCAACCAACAAGATCTCAATTGCGATTTAACTAGCCCGAAACATTCTATAGGAAACTCTTGAAATCTCCATAAACATTAAACATCTTCATTCACTAGCTCAATATCAACATCGTCGCCTAAAAATTAACTTTTCAATTATAAATGTGGACTTTAATTAGTTTTGAATTCATATTTTGTACCTTTCCATGGAACCCATAGAACAAGGGTTACAATAATTCAAGTGACTTATCTCACTTATGCAATTCATCTTTACCATCCAAAACCTTATCTCCAACCTATGTCATCATCATACATGAATTCAAGATTCTATACATTTCTATATCCATTCTTTAAAAAGTCCAAACACCCAAAAAATCCCACTTTATTAATATCCTTCAACCATTGGAACTCAAAACTATTCATATATTTTTGGTAAATACAACTCAAACAGAAACATTTGAATTGACATACCACTACTTATCTTCGACACCGCTCTACTCATCCTCTACAAAACATAAAAAGTTAATTTGTTAAATATTCTTCCATTATGAAATGACAATAATAAGAAAATTGGGGGCTCAAATATTTGATTTTTATTCAACCAGAATAGAAGACACTATCCATTGAATAAATAAATATATCTTTAATAGCCTATTAATGGAATGATGTTTGCCTTCAATTTCATATCCATGGACATTTACATAAAAACATTCTTTGGATATCATTTCAATCCTATCACTTAATTCATTCTACATTGTTCCCATTTTATTTATGTTGAAATTTGAGGTATCTTCTCTAATATATTTCTTTTCCTCTAAGTCATCATCTTCGATCATCACATTTAAAACTATTTCATGGAATTACATTGTTCGAGAATCCCTTATATATCTGTGATAAATTCTTTTGCATATGACAAACACATCCTTGATTGGAACTTGATGTTTTTTCTACCTATTCATAATACATTATTTTTAGCTCCATAATAGTCTAAAAACCCATATCCATTCTAAAAACCAATGTAATAATCACATGAATTTAAATGGGTTTTAATATCTATTTTGGTGAAAAATATTTCTACACAAGTATTATATTGACAAATACTAAGAAATTAATAACAAGTAAATACATTGATCTATATGCACTTATTATCAATATAGCTACATATTTGTATTTATTTTCCAGTATACATATTTAGGTATGAGATTATTTCAAGTATACATTAATAGTTTTCACTCACATAGAAAATAAGTGTGACATAACTATTGTATGAAGTGATTTTCCACTATAGAGTACTATCATGCACTTATATAGAGAATAAGTTCATCAATATTAGTTACATACTGTATGCACTTGTTTTACAAGAATGTATATTGGAAAAAATACAATATATGTGTAAGTGAATTTATATTAATCAATTATTTTAAACCTTACATATAAATAGAAGAGAAAAAATATAGAGGAGAACGAGTTTGAGAGAAATAAAATATATTTATATATATAATCATATGTATTTATTATGATGTACTATTAGTATATTATTTCCATACTTACGATGTATTGTTGGTATATTAAATAGATCACCAGATGTACATCTAGAGAAAAAATCCAACTAAATTAGGATGAAATACTCATCATATTACATTCATAGTTATCTTAATATTCCCACACTACATCCTAATAAAATAAAATAGTACATCTTGAATTGAATAAATTTCATTTCAAGAATATAATCAATTCTAAATGTCAACATATTCTAAGGGAATCAGTTAGGATGTATTAATAATTGATATTGTATGTAAAAAATTTATAAAGTATAATTGATGAAATCATAAAAACACATTTGTGATTACTATAAAATGATGTATTTTAAATTATTTTTATAAAATGAATTATACATATGTTGTAACAATCAGATGTATTAAGAACCAAGAAAGTTTTCTTTCTCCAATTAGAGGATTTCATTAGAGTTTCATTAGTAAAAACCATCTTAAAATAAAGTTTTTTAACACAACAATTGTAAACTATAATAGAAAATTTAATAATAAAAGATCCAACTCAATTATATTGGTTTATTTATTATGATGTATTTTTTCTTTTTATGAACAATACATCATAATTATACATTGATTTAATAACATAATTGATCCAAATCATTCATGTTCACATCCAATAATTAATGTTATCATAATAAATTCATCTAATTATTATACATTGATTTTTTTATATTGTTAATATAATAAACTTTATTAATATATTATTAAACATAATTTCACATATGATGAAACATTATTTTTGGAGTCTGACTATAAATTTCCCTGTCTTACAAGTTCTACCTTCTCATGCAACCTCTGGACAATCTATTTCAAGTACTACAACAATGTCACCATCATACTAAATAGTACGAGCTATTAAATTTCCTTTTTTGTTTCAATTTTATTTTGAGAACATAATTTTTTTTATATGCACACCTTCTAATTTTATTGGTGAAAATCCCTTTTCATTCTATGAAATATATTTTTCAAAAATACTCAAGATCCTATTTTTTTACAACTTCTAAAAATTTTATTTTCAATATGTTATGTATTCTCCTCTTCTTTTCCATAGCTACTATATCAGTTTTATAGATCCCAGAAACATACACCTTTCTTTCTAGGTTTGATAATTAATCTCCAATTATAATTTTTCCACAGTCATTCTAGGTGTGTCACAACATTTTAGTTTGTTCAAGACATTTCCTGTTAATTCATATAAATTCTCAAGATATTTTTTGAGGATCTTCTCCTTTTCATATTAGTGTTGTGATTTCTGTTATTGTGTGGTCATAATTAATGGTTCAACAAACTCCCTAAACTCCCAACTCCATGACCTTTGTTCTTTATTTTTATCATTACCCATATTTGGAATTATGGAATGTTTATTCCCCTTCATGTCATCGATCGTTGTTAGTAACTAGCTCCACTAATATCCAACCATTTCCATTTCTGAAATTTATCAGCCTCATTCACCATAGAATGGGGTAGGATGTTGTGATGTGTTCATTCACCATATAACTTTTATCTAGCTCCATATTACTAATTGTAATCTCCAAATCCTTCCAACTCTTGATTATTATTTATTAAACATAATAAAAATGCATCAAACACCATTTTACATTCCACCTTCACATCAAAATCCATATACTTCCATGTGCAACAATTCTCTATATCTCCTTAGATTATTTTTTTTATAAAGTCATTAATATATTCCTACTCTTTGATGTTTTATATCATTTTTTATTTTTTAAAAACCAACACACAAGCTCTTTGGTTACAAAATTCTCCCCATTTGGTGCTTATTCTCACCTCTACTCTTCCTTTCTCAAGAAACTTATTTCACAATATATTTGATGGAAAAAACATGTCATGCCTCAAAAATTTAATTTCATACATAAGTCCCCTTGTTTGACAGAATAATTTCAGATTTTGTTATTTTTAATCTTAGAACTACTTTCTTTAAACTCACCTACACTTTCCATACTGAATTAATATTAGTGAATTATACACATTGAATTGAGTTGTAGAAAAATACTATAGGCCTTTTGAGTTGTATATTTATGTATGAAATGATATTTTAAGCTGACAAACATGTTTTTTATGTGTCACTCACCTCTTTGACCTACCCCATGATTAAATTGCCTATCATATTTTCTTTATTCTACAAATTTCCTTTGAAATTTGATAAAACACAGTTTTTTGATTATTTTATTGATAATAAATGATATCATTTCCTCCCATTATGCTACATATGTTCAATTATGAAATATTTGGGATTAGATCCTTCATTTTCAAATTTGATGAAAATTCTAGTTTTACCCTTTTAAAATTAATTGTAGTATTTCCGAGATAAATATTTTTCAGTAAATTATTTTGAAATAAAGTTATCTAACTGTCTTCCTTACATAATTGGATACAAATTCTATTCAAGACATGGGATCTGGATCGTGCATATGAGTGGATTAAATGGGCCATGAAAACAAAGCTGGACAGAACTATCCAGATCAGACAGCACTTCACCATTTGGGCCGTATCTTCTTCATCATGACTTGTATTGAGCCCAAATTTTGAGGAACGATCTGGGATATGATTTAGCAAAAATAACTATACTATATGGCCGGCCAATTCATGTCTTTTTGAGTTCAACTGTGCGGTGAAAAATGGAATAATATATTTGATCGAGTTTTCATTTCCCACATGAAAAGTTATGTAAACATATCCCTAACAAAATCTATTTAAATGAAGTTTTAACTCTTTGGGAGGTCTGGTCAGGGATTTGGGAAGGTGTTTCCAAAAGGTTTTCTCTTGGGATCCCCTCAAAACTCTAGGAAGAAGTAAGGCTTTGTGCAAACCTCTATTCCAAAAAGGCTCTCTTCTCCCACCACCTCTTTGTATTTATTTTCTTTCATGATTGTATCCTGAAATTTTCTACAAATAATCTTCTATTTTATTCCCTTTTCTTCTTCTTTTAATCTTCCTTATTTGGTTGGAATAAAGAGTGGATACGATTTTGGGTTTTACCCTTTCAATACTTTGCTCATGCAAAACGTCTCAACAATGACAACACCGCCCATGGAAGAGTAATTTTTTAGTGATCCATATATATTCTACCATCGTAATTTAATGATTTTTAATCATTGAGATACTATAATTCACTTAATATGATCCATGCTTTTTTTTTAAATATAAGAAAGTAAGAAAGCAATTGAACAATTAACACAAAAACACACGAGGTCGAGATTTTGTGTAAATTGTGAGAGCGCGATCTTAATCGGTAATACAAGACCACATGAGATAAATTTGTAATGTTAAAAATATAATCCCTAAATACAATTAATCATCATTTATAGAATGTATATGTGCTCTAATTAACCACTGACCATAATCTAACCTTAGAAAAACAATCAATGCAGGGTGTTGTGATTGTGTGTTCCAAATCTCACCTAGGGTTTAAGTAATTTCATCTTTGTGGTTAACTTAACTCTCAAGGGTTAGAGGGTTAAAAAATTAGTGGATCATAATTGAGTGGATATTAATTTAAATGGAAATTATTATTATGTAAATTAAGAGGTATAGTTAGATAAATTACACCTTTTAAAATATTTTCTAAAAAAACATCTTCTTGTTGTGTCTTTTTAATCAATCTTCATTTAAAAATTAAATAAAAAAAAAATGAAATCTTCTTCCAGAAATCTTCTTAAAGTTTTATAAATGATAAAAAACCACCCCCATACATTAAAGTATTATTTTAATTCTATCTTATTTTACTTTTAGAATACCTTTAAGAAGTTGTTTTAATTTTCTTTCTCCTTTGAGAGACAACCTTGGTCAACCACTCTACTACACCTAAGTACCCAAAAAAACACTAATCATTTGATGGAGCCCACGATAGTACTCTTTAAAATTGGAACTGTTTCCAGAGAGGCAAGTAATTTGTTCAACCAATTACAGGTTTTTATTTTAATTTTCATTTAATTATTTTCTTCTCCACTTTCTTTCTTCTTTCCCCTTTCTCATGTTTTTTTCTCTTACTCTCTTCTTTAATTTTTATCGGGCCATCTCAAACATCTTTTCTTTTTTATTATGGTTGAATTTTCATTATTTTATTTTTATTTTTAGTTGATTTATGACATAAAATAATCCCAAATATCTCTTAGATCTTGACACTGAGATTGAACGATATCTTAGGGCTTGAATCAGACATTCTCAATCTACGGGAAGTTTCAACATTCAACTAGTTGTAGAATTACTCCAATATCAGATCATTGAAATTGAAATCAATTCAAATTCATCCATAAAATAAGAACCAATGTCTGAAAATAATGTAAATTAACTTAATAGAACCATTCAAGAATTGGCACCACCCGATATTAATTATCAACCAAATTGCACTGCATATCCAAATATCAAATTGGAATTTGAACTAAAATCTGGATTAATTCACATGCTTCCAAAATTTAACGGCCTCTCTGGCAAGGAACCCAATAAAAACATTAAATAATTTAATGTGGTTTTCTAAACATTAAAACCAAGAAATGTTTCTAAAGACCAAATCAAACTAAGAGCATTCCCATTCTCACTTGATGGAGATGCGAAGGATTTGATGTACTATTTATAACCTGAAGATGTTACTTGTTGGAACGATTTGAAACGTATTTTCATGAAGAGATTTTTTCTAGCTTAAAGGACCAAATCCATTCGAAAGTAGCTCTCAGGGATCAAGCCAGCCCAAGGGGAGTCAATGAATGAGTACTGGGAACGATTCAAGAAGTTGTGTTTAAGCTTCCCACATCACCAAATCAGAGAGAAACTCCTCGTCCAATACTTCTATGAAGGATTCACACCTATGGAGAGAATAATGGAGGATTTTGTGGCTGGAGGAGCAGTGGTGGAGAAGACACCAGTAGCTGAATGTGCGTTGATTGAAAAAATTGCCCAAAACTCCCAACAATTTGGTGATCAAAGTACACCAAATTTCAGGGGAGTACATTAGGTAAGTCCATATTTTCTTGAAAGACATTTGATTCATACGAATTTGGAATAATTGACAACTATGATGAGGCATATTTCTTTGGCACAAAAGGTTCCCCGGGTTCCATTGTCAGGGATTCACCTCAACTCCAAAAAAGCCCAATTCCACATCACCTGATGAGAAACCCAAGGAGAAAGATAAAGGTATGAAAATATTAATGATGTTCATCCTAAACCCCTTACTTTTCCAAACAGGGTTGTTCAAACCAAGAATATGGCCAAACAAGAAATGAAAAAAGAGGTTTTGGACACATTCAAGTGTGTGGAGAAAAAAATTCATCTACTTGAAGTCATTAAGAAAATTACAAGGTATGAAAAATTATTAAATGATATTTGTACCAATTAAAGTGGGATCAAGTGAAATGAAAGGATCAATCTTGGATGGAATGCATTAGCACACATTACACCAACTCTAGCAATGCCGATAAAGTGCAAGGATCTGGGGACATTCACCATCCCATGCACCATAGGGGAGTTTCACTTTTCTGATGCACTTTGTGATTTGGGAGCTCCCATAAATATGATGACTCACTCTGTATTCTCTTCTTTGTAGGTTGGTGAACTAAAACCTATAAGAGTAGTGGTATAGCTGGCGAATGGAGCTACGACATATCTAGCAGGAGTCCTTGAGTATGTACTTGTCTGTGTAATGGGAAAGATCTTTCTAGAATATTTCTACATTCTTAACATGGAGGATAATTAGGTAAGTTCTCATGCCCCCATTATCTTAGGCAGACCCATCCTCAAAACTGAAAAAACTATCATAAATGTCAATGAGGGTACACTTTCCTTAGAATTTAAGGATGAATTTGTGATATTTAATGTTATGAATTCCATGAAGTAGCCCCCAGAGGATCATTCTTTATTTTTTATCTCCCATTTTGAACCATCAAGTAAAAACCACACGGATTTTGATTGTCCTATGCTTAGGGAGATTATGGGTATTGGTTCTATTTTGATGTCTAAGAGTACTTCCACACCTATTTCTAATGCAAAAAACTCTCTTATATTTGATTTTGAAATAGAATCATATTCAGATTTTGATCATGTGAACTCTAACTATGACATGGCTGTTGAGTATACTGATTTAGTTGATGCTTTATTCTATGATTTTGATGATGCATATTCTGATACTGATGCTATTTGTGCACATATTTCAGTTCCTTATAAGTATCCATCCATACACCACCCCACTACACTGGAACTCAATACATTTCCACCAAATCTCAAATACTCATACTTGTTGAGTGGTGAGAGATTACTTATTATGATTGCTAACAATCTCTCTTTTTAACTTGAAGAAAAACTTTTGAATATTTTGAGGGAGAACATCATGGAAATTTGGTGGACCTTGGCTGACATATCGGGTATTAGCCCCTCCAATTCCATGTATAGGATCCTTTTGGAGGATGGGGCTAAACCAGTTAGGTAGCCACAAAAGAGACTCAATCCATCACTTTTGGATGTTGTTAAAAAATAGGTTGATAAATTGCTGGAGTTAGGTATAATCTATCCCATTTCAAATTCCCTGTGGGTGAGTCCTATTCAGGTTGTGCCTAAGAAAAGTGGTGTTACAGTTGTAAAAATGATAAAAGGGAGTTAGTTTTGATGAGGTTTCAAAACAGTTGGAATGTGTGTATTGGTTATATAAAACTAAATCAATATACATGCAAGGAACATTTCCCCCTTGCATTTATTGATCATATTCTTGAGAGACTTGTTGGGAAAACAAATTATTGTTTCTTGGATTGATTTTTTGGATAATTTCATGTTCTTATTTCTCTATAGGATCATGAGAAGACAACATTCACTTGTCCTTTCGGTATGTTTTCCTACCGAAGGATGCCATTTGCAATTTACAACACCCCAGGTAACTTCCAGCGAGGCATGGTGAGTATTTTTTCTAATTTTATTGAGACCTTCATGAAGGTATTCATGGATGATTTTATAATGTATGGGTCTTCATTTGATGAATGTATAATTAGTTTGAGAAATGTGTTGAATCGTTGTATTGAGAATAATCTAGACCTTAACTTTGAAAAGTGTCATTTCATGGTAGAGCATTGAATTTTCTTAAGGCATGTAGTGTCACAACATGGGATAGAGGTTGATAGATCTAAGATAGACATTATTTCATCCTTACCCTATCCTTCATGTGTGCATGATGTTATATCATTCCTAGGGCTTGTAGGATTTTATCGGCACTTCATTAAAGATTTTAGTCAGATTTCTCTTCCTGTGTCATGATTACTTCAAAAGGATTCTAATTTTGAGTTTGAAAATTCTTATAGGACTTCCATTGATGAGCTAAAGAAGTTTCTAACCACTCAACCTATCATACAGCCCCCACGGTGGGAGATTCCTTTTGGGCTTATGTGCGACGCCTCTAACTTCACGGTTGGAGTTGTCTTATCTCAGAGGGTGGAGGGATGTTCACATGTGATAGCCTATGCATCGTCTACACTGGATTAAACCTAATCAAACTACAAAACCATAGAAAAAGAGTTTCATGCTGTTATATTTTCTTCAGATAAATTCCATTCATATTTATTGGGCTCTAAAGTAGTTGTTTTTTCTGACCATGTAGCTCTGAGGTACCTCTTGAAGAAGCCAGATGCAAATCCCAGGCTGATCCGATCGAGGGTCCTTCTTCAGGAATTTTACATTGAGATAAAGGAAAAAAAGGGGTCAGAAAACATGATGGCGGACCACAAGAGTAGGTGTACTCACACACTAGAGGATGGCACCTTGGACCAGGTACCACTTCGGGACACTTTCCCCGATGATCATCTTTATTCCATCTCAGGTACGCATCCCTGGTATGCAGATTTAGTTAACTACCTTATTGCCTCTGAAATCCCTTCAGATTTAAAGAAACATCAAGACCAAAAATTAAAAAGTGAGTCTCAGTATTATGTTTGGGATGATCCATACCTCTGGTGGATGTGCAGTGATCAAGTTATTATGGGGTGTGTTCCTGATCATGAGTTGGAGTCTGTTTTACATTTTTGTCTTACACTTACTTGTGGTGTACACTTTGGACACCAATGGAAATCTAGGAATGTTTTGGACTCTGATTATATTGGCCTAGATTATTCCTTGAATACCATGTGTTATTTAAGTCATGGTCTCGTTTCCAACACATGGGGAACATTTCTAGAAGACATGAGATTCCCCAACAACCCATACTATTCTGTGAGTTTTTTCATGTATGGGGCATTGATTTTAGGGGTCCTTTTCCTAGTTCATTTGGATTTTTATATATTTTGGTTTATGTTTTTTGTGTGAGTAAATGTGTGGAGGATAATGCCACTAAGACGGATGATTCTTATGATGTTGTGGACTTTGTCAAAGAATAGATTTTTTTCAAGATTAGAGTACAGAAGGCTATCATCAGAGACCAAGGTATACACTTCTACAATCAGAATTTTTCTTCACTTCTTCGGAAGTATGGGGTGACTTACAAAACATCAACACCATACCACCCTCCAACAAATGGCCAGACTATGGTTTCAAATATGGAATTGAAATAAATTTTGGAGAAAATTGTGCAGCCAAATCGGAAAGATTGGAGAAAGTGCTTGGATGATGCATTGTGGGATTATAGGGCAGTATACAAGACACCCATTGGTTTTCCCCATTTTGGATTGTATTTGGAAAGGCATGTCATCTCCCCATGTAGTTTGATCATCAGGATTATTGGGATATAAAATAATACAACATGGATTTGGCCCAAGATGGAATCCAAAGGTAGATGCAAATTCAAGAGCTTAAGGAGATTAGATTGTCTTCATATGAGAACTCAAGGCTATACAAGGAAAAATAAAATACATCTCATGAGATAATGATCCAAAAAAGGAGTTTGTTTTTAGAGAGAATGTCCTTCTCTACATTTCACGACTAAAGATGATGCCTGGTAAGTTACATTCCAGGTGGTTATGTCCTTATGTTGTGATTAATGTTTTCATTTATGGTGCAGTGGAGATCACACAAGAGGAAACAAGAAGGAGCTTTATAGTCAATGGGAAATGTTTGAAGAGATTCATTAAGGGACTTTCTAATGATGGAATGGATTTTATCACACTGCATCACCCCATCATCACTTGAGCACATCAGGTTGTTCCTAAACCTTTAACATTGTTATTTTTTTCCTATTTAAAATTATAAATTTCATGTGCATATATCATCTCATGGGTTCACATTGAGGAAAATGCAATATTTTATGTGTGGGGGAGGGAAGCTTTTAGTTTAGTAATTTCAATTCGTTTCCAATTTTTTTTTAAAATTGTTTGTTTTTCAAATTTTGTGTGTTTTGTTTTCAATTTTCTGTGTTTTTTTTTGAAACTTTTGAGTTGACATGA
This sequence comes from Viscum album, assembly GCA_963277665.1. Classification (NCBI taxonomy): domain Eukaryota; kingdom Viridiplantae; phylum Streptophyta; class Magnoliopsida; order Santalales; family Viscaceae; genus Viscum; species Viscum album. Next base: position 373,054,098 of record OY728133.1, on the reverse strand, counting down.
TTATAAAAAACCATTTTGAAATCCATATCAATAAGTGAAACATTTTATCCCTCGAAACTAAGCTTAAATGAATGCTGAAATGACTTTGTTTCAAGTTCAAATATTTAGTAATTTCATGAAAAGTCCACTGAATTTTAAATCCCATGGCACATCTCACTATCTTTATATTTGAAATCACTTTCCTATGAGGCTTCTGAACCAGTATTTTCATATTCTTTACATTCAATTCACTTCTTGAGAGAACCAAACCATGCTTGATTTAACCAAAATTTGATTTATTCCTGTAAAAACATGAGGGTTTTAGGTACTTATATTGAAATGATTGAGGAATTTGTTTGGAATTAAAGCACCTATTTCAAAGAATCCTTTTTTATAATGGCCTACCTAGAACATTTAATCCTTGTATCCCTTAGAATACCTGAACAACCTATTAGTTTATCCACATTACAAGCCAATTTTCCCTATCCAACCAACTCTTGAAGTGAAATTGCATAATCTAGTTGAATATATGTGTGGGGAAAGCTATATTGTGTTGTGCTACCACATTCTGTGATACTTTGGGTGGAAGATTAAATTATTAAGAGATGTTTTTTCTGATGAAGAAAATCATTATATTAAAAGATGTTCCTTATTCTGGATCTTTCATGATTAGTGAAGCTGTGCCTTTTCAGGATCTTCTAATTGAGGTAGAAATTTGTGCCTATCTAGAGCTTTCAAGAAAATCATGTTTGAGAAGATTTGCATTTTAGATGCTCAATGATGAATGGTGTAAACATTCCATGAATTTTCATGATGATGGATCTGAATTAATAATATGGGGATTAATGAGGAGACCATATTTAAGTGAGAATTAGATTGATGGAATTGTTCTTCAAAAATAGTCAAGCCCTCCTCATTCATCATCAGAGTTTTTTCACATCTAAATCCTTTCAACTGAAAGCCACAGAACAACCCTGAAATGATATCATGATAAGAATATGACTTTGAGTCACATATTCTGGTGATGTAGGAATTTATCAAGCTTATGGTGACCCTTTTATGAGTTTGGATGAGAAATATACTGCAAAAAAATTGATATTTGTGTGATAAGAGAAAATTCAAGCGAGGTAAGTGTTTTGTGCATGGGAGGATATACTAAGTGGAAATATATTGAATAATATTAATGGAGAACATGAAATAAGGGTTTTTATGAGGCATTCTATCTTTTCATTCTTGGTGTGAAATTGATGTATATCAATGATATGTGTTTTAAAATTTGTTTTGATTTGATATTGATGTTTACTAGAAATGAGGTTTTGCCCAGGAATGAAAAAGGGTAAGTGTGACGGAGTTGATAAAACAAATTTTTTTTGAAAATTTTATTGATAATAAATGATATAATTTCATCCCATTATGCTAGATATGTTCAATTATGAAATATTTGGGATTAGATCATTCATTTTCAAATTTGATGAAAACTCAAGTTTTACCCTTTTAAAATTTACTATAGTATTTAGGGAATAAATAATTTTTAGTAAATTAGTTTGACATAAAATTACCTAAATGTGTTCTTAACTTAATTTGATACAAATTAAATTCAGTAAATGGGTGTTGGATTGTGCATATGAGTCGATTAAATGGGCCATGATGACAAAGCTAGACTGAACTATCCAGATTGGACATCACATCAGAATTTGGGTCGTATCTTCTTTATCAGAGCTTGGATTGAGCCCCAATATTGAGGAAATCTATAGGACATGATTTTGCACAAATCAACCTTCTATAAAGCCGAACAAGTCATGTGCTTTTGAGGTCAACTATGCGGTGAAACATGGAATAAAATATTGGACTGAGTTTTCATTTCACACATAAAAAGTTATGTAAACCTAGCCCTCAAAAACTCTATTTAAAAGAGGTTTTAACTCTTTGGGAAGGCTGGAAGGGTGTATCTTGGGATCCCTTAAAAAATCTTGGAAGATGTAAGGTTCCAAAAAGTCTCTCCTCTCCCTCCTCCTCTTTGTATTTTTTTCTTTCATGTTTGTATCTTGAATTTTTTTCCAATAATATTCTGTGTTCTTCCCTTTTATTATTCTATTAATATTTCTTATTGGGATGGAATCAATAGTTCAGATTATATTGTGCTATTCCCTTTCAATCCATTTCTCATGAATAACGTCTCCACGATGACCACACTGCCCATGGAATAGTAGTTTTTTTAGTGATCGATCTATCTTCCACCCTCTTAATTTAATTATTTTGAATCATTGAGATACTATAATTCACTTAATATGATCCTTGAATTGTATTTTTAAATTATAATAAACTAATAATGAAATTTAACAATTAACACAAAAACACGCAAGGTCAAGATTTTGTGTAAATTGTGAGAGCGTGATCTTAATCGGTAATACAAGACCACACGAGATAAATATGTAGTGTTCAAATATAATCTCTAAAAACAATTCATCTTCATTTACAGAATGGATATATGCTCTAATTAACCACTGACCATAAGCTAACCTTATAATAGCAATCAAAACAGGGTGCTGCGATTGCGTATTTCGAAGCTAGCCTAGGGTTTATGTAATTTCATCTTTGTGGTTAAATTTACTCTCGTAGGGTTCGAGGGTTAAAAAATTAGGAGATCATAATTAAGTGGATATTGATTTAAATGATAATTATTAATATGTAAATGAAGAGGTATAGTTATATTGATTACTCCTTTTAAAATATTTTTTAAAAAAACATCTTCTTGTTGGGTCATTTTAATCAAACTTCATTTCAAAATTGAAAACAAAAAAATGAAATCTTCTTCTAGAAAACATCTTCAATTTTTATAGATGATAAAAAAACGACTCTCATACTTTCAAGTAGTGTTTTAATTCTATTATATTTTACTTTTATAACACCTTTAATAAGTTTTTTTAATTTACTTCATCCTTTGAGAGACGTCATCGGTCAGCCACTCTGCTGCACCTAAGTACCCAAAAACCACTAATCATTGGAGGGAGCCCACGATAGTGTTTTTTAAGGCATATTTCCACTTCCCCTTGTGGTCAGTCAAAGACATTGTGAATTTTTAAGTGCAGGCAGTGGCCTGAATGCTTTGTCTCTAATTCCTTTGTTGTCAATCAATTATTATAGTTGACATGCATATCTACTTGCATCTATTTAAGGCATGATAGGCATTATAGAAATATGATTAGATATCGAATTTCTTGTGGGTTACCTAGGATTTAGTATGTGTTTATTTGTTCAAACTCTATGTGGTATTGGGGTTGGTGGTATGTTCGGTTAGTTTCCCATTCAACACATTGACTATTACTCTATAGTTCTTAGATTTTTTCCCCTTAGGCTCTATTTAACCTTGAATTTTGTTTATGGACTATATATTATATTATAATTCACCTTGAATGATTTAGTTTCATTCATGATATCCATGCTTGATTCTAACGAGTTCCTTTGAAAGTTCCACCACACTCTTCTCCAACATCACCTCAAAGAAGGTTCCCTCGTCTGCCCTGAGACCAGTCGTCAATTCCCTATTAACAAGGGAATACCCAATAAAATTCTCCAAGAAGATGAGGTTTGACGACCCCTTTCCCCCTTCTTCTACATAGTCCCCAGATATTGTTTCCAATCATGTTGTGTAAAGTAATGATTTAAATTTCAAACCTGATATTATTTTGATGATCGTTGTTTCAGTAGAGCTCAACATTTTCCATCTTGATATGTCTGACAATATACATATGATATAATATTCTTCTCATGTATATAGTTACATTGAGTACGAAAAAAATATTGTTATATGCAGATCAAAGTATTTTCCAATTTTATATCATTGAGGTGATGATGTTTAAGAGGGAGTATTTATATAAGACACACATATGGTAGAATCTGCATTTCAATTAATTGTTAAAATTTAAGGTGAATTCAATTTTATTTATAAAATATAGGATATATAATTCTCATAAATCTCAACCTACACTTATTTTTTTTATAACATCCCTGAGAGTGAAACAAACCAAACTAGTACCTTAATAGACATAGGTTGTCTCGAAACCAAGACAAGGCGCAACCACTAGCTTGCACACACATGGGGAACACAAAATACACTTATTCTTCTCCTGTATTATTTGAATATTCTCTCTATTTCTTTAACCTTAAGATAAAAACTCTTAGGATGGCTATAAAGATATTTTACCTCTTATCAAACTATTTAGACTCGAGATTCTTGTAAGTCTCCTAACTGGTCATAAATTATTCTGTTATGTATTATAATGTAGGTGAATGGTGTATGGTGGTGTAGGGAGCTGGGTGCAAGTAGTGGAGTGAAGTGCAGAGCAGGGTTCTAGGTGCAAGCAGTGGACTGAAGTGTAGTGTAGGGTGTAGGGTGAAAGCAGTGGAGTGAAGTGCGGTTCATGGTGCCGAAAGTGCAGGGTGCAGTGCAGGCAGTGTAGTGGTGGGTGCATTGAAGGCAGTGCAGTGTAGGGTGAAATGCATGCAGTAAAGTGAAGGGTGTTGTGTAGGGTGAAGGCAGTGCAGGGTGTTTTTCAGAGTGTTGTACATTTCATGATTTAGTTTTCATTCATGTAGTTATTTTTTATGTTCATGAGTTCCAACTATGAGGTACATAATATCATGTACTTTGGGAATGAATAACATAAGGATGAGTGTTGGTCTCTAATCATATGTATGTGTGTTATTATAGTGTGGGAACTCATGTATGATTAAGCTGGTGTAGGTTGTTGTGGAGTACAGGGTGCAAGCTATGCAGTTCAGGTATAACCAGTTCAGTGCAGGTAGTGCAAGGTGTCTGCTATTTTTTTCTAGAAATATAAGTTTGTTTCCAAAATTCTAAACCCTGGAAGTATACCTGTTTTATCCGTAGAAATAGAAAAATGTTTCCAAAGTTTTAAACTGTGGCATAGACCTACAACCACATTTTCAAACTGTGTCTTTAGGTCTATAGCCATGGTTTGAACCGTTGCTATAGGTCATTCCCTATAGCCACACCAATACCAATCTCGGTTCATGAAACTGTTGCTATAACCTATAGCCACCGTTTTTGGGATTATAGCCACGGTTTCAAAACATGACTATAGCATAAGTTTCTAGTAGTGACATAGTTTTCTCTAATCGTGCACCAACCATGCACAACCCTTTTTTATTAAATTTTTCTAAAAAAAATTCACCCAGACACATTCCAAAGTAAAACCCAATCGAATAGTATTTAAATAAGTAAAAAATAATTCCTTAATACAAGCCCGTGTCCATTATAGAAAATATCATGGTATTAAAATAAATGGTGTGTTTCACACCGAAGCAGCATCATTTGTTTAGTGAAATGAAGATCTTGGACCACTAATGGGTTTGATGGATTTTAAATGGGTCATAATTTTAGTGGAAGACCTTTTAATAAAAGTAATTATTAAATGGTTAATAAAATTTGACACATATCAGATAAATAATTTTGATTTAGATAATACCATCTTCATCACCAAGTTAAAATTTAATATTGATCCTTGATAAAGAGAACCTTAGTTTAAGCTACTCCGTAGATTGGTAGCTTAAGAAATATTCATAAGAAAGAATTTTTTTATGAAAAATTCTTATGGAAACATATCTTTATTAAAATTTGTTTAAATTTTTCAACAAATGAATCTATATTTTTATGGAATCATGGAGTTATTCTTTCATGTTTTCAAAGGCATTAGATGAAATATGGGGTTTTCTAGTTAGGGAATTTATCATATTTTTATATATGGAAATGTTTCAACAATATGAATTCAATCAATAAAAGTTTTCATGTTATTCCCAAAGTGTTGATAATGGATGAACTAAGAATATAATGTCTATATTCTAGTATTATATGGGCAATAGAAGTATGTAAGGGATCTGACCATAAGAAGAAAATTTAGTTGAAAAGTTAAAAAAATATTCTTCTAGAAGAAAATCATGGTCCATGAAACCTAAGGTTTCTAGGAAGGAGGAATAATAATTCCATATGATGGGATTATTTGGAATTTCGAAATGATTTTATAAGGGTCTGAATCTCTATTGCTTAACATTTTCATGTTTTTAGGCTAGTGGAGTTTGAAGGTGGCTTGGAATTGGTCTATAGGAGTTTGGATATGAAATGATGTAAGCAAGGTGAACATATAATGTGAAAATATTACATTCCATGGAACTATAGTTCATATCATGTTAATGTAGGTTCATAGGATGTTGCATGAGGTGTAAATATTGGGGGATAAATAATAAGAATGCAATGCAGTTTTGGTGAAAAAAGAACCACAAAATTTACATGATGTGTAAATAGATGACGTGGTATTTAAATCTCCAATGGTGAATGTATTGAAACATTTCATTTGCTTGTGTTTTTTATAAAAACTATGGATACTCTAGAATCCATGCGACTAGTGGCTCCCATTCGGGAAGTTTTTGGATTCCTTCAATAGGAATCAATCCTAAACCTTTATCCTTTGTTCTGTGGAGATCTATAGTTATCCGAGATGTGTTTTTACTTTATTCTCTAGTGGGTTCTCCCTATTAGATGTCATTTACTACCATTTTTTAAATCCATGTGATGGTGGAACATCTCTTATGCTTCCAATGGGGTTTCTTTTGACTATTGTTTGCACTGTTATGCTGTGGAATCCTTGGATGGACGCAGTTCTTGTGAGATAGAAGATTAGAGATCTAGAACATGGTACATTCTTGTATTAAGAACATCGACAACATTTAATGTAGGGGATTCATTTATTCTCTATATATTTTATGTACAATTGTAAATTGATAATGTTTTATCACTTTAGAAGGTTGTGAAATTGATCTAATAATTTATAATTACATTGAATAAATTTTATAGGGATCACATGTTGGGGATGTTTTTTCTTTATACCATGATAGTAGTTTTCATCATATTTTTCTAGAAAGTCTGTTATATATTTCATTGTTGTTAACATGTTTTTCTTGTGGAAATTGGTAAAAATAATAGAGATGAAATTAATTGATAATTAACTGGATTAAGAAATTAAATAATAGTTTTGTTCTAATGGTTAATGAAATTTGATGATAATAATTGAAATGGAACTTTAAATGATAATGGTACATCTCTAGGATTGTTCAAATGAGGATAAATTCTAAGGGAATTGTTTTCATCTAATAGATATCAATGATAAATTCCTTAATTTTTCCCATAATTATAACCTATAATAATATATTAGTTAATTGAATTTTGAAAAATAGTTGGTTGTTTGTTAAAGATGACTATGAGGGTCTGATTTTCCCATTTTCTTGAGAAGTCGATGTTTCTTATTTTGGAGTCGTGAGAGATCGTTTTCATGATATGGCTATATTCATTTTTTGAGGACCCAATTTTCCTATTGATTTCATGATTGTTTATGGTTTCTTTGTGATGTGATCTATATACGAGCCATGTTTATTACATGTTTTCTTTATGGACAAGTTCCTTGGGTCATGAGCCGAGATTAGATGAGCTCGGAGGGATGATGTGTGATATGGGGCGGGGGTCTAGATGTGATGTGATCCCGGTATGTTTGGTCCTGGGATGGTTGTTTGGGAATATGGGAAGGGTGGTCGGATGACATACTGGTAGTTGATGAATGTGATGGTGAGATTCATTAGTATATGAATGTGGGTTTCAGGGATGAAAAACAGTGGTGATGGAATGGGTTAATCTAGGGATTACCCATTGATGAGATTTTAAGAGATTGTATGCTCACTTTAATATATTTATTTTATGGGGTATGAGTTTCTTATTTTATCTACATTCCTTTTCCCACTGCTTGAGGTAGTTGGAGGTCCTTGGTTTCTCGTTTTCTCTTTATGGTATATTTGTATGGTATTCCTAGAGTACTTGGATATGGAATAATGCTAATAATTAATTGAATAATTGTTTATCCCATGGGGTATGTTGATGATGGAATGAAATTTCTTAAAATATGTCAATCATTATAAACCATGGACCAGTTTAGATTATGAAAGAGGGTAATAAGATTTACTATGATGACTAATGAAATGAAATTTAAGGGAATGTGGAATATTGTTAATGGTAAATTAATGGATAATGAATTCATTAAAATAATTTGACTTTCTTAATGAAAAGAAGTAATTAATGATGCTCTTTTATATGCTTCTATGTTTAGAATATCTAGTCATACTAGTGGCAGATGGGAGTCTGAGCAATGTTAGCTATGATTAAGTATAAGACTAGGCTTTTATAATAGTGTATTTTTCATCTATATTATATAATGTATATTATGTGATTTCATATTCTACCCAACCCAATTCTGTTAGGGAAACTTACATCCTATTGAATCAAGGATGGTTTATTCCCCAACATATTAGTGGGATGATGGATAGATAACTACACTATATATCCCCACACTCTTATCTTAGTAGATAAATGGGCTTTTAGGAACAACCATTAGTTTTCCAATATTTGTGTCTAGAGTATTGTGATAGCTTCTGTTGATTTCATAGACATTTATTACCAAATATAATATCCAAAGGATTATTATAGGTATGAAATGTATAGGTTGTGATGTCTTGAGGTACATACTCTATGTATGGGCTATTCTGGATTGTGTAATTTCACTCGATATTTGATACAAATTATACATTTTGTGATGGAATCCAATATATGGGATGGGGTAGTTATGTGATGCATTATGTGCATGTGGTGGGGCATATCCCATGTTTTTTTGGGCCAGATTACATTTAGAGAGTGATATTGTGGACATGTGACATTGGTGAAAAGTGGAAAACCAGTAGGGAAGATGGAATAAGGAAACCATGTTGTTTTATTATTATAAATTTTTTTCACTTGTATGTGTTTCATGGTGAGGTTTATCCATGGAATGGATATGAACTAATTATACTTGTATAGGTGACAAGTTAGTTTCACTATTTTCCATTGTAATTTAGTATTCATTCTTTTATCTTTTTCATGAGGGTCTCTTGAGAGGATCCTGCTGAGTATACTATTATTCTCACCCTACGTATATATGAACTATTTTTTAGTTCAGTTGGAGTTGGTTGGTAATAGGGGGGGATATTAATAGCTCGGGGTTTAACATGAGCTATTGAGGCTCTTTGGTTGCTATTGTCATTACCATTTTGGTACTTGATGTTTTCCATTTAGTATTTTAGTAATTTATTGAATTTGTAGTTATACATGGGATTTATTATATATATATATATATATATATATATATATTTGAGAAGTTATTTATTGTTTTATCCTTATTATCTCTCTCTTTTTCATGTTTCTCTTAGAGGTTAATTCCTCCCACATGCATCTTTACTATACCATCAATGATAGTCACCAACCCTGGGCCTACTGATGGATGGAATCACGTAGTGATGATCTCTCTCCCCTCATTGATGTATCATTATGGTGTTGGGGAGAGATATATTTTGTGAAACTCCATGTAATTTCCATGTTGGGTATGTATGCCATAGATTTTTTATTCTTTAATTTTACAAGGTCTATGATACCGAATTTAAATTTTACACGTATTGTAAATATATATGAGTTTGAAATAAAATGAAGAATTGTTTGTGCTCATATCTAATATTCATTAAGCAATGATTTTCTACATATGATTTCAAATGAATGTGTAAAATATCAAATGAATCTATATAAAATATGTGCATCTTCATCTTTTTTTCTCTTATGTGATATGAGAAGATGTTTGTTAATAATGAATTGTTATGATTAAATATACAAACATGGTTTATGATTCATCAAATTTTATAACATGTTTGGATGAGAAGATATGGGAAAATTTTATATAGGATAAATAAATTTCCCAATACTTATTCAAATACATGAGAAAGTTTTCCTGCAACCCATCAATGGTATGTTGTATTAAAGGCTTCTATTCAATGGAAAATTTTCTAAAAAAATATAATATCATATATGACAGGGAAACACTAGCTCATTTGATAAATATACATACTAAAATAAAATAAATGTTATTTCCTTACCCAAAATTGTTTTTGTATATTAACAAGATATTCTAAAAAATATATATCTTCCAATAGGCTTGTGGGAGTATGTTTGGAATTCGATTAGTTCAAAATTAAAAAACAATGGATAACACTATTCTTAAATTAATGTGTTTTATAATAAGAATCCTAAAATTTTTAGTATATGTGATGGTAATGAAAAATAAAAATTTCTACATCTGATTACCATTTATTAACTGGATATAACCACTATACACATCTACGATTAATGTGTCTTTTCACTAAATATACCAAAAGTGTTTAGGATATTTAATGAAATAGAAAAAATGTAAATTGTTACATTTAAGTACAAAAAAATGATATACACTATGCCTTGAAGGATTTTACACGTAATATTTAAAATTGAATTACATTTAATATCCGAAAAGAGTTTTGTGTATGGTGGTAAAGTCAAATTTAAATAGTAAAATTTAGTTACCATATTAAAGTGACTGCCACTTTATCCTACAAGTGTTTCAAAGGACTAGAATATAATAATGTCATAAGTTAATTATTTAAAGGAATAGTTTTAGGGAATAGGGTACCGAAAATGATGACGGTTAACATAGAATGAGTCTTAATTAGAAAAAATGTTGACATTTTAACATTTGATGTTGTGAACTTCAGAAGTTTTAATATTCTCAACACATTGAATAGTTAGGAAAATGATTCCTAAATTTCACAACTATTCAAACTAGATTTCTTTATAGATGTTTCATACTAAATATTTAGTGGGAATTTTTTCATATGGTAATATAGAGATGTTATGAGGATTACATATGATGGAATGTGTTAAAAAAATATAGATAGTGTAGAAAACACAAGGTTGATCTTGCAATTTATCATATATGATGTGGTAAACTGGGTCTTATGTTGGTTTTTTAAATATTCATAATGGGTTTATGAATATTAAAATATATAAAATTGAAATGAAACATCCACAATATCATTCTTTCGCATGGGTTTTAAAAATATACATATAGATATTCATTTTGTGAAGTGAAATGACAATTGACCTATGAACATATGATTTTGAGTTTATCTCTAACTTATATTCTTCCTGATGTATTATAGGGTATGGCTAAATGTTAATGTTACATTGATTTGGATTCTTTTATAGAGATACATAATAATTTAATGGTACACAAGATAAGAATAATATTCTTTGTGTGCTCTAGATGACCAACTAATTCGACTTCATGAAGTGTCGTACAGATATACTAGGGGTTCATAGATCAAATTTTTATCCCCAATACCTATGGTTGGCGAGATACATAGCATAAAAAACATTATAATTTGATTCCCTACTTACAAAAATCTATATGATGGGATAGATAATACATGGGTGGTTCGGTATGTTGTTTAACCAATCATCGGATGGAAATAAACCAAGATGATATTTTTCAACTCATACGATGAGTATGACATTTGGGCCTAAGATTGAGAAATATTATGGATGTGTGTGGCTTCACCTAGATATTATAATTCTATATAGAAAAGGGAAATAGGATGTAATTATCTATAAGGATGAATGAAATGTGATTTATTCATCTATCAGAACAATCTAAAAAATGAGAATTAATAATAGATGAGTTTTTTATATAGGGTAGACATGATCCATGTCATATGGTCACACTACTAGAAAACAGGGCTATACCCCTATTTTTTGGAATAACCCAAGGGTATAGGGTTTGGTTCAGATATATAACCATGTTTTTCAAAAAAATAGGGGTATAAGGTTTGGTTCCTGACCTATAGCCATATTTTTCCCAAAACCAAGGGTATAGGTTTTGAGTCGAAACCTATAATCATGGTTATACATGAATAATGGGTATAGGTCATTCTTATACCCATAGTATTTTAAATCATGTTTATAGCTTCTCCATGTATGTGTAAGAAAAAAACTCCAGGGGAATACCTATTACCACATTTTTAAAGTGAAATTCACGATTGAAAAAAATATAAGTAAAAAAGAATTTTTATATTGATAATCATATGGGGTATAGGGGTTAAGAACTTGGATTCTATAATTGTATTCCAAGGTTCAAATCTAATGGCAGACATATTTTTAAACTCTCTAGCCATAGTTTTAGAACCATTGGTACAAGGTTATTGACATGTCGGATGTAACGCCCCGACCCTAGTCACCCAGTGTAAAGACCCGTAAAATTCAAGGGAAATTTTTTCTTAATTTTCTTTAGAATTTTACAAGAGCGCGGTTTTAGACGGCACCTGATTCCGAGGCCCGGAGTGCCCGGAATTAATTTCCGAAGTTTGGCTCGGGTACGTTCAGTGAACGAACGAGCGGGAATTCCTAACTTTTGTTCCGGTGCTCGGAATTGAAATCCGAGGGCACCGATGAACTCGCAGCGCCGATATTCGCTTAAAGAGACCTTTTCGGGAGTTGCGTTTGTTGTGGGTTGAAAGTTAGTTTTGGGGTTTTTAGTTTGAGTTAAATAAAATTGGGTAGAACAATTTTATTATAACTTGTTAAAACCTATCAAAGGAGGTTGAAAGTGGGACCCACACCCACTTAACCTCCCTTGGGAGGATTAAGTGTGGTGGGGCCCACACGAACCCCTAATCCTTTCAAATTCTTTCAACTTGCTTAACCCCTAATTAAATGACTTGAGTTACTTTTAATTATGGGAGTTAAACCTTTTGAATTTCAAACTTTTGAAATTCTAATGTGTTATGTGATAATAAAATAAGATGTTGTCTTATTTATTTTGGGGGTTATTTGTTTGTCTTCTTGAGAGGTGGAGAGCTCTTCTTCTTCTTCAACTCTGACGAAGAACTCGAAGAACACGAAGAACGCTCAAGCTCCGACGAAGAACGACGCCTCTCTTCTTTGTCCTCCGTGTCAACGAGAGGGAACGCCGCTTCCTCCTCGGACCTTCTTCGTCGGCATACGAAGATTCGCCAACGACGTGTCTCTTCGAACGCATCCCTTCGTCATCGGATTTGACGAACGGCTACCACGACGCCCGACCTCCGCGGCGTCGTCTTCCGCGGAACGTTCACAATCTTCGAACCTTATACCCAAGGTAGGGGTTGTTGATTTCTTTTTGGTTTCCTTATTTTATTCTTGATCGTGATTTTAGCAAGTCTAACGTGTGGCTTGAGTTATCTAAAGTTGAGTTATTATTTTAACGTGAGGGGGCCGGACCGCACGAACACGGCCGAACCCCCTCCATCGTTCTTGTTTGTTCTTGCGGGCAGAAGCAAGTGGCGTGGTGCCGTCGCACCACGCGGATGATCGTGCAAATATTTTACGCGGCGCCGTCGCGCCACGCCGAGGAAGAATCTTCAAGAACGCGACGCCGTCGCGCCGCGTTGAAAAGAATCAAGGCACGACGAAGGGGCGCGGTGCCGTCGCACCGCGCTGGACGACGAACACCGCGGCCGGTTCCGGGCCACGGCGGGACGAGGAGACCGCGGCCGGTTCCGGGCCGTGGCGGAAGAGAAGACCGGCGGCCGGGCCGCCGGCGTCGGAAGCTGAAGGGGGGACCGGAATTTCCGGTCCCGTTGGAGAAAACCGGCCAGCCAGCTGGCCGGCCGGAAGCCATTAAACCGGGGGAATTAATCCCCCGACCAGCATGTAAAACCCCCCTCTTTAAGAGGGGGGCGGTTCCATGAAAAGGGGGGGGGGGGGTAGCAGCCCCCCGGTTCTCTTAATTAAACCGGCCCCCACGTGGGGGCCGTTTGTTGCAAAGGCGCGACACAAAGGCCACGCCACTTCCCAAATCAGCAGGGCTTAGCCCCCGCGTGCGGCCCCTCGCGGCGCCAGGCCGCCGCCGCCGGCCCCCGCGCCGCCCCAGGGGGGGGGGGGGGGTCGGGTCGGGTCGGCCCGGACCCGGACCCCCCGTTTCGAACCAGAATTGGTTTTTGGGCCATATCTTGAGCCTCGGACCTCCGAATGGCGAACTGTCTGCGGAAACGCGATCCTTGGATCGAGACGGTCGTTTCGGTATATTGCACTCAAGGTTTCGGTTTACTTTGAGTTCGGCCGGGTTGGTTCGGTCACGAAACCAACCGGGCCTTCGGAGCGGAAACGCTCATATCTTCAGCTACGGACGTCCGATTGACGTGCCGTCAGTCGCGTTGTGTTCCTCTTAGTGAGACGGATCTGTTGGCATACTCCGCTCGAGGTTTGGACGCAGGTGGAGTACGGTCGGGTTGGTTTTGCCTTAAAAACCAACCGGGCCCCGGAGACGAAAATGCCAATAACTCTCAGACCGGGCGTCCGATCGACGCGCCGTCTGTTGCGTTGAGTTCCTTTTGACGATACGGAACTTTTGGATACATCAACTCTGGTCTTCGTGACAGTTGATGTATCAGCCTCTCGGCTCGTGGAGCGGACCCTCCGAACGAGCTTGCTATGTGCGGGAACCCTAGTGCTGGCTGCGACTGTTACTGTGACTACTACTGCTACGACTGCTACTGTGACTGCGACGACGACAGTACAGAGATCCTATGTGGATTCGACGACGACAGTACAGAGATCCTGTGTGGATTCGACGACGACGACTACAGCACTCAGCGATCCTACATGGATCAGTGCTACAGGTCCTGTGTGGGCCCGATCCTGTGTTGGTCCTTGCGCTCAGCGGTTCTGTGTGAGCCAGCGCCTACAGGTCCTGTGTGAGCCCGATCCTGTGTGGTTCTTTGCGGGGGTTAGTTACCTATCGATCCTTCGTGGGTTTGACGACTTAGATGGATCAGTGATCATCTTTATCGTCCTTGAAAAAGTATACCTGTGTGAGCTGAATCCTATTGCTTTCCTGTGTGGATTGTGTTGTGCAATCCTGTGTGGTTTACGTTTTGCTTTCCTGTGTGGAATACGTTTACTATCCTGTGTGGACTGAGTTGTACTTGGGCTCGGAGGTTGGAGCGTATTTGAATTGATGACTTAGGTATATGTATGGGTATATACCTAAGTAGTGTCAGTTGTTACTTCGTGATTGTACTTTTCTTCGTGGTTTATCCTTTGTGGATTTGTGAGACCTTCAGGGGTCTCGGGGTCCCTACTGAGTAGCTTGTACTCACCCCTGCACGGGCTTTGCCCGCACTACGTTGTGTTGGTTGCAGACGACGGACAACGTTGACCTTAGCTGAGGCTTGCAGAGCGGGACGGTACCCGGAGGTGGACCACTGGGCGGGACGTGTACGGAGCGGACGGTGGGACCCGTGGAGCAGAGGAGCTATCTGTACCCACCCTTCAGGTGGGATTTCCAGTGGACATCTCGGAGTAGCGGCTTTTACTTCTCAGTTGCTGTTTTCCCTTTCGAGTTGTACTTTACTTTCAGTTTGGGTTTGTATACTGGCCCATTTACTTTTCAGCACTTTTAGTAGTACTCTGTTTTTGTTTAGTGTTTACTTTCCGCTTGCTTACTCTGTGGTGTTTGTTTACTTTTCTAAGGCAATGCCTTCCCTTTTTACTGGGTTTTACGCCTTGGTGCTAGTCGCCAGCCCCTGGCCTATGGAAGGCGGGCTTGTGGTAGTCACGGCACGGACCCTGAGGGCGGGTCGTGACAAATTGGTATCAGAGGAGTTCGGTTCTACCGTGAACTCTGATCTTTTCTATGTGAAGCAATAATGTTTAGCGTATTGAGTGTGGATATCAGTCCAGGGAGTCCAGTTTTGGTGCGGCGGCCGACGTATCCGTACACGAGGACCCTGACTTCTGATTTCCGACTTAATGCACGAAAACAATGATTGCGTGTGTGTTTCAAAGTTTTCTTTGTGATTACTTATATCAGCTCACCAGGTATACTGTTCTAACCGTGGCGCACCTGTTTCCTTTTCAGGATGGCCCCACGACGGCAGCCAGCTAGGGTTCCGAGAGTCGAGCGAGACGACAGCCCACCGAGCGACGAGGCCTCGGTGCAGGGCCCTTTGCCAGTAGTGGCACCGACGGTAGCATTACCCGCCGAGCCCCCGATGCTTCCAGCAGCAGCCGCTGACGATGCACGTCGCCTCGGCACACTGCATGAGTTTCTGCGCCAGCGACCGCCCAGGTTTCACGGGGAGACGGATCCCCAGGCAGCAGAGGACTGGCTGGAGGCAGTGGTTCGAGTGTTTAGACTAGTGAGGACACCAGCAGACCTCATGGTGATCCTCGCTGCGAGCCTACTACACGCAGCAGCAGGACGATGGTGGAGCTTGATGCTCCAGGTGCACGATGAGGCATCTCTACTTTGGACGGACTTTGAGAGCCTCTTCCGCTCGGAGTTCGTCCCAGCCACCCTTCGTGCGGTGCGTATCCAGGAGCTTCTACAGCTGCGGCAGGGCAGCATGACGGTCGCCCAGTACTCGGCGAGATTTACCGATCTCTCGCGCTACTCGACCGACATGGTACGAGACCCATTCTTCCGGGCCCGGACCTTCGAGCATGGTTTGAGACACGAGATCAGGGCATCGCTGATCTCCCTCAGCATACCGACTCAGACAGGAGTACTGGAGCGGGCCCTTCTGATCGAGAGCTTCCTTGCTGAGTCTACACCAGCACAGCGACCCACCGCAGGGCGGCACGTGGCAGAGTCATCTGCAGCAGGCAGTCGACGGATGACTCAGGGGTCCAGACAGACCAGACCTTCGGGCAGACGATCTCAGGGCACTGGCTCAGCAGTGCGGGGCACACAGCGCAGAGCCAGTCTTACGAGAGGCAGACAGTGCTACTCGTGCGGTGGGTAGGGCCACATGGCTCGTGACTGCCCGACCCGCCGTGCCGAGGAGCAGCAGTCAGTTGATGGACCACCGAGGCAGAGGCAGAGGGTCGACCGTGGCGGTCCGCAGGGAGGAGGCGGATGAGGCAGAGGAGCTGGACGAGCAGCCGGTGGTGGCCGACGCTATGAGGCTCTACCACCACCACCACCAGGAAGTCCACCCCGACCACAGGGAGCTGGCGGTCAGCGACAGGCATAGCTCCAGGCAGCAGAGGCCTACGACCACGGCGCACCCGAGATGATTCAAGGTACTATCTGTGTCTACTCCACCCTTGCTGCAATTCTTATAGACACAGGAGCGAGTCATTCTTTCATAGCCGCTGCCCTTGTTCGGAGCTCGGAGATTCCGACAGAGCCGTTGGCTCGATCCTTACGGCTAGAGACTCCTACGGGAGCAGACTCGACGATTACGCACTGGTGCCGGCAGTGTGAGCTTACTCTAGGAGGCGAGAGCTTCGGCTGGGATCTTCTTGTAGCAGCGTCTGGGCCTTACGACGTCATCTTGGGCATGGATTGGCTGTCTACGGTCCATGCACAGATTGACTGTTTTAGGCGCAAGGTGCGATGTGTACGCACCGACGGGAGCATGTTCACCTTCACCGGCGAGAAGGGAGCCTTTGCAGCACAGGATGGACTTCCGCGGAGGAGAGGACAGCCCATCACTCATCAGTTGGCTAGCCTCATCCTTGGAGCAGTTGACGTACGGAGTCCTGGTTTTCCTGCAATGGTGGATCAGTTTGCGGACGTTTTTCCTGACGACGTTCCAGGGCTACCTCCTCGCAGAGAGGTAGACTTTTATATTGACTTGTACCCCGGGACAGCCCCGATATCCACTCCAGCATATCGGATGGCCCCCGCCGAGCTTCGAGACCTACGGGTACAGTTGGAGGACTTGCAGGGCAAGGGGTTCATCCGACCCAGTGTTTCACCCTGGGCTTCCCCGATATTGTTCGCCAAGAAGGCGGACGGGAGCTTGCGACTTTGTGTTGACTATCGTCGCCTGAACCAGGTGACAGTGAGGAACAAGTATCCGCTACCGAGGATTGATGACCTCTTTGATCAGCTCAAGGGAGCACGGTGGTTCTCGAAGATAGACCTCAGGTCAGGCTATCATCAGCTCAGAGTCAGGGACGAGGATGTGCAGAAGACGGCCTTCAGATGTCGGTATGGCCACTATGAGTTCTTGGTTATGCCTTTAGGTGTAACCAATGCTCCAGCAGTGTTCATGGCTCTCATGAACAGGATCTTTCAGCCATACCTCGATCGGTTTGTCGTGGTCTTCATCGACGACATTCTGATTTACTCTACGACAGAGGAGGAGCACGCCTATCACTTGCGAGTTGTTCTTGACACACTCCGAGAGCACCAGCTTTATGGTAAGCTCTCGAAGTGCCAGTTCTGGATACGTGAGGTCCACTTTTTGGGACACGTTATCTCTAAGGCGGGAGTTGCAGTGGATCCCGCGAAGATTGAGGCTGTGTTAGCTTGGGAGCCACCCAGGAGCGTGACTGAGGTTCGGAGTTTCTTGGGACTAGATGGATACTATCAGAGATTCGTGCCAGACTTCTCTAGAGTTGCAGCATCACTCACAGCTTTGACAAAGAAGGGGAAACCCTTCGTGTGGTCAGACAGATGTCAGCAGAGCTTCCAGGAGCTGAGACAGAGATTGACTAGTGCACCTATCTTGAGGTTGCCTGAGGAGGGAGTAGGGTACGTAGTCTACTGCGATGCATCAGGGACCAGACTCGGATGTGTTCTGATGCAGGAGCGGGCAGTGATCGCCTATGGATCACGACAGTTGAGGCCGCATGAGCAGAACTACGCTACCCATGACCTGGAGTTAGCAGCAGTGGTCTTCGCTCTGAAGACATGGTGACATTATCTGATGGGCGAGCGCTTTACAGTCTTTTCCGATCATCAGAGTCTCAGGTATATATTCTCGCAGAAGGACCTGAACCTGAGACAGCGACGATGGCTCGAGTTCCTCCATGACTATGACTTTGAGATAGTCTATACTCCTGGGAAGGGGAACGTAGTTGCCGATGCCCTCAGCAGGAGGACGGGCATTCAGCTACTTGAGGAGGCGACGGAGCAGCTAGCCTCTTTGCAGATATCCTTCGTGGATAGAGATGGAGAAGCCTTCTTCCAGTCTCTCACAGTCACCCCTCCACTTCTGCAGCGAGTCAGGGAGGCACAGCGTGAGGACGCTGACTGTGAGACACGGCGTGCACAGATATCCTCGGGACAGGCACCCGATGGTTTCTCCCTTGGAGCAGAGCACGACATCCTTTTCAGAGGACGTACCATGGTACCAGTCGCTTTGCGAGAGGAAGTGCTGAGGGAGTTTCACACTTCTCCTTTGGCGGTACATCCTGGAGTGGCGAAGATGTACCAGGACCTCAGACGACAGCACTGGTGGCCGGGCATGAAGAAGGCAGTAGCAGAGTTTGTTTCTTGATGCCTTACCTGCCAGCAGGTGAAGGCTGAGCATCAGGTACCAGCAGGCTTGGTACAGCCCTTGGAGGTTCCGGAGTGGAAGTGGGACGGCATATCGATGGACTTCGTGACTGGAATTCCACGCACTTCCAGAGGTCACGACTCCATCTGGGTGATTGTTGACCGGCTCACCAAGTCGGAACACTTCTTACCCATCAGAGAGCAGGGCTCAGTGGAGAGCTTGGGACGTCTCTACGTTCAGGAGATTGTGCGGCTCCACGGCGTGCCATCATCTATCGTTTCCGATCGAGATTCCCGCTTTACTTCCCGGCTTTGGAAGGGGTTACAGGAGGCGTTCGGTACGCAACTACGTCTTAGCACAGCTTTTCACCCTCAGACGGATGGTCAGACGGAGAGGACCATTCAGACTCTCGAGGACATGCTCCGCGCATGTGTCCTCGACTTTGGTCGTAGCTGGGAGGACCACCTAACCTTGGTGGAGTTCGCGTACAACAATAGCTACCACTCCACCATCGGGATGGCACCGTACGAGGCGTTGTACGGCCGACCATGTAGATCTCCTTTGTGCTGGACAGACCCTGGGGAGTCAGCACTGGTGGGACCGGAGATGGTCCAGGCCACGACAGAGAAGGTCCAGGTCATCCAGGAGCGGATGAGGACAGCTCAGAGCCGGCAGAAGTCATACGCTGACAGGAGGCGGAGGCCACTGGAGTTTGAGGATGGCGACCACGTCTTCTTGCGGGTCTCACCTCGACGTGGTATTCGGAGATTTGGCCGAGGCGGCAAGTTATCTCCGCGCTTCATCGGACCTTTCCAGATTCTCAGCAGGATTGGTGAGGTGGCTTATCGCCTGGCTCTACCACCTCAGTTGCACCGGGTGCACGACGTCTTCCACGTATCCCAGCTGAGGAGATACGTGCACGACCCGACGCACATCATTGACCATGGGGAGCATGACGTTGACGATGGGGCGACTTTTACGGAGGTCCCGGTGGAGATAGAGGATCGACAGAAGCGGGTCCTGCGTGGGCGATCGATTCCTCTTGTGCGCATCAGATGGCAGCACGGGAATCTCCAGGAGATCACATGGGAGCGGGAGGCTCAGATGCGTGCTCAGTACCCTCATTTGTTTCCCTAGTTTTTGATGTATCTTTACGGGGACGTAAAGTCCTGAGGTGGGAGTAATGTAAAGACCCGTAAAATTCAAGGGAAATTTTTTCTTAATTTTTTTTAGAATTTTACAAGAGCGCGGTTTCAGACGGCACCTGATTCCGAGGCCCGGAGTGCCCGGAATTAATTTCCGAAGTTTGGCTCGGGTACGTTCAGTGAACGAACGAGCGGGAATTCCTAAATTTTGTTCCGGTGCTCGGAATTGAAATCCGAGGGCACCGATGAACTCGCAGCGCCGATATTCGCTTAAAGAGACCTTTTCGGGAGTTGCGTTTGTTGCGGGTTGAAAGTTAGTTTTGGAGTTTTTAGTTTGAGTTAAATAAAATTGTGTAGAACAATTTTATTATAACTTGTTAAAACCTATCAAAGGAGGTTGGAAGTGGGACCCACACCCACTTAACCTCCCTTGAGAGGATTAAGTGTGGTGGGGCCCACACGAACCCCTAATCCTTTCAAATTCTCTCAACTTGCTTAACCCCTAATTAAATGACTTGAGTTACTTTTAATTATGGGAGTTAAACCTTTTGAATTTCAAACTTTTGAAATTCTAATGTGTTATGTGATAATAAAATAAGATGTTGTCTTATTTATTTTGGGGGTTATTTGTTTGTCTTCTTGATAGGTGGAGAGCTCTTCTTCTTCTTCAACTCTGACGAAGAACTCGAAGAACACGAAGAACGCTCAAGCTCCGACGAAGAACGACGCCTCTCTTCTTCGTCCTCCGTGTCAATGAGAGGGAACGCCGCTTCCTCCTCGGACCTTCTTCGTCGGCATACGAAGATTCGCCAACGACGTGTCTCTTCGAACGCATCCTTTCGTCATCGGATTTGACGAACGGCTACCACGACGCCCGACCTCCGCAGCGTTGTCTTCCGCAGAACGTTCACAATCTTCGAACCTTATACCCAAGGTAGGGGTTGTTGATTTCTTTTTGGTTTCCTTATTTTATTCTTGATCGTGATTTTAGCAAGTCTAACGTGTGGCTTGAGTTATTTAAAGTTGCGTTATTATTTTAACGTGAGGGGGCCGGACCGCACGAACACGGCTGAACCCCCTCCATCGTTCTTGTTTGTTCTTGCGGGCGGAAGTAAGTGGCGTGGTGCCGTCGCACCATGCGGATGATCGTGCAAATATTTTACGCGGCGCCGTCGCGCCACGCCGAGGAAGAATCTTCAAGAACGCGACGCCGTCGTGCCGCGTTGAAAAGAATCAAGGCACGGCGAAGGGGCGCGGTGCCGTCGCACCGCGCCGGACGACGAACACCGTGGCCAGTTCCGGGCTGCGGCGGGACGAGGAGACCGCGGCCGGTTCCGGGCCGCGGCAGAAGAGAAGACCGGCGGCCGGGCCGCCGGCGTCGGAAGCCGAAGGGGGGACCGGAATTTCCGGTCCCGTTGGAGAAAACCGGACAGCCGAAAGCCATTAAACCAGGGGAATTAATCCCTCGGCCAGCATGTAAAACCCCCCTCTTTAGGAGGGGGGCGGTTCCATGAAAGGGGGGGGGGGCAGCAGCCCCCCGGTTCTCTTAATTAAACCGGCCCCCACGTGGGGGCCGTTTGATGCAAAGGCGCGGCACAAAGGCCGCGCCACTTCTCAAATCATTGGGGCTTAGCCCCCGCGTGCGGCCCCTCGCGGCGCCAGGCCGCCACGGCCCGCCACGCCGCCGCGCCGCCGCCGGCCACCGCGCCGCCCCAGGGGGGGTGGGGGGGTCGGGCCGGGTCGGCCCGAACCCGGACCCCCCCGTTTCGAACCAGAATTGGTTTTTGGGCCATATCTTGAGCCTCGGACCTCCGAATGACGAACCGTCTGCGGAAACGCGATCCTTGGATCGAGATGGTCGTTTCGGTATATCACACTCAAGGTTTCGGTTTACTTTGAGTTCGGCCAGGTTGGTTCGTTCACGAAACCAACCGGGCCTTCGGAGCGGAAACGCTCATATCTTGAGCTACGGACGTCCGATTGACGTGCCGTCAGTCGCGTTGTGTTCCTCTTAGTGAGACGGATCTTTTGGCATACTCCGCCTGAGGTTTGGACGCAGGTGGAGTACGGTCGGGTTGGTTTTGCCTTAAAAACCAACCGGGCCCCGGAGACGAAAATGCCAATAACTCTCAGACCGGGCGTCCGATCGACGCGCCGTCTGTTGCGTTGAGTTCCTTTTGACAATACGGAACTTTTGGATACATCAACTCTGGTCTTCGTGACAGTTGATGTATCAGCCTCTCGGCTCGTGGAGCGGACCCTCCGAACAAGCTTGCTATGTGCGGGAACCCTAGTGCTGGCTGCGACTGTTACTGTGACTACTACTGCTACGACTGCTACTGTGACTGCGACGACGACAGTACAGAGATCCTATGTGGATTCGACAACGACAGTACAGAGATCCTGTGTGGATTCGACGACGACGACTACAGCACTCAGCGATCCTACGTGGATCAGTGCTACAGGTCCTGTGTGGGCCCGATCCTGTGTGGGTCCTTGCGCTCAGCGGTTCTGTGTGAGCCAGCGCCTACAGGTCCTGTGTGGGCCCGATCCTGTGTGGGTCTTTGCGGGGGTTAGTTACCTATCAATCCTTCGTGGGTCCGACGACTTAGATGGATCAGTGATCATCTTTATCGTCCTTGAAGAAGTATACCTGTGTGAGCTGAATCCTATTGCTTTCCTGTGTGGATTGTGTTGTGCAATCCTGTGTGGTTTACGTTTTGCTTTCCTGTGTGGAATACGTTTACAATCCTGTGTGGACTGAGTTGTACTTGGGCTCGGAGGTTGGAGCGTATTTGAATTGATGACTTAGGTATATGTATGGGCATATACCTAAGTAGTGTCAGTTGTTACTTCGTGATTGTACTTTTCTTCGTGGTTTATCCTTTGTGGATTTTTGAGACCTTCAGGGGTCTCGGGGTCCCTACTGAGTAGCTTGTACTCACCCCTGCACGGGCTTTTCCCGCACTACGTTGTGTTGGTTGCAGACGACGGACAGCGTTGACCTTAGCTGAGGCTTGCAGAGCGGGACGGTACCCGGAGGTGGACCACTGGGCGGGACGTGTATGGAGCGGACGGCGGGACCCGTGGAGCAGATGAGCTATCTGTACCCACCCTTCAGGTGGGATTTCCAGTGGACAGCTCGGAGTAGCGGCTTTTACTTTTCAGTTGCTGTTTTCCCTTTCGAGTTGTACTTTACTTTCAGTTTGGGTTTGTATACTGGCCCATTTACTTTTCCGCACTTTTAGTAGTACTCTGTTTTTGTTTAGTGTTTACTTTCCGCTTGCTTACTCTGTGATGTTTGTTTACTTTTCTAAGGCAATGCCTTCCCTTTTTACTGGGTTTTACGCCTTGGTGCTAGTCGCCAGCCCCTGGCCTATGGAAGGCGGGCTTGGGGTAGTCACGGCACGGACCCCGAGGGCGGGTCGTGACACCCAGAGTCGGTGCATTATTACATAACATTGGAATGATCACAAGAAAGATCAAATCTCGAAAGACCGATTTGTTTAGTTGCCTTGGAAACACTAGATATATTCATAAGTCTTACATTACATCATAAAATAAAAAAATACTACAACAACATATTGTCTCCATAATCCACACTCATATCCCCACATAATATCCATGCAGGTCATTCATAATTTACTTCTTCACTACCTGGGAAAAATGAAACATAGAAAATGGGTGAGCTCAAATGCCCAGTAAGGATAACAATATAGCAAAAACTTTCATAAATAAGAATAAACATTTAAGGAAATGTATACTAAAACAAAAGCCTTTCAAACTTGAACATTCAACATAGTATGGCATAAATATAATGAAATAATTCCATTTACATATTCACATAGATATTCTACTAATCAAATAATCACATGCAAAAACAATAACCACTTTCATAATGTTGGAATGCATAATGCCAGACTATCGTAACCACATACCCAAGGCCTCGTGCCAAGACTACAAATAAGATTTTTCCAAGGCCTTGTTCCAAGACACTAGTTTGTCTCATGAGACCTACCGATGCATCGAGGAGCTATAGTGGGCTCCACCCGTCACATATTAAGTCCAATTCATTCCCATATGAAAAGGTTTAAACATAACATAAACATTCATTTTAAAACTAGCATACGAAATGTCAATACTTTCACCATAAACAATGAATGGTATAAAAATAGAACATCCACAGTTAAACATATCACAAAACCTTGAATACAACATAGAAGTTTTGTATCATAATAAATCAACTTCACATAAGCGTAAAATCCAACAAAGGATGTTGACATAGATGAAATCAAAACTCTTTTTAGAAAAATATCTCTTTTTATTTTGAAATCATTTAAGAGCCATATAAAATAAAACATTTTCTTTGAAAATATTCTTATAATCTTGTAAGGGAATCTTTGAAGATTTTATAACGGCGTAAAATTGCCGCACCCGCCGTATAAGTTAAAAAAAACATTCTTACCTTAATTCTGCTGAAAAGGTTAAAAAGGACCTTGTTTTGAAAACGAAGGAAAGATTCCTTTATAAACCACTTATAAAAGTCAAAAAGGGTATAAATGACTTTAACCCATATTATTGTAAATGGTAAAAAATTTTTGAAATACATTTTAAAGAATCATGGATGTGGATGATAAAGAGATCCCATTAGATTATTACGTATAAACAACCTCAGATAATGAAGAGATTGTGAAATAACCCTTACCTTGTACTTTTATTTGGTTGGGGTAGGTTAACCTCCTGTATAATGGTGAAATAATTTTTATTAAATTATACAAGAATCATATATATTAATATGATATCATATATGATCTTTTAACATTAATTTTTAATAATATCTTTGAATTATCGTTGTTTCAGGTGTTAGCTTACTTGTATTCTTTTATATGTTTTGTTTTGTAAGACATGTTTATAATGGATAGGTTGTATATTATTCATATCCATAATGATATCAAGTCCTTAAACATCATTTTTAAATCATCAAATGATAATTATACTTGAATGGATACGATGGAGAATGAATCTTATCGCGTTCGTGGAGACTGTAGTCCGTACGTACGCACGAGCGACAATATCATTATTTTAAAATAATATATAAATGGATGGTATATCATATATACAGAATCATTAACATGTTATATTTATTATTTACATGAGTTACATATCATTATTATACCCATCCAAATAATAATATATTGAATAACAATTACACCACGCCGTGGAGACGGTAAGCCGTACGTACGCACGTATGGTGACATGTTATTCAAACGGTGGATAGAATATTGAATATGGTTGTACCATATTTATAATAACATCATAGTTTATATATGATACTGGAGTTATTATTTTAGAATGGTAACAACAATGGAAGAATATGTGGACGAAGAAATGAACTTGGAAAAGGGTTTTGAAATCATTACCTCTTCTTCGGGTTCTTCCTTTTGATTTGATCAAAAGGGCTCCTTAGGTTGGCTTTCCGAACAAACTAAGGCCTCTAGGTTGTAGTGAGGGAAGTTGGGAGAGTATTTGGGCAGAGTTTGGCCGAACCAAAAGGCTTTGAAGGTGTGAAGAAAAGAGAAGGAGGAGTGCCCTTTTATAAGAGGGCTGAGGGAAACCTTTGGAAAAGCTAGAAATATTATTTTATAATAAATTCATATTCGGTTTCTAAAGGCTCCAAAGTTTATTATTTAAATGTTAAGGTGGGTATGGGTCGAAAAAAACTCATCCAATAGAATTTAGACAGGTTTGCTTACTTATATTAACCTTATCTTTAAGTATTAACTCTAAGTTAATTAGTTTCACTTTTACAATGTCTCTTTGTATTTTTATATAATATGGTTAATAAACTTACTATATACATCCAAGCGACCCCCAAGTGGTCCATTAATGATGAACATATCATGATATAAGTATCTTGGCCTAACCGTAGATTTTTATGAATTTAATATCAATTAATAATATAATATTTTTTTTAAGAACTCTTTTATGTCAATTTTGACACTATTCAATAGTTGATTTTTGTGGAACTCATAAAAGGTGGATTACTTCGAAAAAATTCCTTTAAATCAATCCTAATATATCATATTATCCTATAAAATTAGTTTAATTCATTAAAAGTTTCATATTATATTTATTTTGGTATTTATAATATCAATAATTTTAATTTTTCACTATTATAGTAATTAATTCATCATCATTGTGTCATAAATAAATTACATTATTTAATGTCTAAAAATTATAAATAAAATATAATTATTTAAGAAATTATTTTATCTTTCTAATGAATATTTATAATCTTAAATCCAACTTATATAACCCTAAGTAAAAATTGTTTTTCTAAAAGAAATATGCTTGTGTCATTTTTGTATTCATTTTAACCTAATTAAAATAAAATGTCCCTATCACCTACAAGTGGCACCATGGAGTCCCAAAATCGACCCAAAGATGCCTATGGTCGAAAATATATCAACCAATAAGGCTAGGACATGTTTTAGGGTAATTTAGGATTATTATAATATTATTGTTTAACCCTTATTTACCAGATTTACCCTTAACCATGGTAAATAAAATATTTACGCAGTAATTATTCAAAATGTCTAAAAATAAAAGTTACCTATTTACACAATTTGAACATCCTGATTCCAAATATGGAATCCATTTTTTGAAATTCCAAACACAGAAGTGGAAGAAATTAATTTAAAATTAATTCCCGCTGTCAAAACAAAAAGCGTGTTTTTAAGAGATAATAACTATCAAAAGATTGACACTTGTTTATGATCGGTTTAATTGTAAAATTATGTACAATGACCAACATTATATTAAATGTTAAAAATATATTCTAAATATACTTTAAAACCACTTAAATTCATAATTTATCACTATTAGTTATTTTAATTAAAAAAGTTGTTTTTAATTAAAATATAGTAATTTTCACTATTCATCAAAATATGAAAGTTATCCGAAAAGTACCAAAATTTCATCTTAGGCTAAATTTGATATTCCTAATCCAAAAAAGAAGTCCATTTTGAAATATAAAATATATATAATTTCAAAAAGTAGGTATTACAATTCATAACTGCAAGTTTGATTGGTTATGGTGTGTTAGAACTCGGTGTTGCGTACAACACACGCTATCACAATATTCAAAGAGAAGCGTATCGTATAAGCTTGGGGTGTTAAATTCTCCCCTCCTTCAAATAATTTCATCCTCGAAATTTCTAGAATACTTATCACATGAAAATACTCATGTGGTTCTTTATCATAAGTTCCTCGGGTTCCCACGTTGCCTCTCCCATCTTATGGTTTCTCCACAAAACTTTTACCAGACGCATCGTCCGATTTATCAGCACTTGTTCTCTCGTATCAATAATCTTGATGGGCTCTTCACAATAAGACAGATCGGGTTCCAGTTCTAATTCTTCATAGGTGAGTACATGCGTTGGGTCAGGCATGTATTTCCTCAACAGAGATACGTGTAACACATCGTGAACTTTGGAGAGACTTGGCGGCATTGCCAATCGGTAAGCTACAACCCCAATTCGTTCTAGAATTTCGAAAGGTCCGATGTACCTGGGACTCAATTTACCTTTCTTACCAAAACGTATGACTCCCTTCCATGGAGATACCTTCACGAAAACATGATCACCGACTTGAAATTCCAAATCCTTCCTTCGAATATCGGCATAGCTCTTCTGCCTACTTTGAGCTGCTTTGATGTGATTTTGGATTACCTTCACCTTTTCAATCGTTTCCTCCACCAGTTCTGGACCTACAAGTTTTCTTTCACCAACGTCATCCCAACAGGTTGGTGTACGACATCTCTTTCCGTATAACGCTTCATATGGTGCCATCTGAATACTCGAATGGAAGCTATTGTTATAGGAAAATTCTACCAGAGGTAAATATTGATCTCACATACCCTGAAAGTCAAGTGAGCAAGATCTCAACATGTCTTCTAAGGTCTAAATAGTCCGTTCTGATTGTCCGTCTGTCTGAGGGTGGTAAGCAGTGCTCAAATGAAGTTCAGTATCCAGGGATTTCTGAAGACTTTTCCAGAATCTTGAAGTAAAACAGGGATCACGATCAGAAACAATCAATAGGGGTACTCCATGAAGTCTCACAACTTCATTAATATATAGTCTTGATAGACGTTGCAGGGGTAGATCTTCTCTTATAGCAAGAAAATGTGCTGACTTAGTAAGACGATCAACAATAACCCATATTGCATCGTTCGTTCTAGGAGTCTTTGGTAGCCCCATGACAAAGTCCATTGTAATATTGTCCCATTTCCACTCCGGTATGGGAAGAGGTTGCATGACTCTTCCAGGCTGTTGCCTTCCAGCTTTAACTTGCTGACAAACCATACATCTTGACACAAAATCAGAAATCTCCCTCTTCATGTTGTCTCACCAAAAATGATCCTTCAAATCTCTATACATTTTGGTGCTCCCAGGGTGTATAGAGAAATTGGAACTATCAGCATCATCCAGCAATTCCCTTTTTAGATCAGGTAAATCGGGAAAACAAAGTCTCTTCCCAAATTTCAAAATTCCATCTTCATACACAAAGTCTCTCAATCTCCCATCATTCACAGCTTTAATATTCTTTTGTAATTCTTCATCATCGGTCTGAGAACACTTAATCCTTTCTAGTAAAGATGGTTTGGCAACCATTTGAAAAAGCATTGATTTTTCACCTTCCCTGGTTATACCCATGTCCATATTTACTAGATCCATGAAAATTGGATCCCTTTCAATTCTCATCATGTTCAAAACTCCATGGTCTTTTCTGCTCAAAGCATCTTCCACCTCGTTTGCTTTCCCCGGGTGGTAGTGTATCGTACAATCATAATCCTTGAGTAATTAAAGCCATCTCCTTTCCCTCATGTTGATTTCTTTTTGTGAGAAGATATACTTCAAACTCTTGTGATCAGTATAAATCTCACATTTTTCACCATAGAGGTAGTTCCTCCATATATTCAAAGCAAAGATCATAGCTGCTAACTCGACATCATGAGTTGGATAGTTTTGTTCATGAATTTTCAACTGTCGTGATGTATAGGCAATAACTCTATCATTCTGCATAAGGACACAACCAAGTCCTTTCTTTGAAGCATCACTATACATAACGAACCCATCATTCCCCGATGGTAATGTCAATATAGTAGCATTGACTAATCTTCTCTTCAGTTCTTCAAAACATTCTTCACACTCTTTTGTCCAAACAAATTTAACCCCTTTACGTGTGAGCTTCGTTAATGGGTTAGCCAATCGGGCAAAATTCTAGACGAAACGTCGATAATAACCTGCCAAACCAATAAAACTACGTACCTCAGTTATAATCACAGGTGCTGGCCATTCATGGATTGCCTTGGTCTTAGAAGGATCAACAGAGATTCCATCTTTAGAGACAATATGGCCAAGAAAAGAAATCTCCTGATGCCAGAATTCACACTTGCTAAACTTCCCATATAATTCATGCCTCCTCAGAGTATTCAAGATAAAGCGCAAGTGATTTTCATGATCTTCGTAGGTTTTGGAGTATTCTAAGATATCATCAATAAATACCACAACAAATTCATCGAGATACTCCTTGAAAACTCTATTCATCAGATCCATGAATACAGAGGGTGCATTAGTCAATCCAAAAGGCATTATAGTAAACTCGTAATGCCTGTACCTAGTTCGAAATGCTGTCTTCGGAATGTCTTCCTTCTTTACACACAACTGATGGTATCCAGATCGAAGGTCAATCTTTGAAAAGTATTGAGATCCATGTAGTTGGTCAAATAAATCATCAATACGAGGTAGGGGATACTTTTTCTTTATCGTTATAGCATTGATCTCCCTGTAGTCGATACATAACCTCATAGATCCATCTTTCTTTTTAACAAAAAGAACAGGGGCTCCCCATGGAGAAACACTAGGGAGAATAAATCCTTTATTACTCAACTCCTCTAGTTGTTTCTTTAGTTCGACTAACTCTACAGTGGCCATTCTATAAGGGGTCTTCGATATAGGCATTGATCCATGAATTAAATCAATGGAAAACTCAACTTCTCGTTCTGGAGGATGTCTAGGAAAATTTTCCGGAAATACATCTACAAATTCATTCACAACAGGTACATCCTCTATTTGAACATTCCTTTCCTCACCCACAGTCATTTCATTCTCTTCCTCCCCAACAATTGAATTATGTTGAGCTACTGGGGGTGGATCTAAATAAGAATTAGGTGGTGGCGATTCTTCTCTAAAGATAAGGTGTTCCTTATCAATATCATCAAGAATCATAACCTCTTTCTTCTTACAATAAATCTTCGCATCATAGTCCGAAAGCCAGTCCATACCAAGGATTATATCAAACTCAATCATAGGTATAACGATGAGATCAGTAGATAAAGAACATTTATGTGCTTTAATGGGGACTGATTCACAAAACTTTGTTGCAATGATACCTCCCATAGGAGTTTTAACTGACAACTCCCTTGTTAAATCAAATTGGAAATATTTTATTTTCTTAGAAAACTAGGAAGATATGAAACAATGCGATGATCCAGAATCAAATAATGCATTTTCTAAACTTGAGGAAATCATTAAATTACCTGCCACCACGTCTTTCGGAGGTTCTACCTCAGCAGTAGTGATAGCATAATCCTGGCCTTGATCCCTTGGCCTTTTCTGAGGTAAGATCTCCTGACGCTTAGGACATTCATTCGCATAATGCCCCATCTCCCGGCAATTGTAGCACTGAACGTTGGTAGCTTCCTTCTTCCCCTTACAATCACGAGCTTGGTGGCCTTTTTCACCACACTTGTAACAAACTCCCATTCTCTTCAAGAAAGTACCAGGATGTTTCTTCCCGCATTTACCACAGGATGGATATTCAACCTTTCCCTTCTTCCCCTTATTTCCATTCCTAGATTGATCATCAGGTCTCTTCTTCTCTTGCTTTGCTTTAAAGTCATAAGACTTAGAGAATTCCTTTTAGGTCTTGATAGCACATGAGACGGTGACTTCGTACGACAAAAAGGATTGTGAGACTAATGCTCGACGAATAAATGGTTTTAACCCATCAAAAAAACGATCAATATTACTTTTTGGGTTACGTATATAATCTCCAACATACCTTGCTAACCTTGTAAAATTAGCCTCATACTTTGCGACATTCTCATCCTCCTTCTGTCTCAGACTCAAGAATTGCCTTTCATTCTCTTCTCGATGGTCGCGAGGAAAGTATTTTTCTAAAAATAGATCTTTGATCTCCCTCCATTCCATATTTGATACTTTATAATCATCCTTCATGTTTTGAATCAATGACCACCAATGATCAACATCTCCAGTGAGGCGGTAAACTGCCATGATAACGTTTTCCCTTTCACTGCTCCCCAAAGCCTGAAATATTTCCTCTAGGGAATTTATCCATTGCTCAGCTAGTAAGGGATTTGTACTCCCATTTACCGTTGGTGGTTGTTTCCTCATGAATCGATCTTACATTGATCCTCCACGCTGTGGATCAGGGTGCTCCATACGGGTAAGGTTATTATTCATAACCTGAGTGAGTTGTCCCAGTATGGTGATTAGCTGATCGACACCAGTTGCATCACCAGCTCCACTATAATTATCTTGAGCAGGAGGGAAATCCCTACATGGAGGTCGTGCATTGATACAGTTTCCATTTCTTCCACTAGGCGCCATTTCTAAACAATGGCATAAACTAGATCAGTTTATGAATCAAAATACATAATCCCATACTTATAAAACACTTAACATAAATTGAACTATTTATGGATATAATCCATAATCATAAAAAATGTTTTCTTTGAGGAAGTATATACTTATAAACCCTTAATAATGATTTGTAAAGAAAATGAGAGTTATCCTAAGCATATCCCCCGGGAGTGTCGTAACCAAGAGTGCAGCAAGGCCCGTTGTCGTGCACCAGTTCTCGTTCGAGTCTAGCTCAAAGCGGTGTTTTCGGGTTTTACCCCTAGGTACATCTGTGCCAGAGCCGCCTCTACCTGCTTGTATCCAGACAGGGATGTATTGCTCGGAAAACTCACAAAATCTCTACAATACCAAAATTCTAGGAAGTTATTCTATACTAATCCTCAAAGTTCATCTTAGGTCTACGTGCTCTAATCAGAGTTTATCTAAATCTAGCTTCCAAGGTTTGTACTAAACATCCTCTGATACCAACTGTAACTCCCCGACCCTAGTCACCCAGAGTCGGTGCATTATTACATAACATTGGCATGATCACAAGAAAGATCAAATCTCGAAAGACCGATTGGTTTCGTAGCCTTGGAAACACTAGATATATTCATAAGTCTTACATTACATCATAAAATGAAAAACTACTACAACAACATATTGTCTCCATAATCCACACTCATATCCCCACATAATATCCCTGCAAGTCATTCATAATTTACTTCTTCACTTCCTGGAAAAAATGAAACATAGAAAAGGGGTGGGCTCAAATGCCCAGTAAGGATAACAATATAGCGGTAACTTTAATAAATAAGAATAAACATTTAAGGAAATGTATACTAAAACAAAAGCCTTTCAAAATCGAACTTTCAACATACTATGGCATAAATATAATGAAATAATTCCATTTACTTATTCACAGGGATATTCTACTAATCAAATAATCACATGCAAAAACAATAACCACTTTCATAATGTTGGAATGCATAATTCCAGACTATCGTAACCACATAGCCAAGGCCTCGTGCCAAGACTACAAATAAGATTTTGCCAAGGCCTTGTTCCAAGACACTAGTTTGTCTCATGAGACCTACCGATGCGTCGTGGAGCTATATCGGGCTCCACCCCTCACATATTAAGTCCAATGCATTCCCATATGAAAAGGTTTAAACATAACATAAACATTCGTATTAAAACTAGCATACGAAATGTCAATACATTCACCATAAACTATGAATGGTATAAAAATAGCACATCCACAGTCAAAAATATCACAAAACCTTCAATACAACATAGATGTTTTGTATCATAATAAATCAACTTCACATAAGCGTAAAATCCAACAAAGGATGTAGACATAGATGAAATCAAAACCCTTTTTAGATAAATATCTCTTTTTATTTTGAAATAATTTAAGAGCCATATAAAACAAAACATTTTCTTTGAAAATATTCTTATAATCTTGTAAGGGAAGCTTTGAAGATTTTATAACGGCGGAAAATAGCCGCACCCGCCGTATAAGTTAAAAAAACATTCTTACCTTAATTCTGCCGAAAAGGTTAAAAAGGACCTTGTTTTGAAAACGATGGAAAGATTCCTTTATAAACCACTTATAAAAGTAAAAAAGGGTATAAATGACTTTAACCCAAATTATTGTAAATAGTAAAAATGTTTTGAAATACATTTTAAAGAAACATGGATGTGGATGATAAAGCGATCCTAGTAGATTATTACATATAAACAACCTCAGATAATGAAGAGATTGGGAAATAACCCTTACCTTGTACTTTTCCTTGGTTGGGGTAGGTTAACCTCCTGTATAACGGTGAAATAATTTTTATTAAATTATACAAGAATCATATATATTAATATGATATCATATATGATCTTTTAACATTGATTTGTTAATAATATCTTTGAATTATCGTTGTTTCGGGTGTTAACTTACTTGTTTTCTTTTATATGTTTTGTTACGTAAGACATGTTTATAATGGATAGGTTGTATATTATTCATATCCAGAATGATATCAAGTCCTTAAACATCATTTTTAAATCATCAAATGATAATTATACTTGAATGGATACGATGGAGAATGAATCTTATCGCGTTCGTGGAGACGGTAGTCCGTACGTACACACGAACGACAATATCATTCTTTTAAAATAATATATAAATGGATGGTATATCATATATACAGAATCATTAACATGTTATATTTATTATTTACATGAGTTACGTATCATTATTATACCCATCCAAATAATAATATATTGAATAACAATTACACCACGACGTGGAGACGGTAAGCCGTACGTACGCACGTATGGTGACATGTTATTCAAAGGGTGGATAGAATACTGAATATGGTTGTACCATATTTATAATAACATCACAGTTTATATATTATACTGGAGTTATTATTTTAGAATTTTGTAAACAATGGAAGAAGAAGTGGAATAAGAAATGAACTTGGAAAAGGGTGGTGAAATCATTACCTCTTCTTCGGGTTCTTCCTTTTGATTTGATCAAAAGGGATCCATAGGTTGGATTTCTGATCTTACAAAGGCCACTAGGTTGTAGTGAGGGAAGTTGGGAGAGTATTTGGGCAGAGTTTGGCCGAACCAAAAGGCTTTGAAGGTGTGAATAAAAGAGGAGGAGGAGTGCCCTTTTATAAGAGGGGTGAGGGGCACCTTTGGAAAAGCTAGAAATATTATTTTATAATAAATTAATATTCGGTTTCTAAAGGCTCAAAAGTTGATTATTTAAATTTTAAGGTGGGTATGGGTCGAAAACAACTCATACAATAGAATTTATACAGGTTTGGGTACTTATATTAACCTTATCATTAAGTATTAACTCTAAGTTAATTAGTTTCACTTTTACAATGTCTCTTTGTATTTTTATATAATATGGTTAATAAACTTACTATATACATCCAAGATACACCCAAGTGGTCCATTAATGATGAACCTATCATTATATAAGTCTTTTGGCCGAACCTTAGATTTTTAGGAATTTAATATCAATTAATAATATAATATTTGTTTTAAGAACTCTTTTATGTCAATTTTGACACTATTCAATAGTTGATTTTTGTGAAACTCATAACAGATTTATTACATCGAAAAACATAAATTACATCAATCCTAATATATCATATTATCCTATAAAATTAGTTTAATTCATTAAAAGTTTCATATTATATTTATTTGGGTATTTATAATATCAATAATTTTAATTTTTCACTATTATAGTAATTAATTCATCATCATTGTGTCATAAATAAATTAAATTCTTTAATGTCTAAAAATTATAAATAAAATATAATTATTTAGGAAATCTTTTTATCTTTCTAATTAATATTTATAATCTAAAACCAACTTATATAAACCTATGTAAAAATTGTTTTGCTAAAAGATATATGCTTGTGTCATTTTTGTATTCATTTTAACCTAATTAAAATAAAATTTCCCTATCACCTACAAGTGGCACCATGGGGTCCCAAAATCGACCCAAAGATGCCTATGGTCGAAACTTTATCAACCAATAAGTCTAGGACACGTTTTAGGGTAATTTAGTATTATTATAATATTATTTTTTAACCCTTATTTACCGGATTTACCCTTAACCATGGTAAATAAAATATTTAGTGCAGTAATTATTCAAAATGTCTAAAAATAAAAGTTACCTATTTACAAAATTTTAACATCCTGATACCAAATATGGAATCCATTTTTCTAAATTCAAAACACAGAAGTGGCAGAAATTAATTTAAAATTATTTCCCGCTGTCAAAACAAAAAGCGTGTTTTTAAGAGATAATAACTATCAAAAGATTGAGACTTGTTTATGTTCGGTTTAATTGTAAAATTATGTCCAATAACCAAAATTATATTAAATGGTAAAAATAAATTCTAAATATACTTTAAAACCACTCAAATTCATAATTTATCACTATTAATTATTTTGATTAAAAAATTTGTTTTTTATTAAAATTTATTAATTTTCACTATTCATCAAAATATGAATGTTTTCCGAAAAGTACCAAAATTTCATCTTAGGCTAAATTTGATATTCCGAATCCAAAAATGAAGTCCATTTTGAAATATAAAATATATATAATTTCAAAAAGTAGGTATTACTATTCATAATGGCTAGTTTGATTGGTTATGGTGTGTTAGAACTCGGTGTTGCGTACAACACACGCTATCACATTATTCAAAGAGAAGCGTACCATATAAGCTTGGAGTGTTAAATCAGAAAATTTCCCATACAGATTTTTGCAAGATTCAAAACCATGAAAATATAATTTTTAAACCATGAGTAGAGCTCAGATATATACTAACTACTTATGCTCCCATGGTTTTCTAAAACATACATATAACCCATACCAATGGTTCCAAACTATTGGTATATGGTAATTTTCTAGTATTGTCACTCAAAGACTTGAAAAAATGTAAATTAATAGAATTCATGTTTTTATATGATTCGAAATTTTGGACATAGGTTTAGAGATACATGTGTTTGATAGAGATTATAGAAGATTCCATTTTATCTAGAGTAGCATTGATGCTCTTCCAGAGGTCTCTCTTTTCTTATATATATGGATCCATACATTCTTATTTGTGGTCAACTCTATAAATTCTCTTGGGTTAACACATTATGGTTGAATGAATGAGGACTGAGCTTGACTTGTGCAGCTACTCTTAATGATTTTTTGAGTTAATAATTATATTTTTAGGATGATTATTCACAAGGTATTTCATAGGGTATGATATAAAGTGATGTTAATGATAGTTATCCAAATCTGCTTTATAATATAGTAAAAATTAGTTTTTGATATGGTGTCATAGGTTATTGTATATGACACGATATAAGGTGAAATTACACAATGTATTACATGCATTGTGGAAAGTAGGATATTAAAGGAGATATGTTCTAATTCAATATTAAAATATGATAAATTTAATGTTTTATGTCGGAGTTGGTGTCCTAGGAAAAACTATTTATACATTGATTACATAAATATTCAATATATTGAATATTAATAAAACATTTTATCTTATATTTCTTAGTGTTCTTCATGACATTAATGTAATAATTTCATAGAGTATACATTACACTGATAAGTTAATAGTTGTTCTTTACTATGATGAGAAACCTGATGTGCTATGATACTATTCTTAAATAATGATCTATCATTCAATAATATACTATGATGGGATACATAGTACATAGACTATCAAGTGCAATTACTCGTATGAAAATGAGCCTTCCTATCATGAAGTTTTCACTTAGGAAGCTCTTTGATGGAATTTTATGAGAAATGACCTACCAGTATGAATTTCTCATTTTTTTGGTGTCATTAGATATTCCTATCTACGATCGTGTGTGATGGTCCATAGAGATTGATATTATTATTATGGATTGTTACAACACGCATACATAGATGTATTTCACAAAAAATGATTATTACAGTTCATGTTGACATTGGAAATATTGGGATCATCACGAGTGTCATGTCCTTAATGAATAAGTCATGGAAATAATTTTTCCTTACATCATTACGGTAGTTGATATATCACCCCATTGATTAGAATATAACCCTCACTTTAAATTCTATGGCCATGGTGTAACGCTGTGTTTATTTCAGATAGTCAAAGAAATGCACATCGAGCATATACGTTGGTGACACTGATGTGAAACCTACATGATGGGATATTATGAAAAATTGATTATATTAAATCGTGAGAGTTCATATGTGGTTGTCTATGTTGAGAAATTATGTTATTTCTCTTGGGCGCCTTAACCCATTGCTTGATAGTAATCTTGGAATTTAGGAAAGCCCACCAAATGCTAACTAGAAATAATCATCGAGGGTCACACACAAAGTGTTTCCATTGATATCAATTAAATTATATTTTAGATTAATTAATCAAATAAATATTAATCTCATGTATGAGGAATAATTTTATATAAGCTATATTGATCATATAAATTATGTACATATTTATTCCCCAGCATGTGAATAAAATATTTATTTTATTTATTTAATATTTTAATAAATATTTATTCTCTGTATTGTGAATAAAATATTTATTTAGGAATAAAATATTTATTTGGTTATTAAATAAATGATGGAAGAGTTTGAACAGATGAAGACTGAGTCTGGTGACAACTATTCATTAATAAGATTGTTATGTAATATTTATTTGCGAGCAAGTTGGCATGCTAAAAAATATAGTAACAATATAATTATAATTATGTGGAATGGGGTTTATAAATTGTAATTAATGTTACTTAATGGAGGGTATGAAATTAAATATTATTTCAACTTAAATCGTAACTCCGTAAATAGATGGTTATGCCTATTGGGTAGTGTATCCAAAAATTTATAATAGAGAATTGTTTTACACAACTAATTCTCTATCAACTCATATTCTCTATCACTCTTTTGAAAGATTATTTTAAGAGATATTTCCTTGTGACTCGAGAATGAGCGATCAATAATTAACAAGAGAAGAAATTTGACTCGCCATGCTAGCACCCATAGACTGGGTGGTATTATTCATAGATCTTAATAGCACTAGTGAATCACAACTAGAGGTAATCTATACATGGATTCTCATAGTGAACCAAAGGTAATATGAGATGGTAATTTGGTATGATCAACATTCACCAATGAAGAAAGACCATAAGCCTAGGTATTTTTTCTTAATATATTAAATACATAAATTAAAAATTTAACATGAAAGATACAATCATTTAGTTTCATGCAATGATTTTTAAAATAAATTTTAATATATCACCCACCAACACATAATTCATCTATGCTAGGAACCATCATTTTATATTTTCTTCCATGAAAAAATTGGTTTCACACATTGGGTATATTATTCCTTATGTGTTGGACACCCGAAATAGTCTCTACCTTTTCTATCATTTACAAAAAAAATTCAAAATATGAAATGGTAAGGGATTAAATGCCCATGATGAATTTAAATTTTCATACACCATACATGATATTTATTCATGTGCTTTGACAGAAGAATAAATGAGAACGTAATAAAATTTCATCCTAAATTTCATATTTAAACTACTAACATGTTCTGATAGTATGTTGGTGTGCCTCCGCATGCTCGGCCAATACTACCTTATTTGATGCTCCCTTTCGAATTTCTCATATTCATTGTGGGATGATAACACATCATGGGAGTTGGTGGATCTCACTTGAATGTTGAGTGATTTAGGAAAAACTTGTTGATACACTATAGAGGTGGGGATATTTTTTTCACTTTGTGGCCTATCTCAAACTCATCAGATTAATGATATCAAGATTTTATGGAGTTGATATTTAGTATATGGTGTAGAAGATTTATAGTATTTCTTCATTACAATTTCATATTTTTGTTTCATATATCATTAATGGGATATCCTATAAATATGTTTTTAATTCACTTTTCCATGTTATGATAATTTCTTTAAGACTCTAACAAAACCCTTCATATAGCACCTAAAAAATTCGTGAAATAATAATTGATTTAATAAATGAATGGATATGGTTTATGTTAATCTCAAATGATGATGGAGATACTGAGAATATTAGAAATAGAAATTATAGTGCTAAAGACAATTGATTCAGCATATTAGAGGATGAATATTTTATTTAAAAATAGAATAATATTAACTAATTTTTGATTAACTAATAAATATGTAACTTTGTTTCTTGTATTCCTGTTGAGGTATATTCCATAGATGGGTTTGTTGGGTGTCTTCTGTGATGATAAATAATGATGGTTTTCAGGACATGTATATTCTATTATTGTGGTTGTGTGTAATATATTCTATATTTTTATTATTTCATACACCTCAAGTCTTGTGTCGGTAAAGAAAGAAACACATAAATGTTTTGGTGTGTTTTCCTCAACATTCAATATGGTGAGGTAATAGATAGATGACTTCTCCCTCTCCATTGCTCTCATATTTTCTATATATTAGGCTATAATTGGTTATAGTATATGGTTTCTTTTTACTCAAGATTTGATGGATCACGATTTTACTATTGATCTGTTTATAGGTTGTAACACCATGAGTTATAGCACATGCTTGTATCTGGTTGTGGTGTCTATGAATTCTCATAGGTGTGAGTGCTTGGTTTTTGATGAATTAAGGTATAATTCATTTACACAGGCTGTAGTGTCTTCTTTACAAATACATGATTACTGATGGGGATAGTGATGATGAGGTGTCTAGCAGAATAAGAAAAAGAATGTACATGATATGATTGCATGATGTACATGATGAATTATGGGAACGATGAACATAGGATGTGAGGTGATGGGGTGTGAGAGTGAAAACCCATTTGGAAAAGTGAAAAAATGTTACCTATACATATATATGACTTTCATAAAAATTTTATTTCTTATATTCTTTAATTGGTGAGTGATCTATTTTGAGGATAGGGAATGTAACATTACCAGATTTGGTGAGGTTCTAGTTTCATTTTCTCATTACCTAGGTTTTATTATGGTTCTTTCACATTTTTTCATGAGGGGTTTTATGGAGGATATTACTTAATATACATGTTTCTCTCACCATATGTATATATGAACTATTTTTCAAGTAATTGATAGTTTTTTGGTCATAGATTTGGGCATTACTAGATTTACAGTTGTTTGGGAGTTATTGGAGTTTTATAGTCATTGGTGGGAATTTCCAATTCGGTACCATTAGTTGTTTCAGTTTTTTATGAAATTACATTATATATTGGGATTTACTATTAATTTATGGAATTTACAACTCATTACACTATTTTTATAATTTTAATGTATGAAAACATCATAATGATGTTCAAGGTAACATGATTTGGGGATAATTTTTAATTCCAAAATAAAATTTCCACATTGTTGTAGTGTGGGAATGAGATAGACATAATCAAGTGACAAAAAATAATTATTAATATCTAATATGTAAACACCTTTTCAATTTGGAATAAATTATAATAAAACCATTTATATAAGGAAAAAATATCATGTTTTTGGTAAGAAATATGAAAACATAGAAATTCCAAGATAAAACCTCTAGATGAAGATCCACAAAAACACTTTTTAGTTAGTAATTTGGAAACACATGTAGATAAACATATATTAGAAATTTGTCTTCAAAATAGATCAAATAAAATTTCTTATAAAATGAATTATATTACATGAAGTGGTTATTAAATGTTACTTATGGAAATAAAAAACACCACCACATTTTCTATATAGAAATTACATTTTAATTTTTAAATGCATGTTGAAAACAAGTTATGGGATTGCTTATTGAAAAATATTTATTGAATCAAAACACACAGCACTTTTCATAAAAAATATAAATTTTCATTGGTTAACTCTTATTGATTTTTTATGGAACTAATCAATTTTTATTGTTATTTTTGCATGAGTGATTTCAAATTAAAATTTTTGGTAATTTCTTCTAATTTTATTTTCAAAATTCAAAATAGATTTCTTTATTATCAAATTTAGATTTATTTTTAGAAAATATTGTTGAAAATTATTTATTTCATATTTCACTTTTAATTAATGATTTAGTATATATGTTTCCAAATTTCTTATTAAACATGTGTTTCTTTGGAATTTATGTGTATTTTCCTTGAACCAAAAAACACAATGAAATTATATCAATATAATTAATAATAAGAATAACAAAATATAATTAACATTTAAATTTTGTAATAATATATTATAAAGCCTTACATTCATCTTATTCCCTTTATTTTTGATTTTTACATGGTTTAAGGATGTTTTGATGCGCAAATAGATAGAGGAATTATTTTCCACTATCTTCCCCCAATAATAAGACTATTTTATATTTAACTCTACCATATCCGATGCAACTATGGGACCCGCATGCTCAGTGCATGACTTTCTCCTTCCATCATGCTTCTATATCACTATAGCATGCACTCCCACCTCTAGGATAAGATTCATTGTTCGGGACTTTTATATATGATAGGGAAGTGAGGCAAGCTCATATCTAGTACTAAATGTACCCATGTTTCCCCTAAAGGGAGCTTGAGAAGTGTTATTGCTTTATACATGGATGCTCGTGATGATTCCTGGTGGTGAAAAATGAAATTTCTTATTAGTTTTTTTAATCACTTCACATGTTAACACCCAGTTATTTTCATGAAAATGTAGAAATGGTTTCTCTTAGATGAACCATACATTATTTTACACTTATAAATATCTCAATTGATGTAACAAAAATTCCAATGAAATTCATGATGGTACTGGAAAAATTTATCAGGTACATCCAAAAGTGGATAACTTGTATTAAAAAGATGATGTTTGTAAAAATATAAATATATAACATAAATAAATGAATTTTTTTACAATTTAATGTCGAAAAAATTATTATTTTATCAATGAAATATCAGTATGTAAAATTTATCATCATCTCAATTTTTAATTTTCTTTTCAGAGACCTGTTCATCTCTTATTTTCTAAATATTGTAAAATTATAAAAAATTGAAACATTGAATATTTCTATGATTAATACATATATATTTTTCTATGTTGTGGTTTCATTAAAAAATGTGGATGGAATGAAGGAAACCACAATTTTATTTAAAGGGTGCTATAGGTGTTAATTGTGGTTTTTGGATCTCTCAATGATCAGATGAAACACTCTGTGTGACTGACACTAATGTTTGAGGAGAAGAATAGAGTTCAAATATTATATATGGATCTGAGAAACATGGGGAGTAGGTGTGAAGATCCTTCATGCTTTCTTGTGGTCAACATTGATCTTTATTCCTTTTTATTGTATCTTACAAACTTTCACTAAGTCTATGACTATCTTCATGTTCCATACCTCCAATAACAAGGACCATCCACTCGATAATAATGGTTGGTGAACCTTGTAAAGGTATATTATGTTTTTTTGTTGTTCTTTCTTGCTTACTATCTCTTATCATTAATTATTTGACAGATTTTTTGATCTCATTCATTAACTAACATGAGAAAAAATCTGTTTTTGTGTTACAAGGAATGTTTTAGGGATTAATGATTAAACCCCTGATAAGAATATACCTAAAAATTTCCATAAAATAGAATATATGAATTGTAAAGGAAAAAATATCTATATTTCCATTCAGGAGAAGAATAATTGATTCATAAATAATAGTAGGAGAATAAGATTCATAGATAAGATAAGGTGCATGCAAAATCCCCTAGAATACCATTTACGATGAGGCCATGTCGAACATCACTTGGTCGACACCCTTTCTACAACCAAGAAGAATTCTCCTAAATGAATCACAAACCTCCCTAATGTTGCCTCTTATTTAATAAGTATACAACTCTTATCAAAACATCCCAAAAAAAATCTAGAAAATGAAAAAACAACCACTAGTATTTCAAATTCCTCATACTCATACAAAATAACTCATATCATTACAGAAATGACATACCAGGATACTGCTCTCATACACCCATATCTAGCCAGTTCTAGTTATACCACACGTGATAGTATACACAATTTACCCTATGCTAAATAACCATATTTTTCTCAAGGTGAAAATATAAAAAAAACATGGATCCCTAATTTTATGAGCAAACAATCTTCTAGAATATTGCAACAACCTATTTTCTAGTGAGATTGGTATAAGGTATCTCCCACCATCAACCTCAAAAAACTCGTTTCATTCTATTTCAATCCCATGTCAATGCATTTAATAGAATCTCTTTTTTAATTATGAGAA
Organism: Viscum album; assembly: GCA_963277665.1. Taxonomy (NCBI): domain Eukaryota; kingdom Viridiplantae; phylum Streptophyta; class Magnoliopsida; order Santalales; family Viscaceae; genus Viscum; species Viscum album. The sequence goes on along the minus strand of OY728133.1, from coordinate 373,010,278 downwards.
ATTACATTTAATTATGTGACAGGGTATAGTATTGTGTCATGTAATTTCTAGGGATGGTATCCAGGTTGATAAATCAAAAGTTGGCATTATTTATTCCCTAACATTCCCCAGAAATGTATGGGATGTGTCGTATTTCCTAATACATATTTGATTTTACCATTTTTTCATTCGTAAATTTAGTAATTAAGATTGCACTCCCCCACTCCCAAATGCTCCAAAAAGAAAAAAAAACTTTTTTAAGATAAATAATGTGAGGATGCTTTAAATAAATTAAAATGGAGTATCCCATCACCCCCAATAATCCAACCACCTCTGTGGGATTTACTATTTTATCTTATGTGTGATGCCTCGAACTATACATTTGTGTAGTCTTATCAAAAAGGGTTTCTTCAGATCCAAATTTCATTACCAATACCTCATGTAAGTTGGATCCTTTTCAAGGAAACTACACCATAACTGAAAATGAATTCCTTTCCATTGTGTTTTCCTCGGATAAATTTAGGTCATACCTTTTAGGGTCCAATGATTGTGTGTTCTCAAAACATGCATCCCTTTGGTATATCCAAATAAAACTAGAATCCAAATCATGTCTCATTCAATGGATTAACATCATTCAAAAATTCAATCTAGATATTAGAGATAAAAATGGAGCAGAGAATGTGATGGCAAACCATATTAGTAGGATCATCCAATCGTCTAATATTGGCTCATCCCTTTTATTCCTATAAATGACATGTTTCCTGATGAGCAATTGTACCGAGTGCAAGATGCTATTACTTGGTATGTTGACGTTATAAATTATTTTTTCGCATCCTCAATTCATACTGATATGATAAAAAATCAGGCCGACCATCTAAAACATGAGTCTCGTTGGTACATTTGTGATGAACCCTACTATTGGTGCACATTTAGTGATCAATTACTCAAGAGTTTTGTCACATAACATGAGTTTCAGTACTTCGATAGGTTCTGCCACACTCTTCCTTGTGGGGGCCACTTTGGCCCCTAGTGGACTACTCGCAAGGTCCTAAATTCTGGTATCTTTTGGCCATCATTATTTTTGGGTGACCATTATTTACAAATTTTTTTCCTCACTTTCGAAGAATAGGGAATTTTTATAAAAGAAATGAAATTCCACATCAACCCTTGATCTTCCATGACAGTTTTTATGTTTGGGGCTTTAAATTTATGGGACCGTTCCCCAATTAATTTGGTAACTTGTATATTATTCTATTATTTTATTATGTTTCAAATGGGTACAATCATGCACCACAATGTCTGATGATTCCATGACTGTTGTGAAATTTTTGGGAACCCGATTTTTTTATAGGTTTGGATTACCTAGGTTAATCATTAGGGGCCCGGGTTCTCATTTCCCTAACATAACAATTCAATTTATTATTTTTTCGGTATGGGGTCATGCATCGAGTGTCTACTGCATATCACCCAGAGAACGATGGTCAATCCAAGGTTTTAATTATACAGGTAAAATATATTCTTTAAATAATGGTTCAACCCAATAGAAATGATTGGAGTCTTAGACTTGATGATTGATTATGGGATTACCGTACTACTTCCAAAACTACCACTGGCTTGTCACCACATAGAATAGTGTTTGGGAAGAGTATTCATCTCCCTATTGAGATAGAGCACTAGGCCTACTAAGATATAAAACAATGAAACTCTAATCTTTCTAATGTATGTGCCCAATGGCTGTTTAATATTAAAGAGATAGAGGAAATGTGTAGAGATTAATTTGAGAACTACAAGGTTTTTAAGGAGAACACCAAGGATTCCCATGAACATATCTTCATTCATTTTCAATTCAATGTTGGGAAGAAGGTCCTCCTTTAGAATCCAAGGATGAAGTTTAACCCAGGTAAGAATTATTCGCATTTGATTGACCTATACACCATTACTAAAGTTTACCCATTTGTGTTGTCTAGGTTCCAAATGATGAAACCAATCTAACCATACTATCAATGGGAAGTGGCTCAAACACTTCCATGAAGATCTTCTGGAGTCACAAATGGAGGAACTCTATGTTCAAGATGAAATATATGAAATAAACAAACTAGTTTTTATCCTTCCATCCAACATTCTCATTTATTTCAGTGTGGAAAATCTAAACTATAGGTGAGGGTGGCACATTCCTGGGTTAGTTAGGAATTTTCATCATCTTTTTTCTTTTTCTCTATTTAGCTTTCTGAATAGTATTGTTACATTCCCCCACCCAACCACATAAATTTTATGCCAGAATTTTGTTTTTTATTCCCAGCTTAACATCGAATGTTATGCATGTATAATCATGGACGTTATTGAAATTTCATTAGCGATATTCATATTTCATGTTGTTTTAACATTCGAAAAAAATGAGGAATTGTGCATTTCATCAAGAATTCAATATTGTTGTCTGAAATTATTTTTGAAATTTGGTTCATTGTCAATGATATAAATGTTTGTGTCATTTTAAAACCTTGTAGAATAATGGTACCCTTTTCATGATTATTTGAAGGTAAAATTGTATCACTTAATTTCTCTTCACTCCTTTATACCCAACGATGAAGTGTGAAAATTTCAAACATAATAGAAGGTAAATATACGTTAGGTTAATTTTTCTCTAGTTTCAAAAATTATTTTTTGATAAGTTAATTCCTTATCCCATCTATTTCATTAGTATACCAGATTGACCTATGTGTGTGTACCTATTATCTGACTGTTTTCTTCCCTAAAAACCCCAAAATAAAATCCAAAACCAAATAAAATTAACATTTAGGGGAGTGATGGAATGTAAATAATATAAGTATATCTTGGATGAAAGCATATGGTTTGACTTCTGGGAATACATAAGTAAGTGGTTCTGGAAATTTATTTTAAAGGAAGTAGGGAAGGTTTTGTGGAATAAATCATTATAGTTGGTAATTTTTAAAATAACTTATATTTACTAAATAGAAAGTTAATGGAATACAATGAAATGGTTGGAACCCATAGATGTGGATAATTGGTGACATGATAACTTTTGAATTGTTTTCTTTTATTTTTATCATGCATCTCTTGAAATTTCATTATGATACTATTTTTGAGACATCTTTTTTCATGATTAGTGAGAATAACTCCTTGGTGTGATTTTTCCATTGATCACATTTGAATCAAGAATAATATATTCATTGAATGTTAAATATTTATAAATTTTTGAATATTTTCATGCATAATATTATGAAATATAACTTTTACTAGGAGTGAAAATGTTTAGGTTTGGGGGTGTGATCACACTGTGATTCACTGTTTCTTTTTCACCCTTACACAACAATGATAAACTAGTTTAGTATTAAAAATACAAAAATAAAAAAAAATTAACTTCATATTTGATTATATTATTTATTATATCAGATTTTAAATGAGAAATGTTACATGTTTTTATAGTTACATTGTACTTATAGGTGATTTGAAGGTATGTTGACAAAGTTCAAGAAAAACAGGCCAAACTGCGGAGGATCCAAGCACACCAGTGGACTCAACCACACAGTTTTACTAATAAGTGAGTCCAATTGTGCTGAGATTTTGTGGGATGATCTAAAAATAAGTGTTATACGAATCTTATTAAGATACCCAAGAACATTTCATCCATTATTGGTCCCATCCAAACTGATCTTTCCAAACCACCAAATCTACATGAAGTCAAAAGTTATGTAAAGTTATATGAATATATCTTGAGTTTTGTTAACCAAAATGGTGCCAAATTTTCATTTTAGATAGTAATGAGGTGTGGACATAACGTGTAAAATTTTTAAAAATCTATTTATGAATTTATGTAGGTCTAAAATAATGTTTCAATTAGTTTTATGAATTATGTGTTCCAAAAACCACCATCCAATTTTCCTATAAAATGGATCCTTGGACACCCCATTTGTATGTTCATATAGGATAAAAATATCTTCTATTTTGGAGACCCCATGTATTGCTATACTCATACAATAAGTTATTTAGGCCAATATCTTCATAGGGGGGGTCAAAGATGAAGGTGAAGTTGCACCTGAGCATCCTCCTCCTCTTGATGGAACTATAAACAGTGGATGATCATTTCAAGGGAGCTACAGATACTTGGGATGGAGTTCCAAAACTTGTTCTTATACTGGTGTGGTTTAATTTGTGTGTTAAATATTTAAATTATGTTTAATCTTTATTATATCCTCCTCTGAATACATTTATTTTTTTATAATTAAGTGAAACACCTTTTATTTCAACACCGATTGGGTTGAAATTTCATGATGGAATCATTGGTTTTTCCAATTGGAAAATACTTGAATACTTTTATCTCACAAACAATAATGATAATTCAGTATGATGTGGTATCAATTTTTCTATTCTTGCGGTTCAAACCATGACATAATGATTATTGTTTCAAGGTTTTATTCTTTGTGAATCATTTTAAGGGTCAAGAGGGGAATCAAGATAATGAAAACCCTAAACCAAAGTATTTTATTAATAAAAATTAAATTTTTAGAACAAATGACTATATAATATGTGTAGGGAACAAAAAATGACCCCTTCTCTCATAATAAATAAAACACCACCTTTATTTATCAACTATTAAAATCTTTAAATCATGTTAGTTTCTTGAAACTGTTTTCTAAACCACCCCCACCATTTTAGAATTTTTTATTAAAGATTCATACTCTGAACCTATCAAAATTCCTTTTGGGATGGACTAGTATCTTCCCTACATTATTAATCATCTTTAAATACATAATCAATTTGGCATTCCATGATAATTCATTCAAAATTTGGCACTATTTTCTTGGAGTGCTTCAGTTTTTAGCGAGCATTTTTATAAAAATATTATTAATTTTGTAAATATATTTTTTATTTCCATCATTAATTTTTAGTTCATTTATAAAATATGCCGATTTTTTAGGTTCAATGGAAGGAAAATTATACTCATGGAGATTTAATATCTTTTTAACCTAAATAGGAGAGGATCATATGTCAGCGACACTGTGACGCATAAGAAAACCCTTTGAAGGAGGTCCCTTTACATATTGAACTTCTTTTTGACCCTTATTTTTATATTGGGAACATCATCAAAATAGAACTAAACTTACATAATATGACTGAAAAAACTGAACATTAAAATAAATAACCTCACATAATATTGATATCCAACCCACATATAATCAATTTCAAGGTGAGGCACCCAATTTTAAACTAATTTTTTTTAATTAACATATTTCCAATATTTCTTGGACTTTCTAGAGAAGATCCACATAAGAAGATAAATGAATTTCATACAGTGTGTTCCATATTAAAACCTACTAATTTGGATGATAAATAAGTAAATCTTATAGGATTACCATTTTAGTTAGAAGACACTATGAAATAATGGTTTGATTATGTTAATTAACCAGTTAGAGGTTGGGTGAACATGAAACACCATTTTTTTGAAAAATATTTCCCAAAATCTTGAACTTCAAAAATATGGAAGGAAATTTGTGAGATAAGACGATCACAAGGGTAAACACTTCATGAATATCGGAAGAGATTTAAGAGGCTATGTCCAAGCTATCCACACTACAAAATTAGTGATCAACATTTAATTCAATATATTAATGAAGGTTTAGTTCCTATTGATCAAAATATGATTGATGTTGTTGAAGGTGATTCACTTGTTGATAAAACCACAATTAATTCGAGGAGCATAGTTGAGGACATGTCAAAAATAGTCAACAATTTGGTTCAAGGTCTCATGTACCCATTCAAGGTTTCCATCAGGTGGAATTTACTGAATTCAAGAAGAAGGTGTACACGAACATCGAAAGGGATTTTACCCAAATTTGACAACTTGCTCTTTCCCATGTGAAATACCAATCACCTCCTCCCATCCAATGTTGTATATGTTCTTTTTAAGCCTGTTATATTGACCAATGCCTTCAACTGAGGAACCATATAAGAGTTTTGAGGTATCATTTCTAGGACACCCCTATAACCAATCCTTTAATAAAGAACCTTAATATAAATCTAACCCTAGATGGACTGAAAACCAAGCCTATAGGCAAAGAGGATACTCAAACCAACCTCAAAAACCATAGAACCAACCAAGGTAGAGTAGTCAACCACCACCACCCAAATATCCTCAACCACAAAAAAGGACATTCCAACAAGACCCTATAAAACCCAATCCTAGTCTCAAATACAAGATGAAAAAATGGTTTCCAACAGTATCATATTCCAAAAAACCACAAAATCTATCACACAAGACCTAAAAACCCAATTTGGCCAACTTGTCAACTTGATGAGGAAAATCCAATGTCATGGGTTGAGTAAACTATCCTCTCTACCACAAGTCAACCCTAAGGATAAGGGAAATTTCAGTTATATATCCAATATGAGTGGAACTCAAGTTAAAATCCAAATGAACCCTCCTTTAGAGTCATCCCCTCTTGAAGAAAATAACATCCCAACTATTTAAATTAGTTCAAATATTGAAAAGCCTGGTCATGAGAGAATCCCCTCCAAAGGAAAGAGTGCATTTGTCGATGAGTCACATAGTCCAAATATTCCTCTTCAATTTACCTAATGGTCCACAAAACAAAGAAAACAAAAATAAACTGAACTTGATAAATAAATATTGGAAACTTTCAAAAAAAGTATAGGTAAACATCACCTTGATCGATGACGTGATGAAAATTCTATGATACGCATTGTTTATAAAGGATATGTGTACACACCAAGGGAAACATAGAGGTGATGAGAATGTGGGCATGGGGAGGAATGTCTAATAATTTATAGAGACATCACGTCCCACCAAATTCAATGATTTTGGAACATTTTAAATTCTGTGTACTATAGGAGATTATTACTTTTCCATTGATATGATTTATTTGGTTTCTTCTATAAATGTGATGTCTCGCTCTATTTACTCTTCATTATAAGTTGGGTAACTAAAGCCCATTGTAATTTTTTTTAGTTAGAAAATCAGAGAACAACTCACCCTTCTGGTGTGTTAGATGATGTTCTCTTGAGGGTGAAAATTTTAATTTTTCTTGTGGATTTTTGTGTTCTAAAAATGGAAAATGATAGGATGAATGTACACACCCTGATTATATTGGGATGGAACTTCATGAAAACCACCAAAAACATAACTAATTAACATAATGGTTTATTATCTATGGTGTTTGGGGTGACAATTTATACTCAATATCATTGATTCAATGAAACACTCCTTAGAGGAACATTCCTCTATCATAGTACTAATTCAATGGATGTACTTCCTTACTCTAAAAAACCTCCCTTCATTACACTAATCTCATTTTTGAGTTTTCATCATTTATTGAACTTCTTGGAAATTAACTGTGCATAGAAATTTGTACTAGCCTAAAAAAAGTCATTCATCCTTGTTAATTGATGATTTCATTAACACTAATGGTCACATGATGATAGATGATACTACTATGATTTTAAAATCGCATTCCTCATTTGATGATGATACCATTGAGTAGTTAGACGAGATTAGTGACCTCTCAATTTCAAACACACTACTATAAATCCAAAATCCCTCTGAATTGGAACTAAAACTACTACTTCAATATTTAAAATATTTATATCTTCATAATGGAAACAAGTTTCCTGACATCATTGTTTATTCACTCCCTCTAGTGCATGAATTGTGACTTCTTAAACATTGATGTAGTATATACAAGATTTGGGATGAACATTTGTTGAAATTACTAGTATTAGACCATAAATTTTTATAGGTCATATATTATTAAATGATGAGGATAAACTAGTGAGTAAATCACAATGCCGACTAAACCGAAACTTCCAAGATGTTTTCAAAAAGAGGGTAACACAATTATTTGATGTTGGAATCATTTACCCTGTATCTAGAAGAAAATGGGTTATTTGAGAATAATTGGTTTCTAAAAAACATTCATCTAATGGTAATTAAAAATGAAAAAAATTAATTGGTTCCAACACATGTGCATAATTTTATTTGTGTCTTTATAAACTATTATTTACTAAACTGAAACACTATAGATAACCATTACCCATTACCATTCATTGACTAGATTATAGAAAAGGTAGTAGTGAATTCCCACTACTATTTTCTTGATGGGTATTCTGGGTACTTTCATCTCCATATTTCCATCAAGGATCAGGAAAAGGAATCCATTACTTTCCTCTTTAGAAAATTTTCATATAAGAGGATTACATTTAGTATATGCAATGCTCCAGGTACTTTTCAATGATGCATGGATAGTATTTTTTGGATTACATAGATAATTAAATAGATGTATTCGTGGATGATATTTATATTTATGGATCCTATTTTGATGAATATTTTAGTAGTCTTGGTTTATTCATATATCACTATATTGGAAAGAACATTGTATTAAATTATGAGAAATCCTATTTGAAGGTGAAATAAGGTATATTATTGGGACATTAAATTTTTAGGAATGGTATCCAAGTTGATAAATCAAATGTGGATGTCATTTATTCTATACCATTCCCCAAAAATGTACTGGATTGGTAGTATTTCCTTAGTCATGGTATATTTTACCATCGTTTCATTCATGACATCAGTAATATTGCACTCCCCATCTCCAAATTTCTCCAAAAATAATGATAATTTATTTTTTATATAGATTGTAAGAATTCTTATAAAAAATTAAAATGGAGTCTCAAATAACCCCATGTAATACAACCAACTCAGTGGGATTTAATATATGATCTCATGTGTGACACCGCTAACAATTCAGTTGGGGTAGTCTTATCATAATGGGTTGATCGATCTCCACATGTCATTTCCTATGCCTCACGTACATTGGATCATTCCCCATAAAACTACACCAAAAATGAAATATAATTCATTGGAATTGTCTTTTCCTTGAATAAATTTTGTTCATACCATTTAGTGTCCATATTCATTGTGTTCTCAGACTATGAGACCCTCCAGTATCTCCTTAAGAAACTAGAATCCAACCAACATCTTTTTCTATGGATGCTCCTCCTTCAATATTTCAATCAAGAAATTAGAGATTAAAAGGACCAGTTAATGTGGTGGATAACCATATAAGCTGGATCCTTCCATCATTGGGCATTGACTCACCCCTCAACATTCCTATAAATGACATGTTTCATGATGAGAAATAGTACTGAGTGTAAGATGTTATTAATTGGTATAAATAAATGGTAAATTATTTGATTGAATATTTCATTCCGGCTAATTTAAACAAAAACCCAGATAACATTCTAAAAAATAAGTATATTTTTACATTTGGGATGATCCATATCTTTCGAACACATGTAGTGATAATGTAATTAGGTATTGTGTTCTTGAGAGTGAGTTTTATTATGTCCTTATGTTCTTCCACACTCTTTATTATGGGTGCTACATTAGTCCCTAGTAGACTGCTTGCAGGGTCCTCGATTCTAGAATCTTTTCATCAACATTATTTCCGGATTCCAATGAATTCTATAAATCATTTCCTCAATATCAGGGAATGGGAAATGTCTCTAAAATAAATTAAATGGCACACCAAACCTTGATATTCCATTACATTTTTGTTAATTGGGGCATTGAATTTATGGCACCCTTCCCTAATTCATTTGGGAACTTCACAATCTTCTAGCAGTTGATTATGTGTAAAAATGGGTAGAAGCATGAACCATAATTGTTGATGATTCCAATAATGTTTTGTAATGTTTGAGAACCCAATTTTTCTGTAGGATTGGATTACCTAGGTTCATCACCAATGACAAGGGTTCTCATTTTTGTAACCAAAAATTGTAATTTATTTTTCTTTAGTATGGTGTCATGCATTGAGTGTCTACTACATATCATCCATTGAACAATGGTCATGTCGAGGTGTTAAATAAATAGGTAAAATAGATTCTTGAAAAAATTGTTCAACCTAATATAAAATATTGTATTCTTAGACTCGATGATTCAATATATTCTTACCGTACTAATTTCAAAACTCCCATTGGCATGTCACCATATCTGCTAGTGTTTGGAAAGAGTTGTCACCACCCTATTGAAAAATAGAACCAAGAATTCTAGGCCATCAAACAATGAAATTAATATCATTATGGTGTTGGTTCTCAAAGTAAGGTTCATATCTAGGAGCTAGAGAAAATTTATAGAGATTCATATGAGAAATATGGGATTTTTAATAAGAAAACCAAGGCTTGCCATTATAGTCTCATCCTTTATCATCAATTCCAAATTGGGCAGAAGGACCTCCATTATGATGCAAGGCTGAAGTTCCATCCAGGTCAGCTTTGTTCCCATGGGTTTGGTCCATTCAATGTTACTAATGTTTATCCATATACTGTTTTTGAGATTAAAAATAAAGATACCAACCAAACCTTTACTATCTATGGGTACATTCTTAATCACTTCCAAGAATCCCTTCTACAGTTCCTGATGAAGGAACTCCATGTTCAATAGTAAACCTATAAATGACACCAACCTGGTTTTATCCATACTTCCCACATTCTCTTTTATTACAATGAGGATTGTGCATAATCTAGGTGTTAGGGGATGGGTAAATTCATTGGTTAGTTAGTAATTTTCATCATATTTCTTCATTTTCTCTTTTAGCTTGGTGAATAGTATTGTTACATTCCCCCTTACCCATAAATATTTTTCAGAATGTAACTTTTTTATTTACACATTATCATGGAAAATAATTTCTATTTAATCATGGATGGGTTTTAAAATACATGAGGAATTTTCATATTTCAAGTTGTTTTAAAATTCGAAGAAAAATACTGAACTTTGTATTTCACCAAGAATTAAATACTATGGTCTGACTTTATTTTTCAATTTGGTTATTTTTTAATAATATAAATGGTTTTATAATTTTGAGATCTTGGAGAAGAATGGTAACTTTAGTGTGAGTAGTTTAAGGTAAAATTGTGTTACTTAATTTCTCTACACCCCTTAACACGCAACCATGAAGTGTGAAAATTCGTGTATTAATAGAAGTTAAATATAATGAAGGTTAATATTTCTATACTTTCATTAATGATTATTCCATTTTTTCATTCCTTATTTTACATATTTAATTATTGTACAATATTTACATATGTGTTTGTACCTGTTATTCGATTGTTGTACAATCGAAAAAACTCAAAAAAAAATAAAAATTGACGGGAGTTATGAAATATACAAAAATAGGGAAATCTGGGTCAAGATCTTATGGTTTGACTTCTGAGAATTCTTATGTGAGTGGGTCTTTAAATTTTATTGCAAAGAATATGGGGCAATTTCGATGGAAAGGATCATGTAACTAGACAATTTTTAAAATATCATATATTTACATGATAGAAAGTGGACGGAATATAATGAAATGGGTTTCACAAAAACATGTGGATAATTCATGACATGACTAATTTTATAATTATTTTATTTTATTGGTATCATGAATCTCTTGGAATATCATTCTGATATAATTTTTGAGATGTCTTTTTCTATGGTCACTGAGAATAACTCCTTAGTGTGATTTTTAATCGATCACATTTCTGTGAAGAATTAAAATTTTCATTACATGTTAAATCTTTATGAAGTTCAGAATATGTACATGATTATTTATTGTAAATATTAATTTTCCTAGTAGTGTAACTGTTTAGGTGCAGGGGTGTGATCACACAATGATTCACAGTTTCATTCTCACCCTTACACCACTATGATAAACTATATTTGTATTGAAAACTATAAAAATAATAAAAAATTTCACATCATGTTTGATTCAGTTATTTTGTTTTTATCACTATTTAAAAGTGACATGTTACTTTTTTGGATAATTAAATTCTTGTTATAGGTGATTTGGAGGGCCCCTGAAAAAGTTCATGAAAGATGGGCCAAACTACACAGGATCCAAGAACAACAGTGGACTCAACTACTCACTTATACTAATATGTGTGTCCAATTGTGTTGAGATTTTGTGGGATGATCCAAAAATCCATGTTACAATGCTACTAAGCATTTAACAAAGGCCAATTCTTCCATCCCCATCAGAACTAGTCCGTCCGAACTACCAAATCTTCATGAAGTCAATGGTGGTGTATTTTATTCAATTGATATCGCATGATTCTGTTTTCAAAATGGTGATAATATTTTTGTGATTATATTTAGGAGTTGGGTCTAAATTTTTTTAAATTTATCCAAATCGAGATAAGACTATTTTTAGGGGTAAAACCACCTGAAAATTGTTTTATGAAATTTGTGTTCCAAAAACAACCTTCTGCTTTTTCTATAAAATAGAACCTTTGGCAGCCTAATTGTATGTTCATCTAGGAGTAAAATATATACTATATTGGATACCCCAAGGAGCTCTATCCTCATCCAATATGTTCTTGATGCCCCTTTATTTATAGGGGGATCAAGGATGAATGAAATGGTCCACCCGCGCCTCCTCCTCCTCTCAAATGTAAGATAAACAGTGGACGATCATTTTTAGGGAGCTATAAGACATGGGAGGGAGTTCAATCACGTTTTCTTATTATAGTAATTTTTAATTTGTGTGTTAATTATTTCACATATATTTAATATTTATGTTCTTATCCATTGAATAGATTTGTTTTATTATAATTAAGTGAAACACATTTTATCTTAACACCGTTTGGGTTGAGATTTCATGTTGGGATCTCAGGTTGTTCCAATTGGACAACATAAGAATTATTTTCTCTCACCCAAAATCTTGATATTTTAGTACGATATTCTATCCCTTGTTCTATTCTTGAGTTTTAAACCTTAACATCATGATTGTTGTGTCAAGGGTTGCTTATTTGTGAACTGTTTTAAAAGGAAAGAGGGGAATCAAGATCTTGATAACCCTCAACCAATGAATTACATTAAACCATATAAAATTTTCATAACAATGAACATTCCATGATGTGTAGTTAACATGAAATTAACTCCTTATCTAATAATCCTAAAAACACCTCCTTTATTAATCAACCATTAAACTCCTTAAATCAAGTAATTTTATTAAAACTATTTTCTAAACCACCCCCACTTTTAGAACTTTTTATTTAAAATGAAAACCCTGAACCGATCAATGCTCCTTGAGAGAAGTATATAGGTATTAACAATACTATAAATCATCTTTAAAAACACAATAATTTTTTCATGTCTTCACAATGCATTCAGATTCTCAAAGTGTGGTTGTCTAGACTTTTTCATATTCTTTCTAGGATTGTTTTAAATTCTCATGGATGATAATTTGTTGAGCTTTATTTAATGTAAGTTGTAGATTTACTAAAACCATTAAATTGTGTTTTTCAAAAATATTAGAGGTTTCAAGAGGGTTATCATAGCCTTTTTAATTTTAAAATTACAGGTGTATTCATATGGTGAATTATTTTGGTCACTCAATCAATCATTTGTTCATGCTATCTCTTGACAGACCGTGTGGTTCTATGTTTCGTCATACCACTGATCCTTCCATTGTGTGGATTCTTGTTTGTTCATATATTTTATACAGGGTTGTGAGATCAATACTTTTCTTCATCTAGTCTATCCTTCCTTTTCATTGTGTAGTCGATCCCTTGAATGTGTGGTTGATCTATGTAGGGCAGTTGATCCATTTGTTCACTCATTTTGTTAATGCGGTTCATTTTTTTGGTTTTGTGTTCAATCTATCTTGTTACATTGCATGGTTTATCCTCAAGGTCGAATTTTTCCTTAAGCATAAAAAATTATAGGTTTTCTATCAAATTCCTAAATGGAAAACAATCCATTTTTAACAAAAATAAGGATATAAATAAGAAATAAATGATCAAATAATGGAATTTAAAACATGAATCAAAATATAAAATTTATATCTTTCAATTCATTAATAATGGGAGATTTAATTTTTCAATTAAATTGAAAATTAAATAGAACTACATTAATAAATTAATTAAATATAAAATTCAAATAGGGTTTTGATGATACCTAAAAGAGTTGTATCTTTTATTCTAAAATAAAATTACTTTTCCTCATTTCATATATTAGCTTTATCTCAAATTATGAGGATCTAAAACCTCCCTCTATGGAGTATTTCAACCCATTTATAATTGTTTGAGTTCTTCCCATGCATTTCCCGACCTTCTTGTAACCTTATTTCTTCTACAATTCTTGGTGTAGTGAAATCTTGAATGATTTTCATGTGGGACGAGATATGATTATTATATTTTATTTGTAAAATTTGTGATTTAATAAAAATTTCATCTCTCTGGGTAAATGGTTTCATTTCATATATATAAAGATAATAATTTATAATTTACATAAATAATGATTATTGAAAAAATAAGGAAAATCATAAAAGAGGAATGAGAATATAAAAATCCAAGTAATATAAAACTCTTAAATGGTATTATATTATAAATAATTGAAATAGAAGTGATATATTGTATTGTAGATATATACTATTATCTCAAAAATCCATAAATTTCATTCCATTTAGTATTCCTTTCATCTTAGAAATTTGAGATATTGAAATGAGAGATTTATCGGCATATTGAATATGATTATTATTCTAATAATTATTCAAGAAAGATAAATTAGAATATCACATATTGTAGTATTTTTTACTTGATATTATTGTGTGATAAGAATTATTATATAACTATAGAAATTATAGAATTGAAATAGGAGACATATCACATTTCATTGATAATTGATAACTCTTGATAAGGGAATTAAATCAATGGTTAGGGGATTTGTGATTATATTTGTTTTAATGATTTTTTATATTTCCTATTGTTTATTAGATAGTCTAATATCCTTTTTGGTTTTATTAATGTTGCCCCATATCATTATTTATATGCTGAGAAATTCATTAACAACATAAATCCTTTAATTTTTTGTGATTAATATAATATTCTTATAATTTAATTACTGATCTCTATTGATCTTGGATTAAACAATGACTTAATAATCGAAGCATGTTTCTGTTGACTTATACCTATTACTGTAAGGACCTGACCCTAGTTACCTAAAGTCGGCGCCTTATTGGTAACATTATCACAAAAACAAGCAATAATAATCCCAATGGAATGAGTAGTTTAGTATTATTGGAAACAATATACATATATAAGTTCATCATTACAACTTGAAATGAAAAACAACCTAGAAACTCCTTAGATAACTCTCATAACTCCTAGGTTATTTCACCATGTCATTCATAATAGAATTATTATTTCCTTATGGAAATGAAACATAATAAAGGGTTGAGCTCAAACTCACAGTAAGGGTAAGCAATACAGCTGAAGATAACATAAACATTAGACATGGTGAATAATTGAAAACTCATGCCTTTAAAAATAAACTTGAACATAATATTGTAGAAATATGACCTGAGAAACTATTTCCATAACATAACATAACCATGGGTATTTTAGTAGCCTAATAACCTCATTAACCATAAATACTACATTCATAATGAGGGAATGCATAATGTGAGACACCATATCTATACCGTCAAGGCCTCGTTCTAAGACCATAAATAATCATTTTGTCACGGCCTTGTGCAAAGACCGTAGTTTGTCTCATGAGACCTACTGATACTCCGAGGGGCTATAGCGGGCCCCACCCAACACTTACTCTGTCCAATGCATTCCTCACATGAACAGGGATAAACATAAACAATATACACATTAATATATTAAATGTAAATAGATTTCATTGAACATTAAGCCAAAACACTAACCATTAGAAGTAAACCGATGAATGGTTTAAATAAAGCTCATCAACAGACCAAATAATCATAAAAAATTAAATTGAATATGGTAGATGATAATATAGAACATTAATCCCTATAATACATTAGAATCAAAAAGTGTGTTTAAATACAGGAAGATACTCTTTTTAAATATTCGAGTAATTCTTGGAATAAATACTCTTTTACTTTGAAAAGAAGAGTTCGTTTTGAAAGATCATTGTATAAAACCAGAAGTGAAGTAAGTTATTATTTTCAAAACAAAATGAGTGATTTTATAGATATAACGTTTTCCAAAAATAGATTAGATATTTCCCTTGAAAATAGGTAAGAAATTGAGATATTCCCTTGAATCGGGCTTGTATTTCAGAAATGATTTGAATGATCCTTTAAAGTTTGTAACTAACCATACAATAAAGATGGATTCTAGTTTGTGTACATATATGGAACACCCAAACAGAATTTATTATGAGTATATAATAATAAATAATAATTTCATTGAGGTAATTTAGACAATGAAAATAACCTGAATGGAAATGGATGTTCGGGTGAAAAAACCCTTACCTTAAGTCTGAATGTGTTCCCCTGTTGAACTTATGGTCCTAGAATATGAAATTATACATATCAATAACTTATTTAAGAACCTAATAAACATGTATTTAGTTTATCATAATTCTGTTTAGTTCATTTATGTTATTATTTATAAGTTATTATATTTTATTCTATTGTTCCAGAGTGTTTGTTTTCTTGATTTTCTTAATCAGTTCACTTGTTTTTAAGTAATGTAGTTCATGTGGAATGGTTGTAAATCTCCAGAATTGAAATTAATTATTATTTATGAACATCCCGAATTGTTAATGGTCATTTAAATCATTTTTTACATGTAATGAGGATGGATCATTAGATGACAACCACTTCGATTATTTGGCGGTATTTGGTTTATTATGAACTAGTTTTGTCATACGATTTATTAATATGTACATGTATAGGTTCTTGAATATCAATTAGGTTATTATGAATGTATTATAGTCTGGTTCAACCATTAAAATGGTTTCATGACCAGTAATGAAGGAGAAATTGAAAAATGAAAATTGGTCATCCACGAAGGTTATAAATTGGAACCTCATGGACGTTTATTTCGTTTATAAAAACAAAAGGGTGTGAGTAAGAATATTGATGATGGTTATTCCATTCCCATGTTATAAATCCATTATATAGAGGATACTAGAGTTATCATGATATTTTAGGAATGTCTTCCTTCCTCGCAAGCAACAAATGATATCCAGATTGTAGATCAATCTTAGAAAAAAAAATTGGTCTCCATGAAGCTGATCAAATAAATCATCAATTTGTGGCAGAGGATACTTATTATTTATTATAATAGCATTGATTTCTCTATAATAAATGTATAGCCTCATGGATCACTCTTTCTTCTTAACAAATAGAACAGGGGATCCCCATGGAGAAACACTAGGATGAATAAATCCTTTATCACTCAATTCCAATAGTTGTTTCTTTGCTTCCACTAACTCCACAGTGGCCAATCTATAAGGGGCCCTTGATATAGTCCTTGAACCAGGAATTATGTTAATGGAAAATTCAATTTCCCACTCTAGAGGATGTCTAGGTAATCCTCTGGAAAGACGTCAAAATATTCTTTCACAATTGGTATGTTCCCTATCTATACATTCTTCTCCTCACCCATATTTATTTCATTCCATTCCTCCCCAATAATTGAATTCAGTAGAGCTACTGGGGGTGGATCTAGATGAGAATCACATGGTGAGGTTTCTACTGTAAAAATTAAAGATTCTACACCATTCATGAAAATTGTAACTTCCTTCTTCTTGCAATATATATTCGCATCATAATTTGATAGCCAATCCATACCGAGAATTATATCATAGTCAACCATTGGTATGATGATAAGGTTAGAAACTAAAGCACATTTATGGGTCATGAGGGGGACTAATCGACACACCATTATTGGAATGATATATCCCATAGAAGTTTTGATTCATAACTCCTTTATTAAATAAAATTGGACATATCTAATTTTATTGGAAAATTGGGAACATAAAAATGAATGCGATGATCCAGAATTGAAAAAAAGTATTTTCTAAGTTGGATTAAACAATCAATGTACCGGCCACCACTTCATTAGGAACTTACACCTCTACAGTTGTAACTGAATAAGCTTGGAATTTCTCCCTTGGACTTCTTTGGGGAACATTTCCCTGAAGCTTAGGACATTCATGTGCATAATGTCCCATCTCCCAACAATTTTAGCACAAAACATTGGTAGAATCTTTCTTCCCCTTACAATCCTGAGATATGTGTCCTTTTTCTCCACACTTGTAACAGACTCTCATTCTCTTTAAGAAAGTTCCTCGATGTTTCTTCCCACAATTATTTCATGATTGAAATTATACACTTCCCTTCTTCACCATTTCTATATTTCCTTTCCCATAGTTTTTAGCAGCCCTCTTCTTCTCATAATTTCCTTTAAAGTCATAAGATAGAGATAATTCATTGTCTGTCTTGATAGCACTTGAGACTATATCTTCATATGATTCAAATCATTGGGAGACTAGATCCCTTTAGAGTAATGGTTAAGACCATAAAAGAGTCGATCAATTTGTCTCCTTGGATTATGTATGTAGTCCACAGCATGCCTTGTTGGCCTTGTAAAGTTGGCTTCATACATGGAAACATTTTCATCCACCTTCGGCCACAAATTCAAGAATTTCCTCTCCATATCTGCTCACTGTTCATGAGGGAGATATTTTTCTAAGAATATTTCCTTCAAATACTTCTATTCCATCTCTTCTATTTCTTCCTACTCCTTTTTGTTTCAGACTAAATACCACCACTGGTCTGCATCACCCATTAGATGAAAAACTACCATGACAACCTTCTCTCATTCATTACATCCCAATGCGAGAAATATTTTCTCAAGGGAACATATCCACTGGTATGCTACAAATGGGTTTGTAGTCCCATTGAAAGATAATGTTTGTTTTCACATAAAGTGATATAACATAGCTCCTCCATGTGGTGGATCTGGATGCTCCATACGAGTAAGGTTATTATTCATAACCTGAGTAAGTTTTCCTAGTATAGTTATGAGTTTCTCCGCACCAGAGCCAACATAATTTTCTTGCATCAGAGGGAAATCCCTATAGGGGACACATGTATTCATGGAGTTTCCATTCCTTCAACTTGGTGGCATCACTAGATAATGGCATACACTTTATTAGGTTATGAATCATAATGTATAATCTGAACATAACAACATAATTTGTAAAAATTGAGATCCTTCGCATGGCTAATCGAATATTCTCAAAAATGGGTTCTTAGAGGAAAATTTTACATTTCAATCCTTCATAATGGCTTGTAAAGAAAATGTAAAGTATCCTAAGAATATCCCCCAGGAGTGTCATAACCCATAGTGCAGCAAGCCCCATTGTCGTGCACCAGTTCCCATTCGAGTGTAGCTCAATGCGGTGTTTTTGGGGTTTACCACTAGATACATCTATGCCAGAGCCGCCTCTACCGGTTTCTATCAAGACATGGATGTATTGCTTGAAATATCCACATAATCTTTTCCTTACCAAAATACTAGGACATTATTGTATGTATATCCTCAAAGACTAACTTAGGGACTCTTCCCTCATTATACGTTTTCTAAATCTAGTTTCCAAGTATTCTACTAAACTTCCTCTAATACCAAGTGTAAGGATCCGACCCTAGTTGCCTAGAGCTGGTGCCTTATTGGTTACATTGGCAAAAAAATAAGGAATAATCATCCCAATGGACCATGTAGTTTAGTATTATTGGAAACAAGATACATACATAAGTTCATCATTACAACCTGAAATGAAAAAAACAACATAGAAACTCCTTGGACAACTTCCATAACACCTAGGTTATTTCAGCATGTCATTCATAATAGAATTATTCTCACCCTGTGGAAATGAAGCATAATAAAGGGGTGATCTCAAAGGTTCAGTAAGGGTAAGCAATACAGCGGAAGATAACATAAATATTAGACATGGTGAATAATTTAAAACACATGCCTTTAAAAATAAACATGAACATAATATGGTAGAAATATGATTTGAGTAAATATTTCGTTAACATAACATAACCATGGGTATTCTACTAGTCAAATAACCACATGAACCATAAATACTACATTCATAATGAGGAAATGCATAATGCAGGACACCATATCTATACCGTCAAGGCCTCGTTCCAAGACCATAAATAATCATTTTATCAAGGCCTTGTGCAAAGACTGTAGTTTGTCTCATGAGACCTACTGATGAAATGAGGGGATATAGAGGGACCCACCTGACACTTACTGTGTCCAATTCATTCCTCATATGAATAGGGTTAAACATAAACAACATACGCATTAATATATAAAATGTAAATAGCTTTCCTAGAATATTAATCCAAAACACTAACCATTCGAAGTAAACCGATGAATGGTTTAAAGATAGCTCATCAATAGCCAAAATAATCATATAAAATTAAATTTAATATGGAAGATGATAATATGGAACACTAATCCTAATAATAAAAAAGAATCATCAAGTGTGTTTAAATAGAGGAAGATACTCTTTTACAATCTTCAAGTATTTCGTGAAATAAATAATATTTACGTTGAAAAGAAGAGTTCTGTTTGGAAAATCATTGTATGAAACTAGAAGTGAAGTGAGATATTATTTTCATAAAAAATGAGTGATTTTATAGATATAAAATTTTCCAAAAATAGATTAGATATTTCCTTTGAAAATATGTTAGAAATTGAGATATTCCCTTGAATCAGGCTTGTATTTTGGAAAAGATTTGAAATATCCTTTTAAGGCATGTAACTAACCATAAAATAATGAAGTATTATGGTTTGTGTAAATATATATAACAATCAAAGAATATTTTTGATGATTATATAATAATAAATAATAATTCCATTAAGGTAATTCAGACAATGAAAATAACCCGAATGGAAATGGAAGTTCTGGTGCAAAAACCCATACCATAAGTCCAAATGTGTTCCCCTCTTGAACTTAAGGTCTTGGAATATAAAATTATACATATCAATAACATATTTCACAACCTAATAGACATGTATATATTTTATCATTATTATATTTAGTTCATTTATGTTATTATTTATAAGTTATTATATTGAATTTCATCGTTCCGGAGTGTTTGTTTTCTGGATTTTCATAATCAGTTCACTTGTTTTTAAGTAATGAAGTTCATGAGGAATGGTTGAAAATTTAAAGAATTGAAATTAAATATTATTTATGAACATCAATAATTTTTTATGGTAATTTACATAATTTTTTACATGGAATGGTGATGAATCATTAGGTGACAACCACATCAATTATTTGGCAGTATTTGGTTTATTATGAACTAGTTTTGTCATATGATTTATTATTACGTACATATACTAGTTCCTGAATATTTATTAGCTTATTATACAATTATTATAGTCTGGTTAAACCATTAAAATGGTTTCATGACCAGTAATGAAGGATAAATTGAAGAACAAAACTTCTTCATCCCTGAAGGTTATAAATTGGAACCTCATGGACATGGATTTCGTTTATAAAAACCAAAAGGGAGTGAGTTAGACTATTGATGATGGTTCTTCCATTAACATGATCAAAATACAATATATAGATGATACTAGAGTTATCATCATCATTTGGACAGATTAGGTGAGGAGATAATAACAAAAGAAGATAAATTCAAATGAAAGTAAAAAAATGAATGGTACATTACCTCTTGAAATAACACCTTCATGAACATCCTTAAGGGAAAGGATTTTGGTCCTTTAGCAAGACCAAGAGCATTCTGGTTATGGGGAGTGTCTAGGAAAGGGTATTTGGGAAGAAAGTTGAGGAGCTTCAATTCTTAGAGGAGTAAAGAGAAGATGGATTGTTGATGGGGTTTTATAGTGAAGCAGAGGGGTAAATTTTGAATATTTAATTCATTATTTTAATATTTCCCTAAAAAAACCAATAGTGTTGTTTCATGCGACCTATAATAGTAATAAGTGCATGTGAGTTTGAAAAAAGTGTCCTCACATCACTTGTGATGTCATGAATAGTGTATTTAACTGATAATTTGTATATACGGTATTTTATTTTATTTCACTATTCAAATAAAATTCTAGAATTTCAGAAAAATCCCAAATATTTACCCCTTCAATTTTTCAACGTTTACAATTCAAAAATGAATTCCATTTTCTAAATTATTTTTTTAAATAACATTAATTTAATTTTTAAATAAAGTCATTGTTAAATCGAAAAATAACAATTTTAAAGGTGCAATTAGTTTAAATTCACATTGAAAGTTAATTAAGATCTCATTATCTTATTTCCATAAGAAAAAAAATATAATTATTTACTATTCATAAGTTTCATATTACTATTCATAAGGGTGTGTTACTATTCACCAAAAATTATGTTCATCCAAACAGGCTCCAAATAACATACCAGTCACAACTCTTGATGACCGTTATTCGATATTCCAAATACAGTAGAGGAAAAGTTGTGTTTAATGGCTAGATTATAAAATCCATTCAATATTTATTTTCAAAATCATGGGGTGTTACAATTATTATATAATTACAATAAGTTGGTTGAAGTGGAAAACCTATGAATAAAAAATTGGATAATTCATGTTTAGAATTAAAATGGTTATTTTATAGATAAAATTATTTGGGGTAAATGATGTCATTTTTTACAATACGGGAGGATTGACTACCTTTATTCTTTATCCTTAGCTTTCTTTGAATTGTGTATAAAAAATACATTTAATTTTTATTTTATCACAAGGATAGTTAATATACTATTTTTACATGATGTGGCTGATCATGAAACTATATATGATTTCGAATGTTTGATGAGAAATATCCTAGGAGCCTGGGACTACATTGATGGTGAATGTGGATGAAAGATAGATGGACTCTACTATGCACAGTAGTGTGGGAATGGAACCATGGTGTTATGAATGAGTTTAGACCAGGGAATTCTTATTGTAATGTATTAATTTTTGGATTCTATTTTGATATATGGATGGAAGAATATTGTTATTATGGTTTCTAACAACTTGATTTTTTTCTAATATTTTCATTGAAACAGTACCCTTGAGGCTGCATCTTATGATGAGTTCAAGAGTAAAGGAGATATGGCCTAAATCCATATTTATATATGATATATTTATGGTTACTATATATACTTTCAAGAAAAATTATGATTTTAATGAATTGGGTATATTTTTCCTTGTGTGACGGACATCCACACCATTCTCCACCTAGTCTATCATTTACCAAAACTTTTACACAAGATAAAATAGTGAGTAAATGTATAAGATACAATTTTATATTCATGAATTAATAATATTTATTCATGAGTTTTATTGAATGAATAAATGAGACAAAAATTAAGGAGGCATGTTAATTTCCTTTTTAATCTTCTACCATGTGATGATAGTATGTGTGTGTGCTTCCTTATGCTCCACTAATACTCCCTATGTTAATTATTTCTTTCATCTTCCTCCTTTTCACTGATAGACATTAGAACATCATGGAGGATGGTGGATCTCTCTAGAATGTTGACCGATTCAAGAACAACTCTGGGATAAACTAAAGATGTGGGGAGATTTTTTTCTACTTTTTGATCTCTCTAAAAACCATAAGATGAATGAGATCAGAATTTCAGGCACAGTCTCTTCAGTGTGATGTACACCAAATTTACAGTTTTTTTCATTTCAGTTTCATATAGAGGATTCATATATAATGTTTGGGAGATCCTATAAAAAGTATTAAAGATAATTTTTCATGTTATAATAAATGTTATTATACTCTAGAAAAACCCCCCATAGTGGTATTAATGGGATCCATGTTTATATTTTTGAAAACAATGTAATAATTAATGAAAAAGATGGAAAAAATATGTAACATTTGTTTTAGAAATTCGTTTTAATAAAATGGTTTACACTTACATAGTTGGGATACATAAAGGTAACCAACACCATAACCTTATGAAGTTGAGATGTATACTATTTGGAAAGGGATTATATTTACATATATTGGTCTATATAAGGTTCATCATAACAAACCTTTAATCGAAATAATGGATACATAAAGGTAGTTGTATTTTCAAAAGAGTTATGTAATGGTAATTGAGAAGATACCCTTACAAGACACGTATATTTAATTGTTTTACCATTATCACTATGGTTTCTCAAATCAATGTAATGGTAAATGGTTTCCTACCTTAACACAATGGTTCTAAAAGGCTTCATAAAGGTATATCATGACCTACTCTTATGTGAATTGTTCAAATATGGGTTTTCCCCTTAATCAGAATGAGTTGTGTAAAGGTAATATTATTATTACCTTTACAAAATTCATTATTATTATTAATCCATGTAATGTTAAATAGTTACTTACCTTTATGAGAGGAATTTTAAATGTCTTTCATACAGGTAGAAGGATTTACCCTAATGTTAGAATACACGCATGCATAAGGGTAATCAAAATTATTTTAAAACTGTTAATAAAAATTTAACATTTATAAAGATTAAAATGGTTTATAAAATGTTTATAAATAATTATAGAAATAATTTTGGTTCTATATAATTTATAAATTGTTCATAACTTAATTAAATAACTAATAATGGTTTATAATTAATTAAATAAATGATAATGAAACTTTTATTATTCCCAAATATTATGTATAAAATTTTGAAATACCTTTTAACAAATTCTATGGAAATTATTATTATATAGAAATAAATGTGTTTATCTATAAATAGTAATAAAAAATTTTATAAAGTGTTATAAAATTTTAAATTTGTGAGAAATAAGAAATATTTTTATTTTAATTTTCAAGTGTCCATAATTGATTATTTTTCGTGGTTCAAAATAAAATGGGTCCTTATTTCAATAATACTTAATCCTGATAAAAAGTGTTTTGATGATTGATTTGATCTAGATTTGAATGATGAATAAATATGTGGTATTATATTGTGTAAAAGTTTTACATAATTATGAATGTTATTCATATTTTAATGAATATAATTTTTTTATTTTCGAGTTTATGGGATGCCCATAATAAAATGATAAAACTATAAAATTTATATAATTAGCTTTTATTTATGAATTTTTCATAAAACAAAAATCTCATAGTTAAGTATTTAAATTTGTCATTTATGTAACAATTATTAACATCTGTATTCATGTTTAGAAAATTGTTTAAAACATATGAATATTGAGTATTCTTAAGTTTAAATTTTTATACCACTTATAGGATTGAGCCATGAATTACCTGCATGGAATGAATCAATAATGAATTCAGTTTTCCGTCTACCATGACCTCAGTTTTTAATTAAAGCTATTATTTTGAATTTAGTTATTGAATATTGATTGTACATATTATGTGTAAGAGTTATAATGATTTTGATTCTATCAAGAGTAATGTATCACTAGGTATAGGGAATTAGGGTGGGACTACCTACTAACTTGGAGGCATGTACATTATATAGAAAAGTTAATGGGATTGGCTATATATCTCTATGGGCCTACTCAAGTGAAGATTTTCAATTTCATATAGGTATATTCATTTATATGAATTGTTTATGTACTTTATGAATATTATGTTTATGGATATGAATAGTTATGTTTGAATTCTATTTTTGGGTTATTATTAAAAACTTTTGGATTGTGTAATGGATTATACATCAATATTGTTTTAACATATTGATTTTGTGGAGGGAATAATATTAAAATCAAAATTACAAGAAGCATGAATACATAAAATATAATAACATCATAAAATATGGTGAGAGTAAATTACCATAAAAATACTCCATGATAGATTTTATCCAAAGAAGCACTTTTAACATACTTGGTCATCCAACATGGTAGTTTCATTCAATATTGGGGTGCCCATGGATTATCTTGTGTAAGGTAAGAAAGTTACGAGTGAACTTGTATCATCATTGGGTAGTTTCAAAATAAAGGGGGTTCCCCTAGATTTTATTATGATTAGCTCAATTCTAACACTTAGTTTCGGTTACACTAGATAGAAAATTAAAGGGTTGGGATACCAAGGTAATAGTGTTGGGTTCATTAATATGATGATATAGAAAAATATATTTCTAACCAAATACCGTAGATTAATATATTATATGATTGAGATGATTCCCTATATAAATAACTAATTGGAGAGTTTCACACCAAATCAGGTAATTTACATAGTAAAAAATATATCTTGGACAACTATTGTGTATAATGAAAAAATGGGTCATCATTTTAATGCGATTCCATTTAATTAAAATCATTCTTAAATAGTTAATAATTTATGATACACATCTAATAAATTCTTTTGTTACATATAATATTCGATTCTTCATCAACTTCAACATTGTTAACAATACTTGATAAAAATAATCTTAATGTAATATACTCCATATAATGGTAACTGAAGAAAGGATCTAAAGAAATATGGTTATTTAAGAAACGTTCTTAATGAAAATTACATGTGTCAACCAAGTGTTGAATTTTTTCAACAAGTGAATCAATATTATTATCTAATCATAGAGTGATTCATTCAAGGTTTCAAAGGAATTAGATAACAAATCGATATTACTAGTTACAAATTTTTTCATATTTTCATGTATGGAAATGTTTCAACAACATGATTGAATTCATGAAATGTTTACCCAATATTCTAAATGTTCTGAGAATGGATGAAATGTGAATATAAATTCTGGATTCTGGAACTGTATAGAGAGTATAAGTACGTAAAATTTCTAACCAGAAGTACAACATTTTGTGGAAAGGTTCAAAATTCTTCTTCTTGAATACAATAAATGTCCTTGAATCCCGAGGTTGTTTGGAAATAGAAATATTAACTCCATATGATGGGATTTTATAGAATACTTAATGGGGTTATTTAAACCCCACTGGATTTCCATATTAGGTATATATTTCATAGAAATTAATTCTTAAATTTTAAAAGGTATATGATACAGAATGTATATTTTACATGTGTTGTAAATATATAAGTGTTAAAAATCAAAGGTAGAATTATTTGAGCTTGTAGTTTATATTCATGAAGCATAATGTTTTTATATATCATTTTAAATGATAGTGTCAAAGATTATATGAACCTATGTAAAATATATGTATCTTCATTTATTTCTCTTATGTGACAAGGGAAGATGTTTGATAACAAATAATTTTTATGATTAAATTTATATATATGTTTTA
Organism: Viscum album; assembly: GCA_963277665.1. Lineage (NCBI taxonomy): Eukaryota > Viridiplantae > Streptophyta > Magnoliopsida > Santalales > Viscaceae > Viscum > Viscum album. Next base: position 372,983,266 of record OY728133.1, on the reverse strand, counting down.
TGATTACTCAATTTCTATAACATGGTTTGAGAGGAAGACATTGATATTTTTTTTATCTAGGAGAAATTTTTTTCAAAATCTTTGTTAAAATATGTTGGAATGTATTATTTCCACCCATTTGTGGTATATTTTATCAAAATCATATCTTCAAATGGAAATGTTCCCAACACGTAGAATGTAATAAAAGATATGAAAACAATAGTTCATTTTTTAAATATTCCTAATAAAAAAATAAATATTCCCTCCTAGAAAAAATGGTTTTTGAGTCTTAACATGATATTCAAAAAATAATATAATTCCCATGAGGCTACTGGGAGTACATTAGGAATCAGAGAAGTTCAAAATTAACAAATCAAGGATAACATCAATCATAACTAAAAGTGTTTTCCAGTTAATATCATAAAATGTTTAGGATATGTGACAATAAAACAAAATGTAAAGTGTTATATTTTTTTAAAATATAGAAAGTGGATATAGCTGTTATATCTATATAATATTAATGTGTTTTTCCACTCAATACACTAAAATATTTTATGAAATGTGATTATAAAGAAAGAATGTAAGGAGTTACATTTATTTATCATAAAAAACTAAAGGCACTAATTCTTGGAGGATTTTACTAGTCAAAATGAAAATCCAATTAAGTTTTATATGCTAAAATATTTTATGGTATGGTGGTATATAGAAATATAAAGATTTAAATTTAATTTCACTATTATAGTGAATGAATATTTAACCTAAATGTGTTTAGGAGGTCTGATAAACAAAAAATTAAGTAGTAAAACTATTTCAAGGAAAATTTTGAAAGAATAGGGTTTCAAGGATGATTATTGTGAACTTTTAAGTAGTTCTATGTATCCAAAAAATATGACATCATAACATTTTATGTTTAGAAATTTGAAAGTTTGAATATGTTCAACATGTTGAATAGTTGGGAATATGATTCCAAATTTTCACAGTTATTCTAGTTGGATATCATTATAATTTTTTATCACTAATGATTTTGCGGGAGTGTTTTATTAGATGGTCACATAGATATGTGACAAGTATTATATATGATGTAATTTTTTAACAAAATCTATATTTTATGGAAAACATAAGGATGATCTTACAGTTTATCATATATTATATGATAAACTAGGTCTTATGTTTGTATTTTTATATTTTCTTCAATAATATAAGAATATTAAAGTGAATAAAATTTAATAGAAACCTCCCTTATATAATTAGTTCACATTGGGTACATAAATGTATATATGGATATACATTTTTTGAAGTGAAATGATAATTTAACTCTCAATGTATGACATTGAGCTTATACAAAACTAATGTTCATCATGGAGTATTGTAGGTTAAGATGAAATGTTAACATTACATTGAGTAGTATTCTTGTATAGAGATGAAAAATAATCTCATTGGGCATAAGAAAAGGAATATTATTCATTGTGTTTGTTGGATGACCTATTAAGTCTACCACATGGAGTGTTATATAGATGTATTTGGTTTACTGGTGGTGAATAGATCATATTTGAGTACCAAATACCTATGTTTGGTGAGATAACTATAATGAGAACCATCATACTTTGATACCCTAGCTACACAATTAAACATATCTAGTTAACTAATACATGGGTGGTTTGGTATGTTGATGATCATGTTGTCATTTTGAGCTTATCCAAGATGTTATTTCGCTTCTAGTGTGATGAGTACGGAATTTGGTCCCACAATTGAGAATGATTGTGGGAGTGTGCTAATGCACCTTGATGCTGTATATCTATATGGATAAGGGATATGTGATGTTATTATCTATAAGGATGATGAAAATGTGATGTATTTGTTGACCCGATCAGAATCAAGAACTGATAAGCTAGCTCTATGAGGTTGACATGATCTGTGTCCCGTGGTCATTTTATTTCTTGGAAAAATGGAAATTAAAAGATTTCATATTTTCCTAGGATTCAGACTAGTGGAAACAAGTATATAGATATGTGTGTTTGTTCTAGATCATACTAGATCCTTTTATTGATTGAGAACCATTGACACTATTTTACAGGATTATCATTTCATACATATTTTAATATGGGCATTTTTTTCAACACTATAAATTCTTATTGGGTTACAAATTGTTGTTGATCAAATGAGGATTGAGTTTAAATTATAAATCTACTCTAAAAGAGTTTTAGAGTTAATCCATAAATTTTTAACTCGATTATTCACAAGGTATTGGATATGGTTTTATACAAGGTGAAGTTAATGATATCATTCCAATGTGTTTTAGAAGATATCCAAAATGAGTTCGAGATATGGTTTCATAGGTCATTTTATATGATACAACAAGAGTTGAAATGTCACAAATTATTTTACGCTTTAGTGAAAGTAGGATATTGAATGATTTGTTTCCTAATTTTATATTTATACATGATATATTTATGGGTTTTATATCTTGTTTTAGGAAAATAATTATTTTAATGAATTTATTAAATGATTCTTCATGTGTTGGACACCTGAAACAGGCTCCACCAAGCCTATCACTTACAGAAACAGTTTCATAAGATGAAAATGTAAGGGAGTAAATGTACATTATTAATTTAAATATTCTTGAACATACCATGGTATATATAAATTTTCTTTAAGACCAGAAAACATTAGAAAACTGTTAAAGTGATTCCTTAACTGCCTATTCGAGAAACATACATGTGAAAATTGTATGCGGGGTTTCATCCAAAAGCTCGAAAATTACTCCCTGACTTGATACTCTCTATCATATTTCTCCTTTTAATTTTGAGACACCAACACATAATGAATATTGGTGGTTCTTTCTCGATCATTGAGTGATTTAATAACTTCCCATGGATACACTATGAAGGGTAAATTTATTTGTCCACTTTGTGATTTCTCACAAACTCATCTAAGGAACACTATTGAAAATTAGACCTTTAATAATGCTAGTAAAAGGGAATTATAATATCTATAGAAGAATTATTAATTTAAGCAATTTTAAAGGGTTAGCATGAAAAACCCTCCTAAAAATAATTGATAATATCCCCTTTATCAGTTTTAAAAAAAGTGTTGATAATGTGGGGCTTTATTATCACTTTTTTTTGCAATGATAAAGGGGGGATTTATTAGTTCTTTTTTAGCACTGTTAAAGGCACCGCTCAGAAGGGTGTAAATTGTTTTCATTCCCCCACCAATTATCCACATCCACACATTATCACTCCTCCCCCACCCATTTATCAGTGCATTAGATAATCCCACACTCCCATGGCACCCCAACATTTAGTGAGTTTCAAATCAGAGACCACCAGTTTATACACCAGTTCATTTTCAACTCCCTTATATTTCATTGTTTTAAATTTTATGATATATATATATACATGTATGTATATATATATCCATTTAAATCTATATATTTTTAAAGATTTTTATATATTTGTGTAAATATATATATATATTTAAATACATATATAAACTATGTTTTTTATGTCTGTGCATGTCTGTGTTTATAAATACATAAAACCATACATATATCATATATATATATATGTGTGTGAATCATTAAATATAATTAAACATGTTTATATTTATTTAGACATATTATATATTAATATTTATATACATATATAAGAATATATGGATAAATGTATATTTTCATTTCATTAATCACACACACACACACACATATATATTAATTGTATATGTGTATAAATATTCATACAATTTTATTTTAAATAAAATAGATATTAATTTTTATTTAGATAAGGATTATATATTAAGAGAAATATTTTTTAGGTAAATATGTTTATTTATTTATAAAATTAATTTTTAATGTGTGGATATATAAAAAAAAATTTATATATAGTTATATATTTGATTATAAATAACATTACATTTTAAAAAATCATGATATTTAATATCCATAATATCAATATTATTTTGATCCATGGGAAAAAATTATTTCCCCAATGAAAAATGGAGAAAGGACACGCTTAAATGAGGCTAAAAATCAATCGAATGTTAAAGAATTTGGGTACCCCTTCTAAGAAGTCATGTTTAGAGGCATCCTAGAAATATTTGGGGTTGAAAAATAGTAAAAATATCATAAAGATTAATCCAAGGCACTATGGTGTATTTCTCACTGAAATCATCGATTTGATATGTGGTAGAGCCCAAACGGACACCGAGATAAAAAATTATAGTTTTTTGGATTCTGTGTTATGTTTTAAAATTATTTTAGATATTTAAATATTTTTTGTATTTATTTATTTCCAAATTTTTTTAAAACTACTATTACTGAATAATAATTAAATAATTTTTAATTAAAAATATATATTTTTAATTATTTTATAATCTATTTTCACTAAATATCTTATATATTATGTGTAAATTCCTTTTTAACCTTATCTAAAACATATTTAAAAAATATATATTATAATTATATCAATTTAAATGTATTAATATATAAATATCTTATTTTTAAGGATATATATATATATATATTTGAAATATACACTTTATCAGTGTTAGTAAAAAACCACTGATAAAGGGGGTTCCTTACAAGTGCTTCTAAAAAGGTGCTAATAAAGCCTGACCCTTATGATCACTTTTTAAATTCACTGATAATGAACCCCTCACCATTATTAGCATTTTTTAAGAAGTGCTACTAAGGGACCCATATTATCATCAATTTTTTACAAGAGCTGATAAAGGAGGGCCTTTATGAGTGATTTTTAGCACTATTAAGGACCCCCTTTAATGGTGAAAAAATGTTGTTAAATAAACCTTTTGAAATTTTTTTTATAGAACTGAAAAAGGGGGTCACTAACAGTGCTTTTTACAATCACTATTAAAACCCAAGCATTGGATGAATCAAGTTTTATAGTAGAGGAATGAGATCACATTTTATACAGTGGATATTTAGTGTAAGGTATGGTAGATTTATATGATTACTTCATTTCAGTCTCATATATTGGTTTCATATATCATTCATGGTATATCTTATAAATAGGATTTTAAATCGCTCATGTTCATCATAACAATTGTTATTGGACTCTAACAAAACAGTTCAAAGAGTAACCTAATAATTTTGGAAATGATTATTGAACTAATAAATTACTGGATATGGTCCATGGTAATATCAAATGATCATGACATACATGAGAATATATGAAAAATAAATTATGGTGATAAAAATTTTGGTCAGACGATTAAAGTATTTATCTTGGATTTGAAAATAGAATACTTAAAATTAATAGTTGATTAACAAATTAATATTTGACTTTTAGGCTTGTTTTCTTTTTGAGATATTATCTGTAGTGGTGGTGGTCAAGTGTCTTATCTGAAGATAGATATAGATGAGTATAATGATACGTATCTACTCTTAGTGTGGTTTTGTGTGATATATTCTATATTTTTATGATTTCATATGCTTCACCAGCAGTGTCAGTAGGCAAACCAATAGGAAAAAAGTTTGGGGGTGTTTTCCTAATCTTTCAGGATGGAAATGAAATGAATAGACGATTTCTCCCTCTCCCCCACACTCTTATTGGATTTAGCATGGGCGTAGGAATATCCCATGCATATGGGAATATGATTGATTACTGCTGGGGATGATGATAATGACCTGTCATGAAAAATAAGATGCAAAATTGACCTGATGTTATTGCACAAGGTACATGATGACTTATGAAAAGAATGAGCATAAGATATGATATTATGGGAGTGAGGGAGCTATATCAGTGGGTGAAGTGGAACCAGGTTACCTTTATATATATATATATATATGATTTTGACATAGAATTGATTAATTAAATTAATTAATTTCAGAGTAATCCATAGAAAGGATTGGTAATGTAATGTTTCTAGATTATGAGATGAGCTAGTTTAATTTATTTATTAACAAGATTTTAGTATTCTTATTTAAAATTTTACATAGGAGGTTTATGGGGAGTATCCTACTTAATATAAATGATTTTCTCACCCAATGTTTATATATACTATTTTTTAGGTCTGTGAGAGGTGGATGGTATTTCAACTGGGCGTTACTAGCTTGACGTGTTGTTTAAAAGTTTTTGGAGATTCGTAGTCGTTAGTGGGGATTTAATTTTTGATACCTTCAGTTGTTTTAAATTTTCTTCCTAATTTACATTAAATATTTTGATTCATTCATTATTAATCAATGTTGTTGGTTGGTGTGTTCACATATTATCTTTTTTTCCTTAATCCTATATTGAGGGAAATGCTTACCATGTGTAGGAATTATATAACCCTTGTGATATTATATAACCCATGATCTATTAGAGGGGGACTTGAGGGGCAAATTATCTCTCTCTTTTCATTTCTATACTAGGGGAGGAAGCTTTGGGGGAAGGGTGTCATGAAATAAACCCTCAAAGATTCCATTTAGTATCATGGTACTAATTAGTTGCATCATTGGTCCCATATAATAATATGAATAAATAACCAATTAATTAATTAATCTGTGATACATATTATATATTCTACATTAATGATTCAAAATAGGGAGACTTAGGGAATAAATTTTATCCACCAGCATGCATAGAAAGGATAAAACGGTTTAAGGTTATATAAATATCAACAAGTACTAAACAATAATTATTTGAATTGTTATAATAAATTAATTACTCAAAAACTATTTAAGAAAAAAATGAAAACTTAAATAGGTACCTTGGGAATTTTTCTCAAGTATTTAAAATATTTTTATTGTAAATATATTATAATATCTAAATAAATAATTTACTAAAAACTATTAATTCATATATATGGGAACTAAGCATATTTTAATTTATTAAGTTAATGAAAATAGTTGCAGACTAATCCAATGTAATTCCTATAGAATTCCATATTGTATGGAACCAACTACCATGTAGATATCCTAGATGAGTATTTTCAAACACTATAGGAAAATTGATTTTTTCTGATGGTGTTGTATTTCATAACAAGAAGTCTACAAAATAGAGTTATTTGTGATGCACCATCTTTTCTGTCACAATTAGTTTTCTATATATCTTTTTTTTGATGGATAAACTCATCCATCACAAAATGTTTTGAAGATCTTGTGAATGTGGTGTCATGAATGAGTTATTGGTGAAAAAATAAAAATTATGTTTCGAAAAGCTTATTTTTTCAGTAGAGTTTTTGATGGAAAGGTGCATCCATTACAAGTAACTCATTCCGATAATGAGTATTTGTGACAGATCTATCACAAATTACCATATCATTAAGAACTACTATTTATGGATCCATAAAAAATAATTTTTTCAATGGATCCAACATAAATACTCATAAAAAAGTATATTTTTGAAGGAATCCACCAAAAAATGTATTATATTATATTGATTTTTCACATATAATCTATTGGTAGATTGATTTGAGACGAACTAATCTGTAACAAATACTTTTTCATTGAGTGAGAAATATTTTTTTTTCATGATGTCATTTTTCAACATATAAGTCTTATGATAGAAATAATCCTTCCATCACAAATAGTACCACCAAAAGACTTTTGCAATGGAATTTACATTGCAAAAGTCCATCATAATAAAAAAATATGTGTAGCCCCCTCCCTCATTCCTCACAATGACCCCACTATTCTTCTATTTTCAGACCTGACCTTCATCTCGATAGATTTAAAAAAAATTTACCAAAGGTTTGACTAAGTATCAATTTTGATCTATTATTTTATACATTATTGTCAATTATCATTAATTTTTTCTATTTAATTTGTTGTAAAATTTATATCACTTTTTGGATACATTAATTTATTCAATTTGTATTACATTGTGTATTAATTAGTAAAGTTTCATAAAATTGAAATAATTTATTAAATACTGTTGTAAATTAATATTGAATTAGTGTGCATTAAAAAAATGTTATGAACTGGTATGATATAATTAAAATTAGTATAAATTGATATAAGTTAATAAAAAGTTCATAAAAATTATTAAAAAGAAGTATAAATTATTAAAAATTACTATAAATTAATAACAATTAATATATATTACTATAAATTTATATTAGTAAAATAATTAATAAATTTTATTATATATTAATACAAATTAAGATAAATTGATATAATTTTTTATAAATTACAATAAAAAAATATTTAATTCTTCCCAAATTAGAATAAATTAATATTCATTTCTATAAATTTTTATAATTAGTATAAAGTAATCAAAAATAATAAAAATTATTATAATTTAATATCAATTTTAAAAAAAAGTATGAATTAATATAAATTAGTAATATTTATTATAAATTTAGTGAAATGTATTATATGTTAGAATAAATATTTTTAAATAATATAATATATTAATAAAAAATAGTATAATTTAGAATCAAATATTATAAATTAATATAATTTTTCTAAATTAATGTAAAATTTTAGGTATTATAACAAATTTCTATAAATTAATATAAATTTTTATACATTCAATATATATATATATATTATAAATTATTATTAATACCTCGCAAATTCTTATAAATTAGTATAATTTACTGTAAATTTATATAATTTAGTATAAATTAATAAAAGTTACTATTAGTTAATACAATTAATATAAATTGATAAATACTAGAATAAAATAATACAAATTTGTAAAAAATTATTATCATTCAGTATAAATTAAAAAATATTAAATGCATTAGCATAATTTATTTTAATTTAATATATATTTCTATAAATTGGTGGTGTATATATATTAGATTATGTGAGGTTTAGGAATGGAGTACCATCTGCCAACTTAATCGGATTCTCCCCTCCCTTAGTAGCAATATTATTGTAATTTTATTTATATAACATTTTATGTAATATATTAGTTTTAATTTTATAATAATTTTTTGTTTTTTATTTTTATTTTTTATTTTTATTATTTAGAATATTTTATTACTTTTTTTAATTTTATGAATATATTCTAAGGAAATATTATTCCATCCCAAATAATCATAGAAAATTTTTATTATGAATAAATATCGATTCCAAGGAAAATTATTTTTTAAGATGGAATTCTAAGTGTATTGGAAATATATTCCAAATATATTTATTGCACCAAGGAAGAAATTAGTTTCATATTAGTCTCTCAACTAGTCTAATTACAATTTTCTATCTTAAATAATATTATTTGTGATGATCTTTTCCATAATATACTATTTACGATGAATCCCCATCACAAATAACCCATCACACAAAATTGATTTCCCTGTTCTATCATACTCCATTCAAAAATTAAAAACCCCCAAAATCACATCTAAAACCATATATAATCAATTTCATAGGAAACCAAAACCCCCATAACAAAACTCATTCATGTACTGACCAAAAACTATGAATAATATCTGAATAGTCATTATAACCATTAATCGATAGAAAGACCCAATTAATTAATACCCAGAGAATAATAAATTAAATTCCAAAACCAAGAAACCCCTAATAAAATCTCAACACAATGAATCTCTATTAAAATATTGATCAAAAACTATGAAACACTCCCTCATGGTTTTCTTAACCAAAATAAGAATAATCCAATGCATATGAATATATTATTATATGATTTAATCTCACAACTCATTTATAGTTTGGAATGAAAGAGAAGTGTATAAGAAGAGAGAAGAGGAAGGAGGGGGATTACCATTGATTTAGAATGTACAATAACCCATAAATCACCTCTAAAGTTGGTTTTTCAAGCATTTCCTATGGTAAAAACCCTATCGTCCCTTTAACATGTGTTTGAAACACTGTATCCTCTCCTAGCTATGGTACAAGTGGAAAATTTTTTCATATTCATTACCATACTCTTCTGTAATTGTTGACTTCATTTGACTGATATTGGAGCTCATGTTATTCCACTACAACATTATGAACTGATAAAAGGTGATGTTCTGTGTACACAAATACTCCTAGGGATGTTTCATGTCTTCTTATATCTATTTGTTCATGATGAAATCCTATAGTTTTTGAAATCCAACTATTAGGATATACCATTGAGAATGATGGAAGATCCATTCTCTACACATTACTCATATTTTCATCCAGAGCCTATAATGGAGTAAATTTCATTTGGTAAAAATAAAATTTCTAAACTCATTCACCTAGAGACGTCTAACCAACAATGTTTTGTACACACAGTAGTGGGTGTGATGACTTATTTTTAGTATCCTAGACTCCTCTCAACCATAAGTAATCACCTTATTGATTTCCAGTGATCAAGAATAGTTATAAAAGGCATTATATTATTGTAACAAGGAATTTTTTCTACTATAAATAGTCCAAACATCGTACATGTCTTCCCCAACTTCTTAATGAATTACCAACAAAAAATAGATTCCCCAATGATGTTCACATTGAATTTTTTTATTATAAAAAATAAAATAGGTAGGGGAGAGAGAATATCCTAGAGGTTGGAATTATTTTTTTCAATTGATTGCATCTTAGAAACACTCGTGATTTCCAAAAGAGAAGAAAGTTCCAATAAAGAATTCATAGATCACACATCATCTTATCAATAAAGTGAAACCTATGAAGTGTCACCACATGAAAAATATGGTTGGATTATCATCTTGAACGATCCAATGATCCTCCAACATTAGATTTAATTTCGATCAAACCTATTAATTAATGCACCAAGTTGATAAAAATTTTCCTAACTACAAACACATAATATAATTTAGGAATGGGAATGGACAAACACATTGTATATTTCTATTCAAAAAAATAATAATTACAATAGAAATAGTTGAATGGGAGGGATATTTAAAGAGGATATAGGGGAGAAAAGAAACCCTAGAAGAGAACATCTGGTGGAGCCAGGTTGAACCTCCCAATATCTACTCCCTCATTGATGCTAAGAAGAAATCACAAGAATGAATGTATCCCACTACCAAAATCTACCCCTTATTTAATAATATAACAAAGACTAATAAAACATCAAATAACTAATCAATAAAATGAAACATATACATTCAGACTATCCAATTATACATGACCTTATTTTATCCCATAAAATACAACCCATATCTACACATGAAACCCTTACGAGTCCACTACATTCAAACAACTATCCCCATCCATTTCTAGTAATACCACAACTGTTAGTCCTAACAACCTCCCTCTCAATAACCATCATTCCTACTCTTGGTCATATAAATAATATCTTCAACTATATGTTTAAGGGAAAACAGAGGTATTATCCAACATATCGATGTCTTTTAAGATGATACTATTCCTATAGAGAATCATTTATATTGGAAAAAGTAGACTATTTATGGAAATATCCCTTATCGATGTCATATCTTTTATATCAATACACCCTTGACATCATAAATTTTAATGTTAAATGGTATTCCCCTTACCAAACCTTGTAGATATATCGGAAACCCCCTCTATAATCCTCAATTGATTCCACCTAATTAAACTTAGAAATAATTCAATTCTTCAACCCCTTATCAACTACTCATGGCATGTCTCATCCATGACCCCCTATTATCTCCTCGTAGCTAGTTTTATCCCCACTAATCGATCGACTTATTGAAGCTCAACCGCTTACCCCCTACACACATCACCCTACAATTCATTCATATCATTTAAATATAAAAAAAACATCCTACACCATAATTTAATCCATCGAAATATCCCAAAAGTGGGAAGAGATAACAAGATGAAAGCCCAAAAACATAAATATACTTGAACTCGGAATTAAAAATATCTCTCTCTAATCACAACATTAAGTTTAACTAAATCTTTTCTATTTACTCAAAACCACAATAACATTTACAGTAAATCATGAAATAAAATTAAAATCACGTACACAACCATGGTTTACATGGTTTAATCATTCATCATAAGTCCATAGTGAAACACTCCATACATTTATTTTATTAGAAGTGAAATTTTTACAATCATTATGTCTAGGTATCCCCATATATCACTAATATTAATAAATTCATGAAATCTCTACAATGTGGTCCCACCCCATTTAATAGAGGTTCTCACTTGATCATTAAATTGCATAAAAATACTACAATTGCAGGATCCCATCTAATGATCTGTGTAACTTTCGATCCCCAATTTACATATTTGGTATGACCACTAATAATAGGAAATAAAATATTATTCCCCATGAATCACTATTATCCAATAAAATCCATGTCAAGAATGCCTCAAAAAAAACACTGCTTCCTTCTAATGATAATGTCACTTGATGAAATTTTGACATAATAACCACAATGTTTCACGTCCATCAGAAACTCTGAACATATTTAATATCCATACCTTTTCTAGATATGTCTGAAGATTTATTTAATGTAATTATTTTACATTGATTGAGTATACATGGTTTTGGTTATAACTTGGGTATTTTTGAGTGAAAATTTATAAAAATGTAAAGAAATGGGGATATGCATGTTTGGCGCGTGGTTAGAGAAAACTGTGTGCCACATCCCAGAAAACCGTGAAACGCTACATAGAGAGGAATTTAATGGCTAGAAAATGGTTTTTCATACCTCTAACCATATTAGGAATAACCATGCACCCTTATAAAGGATTAAGATGGTTTAGGATCATGGATAGGTAAAACCGACACCCCTACCCAGAAAACTGTGTGCACCAATTTAGTTCCAATGAAAAATTTATTTTAAATCAACATAACACCCAATAAATAACCTTATTCATCCAAAAACTTAGACCTTCATGATTTATATCAATTTAAGATCCTCCCTAACCAGTTTAAATCCTTCATGACATCCGTTATTTATAATTCAAATCCTAGATCAAAGACTTGAACACCTCTAATTAAGAGAATCTTGTCCCACTCAGTTTCACATTATTCGTCCTTCTTTCTCTTATTCAATTGGTGGTTGTTATTCCTATTTTGGGAGATATATATCAATTATTGTGGATCTAGATCAAGGATTGCAGTTCTATAACTTTATTAGAGAGAACTTGATTTATTTTATCTTGGTATAGGTGTTAGGTCCACCTGTCATTCTACATCGTTGTGCCACTAAACATTAGGGTATTTATATTGGTTTACCACTCATCAATGAATCGAGGTAGGTGGTCTAATATTCCAATACCATAGTAGAGATTTTTATTACATGTATAATTATTTTATAACTGCTAGAATTTTTAGAAAATGAATTTCATAATATAAATAATTAATTTTAGTGGGTAAATTAATTATGGAATTTTGAAATTATGGGATTTGGGGGTAATTAAGTATGGAATTTATTATGAGATATTATGATTTTGAACTAGATAATTAATTGTTGAATTAATTATGAGATATTTGAATGGTTGAATGGAGTAATTAATAATTGAATTAATTAGTATATTTACAGACTGTGATTTGAATAATTAATTAATGAATTGATTATGTGATTATTTAAATGGTGAATTTTTATTAATTAATTGGTAGATTAATTAATGGAATTGATGATGTAAACAAATTTCTTGATTAGTGATGTGATTGAGATATATATATTAAATTTTTAATTAATTAATGAGATTGAGATGGATTAAGTAATTTTTGAGTTAATTAATGAGGATGATAAGATTAATTAATTATTATGTTAATTAAATATATTGAGAAGATTAATAAATTCTTTAATTAATTTATAAGATTGAGAAGATTATTTTTTTGTGTGTTAATTAATGAGAATGAGAAGATTAACTAATTGTTGATTTAATTAATGGGATTGAGAAGATGGATTAATTGTTGAATTAATTAATGAGGTGATGAATGGTAATAATAGAATTCATATGAGAATTTAAATATAGAATGGTAGTAATGTCATTCTGATATAATACATGTAATTATAGAATCCTAACAATAGATATTAACTTATACACCATTGATGGTTGACTAATAAGATACACTCACACCCTACTCATGATGCTTGATCGGTACCGGAATAGATTTCATGATTATAGGATACAATAAGAGAAAATATCCTATGTTAGGTGGTTGATTTAGGATGGAGCATGGATGAGGGAATCAGACATGGTTTGGGACGCACTTGAGAGTTTTTAGTGTCCTTATTTTGATTTTACATTTTTAAACTGAACACTTATTTTGGCATGAAATATATACTGTTTAGTTTGATATTGTATTTTCAGTTTAGGTTATCTTGTAAAATTAAATTCTTTCTTGTCAAAATATCATTGGGTTATTCAGTTATCCTTTATTTTTAATTTACAAGGTTGTATTACTTTGATAAATGATGGTATAGTCTCCCAATGATCGATGTTAAACCCTCACTACTAGTCATAGGCCTATAGAGTATAAAGAAGGGTCCCTAAGGTCATATGATCAATTTCCATGGGCAACTAGCATGTACCAGATGAAGGGTGGGTTACAACTTCCATCAATCCCACTTCCACCCTATTCATGAGATTTTCCCCTAGTTTGAAAAATAAAAAGGGTCCTCCAGAGTTTCTCCATCCGGTGAACTGATTTTAGAACTCGAAGTGTATGCACAATACATATAATCTAGCACCTAAACATTTCTTTAAGGATTCCAAATATTCCTCCAAAAAATTTGAAAAATTCAACATCTAAACTTTCACTGTATGAAATACTCCCCTAAAATCCCTTCTCTTCACCCAAGTGTTACTCGGGCACAATTTCACCATATACTCACCTTGATTAATCCTTTGGTAAACATATCTATTGAATTTTGTTGACCCACTATATTCAAAAACTCCAAAACAACATCTTAACGTAACTTGAAAAGGTAATGGTACTTAAGTTTGATGTGATTCATCCTCAAATGAAACACCAAATATTTTGGGTATTGTACTCTCACGGTCACAAAAAAAATTTACTTTTATTTATTATTTAGAGACACTTACAAAAACATTTCAACTAGATAATTTCCTTGATTTCTTCCATTTTATCTATATAACCTTATTTATTTTGGAGAGAGATAATACTAGTTTCATCCTCAGCATGCAGTTGATGGTGGTTCCACCATCAGTAAAGTCATAATGAGTTACATATTTTTGTGAATCTGAGTGTCCTCAAATGTTTGTGTCAATAAACCAACTATAAAATTATCATCTCCAACAAAAAGGTAAGTGAATCATATTCTTTTATGATATCTCATGATATAATTAATAGCTTTCCAATGTTATTTCCCTATAATTTACATCAACTGACAGATAAATACCACCAAAAGGGAAACATCTCATCGAGTGCACACCATGGATTACAAGAGACATCCTACCACTAATTCATATAGTATTCTATCAATGTGAATCACCTTTTCATCCATTATTCTTGAGTGTTTATTTGATTTTTTGAAGTGTTTGGCATGCATAATCGAAGAAAATTATCATCTGTTCATTATAAATCATTCCGTTATCTTTCGGAAGTACTAAGTATGGGGTAAAACCGTTATTTCAATCTTCTAATATTTTTAAATATTCATGCTCCATATCTATATGTCATAATGAATTATGTTGAGTATCATATAAGAAATTCATTCCTACATCTGGTATACGATATTTGTCAATAATATTATACATGACTCTTGGATAGTTGAGAAATAAACTCCTCAAATCCCTTATATAGATAAACTGAACATTATTCCTCTAGTATACTTCTTACGAGTTTCATAGATTTGTGTAATCCAAAATTAGAGCCAATAATAGGCTAAAAATGTCAATATTGGGGATCCATAATTTGGTATCACCTACCCATGGTTGACTCTAAGTCACCCATTACTTCTTTTCCATACACAAGATAATTCATATGAAAACTCTTTTGGAAGAACCTACTCTATTGAAGGATAAATGTATTGGAAGGGGTCAATTTGGAAGTAATATAACACTTTTTATTTTGGAAGGATTTAATTTCACGATATTATCTCATGTTTATTCCTTTGTGCATAAATTCTTATAACGATTTATTTTTGGAATCTTATCTCCCCCAGCGAATCAATATATTTAATCCATATTGATGTGTAACTCCTTAGATGGCCCACATGTTTGTATTACTTAGCCAAATATAAGAGACAAACATATTCATGAATATCCAAATGAATCTTATATTTAAATCACATAAACACTTTAAGTAAATTTAATTTATTACATGAGATTGAAAATCTCTGAATGAGTAACCCCTATGCATTGAATAGACAACCCCCAACATTCTGAAAAAATGTCAGACATCAAAGAAAGTGGGGAGTCTGACCTTAATTCTATCTCCTTGATGTTACATTATTATATATACAAAATAATATATAATAAAACTAAAACCTAATATAAAAAAACTATGATCAATAATTATTTCCAATCTAATAACCCAAATAAATGGAAAATATAGATGAAAACTAAATCTTATTTTAGTGCCCGTAGAATATAATAAAAGTCTTCACAATTTCATCAGAAGTATCTTAATTTTTTAAATTAATGTATTCACATATTCATAATATAAAAAATATATAACCACAAATTAAGTAGGGAGTAACATTTTAAACAAATGAACACATCAAATATTTAGACATAAGACATTCATTTATGAATAATTCATAAACAAAGGCCAATTATAAAACTTGTATAAATTAGTTAATACATTATAGACACTGCACCACATATATAATCGAATAATAATTTTAAATTTTCTTATTATGTAAAATTTTTAAAAAATCTAAATTTCATAGACTATTCATACCTTAAATCATGATTAAATAAATCTTCAAAAACATTTCCATGTGGTTTCAATAATAAAAAAATGTGGATCCCTTTATTTGATCACATAATAATAAATATTAAGACCAATTAATAAATTAAAATATAAAAAAATTTATATTTTTCGGCATATTTTTTAATTTATAAACCCTTTAAAAATTACCTCAACAAAGGGTTCCCCTTTAAAAAGAATTGAGAAAAAAATTCATTCTATTCCACTTATGATGAGGGAACAAAAAGTTTAAAAGTAGATTCCATAGAGATGATAGACAGGGACATGAACTTCAAATAATTCTCATGTGACGACAGAAAATTATTTCCATGTAAATGTTGAAAATCATGCTCTTGGAAGATCCCTCAAAGATTTTCAGATGGTGTAGAAAACATTTGTTGGGTATTCCTGTGAATAAATAAATTGAAAATATATATGATTTTTGTTAGAATATACATATAGAAAAGGGATGAAAAATAAATAAATGTAAAATTTAACAATTTTATTTGAAAAAAATTCAATTTGTGTCAGTGAAAACTCAGTTTGTTCACTATTTAACTATAAAAGTACATCAAGTAATTTGATACAGTTAAAAAAACTCAATAAAACAGAAAAATATAACCTCATCACTTCAAATGTGTTTGAAATTTTTATTTCCATTACTTCATTATATTTTTAATTATGAAAATATTAGTTAAATTGTGTAAATATGGGTTATTTTTTAATAAAAAATAAATTGTTAATAACATTATCTAAAACTAAAACGTGGAATAATTTTTTAATTAATGCATATATATTTTTAATGTAGTGTTTTTTTCTTGATTAGAGATGAAAATACTAGTATAATATCCATTCATTTTAAACATCCATTTTATTAACATTTATTATGTTATGTTTGTGAAGAGGGATCATTATAACCCTTTTCAAACATGTAATTATCACTCATAGGTAGTCACAATAATATATAGATAATAATTGACAAGAAGAGAATTCCAAATCAATGACTGAGATAATAGTGAGTATCATAGAATCCAACATCAAAGTGATGACCTATATTTTAAAACTAAGTGTTACACATCCATAATGTCGAATTGGAACAATGTTGTACGAGTCTTAATGTTTAACATCGGTGCATTAATAATTGCTACCCTTTGATTTTAATATATTTATGTATTGAGTTTGAGAGAGTTGAATCATGATAATTAAATTTATAATTATTATTATTGCATCATTTGAAACATAAAATATTAAAGAATCAATTATAAAATTTTTGAGAATTTAATTTATCTCTATTTGTGAGTAATTTTTTTATCATTTTCCTTTTATGATAACTAAAAAAGTTGATTTTAAAATATCTATAAAAATTCTTAATTAGTGCTAAAAAGTACTATTGATATAAGAGCTATTAAAATTGGTCAACATCTATCAGAATAAAAAAATCATAGATAATGGGAGACCTTTGTCAGTGATAGTTTAGAACAGATAAAGGGTCACATTAAGAGCACTTCTAGTGGCACTAACAATGGTTGTACTATTGTAGTGTTCTATTAAAATTACTACACACTATAGAAGAAAGTACATATACATATGGAAAATTAATAATTTAATTGAAATAAAAATTACATAAAAAACAAGAAAAAAACACTATATTATAGAAATTTCAAACATTTTTTTGTATAATTTCATTAGGAAGAACCGTTACAAACACTAAAACACTACAATGGTTTCATTGTCATGAGTACCTGACCCACTCTTTGAAAATCCCGATCATGGTTTTGGTTGATGAAAAAACCACCACAAATCAATAAAAATAATCCACCTATATATGGAAAAAATTATTTTTTTATTAATAATATAATGAATAAAATTAAACATAAATATGAAACCATACAATAGTAAAATTTAAATTTTAAATAAAAGGACACACATGGAGTCATATCAGTCACACCATATGTCAGATTGATGTGAGGAAAATTCCTACAAATCACAAATGACTTGAGGATCATTTTAACATGTATAAATATAATATGAATTTGTTTTATAGGTTTTGAGTTTGTCATGGGTCTTTTGTACAAAAATGACAATTCAAACTGAAAAAATGAACCTTATGTCACAATAGTCACATTGTATGTCTGTTTTATTTGAGACAGATTCCTACACATTAAAAACATCTTATGAGTTATTTTTTTCAAAATTATCAAGACAATCTGAGTGTGTTTGGTCGATTTTCAGTGATTGAAGCGTGCTTTAAACTAAATTATCTCTTTTAAATTCATAAAGGACAATTTTTGTCATACTAGGAACACCGTGTATTGGATTGAGGTGTAGCAGATTCCTATACATCATAAATGTCTTATGGATCATTAATCTATTATTTCAAAACAAACCTAATGTTTTTGAAAATTTTTGAGAATGATATGTGTGTTTTGAACTAAAATTCCAATTTTAAATAATAATAATAAAAAACATAGATAGTTATACCAGTCAAACCACACATCAGATTGATATTAAAGGGATTCATACACAGAAAAAATGAGTTAATGGTAATTTTCATAAAGTATCAAGAAAATATAAATGACTTTTCTCAGGTTTGTGCATGTGATTTGTTTTTTTACTAAAATGTCAATTTTAACTGAACACACACACATTGAGTCATACCAGTCAAATCGTGTATTATTTTGAGGTTAGACTGATTCATACATGTCATAAATGACTGATGATTCATTTTTTTAAAGTATCAAGACAATCCGACTGTGTTTTCTTGGTTGTTAGAGGGTGAAAAATATTTTGAACTAAATTATAAATTCTAAATGGATAACGAACTCTTTGAGTCATACAAGGAACATCATGTATCAGATTGAGGTGTGGATGATTCTTATACATCAAAAATGACCTATGGATATTTTACTAAAGTATCAAATAAATCCAATTTTTTTCTATAATTTTAGTTTTTGACGAGTGTTTTTAACTAAAATGTCAATTTCAAATAAAAATACACCCTTGGAGTCATACCGGTCATTCCATGCATCATATTGACATGAAAAAAATTCATAGACATCAAAAATAACTCAAGTATCAGTTTACAAAATTATAATGACAATATGAATGTATTTTCTCTATTTTTCTTATGCAATGATTCATTTTTACTAAAATATCAATTTAAACTGAAAACACACAATTTGATTCATACTAGTCACATATTGATTTAGTATAATATCAGTCTTATTTCTAAAAATAAAAAATTTCTTTTGAAACATCTTACAAAATTATCAAAACAATATAAGTTAATTTTCTCAATTTTCAGTGAGTGACAAGTGTTTTGAACTAAATTTCCAATTTTAATCTTATAATGGACACTTTGAATCATATCAGGCAAAATGTGAATCAAATTTTTGTGAGACCTATTATTACAAATAAAAAATTAATTATGGATATTTTATCTAATGATTCATAATAGTATAAATGTGTTTGTATGGTTTTTGTGTTTGGCGTGTGTTTTGAACTAAAATATCAATTTTAAATAAAAATACACACTTGAAGTAATATCAGTCACACCATATATCAAATTTATTTTTGGCTGATTCATAATGATAAAAAATTACATAAGGATCATTGTCCAAACATATTAAGAAAATAGAAATGTGTTTCTTGATATTGACTATGTGACATCTCTATATTTACAAAAATGACAATTTAAACTAAAAACATTACTTTGAGTATACCAGTAACTTCATGTGTCATTTTAACATTAATCTAATTCATACACATCAAAAATAACTTATGAATAATTTTAATAAATTACCATAACAATTCGATCATGTTTTTTTTTCATTTTAGTGAGTGAAAAATGTTTTGATGTAAATTGTCAATTTTAAATTGATAATGAATACTTTGAATCATACTGGGCACACAATGTATCATATTGAGGTGAGATTAATTCCTACCAATCACAAATAACATATGGATCATTTTCTAAAGTATCAAAACAACCCAAATGTGTTTTATATGTTTTTATTATGTGATGTGTGTTTTGAACTAAACAGAAAATTTTAAATAAAAAGACACACTTGGAGTCTTACTGGTCACATTGTGCATCAAATTTTCTTGATGTAGGTTTATACATATTGTAGATGAAATATGTATCATTTTAATAAAATATTAAAACAATCCAAAAGTGTTTTTTCCAAATATTGAGTATGTCATGTGTCTTTTTTAGTAAAATGTCAATTTAAATTGAAAACATGTACTTTGAGTCATATTGGTCACATTGTGTGACAGTTTGACAAGAAAATATTGTCTAAACATCAAAAATGGATTATAAAATTTTCTTATATAGTATCAAGACAATATGAACATTTATGATTTATTTTTTGTGTGTTACATTCTTTTTTAACTAAATTTCCAACTTTAAATTAATAACAGACAAATCGAGTCATACTAAGGACATTATGTATCATATTTTTGTGTGGTTAATTCCTACACATAAAAATAAATTCTGGAAATTTTTTTCTAATTTATCAAAACAATAATACTATTTTTCACATCTTTGAGTATGTGGTGTGTGTTTAGAACTAATATATAAATTTTAATGAAAAATACATAGTTGGAGTCATATCGTTCACACCATGCATCAAATTGAAGTGGAAATGATTCATACACAAGGAAAACGTCATAAGGACCATTTCATAAATTATCATGAAATTATTATTGAATTTTCATGGTTTTCGGTATCTCACATGTATTTTTCACTAGAACATCAATTTAATCTTCAAACACACATTTTGAGTCATATCGGTCACATCAACTGTCAGTTTGATGTGAGATTTATTTCTACACATCCAAAATGAAATTTGATCCATTTTTCTAAAGTATTAAGACAATAAAATCATGTTTTATATTTTTTAAAGAGTGACACAAATTTTGAACTAAATTTTCAATTTAAAATGAATTACAAATACTTTTGAGTCACACCAGGCACACCATATATGAGATTAAGGTGTGGTTGATTGGAAAAATTCAAAAATGATTTATGAAAATTTTTCCTAATGTATGAACATAATAAAAAAAATTCTCATGTTATATTATCTGGGTTTTGTTTTTAATCAATATATTAATTGTAAACTGAAAAAATGCAATTTGAGTTATACTGGACACATCGTGTATCATATTTAGATGTGACTGACTCCTACATGTCACAAATGAAAAATGGATCATTTTAATAAAATATAAAAACCATATGAATGTGTTTTATTTTTATGGAGTTTCTGATTTGTGTTTTGAAGTAAACTATAAATTATAAACTATAAACATCAACTTGAATTCCTATTAAGAAAACAATGTATCAAATTATGTTATGGCTAATTGAAGTGTGGGTGATTCCTAAAAGAGAATGCGTAGCTTCAAAATTGATACTGCATCCATAATACTAGCCATAACATTTATTGGATTGAGGTGTGACTAATAAATACATGTCAAAGCTGACTTATGATTAATTTTCCTAATGTATAAAAATAATCTTAAAATGGTTTCCCAATTATGAGTATGTAATGTGTGGTTTGAAATAAAATGCAAATTTTAAGAATGTAACATAAGTTTGGAGTCAAACTGGGCATACCATGTATTAGATCAAAAATCAGATGATTCCAAATCACCAAAAAATATATTATAATTCTATAATGCATTCCAATTTTGGGGTTATATAACAATATTGTTATTTGAAAAACGGGAATGTTGAATGAATTGCAGAATAAAATGGAAAGTCCATCATCATGAGTTTATCATCCACATTTAATCCATATTCATTATAAATTATTGTATCATCCTTTATAAACTCTATGAAAAATAACAAAATACGCATAAAAATTGATAAGTAAACTAACTAAAATAGTAGATAAACAATGATAGAATTTACCAAACAAGTTGTGGGAATTCACAAATTCATGATGTCTATAAACAATCTGAAACCATGTATTCTTAGCATTAATTTATAAACAATTCCATTTCATATTTTGAATATGAGGACTTCTAACTATCTTGGAAGTACTATAAAAACATAATTAAATAACGCATTGGGGAATATTTGAAATGAAATTGTAATTTTCATCAGAAATAACTCTATGGGGATGCTAGTTTGTTGATGGAATAATATATATTTCATAAATATTGAAACATAATAACCCTAATATAACAATTATTTTGTTATGAGAATAGTATAAACATTGGAAGAAATAATTAAAATGGTTTGATATATGTTTTGATAGTGGAATGTTATTATATATATGCTAATAATTATCAATTTTTAAAAGTCGATAGGATTTTTGTGCTCATAGACTGTCTTCATGCTATGATTTTGATGATATTTAAACACAACTCAATCATAACATAATTTTCATTAACATATAAAATAAATTGTAGAACCTATTTTTTATTTTCAAAAAAGATCATGTAGTGTATTACAAATTTATAAATGTCATCACATGTGATTGGTTTGTTGGGTATCTATGTATTTAATCTAGAAAACAAATATTTGGAGAATCCAAATAGACAAAAATGAGTGACAAATTCTACCTAAAAATGAATTTTTTTAATAAAACGAATGAAAATATATTTGATATGATTAAATCATAGAATATTACACAAACATTGTGGGTATAAAAAAGAGTTTGTAATTTGTAAGTTTTCATTCAAACATTGTGACCAGTTTTTCCCCTATTACTTCAATTTTATTTGGTTCTATTGAAAATAGTTTTTTAGATGCTATGTGAGGAATAATGAATCTAAATTTACATTAAAAAGGGTTTCCCTTAAATATTATTGTTATATACCGTAAAAAATATGAATTGTGTTTAGTCCTAATTAACATAGTATATTAGCTGTTGGAAAAACAAATCATGGAAATAGACCTCACATAGAAATTTACAACTGATGATCCTAGACATTCAAGCTTGAGGATTTAAATTACATTCAAATGAACAATATAGTGTACATGGTCTCTCTGTACATGTATTCTTCAAAATAAAGTATGGTTTTATCACCACTTTCAAATATTTTGTCTCCATGAACCTTTAATGTTTTTAAATTAAGAAGTCGAGTGGGCAGGGTAAAGGTACTTTGTGATGATCTTTTCGATTGGATGGTTGATCCTTTAGATCATTTTGATTTGATCTTCCATTTTATCTGCTTCAATTTTTCCCTTTGTAATAACATTCTTCTGTTGAGGAATATTACATTAATTGATATTTATAATTCAAAAATAAAAATTAGAAATGAATACCACTCATTGAAATGTATTTTTACAATTTCTAATTGCCATGATATGAATTTTCTTATAGATTGATCAATCATATGAATATCTACATCATCAAGTGGAATGTGTGGATTGACACTTAGCTCACGAGATACATTAATCCTCAATTTCACATGATTTATTATAATTTTTTTATTATGTTGAATATGTCCTTATATATTGTGTATGGTACCCATCAAAACAAGGCTATCGGTAGGTGTTGATAGATATAAATCACAATCATTTCCACCAAATAAAATATTAGTATAGGAAAGGTATTAGTGTCTTCCAGATTCAATTTTCATAGAAATATTTATGACAATATTGATTACCTCATCTTAGAAAGCTCTTTGATGGGAATGACTCTCCTCATTGTTGCTGGTGTGGGGGCAGGGATAGTCACATAGTGGTTGTTCTTTTATCGTTTCATCCCTTCAGTTACTTCCCATAACATTTTTTAACAACAGTGACTACTAATTAAGTTTTTCATTTAGAGAAACAAATTATTCATGTTACCCTCCAATTTTATTATTATTATCCACAATTAATTTTCTTTTATGAAAATATGTTTGCGTGAGACCCCCAAAGCCACACCTCTGATGTGGCCATAATGTTTGGTCTGCGTCAAGTCAACTAATAGTATATATCCATCTGGTACAACTGATTATGATTCTTATGTCTACGTTGGATAACAAATATATGAAAATAAGTAATCATTATTATGTAAATAATATTTAAAAAAATTATAATGTCATACTTACACATGATTCCCACACTTTTTTTGAGTTTTCATCTATTAGTATCTCATATTTGATTACAAGTACCTTCTTCTATATCACATGGATTGACATAAAAGTGGATTTGTATTTCAATTCAACAATATAGATATATAAAAGGAACAAAATTATGTTATTGTTTGATGTCACATAAAACTATTATGGTATATTTAAAATACATACATTTTTTTCAGGTGAAGCAGACCCCATCCCTACATTATGGTCATGGTAAATTTTTTTACTGCATATTTCTTATTTTCATCACTCGTTTTTCATTTCATAAATTAAATTTTCTTAATTAATCTGATTAATATAGGTATTTCAATACAATTTATTACCATTCACATTGTACTTATAAAAAATCTACTAATGATGACCAATAAAAGCATCACATTCTTATTTGTTTATCAAGTTTTTATAAATATACGATGGGTTAGGGTTTGTTTTTATTTTTATAATATATGATATCAAACTTCGTTTTAATTTCCATTAATCCTATATTATTTTTTATTGTGATAATTAATCAATAATTCATTCAGGAGTCACCTATTATGAATTAACTCTACATGGGATAATAAAGTGCAGATCAATGTTCCATTATCTTGTCTAGTAAAATAAGAAAATGATATCATAATGTTACCCAACTATCTTCAAAAATTATTTCCTTAAGTAGGATATTTTTTCCCACAAATATACATCAAGTTTCATCTGCATTCATGTTGTGAAAACAATTTCACTATTGAACATGGACTTGTTGGGGTTAGCAGGCTGGTTGTCTGTATTCAATCCAACAATGAATTTGATGCCTTTTGTTATCTCCTTAAAAATTATTTCTCACAATGTCATGTTATAATTCTTCTATTATTTATAGGAAACAGGTTCTTCAAAGTATACCATTTCTTCAAATTCAACATCATTAGTATGATTTTCATTGGGTTTGGTAGCATCAATTTGTTTAGAAGGTTTTTGTTCCACTGTACTGGGGGCATCAGTATTTTGAGAATCTAGTTGTTTCCAAATATTGGGAACATCAATATGTGCAGAAGTCAGTAAATACAGAAGTGGTCAAACATTTAATTTCAATTACATAAATTTAGTAGTGAACAAATAATAATATAAGGTAATGAAATATACATTATAATAAAATATAACATGATTATTAAAATATCCCTTTTTTAATGGTTAAAGGGATTTGAACCTTCTATAGAGTATCCCAAAACCTTATTTGTGGTCTATTATAATATATAATACCCATTAAACATTGTGATGGATAAGAAATTATTGTGAGATCCCAATGAAATGGTCATCCTCAGTTGATATGACATATGACTCTTTAGTAGTTTGGGTCAATAATAAAACAATTCACCACTTTTGGTTTATAGTATCTTGAATATAAAATACTTTTATTGACTATTATTCAATTATAAATGCATCATATTTTTATCTTTCCTCACTTAAATCCACTTCCATGAATCTCAATTCATAGATAAGTGTTACAAATAGTAGCAAAAATACTAAACCAAGTTCTAACTAATTTGGTAGATGATATTTTACAAAAATTATAAAATGGGTGGAAACTTGTGATGTCATACATACATGTGTGGGGGTGAAAATCAATTTTAAAGGCTTATTTAGGTAACCAAAATACTCCCTGAAGAAAAGTTTACCTTTATGGGTTAGTTGATGGAAAAAAGGGGATATTAACTATATGATCCTTCAGACAGAAGCGTAATAATGGAAAGACACACCATATTCATTGAGAAGAAGAAAATATCTAAAATAGAGAGTGGGAGTGAGATAGAATTTGATGCAGTGAAGTCTCAAGGTAAACCTGAGTTGTAAGAGGAACATATTCCACAATGCCTCGTGGATGAAGAACACGTTCAAGTGAAACAAGAATTACATATTCATACTAGAGAGGTTAGAGAACCATAATGATATGTTTATCTAGTCACAAATTTGGTAACTCATTATTAGTCGATAATAATGATACCTTAAACTAAAAATAAGTAGTAACAAGTAGAGATGTTTCCATGTTGGAATAATCCATAAATTCTAAGATGGATTCCATGAACCAACAACATGTGTTGATTTTGGTAGAACCTCTACTGAATGTAAATCCCATTGGCTTTAAATGGGTTTTTAGGAATAAAATGGACATAAATGGGAATGTTAGTACCTATATAGGGTTAATGGTTTTAAAAGAAATTAAATATAATCAAGGAACTTACTATGATGAAACCACACCACTAGTAGAAACACTGAAATCCAATATAATTCCACTTACCATTATGAACTTCCACAACTATGAGATTTGGAAAATGGAAGTAAAAACAAACTGACTTTACAGTAACCTTTAAGAAAATGATTATATGACAGAACCTGAATGGGATATGACTCCAAATTATTCATGAATGTTTTAAAATTTCACAGATCCATGTATGGATTAAAAAATTAAATCAGATCAGGGAATATTCATTTTGAGGAGTCCATAATAGAATTCGGTTTTATAAATAATGAATGTGAGCATTGTATCTATAATTTATTTAATGGGAATTTAGTACTTTTCATAATAACATATTACTTATTCAAAATGTGATACCAGTATTATTTTCTATTAAATCCTATATGTATAAGTAGTTCTCCATAAAGGACATAGGTGATGAGACATACAATCATGGGATCTATATATATTGAGATATATCCAATATACTTCTAGTCCAAAGTAAAGTTACATATTTTGAAAAGATACTGAAGAGATTCAATTTGGAAAAATCCAATAGGTGGGTTTTTCTATTGTCACATGACATTTATCTTTCCAAGAAAATATGTCCCTATGCACATGAGTAATGAAAAATAATGGCAGGAATTCCATATGGATTAGCAATTCGATTAGTCATTTATTCCATGTTATGTACTTGGCTAGATGCCTCTTATGCATTGATTGTGGTGGGAAGATAACAAGATAAACTACGTGAACTCCATTTGATTGATGTCAAGATCATAATTAAGTAACTTAATAATACTAAGGATATGTTCCTGATCAATGGAGGTGATGAGGAACTAGTCATCAGAGGATATGTAGATGCTATTTTCAAAATAGATCAAGATTATATAAAATCATAAATGAGATAATTCATCATATTGAATGAAGGTGATATCAGTTGGAAGAGCTCAATGTAGGTCGTGGATGTAGATTTTATAGTTTATTTAGAGTATATTTCAATTTTTAAGGAAGATAAAGAAACAATATTAATTCAACACTTCATCCAAGAGCTCATCATGGTACCTAGTAGTAGATATCCTATCACACTACATTGTGATAATAATAGAGTGGTGGATCATGAATCGCAGCCAAGGTCAGATCGATGGACAAATAATATAATAATGAAGTTTCATACCTTGAGGGATTTTTCTTAGAGTGTTTAGGATTTAGTGATAATTATTACCATGAAATATAATTTACTGGACCCCTCAACTAAATCATTGAATTAGTAGAAACATTATTAATTTGTGAGGTTTAGCAAATTGAAATTCATATGAGGTTGGCTATAGTACAAGTGGGAGTTTTTTTGGAGATGGTGTACAAGGGACTACTATTTTTACTTTGATTACATGTATATTCTATGATTTGAATATAAACAACAATATTTTATTATATATTGTTCATTGTACTACATGAATTTAATGTTATAATTTCAAAGGATAATTGTTTCACTGATAATGTCATAGCAGTTCCACACTATTATGAGGACCACAAAGATATTATTAAACATTTTTCTATGGTCATATAATGTTATACAATGGGACATATATAATGTGAATGTCAGGATCATGTAATCATGAGAAAATGAGGATTTTTCCCATGAATTTCACATGTGGTAATCTCCATGATGCAAGATTGTGAGAACAAACACGGAAGTTTGAATTAATCAAGTTTTGGTGTCATCAGATATTCCTATTTGTGAAAATTTTCAATGGTAATTCTACTTTATGATTATCAATAATGCATGTCCCGACTTGTGCACAAAAAATTATTGACTAAAACCATGGAAACATATGTCCATTAGGAATAGGTTGAATTGGGTGCATCATAAATGAAAAGGTATTAATGGATATGTTGAGGAAGGATTCAACCCTTACATCATCACACATATTTATATCTCAGTCCTTTGACTGGAATATAACCATTGCATTAAATTTTATGGATTTGGTGTAATGACATGTTAATTTCAGATTGTCAAAGAAAAGAATATTTAGCACATAGATTGATGAAATGGATGTGAAACATGGTTGATGATATATTTTGATTAAGGGATTATATTACATAATGATCATTAATATGTGGCTTCCATTTTGGTGATAATAAATTATTACAATTGGGTTCAACGTCCTCTTGCTAGACAACAATCTTGGAATTCAGGTGTACCAAATTAATGCTAATGAGAAAGAATATGATAAGGTCAAAAAATTATTGTTCAAATTAATCACGATTAGATTATATTGGATTTTAATTACTTGAATAAATATTTGTCTCTATATTGAGGAATAATTTT
Source organism: Viscum album (assembly GCA_963277665.1). Classification (NCBI taxonomy): domain Eukaryota; kingdom Viridiplantae; phylum Streptophyta; class Magnoliopsida; order Santalales; family Viscaceae; genus Viscum; species Viscum album. The sequence continues at coordinate 372,953,949 of OY728133.1, read as the reverse complement.
ATTCATGTTATATTGATCAATAATATTAACATGGTAACAAATAATCATTTATTCAATAATAACTAATTTATTTTTTATCTGGATATTTGATAAATATTTATTTCCAAGATTGTGATTAAAATATTTAATTTATTTATTAATGCATAAAATATTTATTAAAATATTTATTAAAATATTTAATTGGGTATTTAATTAATTTTTGATGAATTGGGGTGGACCAAGATCATGTCCAGAGGGAAATATTTACTTGCATGCTCGTAAATAATAGTTATCGTCGCTCAAGTTTTGATCTACCATAAAATAATTATATTATTATTATATGACATGGGGTTTAATAATTATTGTTGTATTATTTAAGGTTCAGTTCACAAATAAAATTAAATTTTATATGAACCCTAACTCAATAAATAGATGATTATTTTTATTGTGTAGGGTTAATTGAAAATTGAGAATAGGGAATCATTTCACACAACATACTTCTAACTTTATATTAAATTTATCATCCCTCACACTCAATATTGGAAATAAATCCTACCATATTGAAGGATCATGGTGGGATCAAGATGATAAAATAAAGACAATTAATTCACCAAGATGAAACTTGAAAATCAATTGTTGTTGCTTAGAGATTAATGGAGAATGCATGGAGCACCTCAAGAGAGATTCTACAATTGGATCCTTACAGTGTGACAAAAGTAATTTTAAATGGTTTTTTAGATGATCAATAACATCATCAAAGAAAGGATCTTAAGATATGGAAATTGTTTCTTTATATCTAAATAAAATTTTATAACTTTAATGTGTAAGATCCTATATTTTGTATTTAGGAAACTCAAAATGAAATAAAATTTGAATTTAATTCCCCCTATAATGAAATTTTATAATACATAGAACATTTAGTTATCTCTAATCGGTCTTCAAAGCTATGTCATTGTGAATGTAAATATTTTACAAATGATCTCTTTGATATTGTAGTGACACTATCTCATTGAGGAATTTTTTTGGTCTTTACATATCCCATGATTATGAAGTATGTCTTCCCTCAGTTCGGTATGAATTTACGGTAGAAATGTTAGATAAAGTAATTGAGAGATTATGATTTTAATATTTTATTTACACTTGGTAAAGGGAATGTTGTGGTCAATGTTTTGATTATGAATTCACATGGTAGTTATTTTCATGAGTTTCGAGACTCTTAGAGAGTTATGGAAGAGTTTTAATCATTAAACCTTTATATGGGAGAAGTTGATGGAATTAGTTTTATTTATTAGATGAAATGGTACTCACCTTTTCTGTAAAAAGAGGAGGATTCTCTGTTAGAGACTTATGAGGCAGAGGTTTGGGATGATGGAGTTTTCTATAGTGATTCCCCTGAGGGATGGTTAGAATCGGGTTTTGTTCCAAGGGTATCTTTATATTATATTAGTGACGCATTATTTGGTTCTCCATGAGTTCCACAGTTCTCCAATACTGTATGTCATAGTTTAATGAAGATTTATCATTTCATGAGATTCATGTTTTGGGGGTCGGGAATGATTTTCTCAGTTATATAGTGTGACTCTCGAGGTTGGGTTTTTCAAAGGGTGAAGGCTGGGAATCATGTTCTAGGTGGTTTTCGTAAGCATGATGTTGTTCCCCAATGAATGTGGGAGGACATATTGATGGAATTTATGACCTATTTACCTAGACTTAGGGGTGGTTATGTTGATATAATGGTGATTATAGATCACTTGATGATGTCATCTCACTTCTTAGAGATTTATGAGTTGCGATTAGTGGATGTTTTTTTGATATAGTGTCTTGAGGAAGTAGTAAGGATTCTTGGGGTTCTGAATGTGATCATCTTTTATCATGATACTCATTTTAAAAGTATGGTTTTTAGCAGTATCTAGAATACATTTCTCTCTCCGTTAAACCATAGAAAAACGTTTCATCTGTAGATGAATAGTCAGACAGATCTGACAATCAAACATTATAGGATATGTTACATGCATGATTTATGACTTTAGAGGGTCTTGGAAGAGGAACATGCCCTTGGTGAATTTTGATTACAATAACATTTAATATTTCTACCTTTGTCATGGAAATATTATGAGATTTATGTGACTGACCTTCTTAGTATCCATTGTATCAGCCCAAGGTAGAAGTGTAAGCCATCCTCAGATCAAAATTGAATCGAAGCGTGATAGAGAAGGTGAAGGTCATCCTCAATATAATTAAGGTAGGAATGAATCATCATAAGTCCTACATTGTTTATAAGATAATTCCTATAAATATCAACTTATAAGATCATGTATTCTTGAAGGTACATAATAATTATGGGAATCAGATGTCCGGTCTTGGGTGTATACATTCCCCTTGATTCAGTAAACCATTAGAGGTGTTGGAATACATTGCAGCTATTTTGTATCTATTTTCACTACCCTCATGGATGAGTAGGATTCATGACTTATTCCATGTATTATAGATTCATAAATATCTTCGTAGAGATTTCCACATCCTCGATTGGTGTGAGGTGGATGTTGAAGATGTTGATAACTTTATGGAATATCCTATTGATATTCAAGGCTGTTAGGAGAAGGATTTTCACATGTGTGCAATTCCTTAACATCATGTCATGTGGAGACATGGTGTCTTGGAAGAGATCACATGGGATTTAGAGTAACAATTTCATACTCAATATACAATGTTTATTTAGGGTTTATCTTCCCTCTTGAGATGCTTATTTTTTTCCCTTCCACTAATATATTGTGCATGATATTATTTTATTTTATGAAATCATTACCTTTAATTGATTTGATGTTTGTTTATGGTATTTACATTTTTTGAGTGTTATATCCCTTAGGAAAACATTTTGTGGTTAGTCAATAATATTGTGTAACTATGCATACCATTTCTTTGATTTATGGTTGTGTTCTTATTCTAGATATATCCTTGGGTGGTATCTTTTGGAGTGGTTGTTTAGACAAATTCCTATTCTTTCTAGGCTTGTTTTAAATTTTCAAGGATGATAAATTTTATTGTTATTTAATTTAAGTTCCCATATTTATAAAACACTTCCATTATATTTTTCTAGATCTTAGAATTGTTGAGTCGGTTCTTAAAGTCTTTTTCCTTTTAGAATTATATTTTTATTCATATGGATAATTATTTTGGTCATGCAATCAATCATTTGTTCATTTATTCACTAGAATGACTATGTTCTTGTATGTTTGGTAATTATATTGAAACTTTATTCATATGGCCACTTGTTTGTTCATATGATTTATCCATGGTTGTGTGTTCAATCCTTTTCTTCATGTTGTCAACCCTTACTTTTTTTTGTGTGATCAACCCCTTGGTTTTGCAGTTGATCCATGTGTTGCAGTTGATCCACGTGGTCACTCATTATATTCATGTGGTTGATTTATTAGTTGTGTGTTTGATCCAGATGATCGCTTTGCATGGTTGATCCTTAAGGTCGGTTGTTTCCTTAAGCAGAAAAAAATCCATAATTTCTAGAAAATTTTAAAATTTTAAAGATTTATATTTTTAATGAAAATAAAGAAATAAATAGGAAATCAATGCTCAAATCATGAAATTTAAAACCTGAATCAATTAAGATGAGATATATATTTAAATTCCTCAATAATGGGATCTTTAAATGATCCAATAGTTGGGGAATTAAATGGAACCGAATTAATGATGTTTTTTATAGGAAAGTCTAACTGGGTTTTGGAGAAACCCAAGATAGTTGTATATTTTATTCTGAAATTTGATTTCTATTCCACATTCCATGCATTATAATTCATTCAATTTTTAATGATATAAAACCTTCCCCTTAGAGTATGTCAAACCATTTTTAATAGTTTTTTTTCATGTTCCTTTCTTAGCCTATGTAAATCATTCTTTCTTCCATGGTTCTTAGGGTAGTGAAATCAGGGAAACATCTCATGAGGTATGAGATATGATTATTCACTTTTGTTTTTTGAAATGTGTTATTTAATAATGATTTAGTATCTCACCTTAAACAGGTGTATTTAACTTTGATAATGTTATTAATCTATAAATCACATAAATAATGGTAATTTAATATACTAGGAAAATCAGAAAGAAGGAAGGAAAATATAAAATAAATGTAATAAAATATATTTAAGTGTAAATATATTATCATGAAATATAATAGATGTAATATCACGTTCTGTAGATAAATATTATTATCTTAAAAATCTATAAATTTCATGTAGTTTAATATTCCTTACAGCTCTAAAATTTATGAGATTTAAATGAGAGTTTTATTCACATGTTAGATATGATTATTATTCTAAGAATTATCTAAGAAAGAGAAGTAATAATATCGCATTTTAAGTGTTGTTTATTTACTATTAGTTTTTTGTAATAATTTTTGTGTAATTATAGAAATTAATTAATTGAAATAAGAGAATTATCACATGTCATGGAGAATTGATAACTCATGGTTTGATAATTAAATAAATGGATGGGTCTATGTGAGTGTATGTATTTTTATGATTTTTTGATGTTGCCTATTGTTTACTTGATAATGTTCTTTCCTTTTTGGTTGTATTTTTGTTGTTGTGTAGTATTATTTATATGATGACAAATTAATTAATAATATGATGATAATAATTTTATGGGATTAACATAATATTATTATAATTTAATTAGTGATCTTTCTAAAAACTGATTGATCATGGACTTAATTTTTGTAGTATGTTTATGTTGACTTCTACCTATTGATAAAAAATTATTATAGGTTAGATGATGAGGAAAACATGTTCATAATGAACTAGTTAATTAAATATGGGAATTAAAATAGTTGTTTTCTAGGTACAATTATTTGGGGAAGATGAACTCATCCCTCGTTGCGGGAGGCTTAACTTCCTCTATGATTTAGTATTATATTCCATTGGATTTTGTATACAAAATACATTTAATATGTACTTTTTTCTATAATATAATTAAATTATTATTGTGACTTTATGTGACTGATCATGAACTTAGATATGGTTGGGAACATTTGATGAGAAATGTCCTAGCAGCGCAAGACTATAGTATTGCACATTTTTCATGATGGATATATATATTACAATATGCAAAATAGTGTGGGAAATACACCAAGTTAGTCCAAATGAGTTATGAGTGGTGATTTCTCATCGACCTATATTCTTTTTTGATGATTTTTTGATATCTGGATGGAATAATATCATTGTTATGGTTTTTATCTACTCGATACATTTCGAATATTCACAGGGAAACTTCATCCATGAGGTTGTAGCTTAGGGTGAATCCAATATTGAAAAAGATATGCTCTAAATCCATATATATATATATATTATATATTTGTGGGTTTTATATTGGCTTTCATAAAAATTACGATTTTCATGTGTTGGGTATATTATTCCTTATGTGTTGGACATTCAAACAGTTCTACACCTAGGCTAGCATTCACAAAAATAATTACATAAGATGAAACAATGAGTAATTTTATAACATAAATTTTTTTTATTCCTAAACCATTAATTGTATTTATTTATGTGTTTCACTGCATTAATAAATGAGACAGAAATTAAAGATAATTTTTTATTTCCTAATTAATCTATTTTCAGGTGATAGATGTTTGTGGGGCTTCTTCCTTATACTCAATTAATACTCCCTAAATATATTCTTTCTTTCATCTTCCTCTTTTTCACTATAAGACCCTAGAACATCATGGATGTTGGAGGATCCCATTAAAATGTTGAGTGATTCAATCACATCTCATGGATAGGTATAGAGGTGTAAAGGTTATACCCTTACATATTGAGGTTTCATGAAGCTATGTAAAGGTATATGGTTTCCAACCATTATATTTTAGTTCAAGAAGGATATATAGAGGTATATCAGGAAATTCCCTTACATGAAGCATTAACAGAAGTTTGTTATCCTTATAAGTAATGATTTTCATAAAGGTAATCTTCTTATTACCTTTACATAACACATTATTTTTAATCCATGTAATGGTAAGTAGTGAATTACCTTTACAAAAGGGATTTTTGATGGCTTCCATATTGGTAGAAGGATTTTCCATTATGTTGGAATACCCCTATGTGAAAGGGTAATCATAATTAATATGAAATTGTCAACAAATGTTTTTAACATTTTTAATTATTATGATGGTTTATAAAATTTTAATAAATCATGATAAATGGCATTTTGGGAATATTTAATTAATAAAGGGTTTATATATTAATTAACTAATTATAAATGTTTATGAAACATTATTTTTTCAAAATATTGAATGTTAATATTTGAAAAATATTTTAAAAAATATTTTGGAATTATTATGTTATAGAAATAAAAGTGTTTATTTATAAACCATAATAAATACTTTATACAGGGTTATAAATTGTGAAATAAGGTAAAAATATAATGTATTTATATTTAAATTATTAATTGTTTATAATTACTTACTTTTTATTGTTAAAAACAAATGGGGTGATTATTAGGATATTACATAATACACATCAAAATTGTTTTGATCATTGATATGATCTAAGTTTAAATGATGATTAAATATGTGATGTTATATTTTGTAAAATGATTACATGATAGAAATTGAATTTGAATTTGTTTATAATTGATAAAATATAATATATTTGAAATTATGATTATATATAATGATAAATATGAATGTATTCGTATTTTAATCAATATAATTTTCTTATATACAATTTTATGGAATGTCTATAAAAGAAATAAAAAATTATAAAAATTTTATAATCAGATTTTATTTATGAATTTTTCATCAATGGTAATCTAATGTTTAAATATTGTAATTTATAATTTATTAAATGGTTATTCAATTATATATTCATGTTTAGAAAATTGTTTTAGAAATTTGAATGTTATATATTGTTATTTTAAAATTTTATACTGCTTCTAGGATAGAGTCTTGCATTACACATAAATGAATTTAGTTTTTCATCAACCTTAAACACAGTTTTTAATTTAATTTGTTGTTGTTGAATATAATTTTTACTATTATGTTTTAGAGTTATTATTAATTTTATTCTAAAATGTGTAAATTATACCCGAGTAGAGGGAATTAAGGTGAGACTACTTACTAACCTGGAGGCCTATGCCTTATCTAGGAATGTGAATGGGGTTGGTTCTCTATTTCATTGGGATGACTCTTGTGGGTATTATAAATTTCATATAATTATATGCCTTTACACGATGTTTTTATGTATCTTATGCATATTATGCATCTCAATATGTACGAATATGTATAAATTCTATTTTGCGTGGTTAACACTAACTTAAGATTTATTTTAACAAGTGCATGGAAGTCCCCCTTGTATTGAAATGAAATACCATTATTATTATATTTGGTAGATGGATACCATTTCAAGATCAATCTAAATCCCAATGATATTAAACCCTAATACATGACACTAATTTCCTTAATCAGGTCCCAATACCATCTTTTACAACACATGATCATCGTTTATATCATCGTTAACCCACAACCTAACAAGACATTGTCCCCATCGAAGACACCTTCTCCAGATAACATTAATCCATGTATCATTATTGGGATGTCTCCTGACCTTATTTGGGGCACTGAAATCATCAAGCACCACATTTGACCACTGTCGATACGATAATCAACTGAGGACCCGACCAAATGTTGTCCCCATCGAAGATACCTTCTCTAATGGACTGGTATCAATTCATCGCACCACCATCTGAACCTCGATTAACATACCTACACCCTCTAACCAAATCCCCACCACCAAAGCCTCTATCTTCCATATTTAGTATGAACAGTCACCTTACCTCTCCCTTTTGGGACCCCCATCAATCACCATGTTTCACAATACACGAATGAATAACTCTCCTTCCACTGCATTTACCCAGTCAATACTCCCACGTGTATGCCCATCCCATAAGTGGGGATAATTTTTCATCTTGGAATCAATCCCATTTGACTAGATGTAGTGGTAGTGACCGATTACCACTCATCCACGACATTGTCTACTAACCTTATGAGTTTTGTAAAGGGTTGCACATCAATATAGTTTGAACATATTAATTTGGTGGAGGGAATAAGATTCCAAACTAAATAACTATAATCATGAATACATAGAATGGAATAACATGAGATAATGTGGTGAGATTAAATTCCTCTTCAAATTCCAAGGGTGATATTCCTTATAAAGTATCAGTTTTCAAGACCTCGTTTATCCAAATCGGTAGTTTCATGCTAAAGTGGGGTGCCCCTAGATTATTTTTTGTATGGTATGAAATTAATGAGAGATACTGGATCATCCTTGGGTAGTTTAACAATAATGGGTGTTCCCATTATTGTCTTCTGATTATCTCATTTTGATGTTTTCTTTTTAGATTACATTAGATGTTAAACCCCAGTGGTTGGGATACCTAATGAATGGAGTTGGGTTTATTCATATAATGTCTTAGAAAATGTTTTTTCCGATTAACTATCCGAGATTCATATAAGATATTATTAGGACGATGCACTACCTAGACAAATAATCATTGATTTTCACACCAAAGCAGGGTCATATTCCTAGTGAAATATAGATCACAAATCACTATTGGGAATGATGGTTTTAAGGGGGTCATAATTTTAGTGGGAGACATTTAACAAAAATCCATCTTAAATGGTTAATAATATATGATACATACTAATAAATTATTATTTTATATATAATATCATCTTTATCATCAAGTTCAACATTGTGATCGATCCTTTATAAGGAGAATATTACTGCATGATAATCCTTATATTGTTAACTTAGGAAAGGTTATTAACAAAATATTGGTTGTTTAAGAAAAGTTATTAAGGAAAATTCATTGTGTTAACCATGTGTTGAAATTGTTTGACAATATAATATAAATTCTTATGGAAACATAGAGTGAATCATTCAACATTTTAAAGGAATTATATGAAATATGGATTGTTCTAAATAGGGAATTTATCATATCATCATGTATGGAAATGTTTCAAAAAATTACTTAATTCAAGAAAAGATTACATGATATTATCCATGTTTTGAGAATTGATGAACTGAGCATATGATGTCATGATTCTGGTACAACATAGAAAATACATGTAATTAAATGTTCATACCAGATTTTTTTTCAAAGTTCAACAATTATTCTTTTGGAATCCAACCAATGTCCTTGGAACCTGGTGTTATTAGGAAGGAGGAATAATAATTCCATATGATGGGATTATCCAAAGTACTGGAAGGGGTTTTAAATATTGAAAAATTATTCTTTTGGGCCTCTGTTTTTATTATGGAGGTAACCATACTAGAAATGATAAATGCGTGAAATTATCATAATGAAACATCCCTTCATAAATAGTTTCCCTCTGATTGTAACATTGAAATTTGTTTAGTGATTCTTATTCAATATTGTTGTACATAGGTACATGTTATAAAATAACCGACTAAGGTGTCATCACTCAATCCTCTAGTCCATTAGCCCCATGTAGAGCAACCCATGGAGAACTTTTTCTCTTTGATGTGAGGTGGGGTGATAGAGAACTATGAAAACATGATCAAAATGGATCATTTTAACACGTTCCTATATTTTATTCAATTTCATGCTTCCCAAACACAAATATATATGTCTAAAATACAATACTAGGCTTAATAAAAAAATCCCTTCGGAAGTTAGAATAATCATATCCATATCTACCCTCAATAAAATGACAAGTCTACCCATCACTCCATCAGGAATGCTGAGTTGTAGAAGGAAAAATAGAATTGCCTCCCCTTCAATCCCATCAGAAATGAATCCCAACCGGATCCACCATCCTTTAAACTTCCAACAAATACCAATGAATCATTTTTCCAAACACACAATAACTTTGATAAAAATATTAACTCATTTGACTCTACGAAATTTGTTTTATCTATTTTTTGGTTGATCCAAATAAGAATTAAGAACTTTTACTTATGAATATGTTCTTTCTTGGACACCCATGTAGGAATCCTCCTTTGTATATTCCCTTAAAACACAATAGGTATCATATTTTTACACCAGATTGTCTCCTTTTTTTTGAAATTCACAACAAGTCCAGTAGCATCCCCACATAGAGATAGAGAAAGTATAGTATCATCCATAGTAATAGAAACAAAATACAAACACTTACTCGAGTAAAAAAGATTCTAAATGAATCCCAAATGATATGGAACATCCATCAACTCCAAAGAATGTACATCTCCATCGCTAGTATGGATCACAACACTCATCATGCTGTACTATAAACTACCCAAGCTTTCTTGAATGACCTATTTCGAGAGATATTCTGCCTTAACTTCAGAATCTTCAACTGCAACTCTGATATCTACCTTAACATCTATCATCCTGAAATCACTAATCATACCTCTATCCAAATTCTAAAGAACTCACAATTGATATAATCTCACTTGGGTATTTTTCTAGCCCCAAAAAATTGGTGTCTAACTAATCCTCAATCTCTACAATACTTCCCCATCAATACTAAGCTAAAAAACACCTCAAGTAATCAGTTAATTCCATCAATGTAATGTGATACACCTCCCCATTACATCATCAATCAAGTTGGGCACCAGAATCATTCTTCTCCTCACTACAAAAAATAAATGGATTGATCACCTCAAAACTGGGTTGTGCATGCATATACATTGGTAAAAGCCCATTCATCCCTTGAGAATGCATTGAAAGAAGAACTTGTACCAAAGACACCATAGTATTTCTAATATCAATTTCCATCTAGAAGTGATAGTCCAGACAACATATTTTTCATCCTCAAATTTTCAATGAATTCCTAGTAGTAATCTACTTCCCTAGTAGCATTTAGATTCCATTTTTTATTATACATAATACACAAGGAAGAGGAGAGAGAATATCATGTGAGTTGGTATTATTATTATTTTCCCTAGAAATCATGGATGAGGAAATCTTGGATGTACAACTATGAAAAAAGTCTTCACAAGGAATGCTTAGACCACATATTTTCTTTTCAATGATTGGTAACATTCGAACCTCAGAACATGAAACCTCTCTTTGGATTCCTAGATCACTCACTCCAATGATCCTTCACATTTATTTTGACTATTTATGAGACATATAAATGACTTAAACATACACAATCCTATTTAATCCAAATTAGATTGACATTCAAAGAAAATCATGAATGGAAATCAAAAGTATGGATGGGACAATGTTTTACGCGGTTCAAAATTTATTCTTACATCCATAGAGAAACCTAGCATACATTGATTTCAGTAGATTTGGAATTGTTAAATTTTTTGTGACTGGGTTTCCACATAGATCAACAATATTTTTAAATTCATGATAGCTCAACAATGTTTTCCCACCCCATTTTCTAGAGGGTCTCATGTGATGATCGTGTTATATCATCATCATATAATTATAGGGGTCCATCTTCTGAACGATAACACTATAAATCCCCTATTGATAACCTCATCCAGGCCACAAATTAGGGGTAATAAAATACTGTTCCTCTTTCCTCACTCTTTTCTCATAGACACCATGCTAAAAGTCTGTCGAATGGAAACACCACTTCCATATTATTATAAAAAAATGAAATGAACTTTTGATAGAATAACAAAAAAAATTTACATCCATTAGGAACTCATAATTTCTTACTACCCCACTTCCATCCTACAAAATACTTTTTCCATACTCTAATAAATCCAAATGGTCCTCCATAGTTTATCTTTCCTATAAAATGCTTTTATAACTAGAGGAGAATTATCAATCCTAACAATCTACCACCCTAAGGCTACATTAAGAAATCCACTGAATCCGCCAATACTTTTACAGAAGAAAATATCTAAACATACACTACATAGAATGATCTTCCTAAGTTCCTTTTGTTCACCCAAGTGTGATTGAGGCACAATGTTTCCAAGAACTCAGTTGGAATAAAACTTTAGTAAACATATCATCTAGATTATGTTTACCCACTATCTTTGGTAATCACAACACAATATCTTTATGAAACATCCAAATGTAATTAAACATATAGTTAATGTACTTAATTTTCACATGAAACTCCTAAATCTTGGGTATTTCACTCTCACTATCACAAAAGAGCAATAAACATTTGTGGATGCTTTTGAGCTACATAACCTGACGTTTCAACTTCACCATTTCTTTTTCTTATTCCATTTCTTCCACATATTACAATTCTATTGTGGATTGTAAAATCATCAATTTCAACATCGACATCCAACTGATTGTGGTCCCACCAAATGTAAAGGTATAAAAATTTGTGATTTTCCATAATTATCAATATCTCCCCAAGGTCTATGTCCACATAATTACTAATGTATCATAATATCCGAGGAAAATGAATGTATATTTAGTTCCTTTATGATATATTATAATCAAATTTATATCTTCCCAATTTTTTTCCCCATATTCGACAGGGACCGACTGACAAATCCCACAACATGGAGAATATTTGGTCGAGCTAACAAAATGGAATATATGATACATCCTACCACTAATGATAATAGTATTCTGTCCATGATCTTCAAATATACCTCTATTCACGATGCATTTTTATTTAAGTGTTTGAAGTTCCCACAAGAGAAAATGAAACAACTTTTCATTCGGTCATCATAAATTTTTCAATGATCATTTAGATGTACTCTTTCCATGATAGAACAAAATATTTGGTCATCCTATATTTTTAAATCTTCATGCTTAATATCTATGTTTCATCATGACTTATACCATGTATCATGTATTAAAGACAAAACTATATATCGTATACAATACTTTTCAATCATATCAAAGATTTCTCTTTGATAGTCTAATGGAAAGCTCTTAGTATCCATCATATATATGAGCAAAAATGTATTCCTCTGGTATCATTCCTAAAGATCTCACAGATACTTGTGACCCAAAATAAGAGATTATAATAGGAAAAGAGAATAAAATCTAGGGGCTTCATACTCTTGTATAACCCACAAAATTTTGATTCAGTGTCACCCATTACATTCATTCTAGACACTAGATAATCTAGAAGGACCCTGATTTAGTTGAACCCGCATGGTTTAATGATCGAGGTCTTGAAGAGTGTCACTTTGAAATGACTTTAACACTTAATTTTTTTGAAGGATTTAATTTCACTATCATATATTATGTTATTTAATTTTTTCATTCATACATCTTATGATTTAGTTTTGGAATCTTATTCCCTCAACTAAATCAATATGTTTAATCCATATCTATGTGTAACTCTTTGTATTACCTAAATGTTTGTTTAACTCACCCAAATATAATAGCCAAACATATTCAAACATATAAAAATAATTCATATACATAAGGTACATAAAATCTTTATATAAAATTTTTTAATTAAATTATTCTTACAATCTCTTCATGAGTTAGCCCTAAGTGATAGATAGTCATCCCCCACATTTCTAGAACAAGGAGAAACATCCAGACTAGTCAAAAGTCATACCTCAATTTACCCTCCTTAATGTGAATTTATAAAAGATATATTCTGGTTCATACTAGTTCTATATCCTAATATGAAACGACCATTCATAACAACTAAATCCAATTTAATAACTGAAATAAAAACTGATGTCATGATAGATGAAAACTAAATCTTATGTGGAGGATCATTGCATGTAATGTGTGACTTACTAATTTCATCGTATGTAATTTAATAACATAAAATAAATTACATACATATTAATAATTTGAACAATTTATAACTACAGATAATGTAATGAGTAACATTTTAAATAAGTGAACATTTCAAATATTTAAACATGAGAAACTAATTTATGAATAATTATTAACTAATGGTTAGTTATGAGTATTTTATAAATTACCTAGTATATTATAGACACTCCAACACTTTTAATCTCAATTAATAATTTGAAAATTTCATATTATGTAAACCTTTTACAAAATCTAAATATCATAAACATAGAATTACCTAAATCAATTGAAAATAAATAATAAAAAACCTTTCATGTGGTTTAAATAATATCCAATTATGGATAATTCTATTTGATCACAAAATATTAAATATTATGATCAATTCATAAATAAAAATAATAAAATTTTTATATAATTATCTTTACTTTTTAAATTATATATTCTTTATAAACTATCCGTAGAATGAATTTTCCATTAACATGGAGTTGGAAGGAACCTTCTTGTGCCTTCGAGGCCACTTTTTGTGAGGCTACCCCTAGTTTGAAAGCGTCATCTAACAATATTCAAGGATTTCATCTAGATGTAGACATGGTAGTGAACATTAGTTCATTTTTTGGTGATGAAGCAATGCTATGTTCCTGAAAATATTGAAGAGCCTTCTCCTAGAATTTTTATCCATTATATTTTTATGGTATTGAATTTTGTTTTCATATATTCCTAATAATGAATAACGTTCATCAAAATATGATGTATGATATAATATACATATATAAAATTCTTGAAAAATAAATAAATATACAAAATGACAATGTTATTTGAAGAAAAAGGTTTCTTATAAGTGAAAACTCAGTTTGTTCACTATATGATTGTGAATGTACATCAAGTAATTTGATACGATTCCAAAATGCCATAAACTGACCAATCTATCATCATTATGTGAAATGTTTTGTTGAAATTTTTATATACATTATTTCATTATATTTTTAATTTATAAAATATTTTTGAAATTTTGTAAATATAGTTCCATTAAAAAAACTAAAATGTTTATACCATTCTAAAAACTTATATCATGACATTTTTTATGATTAATACTTAAATATTTTAACAAGTGTTTTTTATTATTTAGGGATGAAAATACAAGTATAATATCCATTCATTTTAGTGTTCTATTTTTTAATATTTATTATATTATTTAGGTGATGTTGGCACATTATAACCCATTTCAAACTGGTAATTATCTCTCATATGTTCTCACAGAAAATATTAATAATAATTGACATGAAAAGTATTCAAAGTCAATGAATGAGACAATAATAGGTATCATGGAATATGACATCCAATTGAAGTCTATTATTCTAAAACTATGTGTTATACATCCATGAAGTCTATCTGGAACAATGTTGTATGAGTCTTAATAGTTGACCTTGGTGCATTAATAATGTTGACATTTTTATTTTAATAGATTTGTGTCTTGTATTTGGGATATTTGAATATTGAAAAATGGATGAATAATTATTGTCATAACATCATTTGATTCATCAATGATTGGATAATAAATAATGAAATCATTTAATGTTTATTTTATCCCTATTTGAGAGTAACATTTTTATCATTTTCTTTTTTTCACAACTGCATAAGTTGTTATTAAAAAGATCTAGAAAAAATAATTTCTTAGTTCTAAAAAGAGATGTTGATCTAAGAACCATTAAAAATGGTCCATGTTTATTATCACTAGGAAATCAATGATAAAGACAGACCAATATCATTTCTAGTTTGGTAGCAATAAAGGGTTCCCTTTATGAGGTCGTCTTATAGTGTTGATAAATGTCTCAATGCTTCTATGTGTTGTTAATATCATATCACACTACAAGAGAAAATATATGTATATATGGAAATTTGAAATTTTAATTTAAATAAAATTTACATCATAAATAATTAAGAAACACTACATTATAGACAATTCAAATATTTATTTTTTGTACAGTTGCGTCAGAAATAAATATCAAAAACATTCAAAAACATCAATGGTTTCATTGTCTATAGAACCTGAACCCCTCTCAGAAAATAATGATCAATATATCTATTATCGGTAAAAAACACCCCAATATAAGAAAAATAATCCAAATATATATGAAAATTATTATTTTGGTAGTAATACTATAAATATATAAATAAAATGAAAAAATATGAAACAATGAATTAGTAAAATTTCAATTTTAAATTATTGACACACATTGAGACATACTTGTCTCATCGTATGTTGAATTGATGTGCAAATAATTCTTTTATGACTAAAATAACCTAAATATCACTTCCTAAATTATCAAGACAATCTAAATGTGTTTCCTTGTTTTTTAGTATATTAGATTTCATGTTTACTGAAATGAAATTTAAATTGAAAACTTTAAATTTGAGACATACTGGTCACATCATGTGTCTGTTTGAGTATGTGATGCATGTTTGGAACTAAAATGCCAATTATAAATAAAAAGACACAATTGGAGTCATAACAGTCACACTGTGAATCATATTTACATGTGACATTTTACTACAGATCAAAAATGAATTATAGATCATTTTATTATATTATTAAGACAATCTAAATGTGTTTTTGAGTTTGGAGAATGTTATAATTTTTTTTACTAAAATGTCAATTTTCACTAAATACACACACATTGAGTCAAACCAGTCACATCATGTTTCAGTTTTATGTGATATTGATTCCATCTAATCACAAATGACACATGAATCATTTTTCTTGAAGTATCAAGAAAAACTAAATGTGTTTCTATTTTTTTAGTGAGGGGAACTCATTTTCAACTAAATATTCAATTTTAAACTAATAACAAATACATTGAGTCATATTGGGAACACCATGTATAATATTGAGGTATGTATGATTCTTATACATAAAAAATGACTTATGGATCATTTTACTAATGTATCAAGACACTCCAAATGTGTTTCATAATTTTTGAATATGTGACTTGTGTTTTGAAATAAAATATAATCATTAAATAAAAAGACACACATGGGGTCATATCGGTCACAAAATGTATCAGATTAACATGTGGATGATTCATACATGTTGAAAATAGATGAAGGATCATTTTCCTAAAGTATCATGATAGTCTAAATGTGTTTTATCAGTTTTATGTATGCTATGTTTCTTTTTTTATAAAATGTAAATTTAAAATGAAAGGACTCACTTTTATCATACTAGTCACATCTTGTTTCAGTTTACTATGATTTTGATTCTGAAACCACATTAATGAATTATGAAATTTTTTACTAAAGTATCATTAAAATTCAAATGTGCTTTCTACGTTTTCAATGAGTGGCATGTTATTTGAACTAAATTGTCAATATTAAAATTATAAAGGTCACATTGAATCATACCGAGAACACCGTTTATCAGATTGAGGTGAGGCTAATTACTCCAAATCACAAATTAAGTATGTATTATTTCCTAAATCATCCAAATATTCTGAATGTGTTTGTTCAATTTTGAGTATGTGTTGTGTGTTTTGAACTAAATTTTTAATTTTAAATAAAAAGACACACCTTGAGTAATTATGGTTGCATCAGGCATCAAATTGACGTGTGGAATATTCCTACATGTCAAACAAATTACATAAGGATCATTTTCCTAATGTATCATGACAAAACGATTATATTTTCCTAGTTTTGTGTATGTCATGTGTCTTTTTTACTAAAATGTAAATTTAAAATAAATACTCATAGTTTGAGTCATACCAGGCACATCATGTTTTAGTTTAATGTGAAAATATTTCATGTATGTTATAAATCAATTATGAACTATTTTGGAAATTTATAAAACAATCTAGGTGAATTTTATTGAATTTCAGTGAGAGAAATCTGATTTGAACTAAATTATTAATTTTAAACTAATAACAGTCACATTGAATTGTATAAGGAACATGATTTATCAGATTGAGGTGAGGATAATTCTTACACATCACACCCGACTTATTGATCATTGATCTAAATCACCAATATATCCAAATGTGTTTGTTTATATTTCAGTATATGACGTCTTTTTTCAACTAAAATGACAATTTTAAATAAAAATAAAAACATTGAATCATATTGGCCACACCATGAATCTGATTAACATGAAAATGATTCCTACATATCATATATGACATAAGGATCATTTCATAAACTATTAAAACAATCAATATTCATTTTCCTAGTTTTGAGTTTCTGATGACTTTTTTAACTAAAATATATTTTTAAACTAAAAACACACACTTTGTGTTATATAGGTCACATCATATATCAGTATGACGTGATAATAATTCATCAAAATAAAAAATGACTTATTAATTGTTTTCATAAATTAATAAAAAATAAAATCTCTTTTTATTGGTTTTAATGAGTGACACTTGTTTTGGACTAAATTTCCAATTTTAAACTAATAACAAAAAAATTGAGTCATATTCGGAAAACTATGTATTAGATTGTGGTTCAGCTAATTCATATATGTCAAAAATGACATATGGATCATCAAAATAATTTATCTAAACAAATAATATGTTTTTTCATTGTTTTGATAATGTGACGTGTGTTTTGAACTAAACTGTCAATTCTAAATGAAAAGTCACACTTTGAGTCATACTGGTCCCACCATGCATCAGATTGACGTGTGGATGATTCCTACACATCAAAAATGACTTATGGATCAATATTCAAAATTATAAAAAAAATAGAAATTTTTTTTAGTGGTTTTCATTACATGATATTCCATTTTTAGAAAAATGTCAATTTAAATAGAAAACATGCGCTTTGAGTCATACCAGCCACATCATGGGTAAGTTTGACTTGAGATTGATTCCTACACATCAAAAATGAATTATGAATTGTTTTTATATTGTAAAAATACAATAAAAGTATTTTTTATTTGTTTTTGGGGAGTCACACATGTTTTGAACTATCAATTTTAAATTGACACAAGACACTATGACTCATATCAGGCACAATGTGTATTGGATTGATGTTCAGTTGATTCCTACACATCAAAAATGTCTTATGGATCATTTTTGTAATGAATAAAATATTAACAATTCATTTACTTGGTTATTATTATTATATGTGGGTTTTGATAAATAAATGAATATTATAAATAAAAAGACACACTTAGAGTCATATCATCCATATGGTGCATCATATTCATGTATGGATCATTCCTACACATCAAAAATGAATTAAGGATAATTTCCTTATGTGACAAGAGAAACTGAATTTGTTTTTGTTGTTTTGATTATGTAAAATTAATTTTTTTTAATAAAATATCAATTTAAACCACAAACACACACTTTTATACATACCAGTCACATCATTTATCTATTTAACAAGAGACTAATTCCAATATGTCACAAATGAATTCTCAATAGAATTCCAAATGTTATAAGAAAACCTGATCATGTTTTTTTATTTTTTAGTTTGTGACATGTGTTTTAAAAAAAAATTTCAATTTTAAACATGTAAAAAACTCTTTTGATTCATCCCAATAACATCATATATGTGATTGTGGTGCAGGTGGTTCCTGTACATCACAAATGATTTATAGATTATTTTCTAGAAGTATGAGAAAAATAGAAATTCATTTTCATAGGTTTGATTATATTATTTATGTTTTGAACTAAATTTTCAATCTTAAACTGAAAACACACTTTGAGTGATATTGAACACACCACGTATCAGATTTAGGTTTGGTTGAATCCTACATGTCACAATTTACTGAGGAATAATTTTTCAAAAGTACCAAAAAATATGAATTTGGTTTCCTAGTTTTGATCCTTTGATGTTTGTTTTTAAATAAATTATAAATTTAAAACTAAAAACATCCACTTTGAGTCATATTGGAAAAAATTTGAACCGGAATGATGTGTGGATGGTTGAGGTGTCTTTGATTCCTACATATTCATGAGATGCTTCGAACATGTTACTAGTTGTATCATACTAGGCACACTATGTATTAGATTGAGGTGTGGATGATTCCTACATCTGGCAAAGGACTTATGAATCATTATCTTAAATTATACAAATAATATGAAAATGTTTTCTCAATTTTGAGTATGTAAAGTGTGTTTTTAACTAAAATATAAATTTTAAACTAATAACATAACCATTGAGTTATATTCGGTATACCTTATGTCAGAACAAGTTGCAGTTGATTCCTACACATCACAACATGTCTTTTTATTCTTAATTGCATTCAATATTTTGGATTATATAACAATATTATTTTATAATAACCCAGAATATTTAATTCATTGTACAATAAAAAGAAAAGTGCATCATCATGGGAGAAACATCCTTGATTATTGAATAATCATAGTATATGAGTGCATCCTGAGTTTATCATCCTTCTTTAAGACCTCTATTAATTTTTTATAAAAGTAGTATGAAGTCACCATTTCTTGATGTTTTTATACAATCTAGCACCATGTATTCCAACTATTAGAATCTAAACAAATCTATTTCAACTTTTGAATATGAGTATTGTCGATAGTCTAGTTAGTACTTCAAAAATATTAATAAATAAAGGGTAATAAAGTATTTTAAATGGAAATTTAGTAATCATCCAAAATAAATATTTATGGATGCTTTTTTGTTGATGGAATATGATATCTTTCATAAATTTTTATAAATAATAACCTTGATCATTACCATTAGTTTCTATTCGGCAATCTAGAAAAATTAGAAAAAATTCGTAAAAATCATTGATTTTTTTTATAATTAAATGTCATATATATACCCTAATACTTATCCATTTTTAGAAGTTGATAGGATTTTTTTACTCTTGGACTACCCTCATTCTATGATTTTGATGATATTTAAACACCACCACATAATAACATAATTATCATTAAAATGTATTATAAAATGTATAACTTGATGTTTATTTGTAAAAATTTTCATGTAGTGTATTAGGAATGGATAAATGTCACCATGTACGATCAGTTTTTTTGGTATCCTTGCATTGATCTAGAAAATAAATCATTGTAGTATCCAAATTGACTACAATAAGTAACCAATGCCACCTAAAAAAGGAATAATTGATGAAATTAATGGAAATATATTTTATGTTGGACTCCTCATTTATTAATCATGTTTTAAGGATCACAAATCAAATTTAGTCTATAAACCCTGTTAACTCTATATAATCTATCTCACATCAAATGAAAAGTTTTTTCGTAAAAGCTATCCAATGATCATATGTGTTATACACTCTGTTTGGTTATATACTATCTATTGTTCTACTTTATAATGATTTCTCTAAAAAAATGATGGAGTTTAATCCATTCCATAAATAACACTACTTAAGTCTGAATATAGACATTTGCCTAAGTCTAAGACACCATGAAGCAGACACCATGACATCGAGACAACTTGAACCAGACACCGTGAATGAGACATAGTGAGCCATACACCGTGAATGAGACACCGTGAAAATTCAGACACTGTTAACGTTGATACACCGTGTACAAGACACCGTGAACATTCAGGCACCGTAACATTAAGACACCATGAACATTCAGACATCATGAAATTCAAACACCGTGAACAAGACACTATGACTACAAGACACCATGACCAATCCAGACACCGTGTGAATGAGATATCATTTCCATTACATACTATGAATCCATTTCATAGTCTGTTTTGTCGTCTTTCAATTTAATCTCTAATTGTCATATTTGATGATTTTAAATACTCTGACATAATTAATGTTTCCTTGTAGACATATCATCTGACAGTATGAGGTATGAGGTGCAGAATACCTCCAACATGTCGGCTCCAACACATTCACTCTAAGATAAAAGATTAATGCTGCCCATAAAAACAAGATGATTGAATGGGAAAAATAAAAACAATCTGGTGGGTGTGAGAACGAAAACTATGAATACACTTAGAGAATGTTTGAAGAAAGAATTGACACATGAAACTTGATGTTGCTGAAGAACACAGGAAGCATACATGAATCCCATAATTGAGAACATCTTTTCCCTATCAAACATCAAGAAGAGTACAAGACAGATCTTTCTGACTTGAGACACTCAATTTTCCATATGAGGACTTGATTTATGCATCTACTTCATCTCAGAAGTTCAAAACTACAAAGACTAACACTCAGATCATTTTAAACCTATCTCAATATTTCTGTTATGTTGTGCATCATTTCTCTATCTTTCAAGCAGTGTGTGGATCTATATGACAAACAAACTTTATCTCCTACATCAAACTGAAGGAAACGATATATCCTTACTCAAGCATCTTTTACACTTGTGTACACCCATATATAAGTATGAAGGAGGTCCATATGTGTCCTAGATAAATATATCCATGAAGAACTATGGAAGAGGTCCCTATGTGACCTGGACAGTCCTATGTACTATTGTTAACCCCGATCCAAGGTGTAGATAAAGTTTATTTATATAAACATCTTGTTGGTAGGTGATCACCTAGTAGAGTGGATTAGGTCTAGGATTGAGACTGAACCACTTGTTTCATATCTGCTGTGCTGATTAATTTAGTCTTATTAATTTTTTCTTCTTTACTGTATAATTTAGAAATCACTATATTAACTTTGATAGTTAATCTTGGAAAGATGTCATAATTGACTTGTCTTAGTAGAATAGCTTTAAAAGTAATATTAATAACTGATATTATGATTATTGAGAACTAATCAATCTATTAATAATCTATTTAAACAGTCAAACTTTCATAACCATATTACTTTTAATTAACAGGGTTGTATTTAACCGTATTGGGGAAACCATTCTTATGAATAATATTTAACCAGAAATTTTTATAGATACTCAATTAACCCCCCTCTTGAGTAATCTACTTTGACCAACATTTGGTATCAATTATAGTTTATTAAGACTCTATTTAATCTACTTCAACTGTGATTGTAGTTGTAATTTAAAGATCGGTAATTTTATGTTAGTTCTACATTTATAGTTATATCAATGTATTTCTGTATTATGGATAACAGATTGGAAGGTGAAACAACCAACATACCACCATTTTTTAATGGAACCAATTATGATCAATGGAAAATTAAAATGAAAATGCATTTAGAAAGTATGGGTTTTGAAATTTTTTCTTCTTAGGAGATGAGGAATTTAATATAATTTCTGCTTGTAAAACTACCCATGAAATTTGGGATACCCTATCTGTCTGACATGATGGAACATCTAGTGTACCAAAAATGAGACAGAATACTTATACTATTAAATATGATAAATTTAAAATGATATTTGATGAGACTATCTCTAACATGTATCATAGGTTCAATGAGATTGTCAACATAATGATTTCTCTTGGAAGAGAAGTCACTACCAAGGAATAGATCATGAGAATTCTCAGATGTCTGCCAGACAGATGGAGAGGAACCTCTGTCTCTATTAGAGAATCAAGCGACATCACAAATCTACCTATAAAATAACTCATTAGGAAACTGATGATGTATGAATAAGAGATTAAATTCAACAAGTAAGAGGAGGATGAACCAAAAAGGAAATATGTTGCATTCATGACCACCAACTATAAAGAAAAAGAGAAAGGGAAATTGGAAGCGTTTGTAGAATTTTCCAGTAGTGAAAAATCATCACTTGATAATGATGTGGAGATGGCTCAATCATCCAGAAGATTAAAGAGATTTTTCAGATGAATAAATTTTTCAAAAAGCCAAAAATCAAGGGAAAATATGAACAAAAAGGATGTTGGAATTAGGATTGGAAAAGAAGTGCCAAGACTGATGAGATTGTCTGCTATGAATGTAAGCACAAAGGACATATCAAGGATGACTGTCCCAAACTAAAGTAAAAAAATAGATATGAGGAGAAGGATAGGTAGTATAAAAAGGCCACAAAGGCAACCTGGAGTGCTTCTGAGGAGACTTCATGTGACTCATAAAAATCACATGAATAACAAGCTAACAAATCCATTATCTGTTTTATGAAAAACACATTTGAGGTAACACTGGACTCTCCTTTATATAATTCATACTATTCTGAAGATGATAGTGACCCTTAAAATATGACTAATATGAAATGTTTGAATACTATAACATGATTGAAGAAACATGAAATTAACCAAAAGAAAAATATAAATCATTGAAGAAACAATACGCTCTTACTGTGACTGTTAAATATGAACTCACAACTAAAAATAAAAAAAATGCTCAACTTCTCAATGAAAACAAAGAATTAAAAATGTCTACTGAGAAATTGAAGAATGACCTAAAAAAGTTTACCAATGGGAGAAATATACTTACTCAAATTCATGGTAAACAAATTTTCCCTAAATACAACACTGTCATTAGTTATCAACCTGGAAAAGGAAAACTTTGTAGAACAAATTTTGTTTCTAAATCATGAACATATAGTTCTACTCCCAGTTTTGGATACAAATCAACTATTTCAAGTTATTATACACTTTCTACCATTTCATGTTTTTTCGGACCAAATAGACATTATTTTTCAAATAATTTACATAATTCTTATAGGAAACCTGAAGCACATATGGGTCATTAAAGCACTTATTACTAATATTACTAGACCCAAACAAGTATGTGTACCAAAATATATTTTTTCATGATCATTTTGTAGAAAATATTATTAACGAGTTCGTATAAAATTATATAGTACTTGGATAGTGGGTGTTCAAGACACATGAAAGGAGACTACTCATGCTTTAGGAACCTAATAAAAATAGATTGAAGACATGTCACGTTTGGTGACAATGCCAAAGGAATGATTATTGGCCTCAGCCAAATCGATAAATCTAACTCAGTATTGATTGCCAATGTACTATTTGTTTATGGTTTAAAATCTAATCTGCATAGTATCTTATAATTATGTAATGATGGATTTCATGTTATATATTAAAAATATGCTTGTAATGTCTTTAATTCAAAAGAAGAATTAGTTTTCTCTGTATTAAGAAATGAAAATTATTACTCTGCTAAATTATATTCTTTATCTTAACAAAAAGCTTCATGCTTAAGTGTATTTCATTATGAGTATTGGCTCTGGAATATGAGACTTGGACACTATAATATTCACTCACTTAGAAATCTAACTTGAAAAGGGTTAGTTAAAGACCTACCCAAACTATAGTTTCTAAATAAAAAAGTGTGTAATCCATGTCAAAGGGGAAAACAACACAAAATTTCCATCAAACCAAAGAAAGAAGTGTCAACTTCTCAACCTCTCAAACTATTTCACATGGATTAGTTTATACCATATGCAGTTTCTTGATTAAATGGGAAGCACTATATTTATGTTCTTGAAGCTGTATTTTCTAAATATATATGGACATTCTTTCCTTTCTTACAAAAGTGAATCCTACTATTATATATCTAAATATGCCAAGTCTATAGAAAAAACATGGTGTAAAAATAATTAAATTATTAAGAAGTGATCATGGTTGTGAGTTTGAAGATCACATGTTTGAATTCTTTGTCTCACAAAATGGTTATAGTCATAATTTCTCTGCCCCTAGAAGACCACAAAAAAATGGAGTTATAGATGAAAGAAATAGAACCCTATAAGAGATTGATAAAACAATTCTTAGTGAATATGACCTACCTATTTATTTTTGGGATGATGCTTTCAATACAACATGTTACATAATCAAGAGAGTGTTGATCAGACCTATTCTTAAAAGGACTCCTTATGTGTTATGGAACTATTAAAATCCCACGGTTAACTACTTCAATGTTTTTTGGTTGCAAACTCTATATCCTTAATACAGAGGAAAAATATGACAAATTTTCATCCAAGAGTGATGATGGTATCGTTTTAGGATATTCCATGTCTAGTAAAGCCTATAGAGTGATCAATAAAAGAACAAAATATGTGGAAGAATCTGTCCATGTCAAATTTGATGAAATATATCCACATGAGACTAAAACCATTATGGAGAACCTAGAGGATTATGTATCAAATATGAACATTAATTCAAAATCATCAAACCTTTCTGTGAAAGAATATATGAAAAATTCCATTTCTGGAAATTCCATATACTCAAGTCACAATGAACCTAAACCTATTGATGAACCTGAAATCAGTAGTCCCTCTTTTTCTAGAGTTTTTAGAACTCTTAATAACCATCCCTTAGATTCTATTGTAGGATACCTAGACAAAGGAACTCAAACAAGAGATTATCTTAGAAATCTGGTTGAACATCAAGTTTTCTTGTCACAACATGAACCTAAAAACATTAATGATGTTATCCATGATGAATTTTGGGTGATGTCTATGCAATAAAAACTTAATCAATTTAAAAGGAATTTTTTTTGAAAACTTGTTTAAATACCTAAAAACACATTCAACATAAGCACTAAATGGATGTTTAGAAATAAGGTTGATGAATCTAGTAACATAGTTAGAAAAAAGGATATATTGGTTGCACAAGGATATAGTTTAGAAGAAGGAATTCACTATGAGATGACCTTTGCACCAGTAGATAGACTTGAAGCTGTCAGAATCTTCCTTGCTTATTTTGTACATCTGAATTTCAAACTATATCAAATGGATATTAAGAGTGCATTCCAAAATTGGTATATAGATGAGGATGTCTTTGGTGAACAACCTCCTAGTTTTACAAACCCCCATTTTCAAAATCATAATTTTAAATTATCAAAAGCATTATATGGATTAAAACAAGCTCTAAGAGCCTAGTATGATAGGTTGAGTACTTTACTTAATTCCAAAGGTTTTACAAAACGAATATCTGAACCTACCCTTTTTATAAAAAGAATTTCTAATGATGTTTTAGTTGTTCAAATATATATATGAAATTATCTTTGGATCTTCAAGAATTTATTTGTGTATTGATTTTTCTAAAATGATGCAAAATGAATTTGAAATGAGTTTAACGGGTGAACTACAATTCTTTCTCAGATTGCAAATATTTCAAAATAATGATGGTATTATTTTAACTCAACGTAAATATACTAGAGATATTCTAAATATTTTTGGTTTGGATAGCACTATAATTCGTGACACTCCCATTAGTACCACTTTAATGTTGGACTTTGATGAAGATGAAAAATCTATTTATAAAATTGCTTATAATGTAACGATTGGAATTGTACTCTACATAACTGTAAGTCGACATGGAATTAGGTTTAGTGCGTGTATGTCTGCTCGTTTTCAAAAAATCCTAAGGAATCTTATTTAACAATTGTGATGAGAATTTTCAAATACATCAAGAATACATCCAATCTCGGACTGTTCTATCCTAGAGAACAATCATTTGAATTAGTTAGTTATGTTGATGCTGACTTCGGTGGTTGTAAGTTAGATAGAAAAAGTACCTCTGGAACATGCCACTTTTTAGGCAAGTCACTAGTATCATGGTGTAGTAAGAAACAAAATTTTGTTGCATTATGTACTGTAGAAGATGAATATATTGCTCCTGGAAGTATTTGTACACAAATCTTGTGGATGAAACACACATTACTAGATTATGGATATCAATTCAGGCATGTACCTATAAATTATGAAAACACAAGTGCTATTAACATCTCAAAAAATCCTATTTCACATTCTAGGACAAAGCATATTGATGTAAGACATCAATTTTTGAGAGATAATTATCAAAATTGTGATGTCATTTTAGAATTCATTGGTACTGAATATCAACTTCCTGATAGATTCACCAAACCATTAAATTTTGAAAGAATAGACTACATCGTAAATGAATTAGGCATGAAAAATCCAAAGTAAATATCATACTATTTTATATGTTACTATTTTATATCTTACTGTTTCATGTTTATGATCTCATAGTTAGTATTTCCTAATTAATGTCTAACAGTCACTTTCTCACCATAAAGTTCATTCACTGTCTCACCGTAAGGATCAGTCACTATCTCACCATAAGGATCAGTCACTGTCTCACTATAAAATTCATTCACTGTCTCACTGTAAAGACCTAATATGGTCTCACCATAAGGATTCTTGATGATTTTTAATTACCAATTTAAAACCATATTGCAGTAATTATTCTTTTACCCTTTTTACTTTCTCATACTTTTACTTTTGAGATGTTTGGTATTTCTAAATGATAAAATAAAGGAAGTGTCACTTATCGTTCACTCATGCATTCTTCTATTAACACATGTTCTTATCCTCCTTCTACCCTTCAACCCTTACCTGTCTCGAACCTTTGGTGAATGCCTAGGATAAAATTCCCTTCATCATCGACTCTTGAGAAATGTAGATCAAAGAAGAAGAAGATAGCACCCAAGGTGGCACCCGAAGGCCCTCTAAATCCAAATCTGGTGAACTGAGTCACAGTACCTGAAAATGTAATATTCCCTAAGTGGATTCAATCGAGTATGTCACTTGTTTTTAATGTTTTAAAATAGAAAGTCTGGTTATAATGGTTTTAGAAGGAAGATAGACCTATCTACCCTAATATTGTGGCTCAATTCTATCAGTATGTTTAGTTCTCCTTTGATTTTGAGGATGGTTATGCTATGAGAAGTTGGATAAATGACCAGAGATGATCAATATCTTCGAGGTTATAGGCATCATGCCTTTGTATACCTCGTTAAGGAATCTATGAGGACTATCGGATATGACCTCTACCTTCTAGTGAATTATTTGTTTTGGAAGATGCTTTGAAATGCATAACCAGAAATGGCACCAGGAGGAGAGCCATTGCTGTTCAACTAGATGGAGAATTTAGACTTCTATTTACATGTATACAGAACATGATTAGCTCTAGAAAAGGTCATTTTTCTGTACTAAAATATCAGGATGTGTTTTTTATTCATCTTATCAAAAATGGGCCTAAGATCAACCTTTATAAATATTTCATACACCATATGTGTGAGCTGATCAAAGCCACACCCATATCAACCTACCTTTTTTATAATTATATTATCTTAGCCATGCTTCATTCCAAAGGTATGGTTGGGCCCAATAAATATGTTATCAAGGACTATGAGTTCTGCCTTTCAAAAGTCACTATCAAGAGGATGATAATCAATTAGAATTCCTGGAAAAGGGAATGGGTGGAAGGAAATGATTGGATCTATGAGAAATTCAATCTAGTAGAACATCCCTCAAGACCAAAAGATATTACTGATCTTGGTTTGGAAGCAGACAAAATTGTTGAGTATTCTAAAGAAGAAGAAGAAGAAGAAGAGGCTTCTGTGCCTCCCAGAGAAACTATTTCTAATAAGGAAGACAATAATCCTATTCCTCATGTAGTATGTGAGAAATAAGTCCCTTATTCTAAAGATGTTGTTAATTTGGAAGATCAACCTGAAGTTGAAACAAATTTTTTTTCCAAAGGAACCGAAAAGAATTCTACGTAAGATCTTATAGAAGAAGAATTACCTATTATTCAAGAAGCTGACCATGAGGAACTCCCAGTGGAACAATCTATTCCAGAAGTCATTCCATAAGACGAGGAATGGATGGAGCTAGTATTTAAGTTGGCTAGATAAGAAATGGGTGAGGAGGAGATGAATTCGTGGAATTAGATCAATAACCTACGCACTCAATCTTGGGAAGATGCAATTGTTGAGGGGGAAGAACCCCCAAATCTGGAAACTATTGAAGTACCAAACCTGGTTGATCCAATCCCTATAGACACTCGGTATAATTTCCCTTGTTATTATGATGATACTGACTCTTAGGAAGTCCCAGTCAAAGGTCTAGACCATTCAACTATGTTTTAGTTGAAAATTTCATCTGATACTAAACCAAACATGGTGAGTAAAGATGATTGAAAGACGTTGGGGCTACCCTTTTGTATGGAGATTGAAGACTCCTGAATACCCAACTAACTCCTATAACAAATCTAAGTCAGAGAGATGCCTCACTATTGTTGGAAAATGTAACTTGGAAGATTCCACCCAAAATGCATCATGAGATTCAGGCAGGCAGAGTTGAAAATAGACTGATTAGTGATGAAGTGACGACTTTAAGAGGTATAATTGAAGACATGAAGAATGTGATGAATTCGAGATCATAGATTTCTTCTGAACCTGTGGATCCTGTTGTTTGTCAAACCCCACAGAATGTTATCTCTCAAGTTCAATCTCATTTATCTTCCTTAGCTGAAAATGTCATAGAAAGAAACAAACAGATTGTCAAAGAAATATGAGAGCTTGTTGATAATCATAACAAGCTCACTGATGAGCATACGGGGTGCCTTCAAAAAATTGATAAATCAACTAAAATATCTCACCTCAGTTGTCCCTACTTCTAAGTCATCTGACCAATCATCTCAATCTTCCTTAGACTGTGACCTTCTCAAAATAGTTGTCAAAGAAGATCTTCAGACTGTGCTTAGTGGTTTCAAGAAAGATTCTCTCTATAAAGTTATCAAGAATAGTGACCGAGTTCTTGATCTAGTCCAAATTCATTTAAAAATTTCTAATGATGCTCTGTAATAAATTTCCAAGAAAGTTGATTTCTACTTGAACTAAATCTTCTCCATGACTAACATGACCAATCAGAGCAAATACCTTGTAGAAAATCTGAGGATTCTTCCTGTTACTCAACCTTTAAACACTCAAGTCCAAAAGCTCACCGAGTTCACTCGTCGGTTGGATAATTTTATTGAGAAGAAGGATGACTTTGAGAAATCTATGCAATATGGTGTAGACATCATTGCTGATTCTATTAAGCTTCTGAGGCCCTATCTTCGTGTATAGAGTACAACCATTGTTGCTCCTGTGACTGCCCCTATGCGACCTGGTTTGCCTACATTCACCTCTGCCCTAGCCCCTACTTCTATATCTATCAATCAAGAACTGAGTTAGATCAGGCCTATGATCCGTGGTCAAAAACTTCCTCTGTCTTCTACTGCACCTACTCTAGCTCCCCTTATCTTTTAATGTCTTCCTTTACCTTTTCTATCAACTAGATCACTCCCTTCTTCTACCTCATCCCCAGCTCTTATGGTTTCTCTTCTGATGCCGCTACTAAGGGAAATGAAAAGACTATCCAGTGAATAAGGACAATTATTACTTTTTCTTGATATTAATCTTGCTAATTTTTTGTTCCTCTTTGAAATGTTTTTTATCTAATACATTATGAAATTCTCGTGTCTCTTTTGTTTATGTTTTCTTGGTACTTTTCAATAATCCCAAAAGTGGGAGAAATCTTAATAAGATAACACTCATTCTGTAAATGTTACATGAAAATTCAAACTATGTTGTTAGAATATATATACACTCAAAATATACATGATTTGTGATCATAAAAAGGGGAGATTGTTGGACTCCTCATGTATCAATCATGTTTTAGTGATCACAAATACTATTCAGTCTATAAATCTTGTCAATTCTACATAATCTATCTCACATAAAATGACCGATTGTTTAGTAAAAGATATCCAAAGTTCTTACCTTCTATACACTTATTTTGGTTTTATAATATCTTTTGATCTACATTATAATGATTTCTATGAAAAATGATTAAGTTTAATCCATTCCATAAATATCACTGCTTATGTCTGAAAATAGAAATTTTACTAAGTCTGAGACACCGTGAAGCAGATACCGTGACATCGAGACACTGTGAACCAGACACCATGAATGAGACACTGTGATCCAGACACCATGAACGAGACACTATGAACAAGACACCGTAAAAATTCATACACCAGGAACATCGAGACACTGTGAATGAGACATTGTGAACAAGACACCATGAACATTTATACACCGTAACATTCAGACATCGTGAACATTCAGACATCGTGACATTTATACACCATGAACAAGACACAATGACCATAAGAAATAGTGACCAATCCAGACACCATGTGAATGAGACACTGTTTCCATGTCATATTGTGAAACCGTTTCTTAATATATTTTTTCGCCTGTAAATTTAATGTCTAACGGTCATATTTAATGATTTTAAATATTCTGACATAATTAATGTTTCTTTGTAGATATATCATCTGACAGTACGCGGTGTAGAATACATTCAACCTATTAGCTCCAACACATGCACTCCACGATAAAAGAGTAATGTGGCCCAGAAAAACAAGAGGATTGAATGGGAAAAAGAAAAACAAGCTGGTGGGCATGAGAACGACAACGAAGAATACACTCAGAGAATGTTTAAAGAAATAATTTTCACATAAAACTCAACGTTATTGAAGAACACATGAAGAATACTTGAATCCCAGAATTGAGAACTTATTCGCACTGTCAAACGTCATGAAGAACACAAGTCGAAACTATATGACTTTCGACACTCTGTTTTCCATATATGGAATGGATTTCTGCATCTATTTTATCTCAGAAGTCAAGAACTACAATGACTAACAATCAGAGCATTTATAAACCTATCTCAATATTTTTGCACTATTGGGTATCATTTGTCTAGCTTTCGAGCGGTGTGTGGATCTATATAACAAACACACTTTTTCTCCTACATCAAACTTAAGGATACATGTTATCCTTACTCAAACATCTTTTTACACTTGTGTATACCCACAGATAAGTGTGGACGATGTCCCTGTGTGGCCTAATTATATGTACCAGTGAAGATCTGTGGAAGAGGTCCCTGTGTGGCCTAGACAGTCTTTTGTACTGTTGTTAACGCCGATCCAGGGTGTGGATCAAGTTTATTTATATAATATTCTTGGTGGCATGTGATAACCAAGTGGAGTCGATTAGGAATCAGCTTGATACTGAACCACTTGGTTCATATTCGATGTGCTACATAATTTAGTCTTCCCTGTTTTTACATCATTACTGTATAATTCAAAAATCAATAAATTCACTTCGAGAGTTTTTCTTGGAAAGAAGTTATAATTGTCTTGTCTTAGAACAATATCTTCAAAAGTAACATTAATAACTGATATTATGATTACTGAGAATTAATCAATCTTCTAATAATTTATTTAAACAGTAAAACTTTCATAACCATATTACTTTGATTAACTGGGATGTTTTTAACCTTATTGGGGAAACCATTCTTAGGAATAATATTTGTCCAAAAATTCTTATAGATACTCAATTCACCCTCTTCTTGAGTAATCTACTCTGACCAACATTTTATATCTTTAAATTGTTGAGTTTTACCCCAATATCATGGGTATTAATAAGATTATGTTATTTGTATATCTGATTTGAAACATTGTGGAATGTTTTTTCACTATTATGTCAATTTTCATTTGATCTATTATGAATAGTTGTGTAGAAGTGATGTAAGGAGTTTTGAGTCTAAATTTATCATCATAGGGATTTCCCTAAAAATTGTATTGATACATACACCTACCAGAAATATAAATTTTATTTAGTCCTAACTAACAAAGTAGATTATCTATCGAGAAAAAAAATCACGAAAACCAACTTCATGTATAAATTTTCACCTGCGACTCCTAGCCATTCCTGCTTGGTGATTTCATTTACTTACTAAAGACCAATATTTTATATAATTTCCTCTCTCTACATCCTTCATTCAAAGTAAATTATTCTTACATTATCAATTGATAACATTGTTGACGCTCCTTTCGTCACAGAATCTAAAGATCGGAAAAGGGAATATCTGAGCTTAAAGTGATTCAACCTTTGAAGAAAACATCAAAAATCGGCAAAGGCATGAACAAAGGATCAACAACAACTACACCGCGCAAGCTATCTCACTGCCACGCAAGTACACTTGCGCGACCTAAGTGGTAACCGCCCGGTAACCGCCCGGGGTCTTCTTTTGCCTATAAATAGACCCTGTGGGCCCCCCATTTGAGAGGATCTTTTTCCAGAAACTCGGATTGAAGCTCCCGACGCCCAAGTCTCTTCTCAAAGCTTCCAGAACACTTCTAAGGTAATTTCTTACCTAGAACGGAAGATCTAAAGAGAAGAAGGAAGGCCTAAGTGTTGAAACTTATCAAACACTTGCGCGCCGACTTATTTCCTTCAATATAACTTGAGCGTCCCTTTTCTGGAAGAACCCCAAGAAAATTCTAAAGGGTTTAAAAAAGAGTCGCTCAAGTATTTCAATATTGGTTGAAAATCGCGCAAGTACACCATGTGCCGCGCAGGTACCCCTGCGCGCCCAATGCTTGCGCACCCACGGAAGACTTGCGCGCCTTTCAATACTTGTGCGCCCCTATTTTTTTGGGTGCCTATCTTGCCCATTTTACCCCTCTTAAGACATTACACCTTTCCTTTTCAAGATTCAGTCTTCAAGACACTCTTCAAAGCCATTTATGGCATGATTCCTTGATATGACTTCCTTATCTGAAAGGAATTCTGTGGAATATCTCTCAAAACCTAGGGATTTAAATATCCTTATGTCACCAAAGATTGAGAGTTCATTCTTTTAACCTCATCCTTTAAGATGAGAGAATCCTTAACCTGGGTCTCCTTTTCAGGAATAATCCCCAGTTATAAATCCTTTAATATGGGCATCTTCCTCAGGAGTAAGCCCCAAATTCTTAAAGTTCCTAAAATTGGGCATCCTTCTTAGGAGTAATCCCCAACCTCAAATATGGGAATCCTCCTCAGGAGTAAGCCCCAAACCTTAATCCCTAACCTGGGTCTCCTTTTTAGGAATAAGACTCAGTCATAATCTTGGGCTTCCTTTTCAGGAGTAAGCCCCAAGTCCCCTAACCTGGGTCTCCTTTTTAGGAATAAGACTCAGTCATAACCTTGGGCTTCCTTTTCAGGAGTAAGCCCCAAGTCCCATAACCTAGGTATCCTTTTTAGGAATAAGACTCAGTCATAACCTGGGCCTCCTTTTTTAGGAGTAAGTCCCAATCATAATCTTGGGTTTCCTTTTTAGGAGTAAACCTCAAGCCCCCTTAAAATTCTCTTAACCAGTCATAATTTACCATTGATTTGGGTTTCCTTTTCAGGAGTAAAACCCAATCATAAGTACCCTCCTAACTTGGGCATCCTACATAGGAGTAAGCCCCAAGATTAGAGTATTCAATTCTCCATAAAGCACATATACCTTTATGGACCCTGTTCCTGGATGTTCTCCCTAAAAGTAAATCCTAAACCTTCATCTATTTTGGGCAGTCATAC
Organism: Viscum album; assembly: GCA_963277665.1. NCBI lineage: Eukaryota > Viridiplantae > Streptophyta > Magnoliopsida > Santalales > Viscaceae > Viscum > Viscum album. The sequence continues at coordinate 372,919,190 of OY728133.1, read as the reverse complement.
ATACATAAGCCCCAAACAATTTCTTATGATTGCATCTTTCATGGCACAATTGTCTAATTTTTACCAATACCTCTTGTTTCTCACACCGAGCATGACTCACGTGAGCTTAGAGTGTAAAAGTAATTATGAAATTCTTCTTTGAGCCATCAATCATAAACATCATACTCCATTACTCGAACTACGTGGGTTCTGATTCCTTTTCCAAAACAAAGGATACGTAGGTAGACCATTTAGGGGTTCGATCCCAACATTGAAATAATCTCTGTCCTTCTGAATGACGATAAACTTCAAGTGCCCCACTGAGTGGCTTTAAAACCAGCCTGGTCAACATAATGACCAAGAGACTTTTATATAAATGTTTTGAAGGATACCATTGACCAAGAATCTCTAAACAGATATAGATGATTCTCTATTGATGAAGAACCTCGAATACATATAAAAGATTCTCTAAATTTCTTGCATATTTAATCATTGATTGTTAAAACTAAAGGAAAGCTCATTTTATACTTGGTAATGTAATAAGGATTCACAAACATAACTTAAATCTTTAAAGAGAGTCCCAGAGTAGAAAATAATTCCCCTCAAAAAGGTGTGATGAGTCCGACCTCCGATCCTCTCGACCAATGCAAATTCCTAAGCCTCATTAGTCCACAAGATAATGAGCGCCTACCTTTTGAAAGTAGGTCCAAACGGATGTGGAATCATTGGATGTTTCCGGTTCTACGAACAAACCCGTTAGAAACCAATCGGAACGTTTGAATCTCCCGTCCAGGAGGTCATCCTCGGATTCCGTGCGAAACAAAAATGGTGAACCCGACGTGAATCCTTAACCAAGTTAAAGTGATATTTTTCTTATTTGTTAGGCCCCTTGGTCCAAACAAATCAATCATTGACATGTGCTCATCCAAAAGATGTAGCGGTCGGATTCATCTTGATTACGTCTGTTATATGGAACAGGCACCCTTTTTTCTCAAGATCTTCTGCAAAATGGCTTTCCTTAAATTCACCCCTGTGAATACTGCTGCTGCGAACACCTCTACTGTGAGGACTCCTGTTGTGAAAACCAACGCTGCTACTCCTGCTGGAACGTCATCCGCTCTGAGGATGACATCACCAACTCAGCGTCTTCAACGCTGTGTTTCTAATGTACTGGTTAAGGAGTACCATCGCAATGGTACTATCCCAACTCTGGAGGCCGCTCTTCAAGCCCTCCATGTTAACAACTCTACCTGGTCGTCCGGACAACAGTGGCCAGCAATCAAGAAGCAGGCGGTGCTGACTACCGTCTCCAACCGTTTCGGGTCGTTATCCCCGGAACGCAATTTCCATTCACTCCCTTACTCTGGGGAAGTGAATGAGCAGGTCCCTCAGGGCCTTAGTTCAAAAAGATTGGAGTCCTTCCCGAGGGCTCCCATCAACAATCGCCGCCAGACTCGTGCAGTAGTGCGCCCTCAACATGATGAGGGTACCGACTCCAGGCATTCAGCTCAGGTTCCTCGAACCCGAGCAGGCAAGATGAACGGCCAGAGACGGAATCCGGTTAACAATAGGCAGGTTGTCATCCCTGCCATCTCCGGAGAAGTCCACCAACCTAACTTGGTGGAAAATAACGAGCAGGCATACACACCTGTCCGTTTTAATTCCGCTGTCCAGCAGACTCGTCTGGCAGCATCAAGCCGATCCCGCCAGGCAATTCCGGCGGAGTACTTTAGGTAGGAACATGCACCTGCTTATACATCACCAGTTAGTCAGCAGGCTCGTCTGACTACATATGATGGATCTCGTCAACTGCGTTTAGCGAAGTGTAATCAGCAGGCACATACACCTGCTAATACTAATCAATCCTACCAACAGTCTCACTTGGTAGCGCACGGAGAAGCCAGTCGGAAAGGCCTGACGACAAACAGGAGGCAGACTCAACTCTCTGCCTCCACACTCGAGTACTTTCAGGATTCACTGACAAGAAAAGGAGGACAGGAGCAGACACATACACCTACTCCAAGCCCGGAATGGACGTATATCCCCGTTCTGGCGGCTGAAGTCACCAAACATATTTTGTCAATGGTGAAAGAGCAGAAGCAAATTCCTGCTCATATTCTGGATGCTTGCCAGGATATCATAACAGCTTCAGCATCATCACAGGGACAGACACATAAATCTATCCCTAGCACTGGAGTGACACATTAATGATTCACTCCGGAACAGACACACACATCTGTTCCAGTCCAAGAGGGTTATGGGGCATACTCCCCCATATCATACGGACAAACAAGTCAGGCACATACACCTGATTTGAGTGGAGATCGTCAGCCTAACCTGACCATCTTTCCTGATCAGGCACATACACCTGCTCAGAGAAACCACTTTCGTCATAAAGTGGTTTCTAAAGTGAGCGAGAAGGCATCTAAGAAAAAGATCTGCCCAACACAGTCAGGAGATCAAAGGCCAATCTGTAACCAAGCCTTGCTCGATGCTGGAGTTCTTGAAGCCCTCAGACATTTATCTGTCGGAATTCAAGATTCTACTCCCTCAGTTCCCAATAACGGAAACATTAATTCTGAAGGTCTTCAACAGACACTTCCTTATGAAGACTTTCTTCATGAAAGTTCGGTCAATCTTGACGTTTCTTCTTTAGATGAGAGCCACAGGAACCCTATGTGTGGTCAGAAGACCAAGGAGCAAGAGATTTCATCTTTTGCTGTAACCCATCATGACGGTCCTCCTCATGATGATGAACTTCGCTACGAAAGTCCTCTCCACAGTAGTGATTCACGTTGTCTCGAAAATTCTTCAGAAGGCAATGTAGTGACGAGAAAGCCCTCCTATCTCGAGGCACTTGAAAACGTAAAACCAGTCATTTCTGATGCTTTACTATCAGCAGGTGAAACTCTTTCTCCATCAGAAGATAGCCTGGGGTTCAGGTTATTCTCTGAACCATCCCTGGGTCATTCATCTTCCAGCATGAATAGTGATTTCTCTACCAATCTTGTTGAATCCGATGAAGCAACAAGGAAACACCAACTCTGGTCCAAACAGGTAGAAGAATCTTCATTTAATGATAAAGAGGAAATGCTGAACATGAGGAAAAAACCGACAAAAGGTGAAGTACCAGTCATGTTTTGGCCTTTGGCTGACTCCCAGTACGACATTCCAAAGATGTTGACGGATGATGGAATCCATGATATTTGTCTCAACATATGGAAAACTCTTTGTCAATTAAAGAAGAAGTTATTATCTTACGATGAATATGAAAGTCATCTTAAGATAATAGAAGGGCTACAATGTCAGATTGATTTGGCATCTCTATCAGTCTCTCGGTATCCGAAGGCTGAAAAGAAACAGAGAACCCTTCAACGTTCATGCCTTGGCGCACTAAGAAAATTGTGTCAGTTAATTGCCAATGCTCCATCTGATGTTCATATCAGAGGATGGGGTATTCACGGAGCACTAAATTTCATAGTGCTTTCCGGTCAGCAAAGCCCGCCGAAAATGGTCTCATGCAATGTTATTGCCCATGGCCGGCCACAGTCAATGGGCTTTGTTCATAATCAAAAGCTTTCTCAAGAACAGGCTTCAACTAGTTCCTCTCAAAATCAAGTATATAGAGAACATGTTGTTGAATTGCTCCTATATCAAGCATGCGAGAATATTGCACAAGCCTCTCGTCTGGAGCAAACACGTCATCAAATGAAAGAAGTTTCGGAAATCATCCAATGATCTATTGAACCAGGTGATAAAAGTGGATACAGGTTAATGCATCCAGCTAATTTCCAAACTATGATTCGCAGGATCAAGAGAGATTTTAAGAAGATCTCAGACATAGCATGTCAAGAGACACCCCAGCTTGTCAGACTGGGGACTTCTCTAACCCAACCCTCAGAGTCAACAAATGGGATTCGAGGAGTTGAGCGGAAACAGAAGGAACATCCCCAGTCCACCGGACTGGGGACTTTTTCAAATCCTCAATCCCTCCCTCAGAGAAAGTCATTATTCTCTCGATTAGGAAATAAGCCTCAAGAGGAACGAAGAGCCAAGCTATCAGGAGATTCTCTCCAAGTGACGGTTCTCCAAGAAGATCCTGAGGGATCAAGTCAACGGAATGGCATGTCTCATTATAGACATGGAAGAAGACAATATCACAAAAATGCTAATAGAAAGGATTCCATGCAATATGCATCCATTAATGTCATCAATTTCGTTTCTGCTAATTCACCAGATGAGGCTCAATCAGAGGGATCAGACGAAGAGGTTCCTGCTCAATAAGTTGTGCACATAGACCTAAATGAAGAAGGTGTGCGCACACGTAATCAAAGGCTTACCCAAAATCTGGGTATTCCTTCAGGTAACCCACTTCCCCCTCTCCGAAAAGGATCCAATAAGGGGAAAGGAAAGAATCAGGTTACTTCTCACCCTTCCTCTGAAGGAGGTCAATCGCTCTCATTAGAGAAAAGGTTTGCACAACAGGAGGAAGAAATGAAAGAATTAAGAAGGTTGAATGCAGAACTACTTCAGAGTAGTATTCTTCTTATGAATGCTGAAGTCCGACAGCAAATGGAATTTGTTGTAACTACTGAGATGGATCAAGAATATCCCCCTTTATCAGTACACCCACAGAATTCTAATCCTATGGGTCAAACGCAACAACGGTTGGCAGCACTACCATCAGTTGCAGCACCAACCACCACATCTGTCCAAGTTCCATTCATTGCACCTACCCAAAACCAAGTTCAACCTGACGTTTCTCAAAAGTTAATAACTACTATTGAGTCATTAACAGCTCGGTTAGAAACTATGGAAGGGAAACGGGTGCAGGTTCAACCTGAAAAGAAAGTTTACCCTGAATGGGTAGATTCAATTTCTCCTCCATCCAGTTTTGGAAACCCTGTTTTCCCTACTTTCAATGGATCAGGCGACCCTGAACAACATTTGACGCATTACGTGTCTTGTTGTGATCCTATGATGGGAACTCCAGAGCAACAAGAAGCAGTGAAACTCAGATGCTTCGTGCGAACCTTGCAAGGACCAGCTTTTGTCTGGTATACAAGCTTGCAATCCTAGTCAATCATCGGATGGGAGGATCTTTGTCAAAAATTCCTTCTTCGGTTTAGCTCAACTTTGCCAAAAACGACTGTTTTCGATCTTACAAACTGCAAGCAAAGGGAGAATGAAAGAGTCTCTGATTTCATTGCTCGTTGGAAGGGATTAATGTATTCCCTGAGTTTAGCACTCCCTCAGGAAGAATTGTTGCCAATCTGTGTGGCAAATCTGCGTGACGAATTACGCACACCATTGATCCCTGTGAAATACACAGGAGGGTTTCGAGACCTTACTTCAATCGCTCAACAGATTCAAGATTCCCTTATACAGGCTAAGGTTAAATCTTGTATAATTCCATCAGCTCCAGGAAGGAGAATGGGTAAAGCAGAAACTGCTACAGTTATGCTTAAACAAGCACCTGTACCTATTTCTACTTCAAAACCTTCATCTTCTCGAAGGGCTCCACCTCCTGAACGCCAACAATAAAGGCTGTTTCATCCAAATGATCAAAGAGATCAACGAAGAAAACAATTTGAGGATTTGAAGAGTAAAACATACTCTTTCCGAAGTGATCAAGTTCCTGGTTACTTCATTTCAGCTCTGGAAAATAATTTGGTTCAATTACCAGTGCCCAAGAGGCCAAACAAGGAAGGAGATGAAGACCGTCCCAATTATTGTCCCTTTCATCAAATGTTGGGGCATCCCATCCAGGAGTATTTTGTCTTTAAAGACCTCCTGCAAAAGATGGTCGACTTGGGACAAGTCAAATTGAAGGGTTCTTCAGCTCATGTAGCGTGTATTACCGCTACAGATCCAGAGGAAGGAGGCGAGTGGCAGGAAGTCAAAAGCAAAACTGCGAAAAAATATGATGATTGGATGGTCAGAAAGACAATCAATCGGACCAATACCATTTTGCGAACACAATTGAAGAATCCAATTGTGACTCCTACAAAAGAAGCAGTAAAGCCTCCCAAGATTGAACCAAAATGGGAAGGACCTTATTAAATACATAAGGTCTACTCCAATGGAGCGTATTCTCTAATCTCAATGGATGGAGAACAGATCACGACTCCAACTAATGCCAGATTTCTGAAGAAGTATTTTGTATAAACACAAAATATTGTTCCCAGAGCCAAAACAATCAAATTAGTCCTTGATATGTCCTACATGACATTAAACTGTTATTTTGTCCCTGCTACATGACACTAAACTGTGCAGCACATATATTCCTAACTGCAAGACTTTAAACTGCATAGTCCCTGAATATGTCCAACATGACACTAAACTGTATAATGTCCAACATGACACTAAACTGTATGATGTCCTACATGACACTAAACTGTATTATGTCCTATCTACATGACATTAAACTGTACAGAAGTTCCTTATTTGTCCGAGATGACATTAAACTATATTTTGTCCGAGATGACATTAAACTATATTGTGTCCTAGCAACATGACATTAAACTGTGTGGCACTTCCAACGTCCAGCATGACGATAAACTGTAAAAAGTCCCCAGAACTGATATCCTCGTATTGGTTCACCTTAGTCCTAGCTACATGACTTTAAACTGTACAGCACCAGTTCGTCCTTGCTATATGACATTAAAACTATACAACAATGGTCCAGTATGACTTTAAACTGCAAATTCGTCCCACATGACATTAAACTATGAAAAAGTTCCATGAACCGTCCAGCATGACCTTAAACTGCATCATCCCTGGTCCATGTATATGACCATAAACTATTTGCAAATCCCTTATGTCCAGCAAGACGTTAAACTATGACGTCCAAAACTACATGACGCTAAACTGTATAAAAGTCTCTCACGTCCGAAAAGATGTTAAACTATATAATCTTCAAAGGTCCAGTATGACATTAAACCGCACCATCCACGGTCCATGAATATGACCTTAAACTATTCGCACTTTCGTCCAATATGACGTTAAACTGTATTATCCCCATCTTCCTAACTACATGACGCTAAACTGTACAGAAAGTCCTTAATATGTCCTATATGACATTAAACTGTTATTTTGTCCCCGCTACATGACACTAAACTGTGCAGCACCAATAGTCCTAACTACAAGACTTTAAATTGCATATTCCCTTTTTTATGTCCTACATGACATTAAACTGTGCATCGTTAAGGTTGTTATTACCTCTTGTTTCTCACATCGAGTATGAATCACGTGAGATTAGAGAAAACCTCAACCATAACACTCTCTTTGGGCCCCTAACCATGTGTAAGTCCCAACAACATTTTAATTAGATCATTGTCCCCAAGAACAGCTTGATCATTAATTCATTCTTTAATTGAACTACACGGACTTTGATCCTTGCCCTCCAGGTTGGGTATGTAGGCAACCTCCCAGGGTTCAAGCCCAAAAACAATCTCTTCACATCGGTTCACCACCATCTCATATGATGTTGATTCGTGAAACCGCCCTTGGAATCTATATCTTTACATTGATTCACTTTCGACCTTGTTATATGATGTTAAACTATACAACACTTTTGTCCGATACGACAATAAACTACAATATTCATTGATTTCCTCATTTGAGAAGGAAACATTATTGACATTGATTTTTTAAATCATGTTTCATTTTCAACAGACTACGTGCCACTAGTGCAGAAAACGTTTTTTACGTCACCATTTTTTACGTCGGTTATATAAAACCGACGTCAAAATATGTAAAACGATGTTTTTTACGTCGGTTATTTCTTAACCGACGTAAAAACCTGTGTTCGGTACACATTTAACGTCGGTTATACAAATAACCGACGTTATTAATCACGCGGCTTCGTTTTTTACGTCGGTTATTTTTATAACCGACGTACAAAACGCGGTTTTCGAAGGCCCTTTGACGTCGGTTATTGAATAACCGACGTAACAAACGCGGTTTTTAAAGGCTTTTTTACGTCGGTTATGAAATAACCGACGTAACAAAAGAATCCGCAGATGTTTTTGACGTCGGTTATGGAATAACCGACGTAAAAAAACGCGGATTTTGAGCCCTTTATAACGTCGGTTATTTTATAATCGACGTCAAAAATGAATCGGAGGAAGTTTTTTACGTCGGTTATTGAAATAACCGACGTTATAAATGTTTTTAAAACAATTATCACGTCGGTTATTGAATAACCGACGTGATAACTCAATTAAAAATTTACCCAGACCCGTGGATTGTCATTCGCGAGTTTACCTTCGACAGTCGCGACTCGTCTCTCTCGCGCGTAAACCCGAATCGGCTCGTCCATTTCGTTGGTTTAGATTCGTTTTGCGATCATCGTTTCTCATATTTAATCTCCTCGGATCAATCATCTAAACTCGCAGCACTCAGGTAATCCTCCCACTCGTTCGTTTTTTTTTCGCGGATAGTAAATATATATGTGTTGTGATTTTTTTGTTGAAACTAGCTAAGATTCTTCGATTGCGAACCCTTTTAACTCGTTTTGGCACCATAATCTTATTTATCATCCCTAGATCTATTTGTTCGACTTGCAATATTGAGTAATTTTATGATTTCACTAATTTTTCATCGTTTTCTATAAATCCCCGAGAGGGTTGGGGCGTGTCCATTTGGATGGGTTGCCCTTTTACAGTTGTTACTACTTTATTCACACACAACCATGGCATAGGTGCATGGATTTGGGGTCGGGGGGTGTCCAGGGGGGTTTACAAGGGGGTGGGTGGGTGTGGGGGGCTGTCCAAGGGTGTGGGTGGGTGTTGGGGGGTGTCCAGGGGGGTGTCCAAGGGGGTAGGGGGTGGGGGGTGGTGTCCAGGAGGGGTGGGGGGGCTGTCCAGAGGGTTGGGGGGTGTCCAGGGGGGTGTCCAAGCAGGTCGGGGGTGGGGGGTTGTGTCCAGGAGGGGTGGGGGTGCTATCTAGAGGGGTCGGGGGCTGTCCAGAGGGGTCGGGGGGTGTCCAGGGTGGTGTCCAAGGGGATGGGTGGGTGTGGGGGGCTGTCCAAGGGGGTGGCGGCCTGTCCAGAGGGGTCGGTGGGGTGTCCAGGGGGGTGTCCAAGGGGGTGGATGGGTGTGGGGGGCTGTCCACGTGGGTGGCGGCCTCTCCAGAGGGTATTTGGGGTTGTCCGGGTGGGTGGGGGGGCTGTCCAGAGGGTTGGGGGATGTCCAGGGGGGTGTCCAAGGGGGTAGGGGGTGGGGGTGGTGTCCAGGAGGGGCGGGGGGCTGTCCAGAGGGGTCGGGGGTGTCCAGGGGGGTTTACAAGGGGGTGGGTGGGTGTGGGGGGCTGTCCAAGGGCGTGGGTGGGTGTTGGGGGGTGTCCAGGGGGGTGTCCAAGGGGGTAGGGGGTGGGTGGTGGTGTCCAGGAGGGGTGGGGGGGCTGTCCAGAGGGTTGGGGGGTGTCCAGGGGGGTGTCCAAGCAGGTCAGGGGTGGGGGTGCTATCTAGAGGGGTCGGGGGCTGTCCAGAGGGGTCGGGGGGTGTCCAGGGTGGTGTCCAAGGGGATGGGTGGGTGTGGGGGGCTGTCCAAGGGGGTGGCGGCCTGTCCAGAGGGGTCGGTGGGGTGTCCAGGGGGGTGTCCAAGGGGGTGGATGGGTGTGGGGGGCTGTCCACGTGGGTGGCGGCCTCTCCAGAGGGTATTTGGGGTTGTCCGGGTGGGTGGGGGGGCTGTCCAGAGGGTTGGGGGATGTCCAGGGGGGTGTCCAAGGGGGTAGGGGGTGGGGGGTGGTGTCCAGGAGGGGCGGGGGGATGTCCAGAGGGGTCGGGGGTGTCCAGGGGGGTTTACAAGGGGGTGGGTGGGTGTGGGGGGCTGTCCAAGGGCGTGGGTGGGTGTTGGGGGGTGTCCAGGGGGGTGTCCAAGGGGGTAGGGGGTGGGTGGTGGTGTTTAGGAGGGGTGGGGGGCTGTCCAGAGGGTTGGGGGGTGTCCAGGGGGGTGTCCAAGCAGGTCGGGGGTGGTGGGTTGTGTCCAGGAGGGGTGGGGGTGTTTTCTAGAGGGGTCGGGGGGTGTCCAGGGTGGTGTCCAAGGGGATGGGTGGGTGTGGGGGGCTGTCCAAGGGGGTGGCGGTCTGTCCAGAGGGGTCGGTGGGGTGTCCAGGGGGGGTGTCCAAGGGGGTGGATGGGTGTGGGGGGCTGTCCAAGGGGGTGGATGGGTGTGGGGGGCTGTCCAAGGGTGTGGGTGGGTGTTGGGGGGTGTCCAGGGGGGTGTCCAAGGGGTAGGGGGTGGGTGGTGGTGTTTAGGAGGGGTGGGGGGGCTGTCCAGAGGGTTGGGGGGTGTCCAGGGGGGTGTCCAAGCAGGTCGGGGGTGGGGGGTTGTGTCCAGGAGGGGTGGGGGTGCTTTCTAGAGGGGTCGGGGGGTGTCCAGGGTGGTGTCCAAGGGGATGGGTGGGTGTGGGGGGCTGTCCAAGGGGGTGGCGGCCTGTCCAGAGGGGTCGGTGGGGTGTCCAGGGGGGTGTCCAAGGGGGTGGATGGGTGTGGGGGGCTGTCCAAGGGGGTGGATGGGTGTGGGGGGCTGTCCAAGTGGGTGGCGGCCTCTCCAGAGGGTATTTGGGGTTGTCCGGGTGGGTGGGGGGGCTGCCCAGAGGGTTGGGGGATGTCTAGGGGGGTGTCCAAGGGGGTAGGGGGTGGGGGTGGTGTCCAGGAGGGGTGGGGGGCTGTCCAGAGGGGTCAGGGGGTGTCCAGGGGGGTTTACAAGGGGGTGGGTGGGTGTGGGGGGCTGTCCAAGGGTGTGGGTGGGCGTTGGGGGTGTCCAGGGGGGTGTCCAAGGGGGTAGGGGGTGGGGGTGGTGTTTAGGAGGGGTGGGGGGGCTGTCCAGAGGGTTGGGGGGTGTCCAGGGGGGTGTCCAAGCAGGTCGGGGGTGGGGGGTTGTGTCCAGGAGGGGTGGGGGGCTGTCCAGAGGGGTCGGGGGGTGTCCAGGGGGGTTTACACATCGATTTGTTTTATATTTCAAAATTGTTATATTCAAATTATGATTTTTTTCATATAAACATATATTTGTCTTATCTAAAAAATATATATATTTTTGCTATTTTTTATAGGTAATAATGAGTCGAAGTTGGATTAAGGCACATCGAATGAGCAATGAATATGAGGAAGGTGTTGATGCCTTTTTGGAATTTGCTAAACGAAATGTTCCAAGTAGTGACATTTTTTTCTGTCCATGCCTGAAATGTCTGAATATGAAGAAGTTGAAAAGTAGAGAGATAAAAGATCATCTGATTTGTCATGGTTTCAATCCGAGTTACAACCCTTGGATTTGGCATGGCGAAACTGGACAGAATGTCACTGATGATAATGAATCGCAAGATGGTAACTCCGATGGAATTGATGAAATGATTCGCGATATTGTAGCAGAACAAATTGAGATAGAACCGAGAGTTGCACGTCTATATGGTGATGCCGAAAAACCATTATATCCTGGTTGTACAGATTTTACGGTTTTGTCGGCGGTGTTAAGATTGATTAACCTGAAGGCGAAACATGGATGGAGTGACAGAAGTTTTACAGAGCTGCTACAATTGATGAAAGACATTCTTCCAAAAGATAACGATCTTCCAGATTCACATTATAAGGCCAAAAAAATATTATGCCCGATGGGATTGGGATACAGGAAAATACATGAATGTCCGAATGACTGCATTATATATAGGAAGGAATATGAATTTCTGAAAGAGTGTCCCAAATGTGGGACATCACGGTATAAGGTGAAAGAAAAATCACAAGCTGATGTAGAGATTACAAAGCTCCCTTCAAAGGTATTTTGGTATCTTTCTATAATTCCTCGTTTCAAACGTTTATTTGCTAATTCACATGATGCAAAAAGGTTAAGATGGCATGCTGATGAGCGGGTATGTGATGGAAAAATACGTCATCCAGCTGATTGTCCACAATGGAAGAAAATTGATGCCCAGTACCCTACATTTGGAAATGAAATTAGAAATCTGAGACTAGGCTTGTGCACAGATGGAATGAATCCATACCGAACCCTCAGTAGCACACATAGTTCATGGCCTGTTTTATTGGTAATTTACAACCTCTCTCCTGAAGTTTGTATGAAGCGCAAATATGTCATGTTGAGTATCATGATCTCTGGTCCAAAGCAACCCGGCAATGATATTGATGTATACTTGTCACCGCTGATTGATGATTTGAAACTTTTATGGGCTGATGGTATTAGGGTGTATGATTCTTATAAAATGGAATATTTTCAACTGCATGCAGTGCTTCTATTCACTATAAATGACTTCCCAGCATATGGAAATTTGTCTGGATACAGTGTTAAAGGGCATAAAGCATGTCCAATTTGCGAACAACAGACGTCATATTGTCAATTGCATCATGGGAGGAAAACAGTGTACATGGGTCATCGAAAGTTTTTGCCTATGGATCACCCTTATAGAAGACTAAAAAAGGCATTCAATGGCTCACAAGAATTTGATACTGCACCTCAACCTTTATCCCCAGAATTGTATTTTGAGAGGGTGAAAAACCTTGATGTGACATTGGGAAAGACACAGAAATCTGGTAATGATAGACATATTTGGAAGAAAAGGTCAATATTTTTTGAGCTACCATATTGGAGGTATCATGAAGTCAAACATAATATTGATGTCATGCACGTGGAGAAGAATATCTGTGATTCTTTGATCGGAACATTGCTAGATATTAAAGGAAAGACAAAAGATTGGTTGAATGCAAGGTTAGACCTACTGTCAATGGGAATACGTTTAGAGTTAGCTCCCACTCCTAAAGGAAGACGAACATTTCTTCCCCCGGCTTGTCATACATTATCGAAGAGGGAGAAAAGTAGCTTCTGTCAGTGTCTTCATGATATCAAAGTGCCTCAAGGTTATTCTTCAAATGTAAAAAATTTTGTCTCATTGAAAGACTTGAAGTTGATAGGTATGAAATCACATGATTGTCATGTCATGATGCAACAAATTCTACCAGTTGCACTGCGTGGAATATTGCCCATCCGTGTCAGAAAGACTATAATGAGGTTGTGTTATTTTTTCAATTCAATTTGCAACAAGGCGATTGATGTGAATGCTTTGAACATTTTGGAAAAGGATGCAATTATTATACTTTGTCATTTGGAAATGTATTTTCCTCCAACTTTTTTTGATATGATGGTGCATTTACTGATTCATCTGGTTCGAGAAATAAGGCTTTGTAGACCTGTATATCTTCGTTGGATGTATCCTTTTGAAAGGTATATGAAAATATTAAAGGGATATGTTAAAAATCCATATCGACCTGAAGCCTCCATTATTGAAAAGTATATTTCTGAGGAGGTAGCAGAGTTTTGTACGAGTTACTTGGCTACGGCGCAACACATAGGTTTGCCTCCATCTCGCCATGAACGGGTTAATAATGAGGGAAAGGGGATTCGTGGCTTGAAAGTCAAATCACTGTCAGCTGAACATATGAAGAAGTTAGAATCATACATCTTGAATAACATAGCTGATGTTCAACCGTATATCACATTGCATATTAATGAGTTGAAACAATGTCATCCAAAGAAGAAAGAAATGTGGATTTTGAATGAGCACAACAAAACTTTTTTGCCATGGTTTAAAAAGACCTTGCTTGGTAGATCAGATGTATCAGAGAAATTAAAATGGATAGTGGGTGGTCCATCTTTAAATGTGATAACATGGTCCGCTTATGAAATTAATGGCTATACATTTCATACGAAAGCTCAGGACAACAGAAGTGCAGTTCAGAATAGTGGTGTATTGGTGTTTGCAGAAGCAATGCATTTTTCGAGTGCTAAGGACAGAAACCCAATTTCGGCATCAAGTGCATATTATGGAGTGATTGAAGACATATGGGAGGCTGATTACTTTAAAATTAAAGTTCCCGTTTTTAACTGTAAATGGTTTATCGGTAACAACAGTGTCAGACAAGATGAATTTGGAATGACACTTGTTAATCTGAATAGATTGGAAGACACAGCTGATTCTTTTATAATGGCAACACATGCCAAACAAATTTTCTATGTAGTAGATCAATCAGATATGCAGTGGGCTGTTGTTTTACAAGGGAAAAACCAATATGTTGGTGAGGATGAATTTGATGAAGATGCTGATTTATGTGAGATCCCTACTTCCATGGAAAGATTAACAGAACATAATGATGAGTATGTTGAAGACATGGTTTGTGCCATTAGGAACGATCACGACGAAGGAATTTGGGAAAACAATCCAACTGTACATTCCTAAAATTACAGGTAACACAAGTATATATCTTGTTTACATTTAGTTTTTTCATATAATGTTAGATACTGTAAATTTTTTACTTATTAAAATATGTATCAAACCAAAACGATAAAACAATAAAAACCGTAAAGAGGAGAAGTCCTGCGCGCACCGGCAACCGGTCCTCTCTGTCTGTACCACCGGCCGGCCGCTGGCTCACCACCGGCCGGCCGGTGGTTCAGACAGAGAGCCTTCCTCTCTGTCTGGATCACCAGCGGCCGGCCGGTGTTGAGCCAGCGGCCGGCCGGTGGTTCAGACAGAGAGGAAGGCTCTCTGTCTGAACCACCGGCCGGCCGGTGGTGAGCCAGCGGCCGGCCGGTGGTACAGACAGAGACAGAGCCTCTCTGTCTGGATCACCAGCGGCCGGCCGGTGTTGAGCCAGCGGCCGGCCGGTGGTTCAAACAGAGAGGAAGGCTCTCTGTCTAGTCCACCGGCCGGTCGCTGGATCACCACCGGCCGCCCGGTGGACCAGACAGAGAGCCTTCCTCTCTGTCTGGATCACCAGCGGCCGGCCGGTGAGGAGCCAGCGGCCGGCCGGTGGTTTAGACAGAGAGGAAGGCTCTCTGTCTGGTCCACCGGCCAGCCGGTGGTGATCCAGCGGCCGGCCGGTGGTCCAGACAGAGGAAGGCTGTCTGCTCCACCGGCCGGCCGGTGGTGAGCCAGCGGCCGGCCGGTGGCATCAGTGAGTCCACTTTTCAGCTTTCTTATGCCAACTCCTTGGCAACATTTTGCCTGTGTTTACCATGTTTATCCTTGTTTAACATGCTTATCATATTACCGATGTTTACTATTATGTAATTTAGTACACTTTTCTATTTGTGAACTAATGTTTGTTTTTTTGATTTGAAGGAAAATGACAGATCAATCAGTTGATCAGCCACATGATTCTGGAGATGAGCATATTGGTCATACATCTGGGGAGGAACATTCACATGCTCCTATTACGAAAAAGAGTTCAAAGGTTGGTAAGCGTGGGTGCACACGTTTACCAAAATTATCACTTGCCCGTACGAAGGAGGAGAGGATAGTCGTGGAGTTTGATGAGGATGATCTTCCTAGAGGTCCAAATGCTAAAGATTTTAAGGGTTTTGTAGCAACTCAGGCTAAGAGCAAAGTAAGCATTCTTTATGATGATTGGAGAAGTGTGGATAAGGCGATAATTTCTCAGCTGTGGGAGACCATTTTGGTAAGATCTTTTGCTATTGTTTGACTGTTCTTTAAATGTTTCTAGTATATATAATATTTTTAACCTCTTTTTTATCAGATGACATTTGATATTCCTGACACTGGAGGAGTCAGGAAGAAATGATTATCGTTGGCTGCTAGGAGATGGAGGGATTTCAAATCAACCCTCTCATCTGATTTCATTTATGGTCATAGGAGTCGTGAGAATCCATGTCGTATATATCCTTTTATAGATGAAGACACATGGAGACAATTTTTTGAAAGTAGAAGAAAAGAATCATTTTTGGTAAGGGCAATGTAAACTTTTATAAGCTTTCTTATATAAATGATCTTATTATTGTTTTGTTAATGATTACTTATTCTTAATTTACAGCAAACAAGGAAAGCTCATCAAGAGATCCAATCTAAAAATGTATACCCTCATAGTTTATCTCGGGGAGGGTATGCATTATTGGAAGAACAAATGATGGCAGAAAAATTTCAACAACTAAGAGCTGAGTCTTCAAGCTCTGGAGAGGTGGCCCCTCCATCCCCTCCATCTAGACATGAGAAATGGAAAAGAGCTCGGAAGGGCAAAAAAGGACAATATCTTTCGGAAGAATCGAGACTCGTAGTTGAGAGGATTGTAAGATATCTATTTTATTTATTTAAGTTTACTATTTTCGTCATATATTTCCAATCATTATAGAAAAGTTCAATTAATTATTACAGGACTCTCTTGAGGAGCAGAGTTCACAGGGGACATTTACACCATCTGGGAGGGAAGATATTTTATCTGTGGCATTGGGAAAGCCCGAACATCCTGGCCGTGTAAGAGGATATTCGGCAGGTGTATCGGTAAGAAAAGTGTTGCCACGTTCCTCAACTTCTAACGTTGAGGGAGTTTATAAAAAAAAATAGAATCGTTGGAGGCTGAAGTCCATAATATTAATGCGACAATGGAGGACAAGATTAGAGCATCGGTGCAGTTAATGTTTGCAGACTTGCAAAGACAATTTCAGGGTGCAGCTCCCACTCCACCTCTCCCAGTAGCTCCCACTCCCCCACCTCAGCCTGCGGACCCCATTTTTGATCCTCCTCCTCCGCCGCAGCTACCTACTTATTGTGAGTTGTATGTTGATGATCCTCAACATCATATAGTTGCATATGGGATGGTATATTGTATAGGAGATACAGTTCATCATCAACAGTTAGAGGTAGAGAATCAGAGGGTCACTGTACAGGATATTATAGATAGATCAGCTCGGATACCATTACCTACAGATGAGGTGACGACAGTTGGACATAGTATCGGCCATTTTTTACTTTGGCCATCCAGACTTCTTCGACTCATTACCATAGAGGTATGGATGTTATATCTTTTATTTTATATTTTTATTAATGTTTTATCATTTGAAAACTAATATATTTTTCAATTTATTTTTACAGGAATACTTCAAAGGTAAAGAAATACTGTATAGACAACAACAAAGACAGATAGCTATGACATCAGATGCAGATACTAGCAGTCTTGACAAATTGTCAAGATATTCAAATTTGTTGGCGGATCATTATGACTTTACAATGGAAGCTCATGTCTGTGGACGTGAACTATGTGTGGGGATTATGAAAAGTGATATCATGGAGTTTGTCACTGGAGATAAGATGGGCATCAACGTGGTGCAAATTTTTATCATGTAAGTCTTAACTCCTTTTTCTTGCGTTATATTTATTAAAAATGTATACTTATGTCTGCTTTGTATTAGGTATATGTATAAAATTTGTGAGAGGAATGAGCTGACAGATGTATATGGATTCATGGACCCACAATTGATTTCCCCTGAAGCATGTGCATTGGATGAGGAACAAAGAATGCTTTATATTGCTGATAGATTTGAAAAGAATGTAATCACACAGTGTTGGATGATGCCTTTTTGTGAGAGGTATGAAACACATCCCTCTCAAAGAGTTAATTATATTTTAACATAAAAAACCACTAACGTTAAATTTCCTTTTCTCAGGGATCATTGGATGTTAGGGGTTTTTTGCCCTAGGGAGAAAACACTTTATTGGATATGCTCTCTCCATGATGATGTGCGAGAAAGTTTTAAGAATATATTGGAAACGTAAGTTTCAATTTCACAATAGTTTTATATATTATAATGAATTTTAAATTTACCCCATTCGTATTATTTTCTAACAGGGCATGGGTCCACTTTCGAAAAAGCGCAAAGAAAAGGAATTACAAGATCAAATATGTACATGCGAAGGTAAATATCCATTTATAATTTGTACATTTTGATTTATTACATAAAAATAATATATTGAATTTACACTCATTCAAACAGAAATTTCATGAGCAACAAGGCATCATCGAATGCGGATATTACATGTTAAGATTTATGTATGAAATAATAACAACTGGGACAGTTCTGAGTTTTGACCTGGTAAGATTTCCTCTTTCTAATAATATTTCAATTTGATTTATTCATTATACACGTTGACTACTATCCTTTTCCTTTGTAGCTTTTTGATGACCCTCAACCCTTTACTGCTGAAGATATCAAACACTTACAAGTGGAGTGGTCAAATTATTTTACAGGTTCGATTGACTTTTAGTTGTTTGTAATGTAAAATGTAATTTTGAATATTGTCAATGTAATTGTGTATTTCGTAGTCGTTTAGGTTGGATTTAGTTTTTTTTTAAGTTGACATTGTAAGTTTTGAATGTTATATAAGTGAATGTTTAATTTTTCTCTACTTCTTGTTTTGGTCTACTGTTGATGGTTTTTCTGGTCTGGATTTTGGTATGGGGGGAGAGGTTCCAAGGGGGTGGGTGGGTGTTTGGGGGGTGTCCAAGGGATATGGGAGGGGTGTCCAAGGTGTGTTTGGGGCTGTCCTAGGGGTCGGGGGGGGGGGTGTAAATGAGGGTGGGGGTGTCCAAGGGGTGGGGGGTGTCCAAGGGATATGGGAGGGGTGTCCAAGGTGTGTTTGGGGCTGTCCAAGGAGTCGGTTGGGTGTCCAAGTGGTGGGGGGGTGTCCAAGGGATATAGGAGGGGTGTCCAAGGGGTGTTTGGGGCTGTCCAAGGGGATGGGGGGGTTTCCAAGGGGTAGGGGGGTTTCCAAGGGGTAGGGGGGGTTTCCAAGGGGTAGGGGGGGTTTCCAAGGGGTCGGGGGGGTGTCCAGGGGGTGGGGGGCTGTCCAGTGGGTGGGGGGGTGTCCAAGGGGTGGGGGGGTGTCCAAGGGATATGGGAGGGGTGTCCAAGGGGTGTTTGGGGCTGTCCTAGTGTTCGGGGGGTGTAAATGAGGGTGGGGGGGCTGTCGAAGGGGTGGGGGGGTGTCCAAGGGGCAGGTTGGGTGTAAATGAGGGGGGGGGGTGTCCAAGGGGTCTGGGAGGGCTGTCAAGGTGTGGGGGGGTGTCCAATGGGTGTTTGAGGCTGTACTAGGGGTCTTGGGGGTGTCCAAGGGGTGGAGGGTGTCCAAGGGATATGGGAGGGGTGTCCAAGGGTTGTGGTGGGGCTCCAATGTGGTGGGGGAGGGCTGGTCAGGTTGTTAGGTGGGTATAGATGAGGGTGGGGTTCAGTTGGGGCTTGGGGGAGGGCTGGAATGGTTATTTTTGTTTGGTTTCTGGTTGCTTTTTGGTGAGAGCAGTGCAATTATTTAAAAAAAAAAAAAATTCTTTCACGTCGGTTATAAAATAACCGACGTGGTAAATAATCGGTAGGGGTTTATCACGTCGGTTTTTTCTAGAACCGACGTGATAAACCTTTCCCGGGGATTTTATCACGTCGGTGCTTAGTATAACCGACGTGATAAAAGGCCTGGGAATCGATTTACCACGTCGGTTATTCAACAACCGACGTGCTAAAACGTTTCCCAGGCCTTTTTATCACGTCGGTTTCCTAAATAACCGACGTGGTAATAGGCCAGGGGAAGGGTTTATCACGTCGGTTATGACATAACCGACGTGATAAACGATATCCCAGGCCTTTTATCACGTCGGTTTAGGGAATAACCGACGTGATAAAGCCCCCCGCGCATATTTATCACGTCGGTTATTATATGAACCGACGTGATAACCACCGTGAAGTTAGGGATATTACGTCGGTTTTAAATAACCGACGTAAAAAACGTTATTTATAACGTCGTCCGTATTAACGTCGCCTAAAAACCGACGTAAATAATAAAAAATAACCGACGTAAAAAACGTTTTCTGCACTAGTGTGCATACATGGTAATGCCTGAACTTTTTATCTTAGGTTAAACCATCATTGAACTAAAGTCCCCTTTCACCCTTCACATGTATGAACCAAATTTGTACAAAGGGTAATTCTAGAACTACGTGGACCTGATTCCCATCCTTATGGGATACGTAGGAACATTCGAGTATCCCTCGAATCCAGTCCCAAGTCTCTTGGGCCTAACCCCAAATTTCACTTTCAGTCCCTTGGCTGAAAAGTCCTTATGAAAACACACACTGTGTATTCATTATTATGGTCTGAATTCTATGACCCTAAACTAAGATTTCTCATACTTTCGTCCTGCACGACGTTAAACTGCATTTCAAGAACTACGAATGGCTTGATTCTCATTCTTTTGAGATACGTAGTGAATTCCAAAATTTCAATTTAGGACCCATCCACAACAAGATTATGGTTATCATTGACCTATGTATCTCTATATACATTAGAAAATACCCATCTTTATGTGTTATAATCCTAACCTTAAATATTTTCAGATCTTCATAACCTTTTTTTATGACTTCTAGTCACAAATATGTCAAACTTCCGAGAATTCTTTTGCCTAACTATGCAGCACATGCCCATAGGTGGCCTTGCATAAACAGTCCACATAACAGACTTGTCAGCCGAAAGATGCTATTTATTTGACCATGCAGCCAATGCCCTTAGGTGACCCTGCATATTTCAACCCCCTAACGGGTTTTGTTAAATAATAGTAACTTCATTCTTGGGAAGAATTCCTCTTTTGTCCTTATTTGTCTTAAATGACAGTATGTAGGGATCTGCAAAAAATAGCCATCCTTAACATATTTGTCCCATATCCTTTTTCATGATCTAAAAGTATTCAAGTATATGGTTTATTCTTCTTCCCTACGTTTGGGTCATACCTTCGTAGGAGTGATATTCATCCAGTTCTTCAATATTCTTGTTCGGAAATATCATCTCCATATTCAAGTACCTCTTTCCATACAACAAACTCTATACTTTAGAAAATTTGAATCTCCATAAACTTTCACCGGCTTTTAGCACTAGGAAAGTAAATTTCTAAGAGTTCTTTCACCTGACTATGCAGCACGTGCCCATAGGTGGCCTTGCATAAACAGTCCACATAACAGACTTGTCAGCCGAAAGATGCTATTTATTTGACCACGCAGCCAATCCCCATAGGTGGCCCTGCATATTTCAACCCCCTAACGGGTTTTGTTAAATAATAGTAACTTCATTCTTAGAAACTACTTCTTCTAATGCCTTTTAGCTCTTTTTCATATCATTCCTCAGATTCAAATATTCTTAAGCCATAGTTTACATTTTTTCTCTCATACTTGAGTATGGTAATATGTTTTCAGATAAATTGTCAAGGAATTGAATCAATTTTAATCTATTTTGGTCAAATCTATTTCGACCTTAAACATTAGCCCCTTTATGTCCGGCATGCATGAATTTAAACTGCCCACAAAAGACAAAGAAACTCTGAATAAAATTCAAGTTCCAGCTCACTAAATATACATTTATGTATAATTTAGGTAATATTGAGCAATTAAAAAGGTCAAAGTTTGTAGGATTATTTGTAATAATCCTAGTAAAAATCAAACTATGATTACTAGGCCCATTGGCTTAAGTAAATTTGAAGCAGGTAATGAAAGAATGCAGGTACAAATGATTGAAGACGAAAGTGTTTTTCATTGATACACAAGAGTTAAAAGGACATCCACAGACTGGAGTCTCTTCTCTTTTTCGAGAATTACAAGAGGCTTTCAACATAACACTTCATTTGATTTACGGCACCCCGAGCTTCATTAGAAACCACCTGGAATTTCATTCATTCAACTGGATACAATAAGAGATGCAGTGATACCAGCTCTTCTTGGAACAATTGTAAAAGGATGTTCTTGAGTGCGGTTTGAGAAAATTTTCTGATGATCAAACAGTGACTCTGTTTCTGTCCAAGAGACTTGGAAGATGGATACATGGATTTGAGAATGGAGCATTGGAAGTAAAGAGCCATTTGGAAAGAGTACCCTTTTCAGATATTGCTCTAATACCATGTTTGTCTTCTCTCCACCAACCATTAGTGGAAAACATTTCAGCCCATGGGTTTTCCATTTTCATATCTGCAAGGAAATGACATGGAGGAAGAATTTGAAAGTTCACACCATTGTTGTTGCTCTTAATGCACAGCATAACCGAAATAGAGGAGTAGCAGTGCAGCTGCATCTCAGGTATATAATTGTTTGCATTTGGAACATTGACTCTTTGCAGATGACCATGACCACACAAATGTAGATGGATGCTCTGTGGAAAATTAGGATGATATTTCTTCAAGTACTTAGCCAAATCTGGGAGAGTACTGTTGCACATATCATAGTAATCATGGCCAATAATGTTCATCATGTCATCAATCCGCTTGCTAGCCAGTTCATCAGCCCTTCCAATTCCCTTGAGAACCACTGAATCTGTACAAAATATGAATAAACTAACTCTTAAATGGGTTTATTTTTTCATAAAATTTGTGAAGAAATTTGAAAAAATGGCAAAGGAATTTAATCGCACAAGTCTAAAACATGGCGCGCAAGTATCCTTGTGCCGCGCTAGTTTTTGACGTGCAAGTATAAACCACGCAAGTACAAATACCTTTACAGTAGCACGACATCAAGGAAAACACTAGAAAACAGAGCAACCTGCGCGGCTAAGGCGACCTGCACGACGAGAGCTCGAGAAGGTATGAAGTCCGGAAATCCGGATGCTTGTACGGAGGTGAGGCCATGTATTTATAGGCCAGGAAGCCTATCTGCGCGCCGTACCCAGAGCGCATAAGGCCTGCGCGACGCAAACTTGCGCGCCGCCCTCTGTGCACTGAAGACTTGCACGCCCCCCCTTATCCTTTGGATGGATTCGATTTCCTCAGAGTTAAATCCTCATTTCACTCCGGATCCAACTCTGAGGGGGGACTTTTGTTGACGCTCCTTTCGTCACAGAATCTAATGATCGGAAAAGGGAATATCTGAGCTTAAAGTGATTCAACCTTTGAAGAAAACATCAAAAATCGACAAAGGCATGAACAAAGGATCAACAACAACTACACCGCGCAAGCTATCTCACTGCCGTGCAAGTACACTTGCGTGACGCTCTTGGTCACGCAAGTGACTTGCGCGACCTAAGTGGTAATCGCCCGGTAACTGCCCAGGGTCTTCTTTTACCTATAAATAGACCCTGTGGGCCCCCCATTCAAGAGGATCTTTTTCCAGAAACTCGGATTGAAGCTCCCGATGCCCAAGTCTCTTCTCAAAGCTTCTCAAACACTTCTAAGGTAATTTCTTACCTAAAACGGAAGATCTAAAGAGAAGAAGGAAGGCCTAAGTGTTGAAACTTATCAAACACTTGCACACCGACTTATTTCCTTCAATATAACTTGCGCGTCCCTTTTCTGGAAGAACATCAAGAAAATTCTAAAGGGTTTAAAAAAGAGTCGCTCAAGTATTTCAATACTGGTTGAAAATCGTGCAAGTACACCATGTGCCGCACAAGTATACCTGCATGACCAATGCTTGCGCGCCCACGGAAGACTTGCGCGGCTTTCAAGACTTGCGCGCCCATATCTTTTTGGGTGCCTATCTTGCACATTTTACCCCTCTTAAGCTATTACACCTTTCCTTTTCAAGATTCAGTCTTCAAGACACTCTTCAAAGCCATTTATGGCATGATTTCTTGATTTTAATTCCTTATCTGAAAGGAATTCTGTGGAATATCTCTCAAAACCTAGGGATTTAAATATACTTATGTCACCAAACATTGAGAGTTCGTTCATTTAACCTCATCCTTTAAGATGAGAGAATCCTTAACCTGGGTCTCCTTTTCAAGAATAATCCCCAGTTATAAATCCTTTATTCTGTGCATCTTCCTCAGGAGTAAGCCCCAAATTTTTAAAGTTCCTAAAATTGGGCATCCTTCTTAGGAGTAAGCCCCAACCTCAAATATGGGCATCCTCCTCAGGAGTAAGCCCCAAACCTTAATCCCTAACCTGGGTCTCCTTTTCAGGAATAAGACTCAGTCATAATCTTGGGCTTCCTTTTTAGGAGTAAGCCCCAAGTACCCTAACTTGGGTCTCCTTTTTAGGAATAAGACTCAGTCATAACCTTGGGCTTCCTTTTCAGGAGTAAGCCCCAAGTCCCCTAACCAGGGTCTCATTTTTAGGAATAAGACTCAGTCATAACCTGTGCCTCCTTTTTTAGGAGTATGTCCCAGTCATAATCTTGGGTTTCCTTTTTAGGAGTAAACCTCAAGCCCCCTTCAAATTCTCTTAACCAGTCATAATTTACCTTTGATTTGGGTTTCCTTTTAAGAAGTAAAACCCAATCATAAGTCCCCTCCTAACTTGGGCATCCTCCTTAGGAGTAAGCCCCAAGATTAGAGTATTCAAATCTCCATAAAGCACATATACCTTTATGGACCCTGTTCCTGGATTTTCTCCCTAAAAGTAAATCCTAAACCTTCATCTATTTTGGGCAGTCATACATACATAAGCCCCAAACAATTTCTTATGATTGCATCTTTCATGGCACAATTGTCTAATTTTTACCAATACCTCTTGTTTCTCACACCGAGCATGACTCACATGAGCTTAGAGTGTAAAAGTAATTATGACATTCTTCTTTGAGCCATCAATCATAAACATCATACTCCATTACTTGAACTACGTGGGTTCTGATTCCTTTTCCAAAACAATGGATACGTAGGTAGCCCATTTATGGGTTCGATCCCAACTTTGAAATAATATCTTTCCTTCTGAATGACGATAAACTTCAAGTGCCCCACTGAGTGGCTTTAAAACCAGCCTGGTCATCATAATGACCAAGAGACTTTTATATAAATGTTTTGAAAGATACCATTGACCAAGAATCTCTAAACAGATATAGATGATTCATTATTGATGAAGAAGCTCGAATACATATAAAATATTCTCTAAATTTCTTGCATATTTAATCATTGATTGTTAAAACTAAAGGAAAGCTCATTTTATACTTGGTAATGTAATAAGGATTCACGAACATAACTTAAATCTATAAAGAGAGTCTCGGAGTAGACAATAATTCCCATCAAAAAGGTGTGATGAGTCCGACCTCCCATCCTCTCGACCAATGCAAATTCCTAAGACTCATTATTCCACATGCTAATGAGCGCCTACCTTTGGAAAGTAGGTCCAAACGGATGTGGAATCATTTGATGTTTCCGGTTCTATGAACAAACCCGTTAGAAACCAATCGGAACGTTTGAATCTCCCGTCCAGGAGGTCATCCTCGGATTCCGTGTGAAACAAACATTATACCCATTTAAACCTTTAATGTGAGTAAATGTAGAAATTGAATAGGCTGGGTAAAGATACATTGTGAATATCCTTTACAATGGTTGGTTGATCCATTAGATCGTTTTGATTCATCATTACATTAATCCCCCTTCCCTTTTATCTATCTATAATATCATTCATCAATTCACGCTTTTTTCCAGAAATTATTAAATCTTTTTCCTAAAAAATAAATTAGAAATGAATACCTCCTTTCGATTAGTATTTTTACAAGATATAAAGATTATGATATGAATGTTCCTATAGAAGTTTTAATTATATAAATATCTGCATCATCAAGTGAAATATGTATTTCAGAGCTTGAATCATAAGCTACATGAATCCCCACTCTCACATGACCTATTTGATGTTTTTTAGTGTGTATAGAATCTCCTTGGATATTGTAAATGGTACCCCTCACAATAAGTTAATGGGTCAATGTTGATTGATATAAATCACAATCATTTTTAACCTTTATAATATTAATACAAGAAAGGTATCAGTGTGTGTTTCTAATTCACATTTTATAGAAACAATTATGAAAATAATGATAACATCTTCC
The DNA here is from genome assembly GCA_963277665.1 of Viscum album. Lineage (NCBI taxonomy): Eukaryota > Viridiplantae > Streptophyta > Magnoliopsida > Santalales > Viscaceae > Viscum > Viscum album. The sequence goes on along the minus strand of OY728133.1, from coordinate 372,893,626 downwards.
AAGACAACACTTTGAGGGGAATGGCTTCCACAAAGATGGTGGGGGTGGGGGGATCATCATGTAGTGGTTTTTATTGCGTTTTTTATTCTATTTGATTCCTTCCCATAACATTTTACAACCTCTTGATATAAAAATTACGTTCTTTTTCTGGAGTAGCTAATTGTGCCTAAAAGTCTTTTGATTTCTTATATTTACCCACGTTAATTTATTTTATCGAAATATGTTTAGGGTGAAGACACAAAAACCCAGACCTCAAACATGACAATACTATTCTGCCCTCTTCAAGGCCAATTATAGTAGTTCTTCATCAAATATAGATAATGGTGATTCTTTTGTCTCAGTCAGATAAACAATTTAAGAAAATATGTAATCATTACTATATAATACTAATTTAATGCAATGATAACTTTTATTATGTCACACATACACATAGTTCCCACACTTTTTGTGCATTTTCATCTATTACTATGCCTTATTTAATTACACTTTCCTAATTACAAAGAAAATTATTTGTTATCAAAGTGGCTTTAGATATCAATTCATTACTCTACATATAATCAATGGAATATAATTATGTTGTTGTTTCATGTTACAAAAAATTATTATGATATATTTAATTATGTACAATTTTTTCAAGTGAATCACACCCCATCATTGATTTATGGTAGGGGTTCATTGGTTTGGTTACACAATGATTATTTTCAGCACTCAGTTACTATTTCATAAATTAATAATTCCACATCAAAGTGGTCAATGATTTAATTATGATGAAATATATTACCTATCAAAATGTACCAGAAAATATGTCTACTCCCGGTGACCAATAATCACATCCCATGATAGTTTGTTTATCAGTTGTGTATACATTTATAGTAGGTGTATGATTATTTTTTTACTTCAGTATCATCAAGATGATACTTTATATGAATTTCATGAAAGCCTATGTGAGAATTAAAAAAGAGATTTAATACAATTATCATTATGGATTCATCTACTATAAATGTACACTATAAGGGAAAATGAAGAGTAAATCAACGAGTCAATATTGTGTTTTTATTAAAATAAATTAATTATATCATAAATTTTCCATAATATCTTCCCAAATTAGTGTCTTTAGTGGGTGAAAAGCATTTTCTCATTGATCTACATCAATCATCACACACATCCAAATGGTATGCCAAATGTAACTACTGAACATATCCTTCTGGGGGCTAGGAGGTTGGATGTGTGCATTCCATCCACCCTCAAATTTTATACCATTATTTATCACCATAATAATTTTTTCTAACATTATCCCTCTAGGAAGCTTATATTTTTTGGGAAATAGGTTTTTCTCACTATAACATTTACACAGCTTCAACATTGTCAATATGTTGTTCCCTTGGATTGGTAGCATCAACATGTGAAGAAGGTTGTTGTTCATACACACTGAGAGCACCAAAATGTTGAAGTTTTAATGGATTTAACCCATCGATTGAGTATCTCGATCCATTCATTATGGTCTCCAATAACATACAAAACCCCTTCTACATTAGGATAAATACAAAACTATTATGGCTTAATAATGAATGGTTTGTCCTCATCTGAATTGAAATCTAACCATTCAGTGGGTTTGGTCAATAATACCATAATTGAATAATTTTGGATTGTAGTATCTTGAACATAAAATACATATATTTCCTATGATTCCATTATAAATAATTTTTCTTTGTACATTTCTTAATGGAAATCCACTTTTACATATCTCAATTCATGTATTTTAACTTAACTTCTATTATCAACCAACCGACATTGAAACATCAACACATGAAATGTTTTATTATCAAAATTTCATATTTTTTTATGATGCCAAAGTATGACATGTTCACATAAATTGGATTTCTATCCTTGGTACTAGATACATTCATATATTAATCCAAAAGTGTAACACCACTCTTTATCATAGTTTTGTGTTCATCGTGTTCATTTTTATAAAAAATGTATCCATTAATTATATAACCATTATAAGATAATACATTCACACTTTTTCCTCTATATAGAAATAAAATTAATTTTAAAATTTAATCCATATTTTCAGTGGACTCTTTAAAAATATCTTTAATAATCCATCCTATAAATTATAGATTATTTTTATTTGATATCTGTCTTTCAACCATTGATGGATTCAAAATCCTAATAATTACATTATGGGTTTAAACATATGGTAGAACCTCTAAAATGTTTTGAAAAATATAAGGGTGGCCCTACTCCCTCACTGTAAAAGTAATTGTGAAAACATCTATTCTAGAAATCCCTTTATCCACAAGCCACCCTGTGTGATGATATTTAGTATACTAATTCATTCCACATCAGATAGGTCGTCAACATATAAATCAATATATTCCTCAAAAAATGATCACTACATGATAAAACCTTCTCAAAGAATTCAATTTTTGACATACCCTTTCAAAGTATTCATATAACAATCAATGGGGTTAATCCATCTGAATATACATGACTACATACTCAAATATATCTTACCAACTGAACTGTAAAGTGAACCATCATATCAAAGAATGTCGAAGGGTTCATCATATCTAATTAACATAATATGATATAAATTTACTTTTCCATTGCTATAAAATTTTCCAATTCTATAACTTTGTAACCTATAGTTTCGAAAAACAAATATATCTTGGTTTATTTATGATGGACAGTCTTGGAAAAAATTCAGTGTAGTGCTACATGTATTATATATTTTATCAAAACATGATATCCATGTGCTTTTAGAACCATTACCCTTAAATCAGATATTGATAAAATATTATTTATATTTTATGAATACCCCTCTATATCCTTTATAACATTTAAGAAGTCATAAAACATATAACTCTCTTTCTTGGAATGTGTCTAACCCACTAGAGAAGAAAAGATTGTTTTCACTCTTTATTGGTGCCAACTCTTCCTGTATTCCCATGCCAACCAAGTCCAACCTAGCCTTAATTCCATCCATTTTTTTGATGGTGGAATTTAGTAATGGTCCAATGTCACTATCACAATCATTTTATTCAACATTCCCAATTTCAAGAAAATGTATGTCGTAAAAAAATACCAGCTTGATAATTAAAAAAAACTAATCTCTTTTTCCAAGAGGTTTTTTTAAGGATTTTTAAAAAAGGTTTAATAGAAGCTGTGTCCATATATTTTAATCTCTTAAACATTTGATCACCTATTAGTTGAGATAGTTCTATATTTTTTTCACACTTCATCATATTTTTCAAATATGTACAAATTCATTTATATTCGATTAAACCCTTAGTGAGTAGTTTTTTTGGATTAGAAACCAATAAATAAACATTAAATCTGGTTGGATTGCTTTTTGGAAGGAAGGTAGAATGGGGTGTATCTTGGATATAAAACCAATTCAATATTTAAATTCACTTCATGATGTGAACATTTTGTCTAGACCATGTTCAGGATGTGAATTTCTTTTTCTTATATGGAAAAAACTAGAGTTCTTCCTGATGTGAATCAGATTCACATTATTAATATTAAAAATCCCATTGAAAAAAGAGTAACCCCTCTTTTGACCTAAAATTTATTATTCTTAATATTCTTCACATTATACGGCCATGTCGGAGTTTCTTCTTCCTTCCACCTAGGATATTAAGACTCTCCCTCATCTAGAAACCAATAAGATCATTGTCTATCATTTTGGTTAGCCATTGATATGTTCTTGAATTCACCGGATTATTTTCTATTTATCTCTCTATTTGGTGTGTGATCTTTATACATGCTAATATACCATATTTTTAGGGTTTTTGTATTTTTCTATGATTTATTCCACTTGATCTCGAATATGAAGTTGATACTAGATGAGAAATTATCTACCAATCCATGATAGGTTGTTTAATAAATTTTCCTTAATGTCATGATGATTTATATGATGCGACTGGTGCCGCAAACGAGAATAATCTTACATAATCTTTAAAAATATAATTTAATTAATTTAATGCATATTTCAATGTTTAGGGTAGTTCTAAAAGCAAAAATATAAAACTGTAGGGTTTTTACCTTGATGTGAGGCACCGCTTGGTGTGATCCTTCCTTAAAGGCCTACGAGGATTATGCCATTAATGATTTTGGACTTTGCATTAAGGTATATTTTATTTCCCTAGAAAATGATATGTAATTTGAACCAACCCAAATGAAAATGGTACACCATGAATAGAGGCCCTTTATTTTCTTATTTATATCTTGATTTATGCTTCTGAAATGAAATGTTCAATTAGGGAGAAGTTAATTGTTAAATTTTATGGACTAAATTTTACCATGACCATCCAACATGTCATGTCGAGGGTGATACAAGGTTTCTTATTTGAAAGGCTTTGGATAGTCTCATCGATCATTTTAATTATAAGTTTACAATAGAATTATAGTATACTGGCAGTGATTTATAGGTTCATCATAGAAAACCATGGAAGGGATCACCAAGTGGATGCCTTTATGATACCCATGAAAGATACTCAGTTTCCTAGTGGATTACCATGGATGGTCTTTGTAGACAATGTTTCCATTCCATGACACATGTGATACCTACATCCCTATGTGGTATATCATTGACATTCTTGGTATGTCATTTATTTATTCAACATTTTTAGTGTTACAATGGTTCTTAGGAGATTCCCTAGATGGACACTTATGATTATGAGTTATTATTGTTCTCCAAAAGTGATACATGGGTTTATTTATATAGAACATCTTGGATGAGTTCATAATTCATCAATAATTAAATAAAATTAAATATATTCCAAGTCAAATAAATAAATTTGAGTCTATATACGACCTAATTATGTGTATGATGAGTTATATTGTCCTCATATTATTAAATTCTTTGAGAATTACACTACCAATAATGGTTATGCTTGGGTTCCTTTGATATAAACCTCAAATACATCTCAGTATTTTGATATCTATATATAAAAATATATATGTTCATACATATATAACGTGTATATATACATACGTTCTTATATATATATATATATCATTTTACATTTATATATATGTTGACATCAGTTCAAAGACATTTTAGATTAGGCCGAAGCAGATAATGTTGGTTAGGTGTCCCATCGGTAACCAACACCAATGTAATTTATTTATCATTATACATTGAATATTCCCTACACACCACTCATTTTATATGCATTGAATGGATATTCCTCGAAACTTTTGGTGGTGGCTTAATGAGTATATCTAAAACCCTGTTTGGGCTACCTATGGTACCCGATCAAAATTTATGGATGCATGTAGGGACACCGGGAAGCTTGCATCTTTGTATGTTTGATTTTGTACCAGTAAAATGGAGTATGAGAGTAGAGGACCAAGCCTATGATCATGATTCTATTGGAGATATATTTTGGAATTTTTCATCATTTTTTCCTAGAATGTTGCAAATTACTGCAGCTCTACTCCCATGTAGTTCCATTTTCTATAGAATACAAATAAGAAATCATTTGGTATCTGATATTGGTTTTATTTCGGCATGTTTATTATATATAGGTACTCGTGACTTTTTAGTTCATTTGTTTTATTGTTTCTTTCATTTTGTCTTTATTTCTATTATTACACCTATTTTCCCCACTCTGATCATGAGGGTGTAGTCTCCACACCATACTATTACAAACCCTCACTACTAGTTAGTTTCATTTAGTGGATGGTGAGGCGCACTTGGGGTCATGTAGACACCAGTTCAACTACTATTATCAAGTGATCTTTTACATTATTTCACTTATAGGTTCTAGGGTTTTAACTCTGTGATGATCTATGCACCAATGTAAATCTTGTATCACTCCTTCAAATCTTATCTATCTTTGTCTAAATTTTAATATTAATAACATTGAGAAATATCTTATAAATCTACTCACTCTCCTTCGATAAGTAGTGGAATGGTAAAGTGAAGAGATCTAGTCCCAATGTTTCTTCAAGCCCTTCCAAGAAAAGGAAGATCAAGGGGAAAGTAAGGGAGAACGAATCTCTTTTTATCTTGTGGTAAGAAGGGCCACTGGATTAAAAAATATACCAAACCAAAGAAGCAAGGGAATGAATCAATTTGAATTTATTTATCAAGTGAAATTTATTTTTTTCGAAAAATTGTATATTATATACAGATTGTGGTTCTCATGTATGTATTAAAATATTGGAAAAAATAAATTCAAAAAGATTGACCGAGGGGAGGTTGATCTATAAGTCACAAATAGTTCCAAGCTAGCTGTTGTGGCTATTAAGGACTACTATAGATGGTGTCAAATATGAATGACCTTGGTTTTGAAGGATTGATATTTTGTGCCATCAATTACTAAAAAAAATATTTCTATATCCATACTTGATATAGAAGGATTTATTTTTATTATTGGGAATAAAAGTTTCATTCCTTATAAATATAGATTGTTTTGGTAAGGAACATTTATATAATGGACATTATGTGATCGATTACAAAAACCAAGTAATGGAAACAAAACTACTTCACATGAATCATACCACACAATTTTTTTTCATCTTTTTTCTAGGTCATGTAAATGAAAATATTTTGACTACATTATACCAGGATAGATATATAGATTATTTTGAACTAAAACCACTTGTTGTGTGTGACACCTATTGATAAGGAAAAAAACAAAACCCCATTCAATGGAAATATTTAAAGGGACAAAGAGATTCTTGAATTAGTTCATTCTTATATACATGGACCATTTCCTATTAAAGAAAGGTGTGGGTACTCATAATTCAAATATTTTAATGAAGATCTTAGTAGATATGGATATGTATTTTGGATTAGGTATAAATTTGATTCCTTTGATATATTCAAGGAATAAAATAATGAAGCTAAGAACAAACTTCATGAGAAGATTAAAAAACTGAACTCATCTCATGGTGTGGAAGATCTTAATCAAGACATCATTTATTATTTAAAGGATTTTTGGATCCTATCCCCACTCAAACTTTGTTATTAACCACATTGGAACAATGTATGAAAAGGGGGGAACCATGCCTTGGTGGGTGTGGTGGAATCAATGATGAGTCATGTGAGTATTCCATTATCCTTTGAGGGATACATGTTACAAAAAAAATTATAAAATAACATTACAAATAATGTGGTAGATGTTTTACCATACAAATTATTAAATGTATAGAATCATTTGATGTCATACATTAATGTGTGGGGTTGTGAAGAATTTTTAAGGCCTCTTTGGGTAATAATCATGCACCCTAGGTCACAAAGTGCACCTATATAGGATACCCTATTGAAACAAAGGTATATTACCTCTATGAATCATTAGAAAATAGGTTAATAGTAGAATAAAATTACATATTCCTTGAGTGTGAGATTATATCTAAAAGGGATTGTGGGAGTGATATAGACATTGATGAAATCAAGGATCAAACTACATATGAGTTTGAATAGAAATAGTTTCTAGAAATCCTCATAGATGACGAAGTTGATCTAGAGACATTAGTACTGCATAGGAGTACTAGAGAGGGTTTGGAACAAGGATGATATATCTTTTTTAGCAACCAAAAATAGTGTCTCATTATTAGTTGATAATAATAATCCTTCAACTTACACGGAAGAAGTAAGTGGAAATGATATTTCCAAATGGTAGGAATCCATTAATTTTGAGATAGATTCCATGTACCAAACCCAAGTCTTAAATTTCATGTATCCCACAAGGATGTAAATTCCATTGGTTTTAAATGGATATTCTATAGGAATCTAGGCATGGATGGGTATGTTAGTCATTATAAGGTTCGAATGGTTCCAAAAGGGTTTAAACAACATCAATGAATTGACTACAGTGAAAACATTTCACCAGTAGAAATATTGAAATCCATTAAAATTTTACATACTATTATATCCTTCAATAACTATGATATTTAAATATTGGGTGTAAAAATAACCATCCTTAACGATAAAATTTAGTAATATGTTCATATAACACAACCTTAAAGGATAGTGAATCCAAAGGATTCCAAAAATGTTTAAAAATACTAAATATACATTTACAGATTAATAAAGGAATCCATGTCATGGAAAATTAATTTTGATAAGACCATAATGTAATTTTTATAATGAATAAATTGTAGCCTTGTGTATATAAGTGTTTCAGTGGAAGTACTGTCAATTTTTAATAACATTTTACTTGTTGGAAATATGATACATGTTCTACTTTCTGTTAAATCATAGATGAATAAATAATTATCCATTAGGGAATTATGTGACGAGACATGCATTTATGGGATTAATATCCATCGGGATAGATCCAATACACTATTTTTACTACTTCAATGTACATATATTGATAAGATACTAAATATATTTAGTTTTTAATAATGGAAAAGCAGATTGATGCCAATTTCATGCAGCATTCATTATTCCATTATGATGTGCCCTAAAAAATATGTACAAGAAAAATAATGAAAGGATTATATATGTATATATTATTTAAACAGACATGTATTCCATGTTATGTACAGGGCTATATTTCACCCACGCATTAATTTGGTAGGAATATTTCATGATAAACCATGTGATTTCCATTGGATTAGAATTCCTGACCATCCATAACTATGTGAAGCATACTAAAGACGTGTTCCTAGTATATGGGGGAGGTAAGGAACTGGTCATCATAGGGTACGTAGATTCCAGTTTCCAAACAGATCAGGTTGATATAAAACAAAAATAGGATACTTCTTTTCCATAAATTGAGGTGTTGTGAGCTGGTAGTGCTTAAATAAGGTTCTAGTATTAGATTCTATGGTAGATTACATGTATATCAGATATTCAAATTCATATAAACAATTAAAATGGATAGAAATATTTAACTAATAGCATGAACTGGTACCTATAATTAAAGAGCCTATCATACTGTATTGTGATAATACTGCAACGATAGATAATGCAAAGGTGCCAAGGTTAAATTTGAAGATAAATCATATTCCATGGAAGTGCCATATATTGAGGTATTTTTCTATTATTTGTGGGATTTAGTGAGTATTATTTACATTTAAGACAACATGACATACCTTTGACTAAATCCTTGACTCCACAAAGGCATGATTACTATATGAGGTCAAGTTAACTTATAGTCGTAGGTCGTTGGATTAGGTCCAAGAGAGAGTTTGTTTGAGTTGGTGTACTAGAATATACTATTTGTACATTGATTACATTTGTATTATATGATTTTAATATTAGTAAAAAAAATATTATTACATATTGTTCATTATTCCACATGACATTGATGCAATAATGTCCTTGGATATCTTTATCACTGATTACATCATTGAAATTTGACACTATGGTGAGAACCGTAAATTGAAACGATGAAATTCGTAAACATTTTTCTATAGAAAGATATCATCCTATGATGGGAATCATAGATTGTGACAATCAGGTGCAAGTACATATGAGCATATGAGGAATCATCTCATGATGTTTTTACAAGGTAATCTCCAAGACGAGAGATTTTGAGAACAAACTCGCCCATAAGAATTCCACATTTTTTGGTGTCATCTAACATTCCACTTTGTGAGAATGTGAAATTCTCTATAGAGTTTAATATTATCATTAATTCATTTCTTGAATCACACACAATTATTTATATACCAAAACTGTGATCCCATATGATTGTGGGAAATAGGGTTCAATGGGTGCATCATGAATGAAATGTTATCATTAGATAAGACAAGGAAGTATTTTTCCATTAAATATTCATAGAAGTTGATTTATACAACGTTTTGTTGAAATTGAACTATCACATTAAATTCTACATCCATGGTGCAATAATGTGTTCATTTCGGATAGTCGAAGAATGAAATATTGGTCACATAGTTTGATGACATGGATGTGAAACATACTTGATGAGATATTTTGATAATGGGAGTTTAATACTAATTTAGAATTTGTATCAGGTTGTAATATTAATAAAATTAAATTCTTTCTCTTGGATTCATTGAACCATTCCTAGATATCAATCTTAAACATTAGGTGTTCCTAGTTATTGCCAATGAGAAAGCATCCTAGAGGGCCACACAATAATTATTTCTATTGATCTCGATTAGATTCTATTTGAATTTAATTACTAGAATAAGTATTATTCTTGTGATTGAGGAATAATTTTATTCAATTTTATTGATATCTTATATTCATAATGTAATAAAAAATTTATTTTATGTTGTGAATATTTGACACATATTTATTTTCTATATTCTAAATAAAATAGTTATTTTATTTATTAATGAATAAAATATTTAATAAAATATTTATTTGAGTATTTAATAAAATTAATGGAATTAGAGCATACTGTGGTCAGGTCTGATTAATATTTTTTATATTCATTCAAGTAAATAATATTTATCATTGTGCATGTTAGTGAACATCATAAAAAAATAATATTACAATAATTATTATAGGACATGGGTTTATATAATGATTATTATATTATTTATGGTTTAGTTTACAATTAAATATTATTCTAACCTAAACCCTATCACTATACATATATAGTTATAACTATTATGATAGTTTAATCAAAATTTGAGAATATAGAATCATTGTGCTCAACTGACTTCTATCTCTCTCCTAAATTCATCCTCTCTTAATTTCAAGAATGAGAATAATATGTTCATTCTTGAATGATCATAGAGGGATCAAGATGAACAATTCAAAGAAATTGATTCACTACACTAGAACCTAAAAATCAATTAGCATTGCTTGAAGATCTGGGAAGAACATCTGGATCACCGCTAAAGAGATTCGATAATTGTATCCTTACATTGAAACAAAGGTAATATGAAATGGTTTTTGTACAATATCAACAAATTCAATGAAGAAAGGATCCTATGTTAAGGCAATTTTTTCTTCATATCTAAACAAATTAGTTACGAAATTAATTTGAAAGATAATATATTAGGGATTTGGGAAACTATGAATTAAAAGATATTTTAATTTAACATCTACCAAAGGAAGTTTTTATGTGACACAATCCTTTAGTTATCTTTTATGGGTCTTGAAATTTATATCATGATTAATTTAACTATTACTCACTTGATCTTGAGCATTTTTTAGTAGTGTTCACATTGAATTTATTGATACACTATCTCATTGGTGAACATTTCATGGTCTTCACATAGCAGAAGAGTTTGAAGTATATCTTCATTCGGTGTGACTTGAATTTTCTACAACAACGGTGGACAGAGTTATTACAAGATCATGATTTCAATATTTCCGTTACACCCGATAAAAGGGAATATTAAGATCGATGTTTTTATTAAGAAGTCATATGGTGGTCATGTGCAAGAGTTTGGAGACTCTTAGAGAGTCACTACACCAAACTGGTCATTTAGGGGTGGGTTTTTACCCATGGTTTACTAAACCACTACATTTGTTTTTAAAAAATAATTTCCAAGTGGTTTTTTATAAACCTCCAATAAACAGTAAATTTTTTTCACAAACCCGACACTTTTCTCCTCCCCTAATAACCAAACACCCTTGACCCCCCAACCTCGCTGACTCCCTAAATCCCTATCTTCATCGACGCCTGTCACTTCCCATCGTCACCCTTCATCATCACTCACCAGCCCTCACCGGGCCCCACATCACCATCCTTTATTGTGCCTTGCCTCACCATCCCTCACCAAACCGCCTATCGCTACGCATAGTATGCTGGAATTTACGACATGAATATATATTTTATATCCTGATATGAAATTGAAATGTAATATTTACTACATTTTGTGTTTATATGGACTAATGGGATTTTGTGTTTTAGGATTCTGTGTATTCAAACTAAAAAATTGATCTCTAACATAAAAAATAAACCACTATCTTCCAATTTTTAAATGAACCACCAATAGTTTTGAATATTCATAACATGCTAGCACCCAAGTTGAATTTACTAAGCACTACCCATCATAGAAATTCCTTAACGAGAATTTCTGTACCATAAAAATACCTATTTATAATTACTCATCAACACTATGGTAACCACCCATGTTCATCTTAAATACCCATTCATTTATACAGAACCATCAACACTAGTTACACCAGTGTCACATAACATACTTTTTTGAGTATGTTATTTCATGTCACTACCCAATATTTCATGTCTCACATGTTATTACATTCTCCAATACATAACAACAAGAACCAATTTGAATCCAAACTCAACTTTGGCTTCCAAATTAAACCATAAACCCACTATAATCTACCAGAATCCTGGAGGACAACCAACCCCTCATAAATAACCAATTGGTATCTTTATTCCCAACACACTAAAGGTAACAAAAAAACATAACAAAACACTTGATCTTTCTATGATTGAGTTTCACTCTAATATCAATATCATGAAACCACGTTACATTCAACCTACACCAATCCTCCCATGCACCAAGAATAAAATTAAGACTCAATCATTTTCTCCTTAGAAAAATGAGGATAAAATATCTTATTCTATCAAACCATGACTAATTGACCTATTAGGTGAAACATCTATCTCTAACCCCCAAAGTGTAACAACCCGATATTTTATGATAAGTATTATTTTTAATTTATTTAATGTAATGTGTTTCATGCTACAATAATATTATCTTGTGCTATACGCAACACTGTATTAGCTTGAAGTATACGCAACACTATTCTTAGATTGTGTTACACACAATTTCAAATCTGTTTTATAATAGTCATTTTACGCAACATTTAGGATATATATATATATATATATATATATATATATTCAATGTATAAATGAAATATTGTTGGATTCTGTTATATGAAACAACGAAGGATTCTTTCACAACACGCAACCCTAACTTGTCTTGCATTACACGCAATCACCACTTTCCTCGATAGCGTCTGTTGTATGCAATATCAGGTTTCACTAAACAATGATATTTGGTTATAATATTATTACGAACTAGCCATTATGGATAGTATTAACTACATATTGAATTTTATAACATTATTATTTCAACATACACATTTTCTAGAACATGATATGTGAACAAAATAAATTTTTTTGGGGTAAAATAAGTATTTTTAAAAAAATATAGTTTTGCCGCCTTTTTATGGCGCACCCACATTAAATCTAGTTTTTGACATCTTTATAAGATCAATTCAACAAAATAATTTTTTTTGAATCAGTATATAAAAATTTACATTGGATAATGTTTTGATATTTTTCTTATAACTTTCATATTTTAATGAATAGTAAAAACACGCTATATTTTAATTAAAAACAAATTTTTTTCATCATAATAATTTATAATGTTAAATTATAATAATGAATAGTTTTAAAGTATAAATAGAATATATTTTTACCATTAAATATAGTTTATGTCATTAGCATTGATTTTACCTTGAATTTGTATGTTAAATTAATTTAGTCTTTTGCAATGTTTGAAATAAAAACCCGTTTTCTTTCGACAACATGATTAATTTTAATTTAATTTCTGCAAATTTTGTGTATTTAATTAGGAAAAATGGATTCCATATTTGTAATTAGTGGGTCCAAATTATGTTAATAAGCTACTTTTTTATTTTGCGCATTATGAATAGTAACTATGGTAAATTTTATTTACCATAGTTAAAGGTAAATCAGGTAATTTAGGGTAAATATAAGATTATAAAATTACTCTAACACCTAAAAAAATCCTATTGGATGACTAAAAGTCGACCCATATAACCTAAGGGTCGGATTAGATTCATTTAATGGTCTTATGTCCATGAAAATAATTTAATTATTTTTAAAACCAAAGAAAGTGACAACATGTGACTTTCTTAAATCATATAAGTATAATAATTTTAATTTAGTGATAATCATCATGAAACATCTAACATGAAGAGTATACAAAAATCTAATAAAATTATCTACATCATATGAATTTATTTATAATTTTTAAGGATTAAATAATTCTCATTAATGGTGACATAATAGTGATGTTGAAATTATTTTATTAAGAGAAATATCAAATAAATGGTTTTAAAAATATTAAAATAAATATTATATTAACTATTTAATGTGCTCCACTAATTTTACAGATACATATGACATTTTATAAATCTATTAAGGAATTTATTTTGGACATATCTTCTGTATATATTTTATTTAAATTCCAATAAATGAATAGTGTCAAAATTGACACTATTATTATTTTATAAAAATAACATATTATAAAATTTTTTAAAAATCACAAAAATATTTAAAAATAATAAATTTAAATTTTTGTGGCCTAAAATGTTATAAAGTATCCAATTATTTACAATTCACAACAAATATGTAATAATTTGTTATAATTTAAAATTTAGAATGTTATTACTACAAATAAAATTAATTTGATTAAATAAGGATAAATAAAGTTGATAATGCTTAAAATAAATTCCTAAAATGTCTAAATTTTATTTGTTGATTGTATTACAACCATATATCATCTAATATTTGGATATGAGTCATTATGGAAGTTTTTATGTGGGGTTGGGATTTAATATAAAGTAATATTTCTTATATTTCCAAAGGTGCCCCTCTCCTCCATTATAAAAGGGCATCTCCTCCCTCTTCTCCTCACACAATTTGGATCCTTGAATCTCGGCCAAAACCTAACCATTTCACTTCCCCACTTCCCTATAAACATCCTAGAGGACCTGGTCTTCTTGAAAGACCAATTTTAGTTCCCTAAGAGGAGGTCTCAAAGAGGCGCTTCAAAGAAGAGGTAATGGTCGTTACCGATTCTTTCAAATTTATTTCTTCTTCTACTTATTCTTATTTAGTTGTATCATTATGAAGTAATAAAATAAGTATCAATAATATACTGATATGTTATTATAAATATTAAGCAACCCCATTTCACATTCTATCCATCCTACAGAAAACAAAATCTCCACGAGTGCGTACGTACAGAATACCGTCTCCACGCCGTGGTGTAATCTTTTTTCCACCAACACCTTACATGGATGAGTATAATGGTGTAAAGAATAACTATATATGTTTATTATAACATCATACTGATTCTGATATATTATACCATCCACCCCAATTCTATTCAATAATTATGGGAACGATATCATCGCTCGTGCCTACGTACAGATTACCGTCTCCACAACGCGATGAGATTCATTCTCTATATTAACCACACATGAATGATTATAAAGTTTATATAATGAATAATAATAAAATATATGACATAATAATGCTACTAGATTTATGAATATATATATGTATGTCATCTATTTAGTTTCATTCAATTAAATAATGAAACAAAAACAGCATTCATGCGTACGTACGGCCTACCGTCTCCATGAATGGCGTGTTTCATTCCTTTTATCAATCTATAATATATATGTATATGATGAATATATATTATATATAAATCATGTTTTAAATTATAAAATTATGTAAATCATGATATACGTAATAATATCAAGAACAACAAGTCGAAACACATACGATAAATGAAATGATTTTACCCAAAACATTGCTTTAACATGAAATTTACAAAAGAACAGGTAATATAAAGTCATAAGTGAAACATATATGATATCATAACAATTAATATTATTATGTAATAAGTCAATGAAATTATTTATATCATTATACAGGATGTTCGGATCCATACAAGGCATATCAGACCTAAGGTAAGGGATAATTTTGCAAACCTCATTTTTATCCGAGATTGGTTATTCATATGTATTTACTGGGGTTATTTCTATCATCGATGTCCATGTTTTATAAAAGTGTCTTCATGTATGTTTAAAGTCCTTTTTACCCATTTTTTATTTTTACTACATGGTATTCAAGGAATCTTTCTTTTGTTTATGTTACGAGGTACTTTTTTGACTTTTCTGGCAAAAGTACGAGAAAAATGTTTTTTTAACTTATACGTCATGAACAGATTTTTACGGTTTTATAAAGCCTTATTTTCATGAAGCTTCCTCAAAATGATTTCATGACCATTTCCCAAAAAATATTTTTCTTTTAAAATTGCATGATGTTTTGTGAAAAGAAATTTATTTTGAAGAAGAAAGGATATTTTCCTCAAGAATTCATTTCAAGTGTTTTATCAAAACCATTTTCCATCTAAGATGACATTATTTCATATGTGTATGTTTCATTTATAAATTATCTTTGATTTACATGGATTAACTCTTCTTATTATGAAATGATATCCATTTATTTTATATGGATTATGTGATTTTGGGATGATGTTTATGAAACCCATTTTATTCGTTGGGTTATTATGAATGATGTATGTTTATTTTATGGCACAAGTAAGAATGATTTCATTATGAGATGGGTGGGACCTATATCTCCCTCCAATACATTGGGTAAATATTTATATCTCATGAGATAGACCTGGATGGAATGGTAAGTTAATCTGGTTCATTATTACAGGATTGAAACGAGGAGTGAACTTGATTCAGAAAGGGACTTTTCCCACTAAGATGGTCTTGGCAGTAATGCCTTGGCTACTATGGAAATCATAACATGTGATGAATGGTTGCTACAATTAAATTTTTTATTCCCATTATATTTTATCATGTTTAATGTTCCATTATGATATATGCCTTACATACATCCACGATTTATGTCTTTGCTCAAGATTTTGATGTTTAAATTTCATGATCATGTTTTTTCATTCAAATGTTTATGGATTGTTTTATGTTATCTATGTTTGCCCTTACTGAGCATTTGAGCTCACACTTTTTATGTTTTATTTTTCCCCAGGAAATAAAGAACGGTTTTAGGTAAGGAAAAAAAAAGTGGAAGATCTTTATGGGATATGTTGAAGATCATTCACCACAATTAGAATATTACGTTCCAAGTTTCCGAAGACACTAAACTATTACGGTCCTTGTGTGTCTATTCTTGTTATGTACTAAGTATTCCGCAAAAGTAATGTAATGTCCATGTATATCAAGCTTTGGGTCTCTACAGTTGGTATCAGAGGAAAGGTTTAGTCAACCTTTGGAAACTAGGATACAAAAACTATAGTGAGATCCCTAGAGATATTTCTAAGGTATGTCTAGGGATGCCCCTAAGGTTAAGTATTAGTATAGGTTATAGTCCTAGAATTACGATAACAATATTATAATTAAATCTAATATGTTATATGTCAAAGGTACTCCCCCTTGATTATGTTATTTTCCTTGTATGATTTTTTCCTCTCATAGAATTCTTTTTGTGTTTTAGTCAATGGAGGGAACCAGAAGGAATTCGGTTAACATTGAATCCAATGGATGAATTGGTGACTATAAGCAAAAAAATTGCGTAATTACTAGAGAGAAAGATATTGTGATTATTCCAAATCAGTCATCGCGATATATGATTAACAAGGTGAAATTTATTTGTTTTCCTAATTCATCAAATAAGAGGAAGATAGACTTTTATGCATGTTCGCATGTTGAGGAGCATAAAGAAAGGAAGATTGAGATTTATAAAGAAAGGAAGAAGAACCTTGAGTAATACCTCAAATGGAGGGACATATGTTATCTGTGTTAAGAAAAGGGTCATAGAGTGACAGACTGTTATGGAGTTCAATGTCTTATTTGTGGAGAACATGGGCATTACCCAACTCAATGCCCAGAACTAAAAAGTTACTTCTAAATCAAGGAAGGACTTATTCCAAGACAATCATTGAAGAGGATGGATTGAAGTGTTTATGTATTGGTATTCAAAAATAATGTTGTTGATGTACTTTTATAGTGTATTAGAATATTTTTGTATTAGTCTATTGTGGTTTTCAATAATTTTATGGTACCGGTAACCATGAAAAGTGATTCAAATATTTTGGAAAGCACATGATATGCGTATAATGAATGGATAAGTAGAAACTGAAATGTTTGATAGTATTCATGAGCTCATGATTGATATAATTACTAAGTGATATCATGGTTTGAGTATATAGAATTTTGAGGATTTTGGTATGTGGAACGTTTTATCTTTTAATTCTTTCATTTTTTCACTAATGTTAAATGGATATTAATTCTTCAAGAGAATACATGATTAAGGTATTAACATGTTTATAATTTGACCAATAAGATATATCTTATGATATATGGGGGATAAATGATGGCATTCACGTGATTTTTATATGATATTTCAAGTAATCATTTTCTTTATACTATGAGCTTGGACCGAAGTATTTTAGATAAGCCTAAAGATTGGAATAGATTAAGTTGGACATAAATTATTATTGTTTAATGATAGAAATTTTTTCGATATTATTGATGGGATGTTATAGTAATGTAGTTTAAGAAAAAGGACAACATACAGGATGGGCGACAACCCATCGCGTTGGAAAAGGTTGTGGGAATCGAACCCACAACCAAAGTGCAACAGGCCTTTATCGCCTACCACTGGCCTACAAGATGTCCCTAGTTAGTAGAAACTAGTTTTATTTTATAAAGCGGTTTGATAAATAAAGAATAAGTCCATTTTTGGAACCATGCACGATTAATCTCACCATAAGATGGACTTATAAATTTTGCTATCCTTTTGTTTGAAATAGATGGAATGACCCATCATTCTATCACATGATCTGCTAATACTTCAATAATAACATATTCAACTTCATTTCTTTAGGAGATGAAGTGGAAATTGTTCAATTCACAGACAACAGTGAGATTTTACCAAAATAATGTAAGTATTTATTTTAATTCATCAACTTTAGGGAAATGATCTTGAAAACCAAAAATGTTGTCCTGGTGCCCTTATATCCGATGAATCAGATGTTACCTTAGACCATCACAAATCTATGGATTTGTGATTGTTGGATTTTTCATAGCCATGTCCTCTACCACTCTCCATCAGAACTTGATGGTAAGAATTTTCTTCCATATCCATATTTTCACCTATGTTCTCCTATGTAGAAACCCAGTGATGAGTTAATTTAGGTAACTGTAACATTTCATACTTTAGTTTTTAAAGTTATGTTTTGGTATTTCATTTTACGATGTGTGTTGCAATGAAAGAAACATTAAATTAGAAAACCATGTATAACCCCGATGAATTTCGAGGGTGAAATTCATTTTAAGGGGGTAGAATGTAACAACACGATATTTTATGATAATTAATATTTTTAATTTATTTGATTTCATGTGTTTAATGCTACAACAAGTTTATCTTGTGCTATACGCCACATTGTATTAGCTTGAAGTATACGCAACACTATTCTTAGATTGTGTTACACACAATTTCATGTTCGTTTTATAACAGTAATTCTACGAAACATTGTGTGTATATATATATATATATATATTCAATGTATAAATGAAATATGGTTGGATTCTGTTATATGAAACAACTAAGGATTCTTGCACAACATGCAACCCTAACTTTTCTTTCATTACACACAATCACGACTTTCCTCGATAGCATCTGTTGTACGCAATATAAGGTTTCACTAAACCATGATATATGGTTATAATATTATTATGAACTAGCTGTTATGAATAGTATTAACTAAATTTTGAATTTTATAGCATTATTATTTCAACATACACATTTTCTAGATCATGATATGTGAACAAAATAAATTTTTCGGGTAAAATAAGTATTTTTTAAAAAATGCAGTTTTACCGGCATTTAATGGTGCACCCACATTAAATCTAGTTTTTGACATGTTTATAAGTTCAATTTTACAAAATAAACTTTTTTTTTGAATCAGGATATAAAAATTTACATTGGATAATGTTTTGATATTTTTCTGATAGCTTTCATATTTTAATGAATAGTAAAAACACGCTATATTTTAATTAAAAACAACCTTTTTCATCATAATAATTTATATAGTTAAATTATAATAATGAATGGTTTTAAGTAAAAATAGAATATATTTTTTTCAATTTAATATAATTTATGTCATTAGCATTTATTTTACCTTGAATTTGTAGGTTAAATCAATTCAGTCTTTTGCAATGTTTTAAACAAAAACCCGTTTTCTTTCGACATCAGGATTAATTTTAATTTAATTTCTGAAACTTTTGAGTATTGAATTTGGAAAAATGGATTCCATATTTGTAATCAGTGGGTCCAAATTATGTTAATAAGATACTTTTTATTTTTGGGCATTATTAATAGTTACTAAGGTAAATTTTATTTACCATAGTTAAAGGTAACTCGGGTAATTAAGGGTAAATATAAGATTATAAAATTACCCTAACACCAGAAAAAATCCAATTTGATGACTACAAGTCGACCCATATCACCTATGGGTCGGATTAAATTCATTTAATGGAATTTGTTCCATGAACATTATTTAATTATCATTAAAACCAATGAAAGTGACAACATGTCACTTTCTTTAATCTTATAAGTATAATAATTTTAATTTAGTGATAAACTTCATGAAACTTCGAAAATAAATAGTATACTTACATATAATAACATTCTATATTTCATATGAATTTATTTATAATTTTTAGGGATTAAATAATTATCATTAAAGGTGACATAATAGTGATGTTGAAATTATTTTATTAAGAGAAATATCAAATAAATGGTTTTAAAAATATTGAAATAAATATTATATGAACTATATAATGTTATAAAATAATTTTATAGATACATATGACCTTTTATTAATCTATTAAAGCTTTTATTTCGAACATATATTCTTTATATTGTTTATTTAAATTCAAATAAATGGATAGTGTCAAAATTGACAATATTGTTATTTTATAAAAATAACATATTATAAAATTGTTTAAAAATCACAAAAATATTTAAAAATTATAAATTTAAATTTATATGTTCTAAATTCTTATAAACTATCCTATTATGGAAAATTCACAACAAATAAGTAATTATTTGTTATAATTTAAAATTTAGAATGTTATTACCACAAATTAAATTAAATTGATGAAATAAGGATAAATCAAGTTGATAATTATTAAAATAAATTCCTAACATGTCTAAATTTTATTGTTTGATTGTATTACAACCCTGTCTCATCTAATATTCGTATATGAGTAATTTTGGAAGATTTTATGTGGGTTTGGGTTTAATATAAACTAATATTTCTTATATTTCCAAAGGTGCCCCTCTCCTCCCTTCTAAAAGGGCATCTCCTCCCTCTTCTCCTCAAATAATTTGGAGCCTTGAAGCTCGTCCAACCTCTGTACATTTCACTTTCCCACTTCCATAGAAACATCCTAGAGGCCCTTGTCTTCTTCAAAGACCAATTTTAGTACCCTAAGAGGAGGTCTCAAAGAGGCGCTTCAAAGAAGAGGTAATGTCTGTTACCGATTCTTTCAAATTTATTTCTTCTTATACATCTTTTATTTAGTTGTTTCATTATGAAGTAATAACATAAGTATCACTAATATACTGATATGTTATTATAAATATGAAGCAACCCCATTTCACCTTCTATCCATCCTACGGAAAATGAAATCTCCGCGCGTGCGTACGTACGAAATAACATCTCCACGCCGTGGTGTAATCTGTTTTTCCACCAACAGCTTACATGGAAGGGTATAATGGTGTAAAGAATAACTATATATGGTTATTATAACATCATACTGATTCTGATATATTATACCATCCACCCCAATTATATTCAATAATTATGGGAACGATATCATCGCTCGTGCATACGTACAGATTACCGTCTCCATGACGCGATGAGATTCATTCTCCATGTTAACCATACATGAATGATTATAAAGTTTATATAATTAATAATAATGAAATATATGACATAATAATGATACTTTATTTATGTATATATATATTTATGTCATATATTTAGTTTCATTCAATTCAATAAAAAACAAAAACAGCGTTCATGCGTACGTACGGCCTACCGTCTCCATGAACTGTGTATTTCATTCCTTTTATCGATATATAATATATACGTATATGATGAATATATATTATATATAAACCATGTTTTAAATTATTGAATTATGTAAATCAAAATATAAGTAATAATATCAAGAACGACAAGTCGAAACACATACGACAAATGAAATGATTTAACCCAAAACGCTGCTTTAACATGGAATTTACAAAAGAACGGTTAATATAAAGTCATAAGTGAAACATATATGATATCATAACAATGAATATGATTATGTAATTAGTCAATGAAATTATTTAAATCATTATACAGGAGGCTCAGATCCATACGAAGCATATCGGACCTAAGGTAAGGGATAATTTTGCAAATCTCATTTTTATCGGAGATTGCTTATTCGTAAGTATTTACTGGGGTTATTTCTATCATCCATGTACATGTTTTATAAAAGTTTTTTCATTTATTTTTAAAGTCCTTTTTACCCATTTTTACTTTTAATACATGGTATGTAAGGAATCTTTCTTTCGTTTACGTTATGAGGTACTTTTTTGACTTTTCCAGTAAAATTACGAGAAAAATGTTTTTTTAACTTATACAGCACGAACATATTTTTACGGTTTTATAATGACTTATTTTCCTGAAGATTCCTCCAAATGGTTTCATGACTATTTCCAAAAAAATCTTTCTCTTTTAAAATTTCATGATGTTTTGTGAAAAGAAATTGATTTTGAAAAAGAAATGATATTTTCCTCAAGAATTCATTTCAAGTGTTTTATCAGAACATTTTCCTTCTATGATGACATTATTTCATATGAGTATGTTTCAATTATAAAGTCTCTATGATTTACATGGATTCACTTTTCTTATTATGAAATGCTATCCATTTCTTTTATATGGATTATGTGATGACGGGATGATTTTTATGAAACCCATTTTATTCGTTCGGTTATTATGAATGATGTATGTTTATTTTGTGGCACAAGTAAGAATGATTTCATTATGAGATGGGTGGGACCTATATCTCCCTCCAATTCATTGGGTAAAGATTTATATCTCATGAGATAGACATGGCTGGAACAGTAAGTTAATCCGGTTCAGTATTTCGGGACTGAAACGAGGAGTGAAATCGATTCAGAAAGGGACTTTGTCCACTAAGATGGTCTTGGCAGTAATACCTTGTCTACTATGGAAATCATAACATGTGATGAATGGTTGCCACAATTACATGTTTTATTCCCATTATATTTTATCATGGTTGATGTTCCATTATGATATATTCTTTACGTACATCCATGATTTATGTCTTTTCTCAAGATTTTGATGTTTAAATTTCATGTTCAAGTTTTTGCTTTCAAATGTTTATGGATTGTTTTATGTTCTCTATGTTTGCCCTTACAGAGCATTTGAGCTCAAACTTTTTATGTTTTACATTTCCCCGGGAAATAAAGAAAGGTGTTAGGTAAGGAAACAAAAAGTGGATGATCTTTATGGGAGATTTTGAAGATCTTTCACCACAATTATAATATTATGTTCCATGTTTCCAAAGACACTAAACTATTGCTGTCCTTATGTGTCTGTTTTTGTTATGTACTAAGTATTCCGAAAAACTAATGTAATGTCCATGTACGTCAAGATTTGGGTATCTACACAAAGGCTCCTCTCCACTCACTCTATAGAGATCCATACTATCATAACACACTAACATCACCCCCACTATCTCAACCAACCCAAGGATATCTCATTAACTAGAACAGCTCATACTAGAATTAAGCAGTCATTCCCAGAACCCATCACATGACACCTCATACCCTGATGTGCTCATTATGGGGTTTCCATTCATTAATATTGTAACTATAATAATAATATCAAAATAATAACATATGAAATTCACTGAGTGGCTTAAATTATTTAATCCACCACCAATATGTTATTTGGGGAAATAAATAATATGTTATTGGTGAGGCTTTATTTAACCCAAAATTATTCCATCTAATTATTTAAAATTTTCCTTTAAAAATGTTTCATAAGACAATTTTAATCTTTTTTTAAACCATTCTAAAACCACAATCAATCATTCCCTTTTACAGTTTTACCTATGTAGCTAGTATCATGCATTAACAGAGAGTATCTTTCCACCCTAATCCAAGAGTAAAATAATAAATATAAATTAACATAGAAAATCATTCTTGAACCAAAATCTCAATCATAAAAATGAAAATAACTTAACATTAATCCTACCCTTGGTATATTGGAATATTCTCATATATGTATTAGTTATACACAAGAATAAGGTTTTTCCTAATCAATAAAAGAACATCCTACCTCCAATTGACAATACCAAATAGTAAATTAACTGAAATAATGGTTTTATACCAGTTTGTAATGTCCATTACCAAATAATTAAAATGAAACCCAATTGGGGGATTGAAAAATTATTCAGGCATGCCGCCCTATATGCTTAAGGCTTCCAACTAGTATTGGGTCTTTAAAAACAACATGGATATACAATACTCTTGGAACCATGACACGTAATCAGAGGTAAAAACAAATAATTTATTTAGAATAACAGTAAGTGCATGGAAATACATTTAATATCCAACCATAAAAATGATATTCAATAACATGCTCTAAAAAAATGATTCCCTTTTGTAACATGAAATCAGGAATCATGGGTCACTTATTAGTATTATAAATATAAAATAAATAGAAAAAATAGGGGAGACTCAACTATAAAACTGGGTTCCCATATCATACATATCTCTAAATATCTATTCAGATACTCTACATGAATTTCCTATAAAACCTATCACATGAATGTGAGACATAATGTTTGTTTATGCACTGTACTTTCCATGTGGGTTTTAAGAATAAAACATTGAATGGTCTCAAAAAGTTCCCCTTATATACACCATCATGTACAGTGTATTCATGTATGATAAAATAAAATGTTAAGTGATATAAAAGATACATGAATCCATGTTGGGTCATTTGGTGATAACTTGGTTACCCTAACACATAACCTCACCTGTTTCGATCAATTCTAGTGATACATCTATTGTAGCCACAAGTCATTTGGGTTCCATTATAGAATAGAATTTCATTATCTAGTACTAATCAAAATAAAAATCATAAGTGAAGGTCATAACACTATCCAATTCTAATCATATAAAAATCTATCACATATTACATGATATTTAATGATATAATCTCAATATCCGAACTCTCTCACAAGTTGTATCATTCACTCTTGGTAGGGTCCAATGGAAACATCTCGTATCCACTAGTCCACATCAGACGTAGTCTAAGGAGGGAATCTATATTTCTAACCTCCCACGCATGACAAACCATATCAGTATAAGGTAAGTTCCATGTCTAGTTACATACATTTCGAGCATTATTAGAAGTGGTGTGAGGAGTGAATCTAAATATTTGACCTACCTTATGATATAAACCACACTGACATGAGGTGTATTCCATAGATAAACACTTATATATAAATCAAGAAAATATGAGAACCTTGGAGATGTAAATATAAAATCTGATCCTTATGTCTCTAGTCCTTAGCCTCATGAAAAACATAATCAACTATTGCATATCACCCATAATGATCATTGGACCTTATGATGCACATACATCAGAACTTGACCTTATGATCATACCACTCATTATCACCCTCATGGTTTTTTAACTGTCCATATATCACCAAATTATTGTTCTCATTCCCATCACATCCCAAGAACAAAGTCCGTATATGAACTGTCCAATATTTACTCAGTTCCTCCAACGCGTACCCCTTCCAATGCTCTCTAAGTCTTATATAACCTTTCACTAGTAATTTAAACATATATAATTACTTATCCTCAATCCCTCTAGATCCCCACATTCAAGAGAGTATTTTCCCCCAATTAAAATTACGTAGTTACACTAAGCACACTATTCTCTTCAATGATCCACAAAACATAGATTCCCCAAGACCAATGACTTATATTGGGCCATTCGACCCATACCCACATCCCAATATTCTAGATAAAGTATTTTCAATATTCTATGTCGATTTCCATTTCTTATCCTATATCATTTCTATGGATCTACACTAATTATTACTTTTCTCAAGGGAAACCCCCTATAATCCCTTCATGTAACTTACTATGGTTTATACCATTTCCAAAACAACTCATTCCACAATCAAAAAAACATTGGTGTCTTATAAAAATTATAGATATCACTTCTCTTAGTGGAATATCCACTGAGAAACTCACAAATCCCCCAACCCAATCATGAAACACTCTCAACGTTACGTTTACACTATATGTCATAGCTAACTGTTAGGAAATCAATATTCCTCACCGCACAAGAAAAGTTATTTTAGATTTAAACATTTTTATATGATACTCCACCTATCAACCATTTCTAATTTACTATGGGTGTTGTGTATTTTTTTAGTCTTTTTCATCAATATATCAACATGTTGAGCACAAACTTCTTTAATTCTTAATTTTAGACCTAGAATACATTTTATATATTTTGTGGATATTTTATAAATATAAAGAAAATTAGAAGGCATCCTCAAGAGAGGTATATACTAACGGTTATAGTATGAATTCAATAGAAATCCATAATTAAAATTATTCATTATTAATCATTGTTATGTATTTTTGTATTAGTAAAGAGAAACTATTATCAATTATAATTTATTTTTTCCCCATATTTTTTTTGAAATATATGTTCTGAGTATAATTTTATTTCATTATATGAGAAGAATGACAATGAGGAAGCATTATACAGTTCCATTGACCACACCAAAAGATGATGACCATCTTTCTCCATCCCTATAGCATCTGATATATGATCTTCTTTCTCCCCTACACTATCTGTCACACCCTCCGTGAGCATCCCATTAAAAACTCAGTTGAAACCTTCATAATCAGAATCCACAACAGTGAGGGAGTAGGGCACCACTCCTAGTTCTTCATAGAGATATTGGAGGGTTACTATCGTAGGAAAAAAATAAATATGAATAAAATTATTGTACTTTTTTATACTAAATTTTTGTTCATAAAATATTGAAACAGTGAAACTATGGAGAAAATTTTGAAAATATAATATGTATGGAATCTGATCAGACTAAAGATAGTTGTCCTCTTCGATTCATATGGTTCCCCTATAGATGAAGCCACCAGATTTCTTGGCCAGATTCTGTGATATCATGCCACAAAGTTGAATTCCCTTCCGATTACATATAATG
This sequence comes from Viscum album, assembly GCA_963277665.1. Classification (NCBI taxonomy): domain Eukaryota; kingdom Viridiplantae; phylum Streptophyta; class Magnoliopsida; order Santalales; family Viscaceae; genus Viscum; species Viscum album. The sequence continues at coordinate 372,866,553 of OY728133.1, read as the reverse complement.
ATTGGAGTTATATGACTTAATATTGTAAAAATGATGTTCATGATTTACAAATAAAGGTAATTTTAATCTATTATGGTGTTATTTATTGTCATTATGTTATTAAATACTAATATTTTGGAAATTAATTTCTCTGTACATATGTTTTTCCACTTTATGGTTGCTAATGTGCTAGCATGAAAGTTGGCGTTAAAAAATATGGGCAAGAAATGGAAAGACTTAAAGTGGTGATTATGGGGAAATTCCAATGATACTTCATTGAGAACCCAATAGATTTATGACAAGGTTCCCAGTGGGGTACTTAGAGGGCAATGTAATTTTTTTATTGACAGACATCATGATGAGAAGCAAATTATATTTAAATATATATTATTATATTAATCTAATATTACATTTAAACATGTATATGAAAATCATATGAAATTTAATTCATTACCATTAAATAAAATTTTATTAATTTTAGGATCTTTTAAGGAAGAATACGTCGATCCGGGCTAAGAAAATCTTTCCTCTTACTATGAGGTCAAAGAGTTTTTCTAGAATTTGATCGACTCTATTAAATTTTCATCAGTTTAGATACATATAAGACAATATTATCTATTTAATATATTAAATTAATTATTTATATTTTCTTAATTTAGTCACAATGTTTAGGGAAAAAAACAACCCATATAGAAGTGTTGTTGGACGTTCATAAAAATTCTAATGTATTCTTATTAGTGAGCCTACCGAAGAAGTTGTTGTATGAATTGATTTTTCATTATAATAACATATTATCAATTGTCAATATTCTAATATATATTGATTTTAATATGAATAATATTTTATTTATAGGTAAAAATTAAAAAACTACGGTATTTCAATCCCAGATAGTCCTATTATGACTCTTGAGATGACCCAGTTGGTAAAATGCTTGGGAAGGAGCATCCTGGTCAAGTGTACAGGATGGGTTTGGGATCCTTACCATATGTGGTCTTTAGTAGGCCATAGGGGATTAAAGCTGCATGTAATATAGGTTGTAGTCGATATGATCAAAGAGATTATGTTTCTATTCAAAACACAATTTAGGAATATGGGGCTTAGATAACCGCTTTGCAGAACACATTGGTTGATATATATCAGAAGATGACTAGATCTGTCCCTAGGGATATTGCATAAATGATGGCTGGTGATCATGTTAATTAAACAACAAAAAAATCATTTAGTTTGCAAAAATTTATTGGTATTAAAATTAAATATAAATATACAACATTATTTAATTTTAAATATAATTGCCTTATAGGTGCTGTTAGAAAGAATTAGATATGGAGATGGAGAGGATGAAAAGTAGTTTTTATCATTGAAAAGTGATTAGTGGTCTTGTTTATATATTGGAAAAAACGGAAATAGAGGGTTTTTTGTTTATAATGTATCATTTGTGGTAGAGAATAGTCACCTAAACTTTTCATGACCTAACATTTTAACGATTTCCCATTCCTGATAAAGGAATTGGAATTTTATACGACTTGATGATTTAGTATGTTAGTGAGCCTAGAATTGGTGGAGTATGAAGTTGGTGGAGAATGATGTAATCAATGTTTCATATAGAAGATGGAGATATTTAATAGTTTCATTTGATTTATGTTAGGATATATATTGGTTTTTCAGACTATCTATTTTGTTGTTTTTTTGATTCATTTTATTCATGTTGGAGACACAATCCCCAAATTTGTGTCATTTAATGATATTCCCCACAAATGTTTGGATGAACATTGACCACATTCAAAACATAGGAATGATCACTTATCACAAGAGATCTGTTGAGTTTTTTGTTATAGATGGTAGGAAATCATATTTTAGACAAGAACCATCACTATAGAGGAGAATAATACTTGGAGGATGATGCAGATCCAAATTGAGGGAGACTTAAAGTGTTGAGGGGAAAATTAGATGAATTTTGGGTAGATTTCAATGCTTTGGGAGTTATGCTTCTATTTTCATTAACATATTGAGTGAACCTATATATAAGACATATTCAACCCCATTCTCAAGTGGAAGGCCCTAAGGATGGTCATTGTTTTGGATGGAACTATGATATGATGTTTTTGAACCACTTTGCATCCCATGAATCTTAGAATCCATCCATTTATAGTTTTTAAAATCAGTGTGGTAGATGACCATCATTAGAAAAGAATGTCATGTTCGGAAAGGACTAGAATATCATGCTCGTTACATACTGGTCCCAGATGGTCAGTGTTTGGCTAGGTAGATTAAAGTCTTATAGATCATAAGTTCGTGTTGTGTAGTTTAAAATCTTAAATATCATACATTGGTTCTATTGAGTTTAAAGAATTATATTTAGATCTATGAAACATTGTTATATGGTTGTGATTCTATTGTTTAGATCTATGAAACATTGTTTAGATCTATGAAACATTGTTTAGATCTATGAAACATTGATTCTATTGTTTAGATTATTGTGTTATTTATTATTGGCAGTTATGGTGGTTTTAGAGGTGGTTTTAATTTATAAAAATTGAAAACTTTATCGGTGGTTAAAACCGCCGCAAAATACATTACTTTTTTTCACATGAAACCGCTGCTAAAATCACTATAAATGTTGCTGAATATGTATAATACGACACTTTCAATAAAATGATGCTAAATTGATGAAAACACCATGTGTTGGATGTCAACACACAATTTAGTAGTTATTTTAGTAAACCATTAAAGATTCCTATGGTGGCAGTTTAAATGGAATCCATATTAAAAAAATTCCACTATGTGGTTATCATATTGTATTGAGTGATGGAAGAGATAATTGTGTTGCACCAATACCGAGGAGAAGTGTATGGAATGGGATGACTTTATTAGTTAGTAGTGTAGTCATCATTAGTGAAAAATAAGAGGAGTACTTGCTGGGGGATTATGAGGGAGAGGGTTGGCATAATTGGGTTTTCTATGGTGATTCCCATAATGGCATGTTAGTATCAAGTGTTATTATAGGGGACATTTTCTTTTACATTGGTGATTCAATAGGTGGTTCCCTATTAGTAACATAGCTCACCCTTAGTGGTAAATATTTTTTCAATAAATAAGTATTGTGTTATGAGTAGCTAGTTTTTGTGGTCTAGTATGAAGTGCTTAATTGAAGAGTTTTTCTACTGATATTTGGTTTTTCAAAGGGTGATGGCTGTGAATGATGTTCCAAGTTGTTTTATTTAGCTTCCTGATATTCCCCAGTAGATGTGGGAGGACATATTGATGGATTTATTCCCCATTTAACTCATAGTTCGGGGTGGTTATTAGGATTTATGGAAACTATAGAACACTTGAAAATGTCAAATCACTTCTTATAGATTAAGGAGTCATTCTGAGTAGTGTTTTTTGAGGTAGTATCTAGAGGAAGTAGTATGGATTCATGGGGTTATAAAGATGATAATATCTAATCATAATTACTGTTTTACCTATAGGGTTGGGAGGGGTATCTAGCATATATTTCACTCCAAATAAATCCATAACACCAGTTTCCATCTATATATAAATAGACAAATAGATCTGACAATCACACTTTAGAGGATATGTTGTGTGCATGAATTTTGGATTATGGAGGTTTGTGGGTGAGAAACCTGCCCTATGTAAAGAATGATTAAAATAATGATTATAATTATATTATTTTATTGTAACAATTATATGTTTTGTATGTCCATCCTTTCTGATATCTATTATATTGGACTAAGGTAGGAGAGCTAGTAATCCTCAAATCAGAATTGGGATATATCATGATAATGAAGGTGAATGCGTTACATTAGAAAATTAATGATTCAATAGAATCATCATAAGTCATATGTGGATCATAAGAGGAGGCCTCAAATGTTTTATGTTGAATATCATGTGTTCCTGATGGTATCTCCATGTTGTGGGTAGTAGATGTTTTGTTATGGGTGTACCTTTTTCCCTACTTCATTGTTCCATTAAAGGTGCTAGCTTACATTGTATCTATTTCATATTAGTAATACCTACCCTCACTGATGAACAAGATTCATGACTTCTTCCATGTATGTAATATATACTAATATCTTTATGATGATTCTTGTTCCATCGATTTGGATGAGATGGACGGTGAATATGGTGAGAACTTTGAGAAATATCCTATGGATATTCAAGAAAATCAAGAGAATATACCGTGTAAGTGTGTTATTCCTTTAGTTCATGTCTTGTTGAAACACATTGTCCTATAAGAGAGAACATGGGAGTAGTATTTACTATTTCATTACCAATATCCAATGTTGTTTGATGGTTGATCATCATTTTTGAAATACCTATTTTTACCTTATTTTTAGATAACGTGCATGAGATTATATTGTTTAATGAAATCATTCTCTTTATTTGATTTTATTTTTATTTGTGGTCTTTTCCTTTTTTTGATTTTAATCTCTCATGTGAGTGAATTTTGAGGTTGGTTGATAATATTTTGAAACTGTGAACCGTCTTCCGTTGATGTGTGATTCTGTTCGTATTCTTGTGATATCCATGAGAGGTATCTCATGGATTTTTTCTTTATACCTCTTCCTATTATTTATAATCATGCTTTAAATTCTAAATTTTGAGTAGTGTTACAAAGTTATGTAATGTATGTTATAGGTTATAAAAAAATCCCATTGTCTTTTCCCAAATATAGTGGTTTTTATATGGTTATCAAATCCTATTTATATTTAAAAATATATGTTGGTTGATACATTGAGTTATTTTGGCCATGCAATCAATCGTTTGTTCATGTGGTCACTTGACTGATCATGTGGTTCTAATTTTGGTCATACAGTTGATCCTTACATCATGTGGTCACATTAGTGTTCATATTGTTTATCTGTGTTTATGTGATCAATCCTTTTCTAAATTTGTACAATCCTCCCGTTGCTTCATGCAACTGATCCCTTGGTTGTGCAGTCGTTCTATGTGGCACAACTGATCCATGTGGTCAGTAATTTTTTTTATGTTATTGTTTTTTTTGTTTTGGTATCGATAAATCTAGTAACATTTCATGGTTGATCCTCAAGTTTGATCATTTCCTTAATAGAAAAAACTTCCATGTTTTCTAGAAAATTAAAAAATTACAAAGAATTCGATTTTTAATGAAAATAAGGAAATAAATAAGAAATAAAACTCAAATAAAGGAATTTAAAATATTAATAAATTATTAATATTTATTTTTTTAAAATACATTAAAAATTGGAGCTTTAAATGATCAATTTAATAGAGAAATAAATTGAACCAAATTAATGATGAATTAAATTGAAAAGTTAGACAGGGTTTTAGAGAAACCTAAAAGAGTTTTATATTTTATTCAAAAATGTAATTTCTTCACCTCATCCAATATGTTAGCTTTCTCTCAAGTTAATATGATCTAAAACCTCCCCCAATAGAGTCTTGAAAGACATATTTAATTATTTCAGTTCTTCTCATTCCTTTCCCAGCCTGCGTGCACCCTTCATTATTCTATTGTTCTTGGTGATGTGGAATCGTGATAGCTTCTCATGAGGTATGATATATTATTATTCTATTTTGTTTTTTGAAATTTTTGATATAATCATGATTTATTCTCTCTTGGTAGATGTTTTCATTTATGTTTGAGAGAGATAAAATCTTATAAATATATAAATAATGTTTATTTAATAAATCAGGAAAATAATAAAGGATAAAGGATGATATAAAAATACCATAAATAAAATTTAATTAAATGGTGTTATATTATCAATAATTTAAATATAAGTAATACAGTGTACTATAGATAAATATTATTATCTAAAAATCATGAAACTTCATTCAGTTTAATATTCCTTGCATCTTGGAAATTTAGGAGATTGAAATGAGAGTTCTTTTTTAGTTGAATGTGATTATTATTATGATAATTCTCTAAGGAATAGACATAATAATTTCAAATGTTTTAGTATTTTTTACATAATATTATTTTACGGTAATAATTATTGTATAATTCATGAAACTAGAGAATTGAAATAAATGAATTATCATATGTCATTGATAATTGGTAACTCATGATATGGTAGTTAAATAAATGGTTCGAGCTTTATGAATACATGTGGTTTTATGATTTGTTGAGGTTTCATGTTGTTTACTAGAATGTATTCTATCCCTTTTTTTATTTTTCTTGATGTGAAACATGATTTATATGCTGATGGAATCATTAACAACAAAAAGCTTGTAATTTTATGTGACTAATTGAAGAATCATATAATTTAATTACTAATATTTATTGAAATTGTTTGAACATGGAATTAATTATTGAAGGATTTTTATATTGAAATACAAATATTATTATATAATTCTTATATGTTAGTTGGTGTGGAAAATCTATGCATAATAAATTGGTTGCTTCATTATGCGAATTAAAATGGTTGTTTTCTAGATAAAATTATTATGGAAAAAATGAACTCATTCCTCTGTGTGAGAGGCTTAAACACCTTAATGATTTGTACACAGTTTCATTTCAATTGTGTGGGAAAAAGTAATTTAATATCCTTGTTATCTCTAGGATAATTAAAGTATTATTTTCACTTTATGTGAGTAATCATGGACCTATATATGGTTGCGAACGTTTCATGAGAAATGCCTCGAGAGCCTTGTACTACAGTGAGGGTTAATATCGATGATGGTGAGATGGATTATACTGTGCACGATAGTGTGGGGATGGAACAATGGTGGTATGAATATGTTTAGATTAGGGATTTCTCATCATCCTATATTCATATTTGATTTTTCATTGATATCCAAATGGAAGAATATCGTTATTATGGTTTCTAACAGCTCAATACATTTTGAACCATTTCATGGAAACTACCTCCATAAGGTTGAAACTTAGGATGAGTCCAAGAGTAAAGGAGATGTGCCCTAAAAAAATATTTATGAATGATATATTAATGGTTTTTATATTATTTCATTAAAATTATGACTTTCATTCATTGGGTATCGTATTCCTTTTGTACTGAAAATCCAAAACATTCTCCACCTATTATATCATTTAAAAAAATGTTACCGAACATAAAATGGTGAGTAAATGAATAATATACATTTTTATATTCATGAAACATTCATGGAATTTATTCATGAATTTCAATGCATGAATAAATTAGATAGAAATTAAAGAGAATCATAAATTTCCTACTTAATCTGCTTCCATACGATAGAAGTATGTGTGTATGTATCCTTATGCTCCACTAATACACCATGATTCTATTATTTTTTATCATCATCCTTTGAACTGAAATACACTAGAATGTCATGGTGGTTGGTGGATCTCACTATAGTGTTTAGTTATTCATGTGTATTCCATGGATAAATTATAGAGACAGAAAGATTATGTTTTCAACTTTGTGATCTCTCTCAAACCCATCATATGAATGAGATTAGGATTCTGAGCAATGTGTCTTATGTGTGTGGAAATCCTAATTTACAGTACTTCTTCTTTTCTTTTTCATTTTTAGGTTTCATATATCTTATTTGGGATAACCTATAAATGGTGTTTTAAATCATTTTTAATTTTATAATAATTTTTATAAGACTCCATCAAAACCCATTTGTGGTGTAAGGGGGGTCCGTGATTATATTTTTGAAATGAACACATGATATAAAGAAAAAACTATAAAAATAGTGTATCATTTCATTTTAGGGAAATTCAGTTTCATAAAAGGGTTTAACATTATGTAGTAGGGTTACATAAAGGTTAACAAAACCATAGCCTTATGGAGTTGAGATGTTTAAGGGTATCTAAGGGATCATCCTTACATAGAGTGGTCAATATAAGAGGCATATCTCCTTAAATGTATTTAGATTGGTCTATTTATGGTTCATCATAACTTACCTTTATGTGAAATAAGTGCATCATAAAGGTAAATATATTTTCAAAAAGGGTTATGTAAAGGTAATTGAGCACTTAGACTTACACGAGATAGATAAGTAAAGGTCATATCAAAACTTAGTGATGTTTCTCAGAGAAAATAAATGTAAATGATCACATGTGTTTAAGCAACGGTTCCAAAAGGTTTCATAAAGGTATATCATCACCTACCCTTGTGTGAAACTTTCACATAAAGTTCTTACCCTTAAGAAGAATGAGCTATGTAAAGGTAATGTTCTTATAAAATTTACACAACATATTATTTTTAATCGATGTAAAGGTATGTAGTGACTTACCTTTTAACAATTGATTTTAGATTGTGTGTGTACAGGTAGAAGGCATACCCTTGTGTTGGAATACCCCTATGCATAAATGTAATCATAATTTAATTAAAATTTTTATAAAAATAAACATATAAAATAAATGAAATTCTTTAATATAAATAATTATAAATGGTATTATGGGAATATTTAATTTCTAAAGGCTTCATAAATTAAAAAATTAATTACAAATGGTTTATAGTTAAATAAATTTGTATGAAATATTTAGTTTCTGTAATATTAAATTTTAATATTTGAGATACCTCTTAAAAAATTATATGACAATTATTATAATATATAAATAAAATTATTTATTTATTAATCCTAATATATAATTTATAAAGGGTTATAAATTATGAAAAAAAAATAAAAAAAAATTTATTTTAAATTTTGAATTGTTCCTAAATTATTCTTTAAAAATGTTCAAAATAAAAGGGGTCCTCATTTGAATATTACATAAGCCATATTACAATTTTTTGATGATTTGTATGATCGATGTTTAAATAATGATTAAATATTTAATATTAGATTCTGTATAATTTTTACATTATAGAAATTGAATTTTAAATTGTTTTTAATCCACAAAATATCATACATTTGAAATATAAATGACATATCAGGATAAATGTAAAAGATTTACAATTTTAATGATAGAAAAGTATTTATATTTAAGTTTATGGGATTTCCATTTTTAAAATAAATAATTCTAAAATTTTTATAATTAGATTTTATTTGAAAATTGTTCATAATTGGTAATCTCATGTTTTAATATTGGAATTGGTCATTTATTTAAATGTTATTATCTTTTAAATTAATTTTTATCAGTTTTTTTATAAAATGTGAATATTTTGTATTCTTATTTTTTAAATGTTAAACTACTACTAATATAGAGCCATGCATTACATGCCTAGAACGACTAAATAATGAATTATGTTTTTCATCTACCATGACCTCGGTTTGTAATTGAAGTTATTAGTAGGAATTTAGTTGTTGAAAATATTTTTTAGATATTATGTATTAGAGTTATAGTGAATTAGATTCTATCTTGAGTAACTTATCTATTTGTAGAGGGACTGGTTACTAACCAAGAGGCATATTCCTTTTTTAGAAAAGTGAATGGGGTTGGCTGTCTATCACTTTGGAGTTACTCATACAATGATTTCCTATTTCATATAATTATATTCTTTTATATGAATTTTTCATGTATTTAAGGAAAGTTATGAATTTAGATATGTATAAATATGGTTGAATTCTATTTTTGGATGAGTAGCTCAAAATTATGGCTTCTGTAAAGTATTACCCATCAATATAGATTTAACATAATGATTTTGTGGAGGTAATAAGATTCAAAAAAAATTACTAAAACTCTGAATACAAAAAAGGGAATAGAATCCAATAATATGGTGATATAAAAATCCACTATAGATACTCAATGTGATATTACATCAAATAAAAAACTTTTTAGGGCCAATATCATCCAATTGGGTAGTTTTGCGCGGAAGTTGGGTGCCCTTAGATTATTATGTGTACGGAAAGAACGTAATGAGTGATCAGAAATCATCTTTTGGTAGATTTACATGAAACGAGGTGCCCATATATGGTCTTTTTATTAGATCATTTCTGACATATTCTTTGGGTTATACTATCTATGAATCCTTAGGGGTTGGGATACTAGAGGAATAGAGATGGTTTTTTATAATATGATAATTTAAAAAAAGAGTTTTCTAATCATATAACCAGGATTCATATAAGACAATATTGGGATTAAACCCAACCTTAATAACTAATCAGTTATTTTTTCAACAAATCTGATTCATTTTCTTAGTTTGTGTTGATATTTGTCCTGTAATGTTTATAATGGATTTTATGGTGGTCACCATTTTATTGGGAGACAATTTAATAAATTTATTTTTTAAATGGTTAATAATATATGATAAAAGTATGATAAAATCCTTTGTTATATATAATATCTTCTTTTTCAATAAGTTAACATTTGAGATTGACCCTTGATAAAGAGAAGCTATGTGTAATATACTCCTTATACTAATAACTTTTAAAAGTTTCTTAAGAAAGGATGGTTATTTATGAAATGTTATTATGGATCATTGTATGTTACAACCAACTATTTAAATTGTTAAAAATGTGAATATATATTCTTTTGTAATAATAGAGTGATTTATTCAATGTTTCGAAGGCATTATATGAAAAATGGATCGTTATGGTTAGGGGATTTCTCATATTTTTATATATGTAAATGTTTCCTCAATATGATTGAATTCATGAATGTTTTACCAGATATTGTAAATTTTTTTAAAATGGATTAACTGAGCATGTGATTTTTATATTCTCAAACTATATAGAGAGTACAAGTAGGTACAATCTCAAACTAAAAGTTCAAAATTTTGTTGAAATGTTCATCTTTTTTTGGACACCAATCAAATTCATATAAACCAATGGTTTCCATGAAGGATGAATTATAATTCCATATGATGGTATTATCTTGTATACATAATGGGGTTTGTGAATATACATTAATTGTACATGTCATGTATGGATGTTATAGAAATTAATTACTCAATTTCAAAAGGTATATGATATTTAATATATATTTTACATGTTTTGTAAATATATGAGAGTTCCAAATCAAAGGATGAACTGATTGAGAATATAGTTTATTTTCATGAAGTAATGAGTTTATACATAATAATATTAGTGATAGTGTTAAATATTAAATGAATCTATGTAAAAGATGTGGATATTCATCCTATTTCTCTTATGTGATAAGAGAAGTTGTTTGATGAAAAATAATTTTTATGATTAAATGTATACACATGTTAAGGGTTCATCAAATTCAGTAAATTTTTTTGAGAAGAATATATGGATAAAAAGGATTTATCTATGATAAAAAATTTCCCAATATTTGATAAAATATATGGGAATGTGTTCCTTCTACCTATTTTTGTTATAGTTTAATAAATCTTTCTATTAAATGTAAAATGTATCAAACCCATATAATATCATATATTATATGGAATAAATAGTTTATTTTTTAGATATTCATACGGAATTCAAATTAATGTTATTTCCTAACACATAAGGGGTTTTCATCTTAACAAGTTATTCTAAAAATAATATATTTCCCATGAGGGTAGTGGAAGTATGTTTGGAATTAGAGAAGCTAAAAATATATAAATAATGTTTAACATCACTATTATGTTAATTTTTTTCAATTAATATCCAAAAATGTTTAGTATCTATGATGGTAAAGAAAAATATAAAGTGATAATTTATTTTACAATTTATAAATTAGATATCAGAGTTATAACTATCGATGATTAATGTGTTTTTTCACTCAATATACTAAAAGAGATTTGCTATGTGAAGATCAAGAGAAAATGTAAATAGTTACATTTAGTTATCCAAGAAAATAAAAGATGATATTTCCTGAAATATTTAACCTATTAAAATGAAAATTTCATTACATTTGATATGCTACAAGTGTTTAGGTTATAATGGAAAAGAGAAGTGTAAAGAGATAAATTTAGTTAGCCAATTAAATTGATATTAACATTATCCTAAAAGTGTTTAGGAGGACTATTAATCAATAATTTTTGTAGTTACATCATTTTAAGGAAAATTTTACAGAATCGGGTTCTAAGGATGATGATGATGAACTGAAAATGATATCTAAATAGACAAAAATCGTTGACATCATAAAATTTGATATTGTGAAGTTACAACGTTTCAATATGTTCAACACATTGAACAGTTAAGAATATGATTAATAAATTTCACCATTATTCATAATATATTTCATTGTAGATATTTCTCAGTAATGATTTTGGGGGAGTGTTTTATTATATGGACATATAGAGATGTGGTAAGGATTAAATATTATGTAATGTGTTAAAAAATATAGGAAGTGTGGAAAATATAATGTTGATGATGTATTTTTTCATATATGATATGATATATTAGGGAATATGTAGGTTTTTTAAATATTAATAAATAATTTAAGAATATTAAATGTATAAAATTAAAAGGAAACCTCTATTTTTCCATTATTTCACACTGGATATAAAAATTTATATATAGAAATATATTTTTTGAAGTGAAATGATAATTGACCTCTCAAAGGACAACTTTGAGTTTATATGTAACTGATGTGAGTTAGGGAGTATTAGAGGTTACGATGAAATGTTAAGGATACATTTAGTATGATTCATGAATAGAGATGAAAAATATTCTCATGGGGAATAAGATAATGAAAATGATTATTTGTCTATGTTGGATGACCTACTAAGTCTACCATAGGGAGTGCCATGATGATATATTTAATATAATATGGGTTCATAGATCAAATTTGAGTTCAAAATACATATGTTTGGAGGTATATCTATCATGAGAACCATCATACTTTGATACCCTACTTACAGAAGTCAGTATATTGACTTAAATAATACATAGTTGGTTGGGTATATTGTTGATCATATCATCGTTTGGAACTTAACTAAGACCTAATTTTTACTATATTATAATGACCATGTCATTTGTGTCCTTTATTAAGAAATATTCTGGGAGTGTGTGGCTACACATAGATATTTTATATATATATTGATACAGTAAATGTGATGTGCTTATAGATAATGATGATTGAAATGTGAAGTATTTATCAATCAGATGTGAACCAAGAACTTCTATGTTAGCTATGTGGGATTGACATGATCTATGTATCATGGTCACTTAATGTTTTGGAAAAAGGAAAAAAAAGAGAATTCATATTTTTAAATGATTCATATTGGTGGAAACTAGTATAGAGATATACATGTTTGGTATAGATCATGCCAGTTCCTTTGTAGCTTGAGTTGCATTGACACCTTTCCAAAGGCGGCACTTTTCTAACATATATGGATGTGAACATTTTTGTTTTTGACAATTATTTATGGACTATATGGTGAAAAATATTTGATAACTGAATGAGGATTGATCTTGATTTATGGAGATACTCTAAATGTGTTTATAGTCAATTGATAAGTGTTTTGAAAGATTATACACAATGTATTTCATGTGGAGTCATACAAGGTGAAGTTAATGGTATCATTACAAAAGAGTTTTAAAATATATCGAAAAGGATTTTTGGAATGGTTTCATAGGTTATTGTATACAATATAGTATAATGTGAAATGGACCAAATTATTTTTGGCTTTAAAACAATTGGGGGATTGAAGATGATATTTCCTAATTAAATATTTATATATCATATATTTTTGGGTTTTATATCTTCCTATATGAAAATTATGATTTCCATGTATTGGGTATATAGTTCTTTACAGGTTGGACACCCAAAACAGTCTCCCCATATCAAATAATTTACACAAACTATTTTTTAAGATGAAACTATTTGGGAGTAAATTCATTCAATTGATTTGTATATTCATGAAGTGACTATGGTATTTATCCATGTGCTTCAACAAATGAATAAATGAGATGAAAATTAAAGAGTATTAATAATTTCTTATTTATTCCTCTGACATGTGATGACAGTATATGGGTGTGATTCCACATGGTCATCCAATCCTCCTTGACAAGATTCTCTCTTTCATATTTCATCATTTTTTTGTGGGACACTAACACATCATGATGGTTGGTGGATCTCACTTTAACATATAATGATTTAGGTGCAACCGATGATACACTACCGAGGTTAGAAGATTTTGTTTTCCACTTTGTGATCTCCCACAAACTCATGATATGGATGATATTAAGATTTGATATAGTTCTTCTTCAGTATAATGTATGTTAGATTTATATTATTTCTTCATTTCAGTTTCATATATTGGTTTCATATGTAGTGGATTACCGGAATATTATTTATTACCTCTTAGTATGATGTTGATGAAGTTTCAGGCATCATTTGATGCAGAATGGCCTTGATATCATTGTAAAAGTTACATGATGTCTTACATAACGGATGAACATTGGACATGAGATGATGGGGTGTGAGAGTGACAAACAAGTGGGGTATGTGGAACAAGTTTACCTTTATATATATATATATATATGTGTGTGTGTGTGTGTGTGTGTGATTTTGATATATAATTGATTACTTTTATGTGTTAATTGGTATGTAATTCCTGGTGACGATGGGGAATGAAACATTACAAGTTTGGGTGAAAAGATAGTTTCATTTGTTTTTTCACTAGGGGTTTTAGGGAGGATCCTATATAATATACATGTTTTTCTCAACCATTATATATATAAACTATTTTTCATGTCTGTGCGAGCTTTTTAGTGATCGATCTAGGTATTACTTTCTTGATGAGTTGTTTAGGAGATGTTTTAGTTTCGTTGTAGTTAGTGGGAATTTTTCTTTTGGTACATTTAATTATTTCATTTTTTGTATGAAATTACATTTTCTATTGGTATTGATTCTTTATTAATCCATGGAATTGGTTGGTGGATTCTCATATAATATTTTTTTCATAAATTTATATTGAGTTAATTACTTCTCATGTGTGTGAATTATATACCCTATGTGTTATTCACCATCCCGTGACCTATTGGACAAGGACATAAGGGGTCATTATCTCCATTTCATCATTGTTGTCCAAGGGGAGGAACCGTTATAGGTTGGTGGTTGTGAAATAAACCCTAAAAAAATCTAATTAAAATAAACGTACTAGTTTGTCACAAAACTCGTCTCAATTAAAAACAACATTACATAACCAATTAATTAATTAATTACTGAAACATGTTTTCTAATGTAACATTAATTATTCAATATAGGCCGATGGAGGGAATTCATTTTGCACACCAACATGTATAGACATGTATAACAAGTTAAGGGTTATAAATAAAAAAACAATTAACTTACAATACTTATTTTACTTGTTAAAACTAATCAATATTTCACTAACCATTTTAAAAAATTATTTATTAATTATGTATCTTAATAATCCTTTCAAAGTGTTAAAAATATTCTCATTGTAAAGGTATTACAAAATCTAATTAATGAATTTTTAGAAACCCTTAATTCATATCATTAAAAACTATGCATAATTAAATTTAGTAATTTAATAAAAATAATGGAAAAGTAATCCAATGTAAGTCCTATGGAATTGCATATGGGACGGAACTACCTACCATGGCGATAACCGTGATGAGTCTTTTCTCACACCATATGAAAATTGATTTTTTGTGAAAATATTGTATTTCATTAGAAGATGTCTAAGAAATTGAGTTTTTTAAGATACTCCAAATGGACCATCAAAAATAGTTTTTTTCATAAAACCATTTTTTGAAATATTAAATTATCAATCAAAAAATGGTTTTTAGTACTTCTTTGTGCAGAAGTGGGATTTAGCTAATGGTGAAAAAATTTATGATGTGAATATTTTATTATTTGCATCATTATTTGTGATGAACCAGTACATCCATTGCAAATAAGTCAATCTGATAATGAGTATTTTTTATAGATCTATAAAATATTACCATCCCAATTAGATCTATTTTTTTATAGATCTTTCATCAATACTTTCTACAATAGGTCCATCAAAAATACTCATACTAATTTTTATTTACAATGGAATATGAAAAAAATTGTATTATTTGTGACCAATACTTTACATATAATCTATTGGTAGATTTATTTTTGAATAATTAATCTATCAATAATAATTTTTCTTTGAGAGTGAAATGTTATTTTTTGTAGGAGGCCTTTTTAGATTGATTAGTAATTTATTTCATGGAATCATTCCATCACAAATAATCCAAACAGTTGACTCCTGGCGGTGAATTTTCCATCGAAAAAGTCCATTAAATTAAAAAATCTATAAATATGTGTAGCCAAATGTAACATACTATTACCTTTATTTTAGGTACATCTCAATATTTATCAGGGTTTTCCTTTTTCACTGTCTTGATTGGGCCAAAGAGGAATTTGTAGGATACTGATAATAGAAAAGTTGGAGATTTGTTGGATTCTCAACATAAAACCTGTAGGTTCTACAGCCTATTGGGGATTTTCATTACATGTAATGTGGTTACATAGTTTTTAACATCTAAAATAATAATAAATCCTTTGTTAACAAATGGTGATGGGTTTTTAAATGATTTTGTGATTTTTCAATTACACGATGTGTAATTTGGTTACACATAGTGTAATGTCTCAAATGTTGATTTTAAATAGGAAAATAAATAGAAAATTATATTTCCTCGTATATATTATTCCATGATCATGACCCAAGGGCCATATACATGTTATTTTGGAACCCTCAAACCCTTCCAAGTCATTTCGTTCTGCAATTGATTATTTTTGTGGTTGCGAAGTGACTCAGCAGGTAAGCATTCTCCATGTCTCTCCATATCTTTATATTTGCATTATTAGAGTTTGATAGATCATCGTGGGATTAATGGATCTAATATATGTGCTTTTGAATCAGGATTATAGGTTGAGTTCCAAGATCTTTGGTATATTCACTTTTGTTGGCAGGTTCTATTGCAGACTTTGTGTTTTTCTGAAAACGGTTGGTGGTTTTATTATGATGGAAAAATTTTATTAAACCCGAATTGCATGATTTAACTTCAATTACATGAAATTAATTTCAATTAGTTTATTAGAAACCCAATTCCATTGAATTTAGGTATTTGAATGTAAAATTTAATTTCTGGCATGAAATTTATAAGAATCCCCAATTCCATTAAATTGAGATGTGTTTGATATATTTATGGAAATATGTGGAATTTAAATTATGAAATTTATTTTTTAAAAATTATTTCAAATTAGTATATTGGAAAAATGGATGGAAATGGTTTTTATAGAAGCTGAGTGGTTTTATCATGCAAAAGGAATGTTTTGATTAAAAAACTATGTTTTGGTTTTTAAATGGAAAACTATTACTTTGTTAATACAGGAATATGATCAATTTTATTTTGAATATATTTAATGTTAATTTCCAATTATTGATTATTCTAAAAAAATACTTATTAGTTAGTGATTTATTAGGATATCACTCTTTTGAAAAATAATAACTGAAACTAAACATGGCGTAGTAGGTCACATTAATAATGGGATGGTGATGATTCACCTTTAGCTTTTTTTAAAGGTATGAGTGTATAAAAATATTGGCATGATCACCTTTGAGTGTGTGAAGATACCGTAGGCTAAAAATATCATACCTTTTCAAAAATTAC
Organism: Viscum album; assembly: GCA_963277665.1. Classification (NCBI taxonomy): domain Eukaryota; kingdom Viridiplantae; phylum Streptophyta; class Magnoliopsida; order Santalales; family Viscaceae; genus Viscum; species Viscum album. The sequence goes on along the minus strand of OY728133.1, from coordinate 372,849,153 downwards.
CATGTTTCAATCCTATTTATATATGAGATATAAATTTGTTCCAATGTTTTTAAACTGTTTAACTTGCCTAATGAATTTATATAAATTATTTTAAATTTTTTTTGAATCCATTTTTTTAATGCATTTCAATAATTTGAAATGTAAATCATGAATTGTTTTAATTATTCATTGAACTTTCATACCTATTTATTTAAACTTAAAATACTTTGATTGGTTAATTAAATATTGGAATCTAATTATAAAATCCATAGTGAGGCCCTACTATGATTTTATCTCACACCCTACCTGTGCCTTTTGGTGTTTGTAGATTATCTTTTTCAATATTTGACCTGGTGTAAGATGAAACTTTGTGGTCATGGATGTTTATAATTGGGGATTGTATAGTTTCATCCATTTTTACTTGGGGTTTTATCATTTTTTTCTAGTATATTTCAATAACACTTTTGGATTGTTTACCTGTTTGACTTATTGTACACTACTCCCTTTTATGTTTTTTTGTATGAATTTTAATTTATTTATCTTATTACACAATATTTGTGGAAAATATATTGGTAATTTCATTTTGTATGATTAGAGGTGACCTAACCAACCTATAGGTATTGGGAATACCCTTCAAGCTATGTTAGGGTTGGTATAATTAATGGGTTTCCAGGGTACCCAGGTTTTTTGTAACAATGTGGTATCAGATAAATAGGTTGAGCTTACTATCCTGATGTCATTTTCCATTTGGATATTGTTGTTGGGATGTAAGAGTAAGTTTCAACAGAGTTCCTATCCACTTCTCACTAATAAAAACCTTAATCCAATGGGTTTTTTTTTCGGAAAGACATCTTGAGGTTTAGTTATAGTATTTTCCAAACTTATTTATTTAAATAGATTGAAATCTATATTTTTTTGTCATTGTGTTTGGATTAATTCCTTTTGTGTCTTAGCTTTAGTGTTAATATGATATCTTCAATGTTGTATATTTATGTTTTGTAACATCACGCCTCCGATAAGATGTGAAAATCAAATCCAGTATGAAGCTCTTCAAGATCTATAATGAGAAAATCCTCCCGTGGACCTGTGTATGGTTTAGGTGGTTGTACGTATTGTTCAAGCACTGGTAAAGGCACTACCACCCGTTCCCAATCAATATCTAATTGTGGAAACTCATATGAATGTTCTCTATGATTTTCTTCACGAGTTTCTTCACCAGAATCCCCGTAATTCAATGTACCCAATGATAATGAAAATGTTGAGTAGTGGTTGAATAGAATTGAATGTTTGTTTGATACCATTGAAAAATCTAATGAAATTAAGTAGAAGTGTTCCACCTTCAGGCTGGAGGTAATGAGAAATAGATAGTGGTACATGATGGTGAAGAAGAATAAGCATGAGGTTTTAGAGTGGAAATACTTCAAGACTCTTTCCACTAAGAAAATCTATCCAGATTCAATACGATTATTAAAGGATCCAGATTTCTTCAAACATGATCAGGATGGTAAAACTATGTCAGAGTATGCAAACCAATTTGATAAGATAGGTCAGTTTCATCTTGAGGTAGTATCAAATGATAATATGAAGGCTTGATGAGTTGAGTTGTGACTTATAGCAGATATTCCACATCAAAATTTATTCCTGAAGCTTCCCTCTTATTTTGATGTGTTAGATAGAGCATTCATTATTGAAGTATACCTATCATGAAAGTCAAGGATGACTGTAGTTTCTTCTCCTTTCAGTGTTATTATGTTTTCCTCTGAGGATAAGGTGATGTATTATGATTCTCATGGTATCTGTAGATAGAATGGTTTTTTTAAATGTCCGATAGTTTCTAGAAGATGACCGTTAATTTTCTACAATTATCAAAATCATAGGAACTAAAAGAAGGGTTTCCCTATGGAACCCAAGATTTGTGGCTCCAGTGGATGTTCAGATCACATACTTAGTTTTTTCATGTTTATTCCATTATATTTAGTGGCACAAGATCATAAAATCCTACAAAAATCTAAAGGGAATCATATTATACTCATAAAGGATTTATAGCCATAGGAATCTGGAATGATGTTATCTACATAGTGGAAGAGTGTCCCAAGGAATCAGATATTGGTCCAACGATTGTGATAGGTACCATCACTATAGGTTCATAATTAGTGACTACATTATTTTATACTGGTTCATGTCATTCGTTTATTTCAACCATTATTATTAATATACTGAATCTTACTATGGAGATTTTTCCTTAATGGATGGATATTACTACACCCCTAGAAATGATGTGAGGGTAGGGACTCTGTATTCCCTTTTATTCTTTCTCCTCTTTAGATGTCTAGATTTCATGGATTTTTCTAGTTCTTAGCATGAAACCACTTGATGTTATATTCGAAATTAATTGTCTCATTGTCAATAAAAGCTGAAGTGATTGTTGTCTTCACCAGTTCTCCTTTAATAATCCTAATGGCAAGTGATGTGTCTTTTAATGAGAATAGAAACCAAGGATGTGTAGATCTGAATCTTATTATTCAATGTTGGGAAAGAAATATATGTGTTGAACTTTGATTTGGAGGAGAATAATTGAGAAGTTATATCCCTCCAGTTATCATAACGTTTCCCTATATCATTACTTTAGACTTTTATAGGTTTCCACTGGTAATGGAGGTAGAGTTTTCTATCAATCTAGTACTTGGTTCTCAACTATTATCAATTCATTCTTACCTCATGGAACTAGTTGAAATGAAAGAATTAAATATTTAATCAGATGTTCTTATAGATAAAGTCATTATATTCTGATGTGTGTCCCCTTGGGTGGCACCAATTCTCTTTGATAAGAAGGATCATGGTCATCTACACCTCTATGTTGATTACAGAAAACTCAAAAGAGTAACAGTAAAGAAATGTTATTTATTTATATGGATTTATGATCTATTTAATTATTTGTAAAAGGATAAGTGGTTCTTGAAGATTGATCTTTAGTTTTCTTACCATCGGTTGAGAATAAAAGAATTTGACATTCCAAAAACCACCATTCAGATAAGGTATGGCCATTATGAGTACATTTTCATGCCTCTCGGTCTAACAAATTCTATTGTAGTCATTATGGATATAATGAATAGGATTTTTCATTTATATCTTGATACATTCATGGTATTCTTTTTGGGTTACATCCTCATGTACAATATATTCGATTAGGATCATGTGCATCATCTAAGAGGAGTCCTATAATCATTGAGAAATCATTGAATTTATGCCATGTTTTTCAAATGTAATTTATGGATTTGGGAAGTCAAATTATTGGGAAATGTGGTGTCAAAACATGATATTTTAGTTGATCACGAAAAGATAATGGTTGTTGTGACATGGTAACAACCACAAAATGTTTTCATGATCTAGATCTTCTTAGATCGAGTTGTGTATTATCACCAATTCATTAAGGACATATAAAAGTTTTATTCTACAATGAATACTCTAACATGAAATGGAGAAATGTTTTCGTGGTATAAAATATTTCATAATTAATTTGTTTAGTTGAAACATCTATTGAATAATGTGTCGGTGTTCACCCTCATAAAGGACGGGAAGGGCAACATGGTCTTTTGTGATGCGTCCAGTTCATATTTGTGTTCTTTTCTTATGTAGAGTTATCATGTAGTTTCTTATGGCTCTCATTATCTTAGTAAACGTGAGAAAAATTAACTTACCCATAACCATGATATTGCAACATTGATGCATGTTCTTAAGAGTGGGAGGTGTTTCCTTTACAGGGAAAGGTAAACCATGTTTTCAGAACATAAGATCTCAAGTTATATATTTTTTCAAAGAAATTTGATTCTCCTGAAGGGGTGTTGGGTGGAATACCTTGAATCTTTCAACTATAAAATAACTTGAATGCTAGAGAAAGGGAATATAATTTTATATACTCTCAGGATGAAAATTTTGATCTAGGTTGTGAAAGAATCTTCAAAAGAGTGGAACTTGATTCCTCTAGTTGCATAGTTTCATAATGTAGTCGAGGAATCAAAGGGTTGAGGTTTCTTTGTCCATTGTTTATCTAAAATCCATTATTCTCAAGAATATTTTTTGCAAATAATAGATTTATGATGTGTTCTGTAGAATTAGAGACTGTCTTTATATTGGGAAGACCATACATGACTGTTCATTCTCCCCCAAGGGCATTCTATGATTCTAAAAACACTTTTTTATCCTAGTAGTAGTAAGAAAAGATATGATGGGATGTTTCTGTAACTCCAAATGTGTTGTGAGTCCAGGAACCATGAAGATGTTTTATGACATACTGTATAGATTTTGGTGGCTAGGTATGAGACATTACATTTCTTATACGTTCGAATAGGTCAAGATCGATCCCCAGAAACCTACAGGTTTTGTTTAGACACTTCCAGTGCCTAATTGGAAGTGAGATGATATATTTATTGTCTTTTTGTTTGGATTAATGTGTAATCAAATAAAAAATAATGATAAATGGGTTGTTATTGATAGGATGACTAGATTAGATAGCTTTTTACCAATTCATGATACATCCAAAGTTGAGGAGATGGGAAACCTCTATGTGAAAGTGATTATTAATTTTAATGAAGTTATATATTCTATATTCTCTGAAAGGGATCCTTGGTTCACATATAACATTTGGATAGGCCTTCAAAATGTAGTGGGATCTCAGGTTTGTTTGAGAATGAAATTCCATCCATAATTGGATGGCCAAATAGAAAGAGCTGTAATGATTCATGGGGATATTCTTAGCACTCTTGTTCTTCATTTTAATGCATATTGGGATTATCATATAGGGATGGTTAAGTTTTATTATAACATTATTCACCATTATGTGATCAAAATGGAACCTTTTAAGGCCTTGTATGGCCTACCTTGCAAGTCCCTATTGTGTTGGTCAGATATTGGTGAAAGTTCCCTAGTTGGAGTAGGCTTGGTTCATGAGAAGAAAACAATGATTTAGTTTATTCATCATATAAATCTGACAGAAAAGAGGTAGTATAAATCTTTTTCTAATAATTGTCCTAGACTATTGGAATTTTCTTTTGGTGACCATGTGTTCTTGAAATATTCACCTTGGTTGGGTCATTAAAGGATTGGGATTAAAGGGAAACTTTGTCCTTGTTTTGTGGGACCTTTTCAGTTTTTTGAGAAAGTGGGGATAATTTATTACCATTTTTCAATTCCACCACATATAACATTTATACATAATAGTTTCCATGTATCTCCTATATAAAAATATAAATTTTATCTATCTCATGTTCTCATTTGGAGTGATCTTGATATTGAACCAGATTTATCTCTGACTGAACAACCAGCAAATAAATTTGATTCTAAGACCATGGTACTATATGGTAGGCTGATATAGTTGGTTAGAGTGATATGTAAGAACTGTTTATATTCTCATGAGATTTGGAAGTGTAAGGAACTGATGAGAGAGCAGTGGCCTCACCTTTTTGATATGGAAGCTTCTTGATAGAATTTCGAGGGACATAATGTTTTTTTGGATGGGGAGGTAGCAAAATCCCATTATCTTTTGGTCATGTAGAACTCAAAACTTTTCATTTTTTACGTTTTCATTGACTATGTAATTTTAAGGATGAATATTCAAGATACATATAATGGTAAAGTAATCGATTTGTTGGATTATCAGTATAAAAACTACTGGTTTTATAGCCTATTGGGTATTTACACACTATGTAATGTGGTTACATGACGTGTAACTTCTAAAATAATAATAAATCTCTTTTTAACAAAATGAAAATGGGTATTCATCATCTTTGGTATTTTTCAATTACACAGTATGTAATTGGGTTACACATCATGTAAAGTATCGAGTGTTGTTTTTAAACAGGAAAATTAATTGAAAATTATATTTCCTCCTCTCCAAATTTCCATTCTCTTTACCCATGTTCCATTACCATGTGATTTTAGAACCCTCAAACACTTCTAAGAAATTTTTTTAGCAATTGATCTTTGTTTTGGTTATTATGTGACTCATTAGGTAATTGTTATCCTAGTGTCTTTGCCTCTTTATATTTCCATTCCTGGAGTTTGATTTGCCATCTCTTTATAGATGGATCTATGTTCTATTTTGTTGAATCATGTTTGTAGGTTGATTTCCTAGATCATCTACACCGCCGTAGTTGTCGATGAGTTCTATTGTAGCCTTTGCGTATCTATCGGAAAGGTAGGTGGTTTCTCTATAATGGCCAAATTGGTTAACCATGAATTTCTTGATTTAAATTATTATTTTTTGAATTAAATTACTATAAATTGATTTCAATTAGTTTATTAAAACCCCAATTCCATTTAATTGGTGGATTTGAATGTGGAATTGAATTTCTGGCATGAAATTGGGAAAAAATTCAATTCCATTGAATTGGGGTGTGTTTGAAAAATTTATGGAAAACAATAAAATTTAAATCTATTAATTTAAATTTGGTTTTTTTTTTGAAATTTGTTTAAATTTATATTTGATAAAAATGGATTTAGATTGTTTTGATAATGAACCTATGGTTTTATGTCATGAACCGACTAGGGTCGACCCCAGACTGGTCACCCGAGCCGATCCCAAGCAATATCTGAGAGTCATTCCTGATCCTCCGGGGCTAGAGACAAGAACCAAGGGGATAAATAGTGTAAAAATGGCAATGGTTTCACCCATTAAAAATAAAAATTATAAATATAATAATAAATAAGTTATAACCAAAATTTATATGGTTCCAAAATTTTATATCATTATGTTTCTATAGAAAATATAAAAAACAACTGAATATAAACTATACAAGAATAAAACTAGAGCTATCCTCGAAGACACCTCAATGTGACCCCAATGGTAACTCTCCAATCCAAAACCTACCATCGCCCGAGGCGATCAAATCCAAGCCAGAACCTGTGACAGAAAATAAAAATAATAAAACACTATTAGCGTGAGTATTAAAACTCAGTAGGCTGGACTGAATAATTCTATTTCCAAAGAAAATTAATTAAATAAAGAATAATTTGTTAACAAGTTTGAAATGAAATATTTAATCATAAATGTTTTTCACTATATAAATTTTAAATCAAACAATCACATTCTATTTCCCTCGTGATTTAAAATAAGGTTCAAGGGGAGAAGGAAAAAGGAAACCAAATAGGTAGTTCTCATTCTTCTTAATAATTAAAAAGAAAGGAAAATAAATTATATTTCAAAACATTATATTTCAATACTTTTTAATGATACCAAATACTCACAATTTTCTAGAATAACACTAAAACCCAGTATAAGGTCCATGATACCACACAACAAGTGTAATGGTACTAATGGTACTAGTGTCGGAGGAACACAAAAAACCATTAGAAATCAAAGGAGAACAAAAACATCCCAATACATGTGACCCCATACTTAGTAGCACGCAACACATGATGAAATCAAGACCCCCAAATTCTCGGCCACACCAACTCAGGACAGACCAAGGGGCCTAACCCCATAGTAAAAAACCCATCTTTATCCACCTACTATGATACACTAGTCAATACATGACCTAACAGTGCAGAAATAATTCTCCTAATTCCTCTTTCTTATACTAGGTTCCAATGATATCTTCAAAACGTTGGTGTTCCACAAAAAAATAAATTAACAATCCATATAAACATTCCATCATACCAATCATACAATTCATCACCACCCCATCCATCCCACGTGTAGTCCCTTGCCTTAATGAAATTATCACACCAGGGAGGTCCCATACATATGACACTCCCATCTCATAGTTAACCAACAAGGCATGTGACTCATCCCTAGGAGGGTTTCCAAATGAAACTATTTAATAAAAAATTCAAACGGGCCTCATGTCATTCCCATACATTAATCCTTTTATAAAAAACATCAAAAAACCCATATTCTATAACAAAACAACTTATAATTTTTTTCAAACACCAATGAACATTGTGAATAACATTCTATAACTTATAAAACAAAACCATGACTTTAAGAATTGAAACTACTTGGAAGAGCCAACTGGGAAATTTAAAAAACACATGGTGTGAAAAAACCCACCAAATCCATATCACACATACTAACAGACTAAGAATTTTTTTATCTCACTGAAAAATCATTATAATCAGAAAACATCACTAAATAAATGTTAAGAGAGGTGAAAATATCCAACCATAAAAGAAATATTAACTTTAAAGGAGAGTTGAAAAGGGATCCTACATCAAACAATGAAGAAACATCTAGAATCCGGTGAAAAATATGAATCACACCTCAATCTTACCCAGGAGATGTTATATCCGACCTAAAACATCCATATAAAACGAAATATTTTAGGTTTCAACCCAAAAAATTGGGACCCAAGCTGTGGGAGAGTGGGAACCCCAGAGAACTAAGAAAAACCCTTAGGATGAAGGTTGAAACGAAGAGAGAGAAGACTTATATGATGATACAGAGGTGGAATAAATGAAAACATGCACAAAATGGAGGCCTAGGGGAGACAAGAGAGAGGGAGGAGGTTCCTAAGGCCGAGAATACCAAATGGTAGAGGTAACAATGTGTTTGGGTTTAAAAGTTGGGGAGAGAGAATTTTTTTTGATGAATTTAACATGACACTGGATTAGTCCACACAGTTTTTGAACCCCTGTAGATACTATACGAATAACACTGTCGAGAATTGGGACTACCGCACTGGAAACCCAAATGGTATGACTAACTGTGGGGTAGCCATGCAGTAGCTATTATATCACCCAAGAGCTATTTCACGATTACCTGGGCTGAAGCGCCCAATGACACTAACTATGCGTCAACCATTAACCAGGTCCTACCCACCCCAAAAAACACAAATTTTCAGTAAAACTCAATGGGAAAACAAAGGATGGAAGCAAGGAGAAGAATTTAAGGAATAAAAACTCCAAAAAATAGAACCCATCATAGCCAATTCATGAAAATATTATTGAATACCATGCTTTAATCAGAATCAAAATTGAATTTAAAAACATGATTTTGACAAATCTCCTCAACATAATGCTTTCTGCCCCCGAAAATCCAACCCAAAGAATGAACTAAAAGTCGATGTCATCACTCATTTACAACTCAAGGATTTTACCAAGGAATGAAAACCCAAGATATCATAATAACACTATTAATAAGAAAAGTAAAATAAGAAGAACTTGAGGTACCAAATGGACCCTCTGCTAAGTGCCACCTCCCCTAAAAGCTTAAACACCTCCAACTGATTCCTATAAATGACATAAAACTTTGACTACACAAAAAAACAACTCCAAAACATACATACCTTTAAAAAAACAATTAATAACTCATATCATAAACCCAATAATAATGAATGAAATTGAAACACATCCGAAGAATAACTCAATACCCTTAATTTAGTGAAACCGTTAAGAATACCCACATCCAAACATTTAGAAAAAAGGGAGACTCAGAATTTGGTGGCCCTATACGAGAACATCGATCACCCAATCGATACTAGAGTGAACCTGATATATATAAATAGGATACCCAATTGGAAATACTACACTTAGAAACAAACCAATACTCAGGATAATCCGGAGTTCCAACATGGGGGAGGCCCAAAGAGACTCCCCACTATAAGAAATAGGCTTACATCCCATTCATTACTAAGGAAACTCTAAAAATAATAATGGTTGGTCTTCCCACTATAAGAACTAGAGATATTAAAAAAACTCAAGAACTCCTCATCACTGACCATGAACCCCCACCACAAGGGGATGGGAGGGCAGGGCCCAACTAACGGAGCATCAAAACAACAGCCAACAACTTCACATCACCAGACAACCAAAAACCACTCCACCCTCAATTATCACCAAGAGAACATAAAAGGGAAATAGAGGCCGATAACTAGTGAGACACAAACACTGGGATAATAAATTAATGAGATAAATACACCTCATTTTCACCAAGGGAAACTCTTACACCCAAATGAATCACATCATTTAAATGAGGTTCCCACTCCACTTTCCACTGAATAGAACCAATTTAAAATAGACTGGATATACCAAAGGATTGAACTACCTCTACTACATTCAATAAAGACATATATTAAACCATGTCCTTTCTCACCACTAGGGTTCTCCTGACAACGTGTCTGGTTCACTCTAAGACCTATAGTTGGTGCTTTGATGGCTAAAGCATCTCATACCCCATAGTGAGGAATTACAAAACCCTAAACCAAACATAGAGATCAAAATTTCACAAAACACACTTCCAATATAATATAAGTTATAAAAGGTTCTATAATAACCATTCATATAAATGATAGAAAAATAAACACACAAAAAATCTACTAGGTGTGACTATTACAAACAAAGAACACTATAATGAGAGAGACCACAAATAAATATTGAATCATTTCCTTACCCCTACAAATGAGTTAGGTTGAAATTAAAAGAGGTGATTCTGACTCCATGGTGTTCCTTGGAAATACCATGATAGAACTGATTCATGTTTCCCAATTATACACATGCATGGAAGGGATTTAGGGAATATGGTAATGAAGGCTTCTTATGACATCTCTTACCACACTAGTGACACATCACAACATTTCCCCCTTGTAGATTTTGATAAGTGGTATGAAGGCCTCTTAATTCACCTAGTATCACCCCCACAATAAGGATGATTCCCATTATTCTTATTGAGGTCTCCTTCCCCACTTCCAACGACAAATGGAAGATCCACCATCTCAAGACATCTTTCTTACTCGTCTTCAACATGAAAGGCTTTCCTCGCCACATTTTTAGAATGTGGTTAAATAGAGATCTTACACCATTGAATTCATCATAGAGTGGACATGAACTCAAAATGTTGAGCATTCATGGGATCATTTACAAAATACCCTAGATCATACAAAACTACATGTAGGATGTGATGATCGAATTCAAACACTAATCCAATACCTTGCTGAAGACTTCTCAACTCCATCTTCTTCCACAGATTCTTCGCATCATAAAAATATTGTTGGATGAATGATGTTTTGAATAACTCTCAGGTATGATCTCCCTAAGTCTTTTATCAAGACACGAGCATCCACCATTTCCAGGTTGGACTATTAAACATAAATGTAGAAAACATCACCATTAATGTCTCATGAACCACAAGGAAAATTATGTCCCTATCAATCCATTGCATCCAATACTCATCCTTGAGATGATCATCTTGACCATAAAACAAAATATGATTCAACTTCATAAATTAAATAATGTAGTCTATAGTACGATCAACTGGAGTGTTTGATAATGATTCTCCACCTAATGCTACACCATGGGTATCCATAGAATCTTTGTGGGGAGGAACACTAAGAACATGAAAACAAAGAACTCGATAAAAAACCAATCCAACAATATGGATCCTATATCTCAAAATCACAAAAGAAATCTCATTCCCAAACCACAAGGGACACAACAAACCACTATAATCTATCAAAACATCAAATTTTCCATTCAAATGATTTTGAAAAGGCAAAAAAACTTATAGAACTACACAACCACCAATGGAATACCATGGGCCACAACCATGCATTTTTTCATGCAATATCGGGCACAAAACTGCTTCCATAGACAATTCATTCATGGGGTTTCTCACAAAACCCTTAAAGGTAAAAATAATTTTTTGGTGAACACGTTCAATTCATACTTCCTTTCCAAAAACCAAAATTATTCTTTTTAAAACCTATAACCACTAAACCAGAATCCCAATTAAAAATATAGAAAAACATTTCCATAATAATTCCAACTATTCAATTGAATCCCATTTCTAAGCTTTACACATCAAACCCAAAAAAAAATTACACATTTCAAAATTCCATAAAACATCCCAATGATTCATGAACCACACCATTAAAACCATTTCTAAACTCCATGCTATTATATTTCAAAACATATAATATCTTCCAAAATCATTTCCAAATACCAATTTTCCCAAATCAAAAACAGTTTTAAGTAGTTCAACTCATCCCATTAAACCAATTCTATTTTACCCTAGAAACCCATTTCATGAAAACCAAAATTTTCCAGATAATCCATAAAATAAGTTATGAAAATACATTTTCCACTTTACAAAAAAAATCCATTACCATTTTAAATTTATATTTTTACAATTCTAAAACAACTCTTTTCAAAACAAATATTGAAATTATGGAAGAGACAGATGATTTACAAAGGGGAAACAAGTGTTGATGGGTGACATGGAAATATTTTTGGTGGCCATATTCCAATCGAACCACAATCATAAATATATCCTTAAGACCATATCCCTAACTCTACATGGATTTATAGGCACTTTGAGTTCACAGAGGCCACTTTCCTAACTCCCGCTTCATTTCCCAACAGAAAAAAACCCCAAAGAAACAAAGGACACCGACAAACTTGGACATCCCATGGTAACACGAGGTTTGGAAAGAGCAAGGGTACATGACACCCTTCCCCTTTATAAACCTCAAGCCCCCAAAATCCTACTCCTTCTACCTTGAAATCCTATAATAAAAATTGTCTCTCTAAAAATAAAGGTCCTCAATGAGCCGACCTACTCTGATACCATTATTTCTAGAACATGCCCGGGTCAACCTAGAACTGGTCACCCAAGCTGATCCATGGAAATACCTGAGATTCTTTCTAGATCCTCCCAGTTTAGAGACAAGAAACAATGGAATAAATTGAGTTAAATGTCAAACATTTCAGGCAATAAATATAAAGAATAACGAAAACCACAATAAAAGTGTTCTAACCAAAATAGATATGGTTTCCAAATTTTAAATCTTTACTTTACAACTCAAAATACAAAAAAAAAACCGAAAAAAACTATATAAGAAAAAGAAAACTAGACCTGCCACCCAATAAATCTACATAAGACCTTGATGGTCACTCTTTAACCCAAATCAAACCATTTCTTGAGGAGATCGATTCCAATCTAAAACCTATGAAAAAAACTAAAAACAATAAAACACTATAGGTGTGAGTATTAAAACATAGTAGGTAAACCTGAATAATTATATTTTAAAGGGACACTATTTAAATAATTAAACCTTTATTAACAGGTTTTAAATATAATATATAAACAGAGGTTTTTTTCACACATTACATTTTTAATCAAACAATCACAATCCATTGACCTGATGATTTAAAATAAGGATAAAGGGGATAAGGGAAATGTTAACCAAAAAGGGAGTGGTCATTTTTCATAATGGTGAAAAATAAAGGAAAATATTTGATTGTAAAAAACATCTTATTTGAATCCTTTTTAAAAAAACCACATACTCACAATTTTTTGGAATAAAACTAAAACCAAACATAAGGTCCATGATTCCACACAATAAGGGAAATTTAACTAACAGTACTAGTGTTGGAGGAACACATGAAAACATGGGAACTCAGAGGAGAACTAGAACATACCAATACATGAAACCCTATCCTTGAAAGCATTCCACACATGATGAAATGAAAACAACCAAATGCTCGGCCACCCTAACACAGGAAAGGCCGAGGGGCCCAAACCCATAGTAACAAACCCAACTATATCCACCTACTATGGGTTATTGGTCAGTACGTGACCTACTAGTGTGAAATTATTCTCATAATTCCTCTATGTTATTCTTGGTTACCATGATATCTTCAAAAAAGGGTGTGTTCCACAAAATATCAAGAAACAATCCATATAAACCTGCCATCATACCTATCACACAAACTAACACCACCCCAGCCACCCCATGGGTAGTCCATTGCCTTAATGCAATTTTCAATCAAGGTAGGTCCCATTATGAGGATATTCCAATGTCACAGTCAACCAAAAAATCAAGTGACATGCAACTACAAGAAGATAAATGTTCCGTAGAATTAAAATTTATAATAAGTAATGATATAACATGATAATCATAAAATGGGAAATGTGGAAAAAACATACAACACTACATCTTAGACATAGGTCAAGGATAAAACGTCCAGCACATCCTGGTGGAAAAATTCCAATAGAGAAATTAGGTAAACAATTTATCCCAACTAAAAGAATCAAGATACTAACCCTTACCCCATTTTTTGGAGTGCTATAGAGTTCTGGGTGCACCCGTCACATTAATTTCATTCTTATGATTAAGTGTGCCACATAGATCAATCAACATTGAATCATTCATCATCGCAATTTCTTCCACGATCAATGTGTGTGTAATATATAAATGTAATTACACAATAAGTGAATTATATGTGTATAAATGTGATTACCCATCATAGAAAATGGGCATGGTATTCAATAGACAATTTTTTGGAAAATCATCGTGCAATTTAGGCTGCATAAAAACATCACATAAAAATATATAAAATCATTTGATGAGAGTGAAATTGGTCTATTATCGTTTATATATGAGTGTATATTAATATGGACATGGAAAGTAATTTTCCAAAATAATTATTTGGAAAATATTATGTGTAACATAATAAAAAGCTTAAAGAAATAAGAGAAAGGAAATAAACCTTACTTGAATGTGTTACTAAAAAGTATTGGGAGGGGATTCTTGAAATCATATGGGAACCTTGGAAGGACTCTAGGGACTAGATGAAATAGTGCACAGTTTCCCTAATGTGTTTTAGTGAAGATAAATAGGTGCTTTTGTGGGTTTATATATGAAAGGAGGGGGGTTTCTTTATTATTTAGGTTTTGGATTGTACAAACTAAAATATACAAAACCATAAACCATGTCATGGTTTTTAACATAGATTATGCCAAATGGGAGTTTTGTTAATTATTTTATAATCCTAAGGGAAAAAATATTAAAATATTACAATTGGTGATGTAGAGGTGAGCCACACTAATGATGAATGATTTTAGAATCATTAAATGTATTGTAACTCTTGAAGAATACATAATAGATTTTAAAAATAAATAAAATAAACATAAAATCACATTATTTTAATAATAAAACATATATTTGATTGTGAATCATATTTATATTTCTTATTGAATGAATTTTGGGGAAATTTTATGTCATAAAACACAAGGTATTTATATACAATATTTAATTTTTACATAGAAATTCGAATATCTCATAAAATTAATGATAATTATCCATTAGATAATTTGGATATCATGAATCTAGAAATAATAAAAAATTTAATTAAATAATTTTCTAAATTTATGAATTTTCACTTTTAAAATAAAAACCAACATTAATTGAAAATGACCAGTTTTTAACAATAAATTTTTTTTGAACCCTTATAATAAATTAAATTTTAATTAATAAAACATATATTATCAACTATATTTGATAAAATAATATTTAATAAAAATATTTTTTTAATATTATTTATTTTATAAACCCATTAATTCATTAATTCATTAATTGATTTTTAATATTAACCAAAAAATATTTGCATTAAAATCATTTACAAAGTAATAATTGGATTAAAATATATCAATTATTTCATAAAAAATAACATACATATTTATTTTTATATCGTATTGATTCATATCCATTTAATGCATTAGAATATTACCTCTTAGTGGGTGTATGATGGTGGGGATTTCATGGGGTCTTTCGACAATCATGGTTTAGTCCTTGATCTCAATGAGCTTAAAATTCTCCCAAAAATAGTTTTTATCAAGCAAATTTTGTTGGATCATAGATTGAGTTTGGTCAATAAAAAATACCAAAATTTATATCTCCTTTTTTTCTCTGATAATTGTGATTCATTGGGTACAATACTACTAGTTGAAGCCATAACTTCCTTTGTCTATGACAAAAGGATTTTTTATAAACTATATATTTATATTATTTATGTTATCATTGTTCAATGTCTATATTATCAATAACAATGATACCTAATGGTTATTTGAATCCAAATAAAATAATTTAATGTGTTTTATATAACCATTTTTAATAATAATACATTTAATAAAAAAGTATGGGGAATTTTATTTATAAATGTTTGGATCGCTACAATCTTCCCTCCATTAGAAATTTCACCAAAGAATTTTTCTTTTACTGAAGTAAAACATTAGAGGTTAACTCTTCTTCATCACCTCATCCAGTTCCAATGTTTATTCCTAAAACATTTGTTTTATACAAAAGACTCTGACATGGGGAATTTTCAATTTTCTTATAAATTTTTCTCTATGATCTAATATCTTCATCAGCTACTCTTCATAGGAAAAATCATTCTCTAATGGTTCAACCTCTCAATTCAGTACGCATGATGGGTCTGGTATATACATTCTCAAGAGGGATAAATGGAATACCTCATGTACTTATTATAGTTTTAGTGGGAGTGCTAGTCGATAGGCCACTATTATTATGTGATCGAGTACATAAAAATGATAATGTACCTTGTAATAAGCTTTCCCTTCTTATCAAATCTCATCAATTTTTTTATTGAGATATGTTGAGGAATACCATGTAACCAACATCAAACTCTTGGTCTTGTCGACCATTGTTAGGAGGCTTGTCTATTGACTCTAAGAATCCTTGATGCTCTACCAAATGGCTTTAACATTCTCCAACATTTATCAAAAAATTTAGGACCTATAAGTTCATATTCCCCATATTCACCCAAACATGTCATTGCTCTAAACCTCTTTCCATAAAGGGCTTTATAGGGATAAATTTGGATACTCCAGTGGAAACATTTTTTGTATGAGAACATGTCCATAAGAAGATGATGGTCCAATCATCCCTTTAAGTCAATTGAGAATTATCCAAACGTTCCCTTAAGTGTTTGGATAATCCTCTTATATTTTCCACCTTTTTTAGGATGATAAGTCATACAGAATTTCATATCAGGGTGTAGAGAATTCTAGATACTTTTCCCAATCATAGAGGTGAATCCTGAATATCTATTAGACACAATAAATAGTGGTACTCCATGAATCCTCACCACTTCTTTTATTTCTATATGTTCAACATGATCTAGATATAAATCCACTTGAATTTTAATGAAGCGTGTAGTCATTTTAAGAAGGTCCACAAAAACCCAGATAGCATTGTTTCCTTTAAATATCTTCATAAGTCTAATGAAAAAGTCAATTGTGATGTTTTCCCATTTCCATGTTGGTATGAGTAATGTTTTCATCGTCCCCTTAGTCTTATACCTTTTATCCTTCACTTTCTGACATTATAGAAACATTAATGTATATTTTGTATTCTCTTTCTTCATGTTGTCCCACCAATAGTGCTCTTAGAGATCTCAACACATATTTCTGTTTCCTAGGTGAATAGAGAAATTCAAACTCTATGCATCATCCAATAGGTCCTTATTTAACTCAGGATTTGATATAATAGATAGTCTTGACCCCAAAATCACAATTCCTTATTCATTAACATCGTACAACTATGATTTCAATTTCATTATAGTTTTCACTCCCTTATGAACTCCAACATTATATTATTGAGGATCCTTTAACCTTTACAAAATAGATGTTTGAGAAATAATATATTAAAGGATTTATGATATTCCATTCTATATGATTCCCACTTCCATCCTTTTAAAATCCTTAAAGATCATATCCTTCTCAATTATCACCAATTATAGATATGTTGGATCCCTTATACTTAGAGAATTCAACAACTTATTTTCTTTACCATGGAGGTATTGGATTGAGAATTCACAATCCTTGATGAGCTCTAACAATCCTCGATGGTTCATATTAATCTTTTTCTATGTGATTGTATATTGAAGGATGTTGTAATTAATATATATCCCACACTTCTCCCCATAGAGATAATGCCTCTAGATTTTCAACATGAATATCATAACTTCCAACTCTATATCATGGGTGAGATACTTTTGATAATGAATTTTCATCTTCCATGAGTCGTAGGTAATGAATTTTCCATTTTTCATTAACTAATAGCCAAATCCATTCTTTGATGAATTGTTGAAAATTATAAAAATATACCCACATGTGGGTAGTGTGAGAACAAGTGAAATGATAAGCCTCTTTCAAACTCAATGATTATTTCTTCACATTAATCATTCCTAGAAAACATCACTCCCTTCTGATTTAGCTTGGAAAGAGGGTTTGACAGTCATGTAAAATTTATCACAAATCAGTGATAATATCCAGCTATCCCAAAGAAGCTAGGGATATCATTCATGGATGTTGTCCACATTAATCCTTCAATTTAATTTTCCATTAAAGGATCCACATATAACCCATTTCTTGGGGTTATATGCCTTAATAATGAGACTTATATAAACAAAAACTCACAATTGTTTTAATTTTCCTAGAGATATCCCTTTCACAAGGTATTCAAAATAGTGCTCAGATGATCCTCATGGTCCTCCTTGGTTTTGGAGTATATTATAATATCATGTGTAATTATTTACATAAATTTTATGGGGGTAATCTTTAATGACATTATTTAACAAGTGTATGATTATTTCTAGAGAATTATTGAGTTTGAATATCATCACTATGAACTCATAGTGCCCAAACCTTATTCAAAAAGTGCTCTTGAGGATATCTTCCTTCTTTACATGTACTTCATAATATCCCAACCGAAGATCCCCAATGGATATGTATTGTGTTCCACGTAGCTGATTAATCAAATCATCAAGACTAGGATGATGATACTTCTTCTTTATAAAGATCATTTTGAGCTCACAATAATCAATGAAAATGTGTATTGACCATCCTTATTCTTAATTAATAGGATAGGTTCACACCATGGTGAATCACTTGGGCGTATGAGCCCTTTTCCCAAATTCCCCTACAGTTTTTTAATCAGCTCCTCATGTTCCACATTAGTCATTCTATAAGAACCCTTGGATATTTGAAATTCCCCAAGTATAATCTTGATGGAAAATTAAACCTCTCAACCTGGATGAATACCATGCAATCCTTAGGATACACATCACTGTATTCCCTCCCAATAGGCATGCATTCAAGGATGTTTCTTTCCTCACACTCTATCACCTGTTCTAGATACACATGCTCATTGGGAAATAATATCAAGTTTTAGGATGATGGTGATAAATAAGATTCATCCTCCCCCTTTCACCTGTATATAATAGGGAGTCGATTCAAAATATAGATAATTATTTTATTCTTGGGGAAATTTATGTTGGCTCTATGTTGGGAAAGCCAATCCATGCCCATAATAGCATTAAATTACACCTAATGGAGTATTAAAAGGTTCACTAGGAAGTTAATTCCACAAATGTTTATAGGGGAGGAGTTATATAATTGCAATAAAATAAGTTCCATTTTCACATTTTCACCGACATCATTACATTCATGTTTTCAGGTGGTGTTTGAATATTTCTAAAAAAATTACATTATATGATGGAATGTGTACAACCATAATAAAAATATACATTTACTTTTATTAAATTAATAACTAGAGTATATGTAACCAAATAATTGTTGGGATCCACCTCAGAGGTTGTGATAGAAAAAATATCTCCCTTTCTGACTCAAAGGTTATCGGTTACCTCCCAAAACCCTTGGCTTAATTCACTACTTTGAAAATCATCCTAGTTTCTTATAGTTGATGTAGTGAAAAATGCATTGAGGGTTGACTGAATATTTTATTTCCACTTTCAAATTAGTGGGTTTCTCTTGTCGATAATGATTTTCCAGGTACCCTACTCTTTTGCACCAAAATCATTTCCTTGTTCCCCTTAGGAAATTTCTATGATGATTCTCTTAGCACCTTTGATAAATGGGATGCTAAAATTTCCCATCACCATTGGATTTATCCATCAGACAACTAAAATTAAACTCAATATTCGGCTTCTTATCCCCATCATACCCAAAGTATTATCCAATCTCTATTTTGAAAACGAGGGCACGTCAAATAATTTATTTATATCTATCACCGTCACAAATCACTGGAGTTTTTCATAGACTAGGATTTATCCCACCAAAGAAGCATTCAACCTTAAATTTGGTATTGATGACAAATCAAAAGGTGTATTGTGCAAGTCTTTTGATGTTTTCCTCAAACTCGCTGATAGATTCTTCATATTCTTTCTTATTTGTAAGGAAATACCATTATATTTTAATATGGAGAGTGCGAAGAAGATATCAATCGAAAAACATTTTATAATGTTCCTTTCATTCCATTGTTTGGATATCTTCCACAGGCTTACTATTCTTGATCAATGTCGACCACAGATCAAATTATCCCTTCATATGATAAACAACCAGAAGAACCTATTATTGCTTGTAATGTTGTGGGATAGGGAAGATCTTCTCAATGTAGTTGATCTATTATTCCATGATTAATGTATCGTATGATCCATTAAAGGTAGGAGTCCATTGTCCCATGATGATCTCCATTATAGATTGTTCACTCTTAGGGGGGGGTTGGGTGCTCCCATTGATCTAGATTTATATTCATAACTTGAGGTATCTAAGATAGTATAGTGAATTTTTTTCCCATTCTCGATCTCATTGGGTTGGGAATCTCAATGGTGCAGTCATCACATTACCCTTCACATTAGTTCTTAACTTGACTCCTCCTATTATCATACATTGGATATAATAAAGGGAAAATTATGGACAAATATTTTAAAATATTAAACATGTGAAGAAAAATGCAATGAAATTAAAATGATAACTTTAAAATTATATCTATGTCAATAAATTATGAGTTTCTATGATTCAATATATCTCAGCCAGGATATATTTCCTTACACATATTCTTATAATATTTTTTTATACCAGTAATTATGGATCATAGTGAGAATATGAATTTTCCAATGAATTTCCTTCAAGAGTGTCAAACCAGGTGCACAATAAGGCCCGTTATCATGTACGAGATTACCCCAAGTCGGGATCAGAACATCTTGTTAGAGATTTTACCCCAAGGTACATCTATGCTAGAACCATGTCTAATTCAGTATCTATACGGGGATATATTTCCTCGATAAAAAACATAAACTATCCTAACCAAATTTTTGGTATGTTTTCTTAAACATAGTCTTATGTTTGAGGATTTCACTAAAATTTTCTAATCCTTATCCAAAAAATAACTACACTAATCCTTTGATAAAAACTATAAAAACCCTTAACTTTATTTGAAAATTAAAAATAATTTATTAAATAAAATTACACATTATACAACCTAAAAGATCATTTTTCTAGTTTCATTGGAAAATTAGGTCCATTACATAAAAACTGAAAACATGAAAAACACCATCTTGATTGAAAAAATATATAACACAAAAAAATGTTCCATGTTACATAACATGCCATGGGATAACCTGAGGGAATACATAAAAAAGGGGTGAGCTATAAAGCCCAATAATGTAATAAAAAAGGAATAACATGAAGTAAAAAAACCTTCTAGACAATAGTCAAACCAATGGATCATAAAAATAACAATAATAATAAGGCATGATATAACATAATAACCGTAACACGGGAAATGTGGAAAAAACATAAAACATTCCATCATAAACATAGGTCAAGGATAAACCCCCCAAGATATCATGTTCGATAAAGTCCCATAAATGAATTTTAAAAACCCATTTCCCAACATAATTTATCATAATTCTAATTATTACCCAATGCAATGGAGCCCTATATAATTCCAGGTGCACTCATCACATTCATTTTATTCTCATAGTTAAGTGTTTCACCTAGATAAATCAACATGGATTAATTAATCATAAAAATTTTTTCCACAATTATAGAGTGTCTAATTAATATGTTTATGTACCTGATAAATTATGTATATGTTAAAACAGGTTAATACCCATGATATAAAATGGGCACCGCATTCACTAAAAAAAATTCTAATGAAAAATTGTGGTGCAATTTCGACATCATAATGGCGTTATAATAAAATTTATAACATGTTTTAATGAGAGATAAAGGGTTATAAAATGGTTTACGTATGAAACTAAATTTACAATAAACATTTAAATGAGTTTACCTTTATATATAATTGGAAAAAATAATGTGTAACATAATAAAGATAGTTGAAGAACGAGGATAAATGAAATAACCTTTAATTAAATGTGTGACTTCAAAGGCTTGGGAGGGGATTTTTTAATGAATGAGGGAACCATGGTAGGACCCTATAGAGTAGAGAGGAGATTTTTTTGTAATAAAAGGAGTTTTAATGTAGATAAATGGGGGTTGTGGGGGTTTTTATATAGGTAAAGAGGGGAATTTTATTATTATTTAGGTTTGGGACTCTCCAAAATAAATTATCCAAAACCACTAACCATCACAGGGTTTCTGCCCATGTTTTATTCAAAATGGGAGTGATTTACATTATTTTATAATTTAAACAAAGTTAATTATTAAAATATTACAATTGGTGATGTGGAGTTGAGTCACACTCATAATAAAATGATTTCGTAATCATAAAATATAATATAACTCTTGGAAGATTCATAATGGCTTTTAGAAAAAATAAAATAAATTTAAATCGATTAATTATAAAGGTAGAACACATATTTGGTCATGTAACCTATTTATATTACTTATTACATCACTTTTTGGTCATTGTGATGTCATAAAACACAATGTATATTTATATGATATTTAATTTTTACTCGAAAATTTGACTATGTTAGAAAATTATGAAAAATTCACTATTGGATAATTTCAACTTCCATATTCCAAAAATAATATTCATTATATATATATAATTTTTTTTAATATATGAAATTTCACTTTAAATTTGAAAAATAGAATTTACTGAAAATAACAGGTTTTTGATAGTAAGTGTTTCTCAAACCCTTATAAAAATTTACATTTTACTTCCTAAAAATTAAATGATCATTAAATATTTGAAAAAAATTAATAATATTATTTTATTAAAATAATATTTATTAAAAAAAAACTTTTAACTGATAAATTCATTAATTTATTTTTAATAATAAACAAAAAATACAATTTTCTCATTAAAAATCATTTACGAAGTAACAATAATAGAATTAAGATATATTAATTATTTAAAAATTTATATACATATTACTATTTATAGGGTCTTAATACATATACATTAAATACACCACAATACTCCCTCAGAGTGAGGACTGCTATGGTGGGGGATTTTATGGTGTTGTTCAAGAAACATAGTTTGGGTCGTGATCTCGATGAGCTTGAACTTCTATTGTACACAGTTTAGTTGATTCTTATGCTGTAGGATCTTAACATGGGATTGGTCAAGGTATATTAATAGAAATTCTATCTCCCTCTAATGATTTTATAAATGGGCTTCATAGTCTATTATCCTAGTAGTTGAGGCCATTACATCATTTTTCTATGACAAAAGGGATTTGTTAAAAACCCATATATTAATACTATTCATGTGATCAATGTTAAATGGCTGTATTATCAATGGTAATGATATGTAATGATCAATTAAATCCAAAAAATAAGTGAATTTTTTTCTATAACCATATTAAACAGTAAAGATTTAATAAAACATAAAGGGTATTTTTATTTATAATAGTTTGGATCGTTACACAATGTATGTGTAAATTTATAACTGACAATACAAGACATTCATGCATAAGGATTTCATTAAAATTATCAAGAACAATATAGTCCATATGGAATCTCCATACATAAATTATTTAAAATAAATAATGGTCAATTATCCACTTTCTATGATTGTATCTTCATGAAAATTTTATATTAGAAAATGTGTGATTTAAATTGGTAGGGTAAATGTAATTTGGAAGATATTTTCGATTGGTTGGATGACCCATCAGATCATTTTGATTATACCTTCCATTTAACCCCCTTCCCTTTTTCTATCTGTAATAACATTCATCGGTTTAGGACATTTCCATTAATTGTTATCATTTTTTCACAAAAAAATTGAAATGAATACCTCTCATAAAAATGTACTTTTATAGGCTCTAACACCCCTGCTTTGAATGTTCTTATACCCTGATCAACTGTATTAATATCTACATCATCATGTGGAATGGGTATAATGGCACTCACCTCATGTGCTATGTGAATCACCACATTCACATTATCTATTATAATTTTTATATTATGTAGAATAATACCTTGGATATTATACATGGTACCTCTCACAACAAGTCCATGGGAGGGTGATGATATATATAAATCACATTCACTTTTACCCTATGGAATATTAGTACATGAATGGTATTAGTGTCTTCCTGATTCAAAATTCATTGAAACAATTATATCAATATTGATTACCTCTTCCAAGACATCTCTTTGAGGGTAATGGAACACCTAAGAGTTGGTGGGTTGGGGGGGATCATCGTGTAGAGGTAGTTTATATGTTGTTTCTCCCCATTGATTCCTTTCCATAACATTTCTATCAATTTTGACTTCTAATTATTTTTTTCATCTAGATAATAAAATTATGTCTAAAAACATTTCATTTTATTTATTTATCCCTCTATTCATTTATGTTCTCAAAATATGTTTGTGGTGGGACCCCTATAACCACATCTCTGATGCGGACATACAGTTTTGGACACATCAAGGACACTGATAGTAGATATTCATCAGTTATAGAAGATGATGATTCTTATATCTATTTTAGATAAAAAAATGTACATAAGTAATCTTAAATATGTAATTCATATTTAAAGAAAAATATTATTATTTCATACTTACACTTGCTTCCAAGACTTTTTTGTGTTTTCATCTATTAGTTTCTCATATTTGTTTACAAGTACCTCCTTCCATAGCACATGGCATGGGATAAAAGTATATTTTGATTCCCATTCACAAATATACATATAAAAAAGAACATAATTATATTATTTTATAATGTTATATAAAATTATTATAATATATCTAAAATCCATACCATTTTGTAAGTGATGTGTACCCAATCCTTGATTTATGGTAGGGTTACGTTAGTTTTTTGGAAAATTGCTTATTTTCTACACTTGTTTTTTATTTCATAAAATAAAAATTCATAATCAAATTTATTAATACATGTATTTTCATGAAAGTTGTTAACAGTCACATTGTTCTGGAAAAGATGTCTCCTCATGAGGACCAATAAATTCATCCAATGCTTGTTGGTGTATAAAGTGTGATAGCCTCTATAGTGTGTGTAACATCTCGGATCTGGGATCCACTCAACTGGTTCTCCATACTCAGTTGGAAACATGGATTCAAGCGTATTTCCCCAAATGCTAGAGGAAACTAACAAGCAGTGGTGGCCTATGGTGTGATTGTGGGGAAACTATGTTCTCAATGGTAGTGTGTAACACAACGAAATAATAATATACAATAGGGAAAGCAGTAAAAAACATATTAAATAAAAAGAAGAAGAAGAATTAGATAAATAACCGTGATTCATTCCATAAAAGATATGATGCATCATATCACATGTTATAGGTATTAATCCAAACAAGGTACACTACAAGAATCCATAATATATGTTCCAAAAGAAAAAAGAAACAAAGTAAACTAGGAATCATCGCAATCCACAGCTTGTTATCTTTCTCTCTTGCTCCTAAAAAAATCTCAAGGACATGTAGTAGGGTGTTTTACCTTATCGACACCTGCAATAATATAATCAGTTTGGGTCCAAAAGAATGACCCAAACAGGGTGTGAGAAATAAATCTCATTAGGAAACCACTTGAGATTATTTCCTATCTAGCAGTGAGTACGTGCAACAAGTAGTGTGCAATAAGAAAATTAGTAAACTAGGAAGTACTCAAAAGTAAAAAATCATACAAGTCCTATTTTACTTTTTAATCCATTATGTTTTATTTAACCATTCAATTACATTGAATTTCATAAGTTTTGAGATCCAGCCTAATCCCGTCAGTCCCCCGTATAAATTATACTCAAAAAATACCTTAGTAGGATATCTAAACAAATAACGTGAATACTAGATCAAATATTATTCTTTGTATTAGAAAATGCATCATGACTCATTCCATTTAAATAATCAATTAAGAGTCTTTATCATAGTCATTGGAAAACCCCTTCCCATAGGAATAACCAAAAAATAACCCTTAGGCCTATTGAATCCTCACCCACAAGCATAAAAAATCATTTCCCACGGGCATAACAAATCATCACCCATAGGCCTAACAAATCAATCATGGTCAGGCACAGTATTTTAACAATTCATCATAACAAACTACACTAGTAAGTTACACTATTATGTTGTTAGCATATAACAACTCAAGTGGCAATCATACATATCAAGAAATAAGTGAATTAAACTATCCAAAGGTTAAATGATAATTGGCATATCATGGGGAAAGGGGGAAATCACTGATCCCAAACCCTATAATCAATCCAATTACAATTTATACAATTTAAATTTCAATATAAATAGAATTTTTACATAACAAACCAATAAGGGAAAACATGGAACCCCTCATAAGAAACATCTACCAAATGTCCATAAACAGTCATTCTAAGGTATGACACCCATGGGGTGGCACTTAGTCATCACAAAAATCTCAAACATGATAAAATTAATTTAATTCAACATCTAATCATAATTAGGAAACAATGAGGGTCAATTTCTTTTCATGGAAACACCCTAAACATGGAATAATTAAAATTAGGAAAATATAAACAACTCGATATTAAAAAAACGGCACAAGGCCACCTACCTCATACTTGTACAACTCTCCTCATCCATCATCGGGCACTAATTTGACCTAGAATGCGGTATATCTACAAAATGGGTATAAATTCTTGACCTTAAATAAATATATTGAGATAATAAATCCGGAAGAAAGGCTCAAGAGGAATTGAGTACTCACCAAAAGGATTCGAACGAATCCGATGGTGCATGAATCAGATACTATATGACAAACCGAGAGTCAATTTCCAATTCGGATCGTCGGGGCAGGCTGCTCTTCGATGCTAGTATGTTCTATACATTTTTTAAAAAATGAAACTACTTCCCAATATAATAAATTTAATAAAAGTATAGTGCATCTACTTGAGACTACACTCTGTGTCCATACAAATTCTGGCTAGACCATTACATGGCCTTTTGCTGGGATTACATGGCGTCTAGCCTTTCATACATGACATGTAACTATAATTACACCACATGATGTTAATTTTAATATTGTGCAACATTCATGAAGTTATCCCCTTTATCTCTTTTCTCCCATTTTATCAAGTATAAATAGAAAATTATTGATCCATACCTCAAGAAAGAATAGGGTTCTTACAAATTTACCCCCATAGTGTAATTTATCCCAGAATTTCCCTTCCATGGGTGATGAAGAAATATCTTAGAGCAACTCCAGACATTGTGATCGCATGTCAACCTGACTCTCCCATGTCTCATCCTATACTCGGTTATTATTCTATAACACCCATGCCAAGGGAACATACCAGCTATGGAGAACCTTTGTGCTACGATGCACAATATAAGTGAGATGCTCCTCAAAGGATGTATTTTCCTGTAACTCTACTTCCTTAGGCTCAGAGGTCTGATACCGGTCCAAAAATTAACTTTATAAATGATAATGTGGAAGACATCGTGAATTTACCCATACCTAAGAGGTAACTACAATTTATAAGAAACTATCCCGACCCGCTCTAGAATCTCAAACTAACTGACGTATCTCAACACAATATTACCAAATCTCATAATTCTCTTGTGTTACAATCTCAGAGAAACACGCAAGAAAACTCAATCCCTGACCTTGAACACTGGAGGCCATCTATGTTGGTCGACATAAAATTTCTAATGGGACTACACAGTAGCCATCCACTTTTAAATCAACTAGACCTCCTCAGAAGTCTCCTTCATGAGATGTTATCCAACTAATGCTACCTCACCCGCCTCCAGCTAGAACATGGGTGATTGGTATGGCATACTGTATAGAGCCTCATTAGTTTCTATACCTATGGTTACCTGGAAACTATTATTCTTGTAAAATTATTCCTTGGGAATTTTATTCCACAAAGAGCCCCCAAAGTCAAGGACACAGGCTCGAAGTATGACCTCTAGCACCTGTATTTTACACTCTAACTGGACATTAGTCTGAGGGTGGTATGTTGTGCTCATAAATACCTCTACACCTAGTTCCCTCTAAAAAAACTCCCAAAAAATACGTAAAGAGGGAGTCCCTATATAAAAAAAATAGAACGAGGGACCCCATGATGTTGTACCACCTAAGGCATATATATCATCCCATCCTCATCAACACTGAAGGTCTCCTTGATCAGAAAGAACTAAAAGACCTTTGTAAATAAGTCCACCACCTCCCACACTCCATCATTACCTTGGGGTGACCATGGTTATCCTATCACAAAATCTATCAAGAAATCATCCCATTTCCACTCCAGAATAGGTAACTGCTGTAAAAAGGCGGCTGCACACTTTTTTTCACCTTCACCATCTGACAAGGGGGTCACCTCATAACAAATCCAGACACATCTATCTTCATACGCATCCACTAGTACTAACAATGAAGGTCTCGGTACATCTAGGTAACTCTGGGATGCACTGTCCAAGCTGAAGCATGAAACTCCTGCATCAACTCCTCACATATTTCCACTAGAACCCAGACATATAAATGGATTCGTAAGATCTCATTATCACCTATGGTCTAACTATGAAGTGTATCATCACTTGCTACACTCCCCTATAGTACTAGGCCCTAATAATCACATAGATTCGTCATTATCACTCTGAACAATAGGGTTGAAGGCACAACAAGATAAGAAAAGAAAGACATTCTCTGGTTATCATGCACATCCAAATGCATCTCATAGAAAAAATTAATAATTTTCCACTTTCTACTGTCCTCTTGAACTGCCTGCATTTCAGTCCTCCTCCTCAGTGAATTGTGCACTTCATTTCCTTTTATAGGCATGTATGAAATCTCAAAGTCAAAAGACTGAAGGTATTCCACCCACCTTCATTGCCTCAGAATTAGAGCATGGTGAGTAAAAATGTATTTGATACTTTTTTGGTTTGTGTACACCAAAAAATGATCCCCCTATAAGTAATATCTCCAAAAGATTAAGGCATGAACAACCACGGATAACTCGAAATCATTTTTCTGGTAATTTCTCTCATGTGTCCTCAACTACCGAGGCCTGTACACAACAACTTGATCCCCCTACCTAAAAACAGCTCCCAAAATGATGCCTGATGCACAGTAGTACATAGTATAACTCTTTCCAGTCTCTGAAAAAAATAGGTATATGTGATAAATTTTTTCTACCTTTTACCTCCTAAATGTTCATCTCTAAAGAATATATCCATATGTACTTAACAACCATCTTCTTCAAGCCATTCATCGATGCTTCTTATGCATGATATGTCTGGTACGAAATTCCTATACTAACCATACATCCCTAGAAAACTCTACACCTCAAAGACGTTCATGGGTTTCTTATAGGTATCTACTACTCTAACCTTCTATGGGTCCACTAATACTCCTTTATCCAAGATGGCATGACCCAAGAAGTTAATCATATCCATCTAGTAGTAGGACATTGAGAGTATATCATATAAATGATGCACTCTCAATGTACTCAAAACAATCTCAAGATGGGTGGAATGTTCATTTATGGTTTGAGAATACACCAAGAAATCAAGAACGAAAACCACCACAAAATAATACAAGTATGGAACACTTGGATCATCAGTGCCATGAAAATCCATGGCATGTTAGTGAGACCGGATGGAATAAACAGATACTAAAAGAGACCATACCTTATATTAAATGAAGTACAAGGTATGTCTGAAGACCGAACACATACATGGTGATATCATGAACCTAATAAGTTTTTTTAGAACACCTGGGATCCTAGAAGATGATCCAACATGTCATCTATCCATGGAATGGGATATTGATTTTTAACCATTAGTTGGTTCAGTTTATGATAGTCCACACATAGCCTATGGGTACCAACTTCCTTTTTCACAAAAAGGACAAGTGAACCCCATATAGAAGTATTGGGTGAAATGAAACCCTTAGAATCCAAATCCAATAGCTTCTTCTTGAGCTCTTAAAACTTCATTATAGCCATTCTACAAGGAATAATGGATACCATTGTAGCTCCTGGAATTATCTTGGTAGAGAACTCCACCTCTTTTATTAAAGGTAAGCCTGAGAATTCTTCCATGAAAACATCCCTGAAATAACCAACCAATGGAGGAAAATATATCTAATGTGTCCCCTGGTCAACCATATATACACCAGAAATATTTTCAATCATCCCAATCAACCCACATTTCTTGGGTTTATCTCGGATTTCTTAGACATCCCACTCTCCCTTGTAAATAAATGATCTTCTTTCTATTGACATAAATCTCACCCTGCGGCGTTAGTAATCGACAAAGTCTTGAATGGAGACTAACCTGTCCATTATCATTATGAAATCATATCATGTCATCTCTAATACATAGAGATTCTAAAGGAATTGAAACCCACCAAACTTAAGGAGGTACTCTTTACACTTGTACACACCTACCGTCCTTATCCCTAGTGGAGTGTCTAGCATCATAACAACGTTAGAAGAGAAAACACATAGCTTAAGGATCTTTAAAATAGAAAATATGTAAAACTATGTAAAGCACATGTACCAAAGAGTACAAAAGGTAAAATAGAGGCAAAAAGAGTAGTACCTCAGATAATAGAAGGTCTTGGATCCAGCTTCAATTGGCTATGTTGCACTGCATAAGTCCGTCAAGTACTATGACAATGAGACACTGCCTAGGTTATCGGATATGACATGCCCTACTATTGCTGAGATCCTGGGGTCTAGATACCACATCCATGACCACAACTTTGGTATGAATAGACAAAAATATTCTAATTCCCTAACTATTGAGAATCTTCTAACACTTCTCAAAAATAATGGAGTATGTGAAGAACCTATCTCAATAGTTTTTGGTGGAAATGACCTATAGTAGCATTGTAAATGGCCCATCCGGTCGCATACTAGGTACTCGACTGGGTCCATCCGGAACTACGGTCTCATATTACTATCTCTACCACACTAGAAACACCTCACCTGTCTACCTGAAGAAACATTCTGACTACTCGTATCACTACCAGGAAGCTTCATACGACCCTTCTTGCTTTTGTTCGAGACAGTACCAGATTTTGGTGATGAACTTCCATGGTTCTCACCTCCTACATCCCACATATTACACTCTATAATCAGCACCTGATTCCAAATGGAATACATATATGGCAACTTGAAAACCATTCACCTATGATCAAATGTCATACCTGATACAATAATCTTGTCACGTAGCCCTTGATTTCTCTTCACCCATCAGAATATGTGCGAATATCTGAAGCTTAGTGAAATGGAATGAGTAGTCCATCACTAACATAGCTCCATACTCCAAATTCATGAACTCTTAGGATCTATTGGCCCTCATCATGTAAGGAATTTTTCTTTCATAGAAGGCAATATGAAAATCTCCCCATGCCATGTCCTAACGATTCTTTATCTGAGTGATAACATCCCACCACCTCTTGGACAAATCACACAACATATAAGTCGCAAGATTGATCCTCTTCTCAGGAGGCATCTCCATATGCATGAAGATCATAAGCATGGAATCCATCTTTGTTCTGGTATCTTGTATTCCACCGTACTCTAAAAATATAGGTGGATGTTGTTACCGGAATACTCATGTTAGTTCTTTCGTAGATGTGGTAGGTTGAGGTACTCCCTAGAAGGTCTGTATAAACCTCATGAAGCGTTCACAGAATTGTGAATCCATAAATGTGTACGATATAACAGTTGGTGTTTCAACTGTAACTTCTAGAGGTTCCACTAGTAGACCATGGCCTACCAACTCCAGGTTATGATCATTTACACTCTCCTAGTGTACTACTGGAGGTCTTCATGGTGGAATTTATCTATAATTTACAACACAAAAACCAAATAATAAACATAATTAGTATGGTACATAGCTCAAGATTGAATGATATGAATAAGAGAATAAAATCCTCAATTGTTCATAAAGTTTGAGTACACTGCGTGTAGGAACCACGCACGACATGTACCCTGATTCTCTTATATAGGCGTGTACTTCAATCGACGTAGGCATGTAAACTTCTTAGGTACATTTCGTGTCTTTCAAAAACACATTGTGTTCCTTAAAAATCCCACATGGGAATATAACTCTGACTTTTGGTTGTGTAAAATTACTAGGTACATATAATGTAATGCTAAAACACATATTGAACTCAGGTCTTCCCTACTGGCCATGCACATTTACAAGGCTAGAGCCACACCGGTCTACCTTCCTAAAACTACACGGGGTGAATATAAGGAATACAACATGTTGATATCAATACTCAACAATCCATGTTTTCTCTCACATGGATGGTGACATGGTCATCTACCACACGATGTGTAATCTGAGTACATTGAATGCACTCAACAAAGTTCTTTTCTTACCAAACAGAAGAACACATAGCATGTGTTCATAAGACCACACACTGTGTTGTCCATGTTTCAAGATAGTAAGCCTCAAAAACATCCCTAGAACCCATGCTTTTGTAAAATAATTTAACGGTGTTACAAATTTTGATCTATGGGGGCCCATACTCCCCATGAATCAAATCATAAAATCCATATAGAGCCTACAACAAGAACATTTTTATCTATAGATGAATCATGGTCCACAAAATTCCAATCCAAGATGGCCCATACTCCTCAGGGATCAAAGTTTTACATTGTTTCAATTCAACCATGACACGTACCAATACACCAATCACAACAGTATGGATATCTATCATAGTACCTATCACAATAGCATATATATATATATATATATATATATATATATATATATATATATATCATGACATCTATCACAACAACATGAATTCAGAAATTCTCTCTAAATGGCATGGAAAGAATGCATGGAATGTGATTTATAACATGTTACTATATGATGCATGAGATTTCATACACTCATATCATGGGATATCAACAAAATAGAACCACAATAATATAAATAATAATATCACAAAACAAGTGTGTCACCCAATGGTGATATCAAATCAACTGTAAAAGCTATGAATCCAAAAATTACAATTAAATTCAAAGTAATTTGGCTTTTCCCAATACGGGGTAGCTACACCCAGGAAAAACTAATTACCAACCTCTATTTCTTTCTTGTCCCTTTCTAATCTCGCAAAAAAAGTATGACAAACCACAAAAAAAACCTCTGATACCACTTTGTAACATCTCAGATCCAGGTTACACTCAACCGGTTCCCCATACCCAATTGGCCACATGACCTCAAACACATTTCCCCAAATGCCATAGGATGATAACTAGCAGTGAGGGACTAGGGTGTGATAGTAAGGAACCAATTCCCACATTGGCAGAGTGTAACATAGTGGAGTAATAATATACAATAACAGATGCATTAAATAGCATTTAAGTAAAATAAACAATGAAATACTAATAAGATAAATAAACAAGTATCATTTAATAAAAAATATGATGTAGCATGTAACATGTTCTAGGAAATAATCCTAAGAAGGTACACTATAGGGACCCACAATATAATTTAAAAAAGAAAAAAACAAATAAAACTAAGAGGAATCACTATCCATGGCTCGGTCCCATGCTATATTTCTCTTAAACGGCATCTCAAGTACCTATAGAAGGGTGCTTTCCCTTAGCTACACTGGCAACAATATAATCAATTTGTTTTTGAAATAATGACTGAAATAGGGTGTGAGAAATAAATCCCAGTAGGAATCCTCCAACAATCTATGCCTATATGTCAGTGAGTCTGTGCAATAAGTAGTGTATGAAAATAAAATTAGTAAAATAGGTAGTACTCAGATATAAACAATACTAAAAGTCATGTTTTCCATTTTCATTCATTATGTTTAGTTCACAAATCATGTAAATTGAATTTTTTATGTCTTGAGATTTGGACTAATCTATTCAATACCTACTATAATGAATACTCAATAGATACCTCAGAAGGCAATCTAAACAAATAATTTGAACACCAAATCCATGATTTTTCTTTGGTTTGGAATACACGTCATAAGTAATTCTATTTCATTAATCAATTCAACATCTTGTTGAAGGAATAAAAATACCCATACCAATAGGAATAACGAAATCCTTACCCTCATGCCTAACAAATCCTTGCCCATAGTCATAAAAATTCCTTTCCCACAGGTATAGAAAATCCCAGCCCACAGGCCTAACAAATCAATTAAGGTCAGTCCCGGTATACTAGCATTTCAGTGTAATAAACAAACAATATAAATTACACTATTACATGGTTAATATATAACAACTCACAGAGTAATCTTACATATCATGAATAAACTGAATTAAACTATCATAATGCTTAAATGATAATTAGAATATCACGGGGCATGGGGGAAATCACTAATCCCAAACCATTTAATCAAATACATGACAATTTACAACAATTGAAATAACTTTATAAATTTAATTCATAATAAAAAACCCAATAAGGGAAAATAATTCATGCCTCATAGGCATTCTAAACCAAACATCCATAAACGGTTATTCCAGGGGAGCACACCCATGGGGTGGACCTTGATTAAAGAAAAAAAATCAAAAATTCTTAAAGTAATTTAATTCATGAACTAATAATCATTAGGAAAAAATGAGGGTAAATTTACATTCATTGTTACACACTAAACATTCTATAATAGAAATGTGGCACATATAAACAACTCGACCTTGAACGAAAGGCAGAAGACCACCTACATTATACTCGCACAACAATCCTCATCCAATTTCAGGCTCTAATTCAACCTAGACCATAGTAGATATATAAAATAGGTATAAATTCTCGACCATTAATAACTAGATCGAGATAATAAATCATGAATAAATGCTCATGAGTAATCGAGTAGTCACATAGAGGATTCCAAAATATCTGGTGATGTTCGAATCAGAGATAAGATAATGAAATGGGAGGTAATTTCTTGTTCATATCTCTAGGGTGAACTGCTTATCAAAGGGAGTCTGTTTGCATACATTAAAAAAAAGATTCTACTACCCGATTTAAACAATTAAAAAAATCCACGACATGTACTTGAGTCTAAATGACGTGTCCTTACAAATTCAGTCCAGACAATTACATGGTCATGTACCAGGATTACATGGTGTGTTTCCTTTCATAAAAAACATTTTTCTATAAGTAAACAACATGTAGTTCCCAATAACGTCATATAACAGGCCTGCAGCTAGCCCCTCTAACACTTTCCCCCCATTTTCATATGTATAAACAGAAATGAAGATTAATTCCTCAAAGAAGAACAGAGTTCTTGCAATGTCTGAGGGTTTTTTTGTACTTCCACATCTTTTTTATGACAATTTGGAAGAATTATCCTAAATCACCTATGATACTTTCTAAGGATCATTAATAAAAATTTCATTTCAGATTAATCTTTAATTAATGCACTCTACAAGGGATAACTAAGTTTAAATCAATTCTTGATTATTTTATTTTATAGTAAAATAAGAAAATAATTTCATAATGTTACCCTAATATATTCCCAAATTATTTTTATAAGAAGGATCACAACATTGTGCCAAAAATCTATAATAATTGGAATTATAATTCCATTAGTGAGCCCAATGTAACAATTAAACATGGCCTTATTTTGGATAACAGGTTGGCCATGTGCCTTCTAACCTACCTCGAATTTGATGCCTTTGTTTATCACCTTGATAATTTTTTCTAGCACTGACAGCTTTTGAAACTCCTATTTTTTATAGGACATAGGTTGTTCACCATCCATCATTTCCTTAGATTCAGAACCATCAATATGATGTTCCTAGGGATTTCAACAGTTAACATGTGTAGAATTTTTTTGTTCCTCTATATTGGGAGCACCGTAATGTGGAGAAACAAATTGTTCATCATTATTAGGAGCATTAGTGTGTGAAATAAGATTTCATCTATAGAAGTTGTTATATATTTAATTTATATTCAATAAATGAATTATTGAATAGATAATAATATAATGTATGGTAATTTATATTACAAAAAATATAACATGATTAATGAAATTGATTTTTTAAAAGGTTGAAGGGACTTGACCACTCTATTGAGTATCGTAAACATATAATTATAGTCCCCTATAATAAATACGACCACATCTATATTGGGACCACATCAAAATGATTGAGACATCCCAATGAAAGGGTTGTTAGACTCCTCATGTGTTAATCATATTTTAATGATAAAAAATCCTATAAATTCTGTAACACATGTTAATCCTGTGTAATCTGACTCAAATCATGTGTACAGATGATTGGTTTCTTTATGCTTTAAATAAACCTATCCAAGATCTTAGGTTATACGTTTAATTATTTTAAACTAATTTTTAAATTTGTTTTACAATTAATATCCTTGATAAATGATTAAGTGTAATCCATTCTATAAATATCACTATTTAAACCTGTTTACAGATATATGGCTACGTCTATGAAATTGTGTGTCTGCCACCAGTTTTATTTTTTTAGAAAACGATCCAGACACTGTGACCAGAAACTGTGACTGGACACCATGACCCAGACACTGTGACCAATCACCTTGACTAGACATAGTGACTAGACACCATTACCAGACACTGTGAATCAGATATCGTGACCGGACACCGTGATCCAAAGACCACATATGTGCTACCATTTCATGATCTCTATACAACTAAGACATCATAACAGTCTCACCACTCAAAGACAAAAAAGGATACATTGTTTAAGGATACAACATTTAATGGAGACACCATTTCAAGGAGACAACGTTTTCATTGATGACCTATTTCTAGACACACTGTGACATAGTTTCTTAAGCTAATTTGTCGTTTTTCAATTTAATCTATAATGGTCACATTTGAAGCTTTTAAATGTACTGACATAATTAATGTTTTTTGTAGAAATGTCACCTAACTCTATGAGGTACGAGGTGTAGAATTCATGAATCCTATCATCACCAACACATTCATTTAATGAATAAAAGAATAGTGTGTCCATAAACAAAAAAGAGATGATAGAAAAACAAGTGTGTGCACGATAATGAAGAAGCCCATTCATTCTTGAGAAAAACTGACACATAAAACATCACGAAGAACACATGAAGCATTCACTATGATACCATACATCATATTCAAGAACATATTTGTAATAAAGACTCCATGAAGAACATGAGTCAGATATGAACCAGAGCACGAGACCGACAATACACTATTTTCTTCAAGAGGACTCAATTCCTGCATCTGCTTCATCTTAGATGTCCAGAGTTGCATAGACCAACACTTCGAGCACTTCTTACCTTATCTCATCATTTTTTCTGTTGTGTATTATTTTTATCCTTCTATAATTTTGTCTGTCTGTATAAAAACACACACAGTCTCCTGTATTAAATTGAAGATACAAGATATCCTTTCTCATGCATCATTTTACACTTGTGTATTCTCACACATAAGTGTGGAAGAGGTCCCTGTGTGAAATGGCAGATCATACCTACGAAGAACTGTGGAAAAGTTCGTGTGACATGGACATCCTATGTACTATTGTTTACCTCGATCCCGGGTGTGGATCGGGTTTAAAATATAAAATTATTGGTTTTAAGTGATCACCAAGTGGAGTGGATTAGGTCTCAGCTTGAGACAGAACCACTATTATTATATCCTCTATGTTTTTTAATTTATTTTACTCTATTTTACTATATAATTAAGAAATCAATAAATTTATATTGATAGTTAATATTATAATGAAGTTATAAATATTTTTCCTTTCTATAATATCTTTCAATGTAATGTTAATAACTGATATTAAGATTACTAAGAATTATTCAATCCCTTGAGAAGTTATTTAAACATTCAAACATTCATAACTGTATTAATTTTATTAATTAACCTATATTTAAATTTATTGGGGAACCTTTCTAATAATACTATTAAAACTAATATTTTTATAGACAGTCAATTTACCCCCTCTTGAGTACTATACTCTGACCAACATTTCGTATCAATGGTTTTTTGTTATTTATGTTAATACTATATTTTTTAAACTATTTAACTCTGATTTTAGTTTTACATTAATGATCTGTAAATTTTTGTTAATTCTAAATTTAAATCTCATTCAAAGTAGTTTCTTTATTATGTATTGTTGACTTGAAGGTTCTGCAAAAAGTAGACCACCATTCTTTAATGGAATGAATTATGCTCAATGGAAAATTAAAATTAAAGTGCATTTAGAAAGTATGAGTTTTGAAATTTGTTCTTCAATTATAGATGAATATAAGATTCCTACTATAGATAGAATCACTTGTGATGACCCTATAAAGACTGCATACAATAAAAATTACAATGCCAGGAATTCTTTATATTTCTTTTTATGAGACGAGGAATTTAACAGAATTTCCTCATGGAAAACAACCCTTGAAATTTGGGATACCGTGTCTGTTTCACATGAAGGAACTTCTAGATTGAATTATATGAAACTTTATACTTATACAATTAAATATGATAACTTTAAAATGAAACTTGATGATCCTATTTATGACATGTATCTCAGGTTCAACAAAATTTTCAGCACAGTGGTTTCTCTTGGAAGAGAAGTTACTACTAAAGAACAGATCATGGGGATACTCAAATGCCTACCTGAAAAATATAGAGGAACCTATGACTCTATTAGAGAGTCATGCGACATTAGAAAGCTACCTGTAAAATAACTCATTAGAAAACTGATGATGTATGGATAGGAGATGAAAATCTAAAAGTAATAGGATGATAAACCCAAAATAAAATCTATTGCATTCAAACCCACCACCTCTAAACACAAAGAGAAAAGAAAATTGGAAGTCTCTGTAAAAAGTTCCAGCAGTGAACAATCATCACAAGATAGTGATGAAGAGATGTATAAATTAACCAAAAGGTTTAAGAGATTATAGAAGAAGAAAAACTTTTTCAGAAATCCTAACTTTAATAGAAGATATGATCAAAAATGAAGTTGGATGAAAGATTGGAAAAGAAGTGAGAAGTCTGATGAGATATTTTGTTATGAATTTAAGATAAAGGGACATATAAAGTCTGACTATACCAAGATCATGTACAAAAATAAATATGAGGACAAATATAGAATGTTTAAAAAGGGAATTAAAGAAACTTGTAGTGCTTCTCAGGGAAGTTCAAGTGACTTTGAATGTTCACATGATGAGCTTGCTGACAAATTCAATATGTGTTTTATGACAAACACATCTGAGGTAACATTGGAATATCTTGTATACAATTCCTATTATTCTGGAGATGAGAGTGACTCTAAAATTAGTTTTAATGATGAAATGTTTGAATAATGTAATATTCATGAAGAGACATGAAATAAACTAAAAGATAAATACAATTATATAAAGAAACAACATACTCTTACCTCAACAGTTAAAACTAAACTAATTGTATAAGGGGAGAAAAATGCTCAATTACTCAAAGAAAACAATGAACTAAATCTATCTAATGATCAATTATAAAAGTATATTGAATGGTTTACTAGTGGAAAAGATACATTGGTAATGATTCTAGGTAAACAGATTGATCATAAATATACCACTGGCATTGACTATCAACCTGGTTAAAGAAATTTTCAAAGAACTAAGTTTTTTTCTAAATCTAGGATATACAGCTTTACTCCCAGTTCTAGAAAATGTTCATCTAGCTAAAGTTATGATACACTCTCTATTATTTTATGATTTTATGTACCAAATAGATTTTATTTTTGAATTGCATTTCAAAATTCTTAAAGGAAACCTTTGAGGCGGATATGGGTTCTTAAATCACTAGCCACTAATATTACTGGACCCAAGCATTAATGGGTACCAATATCTATTTTTATCTGATTGTAGGAATGATTCTTAAAGAGCTCCTATAAAAACTTTTGGTACGTGGACAATGGGTGTTCGAGACACATGAAAGGAGACTATTCATGATTTAAAAATTTAATAAAAATTGATGGCGGACATGTCACCTTTGGTGACAATTCCAAATGAAGGATTATTGGCCTTAGCCCAATCAGTAACATGAAATTAGTTTTAACTTCAAAGTACTTTTTGTTGATGGATTGAAATATAATCTTCATTGTATTTCACAACTATGTGATGATGGATTTCATGTTAAATTTGAAAATTATTCTTATAATGTTTTAAATTCTGAAAAATAATTTTTATTCTCTGCTTTAAGAAATGAAAATTTATATTCTATTAACATAGATTCTTTAGCCACTCAAAATTCATCACATTTAAGTGTATTTCACAAATAATCAAGTCTTTGGAATAAGAGACTAGGACACGTTGATATTCACTATCTTATAATGTTAACAACAAAGATTTTGGTCAATGACCTACCAAAATATGAGATTCCAAATTATAAAGTGTGTATTCCTTGTCAAAAGGGATAGCAACACAAAATTTATTTCAAACCAATGAATGAAGTGTCAACTTCTCAACCTCTTGAATTAGTTCACATGGATTTTTTTGGACCATCTAGAGTTTCTAGATTAAATTGGAATCACTATGTTTAGGTTCTTGAAGATGACTATTCTAGATATACTTGGAATTTATTTTGGGCTCACAAAAGTGAAGCCTACTCTCATTTTTCCAAATATGCCGAAAACTGTAGAAAATATAAGTGGACATAGAATTCAATACTTAATAAGTGGTCCTGGACATGAGTTTGAAAATCAAGATTTTGAATCCTTTTTTCTCACAAAATGGATATAGTCATAATTTCTTAACCCCTAAAACACCTCAATAGATAGGAGTTGCAGAAAGAATAAATAGAAACCTACAAGAGATTGTTAGAACCATGCTCAGGGAATATGACTTACTTATTTACTTTTGGGCTTAAGCTGTAAATACTGCATGCTATATTATCAATAGAGTGTTCATTAGAACTATTCTCAAAAGAACTCCATGTGAGTTATCGAATAATAGAAAACCAAAAGTTAAAAACATTAAAGAATTTGGTTAAAAAGTATATATCATTAATACTAAGGGAAATATTGACAAATTTGCATCCAAGAGTGATGAAGGAATATTTTTAGTATATCCCATCTCTATTAAATCCAATAGAGTGCTTAATAAAATAACTAAATGTGTGGAATAATATATTGATGTAAATTTTGATGAAACAGATCCACATGAGCCTAAAACCCCTCGAGATAATGTGGAATATGATGTATCAAATATGGAAATTAATTTAAAATCATCAGACCATCCTATGAAGGAATCTGTGAAATCATCATGTTCTGGATATTCTATATATTTAAGTCACAATGAACATGAACCTATTGATGAACCTGAAATCTCTAGTCCGTCCTTTTATAGAGCTATTAAAACTCTTAAGAACCATCTGTTAGAGGATGTTGTAGGATACATAGATAAAGGAACACAAACTAGAGATTCTCTTAAAAATCAAGTTTAACATCAAGTCTTCGTGTCACAACATGAACCCAAAAACATTAATGATTCTATCAATGATGACTGCTTGGTGAAGGATATGCGAGAAGAACTTAATTAGTTTGAATGGAACAATGTTACGAAACTTTTTGACAGACCCAAAGACACATTCACGATAGGAACTAAATGGTTGTTTAGGAATAAAGTAGATGAATCTGTTAATATAGTTAAAAATAAGGAGAGACTGGTTGCACAAGGCTATAGTCAAGAAGAAGGAATAGACTATGAAGAGACCTTTTCACTAGTAGCTAGACTTGAAGCCATCAGAATTATTCTTGCTTATGCTACACATATGAATTTAAAACTATATCAAATTGATGTTAAAAGAACATTTCTAAATGGTTATATATTTGATGATGTCTTTGTTGAGAAACCCGCGAATTTTACAAATCCTCATTTTCCAAATCATATTTTCATATTATCAAAAGATTTATATAGTTTAAAATAAACTCCAAGAGCTTGGTATGACAGACTGATTATTTTTCTTATTTAAAAAGGTTTTACCGAACAAATTGCTAATCCTACCGTTTTTATAAAATGAATTTTCAATGATTTTTTAGTAGTTCACATCTATATAGATGACATTATCTTTGGATCTTCAAAAAATTCTTTATGTATTTAATATTCAGAAATTATGCAAAAGAACTTGAAATTTTTTTAATTGGTGAACAAAAATTACTTCTATGATTTCAAATCTTTAAAGATAATGATGGAATTATTTAAAAAAAAATATACTAAATATATTCTAAAACTTTTTGTTTTGGATAGCACTAAAAGTAGTGACACTCTAATGAGTATTATTTGTAAGTTGGATCTTGATGAAGATGGGGAATATGTTTATCAAACCACTTACAGAGGAATGATTGAAAGTCTGTTTAACCTATCAGCAAGCCAACCTAACATTATGTTTGGTGTATGTATGTGTGATGATTTTCAAGAAAACCCTAAGGAATCTCATTTAAATGTTTTTAAATGGATTTTTAAATACCTCAATCATACACCCAATCTAGGGCTGTTCTTTCCCTGAGGACAATCATTTGAGTTAGTGAGTTATTCTTATGCTGACTTCAGTGGATGTCAGTTAGATAGAAAAATCACCTTGGGAACATGGAACTTTTTAGGCAAGTCACTAGTATCATGGTGTAGTATGAAATAAAACTTTGTTTCATTATCTACTATAGAGGCTGAATACATAGCTACTGGTAGATTTTGTGCACAAATTTTTTGGATGAAACACAGATTACTGTATTATGGATATCAATTCAGACATGTACCTATAAATTTTGACAATACAAGTTCCATTAACATCTCAAAAAATAATGTTTCACACTCTAGGAAAAAATATATTGATGTAAGACATCAATTTTTGAGAGATCATTAGAAAAAAGGTGATATCACTTTGGAATTCATTGGAGCTGAATATCAACTTGCAGATATATTCACCAAACCAATAAATTTTTAGTGAATATATTACATCTTACATGAGTTAGGAATAATAAATATTATGTAGTAAGCATATTGTTTTATGTTTATGGTCTCTCCCTCTCTCTATTACTATCTATCACTTGCTGTCTCAAAAAATATAGCCGCATAGTTTAGAAATCACACAGTTATGGCATTGCTGTGAAACCCTGTTACAGAGTCACCACAAAATCCTCTTATAGTCTCTCCATGAAAGTTGATTATGGTCTCACCATAAAGGCAATTTATTGTTTTATTTATATATTATAACTTATAGTATGGTAATTAATAATTTTTCGCTTTAACATTCCCATGTTTTTTATCCCACGATGCTTGATATAACTAAATGTTAAAATGAAAAATATTCACTCCTTTCTTCACTCGAGCTCTCTTCTCTCAAACCGTAAGCTCTCCCTCAACCCTTTGGTATTATCTCGCTCTCTCTCAATATCTTGAACCTTTTTTGAATGCTTAGGATGAAACGCCCATTGTTGTCAACTCCTGAGAAGCACAGTTCAAAGAAGAAGTTTAAAATAGTGCAAAACTTAGCACTCGAAGGCCCTCTAAATTTGAATATGGTAGAAAAAATAGTTGTACCCAAAAAGGATATATTCCCTAATCAGATTTTGTTATGTATGGATTTGGTATTTAATGTTATAAAAGATCATGGATGGATGTATTGGTTCACAAAGAAGGATAAGCCTGTTTTCTTGAAGCTAGTTGCACTTTTTTACCACTATGTTGAATTATATTTTGATACATAAGATTGATATGCTGTGAGAAGCTAGATAAATATCCAGATATGTACCTTTTCTTCAAGTTTATGGGCTTCATACCTTAGGATACCTCGTGTGGGTATTATTGAGAACAACCATAGAGGTCCTCCACCTCCAAGTGAGTTACTTATTTTGGAAGAAACATTGAAAATCATAACTGAAAATGAATCAAAGTGAAGAGCCATGGCTTCTAAGCTAGATAGTGAAACCAAACATCCTTTTAAATTTGTCCAGAATCTAATTATCCCCAGAAATGGTGACTTTTATACACTCAAGTATCAAGATGTATTTTTGATACACGTTATAAATAATGTCCATAAGATCAACCTATGAAAATATCTTATACTCCATATGAGTGAGTTCAACAAAAAAACCTCCAAGTGAACCTCCCAATTCTATTCAAAGAGTATCTCAACTATGCTTCATGAAGAAGGGTTGGTTCGACCAAATGTAGAAGCTATTAAGGATTATGAGTTTTTTCTTTCAAAAGTTACAGTAAAGAGAATGAAAATAAGTTAGAATCCAGGGAGAAAAGCATGGGTAGAAGATAATGACAAGGTTTATGAAAAGTTCAATCTGGCGGAACACTATTGAATACCTAAGGATATTTATGATCTTGGTTTGGAACCAGATGAAATTGACTAGTATTCTGATGTGGAAAGTAGAACAAGAGGATGTTGT
This sequence comes from Viscum album, assembly GCA_963277665.1. NCBI lineage: Eukaryota > Viridiplantae > Streptophyta > Magnoliopsida > Santalales > Viscaceae > Viscum > Viscum album. The sequence goes on along the minus strand of OY728133.1, from coordinate 372,804,850 downwards.
ACCTAAAAGGGAAACTGTTCTGGATGAGAAAGTCAGTGAACATGTTCTTCCATACTTAACTGAGAAGGGAATGGTTGTTCTTGAATAATTTTCTAATTTAGAAGAACAACCTACTACTGAAGAAGAATATGTTTCTAAGGTAAATGAAAAGGATGTTTTAGAATATAATATAGAAGAAGATATTTCTCTTGTACCCGAAGTTGTTTATGAGGAACATGTGGATGAAAAAGATGTTCCTAAAATTATTCCATCTGCTAAAGAGATAATGGGGCAGGATTTTTAGCTGCCTATAATGGAAATGGGAGAGGATATCAGGGATGAAATCATGGAAATACATATTGGATCTAAATATCTCATTCCTAAGAAAGATGTACCTATTTAGGGGGAGTAGCACCCAATTCTGGAACCTATTCAAGTCTCTAATCCAGTTTATCCAAGATCAGTAGCTACATGGTATAAATTCCCTAGTTATTTTTGATGTAAATGACTCCCAAGATTCCTATATGAATGGTATAGACCTCTCTAATGTGTTTCAATTGAAACCCGTATCTACTCTTGATGTTATAGTTGCGAACGAACCTGATCCTGTCTTAGCTCCTGTTTCTGAAACATCACAAGAACCTTCTAACTTGGTGAGTAAAGAATATTTTAAATAATTTAATGCTACCCTATTGACTGGAGTTGAAAACCCATGAATACCCAACCAGCTCATGTAGCCAATTTAGGTGAAAGATATGTTTTTCTGTTGTTGGAAAAGATCATATGAAAAATTAAGCCTGAGATGCTTAATGAGATTCAAGAATTCAAAGTTGAGAACAAACATCTCAGGGATGATGTATAGAATCTCATAGGTATGGTTGAAGAAATGCATAGAGTGATTAACTCAAGAGCAGAACCTATTTCTCATCCTATTGAGGATATTGGTAGTCAAATTCCACAGGAAGTAGCCTCCCTGATACAACCTAATCTACCCTCCTTGAATGACAAGGTAGCTGAAAGAAACAAGAAAATATATCAAGGGATGTGTAAAATTGTTATTGGTCTTAACAATTGGACTGATGAGTATAAGGGTTGCCTCGAGAAAGTTCTAAATATTCTAAAGTCCCATACATAAGATGTTACTACTTCTCGTGCCTCTAGAAAAACATCTCAACCCTTTTAGGATAGTGATCTACTTAGAATAGTTGTCAAAGAAGAACATCAGGCTGTGCTCTGTAGTTCTGAAAGAGTCTCTATTTGATGTTTTCAAGAATAGTGACATTTTTCATGATTTGGTGAGAATTTATTCCAAATGTGAAAATGATTCTCAAGAAGAGATTACTAAGAATGTGTAATTCTACTTCAATAGGTTCTTCTCAAATCACGACATGACCAACCATTTCAAGTACTTAGTGGAGAATCTGTGAATCCCTCCTGTCACTCAAGCTTTCAAAACACATGTCCAAAAGCTCAAATATTTCACTCTTTGTTGGTTTAGTTTATATAGAACAAGGATGACTTTGAGAAATCTATGCATTATGGTAGAACAATTATTTATGACTTAATCATGCTTTTGAGGCCTTATCTTCGTTCATAGAGTACTGCAATTGTGGCTCCTAAAACTGAACCCCTGCGATATGATTTTACTACCTTCTCATCCTTTACCCTTGCCTCTACATATTTTTCTGTCTCTCAGGCAGTGAGTTATATTAGACTTATTATCCTTGATCAAAATTTTCCTCGGTCTTCCACTACACCTACCTTGGCCCCTTCTGTCTTTGAAGGCCTCCCTTTACCTTCTCTGTCAACTATTTCACTTCCCTCTTCCACTTCCACCATTGATCATACAACTTCCTCTTCTGATGTTGCTGCCAAGGGAAAAGAGAAGACAATTCAGTGCTGATGAAAAGTGACTACTATGTTATTATAGGGATTATTTTTGTATATTTATTTCTTAATATTAGTAATGAAACATTTTTATCTAATTCATTATGAACTCTTCTTATCTATACTATTCTATACATATTTACTCTTTTTGATAATCCCAAAAGGGGGATAAATATTTACTATAAATGAAAACTATGGAAGAGACACATTACCTAAGAATAAATCTCTCACTCACATGATTTTTGATCATCAAAAAGTGGGAGATTGTTAGACTCCTTATGTGTTAATAATATTTTAATGATCACAAATATTATATATTCTGTAACACTTGTTAATATAATGTAATCTGTCTCAAATCATGTGTATAGATTATTGATTTATTTATGATTTAAAAAAACCTATCCAAGGTCTTAATTTATATGTTTAATTACTGTAAACTATGTTTTTAATTCGTGTTATAATGAATATCCTTGATAAATTATTATGTCAAATATATTCTATGAATATCACTTTTTAGGTATGTATATAGGTATTTTTCTATGTCTGAGAAACTGTGAGTCTTCCACCGCTTTTGGTTTTTTGAAAAAATATCCAGACATCGTGACTAGACACCATGATCAAACACAATAAACAAACACCATGGCCTAGACACCGTGACCAGACACCGTGACTAGACATTGTGACCAGACACCGTGAATCAAATACCGTGACAAGACACCGTGATCTAAGAACCGCATATGTGCTACCAGTTCCGGATCACTATACAGCTATGCCATCATAACTATCTCACAGCTCAAGGAAAACAAGGAGACACTATTTCAAGAAGAAAACATCTCAAGGAGACGTCGTTTTGTGGAGACACTGTTTCATAGGGACACTGTTTCCAGAAAGACGGTGACACCATTTCTTAATTGGTTTGGTCATTTTTCAATTTAATATCTAACAATAATATTTGAATATTTTAAATGTACTGACATAACAAATGTTTCTTTATAAAAATGTCACCTGAAAGTATGAGGTATGAGGTGCAGAATACATGCATCATGTCGGCTCAAACACATGCATTCCATGAATAAAAGGATAGAGTTTCTAGAAACAAAAAGAGATGATTGAAAAACAAGTGTGTTCATGATAATGAATAAGTATGAGCATTCTTGAGAAAAACCGACACATTAAACATCACAAAGAACACACAAATCATTCACTGTGATACCATAGATCAGAGTTAAAAAAATCTTCATAATACAGACCCCAGGAAGAACACGAGTTAGATCTAAACCAGAGCACCAGACCTGCAATACTCTTTTATCCAAAATAGAATTCCATTCCAACATCTTCTTCCTCCTAAAAGTCCAAAGATGCATAGACTAACACTCAGAGCACTTATATCATTATATCATCATTTTTTATCTGTTTTGTATTATTTTTAGCTTTTAGTCAGTGTGTGTGTGTCTGTATAAAAACACACAATATCTCCTGCATTAAACTAAAGGATACAAGATATCATTTCTCATACATCTTTTTACACTTGTGTATTCCCACAAATATTTGTGGAAGAGGTTGATGTGTGGCCTCACATTTCATACCCATGAAGTACTATGTAAGAGGACGTGTGACCTGGATAGTCCTTTGTACTATTGTTTACCCCGATCCAGGATGTGGATCATGATAATTAATATAAACTGCTTGGTGGAAGGTGATTACCAAGTGGAGTGGATTTGATCATGTATTGAGACCGAACTACTTGTTTTATATATTTTGGGTTATTAAATTTAGTTTACTATGTTTTACTATATAATTCATAAATCACTAAATTTTCTATGATAGTTAATCATGGAGATAAGTTATAATTGCTTTGCCATACTAGAAGAACTTCAAAAGTAATGTTAATAACAGATATTAAGATTAATGGTAATTAATAAATCTTTTGAGAAGTTATTTGAACAATCAAACATTCATAACTGTATTACATTAATTAACTAGGATATACTTAAATTTATTGGGGAATATTTCTGAGAATAATTTTCAAACAGAACATTGTATAGATACTCAATTTACCACCCCCGCCCACTTTAGTACTCTACTCTGACCAACACGGTCCAACATCATTTTAATTAGAATCTAACCCTTCCATGGTTTTTTTCAATAATAGAACAATTAACCAGTTTTGATAAGAATGAAATTGAATATAAAATACTTTTAATTCATATGATTCCATTATAAAAGGTTCTTCTTTTTTACAATTCATTAATGAAATCCACATTCCTAAAGAACAACTCATCTATATTTTTTAAAAATAGCTGTATAAATACGAAACCAAGTTTCAATGGAAGTGGGAGATGATATACTATACGAATTTTGAAATTGAGAGAAACCTGTGTCGTCATACATTCATGTGAGGTTTTTCAAATAATTTATTAAGGAACTTTTATGTAACATTATTTCACCCCATGGAACAAAGAGTATTTTAAAGGAAAACCCATTGAGAAAAGGGTATATTACCTATACGACCCCTCAGAAAAAAGGGTAATAGTTTTCTGACTTTCTATATTTCATGAGAATGATCCTGTATCTAAAATAGATTGTGGGAGGGAGATAGAATTTGATGAAGTTAAGGTTCAAGGAACATGAGAGTTTGAATAAAAGCAGATTCCACAATTCCTTATGGAAGAAAAATATGTTTGACAGACACAAGTACTACAATGGAGTTCTATAGAGGTTAGAGAAATAGAATGATGTGTTTTTATAGTCACCGAGTATGGTGACTCATTATTAGTGGATAATAAAAATCCTTTAACTTAAAAGGATCTAGTATGTGGAAAAAAATGGTTCCTAAAGGAAAGAAACTATGAATTCTATAATGTATTCCATGAACCATAAATAACTATATATTTCTGTAGATCCTAAAGTGGATGTAAACCCTAGTGGTTTTACATGGGAATTCAAAAACAAACTGTAACTTGTTGGGATTGTTAGTACCTATAAGGTGAAACTGGTTTCAAAAGAGGTTAAATAGTATCCAGGCATTGACTTAAATAAATGCCTTGAACCAGTATAAACAGTGAAATCCATTAAATTATAATTTTCATTATGGAAATCCATAACTATAATATTTTCAAATGGATATGAAAATATTCTTACATGAGAGAACATTCATGAATTTGTTTATATGACACAAACTGATGGGGTTGTGACTCCAAAAGGATTCCCAAAATGTCTTCAAATTCAAATGATCGATGTATTGATTAAATAAGTAATCTAGGTCATGGAACATTAATTTTGATGAGGCCATAATGGAATTAATTTTTATAAACAATTAATATGATCCTTGTGTCTGTAGGTGGTTTGGTGGGTGTGTAGGCATTTTCATAAAAAAAAATTTACTTATTGGTAATGAGATACATGTCTTATTCTCTATTAAATCAATGATGAATAAATACTATTCTTTGAATGACATAGGTGAAGTGAGAGACATTCATGGGATGAAGATCTATCAGGATAGAACCATGATACAACTCAACCAAAGTATGGTACATATATTGATAAGATACTTAAGATATTAAATATGGAACAATCCATGAGGGGATTGTTTCCAATTTTAAAATAAATTCATATTTCCAAAAAAAATGTGTCCTTTGAAAAATGAGTAATGAAAAAAAATGGAACGTATTCCATGTGAATTGATGATTGGATCAGTCATGTATTCCTTGTTATGTACATGGCCAGATTCCGCCTACATATTAAATGTGGTGGGAAGATATTATATTAAACCAAGTTACCGCTATTTTATGGAATTAATGAACATCATTAAGTATCAAAGGGGTACTAAGGATATTCTACTGATCTAAGGAAGAGATTATGAACAACTCATTAAAGGATATACAAATTCATTTTTTCAAACATATCAATATGACATGAAATCACAAATGGGACACTTATTCACTTTGAATGGACATTTTTTGATCTGGAAGATATCAAAGAAATTATTCGTTGTAGATTCTATAGTAATGTAATACTATATTGTGTCTTCTAAGGATGATAAATAAGTAGGTTGAATATGAATCTTATTCCAAGAGCATGAATAATCACTTAGCAGTAATGATCACACCCCACTTTATTATGATATTACTGTTGTATTGGATCTTGGAAAAGAGCCAAGGTCAGATCAATGATTGAATCATATACTAAGGAAGTCTCATCTCTTGATTAATGTTTCTATTAGTTGTGATGTTTTGGTGAGAATTATTACCATGGAATACAACACGACAAACCCCTTGAATAAATCCATGACTTGACAGAAACATGATTACCTTGTGGGGTCTATAGATTAAAAGTCAAAGGAAATTGGCTCTACTACAAGTGGGAGTCTGTTGGAGTTAGTGTCCTAGGTCCTAGTGTTTTTACATTTATTACATACATTATTGATGATTTGAATTTTAAACAAAATACATTATTACATATTTTTTATTCTACTACATGAATTTAAATTACTAATGTCTTAGGATATTTGCTAAATATATATGGTCATAGAAGTTCCCAAATATGATGAGAACCTGAAAATACCATGTTGGTATTCTTAAGAATTCTTATATGATTAGATAATTTTCAATGAGGGGACATATATAATTTGAGTTTTAGGAGTGAGTACTCATGATTGGATGAGTCTTGTTCTCATGAAGTTCAAACATGGTAATCTCCAAGAGGGAGGTTATGTGAACAGACCCCATATTATGAATTCCTCATGTTTTGGTGTCATAGAATATTCACATATGTTAAAATATGAAATGGTCTGGAAACATTATGATTATTATGAATACATGTCCTAAATTTTGAACTTATAATTATTATCCTAAACCATGATGTCATATGATCACGGGATGTAGGGTGCATTGGGTGCATCATGGATAAAATGTTAGTAATGGATAATATGAGGAAGGATTTTTCCCTTCCATATTCATGAAAGTTTGTATCTTTTCCCTTTTATTGGAATAGATCCATCACATTAAATTCTATGGGTATGGTGCCTCGACGTGTTAATTTCATATAGTCATCCAATGGTGTATCAAGAACATATGTTTATGACACCGATGTGCATCATGCTTGATGCGATAATTTGATAAAGAGATTATATTACAAAGTGAGTGTTCATGTGTGGTTTTCATCATTACAATATTAAATTATTTATATTGGGTTACATGACCCATTTCTAGGTAGTAATATTATAATTTAGGTGAACACACCTAATACTAAAGAGAGAGAATCCTAAAAGTTTCAAACACTAATTGTTTATGTTCATCACTATTCAATTCTAATTGAATTTAATTATTGGAATAAATATTATTCTCATGATTGAGGAATAATTGTATTCACATTTTATTAATCACTGATATTCAAATGGTAATAAAAAATTATGTATTCATTCATAAATAAATAATTTCATTATGTTAATAAATGATAAATATTTATTTTCTAGATTGAGAATAAATATTTTAATTTATTTATTGATGAAAAAATTATTTAATAAAATATTTACATAAGTATTTAATAAATTTTAAGGAATTGGTCTAGACCAAGATCGTATTCGATGATCAATATTTATTTCCAAGAGGGTAAATAATATTTATCATAGTGAAAGTTAGGGTATACTATAAAATAATAGTAATATTATTATTATTATATGACATGGGGTTTAATAATGACTATCATTTTAGTTAAGGGTCTATGAATAATTAAATAATATTTTAACATAAACCCTAGCTCTATAAATTGATGGTTATGTCTATTATGTAGGGTTAATTAAAAATTGAGAATAGAGAATCCTTGCGCACAACAGGATTGTCTCTCTCTCTCTCTCGATCGAATTCCTCCTCTCTTCCTCTCAGGAATTAGAATAACTCCTTCACGAATGATGGAACTTGGTGGGATAAATATGAACAACTCAAGAAAATTGATTCAGCATGCTAGCACCTATAAACAAATTGTAATTTCTTTGAGAATAAATTAGCACACATGTATTTCCACAAGATGGATTATACACTTGAATCCTTATAACGCAACAAAGGAAATATAAGATGGGGTTTTCTATGATGAAGAACATTTTTGAAGAAAGGATCATAAGAATTGGAAAATATTTCTTCAGATATAAATTATTTAGTTAAAAATTTAATGTGTAAGATATTCTACTGGGGATTTGAGAAACTATAAATTAAATGAAATTTTAATTAAATTACAACAAAAAGTCACTTTATTTATGTCGGGAACTTTCAGTTATCTCTTATGGGTCATAGAATTTATGGCCAAATGAATGAAAATATTTAATAGATGATCTTGATCATGTTTTTTTGGTGTTCTCTAAGATGTTGTGGAGAAATTATCTCATTGGGAATTATTTTATGGTCTCTACATATCACAAGAGTCTAACGTATGTATTACCTCAGTACGACATGAATTTATGGATGAAATGTTCGATATAGTTATTAAAATATTTTTATTTTAGGGTTTGATCTACCCCTTTTAAAATTAATATTATGGTCGATTTTATGATTAATATGTCATGTGGTTGTGATGTTCATGTGTTTGGAGACTCATGGAGAGTGATTTCCAAGGTGCAAGGGTTCTACCTTGACATGGGAGAAATTAATGGAATGAGATGTATTTATCAAATGAAAGTTTAAGGATTTTTAGTGAATAATGTGGAGTATTCCATCCATGGTTATTACAAGGTATTTTTTTGTCTTGATTGAGATTTCTATGGCGATTCCCCTAAGGTATGGTTATCATCGGGTGTCATTCCAGGGGAAGCTTTATGTTCCTTCAACGATTCATGAGGTGGTTCTCCATGAGTTCCAATGTTCTCCCATAGTGGTACATATTAGATTAATGAAGATTTATCATGTTGTGAGATTCCAGTTATGGTGATCTGGTATAAATTTCTCAACTATAGAGTTTGTCTCTCAATTTATGGTTTTTCAATAGGTGAAGGCTGGGAATCATGTTCCCAATCATTTTCTTTAGCTTCTTGTTGTTCTCCAATGAAAATGGTTGGAAATCATGATAGAATTCTTCCCAGGTTTACCAAGATTTTAGGGTGGTTATGAAGATATATTGGTGATTATAGATCACGTGATGAAGTCATCTCACTTATTAGATATTAAGGAGTCAAGAACCATTGAGGTTCATTTGAGGAAATATCTGGATGATGTAGTGAGGTTTATTGGGGTTCTAAAGATGATTATCTCTATTCATGATTCTAATATTACCTTCAGGGCTTGGAGGGGTATCTTGGATAATTTCCCCTCCATGTTATACCTTATCACATCATTTCATTCACACATGGATAATTATAAAGAGACAAATATCAAACATTAGAGGATATATTTCATGTCTACATTTTGGATGTTGGCAGTTCGTGGGTGAGGAACATTCCCTTGGGGATGTTTTATTAAAATAATAGTTATCATTCTACCATTGACATGACATTATTATAAAATTTTTATGGCCAACCTTGCTGATCTCCATTTTATTGGCATGTGGTATGAGAGTAAGTTATTATCATATCATAATTTAGTTAGAGAGTGATTAAGAATGTGTAGGTGGTCCTCAAGATAATTATGGTAACATAGGATCGTTACAATCCTATGTTTATCATTGGATAAGGCCTCAAATGTTTGACATTAAATATCATATGTTCCTCAAGGTACCTCCTCATTAGGGGAAACTAAAGTATGTTCACTAGTGTAAGCTTTCTCAATGATTCATTTCACCATTCAATGTATTGGCATACATTGCAGATATTCCATATGAATTATCCCTACTATCATATATGATCTGGATTCATGAATTCTCTATATATTATAACTTCAAAAATATCTTCAAAATGATCATTGTTTCATTGGTTGGGGTGATCTAGATGTTGAAGATGGAAATACCTTCAACTAATATCCTATTGATATTCATGAAAATTAGTATGAGGTGTTTCACAAGTGTGTTATTCATTTAGTTTGTGTTCTATTGTTACATGGTGGCTTAGAAAAGAGAACAAGGGGGTGGGAGTCATAGTTTCATGATAAATATCCCATATAGATTGATGGTTCGTCTTCACCGTTGAGAGACTTATTGTTTTCATTTTACTAAGATAATTTTCATGATCTAATTTTGCTTTATCCAATCGTTCCCTTTCCTTGATTGGATTCTTGTTTCTGGTATTTCCCTTTTTTAGAGGTATCTCCACTGGGAGTGCGTTTTGAGGTCATTTGATAATATCATGTAACTATGGATCTTTTTTCTTTGATGTGTGACTATAGTCTAGTTCTACAGATATACATGAGTGGTATCTCATGGAGTGATCATTTATACCTCCCCCTGTTCATTCTAGGATTATTTTAAATTATCAAGGATGAGAATTCTATTAGAGGTACTTAATGTATGTTCTCAGATTTTTAAAACCCTTCCATTGTATTTTTATAGAGTTTAAAGGTGTCAAGAGTGTTCTCTAAGTCTTTTTCGTTTTTAAAAATACATGTTTCTTCATAGGGACAATTATTCTGGTCATGCAGTCAATTTGTTTTTCATGCGGTAACATGACTGACCATGCGGTTGTATGTTTGGTCATTAGGTTGTTCCTTCCTTCCTATAGTCGCTTGTTTGTTCATACGGTTTATCCATGGTTGTGTGATCAATCTTGTTATTCATTTTTTCAACCCTCCCATTCCATAGTTCAATCATTCCCTTGGTTGTGCAGTTGTTCCATGTGGTGAAGTAGATCCACTTGGTTGCTCATTTTGTTCACATGTTTGATTTCCCATTTTAGTGGATGATCCATACGATCACTCAGTATGGTTGATTCTCATGTTTGGTTGTGTCTTTAAGAAGAAAAAAATCAATTTTTTCTAGAAAATTCCATAATGATATTGAATTATCTTTTTAATTAAATAAAGAAATCAATTGGAAGTCAAGGATAAAATAATTTAATATAAAATATATATCAATTAATATGTTTTATATATTTAAATTATTCAATAACGGGATCTTTAAATGATCCATTAAATGAGGAATTAAATGGAACCAAATTAATGAGGAATTAAATCAGAAACTCTAACTTGGATTTGGAGATACCATAGTGAGTCATTTCTTTTATTATAAGAAGAGATCACTTTCCCCCATTCCATAGGTTACCTTTTTATCTAGTTTGTATAAAATAAAACCTCCCCCCTTGGAGTCTACCAACCCATTTGTAATAGTTTGAGTTATTCATGTGCCTTTCCAATAGTTCATGCATCCTTCTTTCATCCATTGTTCTTGGTGTAGTTAAATCATGAAAGAATCTCATGATCTATGATATACGATTCATATCTTTTGTTTTGTGAAATTTTTTATTTAATCATGATTTAGTCTCTTATGTGAAAAGGATGTATTTAAGTTTGATAGTGATATTAATCTTTAAATATCATAAAGAATGATAATTTTATAAATTGGGGAAATCATAAATAATGAAGGAAAATATAAAATTTATGAAAAAAATATACTTAAATGTTTTTATATTATCTAGAATTGAAATAGAAGTAATATCATGTATTGTAGGTAAAATAATATGATCATAAAAATATAGAAATTTTTTGCAGTTTAAGATTCCTTGAAACTCGTAAATTTATGATATTCAAATGAGTGTTTTCTTCCATTTTTTAATGTGATAATTATTCATGGAATTATCTAATGAAGTGAAATAATAATATCACATGATTTAGTATTATTTATTTTCTTTTATTTTGTGGATATAATTAATGTATAATTATATAAAAAAGTGAATTGATATAATAGAATTATAACACTTCATAGATAATTGATAACTCATGATAAGGTAATTAAATAAATTATTGGGGGTTTGTGAATTTATGTGATTTAATAGTTTTTTTGAGATGGTATATTGTTTACTAGATAGTGTGCCGTTTTTTGGATGTATTTTTTTGGTTGTGGGGAATTATTTATATGATGAGGAATTAATTAAAAATGTAAAAAAGTAATTTTAAGTGATTAATATAATATGATTTTAATTTAATTACATATATTTCTTGAATTTTTTTGAATGTGGGATTAATGATTGAAGTATATTTATGTTGACTTCACTGTATTATTAGATAATTCCTGTAGATTTTTTAATGTGTAAAACCTATTCATAATAAATTTTTTAATTCGAGATGAAAATTAAAATGGTTTTTTTCTAGATAAAATTATTTGGGCCTAAACGAACTCGTTCTTCTTTGTGGAAAATACATTTAATATAGGTGTTATATCTAGGATAATTAAATTATTATTGTGACTTTATGTGACTAATCATGATACTAGATATAGTTGTGAATAATTGGTGAGCAATGACCTTGGAGCCCAGGACTACAATGATGGTTAATGTCGATAATGGTGAGATGGATTATATTATGTGAAATTTTGTGGGAATGAAACCAGGATGGTAAGAATGACTTCATAGAGGGGCTTCCTCATCGACATATATTCTTTTTTTATGCTTGTTTGATATCTGTATGTAATAATACCTTTATTATGGTTATTAACAACTCAATAAATTTTCAAATCATTGCATTGAAACTATAACCTAGATGTTTCATCTTTGGATGAGTCTAAGAGTCAAGAAGTTATTCCACAAATCCATATTTATATATGATATATTTATTTGTTTTATATATGATTTCATGAAAATTTTATTTTCATGCATTGGGTATATTATTCCTTTTTTGATGGGTATCCAATAAATTCTCTACCTAGACTATCATTTACACAAACCATTACATAAGATGAAATAGTAAGAAATCATATTAGATAAATTTTTATATTGATGAATAAGTCATCATATTAATTAATGTGTTACAAATAATTAATAAATTAGATATAAATTAAGTAGAATCTTTAATTTCCTATATATTCTGATGAGATATTATGGGAGCATGTGTGGGTGCTTCCTTATGCCCAGTTGATACTCCATAACTTGATTCTTTCTTTTATTTTCCACATTTTCATAGTGAGAAACTAAAATATCATGTAGGTTGGTGGATCCTGCTCAAAATATGAGTGATTCAAGCACATCACATGGATCAAATATAGTGGTGCAAAGGTTATACCCTCAAGAAGCAAGGTTTCTCAGAGCTATTTAAATATTAATGGGGGTCCTACCATGATGCGGTAGTTCCAGAAGGCTGCATAAAGGTATATCATGACTTACCATTATGTGAAGCATTCACATAAGGGTCTTACCATTATTTAGAATGTGCTTTTTAATGGTAATCTTATTATTACCATTATGAAAAATATTTTTTTAATCCATGTAATGTTAAGTAGTGAATTACCATTATGAATGGGATTTTAGATGTCTTCTGTATTGGTAGAAGGATTTTCCCTTATGTTCGAATACACATATAAACATGGGTAATCATAATTATTTTGAAATTGATAAAAAATATTTTTAACAATTTAAATGATTAGGATTGTTTATATAATTTTTATAAATCATTATAAAAGGAATTTTTGAAATATCTATTTTTTAAATGTTTTATAAATTAACTAATTAATTTTAAATGGTTTATAATTAAATTTTTTTTCTAATGAAACATTTATTTATCCCATGTATTGAATGTTAATATTTGTAATATCTTGTAAACATTTTATGGAAATTCAAATGAAATAGAAATAAAAGTGTTTATTTATAAAGTAGAAGAAATAATTTATTAACGGTTATAAATTATGAAATAATGAAAAAATATAAAATATTTAGATATAAATTATGATTTTTTTTAATTTTTTATTTTTTATTGTTGAATATAAATGTGGCCATTATTTGTATTTTACTTATAAAACATAAAAATTATTTTAATGATTAATATGATATAGGTTTAAATGATGATTAAATATGTGATATTAGATTGTGTAAAATTGTTACATACTAGAAATTGGATTATAAATTATTTATAATTCATAAAATATAATTTATTTGAAATAGATTAAATATAATGATAATTATGAATGTATTCATATTTTAATCAATATAATGAGTTTATATTAATTTTTGTAGAATTCTCATAATATGAAGATAAAATATAAAAAATTTACAATTATATTTTATTTATGAAATGTTCATAAATTGAAATCCCATGTTTAAATTTTGGAATTTTTCATTTATTTAATGGTTATTCACTTTTATATTCATGTTTATTAAATTCATTATGAAATGTGAATTTTGTGTATTCTTTAGTTTGAAATGTTAAATCACTTCTAGGATTGAGTCTTGCATTACATGTTTGGAATGAATGTATAATGAATTTTGTTTTTCATCTTCCTTGACATCGGTTTATAATTGAAGTTATTAATATTAATTTAGTTGTTGAATATAGTTTTTATATATTATGTGTGAGATTAATTATTAACTGTATGCTATCATGAGTAATGTATCCTGGGTAATGGGGCTTAGGGTGAGACTACCTACTAACCCGGAGGCCTATGTCTTGTCTAGAAAACTGAATGGGATAGTCTATCTATCAATATGGGATTAATCATGTAGGGATTTTCAATTTCAAATAATTGTATTCCTTTACTTTAAGAGTTCATGTACCTTATGAATATGATACTTCTGAATATGTATGAAAATGTTTGAATTCTATTTTAGTTTATTTACATAAACATATGATTTTTATAAAGGGTTTCACAGTAATATAGTTTGAACATATGGATTTTGAGGAGGTAATAAGATTATAAAAATAAATAAATATATGCATGGATATATAAAATTGGAAAACATGAGTTAATATGGTGAGATTAAAATTCCCAATAAAATACACATTGTGGCATTCCTTCCAAAGTGACCCTTGTCAACACCTCGACCGTGCAACCAGGAAGTTTCACCCCAATATGGGGTGCCATAATAATATATTATGTAATGTAAGAAAGTAATGAGTGATACTAGATCATGCTCGGATAGTTTCACACTAAAGAGGGTGCCCTTTATTATCTTGTTATCAGATAAATTTTATTATTTTCTTTGGGTTACCCTAGATAGGAAACCCCAAGGGTTGGCATACCAGAGGAATAGAGTTGGGTTTATTCATATGATGTATTATAAAAAAAGTTTTCTGATAAACTATCCAAGAGTTTTATATGATATTATTGGGAAAATTCCCTACCTAGATAAATAATTAGTTATTTTTTCACAGAAGTGGGGCCATTTTACTAGTGAATATATATATCTTGGGCCACTAATGAGAAAGAATTATTTTAAAGGGGGAAACATTTTAGTGGGATCCCATTTAATAAAAGACATTTCTAATTAGTTAATAATTTACGATACTTATCTGATAAAATATTTTTTTATAGATAACATCATCTTCATCATCAGGTTAATTTTTTTGATCAATCCTTGTTACAAAGAAGAATAATGGAAGATACTCTTTAGAATGCTAACTGAAGAAAGGTTCAGAATAATGATTTTCTATTTAAGAAAATTTATTAATGAAAATTATTTTTGTAAACCAAGTAATGAAGTGGTTAAATATTTTAATCTAGATTCTTCTGGAATCATAGAGTGATTCTATTCATGTTTTCAATGGAATAAGATGAAAACTATATTGTTATGGTTGTTGGATTTATCATATTTTCATATATGTAAATGATTATACATCAATATTAAATTCAAAAAATGTTTACATGAAATTATCAATGTGTTGAGAATGAATTAAATGAGCATATAATGATGGGATTCTTGTACTATATAGGAAATACAAGTAGGTAGAAGTTCAAACTAGAATAATAAAATTTAGTTGAAAAGTTAAACAATTCTTCTTTTGGAAGCCAATCAAGGTCGTTGTAACATATAGTTTCTAGGAAACAGAAACAATAACTTAATGTGAGAGGATTATCTAGAATACCTAAAGATACTTGAAAGGTCCTAGATCCTTTTAGTATAACAATTAAATTTTTTAGGCTAGCGGAGCTCGGGGGATACTTTTAAGTGGTATGGAAGAGTTTGGATAGAAAATTCTATAAGTAGGGTGAATACTTGATGTGTAAAGATTAAATTTAATGTTACTGTAGTTTATGTCTTATTAATTCTTGTTCTTGATATGTTTCATGATGTGAAAATATTATGGGGTAATTATAAAATGGATATGTGTTTTTATGGTGAAAACTGATCCCTGATAATTACACGACATGTAAATAGATTACATTCCCTATAAATCCACAATGTTGTACATCTTTAAATGTTTTATTCAAATGGGTTTTTTAAAAAACCTATAGATTCTCCAGAATCTAGGTAACCTGCAACTCCCATCTATTAATTTTTGGGATTACTTTAATGAGAGTCAATCCTTATCCATCTACCTTTGATATGGGTTGATCTATGGATTTCCATGGTGTGTTCTTTCTTTTTTATCTAGAATTTTCTCCCATGTTGATCTTGTTTCCTCCCATTTGTCCTTTTCCATGTGATGTAAGACCATATCCCTTATTTCTAATGAGTTTTATCTTGTTTTTTGTTTTTTTTTGTGCCATGGAATCCTCTGATGGTTTCAGTTATTATAGGAGGGGAGATCAGAGATCCACATCATGGTTTGTTCTTAAGAGAAAAATGTGAACAACTTTTGTGGTAGGGGATTCACTGCTAATATATCCATTTTACATAATATTGTAAATTAATAATGCTTTAGACATTCATATTGTATTTAATTAGTCCTAATAATTAATACAAAGATTAATGTAATTGGATGGTGATCACATATTGGAGATGATGTTGCTTTATACCATGATAGCAGTTCACCTCATGTTTTTCTAGATAGTGTGATATATATTCGATTCTTGTTAGTATATTGTTTTTATTGAAATTGGTAAATAACGTAGAGTCAAAAATTGTTGATAATTAATAGTATTAATAAATTAAATAAGTGGCATGTTTTTAATCTATTTTCTAATGTAATTTTATAATAGTAAATGAAAAGGTATTTAATAGGGAATGGTACTAATTTGGGTTCGATGACTCCAAGATAAATTATAAGATCATGTTTTCAATTTTATAGTGTTTAATTGATATATGCCTTATATTTCCTGTAATGGGAACCTATAATAATTATTTATTAAAATAATGATGGAATCATAACTAGTGGTTTGATAAAGAAAATTATTACGGTTTGAAATTCTTGTTTTATTGAGAAGGTTGGGTGCTTTTTTTGGAGTCATGAGAGCTTGATTGCATGAAAAGGATGAATGCCCTTTTTGAGGGCCTAGTTTCAATGTTTATTTCCTGTATTTTTCTAGTTGATATTTAATGTGCTCTGGATACAAGCCTTTTGTTAAGTGCCTGGTATGGATGATCTAGGAGGGATGATGTGAGATATGGGGTAGGGAGGACCAAATGCGATGAGATCCTAGTTTTTTTGATCCTAGGATTGTTTTTTGGGGTATGTGGGTAGGGAGGTTTGGAAGAGGTTGAAGTAGTTGTCGCATGTAATGGAGAGATGCATCTCTATATGGATGTGGGATTCAGGGATGGAAGCAGTGGTGATGAAATTGGTTAAATCTGGGATAACCAATTATTGAGATAATGTGATATTGTATGTTTGTAGGAATCACATTAATGCATTATTTCATAGTGTCTTATTTTATCTATATTCCTTAACCCATAGTTTTAGGTAGCTGGAGGTTCCTAGTAGATTTTTTCCTCTAGGTTGTAGCATAGAATTATTTTCATAGAGTACCTAGATATGGAATTATTCTAATAATGAATTGAATAAATTTTTCACCCATCTGGTTAGTTGAAGATGGAATGAAATTTCATGAAAGATGTTAATCATAAAAAACCATGGGCTGGTTGGGATTTGGCATGGTGGCCATGGGATTTACATTGATGATTAATGTAATGAAATTTCATATAATTTAAAATAACGTTAACGGTTAATTTAATGATAATGAATTAATTAACGTAATGTGAATTACTAAATGTTGAGAACAAATTAATATAGCACTTTTGCGTTCTTGTGTTATTATAGGATATATGGTTGTATTAGTTTCTGTCGGGAGTCTGAGAAACATTAGTTTTTTTTGAGTCCAAGACTATGTTATGCCCATAGTGTAGTTGTGAGCTATATTATATCATGCATACTATGTGATTTTATACGATACCCCACCCAAATTAGTTAAGGTAACTAAAACCTAGTGGACGCTATGAGGGTCGTTTCCCTAACATCTCAGTGGGAGGATGGCGGGATAACTACCCCCTATAGCCCAATTCTATTTTGTTAGTAGTTAGTTGTGATGGTATTCATGAAAGTTATTTTTCCCATATATGTGGGTAGAGGATTGGGATGGCTTGTGTTTATTTGAAACACATGTATTACTTGATATAGTATCCAAAGGATTATTATAGGTATGACATGTATAGGTTGTGATGTATTGAGGTACTTACATGGTTTATGGGTTTTAATGGAATGAGGTATAATACCCAATGTTTGATACACCTCATACTGGAGATGGTGGATTCTAGAATCTATATGGTTAACATTTGGTTGTGATATAGGATTGTGTGCTTACATGATTCATGAGGGGCATGAGATGGTGCCTTGCCCATGGTTTTTTTGCCAGATTAACTTGAAAAAGAAATTATTAGGATGTGTGAGAGTAGGGAAAACTACAAAACCAGTGGCAAAGTGTGAGTGTGGTACTATTTTTGTTTTATTGTTATGTTATATTTTATCTTTTTTGTGTTACCTGATGAGAGTTATCCATGGTGAGGCGAATAACATAGTATACATGTTTAGGTGATGAGTTAGTTTCACTATTCTTCCCTGAGATTTAGTGTTCTTTCATTATATTTTGCATCAGAGGATCTAGAGAGAATACTACAGAGTATACTATAATGCTCACCCCAAATATATATGAACTATTTTTCAGTTCATATGGAGTTGGGAGGTGATTGGGATAGATATTTCTATCTCGAGGTTTAACAAGAGCTATTTGGTATTTATGGTAGATGTCATCATTAAAATTTTGGTACTTGTAGTATTCATTTAAATTGTTTAGTACTGTATGAGATTTCATGTTATACTTTGGATTTATTATATATATTTATATTTGTATGAGTAGGGGTTGGGTTTTTATCCATTTTATATCTATCTTATGCACGTTTGTTTTGGATGGTAATGTCTCCCTCATGCATCTTTACTATACCCTAGGTGCTAGTTTCCATCTCGGGGCCTACTGAAGGAAGGAATTAGGTGGTCACCATCTCTCTCCCCTCAATGTGGTATCTTTGTGGGGAGGTGGTCATGACCAAATTTATGGAACTCCATGGAATTTTCATGTTGGGTTTGGATGAAATATATTTTTAATGGTATATGATATCGAAGGTATATTTTACAAGTGTTGTAAATATACATGATCTCAAAATCAAGGGATTAATTGATTGATATCATAGTTTATATTCATGAATAAAATAGTTTCTACATATTAATGTAAATGATGGTGTAAAATATAAAATGAATCTATGCAAATGATGTGAATTATCATATTATTTATCTTATGTGATATGAGAAGATGTTTTAGAACATTTTAAGCCAAAAACTATCAACTAGATAACTCACTAACTTCCAATGTCTTTTTTTTCTCAATTACAAAACAACATTGGGAAATTATTTTCAAGAATACTTAAAATACAATTAACCCCATTCTCCCTTTGAAATATCACAATATTCCCTTTAAAAATCATAATGGATTTTAAATAAAAAACATTCCTATTCACTAAATCAAAACCCTAAGCTATCTATAATTTTTTTTTATAAATAATGATTTGAAACCAATTCATGCAATTCCATATAAAATATTACAATTAAATTCATCAATTTTACTATCAAAAAAATTCATCAATTTCATAAAAACACATAAATCACTAGAATTTGGTTTTTTTCACAATTTTCCACTAAATTAATTTCAAAATTTATAATAAACAATTTAAACATTTACAATTCCTATAATCACACACCAAATCACTAGAATTAGTGGGTTTCCAATTTTGATTGAAAAACCTATTTCAGAACCCCAATCCAAAGGAATGATTTTTCACTAACACACTAATTGAAATACATTTTAAAAATAAAAAAACTAATCAATTTAACATAAAAAATTGAAATTAAATAATAAAATTTGTGTTAATATAAATTGGGCAACAATATGGAACAAATGACCTTTTTTCAAAGAAACCCATTGCTCACAATGTACCCACCAACAGAAAAATGATCATAAGATCTCAGAACTCAACCTAAAAATAAAATTTGAAAACACATATTTATACCCATCAATTCCAAGATGATATATCAAAACCTATGGAAGAAATGAGAAAGATATAGAGAGATGGACAGAACACTTACCTGGTAAGTTACTCTATAACCGCAACAACAACTGAACATTGAACAAAACCAACATGAATGATTTGAGGGCTCTAATGGTTCCTAGGAAACACAATAGGGTCAAGAGGAATATTGTCTAGAGGGTAGGAATAATATTTTCAGCTATGATTCCAATTTAAAAACAAATCTTAGTCTTTTATATGACGTGTAACCCAGTTACATGGAATGTATTTGAAAATTTTCATATCCTCTGAAAAACACATCACCTTTTGTTTAAAATGAATTATTTTTATTTTAGGATATACATTATGTCAAACCATATTAAACGGTGTGTAAATATCAATCATTCTACAGAAGAGTCTATTTAAATATGAGAATTCAACAAATATGCAACTCCACCATTATAGGTACCCTCCCAATTACTTCTTGGCCCTATTAAGAAAATGAAA
Source organism: Viscum album (assembly GCA_963277665.1). Classification (NCBI taxonomy): domain Eukaryota; kingdom Viridiplantae; phylum Streptophyta; class Magnoliopsida; order Santalales; family Viscaceae; genus Viscum; species Viscum album. The sequence continues at coordinate 372,784,149 of OY728133.1, read as the reverse complement.
AAGTAAAACTATGTGAAGGTTAACGAAATACCTAACAGGTTAATAATGGGATGTTACAAAGAAAAACTAGTGGGGGAAGTGGAACCAGGTTACCTATATATATATATACGATTTTCATATATATTTCACTACTTATTTTCGTTAATTGGTCAGTGATGCATAGTGAGGATATAGAAAGGAACTATATAGTTCTTTCTTGTAATAATTATTTTTTGATCTACTTTATCTAAATTTGGTCTCTACATTATTAAATCTTCCCTTTACTCATGAATTCAACCCTATTGTTTTCATGGTTTTTTATTCTCCTCATCCCTATCATCCATAATTTGAAGGATTCATTCAGATATTTTTTTCTTTTAGTATATCAGTAAATTTAATTCATCTATCATTACGGATTTGGTTTCATCGTATTTTAACATTAATTCATGGATTACTAAGCTTATTTTTTTTCATTTTTTCTATCCTCACCATTGAAATGAAAATTTCATTCACTGGATATCTATTCTGGGAGTCTAACATTTTGGTTTTATTTTTTTCATCAAAATGAAAATTTTACCCCAAATATCATCTATTCTTGTAATAAGAATTCTTCCTACTATTTGAATACCCTATTCCCTTGCACCATGTATGATTTGGTTGGTCATCCCTCAACATCCATTTTTTTACTATTTATATAATGCTTCTAGTTGGGCATCCAAATATTTATAACCTTGTAGTCTTCGGATTTAGTGTTGTTTCAGGCCACTCCAAATCTATCGAGATTTGATTTAATTTATTTATATATTTCCATATTATTTATGGTTCTGTTTATTTATAACTGAAATGCATTGGGATTAAAATTGTTCTTCTTCAGCTTTGGTTAGTTTAATGCATTGTTTTTTCATCAGTAACGATGTTTGAATTTTGATGTTAGGGTTTATTGTGCATGATGTTATCATGGAGGATAGTTTTATGGTTTCAAACACTTGTTCTAAATCATGAAACCAAAAAATCCTTTTTATCTGTAGGTTTATATTTTAACAAGTATTTTGAATGGGAACCCCTATTTTGAAAGCTTCATCGAGCATGGAGAAGATGGGCTAAAAAAGATGCGTTCCCTTTTTTTCGGGTCTATCTATACTAATCTTCCTATGATCTTCCCATTAACATAAGGCGAGGAAGAAGGTTGGATCTTACCTTTGGATCCCCATAATTTTGTTGAAACAACATATCCTAATTCTATTAATCGAGATTGTGTGTTTTTGCTCAATTTTTATTGTCAATTTTGATGTGATACAGATCAGTGATCATTTACGAGTATGCCAATATCTTGGTTATCAAAGTAATGAAATCATCTGTAAATTTATCTTCTTTTCATAGTTTTTTAATCTCATTTTTCAAGATAAACTGATGATTGAATGCATTATTACTATAAAATTTATTATTAGTACATGAGATCCTTGATTTAATGTATTATGGAATCAATTTTTATATTTTTTTCTATGATATCCAACCTATATTTCTGGTACCCAATGTTCACTTTATCATTGTCTAAATTATTTATTTTCTTTTTGAAGACATGTTCATAACTTGTTTTTATAATTTTATAGAATTATCCAAAATTAAATCATTCCCTATTTTTATAATTAATACATAAATATTTCTCTATGTTGTGGTTTCCGTCAAAAATATGGATAGAAAAAAAAGGAAACAACCATTGGATTTAAAGGGTGATCGAGATGCTGACTCCCTTGGAGATTCCCTTTTCATTATATGGAATAATAATATCCGCATAAATAGTGGGAGGAGAAAAATATTCCATGAGGATATTATATAAAAGAAAACTCCCCTAGAAGGACACTTTTGCTGGATCCATGTTTAACATCCCAAGTTTGAGTCCCTTGGTGATTCCAAGTATAATTCCCTAGAATGAATCATGTCTCTCTACCTACTACATACCCTTATTTAATAATATAACCACTACTGTAAAACCTACCAATAAATAATCAATGAAATGAAAAAACTAACCCTATGCCATATAATTCCACCTTCTTCTATAATATGAATCATATCCACTCATAGAATTCATACCCTCCTATTGCTCTCATACACCCAGCCCCAACCACTTCCAGCCATCCCACAAGTCACAACAATAATAGTTTCCCCTATGCTGAAAACCCACATTTTCATCAAGGTGAAAAGCTCGAGAAATCTTTGACAGTAGATTTACTTAAAAAATGTCTCCTGGAAGATTGGACAATCGTATTTTCTATTTAAATTGGAATAACGTATCTCTAACCAACATCCTCTAAAGTCACCTTTCTTACAATATCGTATTATACCCCATATTTTGAAAATTTTACCATCTCACCATTAAAATACCCAACAACAATTTCTACATCCTTAGGGTGAACTAGTTTCTCTAATAAATTTTTAGTAGTTGAAAAAAATATAAACACAAAAATACCAACATCAAGAATAAAGTATAGGAATCTATATAAAACCTATTCAGAAATGTGTTCCTAATCAATTGCTCTTCCTCATACAGAAGAATTGGTCCACCAAAGACTCTATGAAGTACTTGTGTTGTTTGAACATCTTCAAAATAACTTTAAACATGAGCCTTATTTCTAGAAGAATAATATGAAAAAACAACTTATTATACTATGCCTAAATATGTCTAAAAATGGTTTACTACTCCTAGATATTTCATTTATTTTTGGACCTCATTTTCTATTAAGGAGGAATCTATACTCCAAATGATCAAATTGTGAAGTTCTCATCCTGAAACATCCCTTCATAAATAGTTTCCCTCTTATTGTAACATTGTAATCAGTTAAGTGTTTCTTGTTCAAAACTTTTTATATATAGACATGCATAAAAATGGCCAACCAATTTATCATCACTATCCTCTCGTCCTATCTCCCCTTCCATCCCAACCCATAGGGAACTTCATGTTTTTGATGTAAGGTGGGAAGTAGTAAAACTATGAATGAATGATTAAAATGGAACATTTTAATGAATTTTTTTTGTATTCAATTTCATAAATCTCGGGAAAAAATCCTTATAGCTAAAATGTAGTACATGTATATTGAAAAAAAAATCCCATCTGAAGCATGGATCATCGTATCGGCATCATCAAGTAGTAAAATGATCATCCTTCCCAAGACATCATTGATAATGATAAACTCTTAAAGGAAAACTAAAATATCCTCTCCTTAAATCCAAGTAGTAACAAATCACAATAGCAGCCTCCATACATGAAACCATCAACAAATACCAATGCATCATTCATCCTGACACCCAAAAACTTTCATGAAAACATTAACGAGTTTGGATTTACAAACATTGGTTCTTCAATTTTTGGTTTATCCAAAACATGACATAATAACTTCTACTTGTGCATTCATTCCATCCTTGATACCCATATAGAACTAGTTTGGATCATCTATCAAAACTCCATTTGTATCAACATTATACACAAGATTATTTTCATTTTGGTAATTCATGATAAGTCTAGTAGAATCCCCAAATAGAGTTGTAGTGGAACAAGTATCTGCCCCAATTACAGAAACAAAATATACGTACTTCCTTAAGCTTAAATCTTTCTAGTTCAATCCTTCCTGATATAGAACATCCAATAAATCCAAAGAATGTTCAATAGTGTTTCCAGTATGACTTCCAACACACATCATGTTGTAATATCTAGTTCCCAAGATTTTTTGAATAAAATATTTCATGATGTATTCATCCTCATGTTTAGAATCCTATAATACAACCTTGATAGCTCCCACAACATCTGCAAGACCAAAAACATTACTCATACCTCCATCTAAGTGTTTGATGCAATGGTACCTTTCCCAGATCAAGTGAAAACGGAACAAGTTGATCCATTCAGTTTTCATACTCTTTTGTATGTTATCACTTCACTTTCTCCCAATTAAAGCTCGCATTTGTTCAATGCCACATTAAGAACCTAAAAATATAAGATTTCTCTATACATAACTACTTACTACTAAGTTTCATGTCTTCCCACATGTGTCTGTATATGATGTAATCCTCCATTTTGGAAATCCAACCATTAGGATCAACTCCAGAGAATGATGTCACCTATATTATCCACAAACTACACATCTTGTAGTCTAGAGTCCGAAAAAGTGTCAATTTCTAGTAGGAAAAAAAAATCTAACTTCATTCTCTTAAAAATGTCCAGCCAACAATGTTATGTACTCACTATAGTTCGTGTCAGAGCTTCTTGTCAGCAGCCCAAACTCCTCTTAACCAACAAACATCACCTTCTTGATTTCTAATGATCATGAACTAGTACAATAGAAATCAAATCATCACAACCAACAATGTACTTCTAGAAAAGATAGTCCAAAAAATGTACGTTTCTTTCAAAACTATTCAATGAACACCCGAAAATAATTAGATTCTCCAGTGGCATTTGAGTTCTACAGTCGATTATGTAGAACAAACTAGATAGAGGGGAGAGAATATAATGTGAGTCGATTTTGTTTTTTATAGAAATAACGGTTTAGTCTAACTCATGATGTCCAACTATGGAATATTATGTCAAAACGAATTCCTAGACCTCAGATAGTCTACTCAATGATTGGAAACCTCCAAATGTTAGCACATTCCAACTCTATTTGGCTTCCCTGATCACATGCTATAGTGATCCTTCACCTTGAGTTTGACTCTTGATGATACATCTCATTGAAAGCACTGATTTGTTAGGAATCTACCTAACAATGGTCTCATAATATTATAGAGGAATTGGAAAGGAAATACAAGATGTATATTTTCATTCGATGGAACAATTATTACATCAACAATACTTAAAGGATAAGAAGATTTAAAAAGTATATGGGGATGAAGAAAAAACCCATAGAATACAACATTTGGTTGAGCCATGTTGAGTCTTCCAAGGTCAAATCCCTTGTATCTACCAAAAATCATTATCCAGAATGAACTGTGACCCTCTCCCAACTTTTTCCCATTATTTAACCATTTAACCACTCTTAACAAACCTGACAACAACTAATCATGAAAATGATAAAACTACCCCAAATATATCCAATTATACATTCCCTTTCCACATACCTTACAATACTACTCATATCCACACATAGATACCTTACCAGATTAATTCTCTTATACAGCTAACCACAACCACTTCCATCCATCCCACACCCAATAATCCAAACAACCACCTCTCGATTCTAGTCATTCTCACTCTTGAGCACATCAATCCAATTTTCACTCCTATTTTTGATAGTGACCCAAAGCACTAATAAATGTATTCATGTATTTTTATATGATACCACTCAAAGAGAGAATAGTTTATGTGGGAAAACCGGAAACCACTTATAGTAATGGCCATTATCATTTTCATTACTCCGACATCATCTCACCCAATGATATCATAAATTCTGACAGTCCACTTGTAATCCCCTACAAAACATTGTTTCTCTATTTTATTTCCCTCCCTAACCATTAGCTAATATTCCCTCATTTTCCCTAGCTTCATTTCCATTCTTCAAACCCTTGTCATATCCCCAGAGTCTGCCTCATACTTGACCCCATATAGTCTATTGCTAGCTAGTCATCCCATCGACGGTCGACCCCCTTCTGTTGGATCCACCTATTCACCCCACCCCACCCCATTCACATCCATCTCTAGTTTGTTCCTATCATAGATAATCCTGAACAAACATCCAACACCAGAAGTTAATCCACCTAAATATCACTATGGAAGGAACAAATCACCATATGGAATCCCCACAACATAAATGCATCATCACTAGTGAGAAAATACCTTTATATCTAATCACATCGATGAGTTTCACTTACTGAATTTTGTTACTCAAACCCACACATTCATCTGAAAAAAATAATGAGTTGAAAATATAAAAAATGAAAAAAAAATGTTTTACATGGTTCAATATTTATTTTTAGATCCATAGAAGAAACACTACTTACATTGATTTCATTCAAAGTACAATTTTTACCATCATTATTTCTAGGTATCCATGTAGTTCACTAATATTCGTAAATGAATGTTATCTCAACAATGTGTCCCCACACCCTTTTATTGAGGATATCACATAATCATCCAGTTGCATCAGTGTCCTATAATTTCATGAGTCTATCTACTGAACTATGCAACTATCAATCCCTTCTAGATATCCTCATCCTAGCTAGTAATTACTAGTATGAAAATAGTGTTCCTCATGCATCACTCTTTTCCTATAAACACATCAATAAATGTTCCTCAAATGTAGACACTAATTTCTTCTAATGATCACAAAACCAGATAAATATTCGATAGAATAATCAACATGTTTCACATCCATTAGAAACTATGAACTTCCAACTACACAACATCCATTCCGTTGTAGGATATTTTTGATACTCTAAAAAATAAAAAGGGTCTTTATATGTTTTCCTTATGTTACGATACATTTAGCACTCGGGGAGCATTCAAAATCCATAAAATATATCTCATAAATACTAAGTTAATGATTCCATGAAATCATTAAACACTTTGATAAATAACAACATCTGAAATTCCACAACATTCAATGCTTATATTTTATTCCATTTTGTTCTCCCATGTGTAGATGAGGCACAATGTCACCTCAGACTGACCTAGATTAAACCTTTGGTAAACATATATGATGTATTTTTTCGACACACTATCTTCAGTAACCACCACACTACATCTTCATAATACATCCAAATGCAATCTCACTTACGGATGATGCACTTCTTCATCACATGAAACAAATTGTTTCTGGTTATTTCACTCACATTATCACAAAAGTGAAGTGCACTTTCTTGGATGATTCTGAGCTCCTTAACCTAATGTTTCAACAAACCCATTTCATTATTTTATTATATTTCTTCTACATACTATACATCCTTTTCAGGAAAAAAATAGTCAATTTCATCCCCAACATAAAATAGATGGTTGTTCCACTATATGTAATGCCATAAATAGTTTTTATTTTTTGTGAGTATATGTATCTCCCAAGGTCTGTTTCATAATACCCAACTAGTGGATTAACATATTTGAAGAAAATGTTAATATATTATGTTCTTTTAGTACATATCATGATCAACTCCACTTCTTTCCAATTACCTTTCCCTATATTTGACATGAACTGAATGTTATGTCCCACCACAAGGGTAATATCTAGTCATGTTCATAAAATTGCATATATGATACTTCCAACCATGGATTAAAACATTATTTTCTCCATGTGCTTCATCTATTCTTCAATTCATGGTGATTGTTTCATTGATAGTTTGAAGTTCCTGACAAGAGTTACTAAAACGAAATTACTTTTGAATGTCATTATATTTTAGTGATTTTTCAAATGTACTATTTCTATGATAAAACAAAAACTTTTGGTCTTACCATATTGTTCAATCATCATGCCCATGACCTCTTTTTGACCATGTCTTATACCGAGTATCATGTAAGGAAGGAATAACTATATCCCATATAAAGTACTTGTAAATAATATCTTACATGGCCCATGGATAGTCTAGTGGAAAGCTCCTCTAATCCGTCATACGGTTCAACAAAATTGTATTCCTCTAATATCATTCCTAATGGTATCTCAGCTAAGTGTAACCCAAAATAGGACCTGATAACATATTAACCAGAGAAAATCAAGGGGATACCTGATTTTGGAATAAACTACCAAATATTGATTCAGTGTCACCCATTACTTTCTCTCCATTAACAATATAATATTGAGGAAATCCTCTTTGGAAGAGCATACTCGGTTGAATGAGATAGGTCTTGAAAAGTGTCTCTTTTGAAGTAATCTAACACATATAATTTTAAAAGGATTTAATTTCAACATCTTATAATATTTTTATTAATTTTTACATGAATTCTTATAATTATTTAGTTTTGTAATCTTATTCCCTCCACTGAATCAATATATTTAATCCATATTGATGTGAAACTATTTGGATGACCAACATGTTTGTATTACTCACCCAAATAAAATAACCAAACATATTCAAACATACTAAATTTATTCGTGTTCATAAGTTACATGAAATCTTCAGCTAAAATTTTATAATTACATGACATTGAAAATCTCTACATGAGTAATCCCTAATTAACAGATATTCCACCCCCACCATTTTATAATAAGGGATAACATCCAAGACCATGGGAAGATTGAACTCAAGTCCCTCTCCTTGTTGTTTCTTTACTAAAGAGATAATTTAATACATAATAATTATAAAAACAAATATCAAATAACTAGTATTAAAAATTAAATCCAATCTAATAACAAAAAAACAGAGGTCATGATAGGTGAAAACTAAATCTTATGTTGATGTTCTTCACATGTAATGAATGACATAAAAATTTCATTATAAGTGGATTAATTTATTAATCTAATGTAAATGCAATTTTATAATATAAAAATTTATAACTATAGATAATGTAGGTAGTAAATTTTTTAATAAATTAACATTTCATATATTGAAACATGAGTCAATCATTTATTAATAATTCATAAATAATGGTTAGTTACAAACATTTTATGAAATATCTAATACATTATGGACGCTCCAACACTTTTATAGTCAATTAATAATTTGAAATTTTCATATTAATGTTAACAATTTACACTATAAAATTATCATAGAGCTAGTAATACGTAAATCATGATTAAATCATTCATCAAAAACCTTTTCATGAGGATTAAATAGTACTAAAATACAGATCATTCTATTTGATCACATAAAATTAAATATTATGAACTACTCATATATTAAATTTTATATTTTTTTATATTTTTATCATTATTTTTAACTTGTAAACCCTTTATAAATTACACCTAGAAAGGCTGTTCCTTTGGTAAGGATTTGAAAAAAAAACCCGCTTTTGTCTTGCATGTCACTTATGGTATGGGAACCCCCAGTCTGAAAACTTCCTCTATGAAAATATATAGATTCCATCTATATGAGAGAAATGGGAAATAACATTAGTGAATTTTTTGGTGATGAAACAATGCTATTTTCTTGAAATTGTTGAAAAATTTACTTTTCGAAGATTCATCCAATATTAGGTGATGGTATTCAAAATATTTTTTTAGGTATACCTATAAATGGATTAATTTAATAAAAATATGCAATATATATATATATATATATCCAACAGATGAAAAAAAATCTAAAAAGTAACATTGTAATTTAGTGAATTTTTTTTAGTGAAAACTCAGTTTGATCACTATTTGACTATAAAAGTACATCATGTATTCTGATACAATTCAACATCTCAAAAACTAGAAAAAATATTTTATTGTGATGTGACATGTGTTTAAAATTTTAATTCTCACTACTTATTTATATTTTTAATTTATAAAAAACAATTCAAATTTTGTAATTATGGGTTATTTTTTTAACTAAAAATATAAAATTTATATAATTCTCCAAAATTAAAAGAAGGAATATTTTTATGATTAGTAAAAAACATTTTTAACTTGTGTTTTCTTATTCTGTATTAGGGAGGAAAATAAAATTTTAATATCATTTCATGTTAACCTTATGTTTTTTTAATATTTTTTATATGATAAATGTGAATCAAGATTATTATATCCTTTTCAAACAGGTAATTATCCCTCTTATGTTGTCACAAGAAAATAATTAATAATAATTGTCTTCAAAAGTAGTCAATGTAAATGAATGGAACAATATTATGCAGCATGGAATCCGTTACCAAATAGAAGACCTATATTCTTAAACTAAGTGTAATACATCCACAAATCCCAATTGAAAAGATGTTGTATATGTCTTAATTGTTAACATTGGTGCATTAATAAATTTGATGTTTTTCTTTTAATAGATTTATTTCTTGACATTGGGAGGTTGTAATCATGAAAATTGGTTGAATAATAATAATTATTGTATAATTATTACAATTTAATTAGAAAGAATTGTGACAAAAATTCAAAAACATCAATAGTTTCATTGTATTAGGCAGCTGACCCCCTCTAAAAGAAGCCCGATCATGGTATCAGTTTCTAAAAAAACACCCCAACTCTAGAAAACTAATCCTACATTATAATAAAAAAACTTATTTTGTTAGTAATAATATAAATAAATATATTAAATTTTTTTTGAAATAACGAATTAGTAATGTTTTAATTTTAAATAAAATGACACGCTTGGATTCATACCATTCACACCATATGTTAGATTGATGTTCAAGTTATTCTTTCATGTTACCAATGATGTAAGGATAATTTTCCAAATGTATCAAGACAATCCAAATGTTTTTTCATGGTTTTACATATGTCCTGTTTCATTTTTTACTAGAATGTCAATTTAAATTGGAAACATGCACTTTGAGTCATATGGGTAAAATCGTGTGTCGGTTTGATGTGAGACTAATTCTTAGCAATAAGAAAAGACTCATAAATAATTGAACTAAATTATCAAGACAATCAAACATGTTTTCATGGTTTTTAGTTTTTGACAAGTGTTTTGAACTACATATTAAATTTTTAATAGATAACAAACATTTTGAGTCATAATGGGAATATCGTGTATTAGATTGTGGTGTGACTAATTCATACATGTCAAAAAGGGATTTTGGATCCTTGCATTAATGTCTAAAAATGATATGAATTTTTTTTATCAATTTTGAGTATGTGACATTTGTTCTGAAATAAAATGTCAATTTTAAATAAAATGATAGACTTGAAGTCATACTGGTCACACGGTGCGTCAGATTGATGTGTGGAAGATTCATACTCATCAAAAATGATTTAAGGATCCTTTTTCTAATATGTCATGTCAATATAAATGAGTTTTCTTAGTTTTGAGTATGTTACCTATCGTTTTATTCTAAAATTTCAATTTTAACTAATAACACACACTTTGATCCATAATGGTCAAATAATATGTCAATTTGATGTGAGACAAATTCCTACACATCCCAAATGACTTCTGAATAATTTTCCTAGAGTATAAAGAAAATAATCACATGTTTTGTCATATTTCAGTGAGTAACACACGTTTTAAAGTAAATTTTCAATCTTAAGCTGCTATCAGATAGTTCCAGTAATACCAGGAAAATAATATATTATATTGAGGTGTGGATAATTACTACACATAAATATTACTTATGGATCATTTTCTAATGTATCAAAACAATCTAAATATCTTTTCTTAGTTTGGAGTATTTGACATTTGTTTTGATCAAAAATTTTAATTTTAAATAAAAAGAAACACATGGAGTTAAAATGGTGACGTTGTGAATCATGTTGATGGGTTGATGATTCCTAAATGTCAAAAACAAATTAAGGATAATTTTCAAAAAGTATATATATAATGTGGATTTGTTTTCTTAAATTTGAGTATGTCACATGTCTTTATTGCTAAAATGCCACTTTAAATGAAACACACACACTCCATGTAATACCAGTCAAATCACACTTCAATTTAATGTGATACTAATTCCTATACATCATAAATTACATATGAATCAATTCAATAATGTATCAATACATATGGAGTTTGTTTTCATTGTTTTTAGTGAGTGACACATGATTTGAACTAAAATGTCAATTTTAAACCGATAACGAACACTTTGAATTATATTGGGCACACTATCTATCGAATTTAGGTGGGAAATATTCCTATACATCACAAATGAATTATTCATAATTTACCTAAATCATCATTAAAATATGAATGTGTTTATTCTGATTTGAGTATGTGGCGTGTGTTTTAAACAAAAAATTCAACTTTAAATAAAAAGACATACTTTGAGTCAATTCGGTAACACCATGAATCCGATTGATGTGAAGCTAATTCTTATAGATTAAAAATTACATAAGGATCATCGAATAGATTATTAAATAACCTGAATGAATTTTATCAGTTTTGTGTACGTGATGTGCCTTTTTTTACTAAAATGTCAATTTAAACTAAAAACATGCACATTGAGTTATATTGGTCATATAATGTGCTGGTTTACAATGATACTAATTCCTACACCTCACAAATATCTAATGAATCCTTTTTATAAATTATAGTGACAATGAAATATTTTTTTATTATATTCTAGTTAGTGTCACATGATTTCAACTAAATTGTCAGTTTTAAAGTAATAATGGAATCTCTGAGTCATATGTGGCACACCATGTGTTAGATTGAAATGAGAATGATTACTACTTGTAAGAAATGTCTTATGGGATGTTGAACTAATGTATCAACACAAATCGAATGTTTTTTCTTAGATTTGATTATGTGACATGTATTTTCAACTAAAATATCAATTTTAAATAATAAGACACACCTAGAGTCAAACTGGTCACACCATGAATCATATTGATGTGAAACTGATTCCAACAAATCACAAATGAATTGTGGATCATTATATTAATGTATCAAAAAAATCCAAATATGTTTCCTCTATTTTGAGTATGTCACGTGTCTTTTATACTAAAATTTCAATTTAAATTGAAAACACATACTTTTACTAATTCCAGTCACATCATGTGTCAGTGTGACTTCAGACAGATTTCTACACATTTAAAATGACTTATGAATTGTTTTTCAAAATTATCAAGACAATAAAATCTTGTTTTATTGGTTTTTAATGAGTGAAACAAGTTTTGAACTAAATTGGCAATTTTAAAATGATGGGAGACACATTGAGTCATAACTAGCACACCGGGCATGGGATTAAGGTTTGGTTGATTCCAATATGTCAAAAATGATGTATGGATATTTTTTCTTATGGAATAAATAAAATTTGAATATGTTTAATCATATTTGATTATTTGGTAAGTTTCATGAACTAAAATTTCAATTTGGAATAAAAAGACACACTTGGATTCATATCGGTCATACCATTCATCATATTGACATATATTGGATTCTACATGTAAAATATGAATTACGGACTATTTCCAGAAGTGGAAGGACAACCTACAGGAATTTTATTAGTTTTTATTATGTAAATTTTCTTTTTTAATAAAATGTCAATTTAAACCACAAACACCCACTTTGTGTCATACTGGAAACATCATGTGTCGGTGGGACTTGAGACAAATTCCTATATGACACAAATGACTTCTAAATAATTTTCCAAAAGTATCAGGAAAACCTAAGCATTTTTTCTTGGTTTTTAGTGAGTGACACATTTTCTAAACTAAATTTTCAATTTTAAACTTGTACTGAAAACTTTTGATTCATATTGGGAACACCATATAAAGGATTGAGGTTCAGATGATCCATAAACATCAAAAATGATTTATGGATAATTTTTCTAATGTATGAACAAATAAAAAAGTAATCTTCTTAGGTTTGATTATGTGATCCATGTTCTGATCTAAAATGTCAATTTCAAAATAAAAACACATACTCTAAGTCACACTAGACATATCATGTATCAAATTGAGGTGTGGTTGATTCGTACATGTCAAAATTGATTTATGAATCATTTCCCTCAAGTATCAAAATAAAATGAATGGGTTTCCCAAATTAGGGATTGTGATGTGTGTTTTGAAATAAAAATTATATTATAAACTAAAATAATCCACATCAAGGCATGTAGAGCACAATATGTATCATATTGAGGTGTGTATTTTTGAGGTGTGTCTGATTCCTACATTTGAAAAAATAGCTTCAAACATGTTACTAGCTCTATCATACTGGAAAAATTGTATATTGTATTAAGGAGAGATTGATTCCTACATGTCACACATGAAATATGTAACATTTTCCTACACATACAAAACAATAAAAATGTTTTTCTTGATTTTTAGAATGTATTGTGTGTTTTAAACTAAAATTTCAATTTTAAACTAATAGCATAAACGTCGAGTTATACAGGGAATATCATGTATCATATCATGTTGTGGTTTATTCCTACACATCAAACCAGAACTTTTTATTCCACAATGCATTCAATATTTCGAGTTATATAATAATTTTTTTCATAATATGAAATATTGAATGCATTGTAGAATCAAAATACATGTGCATCATCATGATTGAATCATCCTAGTGGAGTGTATAGTCATAGTATATAAGTGCTTCATGAGTGTATCACCCATCTTCATGACTTCTAAGAAAATTTAAAAAAAAAATTGTTTGAAGTTACCTCTTTATGATGACTGTATACAATTTGATACAATGTATTCTAGCTATTCGTTTCTTAGAAAACTTTTTCCTCTTTTAAATATGAGTACTATCGACAGTCCCGGTAATAATAAAAATATATAAATAAATAATGGGTTAGTAAATATTCTAAATGAAATTTTAATTATCATCAGAAATACCTATTATGGTGTAAGATCTCAACCAATTCTGGAGTTTTCTTGGGATTTTTTTCTGGTAATATTTTACATTGGTTAGAGTAATTTTTTTATGTTTTACCTTAGGGTGATTTTGGGTGGAAATTTGAGAAAAATAAATGAAAGTGGTAGTTCATAATTAGTGCATGATTAGGGAAAACCGTGTGGCCCATCCCTGACAATCGTGAAACCCAGGATATAGTGGATTTGCATTGGTGGTGCACATTTTTTCAAATAGTTTACCCTATTAAGAGCGATCATTCACCTATATGATTGATGCACATAGTTTAGGCATAGGGTTAGGGAAAACTATGCACCCCTGGCAAGAAAATTATGTTTGTCTTTTAATGTCACCAGAAAATTAGTTTGTAAATCCCTTGATCTCCCAAAAGTCATCTTATTCAACCCAAACAGAGACCAACTTGATTTATCTTGATTTGAGACCCTCTTTAATATGTTCAAAGAATTCTCAACCTTTTTCCTTATGATTCATATCCCAGATCAATGATCTTCACCACTCACAGTATTATAATCCTATCCTGCTTTGTTTTTTTTCTTCTTCCTTACTTCTTCGATTTTTATAGGATGTTCTACCTTTTTTGGGTTAGATATAGATATAATATTGTGGATCTAGATCTATGATTGTTGATCTAGATCATTATTTTATAGATTTTTTTTGTTTAATATTAATTTAGGATTCTAGATTCGTATCTCATCCAATATCATTGTGCTGCTCAAATTTTGGGGATTTACATTGGGTGATTTTTTGTCGACGAAGCAGTGATGGTGGTCTATTATTCAAATCCCAATGTCATGATTTCAATTATGTGTATGTGATTATAGAATTTCTAGAGTTCATTTAGAAATCAGAATTCTGAAGTTGAATTAATTTTTTTGGTTCATTAATTAATTGAGGAAATGTGGATTTGATGGAATAATTGAATTGGGGAATTAAGATAATTAATTGATGAATTGATTATCAAATCATTGAATTGTGAAATTGGGATAATTAATTTATTGATTGACTGTCATTGTATTGACATTTGGGATAAAGGATAACATGTTGATGAGCTAATTAATTAATTGATTAACTAGTTATCAAATTATTGAATTGGGAAATTAGGATAATTAATTTATAGATTGACTATCAGAGTATTGACTTGTGGAATTAGGGATACCAAATTGTTGAGTAAATTATTAGAATGTTAAATTGTGAATTTAGGGATGATTGATTTTTTAATTAATTATTCTATATTGATATGTAAAATGATTAATTAGTTGTTGAATTAATTAATCCAATTTATAAGGTTACTTAATGTTTAACATAATTAACAGAAGTGGTGTGATTAATTAATTAGAAAATTGACTAATTAGATAGATATAATTAATTAATTATATAATTAATTAAATGATTTTTTTTGTGATTATTAAATTTTTGAATTAATTAATTGACTTTGATTAATTAATTTATGAATTAATTAGTGGATGGTTGTGAGGGTCATTTATGATAAGAGGATTGATCTTGACTAATTATGTCTGATGTGTTAAATTCATTTTGTGATTTTGTGATATTGTGATATATGTGATATATGTGTGGGAAATGGTTTGCTGCTTCCAAATGCAATGTGTGAGGGACATGGTCCTCTTCTTTCAAAGCTCGTACTAATAAACCGTGCGATCAATACGTGTTGTAGAGGGTCTGCTACTCCCAAATCCCATGTGTGCGTGAAATGGTCTGTTACATGTAAATCTCGTAGGGATAAACATATGTGGGACATTGTCTGATGCTTCCCAAGACCACAGGGTCCTAGGCATGACAACCTAGAATCAAATTATTCACATTAGACTATGTTTCCATTTTTCCATTTTATGAATAGGAAAAAATGGACAGTTAAATCCCATTAATTTAATGATTTGGGAATTGATAATGAGAAATGGTTTAGAAACCAACAGGGGCTGAAGAATTTATTGAGGATCGGGTGTCCTTGGGAACCCAAGGGTCACTACGGGAAATATGGACATTTGCGACGGGTTATTTGCAGTGGGTCAGGGGTCCGTCGCAAATAACCCGTCAGAATGGGATATTTGCAATGGGGAAATCAGCCAATCATAAATAATTGATATTTGTGTGTGGGGGGGGGGTAAGACCCATCATAAAAGGTTTGGTGTGAAATGCGCGCCAAACCGCATGAAACTATATTTGCGACACATTTCTGCGATGGGGCCCATCTCAAATAATTTTTTATCGACCGACCATAATTAGTGTTGCAATTGGAATTTGCGAAAGACTTGTCATCGCAAATGAATCTGTCGCAAATAATCTAAACAATATATAGCATCATCCGTTTTTCATCTTATTCTACTCCTTTCTCAACTTATCTCTCAATCTCTTTGGGGAAATTTTCTTCTAAAATTTTTCATTGTTTGAACTTTTAAATCGAGGCATAGTCTGTGGATTTTATATTCCAAAAGCTTCAGTTTCAAGGCATTTATCTATTTTTTTATTGTTCAGTTAATTTTTTTATATTATATTATTAGTAATTTTGGTTAGTTAGATGCAATTAACTTAAATAAGAATCAGAATTTTTTTTAAAATATTTATTTTTAAGAATTATTATGTGTAAGTGTTAATTAGAAATAGTTAGTAACAATTAGAAATAATTAGTAATAATTATAATTAATTAGTAATAACTATTAATAAATTGTAATAATAATAAATAATTTGTAATAATTAATAATAATTTGTAATAATTATGATTAATTAGTAATAATTCGGATTAATTAGTATTAATTGGAACTAATTAGTATTAATTAGTATTAATTAGTAATAATTCGTAACAATTAGTTGTAATTAGTAAATAATTTGTAGTAATTATTATTAGTTAGTATTTAATTAGTAATAATTAGTAATAATTAAAAATAATTAAAATATTATTTAGTAAAAAAATAGTAATATTTTGAAATAATTATTAATAACTTGCAATAAATGGTAATAATTAGTAATAAATTGTAATAATTAGTAATAATTAATAATAAATTGTAATAATTATAAATAAATTGTAATAATTAGTAATAATTTTTAATAAATAATCTTAATTAGTAATAATTATGATTAATTAGTACTAATTACAATAAATTAGTAATGATTAGGATTAATTAGTAATAATTAGGAATAATTAGTAATTAATAGGATTAATTAGTACTTATTAGGATTAATTAGCAATAATTATGATTAATTAGTAATAATTAAGATTAATTAGTAATAATTAGGATTAATTAGTAAAAATTAGGATTAATTTGTATTAATTAAGAGTAATTAGTTTTAATTAGGATTAAATAGTAATAATTAATAAAAATTAGTAATAATTAGTAATAATTATAAATAATTTGTAATAATTGGGATCAATTAGTAATAATTAGGATTAATTAGTAATAATTAGGATTATTTAGTAATAATTAGGATTAATTAGAAATAATTTGTATTATTTAGTATTAATTAGTATTAATTAGTAATAATTTGGAGTAAATAGTTATAATTAGTTTTAATTAGTCATAATTAGTAATAATTAGTACTAATTAGTAATAATTAGTATTAATTAGTATTAATTATTAATAATTAGTAATAATTAGTTAATATTAGTATTAATTAGTAATAATTACTAATAATTATTAATAATTACTAAGTAATATTAATAATTATTTGTAAAATGTAATAATTTGCAATGAATTGTAATAATTTTTAATAAATTAGAATAATTATCAATAATTTGTAATAATTAGAAATAAATTTTAATAATTAGCAATAAATTGTAATAATTAGAAATAAATTCTAATAATTTGTAATAATTATGATTAATTAATTATTATATTGTTTAATTAGAAATAATTATCAATAATTAGCAATAATTATCAATATTTAGGATTAATTAGTAATAATTAGTATTAATTTTTAATAATTATTAAAAATTACTAATAATTTTTTTAATAATTAGTAACAAATTGTAATAATTAACAATATTTACTAACAATTAGTAATAAATTGGAATAATGAGAAATAATTAGTAATAATTTGGAACAATTGGTAATAATTAAGAATAATTATTAATAATTAGGAATAAATAGTGGTAATTAAGAATAATTAAGAATATTTATGAATAATTATGAATAATTAGTAATAATTAGGATCAAATAAGTAATAATTATTAATAATTTGGAATAAGTAGAAATAATTAGTAATAAGTATGAATAATTACTAAAAATTTGGTTTGGTTAGGAAAAAATAGGAATAATTAGTAAAAAAACTATAATAATTAGTAATGATTAGTAATGATTAGTAATGATTAGTAATGATTTGTAATAATTAGTAATAAATAAGAATAATTAGTATTAATTAAGAATATTTAGGAATAATTGGTAATAATAATGATAATTTAGTAATTATTAGGATTAATTATTAATAATTAAAAATAATTAGTAATAATTAGGATTAATTAGTAATAATCAATATTAGTTACTAATAATTAGGATTACATAGTAATAATTTAAATTAATTAGAAATAATTAAGATTAATTATTAATAATTAGAAGTAATTAGCAACAATTTGTAACAATTATTAATAATTAGTCACAATTTCGATCAATTAGAAATAATTTGGATTAATTAGAAATAAATTTGAATAAAACAATGTAAATTGTTATAAATTGGCATAATTTCCAGTATATTGGTAGAATTCATTTAGACTGACACCTTTGATCCTACCAACACTCACCCACTAAAATCAGTATGAACAAAGAGGTGAGCCATAAAAAAAAGAGTTTATTTTTCAACAACTCGTCTCCTTAGAACATATCCAATTGAAATCACTTTGAAAAGTGTTCTCTAATGTACAGATATCAATTTTCTTATCCACAAGCACAAAGGGAAGCGTCGCAAGGCCTCCCTTCCCTCAATCCTCATGCATATGAAAATGGATAATTGTGCTTCGGAGAAGACTTTTCATAGTGATTTTAGTTGCATAAATTTTTAAGGGGCTGAGTCATCAGGAAAATGAGCTACCACCAATCCACTGGAAATTATGCCACCAATAATTAACAATAATTAGTTCCAAATACCTACAATTTATGATAATTCCTGGTAATTAGTATAAATTTTGATAAATGACTATATATTAGTATAAAATCTTAAAATTAGTATAAATAACTATAAAATAATATAAATTATTATAATTTTCTTAAATTGAGTATTTAATTTTCTTCACTTCTTTTGATAGTGTTTATCTCATATCTAATTATAAAAAATAACTAATTATTTCATATTTTATTAAAAAATATGGAACAAGGAAGTCGACAAAAGTCATTATTAGATTATCTTGTTTGGATAAATCAGCGTAAGAATCCAAAAGTTCTAGATTAAATATATTATATAATGAGGGTATTCAAATTTTTTTTCCATTGGCATTATCAAAACCAAAATTTGATTCAAATAGGAGAATTAATTGTCGTTGTAAAAAGTGTACTCTGAGGACGTATGACACATTTGACAATGTTGGTGGTCATTTATTGCGTTTTGGTTTTCAACCAGATTATGTTTTTCAGTACTAACATGGACAATGCAGATCCAGATAAGATACTAATAATTTGGTCCTGGATCTAATGCAGTTTCAAAATATAGTACTTGATGGGGAAAGTCTATCATTTCAAAAAACTAAAACTCTGGATGATAGGGATTTAACTATTGAGTTGGAATAATCTCATTTATATTAGTTTCTGAGGTCCACTAAGGATTCCTTATATCCTAGTTTCTAAATAAGAATATTTTAAGCAGTTTCTAAATTTACAGCTATTAAATCAGATAATGTAATGTAAAAAAGTTGTTTTGATCAGATATTCTGTTTGTTAAAAACACTACTACCTAAAGTAAATCTGTTGCCTAAATTTTTTTATTAGAGCAAGAGGCTAGTTTGTAATCTGGGTTTTGGTTATCAGAAGATTCATGCATGTTAAAATGATGACATATTCAATTATGGTGAAAATGATTTGTTGAATGGATGGTATACATGTGGACCATAAATTCTTAAGGAATCTAAACTAGGGAAGTCTGGATTTATTTTTATAAAATGATTGAGATATTTCTCACTTATACCCATATTTCAGTGTTTATTTATGTCTCAGAACATATAATCATTGGTTTCATGAAATAAAACCAATATTTCAATAGGTAAAATCATAAATTATCCCTCTGATGCAAATTTATATAATCCTTTTGACCAAGTGCATATGTCTTTTTCATTAGAATCCTAAAACATGTGATTGGGTTTTTCTACTGATGGTGTCTGTTAATTTAGTTCTTACTGTATTCAGTATTCATGTGGGCCATTCTTTATAACATTGTACAATTTACCTCCCTAGATACTGATAAATGATCCATCTATCTTTTTGAACTTTCTAATTCTAGGTCATCTGAAAAAGAATATTGTTTTTTATTTGAAAACATTTAATGATGGGTTAAATTCCATATGGGGTAATGGTGTCAGTACATATGATGTTTCTGTGAAACAAAACTTCTTACTGAAAGATGCATTGAGGTGGAAAATTAGTGACTTACCAATATATGTCATGTTATATGGATAGAGTACACCTGATCCAAAATAATATATGTACTGTATGAGAGATAACAAAGTGTTCATGATCATTGATGGAAGAATCCTTTTTTGACTATCATTACAGATTCCTTCCAACTGATAATCATTTTTGGAGAAACAAATATCATTTTAGAAAAGGAACGGTCAAAAAAGAAGGGCCTCCAACAATGATCTTCAGTACATAGTTAAAATAAGTGGTCTCTTCATTTCCTCCCATCATATATGGACCAACAGTAACCCAAAAGAAATGTGACGGGTTTGGAAAAGAGTATAATTGGATGAAATGGAATTTTTTTTGGGATTTTCCATATTGGTCTAATTTATTGGTCTGTTACAAGTTGTATTTTATTCATACTGAGAAGAACTATTTTGATAATTTATTTAATAGATTTTATGATGCACCAGTTCAGACCAAAGATAATGTAAAGGCATGATTGGATCTTGCCAAAAATTGTGAGTGACCATAA
The DNA here is from genome assembly GCA_963277665.1 of Viscum album. Lineage (NCBI taxonomy): Eukaryota > Viridiplantae > Streptophyta > Magnoliopsida > Santalales > Viscaceae > Viscum > Viscum album. The sequence continues at coordinate 372,762,717 of OY728133.1, read as the reverse complement.
CATAAACTGTTTTAAAATGTCAACTCACAGAAGTTAATAAATCCAAAACAATCTTATACAGTGTCCAAAGATAGTTGATTATTATTTTGTCAGTGGATTATAGATTAGAGACTTCTAGATTGTTATGCTTCTCATTTTGGCTGATTTGTCAAAAATGGTCATATTAATGGATTGAAAAGTCATGAATATCATATTTTAATGGAAATAATTCTACCGATTTGATAAAGAGGATTTCTAAATTGTATGGTATGGGAAGCGCTAACGAACATGTCATATTTTTTTCATGGCATTTTTGCATCGAAAAAAGAGTATGATGTAGTAAGAAGAAAATAAGAAGATGTCTTTTTAATTTTATATAAACTAGACAAATCTTCCTTCCAGCATTGTTTGACTCAATGGAACATTTGATATTACATTTTCTACATGAAACAAAATGTGGTGGTTTGGTACACTTCTGATGGACGTACCCATTCTACATATGCAAGGAGCAATTAAAGAAAAAAGTAAATAACAATGCATCAATTGATGGATCAGTTGTAGAATCTTATTTGCAAGGGGAATTTATTTTTTAATATATCATTAATTTAAACATCAATATACTTCAAAACACAACCACATGGGTCGTAACAAGGGAAACATTAATGATTCCATGAGAAATATATTTTTAGTTTTCAATCATCCCAAACATGGCCTCGGTGGAGTACATGAGTTATGGATTTCAAAGGATTAATATCATTGAGATCATACATATATTCAACTCAACTGTGTAAGAATGACACCATTTTAATGTTAGTTCTCTTATCTCTTATTATATAATTTAAATAATTGTATAATAATTTTTTTAGGTTATATGATAGTAATATAAAGAAACAGTTTCCACAAATTATAGCAACTGCACTTCAAGAACGTCATCAAAAAAAATTCCTACTGTTTTCAAAATTGGCAACATAAATTATTTTTAATTTTTCATAAAAATATCAAATTCATACTTTTTATGGTGATAATTGTTTTAAAAATTTTTAGGTATCTCAACATGCTGATAAAATTGATAATCGATTGTGTGTATAGAGTAACACCATGTAATATTTGATATTAAATATGAAATTTTTCTTGTAGTAAATGAACCAATTTTATTATCCCATCAAGGATATCAAATTTATTTTTCAATTTACCATGATACTTTAAGGGAGTTTTGTTATTGGTGGTGTCATGACCCATCCTCAGGCCCGTGCCGTGACTACCCCAAGCCCGCCTTCCACAGACCAGGGGCTAGCGACTAGCACCAAGGATTAAATCTCAGTAAAGGGAAGGCATTTCCTTTGTAAATTAAACAAGCACCACAGAGTAAGCAAGCGGAAAAAGTAAACACTAAGTAAAAACTGGTACAACAGTAAGTGCGGAAAGTAAAGGGGGCCGGAAATACAAGCCCAACTCTAATGTACAACTGAAAGGGGAAAAACAGAAACTGAAAGAAAAAGCTGCAGCGTCGAGCCGTCCTCTAGAAGTACCACCTGAAGGGTGGGTACAGAAAGCCTCCACTGCTCCTCGGGTCCAGCAGACCTCTCCGAGTACGTCCTGCCCAGTGATCCACCTCCAGGTACTGTCCTGCTCCGCAAGCCTCCACCACGATTAGCATTGTCCGTCGTCTGCAACCAACACAACGTAGTGAGGGCATATCCCATGCAGGGTTGAGTATAAGCTACTCAGTAGGGACCCCGATACCCCTGAAGGTCTCCCAGAATCCTCAAAGGATAAACCAAAAATGAAAGATACAATCACGAAGTAACATCCGACACTTCTTAGGTATATTCCCATACATATACCTAAGTCATCAATTCTCGCTCGGCTCCAACATCCGAGCTCAAGTACAACCCAGTCCACACAGGAAAGAAAAACGTAAATCCACACATGATAGCACTACACAACCACAAAGGAAAGAAAAACATAATCCACAAAGGATAGCACAACACAATCCACAAAGGAGAGTAAACAGGATTCAACTCACACAGGTATACTTTTTGGAATGACGATAGGGATGATCACTGGTCCATCTAAGTCATCGGACCCACAAAGGATCAAAAGGTACTAACCCCCGCTATTACCCACAAAGGATCTGACCGACAAATGATCGATAGGTAACTAACTCCCGCAAAGACACACACAGGATCGGGCCCACAAAGGACCTGTAGGTGCTGGCCCACACAGGACCACTGAGCGCTGTCCCACACAGGATCAGACCCACACAGGATCAGTAGTACTGACCCACAATGGATCGCAGAGTGCTGTAGTCATCGCCGTCAAATCCACTGAGGATCTCTGTACAGTCGTCGTCGTCACAATAGCAGTCGCAACCAGCTCTAGGGTTCCCTCACACAGAAAGCTTGTTCGGGAGGGTCAGATCTACGAGCTGAGAGGCTGATACATCAACTGACACATAGTCCAGAGTTGAAGTATCCAAATGTTCCGTATCGTCAACAGGAACTCAACGTCGCAGTCGGCGCGTCAATCGGACGCCCGGTCTGAGAGTTATTGGCTATTTCGTCCCAGGGGCCCAGTTGGTTTTTAAGTAAAAACCAACCCGAATGTACTCCACCTGCATCCAAACCTCGGGTGGAGTAAGTCAAAAGATCTATCTCACTTAGAGGAAATCAACAAAGCTGACAGTACGTCAATCGGACGTCCGAAGCTCAAGATATGAGCGTTTCCGCTCCGAGGGCCCGGTTGGTTTCGTGTACGAACCAACCCAGCTGAACACAAAGTACTCAGAAACCTTGAGTGGGATATACAGAAACGACCGTCTCGATCCAAGGATCGGATCTCCGCTGACGGCGCATCGTTTGGAGGCCCGTATCTCAAGATACGGGCAAAATACTAAAAACATTCCGAAGACGGGGGGGGTTAGGGCCTGGACCGACCCGGCCCGACCCCCCATGGGTCGGCCCGAACCGGGTCGACCCGACCCGGGTCCGGGTCCGACCCGGCTGGGTGCGACCCGGCCCGGACAAGGCGCGACCTGGCCGGCGGGTTGGCTCGGCCCGGCTCGGCTCGGCCGAGCGGCCGAGAGAGCGGAGTCCGGGGGCTGGGGCGCGCTGCCCCCGCGTGTGAACACCATCCCCCCCCCCCCCACCCCCCCCCCCCCCCCCCCCCGTGGGGGCAGCCCTAGGTTAGCAGACGCGACATTGCTGCATCCCGTGTGCGCCAGACCTGCGTGGCCGCGGGTCCGCCGGTGCCGCCGCCGCAGCAGCTTCAGCCGTGACGACTCTGTCTGGCGGCGTGCCGGCGACCCGCGCCACCGGTGGTTTCTGCGGGCCACCGAAGTTGCTCCGGTGGTCCGATTCCACTCCCGTCTGCGCCGTAGCTCCTCCCGGGTCCCGTTATTCACTGCAGAATCAACGAATCACCCCTGCGGCATGTTTTTTCGTCGCCCTCTGATCCACGAATCAACGAAGAACTGCGGAGGGTTATCGGGCCATGTTTGTTTGGCCCGCACCCTCCGCATTAGGTGATAACAATCAGGAAGAAAATAATCCACACATGGAAAACAAAACAGTATACAATTTTAATAAATTAAAATTGCACTTGATTCAGGTTCTTTGTTTTTAGGAGGAAACAACCATGTAAATAAATTCATTTCACAAACAAAACCCCTACCTCGTCAAGTCGTCGCACACACGTTCTTCACTGAATTGATCACCGTGGAAGGAGGGGATAGTCGTGTTGCAGAAGGGCGTCGCGTCGTCGAACTCCGAGGTACTATAACATACAGATTTAATTATATTAATTAAATCCATGATGTTGTTATAAACCACAAAGAAGATTTTAAAAAAGAAACCCAAAATCTCCTACTTCAAGCAGTTGGTGATCGGAGATCGTTGCGGGGAAGAACATCTCAGAAGAAGCATCGTCAATCTCCGAGGGTGATGGTGTTCTTCGCATTCTTCGCGTTCTTCACGTTTTTCACGAACGAGGATGAAGGCACAAAAATTTGTCAAAAACCTCTCAACGAGCAATCCTCAAGAAGTCGTGTGTTGGTATTAATTTATTATTACGCCAATGGATTGTAAACAGGTTACGAAACGATTAAATTAACTCATAGAATTAATTTAACGAATTTAACCTCCCAATTAATTGGTGTGTTAAGAAATTAAGAAAACATGTCAGTTGACTTTCATAATGACGGGTTTTCGCGGGTGAGTTACTTAGTGGAAAAGAAACGGTGGGGTTCGTGCGGGCCACACCTCACAAATATCCTACCAGGAGGGTAGGATATTTCGGTTTCCACCCTATCCGCTTCAACTCAGCTTAAGCAGCTTAAAGTGGCTTTAAGTGAAATAAAATAAAGTTTGGCATACCAATTATTTTATTTCATAACTTTAAGCCCAAAAATAAAAAACCACACCTGAGAAAACGCAACTCCGGAAGAGGTGTTTATAAGAAAATACTGGCACTGTGATTCCATCGGTGCCCTCAGAATTCGATTCCGAGAACCGGTTTAAATGTTAGAAAAACCTGCTCGCCCGTTCACTGAATGTACGCGAGCCAAACTTCTGAAAATGATTCCGGGCACACCGGGCCTCGGAATCAAGTGCCGTCAGAAACTGCGTCCTTGTAAAATTCCAAAGAAAATTAAGAAAAAATATTTCCTTGAAATTTATGGGTCATTACATGACTCCCGCCTTAGGGCTTTACATCCCCATAAAGATACGTCATAAACTAGGGAAACAAATGGGGGTACTGAGAACACATCTGAGCCTCCCGCTCCCAAGTGATCTCCTGGAGGTTCTTGTGCTGCCATCTGATGCGCACTAGAGGAATTGATCGTCCACGTAGGACCCACTTTTTTCGATCCTCGATCTCCACCGGGACCTCTGCAAAAGTCGCCCTATCATCAACGTCTTGCTCCCCATAGTCAATGATGTGTGTCGGGTCATGCATATATCTCCTCAGCTGAGATACGTGGAAGACGTCGTGCACCTGGTGCAACTGAGGTGGTAGAGCCAGGCGATAAGCCACCTCGCCAATCCTGTTGTGGACCTGGAAGGGTCTGATGAACCACGAAGACAACTTGCTGCCTTGGCCAAATCTCTGTAAACCACGTCGAGGTGAGACCCGCAAGAATACGTGGTCGCCATCCTCGAACTCTAGTGCCCTCCGCCTCCTGTCAGCATAAGACTTCTGCCGGCTCTGAGCTGTCCTCATCCGCTCTTGGATGACCTGGACCATCTTTGTCATGGCCTGAACAATCTCTGGTACCACAAGTGCTGACTCCCTAGGTTCTGTCCAGCATAAAGGAGATCTACAAGGTCTGTCGTACAACGCCTCGTATGGTGCCATCCCGATGGTGGAGTGGTAGCTGTTGCTGTACGCAAACTCCACCAAGGGTAGGTGGTCCTCACAACTACGACCAAAGTCGAGGACACATGCACGGGGCATTTTCTCGAGAGTCTGAATGGTCTTCTCCGTCTGACCATCCATCTGACGGTGAAAGGCGGTGCTCAGACGTAGTTGTGTCCCGAATGCCTCCTACAACCCCTTCTAAACCCGGGAAGTAAAGCGAGCATCTCGATCAGAGAAGATAGATGATGGCACACCGTGAAGCCGTACAATCTCCTGAACGTAGAGATTCCCCAAGCTCTCCACTGAGCCCTGCTCTCTGATGGGTAAGAAGTGAGACGACTTGGTGAGTCAGTCGACAATCACCCAGATGGAGTCGTGACCTCTGGAAGTGCGTGGAAGTTTAGTCATGAAGTCCATAGATATCCCGTCCCACTTCTACTCCGGGACCTCCAAGGGCTGTACCAAGCCTGCTGGTACCTGATGCTCTGCCTTCACCTACTGGCAGGTGAGGCATCGAGAAACAAACTCTGCCACAAACTTTTTCATGCCTGGCCACCAGTGCTGTTGCCTGAGGTCCTGGTACATCTGCGCCACTCCTGGATGTACCGCCAAAGGAGAATTGTGAAACTCTCTTAGCACCTCCTCTTGTAAAGTGACTGGTACTAAGGTACGTCCTCTGAAAAGGATGTCGTGCTCTGCCCCAAAGGAGAAGCCATCAGGTGCCTGTCTTGAAGATATCTGTGCACGCCGCGTCTCACAGTCAGTGTCCCCATGCTGCGCCTCTCTGACCCGCTGAAGTAGTGGAGGAGTGACTGTGAGAGACTGAAGGAAGGCTGCTCCATCTCAATCCACGAAGGATATCTGCAAAGCAGCTAGCTGCTCTGTCACCTCCTCAAGTAGCTGAATGCCCATCCTCCTGCTGAGAGCATCGGCTACCACGTTCCCCTTCCTAGGAGTATAGACTAACTCAAAGTCGTAGTCCTGGAGGAACTCGAGCCATCACCGCTGTCTCAGATTCAGGTCCTTCTGCGAGAAGATGTACCTGAGATTCTGATGGTCAGAAAAGACTGTAAAGTGCTCACCCATCAGATAGTGTCGCCATGTCTTCAGGGTGACGACCACTACTGGTAACTCCATGTCATGGGTAGTGTAGTTCTTCTCATGAGGTCTCATATAACGTGATCCATAGGCTATCATGACCCGCTCCTACATCAGGAGAGATCTGAGTCCGGTCCATGATGCATCGCAGTAAACTACGTACCCTACTCCCTCCTCAGGCAACCTCAAGATAGGTGCCATGGTCAATCTCTGTCTCACCTCCTAGAAGCTCTGCTGACATTTGTCTGACCACACAAAGGGTTTCCTCTTCTTCGTCAAAGCTGAGAGTGGTGCCGAAACTCTAGAGAAGTCTGGCACAAATCTCCGATAGTATCCAGCTAGTCCCAAGAAACTCCGCACCTCTGTCACGCTCCTGGGTGGCTCCCAAGCTAGCACTGCCTCGATCTTCGTGGGATCCACCGCAACTCCCACCTCAGAAATGATGTGTCCCAAGAAGTGGACCTCACGTATCCAGAACTGACACTTCGATAGCTTTCCATAAAGCTGGTGCTCTCGGAGTGTGTCTAGTACAACCCGCAAGTGGTAGGCATGCTCCTCCTCAGTCGCCGAGTAAATCAAAATGTCGTCAATGAAGACTATGACAAATCGATCGATGTATGGCTGGAAGATCCTATTCATGAGGCCCATCAACACTGCTGGAGCATTGGTTACGCCGAATGGCAAAACCAAGAACTCAGAGTGGCCATACCGACACTTGAAGGCCGTCTTCTGCACGTCCTTGTCTCGAACTCTGAGCTGATAATAGCCTGACCTGAGGTCTATCTTCGAGAACCACCGTGCTCCCTTGAGCTGATCGAAGACATAATCAATCTTCGGTAGTGAATACTTGTTCCTCACTGTAACTTGGTTCAGGCGACGATAGTCGACACACATTCGCAAGCTCCCGTCCTCCTTCTTGGCAAACAATATCGGGGAAGCCCAGGGTGAAACACTGGGTCGGATGAATCCCTTGCTCTGCAAGTCCTCCAACTGTACCCATAGATCTCGAAGCTCAGCGGGGGCTATCCCATATGCTGGAGTTGATATCGGGGTTGTCCCAGGGTACATGTCAATATGAATGTCTACCTCTCTGCGAGGAGGTAGCCTTGGAACGTCGTCGGGAAAGACGTCCGCGTACTGATCCACCACTGCAGGAAAACTAGGACTCTGCACGTCAACTGCTCCTAGGATGAGGCTAGCCAACTGATGAGTGATGGGTTGTCCTCTCCTTTGCGGAACTCCATCCTGTGCTACGAAGGCTCCCTTATCACCGGTGAAGGTGAACCTGCTCCCGTCGGTGCGTACACATCGAACCTTGCGCCTAATACAGTCAATCTGTGCATGGACTGTAGATAACCAATCCATGCCCAAGATGACGTCATAAGGCCTTGACGTAGCTACAAGAAGATCCCAGCCGAAGCTCTAGCCTCCTAGAGTAAGCTCACACTACCGGCACCATTGCGTAATCGTCGAGTCTGCTCCCGTAGGAGACTCTAGCCGTAAGGATCGAGCAAACAGATCTGTCAGAATCATTGAGCTCCGAACAAGGGCAGAGGCTATGAAAGAGTGACTATCTCCTGTGTCTATAAGAACTGCAGCAAGGTTGGAATAGAAACAGATCGTACCTTGAATCATCTTGGCCGCGACGTGGTCGTAGGCCTCCGCTTCCTGGAGTTGTGTCTTTCTCTGCCCGCCAGCTCCCTGTGGTCGGGGTGGACCTCCTGGTGGTGGTGGTGGTAGAGCCTCAAAGCGTCTCCCACCACCTGCTGCTCGGCCAGATCCTCTGCCTCGTCCGCCTCCTCCCTACGGACCACCACGGTCGACCCTCTGCCTCTGCCTGGGTGGCCCCTCAACTGTCTGCTGCTCCTCGGCATGGCAGGTCGGGCAGCCACGAGCCATGTGACCCTGTCCGCCGCAAGTGTAGCACTGCCTGCCTCTCGAAAGACTGGCTCCACATTGTGTTCCCCGCACTGCTAAGCCAATGTCCTGAATTCATCGGCGTGAGCGTCTGGTCGTCTTGGACCCATGAGTCATCTGTCGACTACCTGCTGCGGAAGACTCTTCTACGTGCCGCCCCGCGGTAGGCCTCGCCGCTGGAGAAGTCTCATCAAGAAAGCTCTCGATCAAAAGGGCTCGCTCCAGTACTCCTATCTGAGTCGGAATGCTGAGGGAGATCAGCGATTCCCTGATCTCGTGTCTCAATCCCTGCTCAACGGTCCGGGCCCGGAAGAATGGGTCTCGTACCATGTCGGTCGAGTAGCGCGAGAGATCGGTAAATCTCACCGAGTACTGGGTCACCGTCAAGCTGCCCTGCCGCAACTGAAGTACCTCCTAGATGCGCACCGCACGGAGGGTGGCTGGGACGAACTCCAAGCGGAAGAGGCTCTCAATGTCCGTCCAAAGAAGAGATGCCTCATCATGCACCTGGACCATCAAGCTCCACCATCGGCCCGCTGCTGCGTGCAGTAGGCTCGCTGTGATGATCACCATGAGGTCTGCTGGTGTCCACACTAGCATGAAAACTCATACAACTGCCTCCAGCCAGTCCTCGGCTGCCTGGGGGTCTGTCTCCCCGCGGAACCTGGGCGGTCGCTGGCACTGGAATTCATGCAGTGCACTAAGGTGACGTGCATCGTCAGCGGCTGCGGCTGGAAGCATCGGTGGCTCGGCGGGTAGAGGTACCGTCGGTGCCTCAGCTGTCAAGGGGCCCTGTACCGAGGCCTCGTCGCTCAGCGGGCTGTCGTCCCGCTCAACTCTCAGAACCCTATATGGCTGCCATCATGGGGCCATCCTGAAAAGGAAACAGGTGCCCCACGGTCAGAATAGTATACCTGGTGAGCTGACATAAAGTAATCACAAAGAAAACATGAAACACACATGCAATCAATGTTTTGGTGCATTAAGTCAGAAATCAGAAGTCAGGGTCCTGGTGTACGGATATATCGGCCACTGCACCAACACTGGGCTCCCTGGACTGATAACCACACTCAATACGCTTAACACTATTTCTTCACATATAAGAAAGATCAGAGTCTGCGGTAGAACCAAACTCCTCTGATACCAATTTGTCACAACCCGTCCTCGGGCCCGTGTCGTGACTACCCCAAGCCCGCCTTCCATAGACCAGGGGTTGGCGACTAGCACCAAGGCGTAAATCCCGGTAAAGGGAAGGCATTGCCTTTGTAAAGTAAACAAGCTCCACAGAGTAAGCAAGCGGAAAAAGTAAACACTAAGTAAAAACTGGTACAACAGTATGTTCGGAAAGTAAAGGGGGCCGGAAATAAAAGCCCAACTGTAAAGTACAACTGAAAGGGGAAAAATAGAAACTGAAAGAAAAAGCCACAACATCGAGCCATCCTCTGGAAGTCCCACCTGAAGGGTGGGTACAGAAAGCCTCCACTGCTCCTTGGGTCCATCCGACCGCTGCGAGTACGTCCCGCCCAGTGGTCCACCTCCAGGTACCGTCCTGCTCCGCAAGCCTCCACCACGATCAGCGTTGTCCGTCGTCTGCAACCAACACAACGTAGTGTGGGAATAGCCCATGCATGGGTGAGTATAAGCTACTCAGTAGGGACCTCGAGACCCCCAACGGTCTCCTAGAATCCAAAAAGGATAAACCACAAAGGAAAGATACAATCACGAAGTAACATCCGACACTGCTTAGGTATATCCCATACATAAACCTAAGTCATCAATTCTTGCTCGGCTCTAACATCCGAGCTCAAGTATAACCCATTCCACACAGGAAAGAAAAACGTAAATCCACACAGGATTGCACTACACAATCTACAAAGGAAAGAAAAATGTAATCCACAAAGGATATCACAACACAATCCACAAAGGAGAGTAAACAGGATTCACCTCACACATGTATACTTCTTGGAATGACGATAGATATGATCACAGATCCATCTATGTCGTCAGAACCACAAAGGATCAAAAGGAACTGACCCCCGCAATGACCCACAAAGGATCTGACCCACAAAGGATCGATAGGTAACTAACCCTCGCAAAGACCCACACAAGATCGGGCCCACACAGGACCTGTAGGCGCTGGCCCACACAGGACCGCTGAGCGCTGACCCACACAGGATCGGTAGCAATGACCCACAAAGGATCGCTGAGTGTTGTAGTCGTCGCCGTCAAATCCACTGAGGATCTCTGTACAGTCGTCGTCGTCACAGTAGCAGTCACAGCCAACTCTAGGGTTCCCGCACACAACAAGCTCGTTCGGGAGGGTCCGCTCCACGAGCCAAGAGGCTGATAAATCAACTGAAATATAATACAGAGATGATGTTTACAAAAGTTCCATATCGCCAATAGGAACTCAACGTCGTAGACGGCGCGTCAATCGGATGCCCGGTCTGAGAGTTATTGGCTTTTTCATCCTAGGGGCCCGGTTGGTTTTTAAGGAAAAACCAACCTGACTGTACTCCACCTGCATCCAAACCCCAGGTAGAGTAAGCCAAAAGATCCGTCTCACTTAGAGGAAGTCAACAAAGCTGATGGTACATTAATCGGACGTCCGAAGATCACGATATGAGCGTTTCCGCTCTGAGGGCCCAGTTGGTTTCGTGTACGAACCAACCAGGCCGAAGCCAAAGTACTCCGAAACATTGAGTGTGATATACCGAAACGACCATCTCGATCCAAGGATCGCATTTCCACTGACAGTGCGTTGTTCGGAGGCCCGTAGCTCAAGATACGGGAAAACGACCGAAAACGTTCCGAAGACGGGGGGTCTGGGCCCGGACTGACCCGGCCCGACCAGGCCAGGGCGCGACCCGGCTGGCGGGTCGGCTCGGCCCGGCTCGGCTCGGCCGAGCGGCCGGGCGAGCGGAGTCCGGGGGCGGGGGCGCGCTGCCCTCAAGTGTGAACACCCCCCCCCCCCTCGCGGGGGCCGCCCTAGGTCAGCGGACGCGGCATTGTCGCGTCCCATTTGTGCTGGACCCGCGCGGCCGCGGGTCCGCTAGTGCCGCCACGCCGGTGGTTTTTGAGGGCCACCAGAGTTGCTCCGGTGGTCCGATTCCACTCCCGTCTGTGCCGTAGCTCCTCTCGGGTCTCGTTCTTCACTGAGGAATCAATGAATCACCCCTGCAGAATGTTTTGTCATCGCCCACCGATCCGCGCATCAACGAAGAACTGCGGAGGGTTTTCGGGCCGTGTTTGTTTGGCCCACACCCTCCGCGTTAGGTGATAACAATCGGGAAGAAAATAATCCACACATGGAAGACAGACCAATATACAATTTTAATAAATTAAAATTGCACTTGATTCATGGTTCTTTGTTTTTAGGATGAAACAACCATGGAAATAAATAAATTTCACAAACAAGACACCTACCTCGTCAAGTCGTCGCATGCGCATTCTTCATGGAATTGATCACCGCGGAAGAAGGGGACCGTCGCGTCGTGGAATGGAGTCGCGTCGTCGAACTCCGAGGTTCAAGAACATACAGATTTAATTATATTAATTAAATCCATGATGTTGTTATACACCACAAAGAATATTTAAAAGAAGAAACCCAAAATCTCCTACCTCAAGCAGTTGGTGATCAGAGATCGTTGTGGGGAAGAACGTCTCAGAAGATGCGTCGTCAATCTCCGAGGGTGACGGCGTTCTTCACGTTCTTCACGAAGGAGGATGAAGGCACAAAAATTTGTTAAAAACCTCTCAACGAGCAATCCTCAAGATGTCGTGCATTGGTCATATTTTATTATTACGCCAACGGATTGTAAACAGGTTAAGAAATGATTAATTTAATTCATAGAATTAATTTAACGAAGTTAACCGCCCAATTAATTGGTGCGTTAAGAATTTAATAAAACGCGTCAGTTAACTTTCATAATTACGGGTTTTCGCGGGTGCGTTACTTAGCGGAAAAAAACGGTAGGGCTCGTGGGGGCCCCACCTCACAAATATACTACCAGGAGGGTAGGATATTTTGGATTCCACCCTATCCGCTTCAACTCAGCTTAAGTAGCTTAAAGTGGCTTTTAAGTGGCTTTAAGTGAAATAAAATAAAGTTTGTCGTACAAATTATTTTATTTCATAACTTTAGGCCCAAAAATTAAAAACCACACCCGAGCAAACGCAACTCCAGAAGAGGCGTTTCTAAGAAAATACCGGCGCTGCGATTCCATTTGTGCCCTCAGAATTCGATTCCAAGCACCAGTTTAAAAGTTAGAAAAACCCGCTCGTCTGTTCACTGAAGGTACCCGAGCCAAGCATCGGAAAATGATTCCGGGCACACCGGGCCTCGGAATCAGGTGCCGTCAGAAACTGCATCCTTGTAAAATTCCAATGAAAATTAAGAAAAAAAAATTCCTTGAAATTTACGGATCTTTATAGGTGGAGCATAGTAAAAATTAAATCTCGAGAGAATATGTTAACTGAAAGTCATTTTGGTTCTGCTAAAGTGCATGGAATTGAAATTTTTCAAGAGACTACTCTGAATACACATTTTTCATGATGATACATGAATATGATTGATGAAACCTCACAATTAAGGGATGATGGTGAAGATGATGTTAATGATGTTGCAACTAAAATTGAAATTAGAAGAGATTATGAAACTAAAAAAACTATGGAAATTGATGATGTTGAGGAGGAAGATGAAGACATTGGCATCGATAACTATGAATATGAGGATGAAGATTGACATTTACACAATTAAATGAAGGTTATAATCATATAATATATATATATCAGTTGTTTTCAACTATTTTATAACAAAAATTATTTCATTTTTTAGATGGATGGGGATCTGTATCGTCCGTTGTAGGAGTTTGATCTACCTTTGGACGAGCAGGATGTCAGATCATCTTAAACTCAAACTGCTGGTAGTTTATGGGGCACTCGAAGGGGTGTGGTATTTCACAACTGATGATTCTCAACCCTATCCTCGACTGATGTCCACATCATGGGTCTAATCCATACATACAGATGTATGTTTCCCTGTTTATTTTAGTTAGTATTGATTATTTTATTTATAATCTAAAGATTTGATTAATTGTTCTTTTTTTTCACATCTTTATGTATATAGATATTGGAAAGTTGATCACTATATTGCGTAATTTTTTTTCCAGAAGCATGGGTTTCATGGGCTCATATTCTCGTTGATGTTCAGCCCCGCATTTTCGATCATTCTCTAGTACATAAATAATTAACATTTATTTTGAAATTAATTTAATTAATAACATTATATTATGAATTATTTTTATGGTTTAAGGTTTCTTTTTGATGAGAGCATGTGTGAGGATGTCTGGAAGGAATGAAGGAGAGAAATGCGTCCGCATTACACTTTGTGTTTGCAGAAATTAAAAAGGAATGAAATGGAGAAAGTAGGGGTGAAATAGTTTGATGAGACATGCCGAGTCCACCTACTTGATTATATTTCATCTACGGTTTGTGGTGGATTATGTTCACACTCATTGAGTTGGAGATTTTAGAGTAGATCATTAGTAGGTTGAAAAAATTACGGGAGATGGGAGGTGACTCATCGAGCCGGTAGTCGTATATTAAATACGCATATAGATAATATTGTAAGTAAATTTTTTAAATATTGTATATGACTTTAAATGTAAATAGTTTTTTTTATATTCATATAGGTTATCTCATAGCCCAATAATATGGAGTATTATGTTTATAGGAGGATGTATAGTGATCGATCCACTAGAGAGATTAAAGGTGCTTGTAAACATCATATTGTGATCATTATAATTTTTTTTCAGTTTCAAAATTAACTATGAATAATATTTAAACTATTTTAATATTAAATTGAAATTGATGGAGTCATATGAGGCTGTGAAATCTCAGACACATAGTGAGAGTCAGGCGAATACCGATGGTCAGACCAGTTCCCCACTATTTTATGAGGTAACAAGGATTCAAGAGACCTAGTATGCCTTTGAGAAAGGTTTAGTTGTTGGTATCAGATGTCGATTGTTCCCTAGGGACTTTTATGGATCCACTACGTTGTCATCATCCAGCTTAATAAGAGATCATGAATATTCATCATCATCTTATTCACTGTATCCAAAGATCAGAGTGATCTTCTAGAGACTATGTGTAGAGAGAATGAGGAGATGTGTCACTGGCAGTAATAGTAGCTGGAAGAGTTCCTACTACAACAACAGTAACAAAAATTAGAGACGCATGATGAGATGTGTCGATGGTGACATTAGTAGGATCAAGAGTAGATGTAGTGCTTGTGATATTTCACTCGTAGTTTGGGGATGGTGATCCCTCCACCATCTCATCCATCTCCGCTAGATGACCCTCCCCCATAGTGATGTATTTTTATTTTCTAGTGAAACATTTGAATGCATTTTTTTGTACAATTAACTATTCAATGTTTTAAATAGTGTGTTTTTTATATTTTCTCTAATATTGTAGTTTTAATTATTTTTTTATTTTTTATTAAATATATTATTTTATTAATTAATATATTTTTATATTTTTGTGAATACTATAGTTTTCATTATATTAAAAATTTTAATTTTATTATTTCAATTAAAATAAAAATAAAAATAATATTATTATATTATTTATTTATTTTATAATTAGTTTGAACTTATTATTATTATTATTTCATTTATATTAATACTATAATATTATTAATATTAATTTATTTTATTTTATTTTATTTTTTCCAACAATTTCCAACGGAACATCGCAACTATTATTTGGGAAGGTCCATCGCAAAAGGTTTTTTTTAAAAAAATTGGGAGAAATATTTGTGAGTGGTGGTCAAACCATTGCAATAGGGTTTTAAAAAAACTCATCGAACCTATTTGTGATGGTAGCACAGCCCATCGAAAATAATAACTTTTTGTGATGAACCATCGTAAAAGGTAATATTGGTGATGCCCTTTTCCAAAAATGTCCATTTGCAACAGGACCCAATCAGAAATGATAATTTGCGAAGGGAACCCATCGCAAATGCATCGTCGCAAATATCGGTTTATCTTGTGGTGGGTTTTGTAGTTAAATAAGGAATAAACGATCAAGAGAATTTTTTGTGTATACATTATACTAATATCTTTATACAGAATCCTAAACTAATGTTGACATAATTGTAAAAACCCACCCTCTTTTCATTGGCTTGAGAGGGCAGTTATAAATTACTAGACCTTAGGAGACATCCCCAAGGTGCCCATGGCAGACAATAAATGACGTAGGTCTTTAATACATGTGGGAGATGATTTTCCAATTAAGAATGAACCAACTAACTAAATAAATCCTTTTCAAACAAATCACTATATGATGTATGATAGTAATGAATACAACTCAACATTTCATTTATCAAACCATACAAAAAATATGTACCATAGTGGAAGACTATAATAATAAGGTAAATAGAGGATGAAAAACTATTACAACTCCAAGACAACCACAAGACTCATTTGTCCGCATGATCAATCCTCCAACTCCACCATCTTTCCTAAGTATCGTGATGTAGTGCTAAGGATGTTTGATGGCTTTCATTTTCCCTTGTCCCAATAGATGACATCTATAAAATTACCAAAGTGACAAAGTAGGGTTGAGTACTAAAACTCAGTAGGTTTTTCCCGATGACTTCCCTAGTCCCAACACTATTATAAAACATGTTAGCAAAATTTTTATACAATAGTTTATATAAACCATGTTCTAAAAAAGATTATATCAAAATATAAAAATGCACCACTAATTTTTTTTTCTAAAAACAAAATCACGTAACAAGGAAAGACCAAAAAAAATTCAAAACCATTTCATAAGTTCTGTTTTTTCATAACCAATCCATTCTACACAACCACTCAACCAAATTACCAACCATGCCTGAAACCTAGAAGAGTGGGGAATCCCTAACCCTTATCCATCCCAAAAATGATGGGGGAGACTACTTACACTTATCATACACTAATGAATTTTTATGGGGGAGAGCCATAACCCATATCAATCTAGTTCATTATAGGGGAGACTATTGAACCTTATCCATCCTAAATGCACATGAACACACATAACTATTATGCCAAAAACCCATGCCAAATAAATGATGTCAAGCCCATTTCAATCCCAAAAAAATTTTAATAAAACAATATATCATTGCATTAATTTAAAAAAAACCTTGTTCCATGAATCATGCAAAGAAACTCTTTTAAAATAAATATTTTAAAATCAATTAACAAATCACTTTTCACAACAAATCAACAATCCCAAAAACCATCAAAAAAGAATGTTTCCACTTTAACATTCACAGAAAATTAAGAATACGTTTATCAAAAAAATATCAATTTGAAATCAAAAATTCATATTCTAAATAGAGGAGTCATGTGTGAGGTGACATAATTTTAGAATTTTGGAGAAAATGGTAAACAGAAAGAAAATCATCCCAAAACTTGGATGAATCTCCATGGACCTGCCTTAGATCTTCATCCCTATCATTAACAAGGAGAAATATAAACATATTTGGAATACATAACCTTATATCTACCCACAATAGGAATATATATAAATAAATGAGAGAGAGGGTGACATAAACCTATAAGAAACACCAAGAAAAAAAAAGAACAAAGCCTTACGGCTAGAATTAGGCTTCAATGCACCAAGAAATGGCTTTGGATAAAATCAAATTCATTTTTGAGGGGTTATCCAACCTTTGAGAGACAAAAATCCCGATTTTGAGCCATTTTGGGGGAAAAGAGGCAACAAGTTGTTAAAACAAGTCAAATCCACAATTTAAGGATCTAACATTGACCCAGTCATGGTTTAGTGGCACATTTAGATAAACAATTACGTAATCATAGTCCATATTCTTCCTTATGGGAGACCTCGCATAGTCATCTCACATTGTCTACAAATTGTGTTCAATCCTTGATGAATCCACTGCTACAAAAAAACCCAAGACAACATTCAAAGTACACCCTTTATACTAGGTAGCTGCGTGATTTGGTAAAACTATTTATTGACTATACACCTTCTCTTTTACCTCTATCTCACTATGAAAAATTTTGGCATGCATTTCATGGATTTCACAATCTGTGCAACACCCATGCACATAAATAAAATTCTCTAAAAACACTTTAATAGTTATCCTAACTCTCCCAAACATCACACATCCACTTTATAGATTTTAAGAGAATAATTAATAGGTTACTTACTTGAAATTAGGGGTTCTGCATTCTCCACACCATTGGTAATTCCATCCATTAAAATTAGAGAACTATCATTACCTTGAATGTGTTTTATCCATTCTATTTCATTTAATTATATCGTTTCCATGTCTCTTCCTGAATATGACCATGTTTCCACAAAACCAACACTAGGCCAATGATTTTTCCATGAAAGGATTTCTCTATTAGATCCCCAATCTATATAGGGATATGTACTAATGAAGAATCCATCTATCGGTTAACATGATCCCATCAAATCACATGGTTATGGTCAGACTAAATCTTTTTCATCTATGATACATGGAACACATTATAAGCCACAATGAATCATAATGGAAATGACAACTAATATGTCATCTCCCCAACCCGTTATAGTATCTCAATAAGACCTATGTATCATGTTGAAAACATTTCCTACTTCCCAAAATGATTATGTCCTAGATTTGGAGATATCATTAAGAATACCTAATCACTCACTATGAACAATAGTGGTCATCAAAGACGATATGTGTAATATTTCTGAAGAATCTGAGGCATCTCCATCCTCTTTCTGATGAACTAAATCCTCTCCATTGTTTCAAGGACACAGATCAACCCAAAAAAATTAATTATCAACTATTTCCACACAAAAACGTTGAGAACAGTATGGATTTTTATACAATATTCCAAAGGGGGATATGTATTGAGGTCGGAAAGATGTTGTTTTATGAGAACCCCGCCAATGTCCCATAATCTTCCCATGAGCCACCAAAATCCATTAGACAATCCCATATCATATCTTCCAACATTTATATCATCCTTTTAGATTTCCCATATTTTTAAGGATGTTAAGTCGTGCTCTTCATCAAAAGAGTCATAAGGGGTTTCTTTGCGGATTTATAGAAATGAGATTTGATCATCATATCTCTGTTTGATACGATTGAAACTGGAATTAGATGACTTATTTCCACTTATCAAATATAGATTTTGAAAATATCTTCCACCATATGAGTTTCACGAATAGGTATGATGTAGTTTGACATTGTCAGCTGATCCACTATCACTAATATCGAATCATGTTTTTGAACTATTTTTTGGAGACCTGTAACAAAATCCAAAGATATATTCTCCAATATCTATAATGGAAAAGGTAAATACTATAACATATAGGTTGGTTGACGATGTTCTACCTTAACTTTTTGACAATTTAACCACCTTTAAACAAACTCAACCACCTTAATTTTCCCGTCTAACCAAAAAAAATACTTTCCATTCCTTAAAAATCATTTGTATTCCATGATGAATAGCCCATCTTGAATGCTTGTAAAGTTGAATATGTTTATCCAAACAATCCATAGGTACAGACTTCCAATTTCTATACCACAACACTAGACATTCATCAAGATTCCATCACTGAATGGCCTCCCCTCTATTGAGTTTTGACCACATAGCCAAGCATTATACATCAGATGATTGGGCCTCTTTAAAGGTTTTTAACCAATAATGAATAATAACTATAGGAAAGAAAACTGCAGCATCACCTCATTATTTTCATTCAACATGCATGCCTTCTAAGAATGACATCAATTTCCACTCATCTGAAGCTTAATTCACCAACCGAGCATAAGTATTTATGCTTAATGCATATGCCACTAAATTTCCCTTACTTAGTGTATAAATCTAGTAAAATTAATGCATTTTAGGATACTCTATTCATCTTCTTTAGTCAGTGTATTCAATTGTTTTTCTATTAATATTCCCAAAATTATCTCCAAGTGTAGTTCATGATCAAAATTTATCATTGAATACATCTATATGCCTACCAAAAAATCACAGTGGAATAATCCCTATACAATTTGATGTATATGATTCATCAATTCAATAAAGATAGATGTTTCATTATTAAGAACAAAATTCATTACCATATATTCATAATGTTCATAAGTTCTTCTGAAAGATGACTTTGGAATATCCTCCTTTTAAAATGGAAATTGGTGATATCCTGATCTCATGTCATTTTTTGGAGAACCCTGAGATCCCCTCAATTGATCAAATAAATCATTAATTCATGGATGTTCATGTCAATTTATTATCATAACATGGTTAGTCATACAATAATAAAAACCCATCCTTATATTTTCATTTTCACTTTCTTCAAACAAAACAGGTGTTTACCATGGAGACTTGCTGGGATGAGTGAAAGATTTTCATTATAGATCTTCCAAAGGGAATTTAGATAGCTTAATTCTATTTGTTCCATCAAATAAGATGAAAGGGAAATAGGGCTAGTACTAAGAAGGAGATTAGCTAGAAAAATCACTTTTCAAGTAAGTGGGAGTCCTAAGAAATTATTGGGAAACATATAATGAAATTGATCAAACTTACTAGAAAACTATTATTCTCGATCTGATTCATTGATTCCAAAGGAAATTATACCAACTGGTACGAGATAATTCCAACTACTATTTGAAAAAACCCATTTTACCCTCATTTACAATTTGGTCCCCTCAAAATAGATTCTTGATTCCATCTTTAGTTGTAAAACATACCATTCTAGTATAAAAATTGATGTGATCCATAAATTTTTTTCATCCAATCATTACCCTAGATTATATCTAATAAATCCATCTCAAGCATAGAGAAATTTTATTTCAGATTGTCTCCATCAAAAGTTATTGCACATGCTTTACACACAATGTCTGTACACTCTCTTTATCCAAGATAAGATTCACGTATTAATACAGTAGGAATCATTTCAACTTTTAAAATTAGCAAATAAAAATAATGAGAAACAACACAAGAATGAGATTAACTCATATAAAAAAAAATATTTCATGAGGGTAGAATTCAAAAGGATCATACCTCTCACTGTATATGGTCTTGGATTTTTATCCAAAATGTTGTGATCAACTCCATATAATTTCTTCATCACTAAAATTGGTTCCCTGTTTCTTTATTGAGACATCTGTTGATGAGGAGTCATGTTTTTACTAGAATAATTATGGCTTTATTTGTTTAAATGATGAGACTTATTTTTCTATTCTCATTCCTTTTAAGAATATGATGTTTGAAACACTTCAGAAGTGTCTAGATCACCTGACCTCAGAGCACTTATATAAAATCATTGATGATTCCCTATTATGATTCAACTGGAGAATTATCTTGGTGCTATATTACACTCTCACTTAGTGTGACTCAGTGAACCACATAGAAAACATTGAGGCTTGGTCGTGGTTCTTGGAGGATGTTTACTTGATCTTGTAATCTGATTCCAATTTTTCCCACCTCTATAAGTAAAGTTTTTACTCTTCCTCTTACTCTTAGAATTACAGTTCTCACCCTTAATTGTGATGAAAACCTTACATCCTCAACATGGGATTTCTATAGTGACAAATATCATAAAAAATAGTATTTGGCCCTAGTCTTAACTCAATGATTTTTTTATCTTGAGCGATTATTTGAACAAACTATTGGTTTGAATGTGGTTTAGGTGTAGCCACATCTCAACTGTCTCTTCCGATCTATTCCTATGATGTCTAATGGGTTCCATTTTCTATAAAAAAAACTAAATGATATATTTATAAATCTGTATTAGTAGATGGATTAACATTTCTAATTATTTCATGTCATTCTATCAAAATAATTCATTCCAAAATCAACCTTTTATTACAAAGTCAACCATTTTTTTTTGAAAGATTTCAACTTGCTTTTGAAAACCAAACCATTTTAAAAATACAAAAACCATGATATTTTTCAACATATTCATTTTGAAAACACATTTAATAATTTCAAAAATAAATATCCTCTAAACAAAAATCATAAATCATTACACAAAATGATTTATTCACTCATAGTGTAAAGTTATTCCTCTAATGAATGTCATTCTTGTCTCATTGGATAATCCCATGATAATGAGATTGTAAATCCTATAAGTATCTCCATAACACCTATGTACCCAATTCCCAAGTAACATGAAGTTAATCATATAAAGGTGAGATACATCTTTTTACTCTCTACATTACAAGTCCCAAAAATCCAAATACTTTGTATGATCCCAACCTAGGGAACATACAATCATGAATTCAACTCCAAAACCATGAAAACTAATGGCTACTTGTTTCAGATGGAATGGAACAACCGATAAAATTTATCAGAAATAGGATTTGGATCTGAACCAAACTAATAACATTTATCTAAAATAGGCTTTTGAACTGAAAAAAACTGATACCAATTATAAAAAACATCCCCCTTCCCAATTTCATTAGATGGATGTGAGATGTTACTAGGCCTTAGGAAACATCTCCCAGGTTCAAAATGGTAGAAATAATTACAGAATCGATTTAATATATTTGGGGGATGATTTCCCCTTTAATAATAATGAAAATAACCATGTAAATCCAAAACAAACATACATATATATGATGCATGTTAACAATGATTCCAACTCAAAATTCAATTAATCAATCCATACTAATTTCTAGTACCATGGTGAAAGTCTACAATACCAAGGTATACACCAAAAAATAAACTAATAAAACTCTAAGACAACCACATGAATCCAATATCCATAATCTCCATGATCCAACTCCACCAAAATACCAAAGTATAAAAAATTAGTTCTAAAGATATGTGATATCTTACCATTTCTCTTTTCCTAGTAGGTAACATCTACAAAAAGCAACAATGTGTAATATAATGGGTGAGTACTAAAACTCATTAGGTTTTCCCCAATTACTTCCCTACTCACGCCACTAGGATAAAATCGGTTAAAAACATTTATATAAAACATTTGATTTAAAATATGTTCTAAAATAGTTTAAATAAAAATTTAAATAAGTTCCACTAATTGTGTCTCAAAACAACATCAACTTTGAAGGAAAGAACCAACCAATGTTTATAACAATATCAGATGTTTCATTTTGGTATAAAAATTCCATTCCACACAACCACATAACCAACCATGTATGAAACATAGATCAAGGGGAAATAATTGTCCGTTATCCATCTCGATAATGATGGATGGGATCTTATTACCCTTATCTGAACCAAATGAATTTTATGGGGGAGGAACCTACCCCTTATCCATTCTGTTCATGATGGGGTAGACACTTGAACCTTATTCATCATGAACGCACATGAATAAACACAACCATTATGCACCAAACCCATGATAAAACAATCATGTAAAACCCATTTCAATGCCAAAATAATTTTTATAAAACAATATTTTATTGAAAAACGTTTCACAAATCCTTTTTCCCTGAATCAAACCAAGAAAATATTTTAAAACCAACATTTTTAAATCATTTAACAAAGAAATATTCACAAAAGATTGACAACCCCATCAACCATTAACAAAGTATGTTTCCACTAACAATTGAACATAAATTTTATTAAAACATTTATAGAAAAATAATAAATTTTAAATGAATTCTTCATATTATAAAAAGATGAGTCAAGAGTGTATCCTCATACTTCCAAAGTTTTGGAGAAAAAAATAAATGAAAAGAAAACATAAAAAAACTAGGTCGAATCTCTATTAACCCACCTTTGATATCATCCCTATCTTTAACAAGGACAAATCTAAACATATTTGGAATCCATAACCTTAGATCTACAAATAGTTGGAGTACATATTGGAAAACAATATAGGGGGAGAAGTAGATCAATGGAAAACACCAAGAACAATGAAGAATGAAGCCTTATAGCATGAATCAGGCTTCAAATCACCAAGGAAATGATTTAGATCGATACTCATTCACATTGGAGAGGTTATCCTACATCGAGAGAGACAAAATCCTATGTTTTGGAAGTTCTCGGAGAAAACATGGCACTTAGAGTAAAAATGAGTTAGATCCATCATTTGAGGATTTAACATTGTCCCATAAAAGGTTTAGTTGCATGGTTAAATAAAATATGCAGTAACCATGCTCTTTCTTGTGCCATAAATGCGATCTCAGAATGTAACCTCACATGGTCTACAAATTCTGTGCAAACACTACCAAATCCACTACCTCAAAACGGCCAAACCCAACTTTCAAAGTGAACAGATTATACAAGGAAACCGTACAGTTTCCAAAAACTAGGTATTGCCTATGCACCTTCTCATTTCCCCCAATCTCACTATAAAAAATTTCCTGCAACTGTTTCCTAGTTTCCACAAACCATACACCCCCCTTGTAGCTATAGAGAAATCCCAAAAATATTTTAAACGACACCCAAAATCCCTAAAACTTCACAAAACTACATTATGTACATTAAAATAATAATTTATTGGTTACATACTAAAAATAGGTGGGTGATATAGAATATTGTTTTAGACACCATCAGTGGTGGCCTACTGATTTTTACTCACACCCTACTCTAGATGCCTGGTTAGTACCCAAATAGATTTCGTGGTTTCAAGATAGGATAATGTAAAATTTCCTGTTTTTGATGGCTGAGTCTAGATAGAGCTTGGTTTAGGGAACTTGACATTTTTCTGGGTCCACTCCTGAGTAGTTAGGGTCTTTCTTTTGATTTTTCATTTAACATGGTACACATAATTTATCATGGCATGTTTATTACATTATGTTTGATATTTTATTTATATTTTTATTATCATGAGATATTTTTATTGTTTACAGTGATATGTTATTCCTCTATTGATTATTTTTTACAACATGTGCATTACTCTGACAAAATATGGTATAGTCTCTCCATGATCAACATTTTACCACTACTGCGAGTTGGAAGACTTGACCATATTGGGAGGTTCTCCTGAGGTCAGGTGAATGACCAGATCGAGGCACCGGTGCATGTAACGCAGTCTATCACATTACAAGTTCGTATCATACAACACTTTTCTTTTACATTCTTTTGTATTATTGTTTGTGAATTGTATATATTTGACTAAGAAGAGATAGTCCGTTATAATGAGCTCATGCATGGGAGTTTCAATACCACCTAAAGGGGGTACCCAAAGTACCATGGGTGGGATTTCTGTTACTGATATGTGTTGTTACAATTGTATATTATTTAAAAATGGATGATGTACTTGTTGTGTTATGTGATTATTAGTTCATATATTTGTTGATATTTTATGATTTGTGACATGTATAAGAGTATGGCCTGATATTTGAGTATGCATGAATCATTCTTGGCAATCAAAATTATATTTTGACCTACATCATTTTAGACAGGCATAGTAAAACGAGTTTTTGGGTATGTTGTTAAACATGATCTTTTCCTTTGTTTTGGAAAATTGAATTTAAAATGTTTCCTAATATAGATTTTCATAAAATTAAAAGATTACTTAAATGAATAAATGGGTTTCAAACCAAATTTGAATAATGATTATGTGATTAACCTTGATAAATATGACATAGTTTTAGGATGGATTGGGGTAGTGATAACCCCTTGTATTTTACCACATGGTGAGGTTTTGGGAAAAGTAATTTTGTGTATTTTTTTATTTTCCACATAAAAGATTATGATAGAGTTCTGTTGTGAATCCTAATACATGGGTTTGTAATTGTATAGATATGCCTCTGTGATGATGATTGTTGAGAGAAGGATAGGAGGATAAGTTTAGAGATTCTCTACCAGTAGTAGAACCCGAGGCTCTGATAGTGAGGATCAAGAATGTAGGAGAGCAGTTCTGATAGAACATTCCTTGATTCTTATAATTCATGTTAAGTGAATCATGAAAGTTTCTGAGAAGAATGATTGATATGTTAATGTAGTATCGGTTTTATCACCCTTCGACATGTACTAGATAGGGTGGGCCAAACAGAGATGAGTTCTTTATTGAGTTCATCCGGACATACTTGATAGCTTGGAGACTCATTTTATGAAGAGTGTCAAGATGTATCCTTATATGCTACAAGGATCGGTGAAGCACTGGTTGGACATTTAGACTCTGACTGGACAACTGGAAGCTATGGAATGGAAGGAAATTCAAGAGAAGTTGTTGGAACACTTTAATCATGACAGAGTAAGATAGGAGAGAGTAGCTAAGTTCATGATGCCAAATCAGGGTAATATATTTGTGATGAACTATGCTGGATGATTTAAAAATTTGTAGTTATTTGTTACAGCGCTATTAGGAGATGAAATTACACAATAAAGGAAGTTATTGGATGGACATAAATGTGAAATTATGTCTAAGATAAATATCATCAGGCTGATGAAGTTTATGGAGGTGGTGAATCCGGATCTCGTTTATAAGGAGATCCTCAAGGATGTTTCTATTGCTATACATGTGGTTTATTATACATGGTTTTGAGGTAAGAATTTTGAAATAAAAAAAGGTTGTTACGATAATTTATCGTAGATTAATGGTATGAAGAGTAAATAGTGGGAAGGTTCGATTACACTGGACATTAACCATGTTGTTTTCCACCAGTGTGGCAAGATAAGACACATATAGAAATACTTTCCCTGACCACTAGTGGAGTACTGAGGCTACAAAAATATGGTACATCTACAAATGTCTATAGGAACCCAAAATAGTAAGTTAGTGATGGAGGATTGAGATATAACTATAGTGCGGGAAGGGGGTATTCTTCTCCATTCCATTCTACCAACTATAGTTTTACTCGGTGATGTGGTAGGGGCAGAAGATGTTGTTCTTCTAGAAAAGAGAATCTATATTAGTAGGATGGTGCATCTCAGGGGAGTTAGACTACATCATAGGAAAGATGGGTAGGACAGTTACATGCCATTCAACTTACACTTGTGGATTGCGAGGCTAGACCACTAACATTGGCAGGTGTTATCCTTATGGCATCTACATTAGCTGGTTTCTTATTTTATATTGATTCCTGTCATTACATTATATCATCAAAACATGTTAATGGTTTAACCCTAATAGTATAGTTTGTAAGTAGGGTTTTGATAATAGATACATCATTGGGAGTACGGTCTATTGAAATTTGTTTATTTAAGGGATGTTCTCTTGAGATCAAGGAGTATTGTTTTCTCTAAGATAAATATATACATGACATGTTTGGATTCAACATAATTATAGTTATGTACTGAATACTTTCATACCAATCCCATAATAATTATTACCATAGGAGAGTAAATTTTACATCTCCTACGTGTGACCATTACATTTATCATGGAGAGTGGGAGATCAAGGTAGGGTGAATTGGGTCAATTACTCAACAACTAGGAGATATCACTTGTTAGGTTTGAATTCTGTTGCTGGATAATGGGGTTGCAATATAGGATAAACTTCCACTTATAGTGGAAAGAATCCAGGTTATGTTTCCTAATGATTTATCATGTCTGGTTCTTGAGATATATGTAGACTTCACTATTGAGATCATGTTGGGAACTAATCTAGTTTCTAGTCCACCATGAAGAATTAATCATAAAAAACATAAAGAGATCAATACTCATCTAGATGAGTGTGAGGATAAGTGGTTTATCCATCAAAGTGTTTCTCCTTGGGGTTCGCTTATGTGGTTTTCAAAGAAGGTTTATGGTAGATTGCACTTATATGTTGATTACCATATGATTATCCAAAGGAAAATGAAGAACTAGTATCCACTTCCATGTATCAGTAATTTTTTGATTAGTTTGGTGAATTTTTTTATTTTATATGTTTTACTAGAGATTCGAGTATCATTATTTGAGAGTTCAAACTTATGATATATTGATTACTTCTTTCAGAAGAAGGCATGGCCTATATGAGTTCATCATAATTCTATTTGGGTTGATTAACTCACCAGTAGTGTTTATGGTATTGATGAATATAATATTCCATCCATATCTAGATAATTTTTCTTAGTGATTTTGGATGATATCTTAGTGTAATCCATGACTCGTGAGGATCATCCCCAACACCTTGACATCATCCTGAGTAGATTGAGAGAGAATCAAATATCTACCATGAAATCTTTGTGTCATTTTTTGATTTATCAAGTACACTTCTTATGTCACATCATCTTGGACGAAGTTCTATTTTTTAACCAATAGAAGGTTTATGTAGTTTTTTATTAGTAATAGCCCATGAGGGTTCTCGATATCTCTAGCCTTCTGAGGTTGGATGGATAATATTAGAGATTCATCCATGACTTTTCCAGATTATTAGCACTATATACAGGGGTGAAAAAGTGGGGGATAAAGTAATAATGGTCAGATTCACGTGGGAGTTCCTTCCAGGGCATGAATAAGTATTTGAAATCATCACCAATCTTGATCCTACCCAATTCATGTGAGGAGTATATAATGTAATGTTACTCTTCAAGGATGAGACATAGATCGATTTTGATGTATGGAGATAGAGTGTTGGTGTATGGGTCTCGATAGTTGAGACCACATGAAGGTAATTACCCTATACATGACCTCGAGTTGGATATAGTGGTTTATGATTTCAATTGATGGTGGCATTATATGATGGGAGAAAATTTTACTTTATATACCAATACTAAGATCTTGAAATATATATTTTCACATAGTGACTTGTATCTCCTGCAGTGGATACAGGTTGAGTATATGTAGTTATTTAATTCTGATCTAGCATATATGCATGGAAAAGGAAATAGTGTGGATTATTCTATTAGTAAAAAAACTCAGAAACCAGTGGTTAAGGAGTCTAGTTATGAGAGGAAAATGTTGAACCTACTATAAGAGATACGTTTGGTGGTTCAGGTGAATCCGGAGTAGTTGAATCTAGTGTCGGTTTTAGTTGAGTATACCCTATTAAGATAGATCTGGGATAATAAGTATGAGGATCTTGATTCTCTATCTCTAAGGGAAATACTTGATGGTGGAATCACACATTTATAATGGGTAATAGATGAGGATGAGATCATCCACATCATGAATTGGGTTGTTGTACCTTCAAGTTTTCAAGTTGAGTTCATGCAGGAATTTCATGCCTTGAAGTGGGCAGTACATTCAGGTGTGACCAAAATGTACCATGACATACAATGACATTTTTGGGGTCTAAGCATGATATAGAAGATGACATGGTTCGTGAAATGATGCTACACCAATCATAATGTTAAGGTCTCATATCAATGACCAATAGGGATGTTATAGTCATTACCCATTCCATAATGTTTTTGGTATTATGTCACTATGTAACTTGTGGTGGGTCAACTAAGGATTTCATGAAATGATGATTCTATTTGGGTTGAATTGGAAATAATGACAAAATTATCACATTTCTTTAATAAATGGGAGACATAATCAGTAGGGTAGTTGGGAGATTTCTATGCTTGAGAAATAGTTCATCTTCACGGGTTTCCACTGGCTTTAGTTTCAGACTGTGAGTCATGATTTACTTCAAACATCTAGAATGGATTACCAAAGGTTATTGGTATATAGGTTCTATATAGTATGACATTCCCCCCAAATATATATGGGAATTTAGAGTTTACTAGATAGTTTATTGAGGATATACTACGAGTGTGTGTTCTAGACATTGGTGGGTCTTTGGAGAAGCACCATGATTTGATGGAGATTTCCTATAACAATATCTATCAGGATACAATATATATGGAACCATACAGGGAACATTATAGAATTCTATACATATCATCATTATGCTCGATGGAGGTAGGTTACATAGAGTTGGTCTGACCAATTCTCGTGCAGGATATGTCAGAGTATGTTTAGTTAATTAAGAAACATATGGCTATGGCTTAGAGTATATATAAGTCATATGATGATAGAAGGAGATGGCTCATGTAGTTTATAGGGGGAGGTTGTGTATTCCATTGGGTGTCCCCTAGGTTGGTTCACCCTAAGATATATAAGTTGGGTAAGATGGAACCCAGGTTTGTCAAACAGTTTGAGGTTGTGGAGATAATCAGGTTGGTGCCTTATCGATTGGATCTTCCATTGAGATACATTTATACGCACAATTTTTTTTCAAAACTATTATGGTATCACTCCAACCCTTCTAATGTGATCGATGTGGATTACGTTGAGCATGAGATAGATGTGACCTTCTAGAAGCATCTAATACGTGTGTTGGATCACAGTGATAAAGTGTCGTGGGGAAAGATAGTGTTGATAGTTCATGTATTGTGGAAACATGGGAATGCATAGGAGGAAACATTGGAAAGTGAATCAGATATGATGGATTAGTGTACCTAACTTTTTTAATTAGTATCTCAGAGAATCTTGGGAGTTCATCTCGAGGAAGAGATTTTATAAGGTGGGATATTTTATGATCTGTAATTTTTTTGGAGTTCTCTCGGGCTTATTTTCATGTTTTATTTTATATTTTTCTTATTAAATTTCATTTGGGTATTAAATTGGGATTCTTTTGGGATGAAATTTTAGAAAAATGAATGAAATTGGGATTTTCATGGTTAACCCATGGTTATAGAAAACTATGTGCCCCAGCCCAGCAAACCATACGACCCTAGAAAGAGAAGAATTTCCCTGTTGGGGTAGAGTTTTTCAATGTTTTTACCCTCTTAGAAGTAACACTAAAATCCTATAAAATAGGTTCATTGTTTAGGTGTATAGTCAGGTATAACTGTGCTCCCCTTCCTAGTAAACCATGCTCAACTTTTAATTCCACCAAAAAATAAGTTTTTTAATCACCCAAACCCTCGAAACTCACTATATTTGAACCAAACTCTGACCAAATCAATTTATATAAATTTCATAGACTCAAAAATGGATTACAATACTTCTTTACCTCCTTTATTCATTATTTGAAGTCTGTATAAATGTTCTTCACCCCCCCTATAAGATAATCCTATCCTTCTTGGTTTTCGATTCTTCTTATTTCCTTCTCCGTTTATTTTTCTGGATGATATTCATATTTTTGTTAGATCTAGATATAGTATTGTGAATGTAGAAATATTATTTTGGATCCAGATATATTATTGTACATCCAAATTTAATGGATCTTGTTTTTTAAACTTGATTGAGGTTTTTTTATTTGGATATCATCATACATCATTGGGATGCTAAAAATTTAGGGATTTTTGTTGGGTGATTGTTTGTCGAAGAATCGATGTAGGTGGTCTATTATTCAAATACCATAATCATGAGTTTAATTATTTTTGTGTGATTTTATAAATTATATGGTTCATTTAGCAATTGGAATTCCGAAATTGAATTAATTAATGTGTTCAACTAATTAAATGAGGAATTGGGGACTTGGTTAAATAATTGAATTCTGGAATTAAGATAATTAATTGATGAATTAATTATCAAAGTACTAAATTTTTAAATTGGGATAATTATTTGATAGATGGGCCATCTAAGTATTTCCTTGTGGGATTAAGTATACAAAATTGTTGATTTTATTATTGGAATGTTAAACTGTAAATTTGGGGATAATTAATTTGTTAATTATTTACTACATATTGAGATCTAAAATGATTTATTAATTGTTGAATTAATTAATTGACAATATTTATTTAGTTAATTGTAAAATTAATTGATGTAATATATGTGATTAATTATTTGGTGATTTATTTAAATGGTAAGACATGATTAATTAATTGTTGAATTAATTAAAGTAAATTGTTGTGATTAATTTATTATTGATATAATTAATGGACTCGGATTAATTAATTTATGAATTAATTATTGGATGATTGCGATTTTTAATTTTGATAAAAGTTTTAATGTTGATTAATCTTGATTTATGTGTTAAGTGATATTCTTCCATGGTGATATTGTGAGATATGTGATAAATGTGGGTTACATGGTCTGGTGATTCCATATAACACATGTGCAGCACATGGTTTTCTGCTTCCAAAGACCATAGTAATAAATTGTGTAATAAATATGTGTGGGACTGTAACGTCCCAGTTCTGGAGGCCACCCAAAGGTGCCCCATACCCGGTTGGTCACACGGCCTCAAGTGCATTTCCCAACATGCCAGAGGCTACCGACTAGCAGTGAGGGCCTTGGGTGTGATAGTGGGGAATCTATTCCCTCATTGGCAGAGTACACAATGGAAGTAAACAAAACATGAAATAGTGGAAGAGTAAATATCCAACAATAATGCAGAATTAAATAGAGGAAGACTAAAACAATAAACCACTAGAGCACATGTGTATATATGAAATGATGCATGATACATATCTAGGAAAATAGCCAAACTAGTCACAATGCTGGAAATACAAACAGTACCAAAGCAAGTACAAAGAAAAGATAAACAGCTCCTCAGTATCGCAAGCGTCAGCTTGGTCCCATGCTCTCCTATTTCAAGAAATCAAGTACTATAAGTTAATGGGAGATTTCCCTTGTCTATACCTACAACAACAAAGTCTTTTTGGGACCAAAATCATGACCCAAACAGGGTGTGACACTAAATTCTATTAGGCAACCACCCAAAGATCTGTGCCTAACAGTCAGTGAGCATATGGCAGGTAATAGTACACTAAGAAGTACGTAGTAACAGTAAACAACAGGCTGTAATTAGCAAGCAGTAACAGGATTGTTGACGCTCCTTTAGTCACAGAATCTAAAGATCGGAAAAGGGAATATCTGAGCTCAAAGTGATTTCAGCCTTTGAAGAAAACATAAAAAATCGACAAAGGCATGAACAAAGGATCGACAGCAACGGTACCGTGCAAGTTTTATCACTGTCACGCAAGTACACTTGTGCAACACCCTTGGTCGCGCAGGTGACTTGCGCGACCTAAATGGTAACCGCCCGGTAACCGCCCGGGGTCTTCTTTTGCCTATAAATAGACCCTGTGGGCCCCCCATTCGAGAGGATTTTTTTCCAGAAACTCAGATTGAAGCTCCAGACGCCCAAGTCTCTTATCAAAGCTTCCGGAACACTTCTAAGGTAATTTCATACCTAGAGCGGAAGATTTAAAGAGAAGAAGGAAGGCCTAAGTGTTAAAACTCATCAAACACTTGCGCGCCGACTTATTTCCTTCAATATAACTTGCGCGTCTCTTTTCTGGAAGAACCTCAAGAAAATTCTAAAGGGTTTAAAAAAGAGTCGCTCAAGTATTTCAATGCTGGTTGAAAATCACGCAAGTACACCATGAGTCGCGCAGGTATACCTGCGCGACCATACTTGCGTGCCCACGGAAGACTTGCGCGCCTTGCAAGACTTGCGCGCCCCTATCTTTTTGGGTGCCCATCTTGCCCATTTTTACCCCTCTTAAGCCATTTCACCTTTCCTTTTCCAGATTCAGTCTTCAAGACACTCTTCAAAGCCATTTATGGCTTGATTTCTTGATTTGACTTCCTTATCTGAAAGGAATTCTGTGGAATATCTCTCAAAACCTAGGGATTTAAATATCCTTATGTCACCAAAGATTGAGAGTTCATTCATTCAACCTCATCCTTTAAAATGAGAGAATCCTAACCTGGGTCTCCTTTTCAGGAATAATCCCCAGTTATAAATCCTTTAATTTGGGCATCTTCCTCAGGAGTAAGCCCCAAATTCTTAAAGTTCCCAATCTTGGGCATCCTCCTCAGGAGTAAGCCCCAATCAAGTCCTCTAATCGTGGGCATCCTTCTTAGGAATAAGCCCCAACCTCATATATGGGCATCCTCCTCAGGAGTAAGCCCCAAACCAAAATCCCTAAACCTGGGTCTCCTTTTTCAGGAATAAGACTCAGTCATAACCTTGGGCTTCCTTTTAAAGAATAAGCCCCAAGTCCCCTAACCTGGGTCTCCTTTTCAGGAATAAGACTCAGTCATAACCTTGGGTCTCCTTTTTAGGAGTAAACCTCAAGCCCCCCTTAAAATTATCTTAACCAGTCATAATTTACCTTTGATGTGGGTTTCCTTTTCAGGAGTAAAACCCAATCATAAATCCCCTCCTATCTTGGGAATCCTCCATAGGAGTAAGCCCCAAGATTAGAGTATTCAAATCTCCATGAAGCACATATAACTTTATGGACCCTGTTCATGGATTTTCTCCCTAAAAGTAAATCCTAAACCTTCATCTATCTGGGCAGTCATCCATACATAAGCCCCAAACAAATTCTTATGATTGCATCTTTCATGGAACAATTGTCTAATTTTTACCAATACCTCTTGTTTCTCACACCGAGCATGACTCGCGTGAGCTTAGAGTGTAAAAGTAATTATGACATTCATCTTTGAGCCATCAATCATAAACATCATACTCCATAACTCGAACTACGTGGGTTCTGATTCCTTTTCTAAAACAAAGGATACGTAGGTATCCCATTTATGTGTTCGATCCCAACTTTGAAATAATCTATGTCCTTCTGAATGACGATAAACTTCAAGTGCCCCACTGAGTGGCTTTAAAACCAGCATGGTCATCATAAATGACCAAGAGACTTTTATATAAATGTTTTGAAGGATATCATTGACCAAGAATATCTAAACAGATATAGACGATTCTTTATTGATGAAGAACCTCGAATACATATAAAAGATTCTCTAAATTTCTTTGCATATTTAATCATTGATTGTTAAAACTAAAGGAAAGCACATTTTATACTTGGTAATGTAATAAGGATTCACGAACAAAACTTAAATCTATAAAGAGAGTCCTGGAGTAGACAATAATTCCCCTCAAAAAGGTGTGATGAGTCCGACCTCACATCCTCTCGACCAATGCAAATTCCTAAGCCTCATTAGTCCACAAGCTAATGAGCGTCTGCCTTTGGAAAGTAGGTCGAAACGGATGTGGAATCATTGGATGTTTCCAGTTCTATGAACAAACCCATTAGAAACCGATCGGAACTTTTGAATCTCCCGTCCAGGAGGTCATCCCCGGATTCCGTGCGAAACAAAAATGGTGAACCCGACGTGAATCCTTAACCAAGTTAAAGTGATGTTCTTCTTAT
Source organism: Viscum album (assembly GCA_963277665.1). NCBI lineage: Eukaryota > Viridiplantae > Streptophyta > Magnoliopsida > Santalales > Viscaceae > Viscum > Viscum album. Next base: position 372,728,393 of record OY728133.1, on the reverse strand, counting down.
TTGTTAGGCCCCTTGGGCCAACAAAGCAATCATTGACATATGCTCATCCAAAAGATGCAGTGGCCGGATTCATCTTGATTATGTCTGTTACATGGAACAGGCACTCTTTTCTCAAGATCTTCTGCAAAATGGCTTTCCTTAAATTCACCCCTGTGAATACTGCTGCTATGAACACCTCTACTGTGAGGTCTGCTGCTGTGAAAACCAATGCTGCTACTCCTGCTGGAACGTCATCCGCTCTGAGGATGACATCACCAACTCAGCATCTTCAACGCTGGGTTTCTAATGCACTGGTTAAGGAGTACCGTCGCAACGGTACTATCCCAACTCTGGAGGCCGCTCGTCAAGCCCTCCAAGTTAACAACTCTACCAGGTCGTCCGGACAACGGCGGCCAGCGATCAAGAAGCAGGCGGTGCTGACTACCGTCTCCAACCGTTTTGGGTCGTTATCCCCGGAACGCAATTTCCATTCACTCCCTTACTCTGAGGAAGTGAATGAGCAGGTCCCGCAGGACCTTAATTCAAAAAGACAGGAGTCCTTCTCAAGGGCTCCCATCAACAATCGCCGCCAGACTCGTGCGGTAGTGCGCCCTCAACATGATGAGGGTACCGACTCCAGGCATTCAGCTCAGGTTCCTCGAACCCGAGCAGGCAAGATGAACCGCCAGAGATGGAATCCGGTTAAAAATAGTCAGGTTGTCATCCCTGCCATCTCCGGAGAAGTCCACCAACCTAACTTGGTGGAAAACAATGAGCAGGCATACACCCCTGTTCATTTTAATTCCGCTGTCCAGCAGATTCGTCTGGCAGCATCAAGCCTATCCCGCCAGGCAATTCCGGCGGAGTACCATAGGCAGGAACATACACCTGCTTATACATCACCAGTTAGTCAGCAGGCTCGTCTGACTACATATGATGGATCTCGTCAACCGCGTTTGGCGAAGTGTAATCAGCAGGCACATACACCTGCTAATACTAATCAAGCCTACCAACAGTCTCGCTTGGTAGCGCACGGAGAAGTCAGTCAGAAAGTCCCGATGACAAACAGGGGGCAGACTCAACTCTCTGCCTCCACACTTGAGTACTATCAGGATTCACTGACAGGAAAAGGAGGACAAGAGCAGGCACATACACCTACTCCAAGCCTGGAATGGACGTATATCCCCGTTCCGGCGGCTGAAGTCACCAAACATATTTTGTCAATGGTGAAAGAGCAGAAGCAAATTCCTGCTCATATTCTGGATGCTTGCCAGGATATCATAACAGCTTCAGCATCATCTCAGGGACAGACATATAAATCTATCCCTAGCAATGGAGTGACACATCAACAATTCACTCCGAAACAGACACACACATCTGTTCCAGTCCAAGAGGGTTATGGGGCATACTCCCCCATATCATACGGATAACCAAGTCAGGCACATACACCAGATTTGAGTGGAGATCGTCAGCCTAACCTGACCATCTTTCCTGATCAGGCACATACACCTGCTCAGAGCAATCACTTTCATCATCAAGTGGTTTCTAAAGCGAGTAAGAAGGCATCTAAGAAAAAGATCTGCCCAGCACAGTCAGGAGATCAAAGGCCAATCTGTAACCAAGCCTTGCTCGATGCTGGAGTTCTTGAAGCCCTCAGACATTTATCTGTCGGAATTCAAGATTCTACTCCCTCAGTTCCCAATAACGGGAACATTAATTCTGAAGGTCTTCAACAGACACTTCCTCATGAAGACTTGCTTCATGAAAATTCGGTCAATCTTGAAGTTTCTTCTTCAGATGAGAGCCACAGGAACCCTCTGTGTGGTCAGAAGACCAAGGAGCAAGAGATTTCATCTTTTGCTGTAACCCATCATGACGGTCCTCCCCATGGTGATGAACTTAGCTGCGAAAGTCCTCTCCGCAGTAGTGATTCACATTGTCTCGAAAATTCTTCAGAAGGCAATGTAGTGACGAGAAAGCCCTCCTATCTCGAGGCACTTGAAAACGTAAAACCAGTCATGTCTGATGCTTTACAATCGGCAGGTGAAACTCTTTCTCCATCAGAAGATAGCATGGGGTTCAGGTTATTCTTCGAACCATCCCTGGGTCATTCATCTTCCAGCATGAATAGTGATTTCTCTACCAATCGTGTTGAATCCTATGAAGCAACAAGGAAACACCAACTCTGGTCCAAACAGGTAGACGAATCTTCATTTAATGATAAATAGGAAATGCTGAACATGAGGAAAAAACTGGCAAAAGGTGAAGTACCAGTCATGTTTTGGCCTTTGGCTGACTCCCAATACGACATTCCAAAGATGTTGACGGATGATGGAATCCATGATATTCGTCTCAACATATGGAAAACTCTTTGTAAATTAAAGAAGAAGGTATTATCTTACGATTAATATGAAAATCATCTTAAGATAATAGAAGGGCTACAACGTCAGATTGATTTGGCATCTCTATCAGTCTCTCGGTATCCGAAGGCTGAAAAGCAACAGAGAACCCTTCAACGTTAATGCCTTGGCACACTAAGAAGATTGCGTCAGTTAATTGCCAATGCTCCATCTGATGTTCATATCAGAGGATGGGGTGTTCACGGAGCACTACATTTCACAGTGCTTTCCGGTTAGCAAAGCCCGCCGAAAATGGTCTCATGCAATGTTATTGCCCATGGCCGACCACAGTCAATGGGCTTTGTTCATAATCAAAAGCTTGCTCCAGAACAAGCTTCAACTAGTTCCGCTCAAAATCAAGTATATAGAGAACAAGTTGTTTAATTTCTCCTACATCAAGCAGGCGAGAATATTGCACAAGCCTCTCTTCTGGAGCAAACACGTCATCAAATGACAGAAGTTTCGGAAATCATCCAACGATCTGTTGAACCAGGTGATAAAAGTGGATACAGGTTAATGCATCCAGCTAATTTCCGAACTAAAATTCGCAAGATCAAGAGAGATTTTATGAAGATCTCAGACATAGCATGTCAAGAGACACCCCAGCTTGCCAGACTGGGGACTTCTCTAACCCAACCCTCAGAGTCAACAAATGGGATTCGAGGAGTTGAGCGGATGCAGCAGGAACATCCCCAGTCCACCGGACTGGGGACTTTTTCAAATCCTCAATCCCTCCCTCAGAGAAAGTTAGTATTCTCTCGATTAGGGAATAAGCCTCATGAGGAACGAAGAGCCATGCTGTCAGGAGATTCTCTCCAAGTGACGGTTCTCCAAGAAATTCTTGAGGGATCAAGTCAACGGAATGCCATGTCTCATCATGGACATGGAAGAAGACAATATCACAGAAATCCTGATAGAAAGGATTCCATGCAATATGCATCCATTAATGTCATCAATGTCGTTGCTGCTGATTCACCAGATGAGGCTCAATCAGAGGGATCATACGAAGAGGTTCCTGCTCAAGAAGTTGTGCACACAGACCTAAATGAAGAAGGTGTGCACACACGTAATCAAAGGTTTACCCAAAATTTGGGTATTCTTTCAAGCAACCCACTTCCCCCTCTCTGAAAAGGATCCAATAAGGGGAAAGGAAAGAATCAGGTTACTTTTCACCCTTCCTATGAAGGAGGTCAATCGCTCTCATTAGAGAAAAGGTTTGTACAACAGGAGGAAGAAATGAAAGAATTAAGAAGGTTGAATGCAGAACTACTTCAGAGTAGTCTTCTTCTTAATAATGATGAAGTCCGATAGCCGAAGGAATTTTTTGTAACTACTGAGATGGATCAGGAATATACTCTTTTATCAGTACACCCTCAGAGTTCTAATCCTACGGGTCAAACGCAACAACGGTTGGCAGCACTATCATCAGTTGCAGCACCAACCACCACATCTTTCCAAGCTCCATTCATTGCACCTACCCAAAACCAAGTTCAACCTGATGTTTTTCAAAATTTAATAACTACTATTGATTCATTAACAACTCGGTTAGAAACTATGGAAGGGAAACAGGCGCAAGTTCAACCTGAAAAGAGTGTTTACCCTGAATGGGTAGATTCAATTTCTCCTCCATCCAGTTTTGGAAACCCTATTTTCCCTACTTTCAATGGATCAGGCGACCCCGAACAACATTTAACGCATTACGTGTCTTGTTGTGATCCTATGATGGGAACTCCAGATCAGCAAGAAGCAGTGAAACTCAGATGCTTCATGCGAACCTTGCAAGGACCAGCTTTTGTCTGGTATACAAGCTTGCAATCCCGGTCAGTCATCGGATGGGAGGATCTTCGTCAAAAATTCCTTCTTCAGTTTAGCTCAACTTTGCCAAAAACGACAGTTTTCGATCTTACAAACTGCAAGAAAAAGGAGAATGAAAGAGTCTCTGATTTCATTGCTCGTTGGAAGGGATTAACATATTCCTTGAGTTTAGCACTCCCTCAGGAGGAATTATTGCCAATCTGTGTGGCAAATTTGCCTGACGAATTACGCACGCCATTGATCCCTGTGAAATACATAGGAGGGTTTCGAGACCTTACTTCAATCGCTCAACAGATTGAAGATTCCCTTATACAGGCTAAGGTTAAATCTCGTATAATTCCATCATCTCCAGGAAGAAGAATGGGTAAAGCAGAAACTGCTACAGTTATGCTTAGACAAGCACCTGTACCTATTTATACTTCAAAACCTTCATCTTCTCGAAGGGCTCCACCTCCTGAACACCAACAACAAAGGCTGTTTCGTCCAAATGATCAAAAAAATCAATGACGAAAACAATTTGAGGATATGAAGAGTAAAACTTACTCTTTCCGAAGTGAGCAAGTTCCTGGTTACTTCATTTCAGCTCTGGAAAATAATTTGGTTCAATTACCAGTGCCCAAGAGGCCAAACAAGGAAGGAGATGAAGACCGTCCCAATTATTGTCCCTTTCATCAAATGTTGGGGCATCCCATCCAGGAGTGTTTTGTCTTTAAAGACCTCCTGCAAAAGATGGTCGACATAGGACAAGTAAAATTGAAGGGTTCTTCAGCTCATGTAGCGTGTATTACCGCCACAGATCCAGAGGAAGGAGGCGAGTGGCAGGAAGTCAAAAGCAAAACTGCAAATAAATATGATGATTGGATGGTCAGAAAGACAATCAATCGGACCCATTCCATTTTGCGAACACAATTGAAGAAACCAATTGTGTCTCCTACAAAAGCTGCAGTAAAGCCTCCATGAAAAGACAAATCCTCAAAAGGGCAGCGCAATTCAAAGAAGAAAGAGGAATCAGGAGAAGATGAGTATGTATCAAAGCCTAAATTGTCTTTGACTCTGGCAGATTTCATGCCATCTACTTCGAAGCCACGGGCACCGTCCCACCAAACGGAACAGCCTAAACAGGCTAACCAGGCAGAGTCTCTATCAGACGAAGAGTTAATCTTTGGTTCTATTAATATGATTCAATTAACAGATTCATATTCCAGTCTTGATGAGCCTGAATTCCCTGTATCAAATAAGGGAACCCGAGGAAGTTCTAGAGGTTCAGGATATAGGGGAAGACGTGGATCTTTCCGAAGCCACTACTCTAATTCTACCCCTGCTAGCACTGTATGTGCAGCAGAAACTCGTGGTAGAGCCCTTCAGCGAGCTCAAAAAGAACAAGCAAGTTCTTCTGCCAATGGCCAACTCAGTTTCGGCACAGTTATTTTGGAAGACCAATTAAAAGTTCCATCTTCTTTATCTTAGCAAGTAAATGGATCTAATCAGTCTAATCTTCCAAAACCAAGGATGTTGCCAACTTCAATACAAGATGCATCAGTTTCCAAAGCATCTGCTTCTAAGGTACCTGCTAAACCGCATATTCCTATTGGGAAACGCAGACCTTTAGATCAAAAGTATGATATATTGAAACACTTGGCCCAAGTACCATACAAGTTTTCAATTTTGGATGCTTTGAATCTGTCAAAAGATCTTCGGGAAGCACTCATCGAAGCTTTGTCAAGTCCTCAGGAGTTTGAAGCTGAAATTGCTGCAGCTGAAATCTATCACACAGAGAATAATCCTGCAGAATGTCATGCAGTGATATCTTTTACTGATAAAGATGATGATGATGTTGTGCATGGGCACATAAAACCTTTGTACTTATCTGGCAAAGTCAATGGTATAGATGTTCGAAGAGCTTTCATTGACAATGGTTCAGGAGTCAACCTCATGCCCATTCGTACACATCGTCGATTGGGCTTCACGGAATCTGATTTATCTCCTTCTACCATGATGTTGCAAGGATATGATAAAAATGAACAAGAACCACTGGGAGAAGTTACGCTCAGAACTCAGTTTGGAGATCTTGTTTCCAATTCGGATTTCATGATTGTTAATCAAGACTCAGCTTTCAATATCTTGCTTGGAAGACCCTGGCTACATCAGCATGCAGCTATTCCGTCATCATACCATCAATGTATCAAATACTGTTTCGATGGTCAAGTTGGAACATTGTATGGTGATAAGGCCTCGTTCAAGACATGTGAGTCTCAATACATTGAGGCGGAATTTTATCACATGAAGGGAAGAGAAAAATCTACAATGAAGGAAATTACCAAAGTTAATGCCCCATATGGTTTGGAAAAAGTTCCAATAAATCCATTTTCACATGTGAGTACAGATTATGTGTTACCTATCAGTCAAATTGACAAAATAGGCCCAAATCAAAATACTCTTATGGAAAGATCCATAAGGGCAATTACGACAATCGATCCAGACAACATGGGAGAAATTGGTAACTTACCAAGCAGTGATGAAAGCATAAGTGGTGACGTTTTCATTTCGTCTACTGAAATCCAACAAGTCTATACTTCGCTAATCAGGCCAGAAGAAGTTATAGCAACACCAAAGGTGAATAATGATGTTGATTCTCAATCCATCATCTCCTCTTTATTTCCCAAATAAGACCCTTTATCATCAATAGGGTCGGAAATGGAAGCTTCTTCTTCAAAATGTGAAAATTTTGACATCTCTTATGATCATGAGAATTTCGTTTTTTCATCTACTTTGCAAGTAGAAACGGAAGAAATAACACATGATGAAGAGGAAGAGGAAGATCTTAGAGATTCTCCTCCAGCATTTGAAGAGGGTATCTCTACCACTGTGGATGAACTCAGAGAAGTAAATCTAGGTACAAAGAAAGATCCACGCCCCACTTTAATTAGTGCGGCCATGACCCTTGAAGAGCAAGAGATGTATATTTCTTTTCTAAAGCAAAATAAAGATATTTTTTCTTGGAATTATACAGAGATTCCTGGCCTTGATCCTGATGTTTCCACCCATAATTTGGGTTTGCCAAAAGAACATCGAGGATTCATGCAAGCCGCGAGAAGAACACACCCAACCTATGCTTCCAAAATCGAGGCTGAAGTGGATAAGCTTATCAAAGCTAACTTCGTCAGAGAAGTTCAATATCCCAAGTGGTTGGCTAATATTGTCCCTGTAAAGAAGAAGAACAAAAAAATTAGGGTTTGTATCGATTTCAGAGATCTTAATCGGTATTGTCCTAAAGATGATTTCCCAGTTCCGATTATAGAACTCTTAATTGATGCGACAGCTGGATATGAAGTACTTTCTTTCATGGATGGATATTATGGATATAATCAAATCCGAATGGCCCCAGAAGATGAGGAATATACAGCCTTCAGAGCTCCTCAAGGTGTGTTTTGTTACCGGGTGATGCCATTTGGTTTAAAGAATGCAGGTGCAACATATCAACGCGCCATGCATCGTATCTTCAAACCTCTTTTAGGGAAGTTTGTTGAATTCTATGTAGATGATTTGGTTGTTAAATCCAAACAACGTTCTAATCACTTGGCTGATTTTAAAGTCATATTCCACAAGCTTCGACAAAATAATTTGAAGATGAACCCCTTAAAATGTGCTTTTGGGGTAACCTCGGGAAAATTCCTCGGCTTTGTTGTTCACCATCGTGGTATTGAAGTCGATCCTGAGAAGACCAAATCAATCCTTGGTATGTCACCTCCTCAGAATTTAAAAGAATTAAGAGGACTTCAAGGACACTTAGCCAATATTCGGCATTTCATCGCCAATTTGGCAGGCAAAAGTTTACCCTTTACCAAATTATTGAAGAAAGGAGTAATTACCAGTGGACTGAAGAATGTCAAAAAGCATTTGATGTTATCAAGAAATACATCTTGAGTCCACCAGTACTCATGCCACCTGTTGAGGGTAGACCTCTTATCCTCTATGTGACAGCTTTAGAGCGATCATTGGGTGCCTTTCTCGCTCAAATGAATGATGCTGGGAATGAAAATAGTCTCTACTATCTCAGTAGAACTATGCTTGAAGCAGAAACCCGGTATTCAAGTATTGAAAAGTGCTGCCTAGCATTAATCTTTGCAGTTCAGAAACTGAGACACTACCTGCAACATCATTAGGTCCAATTGGTATCTCGTAATAATCCGCTCAAATTCATCCTTAGTCGTCCAATGCTTACAGGACGTCTGGAAAGGTGGGAAGTTATTCTACAGCAGTTCTACATTCAGTATGTGTCTCAAAAGGCAATTAAGGGCCAAGCCCTGGCTGATTTCTGGTTGAACATCCTTCAGTGGAAGACACGTATTCAGATATCGAACTCCCTGATGAGGAAGTTTTCTCTATTCAAGAGAGTCCTCAAACATGGGAAATGTATTTTGATGGTGCTTCTAGAAGTCCAACAGGGAAGAAAATGGAAAATCCTAAATTTAACAAAGTTGGTTTAGGAATTGTGCTCATTTCTCCAGATAAGGCAGTGTTACCTTATTCCTTTTTGTTGTGGGAAGGTGGTACCAATAATGAAGCTGAATACCAAGCTCTCATTACAGGCTTGGAGTTAGCGCTTCAAGCACAAGTGAATCACTTAAAGGTGAAAGGTGATTCAGACCTGGTAATCAAACAAGTCAATGGGGATTATGCCATCAGAAAAGAAGAATTAATCCCTTTGTATGATTACATCAGAGAGTTAATGTCAGAATTCCCTTCAGAACCGACATTTTCTTATGTCCCAAGATCACAAAATGCTCAAGCTGATGCACTAGCTAATATAGCCACAGCTTTAGCAGATCCAAATCGGGACAAGACAACCATCTGTATTGCCCACCGTCGTGCAATTTCACCTTATGTTCAAGTCAGAACAGAGGAAATTAATGAAATTAGTCCCATTTTTGAACCGTATGGTCATACTATAGGATGGATGTCACCTATCAGGGAATACCTTCAAAATGGAACACTTCCACCTGATAGAGCCGAGAAAGAACAAATTCGGTGACGTGTGGTCAATTTTACTCTTTATGATGGCCCAAACCACCTCGATAAAATTCTCTACAAACGTGGTTTTGATGGAGTTCTCTTCAGATGTATTGATGGTGAAGAAACAATGGCTGTCATAAAAGAAGTGCATGTAGGAGTCTGTGGTGCCCACCAGTCTGGACATAGACTGTCTGATCAAATTCGAAGGCTTGGATACTTTTGGCCTTCAATGATACAAGATTGTGTTAATTTCACAAAGAAGTTTCATTCATGCCAAGTATATGCCAACTTCATTCATAAACCTCCAGAGTTGCTTCATACAGCTAAATACTCATGGCCATTTTCCACATGGGGAATGGATGTGGTGGGACCTTACCCTTCATCTATGGCCAAGCAGTTTAAGTACATTCTTACTGCTACTGATTTCTTTTCCAAATGGGCAGAGGCAGTACCTCTCAAAGAAGTCAGTTCTAAATGCATTGTTAGCTTCATCAAGTCTAACACCATTACTAGATTTGGTGTCCCTCATACCATATTGACGGACAACGACACCAACATCTGTTCTTCTGAGGTAAAGAAATTGTATCAAGAATACAACATTAAGTCCAACCATTCTTCTCGATATCATGCAGCGGCTAATGGCCAGATAGAGGCCTTCAACAAGACTCTTTCAAATATACTGCAAAAGATGGTGGATAAAGATAAGAGGTCATGTCTTGATAAACTCTTTCATGCTTTATGGGATTATCGGACTACCACTCGCAATGCAACGCGGTCAACTCCATATTCATTGGTATATGGAACAGAAGCAGTATTGCCAATTGAAGTTCAATTTCCCTCACTTAGAATAGCCATTTGTGATCAGTTGTCTACAGATGAGCAATCCCAAAAGCGGTTGAATGAATTGGAACAGTTAGATGAGAAAAGATTGTGCACTTTTCACCACTTGGAAATCTATAAAAATCGAATTGCACGAGCTTTTAACAAAAAAGTTCGTCTTCGTTCATTCATTCAGGGAGAATTGGTATTGGTTCTCAGAGCACCAATGATACCAGGAAAGAAGCCTCCCAAGCTTGAAACAAAATGGGAAGGACCTTATTCAATACATAAGGTCTTCTCCAATGGAGTGTATTCTCTGATCTCAATGGATGGAGAACACATCACGACTCCAACTAATGCCAGATTTCTGAAGAAGTATTTTGTATAAACACAAAATATTGTTCCCAGATCCAAAACAATCACATTAGTCCATATTATGTCCTACATGACATTAAACTGTTATTATGTCCTATCTACATGACATTAAACTGTACAGAAGTTCCATATTTTGTCCGAGATGACATTAAACTATATTTTGTCCGAGATGACATTAAACTATATTGTGTCCTAGCAACATGACATTAAACTGTGTGGCACTTCCAACGTCCAGCAAGACGATAAACTGTAAAAAGTCCCCAGAACTGATATCCTCATATTGGTTCACCTTAGTCCTAGCTACATGACTTTAAACTGTACAGCACCAGATCGTCCTTGCTATATGACGTTAAACTATACAGCAATGGTCCAGTATGACATTAAACTGCAACTTCATCCCACACGACATTAAACTGTGAAAAAGTTCCCTAAACCGTCCAGCATGACCTTAAACTACATCATCCCTGGTCCATGTATATGACCATAAACTATTTGCAAATCCATTATGTCCAGCAAGACGTTAAACTGTGACGTCCTAAACTACATGACGCTAAACTGTATAAAAGTCCCTCACGTCCGAAAAGACGTTAAACTATATATTCATCAAAGGTCCATCATGACATTAAACCGCACCATCCACGATCCATGAATATGACCTTAAACTATTCGCACTTTCGTCCAATATGATGTTAATCTGTATTGTTCCCATCTTCATAACTACATGATGCTAAACTGTACAGAAAGCCCTTGATATGTCCTACATGACATTAAACTGTTATTTTGTCCCTGCTACATGACACTAAACTGTGCAGCACCAATAGTCCTAACTGCAAGACTTTAAACTGCATAGTCCCCTTTTTATGTCCTACATGACATTAAACTGTGCATTGTTAAGGTTGTTATTACCTCTTGTTTCTCACACCGAGTATGACTCACGTGAGCTTAGAGCGAACATCAACCATAACACTCTCTCTGGGCCGCTAACCATGTGTAAGTCCCAACAACATTTTAAATGGATCGTTGTCCCCAAGAACAACTTGATCATTAATTAATTCTTTAAATTGAACTACACAGACTTTGATCCTTGCCCTCCAGGCTGGGTATGTAGGCAACCTCCCAGGGTTCGAGCCCAAAAACAATATCTTCACATCGGTTCACCACCATCTCATATGATGTTGATTCGTGAAACCGCCCTTGGAATCAATTTCTTTACATTGATTCACTTTCGTCCTTGTTATATGACATTAAACAATACAACATTTTTGTCCGGTACGACAATAAACTACAATATTCTTTGATTTCCTCATTTGAGAGAGAACTATTATTGACATTGATTTTTCTATCATGGTTTTCATTTTCAAAAAGACTACGTGCATACATGGTAATGCCTTAACTTTTTATCTTAGGTTAAACCATCATTTCACTAAAGTCCCCTTTCACCCTTCACATGTACGAACCAAATTTGTACAAAGGGTAATTCTAGAACTACGTGGACTTGATTCCCATCCTTATGGGATACGTAGGAACATTCGAGTGTCCCTCGAATACAGTCCCAAGTATTTTGGGCCTAACCCCAAATTTCACTTTCAGTCCCTTGGCTGAAAATTCCTCATGAAAACACACACTGTGTATTCATTATTATGGTTCGAATTCTATGACCCTAAACTAAGATCACTCATACTTTCGTCCTGCACGACGTTAAACTGCATTTCAAGAACTACGTATGGCTTGATTCTCATTCTTATGAGATACGTAGTGAAGTCCAAGTTTCAATTCAGGACCCAGCCACAACATGATTATGGTTTTCATTGACCTATGTATCTCTATATACATTGGACAATACCCATATTTATGTGTTATAATCCTAACCTTAAATATTTTCAGATCTTCATAACCCTTTTCATGACTTCTAGTCACAAAAATGTCAAACTTCTGAGAATTCTTTTGCCTGACTATGCAGCACGTGCCCATAGGTGGCCTTGCATAAACAGTCCACATAACAGACTTGTCAGCCAAAAGATGCTATTCATTTGACCATGCAGCCAATGCCCATAGGTGGCCCTGCATATTTCAACCCCCTAACGGGTTTTGTTAAATAATAGTAACTTCATTCTTGGGAAGAATGCCTCTTTTGTCATTATTTTTCTTAAACGACAGTATATAGGGATTCGCAAAAAAATAGCCATCCTTAACATATTTGTCCCATATCCTTTTTCATGATCTGAAAGTATTCAAGTCTATGGTTTATTCTTCTTCCCTACGTTTGGGTCAGACCTTTGTAGGAGTGATATTCATCCAGTTCATCGATATTCTTGTTCGGAAATATCTTCTCCATATTCAAGTACCTCTTTCCATACAACAGACTCTATACTTTAGAAAATTTGAATCTCCATAAACTTTCACTGACTTTTAGCACTAGGAAAGTAAATTTCTGGGAGTTCTTTTGCCTGACTATGCAGCACGTGCCCATAGGTGGCCTTGCATAAACAGTCCACATAACAGACTTGTCATCCAAAAGATGCTATTTATTGGACCATGCAGCCAATGCCCATAGGTGGCCCTGCATATTTCAACCCCCTAACGGGTTTTGTTAAATAATAGTAACTTCATTCTTGGAAACTACATCTTCTAATGCCTTTTAGCTCTTTTTCATACCACTCCTCAGATTCAAATATTCTTAAGCCATAGTTTACATTTTTTCCCTCATACTTGAGTATGGTAATATGTTTTCAGATAAATTGTCAAGGAATTGAATCCATTTTTAACCATTTTGGTCAAAGCTATTTCGACCTTAAACATTCGCCCCTTTATGTCCGGCGGGCATGACTTTAAACTGCCCACACAAAAGACAAAGGAACTCTGAATAAAAGTCAAGTTCCAGCTCGCTAAACATACATTTTTGTATGATTTAGGTAATAATGAGCAATTAAAAAAATTCAAAGTTTGTAGGATTATTTGTAATAATCCTAGTAAAAATAAAACTATGCTTACTGGGCCCATTGGATTAAGTAAATTTGAAGCAGGTAATGGAAGAATGCAGGTACAAATGATTGAAGAGGAAAGTGTTTTTCATTGATACACAGGAGATAGAAAAACATCCACAGACTGGAGTCTCTTCTCTTTTTCAAGAATTACAGAATATTGTCAACATAAGTCTTCATTTGATGTATAGCATCCTGAGCCTTATCAGCAGTTACATGAAGCTCCTGCACTTGACCAGCTTCACTCTTTTCAGCTTGCTGAAGTGCCTTCTTAGCATCTGTGATGGCTTTCATGCAATTCATATGAGTTTCATCCAATGATTTATTAAGCTGATCAAGTTCCCCAGTAACAGCATCTAACTTTTGCTGGAGTTGCACCTGCTGGATGACCTTTTCTTTGATTTTTTGCTTTAGATCCTTCATCTTGGCACCATAATCAGCTTCAGCTTGGGATATCGCAGCCTCAAATTCGCCTATGTTGACTGACAATTTCACTCTGGTCAAATCTTCGCGACTTGTCTGCACTTGCTCCCTCCTGAAAATGATCTGTTTCACCGCAGCATGGATCTTTTCATACCCAAAACCACCAAGTCCCAGTATAACAAATTGGGATGAAAATCGAGAAATTTTTGATGGTAGCTCTTCTAAAGGCACCCCAGATATGATGTTCCATATATTGTTCCATGCCTTACGTTGTGAAAAGATGAATGCTTTAAGCATATCTGGATCTGATTCAATATCATTGTCAGAAGGGGGTATGTAATCTAGAATTAGCGTGCTTTGGGAGGTGCCTTGTCCTACTCTTTCCCCCCTGATTTGTGCTTCTTCACTTTCAATTCCCTTTGGGGCAGAGGCTGAGGCCTCATCTTCGGATCTAGCCATTGCAGTTGATGGTCCTGCATGATTAATTGAAAGGTTTAGTCAGCTTCAAAGGATAACAAAAGAATAGATTGTCTTGCGAATAAAGTACAATCACAAATATTGTTATCCCTTACCCAAGGGTGGTTCAGCAACCTGAGAAGACTTCTCCCCATCTTTCCCAGTTTCAACAGGATTTTCAAGATGGGTCTCAGGAGAGTTTATTGGATTTAGCTCTACTTGAGCTAATGTTTCTGCAATGATAGGGTTGACATCAGTGTCCACACCCTCTTCGGGCATTGGCAGTTCAGTGGCTTCTACGGAAGAAACTGCATATTATTTTCCATCATGGTTAGAAGTATATTTTTTTTTAAAAAAATTTGGGCGAAGGGTAGAACTCACGCCCAAGGTCTTCTAAATCATATGACAACTTAGCATGATCATAAAATTCTTCAAAAGTCATTCTTTGATTCATCATTTCATCCAATGATACTTCAGAATCTTGGTTAGTATCACCAGTGGGAGCATTTGCTACGTCTTCTTGCCGACTTATGTCCTGCAACCCCAGACCCTGGACAACATCTTCAGTAGTAGGAGGGACACTGGGAATGGATGGTAGATCTTCTCCAGGAGCAACCAAGTCAGCCTGGGTCTGTGATTGTTCTACAGCACCTTCCACGACCATTGAAGGAGGGTCAGTCCCTTCCCTCAAGGGGGAAATTGAAGAAGCCCCTGCAATCCTCAGAAATATGAGTAACCATATGATTATGGGTATAAACTCATGATTGTTCGAAGGACTTACCGCTGCTAATGAAACATTTAGCTATGGATTTCCTCCTTCGTTGCCTTGGATTCTTTTGTTTTTTCAGAGTATCAGTAGTCTCCCTTATTGGCACTTGGATTGGCGAATGGAAGGCTATGTCCAGTGCCTCATTCATGGCCTGATGGCCTGGAGATATCTCGCCTGGTTCGCGAGGAGAATCAGCAGCAGCCCCGATAGCAGTACCACCAGGGCTATATTGTGGAGAAGGAACCCCGGTTCCTTTCTTTGCAAGCTGCAAGATGAAGAAAATAACTTCCTTAAGTAACAAAGCTTCAACTGAAATCAAGTTACAAAGAAAATAAGGAAAGAAAACTTACATCTTCAGGAGCCACATACTCTTGCCATTCCTCATCTCCAGAACCACCATCCCCCTCAGTGGTGCCACAATCAATCATTTCCTTCACCCTCCTGGTGACAGGAACCGAATTATCAGTGGCATATATGAGCATTTACACCTCTCTGATGTAAACTCGCACTTCATTGGGGTTATCTCCGTATTGAAGGTTTTTAGAAGCTACAAGATTTCCTATTCCAGGAAGTTGTAGGCCCTCACACAAATCCAGCCAGGCGGTCTCAGTATCAAAGTATAATCTCTGCCATAGCTGAACAGCCTCTGGTCTTAGATATAAAGGCTATGAGGAAGGTCCTACAATTTTTGATTTTAATCACTTCCAAACTCCTGCAACTACAAATAGAGAATAATAATGTAAGACTTATTACTTTATAAAGTAGCAGTGATTGAAATTTCTACAATGAAATAACTCACCAGGAGTTGATGGAGTGGGTCTTTTAACTCTGGCCGGAGGATTATATCGGGCACGAAACCGCTTTGCTGCCGGTTGTGCCTCATCATCCCCATCGTGATAATCCGATGAATCAGTTCTAGAAGAGGAGTCTGCTGAACCTATTTCAGGTGGAGAAGCGTCACCTTCATGAGGAAGGGTTTCATTCTCTACAGTCCTCTTCCTCTTTCCCACTTGATATACTGGGTGATTCAATATCCCTTTAGGGTATGATGCTATCCAGTGTTCAGCATAAAATGTAGTCAGATAATGTGCCGCTTTTTCATCTGGTAGATCAAATACTGCCCCAGTCTTCTCTCTTGATGTCAGCAACCATAGTTGTCGAGCAACCATCAGATGTTGCTCTAACCTGACATGTACTGGAGGGGATACAACAATCTGTTGCAAACATTTGAATTGGCGTGCAAATCTATATGGAGCATAGGCCTCACATATGATTTCTCCATCAATCCTGGCTACTAACACGCCATCCCTGCAAGCTAGCATGTTTTCCCTCAAATCCAAATGGGTTGTCCCATCATCGACAAACCGCCCGGATGGAGGACTTCCATAAGGAAAGAAGTTGAATTCCTTATACATGCTTAGTCTTACTTTCATGTCATAACCATTAACATCTAATGGAGCAATTCCAGAGAATGCTTGCACTGACGGTCTGAAAGAGCTTCCAGGAATTTGTAATCCATTCTGTACATTGTAAGTCCTGAAGTGAGTGGCGATCCATCCCCACAAAACCTGGAATGGTCCCACTATTCTTAAAGGAGATTTACCATGGAAGACGTGAAGTAAACTCCTGTGAATCTTTGCTAAAATGGGGGTAGCTAACCAAACCATTTTTCCCTCAGCCAACTTGGCCGCAATGACGAAGGTCCCTGGCCTAATGCCTCCCTTCGAATCCCTGACCGGAAAGAGATAAACACTGAGCCACATTGCCAAGAAACCCGCCAGACGAGTTTTATTTGGAATTCTTTGAATCACTTCATATCCCCATTTTTCAAACTCTCCTGCTTCTAGAGTTGGCCAGAATGTGCCAGGAGCTCCTCTCTTCTCAGGTTTTGGACAAGTGGTAGGACGTCTGGGCCGAGTATCCTTGGATTTCTTTTTCTTGGATCCTTTTTCTTTTGGCTCCATCCCTTTCTTCTCAGTAAGAAACACATTCATCCATTCTTCCGGATGGATATATTTTCTAAAATGAGTTAATGAGGTCTCTGAACTCTTGAGCCTGTGAAAGATTTTAAATAAATCTCAGGCCAAAGCAGGAGTCTTATCTGGATCATTCCAAGTCACCTTGGGAGGAATGAATTCATCATACATATCGCCCAAGATTGGAGCTCCTGAAATCTTGTGGACATCCCACAAACTGATACCTACTTCTCCATGAGTCAAATGGAAAGAATTAGTCGCTGGGATCCAGTGGCTGAGTATCTCTGGCACGAAGTTATCATGTCTGTAAATATATGTTTGCCCCACCCAAACAACCTCATATATTGCAGCTCTCTTTATATCCTCAATAAACTATGCGCAAGTCTGTCGCACCCAGTATGCCCACATCCAAGTTGGCTTCAAACCTCCCCCAGGACGGAAATACCAAATTTTCTTCTAGCCTTTGGATTGATCCATCTGAGCATTTTGAAAGATCGAAGGATGACAATGTGGTTGAAGCTCAGGTGTATGTTTTTTCAGATCTGGTGTGCAAGGGCTATGATGCATCACATAAGCCTTCTCAACTATTCCAGCAGTTTGAAATACTCCTCCACCTGAGATATTTGCTGAAGCAAAATTGGTATAATTCTAAAACCACGAAAATGGAAGATAATTCTTTACTTCTGGAATAATGACTTCTTGCAGATGACCATGACCATACAAAGGTAGATAAGTGCAGTGAGGAAAGTTGCGATGATATTTCTTCAGATACTTAGCCAAATCTGGAAGAGTACTATCTTTGACAGTATAGTAATCAGGGCCAATGATATCCATCATATCATCTATCCGCTTGCTAGCCAGTTCATCAATTAATCCAGGTCTAAGAGCCATTGAATCTGCACATGAGTTGAATAAATTAAACTCTTAAATGGGTTTATTTTATCATAAAATTTGTGAAAGAATTTGGAAAAAATGGCTATGGAATTAAGCCGCGCAAGTATGGAGATGTCGCGCAAATGATACATGTGCCGCGCAAGTTTTTGTCGCGCAAGTATTACCGCGCAAGCCCTATTACCTTGAGAGTAGCGCGACAGCGAGGAAACAGTAAAAAAAAGAGAGACTTGCGCGGCGAGGAAGACTTGCGCGGCGAGAGCTCGAGAAATCCGGAAATCCAGATGCATATACGGAGGTGAGGCCATGTATTTATAGGCCAGGAAGCCTACCTGTGCGCCGCACCCAGAGCGCTTAAGGGATGCGCGATGCAAACTGGCGCGCCGCCCTCTGTGCACTGCAGACTTGCACGCCTCCCTTTTCCTTTGGAGGGATTCGATTTCCTCAGAGTCAAATCCTCATTTCTCTCCAGATTCAAATCTGAGGGGGGACTTTTGTTGACGCTCCTTTCGTCACAGAATCTAAAGATCGGAAAAGGGAATATCTGAGCTGAAAGTGATTTCAGCCTTTGAAGAAAACATAAAAAATCGACAAAGGCATGAACAAAGGATCGACAGCAACGGTACCGCGCAAGTTTTATCACTATCACGCAAGTACACTTGCACGACACCCTTGGTCGCGCAGGTGACGTGCGCGACCTAAATGGTAATCGCCCGGTAACCGCCCGGGGTCTTCTTTTGCCTATAAATAGACCCTATGGGCCCCCCATTCAAGAGGATTTTTTTCCAGAAACTCGGATTGAAGCTCCCGACGCCCAAGTCTCTTCTCAAAGCTTCCGGAACACTTCTAAGGTAATTTCTTACCTAGAACGGAAGATTTAAAGAGAAGAAGGAAGGCCTAAGTGTTGAAACTCATCAAACACTTGCGCGCCAACTTATTTCCTTCAATATAACTTGCGCGTCTCTTTTCTGGAAGAACCTCAAGAAAATTCTAAAGGGTTTAAAAAAGAGTCGCTCAAGTATTTCAATGCTGGTTGAAAATCGCGCAAGTACACCATGAGTCGCGCAGGTATACCTGCGTGACCATACTTGCGCGCCCACGGAAGACTTGCGCGCCCCTATCTTTTTGGGTGCCCATCTTGCCCATTTTTACCCCTCTTAATCCATTTCACATTTCCTTTTCCAGATTCAGTCTTCAAGACACTCTTCAAAGCCATTTATGGCTTGATTTCATGATTTGACTTCCTTATCTGAAAGGAATTCTGTGGAATATCTCTCAAAACCTAGGGATTTAAATATCCTTATGTCACCAAAGATAGAGAGTTCATTCATTCAACCTCATCCTTTAAAATGAGAGAATCCTAACCTGGGTCTCCTTTTCAGGAATAATCCCCAGTTATAAATCCTTTAATTTGGGCATCTTCCTCAGGAGTAAGCCCCAAATTCTTAAAGTTCCCAATCTTGGGCATCCTCCTAAGGAGTAAGCCCCAATCAAGTCCTCTAATCTTGGGCATCTTTCTTAGGAATAAGCCCCAACCTCAAATATGGGCATCCTCCTCAGGAGTAAGCCCCAAACCTTAATCCCTAAACCTGGGTCTCCTCTTTCAGGAATAAGACTCAGTCATAACCTTGGGATTCCTTTTAAACAATAAGCCCCAAGTCCCCTAATCTGGGTCTCCTTTTCAGGAATAAGACTCAGTCATAACCTTGGGTCTCCTTTTAGGAGTAAACCTCAAGCCCCCCTTAAAATTCTCTTAACCAGTCATAATTTACCTTTGATTTGGGTTTCCTTTTCAGGAGTAAAACCCAATCATAAATCCCCTCCCAACTTGGGCATCCTCCTTAAGAGTAAGCCCCAAGATTAGAGTATTAAAATCTCCATGAAGCACATATAACTTTATGGACCATGTTCATGGATTTTCTCCCTAAAAGTAAATCCTAAACCTTCATCTATCTGGGCAGTCATCCATACATAAGCCCCAAACAAATTCTTATGATTGCATCTTTCATGGCACAATTGTCTAATTTTTACCAATACCTCTTGTTTCTCACACCGAGCATGACTCACGTGAGCTTAGAGTGTAAAAGTAATTATGACATTCATCTTTGAGCCATCAATCATAAACATCATACTCCATCACTCGAACTACGTGGGTTCTGATTCCTTTTCTAAAACAATGTATACGTAGGTAGCCCATTTATGGGTTCGATCCCAACTTTGAAATAATCTCTGTCCTTCTGAATGACGATAAACTTCAAGTGCCCCACTGAGTGGCTTTAAAACCAGCCTGGTCATCATAAATGACCAAGAGACTTTTATATAAATGTTTTGAAGGATATCATTGACCAAGAATCTCAAAATAGATATAGATGATTCTTTATTGATGAAGAACCTCGAATACATATAAAAGATTCTCTAAATTTCTTTGCATATTTAATCATTGATTGTTAAAAATAAAGGAAAGCACATTTTATACTTGGTAATGTAATAAGGATTCACGAACATAACTTAAATCTATAAAGAGAGTCCCGGAGTAGACAATAATTCCCCTCAAAAAGGAGTGATGAGTCCGACCTCCCATCCTCTCGACCAATGCAAATTCCTAAGCCTCATTAGTCCACAAGCTAATGAGCGCCTGCCTTTGGAAAGTAGGTCCAAACGGATGTGGAATCATTGGATGTTTCCGGTTCTACGAACAAACCCGTTAGAAACCGATCGGAACGTTTGAATCTCCTGTCCAGGAGGTCATCCCCGGATTTCGTGAGAAACAAGGATAATATACAATAGTAATCAATCCACAAAACAACAAGCAGCAGTGAAGCAACCAACTTACCATAATAGGAACCCCTCTGGGAAGTACTCGTAGCCAACCCCTCTAGTAATTTCCAATAAGTACCAACAAACCAATGGGCAGTTCAGTCAGCCTAACCCCTCTGGTTTGGTCATACGAAATTATAATACTCTCTGGGGAAGCTCACTCTGTCAATTTCCCTTATAGTCTAGGGTAGTCAGGGACTCTCTGAGGATGACCAAGCAGTATATCCCTCTTATATCCCCAAGGTCTATAAACTCTCTGAGGAAGATCACTTGGTCAATTCCTCCTATAGTCTCAGGACTATCACAAACTCTCTCAGGAAGCTCGCTCGGTCAATTCCCCCTCTAGCCTGGAATGGTTTAAGGAATTTCATACAAGTAAGGACTCTCTAAGGAAGCTCACTCATTCTAACCTCTTGTAGTATATAATATACAAGACTCTTTGGGAAGCTCACTCGGTCTATCCCATATAGTCTATAATAACCAAGACTCTCTGAGAAAGCTCACTAGGTCTACCCTCCTATAGTCTATAATATCCAGGACTCTCTGGGAAGCTCACTCGGTCTATCCCATATAGTCTATAGCACCAGGTTCTCATAGTCTCATGCCAGTCAGTGCATAATAATGATATAAGGCCAAAGTACACCTATAGAGATACTTGGATAACCATTCTATAGAACAACAAGCATGTCAAGAATATCATTCCATCCTACAGTCAGAAGGCATGGAAAACAAGTATAACGGCCAAAGGCTAACAAAACCCAAAGGTCAACAAGGACAAGGCGTGGAAAAAACATCCAAGCATAGTAATTATCCTCAAACATGATCAAATTACCTCTACACAGGAATACAAGCAAGGAAGTAAAACAACATGGGAAAAATGGTAAACACGCAATACCCTATTCATAGGTATTTGTGGAAATTTGAACATAAAACTCAAAGACTTTGAAAGGTAAGGAACAAACCACCTATATTGGTGCTAGGAAATCAATATACAATAACAACGAGGCTTGATTCTCCTTATAATGCCATATATCTATAAAAACGTAGAAAACGTTCAACCCACGATATCTCGAGAAAGTGGGAAAATCATGGAATGAAATCAAGAAGATGGAAGAGCTCGATTTTGTGGTTCCAACGCAACCAACAACGGTCGATTCAGGAAAAGGAGGGAGGCTCGGGGGCTCGGAGGATGTTCATGGCCGTACGGATGCTCCCGGTCAAAGAACCTAGAGAAGAAGGTGTTTTTCTCGATTAGGTGCGACCCTGATCCGTTTAATAAAAAAAAGTACGAAGTGTGTACTTATGGGGTACACAACATGTACATTGACTTTTTGTACTCTTCTTTAAGTGGCGTCCACATCGACCCCTACTCACTGTGTGTGTGGCCTGGACACAGGTAGCACATAGCCCTGCATGGCAACAAGGTACATGGCATGTAATTTGAAAATTTTTAGATTTTCCTATCTTTCTCAAAAATGACCAAAAAAGGAAAAACATACCTAAAACAAATATCCCGGTTCTTACAAGCTTCCCCCTTAATGAAATTCATCTCTGAATTTCCCTAGAGAGGTGTAGAAGAAGAAACCCCGAATAGCTCTGACCATTGAGATTGTACATCGGCCTCCCTCTCCCAGGTCTAGTCCTGTACTCGCACGTGCTGCCATAACACCCATACTAGAGGAACAGACCGGCCATGGAGAACCTTCGTACTATGATAAAAAATATGGATAGGATTCTACTCAAATGGCGCATCCGCTTCGAGCTCAACCTCCTCAGGTTGAATGAAATGAGACTAGTCTGAAAAGTAATGTAGAAGCTGAGAGACGTGGAAGATGTCGTCCATAGAGCAGAACCACTGAGGTAACTATAACTGATAGGAAACCGGCCCAACTCTCTCCAACACCTCAAACAGCCTGAAGTACCCTGGTGAAATCATACCATGTCTCTGAATCCTCTTGTGTCCCAACCTCGGTGTGACACGCAGGAAAACCTGATCCTTGACCTCGAAATCTAGAGGTAATCTCCACTGATAAGCATAATATTTCTATCAAGACTGTGCTGTAGCCATCCTCTTCTGAATCAACTCTATATCCTCTTAGGTCTCCTGAAAAAGACAAGGTCCTAGCAAGGCTGCCTCTCCTGTCTCCATCCAGCACAAAGGTGATCATCATGGCCTACCGTGCAAAGCCTCGTAAGGTTCCATCTGAATAGTAATCTCAAAACTATTGTTATAGGCAAACTCCACAATAAGAAAATGCTTCTCCCAAGAACTGCCAAAGTCCAGAATGAAAGCTCAGAGCATATCCTCAAGCACCTGGATCGTATGCTCGGACTGGACATCTATCTAGGGATGGTATGCTATACTCAAAAGTACATGTCTAACCAAGGCCTTCTGAAGCCACTTCCAAAACCGAGAATTAAAACGCGCATCCTTATCTGAAACAATGGAGTATGGAACTCCATGCAAACTTACAATATCTCAGATATACAACCATCACAGCTCATCATCACTGAATGTCTCTTTGATCGGCATGAAATGAGAAACCTTCGTAATCCTGTCGATAAATACCCAAACACCATCATTCCCTTGAGGTGACCTCGGCAACTCGGTCACGAAGTCCATCGCGACATCGTTCCACTTCCACTCTGGAATGGGTAACTTCTATAAAAGACCCTTCGGTGGCTAATGCTCCACTTTCACCTACTGACAAGTAGAACATCTCATAATAAAACCAGCAACATCTCTCTTCATACCTTGCCACCAATACTGGCGATGAAGATCCTGATACATCTTGGTGACGCTAGGATGAACTGCCCAAACTGGGGAATGGAAATCACACATCATCTCTTCGCATATGTCTTCTAGCACCCATACGCATCCCTGGAAACACAAGATCTCATCCTCGCCCACTATCCCTCTAGGAAGAGGGTCCTCTCCTAACACACTGCCCCGCAAGACTAGGCCCTTTGAGTCTCATAGCTGCCTCATCCGTACCCGATCAAGAAGGGTAGAGGTAACGACTATAAAAGATAGAAAAGTCTTCCCCTATTTGTCGTGCACCTCCAAATGCATCTCAATGAATAGAGCCATAATCTACAACTCAATGATGGCCTCCAGAACTGCCTGTACCTGAGTTCTGCTGGTCAGTGCATCAGCAACTGCATTGCCCTTTCTAGGCGTACATACAAGCTTAGAGATGAAGGAATGAAGATACTTGACCCACCTATGCTGTCTCAGATTTAGGTCACGCTGAGTGAATATTTACTTATGACTCTTGTGTTCGGTGAAAACCACAAAGTTATCTCCTAGAAGATAGTTTCTCCAACATCGTAAGGCATGAACAACATGTGCTAACTTCAGATAATGCGTCTGGTAGTTCTTCTCATGTGGCCTCAACTGCCGAGACCCATACGCAACAACTCCGTTTCCCTGCATAAGCACAACTCCCATCCCAATACATGATGCATCACAATATAGGGTGTATCTATTTCCTGGCTCTCTCAAGACTAGTATCAATGCTGAAGTCAACATCTCTTTTAGCTCTTGAAAGTCTAACTCACAATATTCTGACTAGAAGAACATCTCCCTTTTTTTTGGTCAGACCTGTCAAAGGTGCTTCTAGGAAAGAAAAGTCCTGAATAAAGCGCCTATAGTATCTATCCAACCCTAGACAACTCGGAACCTCAAAGACGTTCTTTGGCTGCCCCCAGGAAACTACAGCTCTCACTTTCTATGGGTCCACTGATACTCTTACCTCTGAGATGAAGTGACCCAATAAGTGATCCAAATCCATCCAAAAGTGGCATTTCAAGAGTTTACCATAAAGTTGATTCTCTCTCATTATAATAGTAATGATCTCCTGATGTGTGGCATTGTCGTGTTGAGTGTGATATTACACCAAGATATCATCCACAAAGACCATGACGAAGGAATCCAAGTATGGATGGAACACTCTGTTAATCAGCGCCATGAAAACTGCTGGCATGTTCTTTAGACCGAATGGCCTAACTGTATACTCTTAGAGACCATACATGATCCTAAAGGCTTTCAGATGTATATCTAATGGTCTAACGCGCAACTGATGATAGCTGGATCTCAATTCAATCTTCTAGAATACCCGAGATCCTCAAAGCTGATCAAATAGGTCATCAATCCTTGGAAAGGGATATCGGTTCTTAACAGTCAACTGGATCAGTTTCTGATAATCCACACGAAGCCTAAGGGTGTCTTCTGCCTTCTTCACAAACAGGACAGGCGAACCCCAAGGAGAAGTACTGGGTCGGAAGAAACCCTTTTCCTGCAACTCCTCCAACTGCATCTTGAGCTTCTCCAACTCAGGTGTAGCCATCCTATAAGGAGTAATGGACACTAGTACTGCTCCTAGCATGAGCTCAATTGAGAAGTCTACCCCATGCTCTAGAGGCAAACCTGAAAAGTCCTCTAGAATGACATCCCTGAAATGATCCACCACTGAAGGAAAGTCTAACTGTGATATCCCCTGGTCATATAGATAAATACTTGCAATCTGGGCCATAACTCCTTCTAACCCATGATACTCTAGTCCAGCTCTACCCGCGTGGACATCCCACTCGCCTTCCTGGAGAAAATATCTTCCTTCTGGTGATATGAAACTAACCCTATAGAGATAGCAATCGAAGACTTTCTGGATGGGAACTAACCGTTCCACACTGAGAATGACCTCATTTACTGTCATCTATAGGACATAGAAGTCCCACATGAATTGACACCCTACAACCTCAAGAAGGAACACTCTTCACTAACGTACGCTAGACGTACTCGTTACCAACAGTATATCAAGAGTCAAAATGTCTATAAATGAAAATATACAGAGCCCAAGGCTTTCCACAACAGTAACATAGATAAAGCTATGTGAAGAACCAATATCGAAAAGAGATGATGATAAAACTGAGGCTTCTAAGATCATACCTTGAACTGTAGAAGGGTCGGGATCCTGCTCTTGATGGGTCTACTCCATAGCCAAATTCTGGCCTGTATCGCAACCCTGCGCCCCTAGATGACCACTCTGATCTGATCCACTCTGATGTCACTGGTAACCTGGTCACTGACAACCATGGTCGCGACCTCCACCTCGGCCCGAATGGCTGGAAGAACTCCAGTTCCCATACTGGTGAGAAACTGGTGATACATATGTCGTACGTTGGGTCATAGAAGAACCCCTACCACTAACTGTTGGCGAGAATATCTGACAAAAATGCTGAATATGGCCCATATTGCTGCAAGATCGGCATTCCATCGGGTCTCTCTAACACTGAGGCCAAGTATGCCCGCTCCTACCACACGGGTAGCATACAACCTAGTAGTCCAAAGATATATTCCGCCAACCCTAATATGCTCGAGCATACTCCTTGTGGCGCTTCCTGCTATCAGTAGGAGGAACACTGACTCTGGATGTCGAACCGCCCTGGATCACTGCTCCAGAATCTCTCAGATTGTGCTTAGTGATCAGCGCCTAGGTGATGATCGAGGATATCGAAGTCAACATGATGATATTCACCTAGGAACAGATATCCTTCTTAAGACCATCCTCAAGCTTCCAAGCAAGGAACAACTAATAACCTGATGGAATCAGCATGAAGCCCTGCAGCTAAGTAAAACGAGATGAGTACGCTATAAAAGAAAGGGTACCCTGCTCGAGACTCATAAAATCCTAGGCTCGGTTGGCCCTCAAGGACTCTGGATAGAATTAATCATAGAAGATGTGCCTAAACTCATCCCCAGTCGTACTCTTCTGGTGCCCTGACTATGAGATCACCTCCCACCACCTCTTGGTGGTGTCTTAGAGCGTATAATTATCCAGTTTTACCCGTTTCTCTAAAGGTATCTCCAAGAAGTTCAAAGATTGCCAGTGTGGCCTCTATCCACGACTCTACAGCCTAGGGTCCTCCATCCCCTAAGAAAGTATGTGGATGTTGCTACTGTAAAACCCACGTCAACTTAACCATCGATGGGGCAGGAGGTGGCACTCCCAGAAAGGTCTGCATCATCCTCAAGAAGTCCTCCCTGAACTGCTCATCGGCGCCTACAGTGGGTATAACTACTGGTGCCAAGGCTGGCACAGCAGGAGGATCTGTAGGAGGTACCTGATCGACCATATTCGGTGTCTTTTCACCATCTAGCAGCTGACGTACGACCGTTGGATGTCTTATAGGAATAGCTCTGAAAGATCAAAAGCACACCTTAGATCAGGATTATCAATGACAGAGAACACAAGAGTACAAAATAGGAACAGGAGAAATAATAACTCATGTTTCACTAAACATGACTACACGTCATGTATAAAAACTACAGGGTGTGATCCTTAAGGTCATTTTCATGGGTATGTACTTCTTCCTCCTTTGGTCATGTAACACGCCAGACTACAGAACGTGTTTTCCCCACACACGGTGTGTACTTCATCTCTATTACCCTGACCAAGTCTCTTTACATGACTAACTCAAACGATCCCATTAATCCTAGACTACCCAGCGTGTTCAATAAGGACATGACATGTACTAGACATGGTTTCGGCGACCCGTGTTGTTAGTTACACAGCGGGCTACATGGATAACCATTACACGACATGTTCCTAACAAACACGACGTGTATAAGAGAGATAACATTGTCCCGTGTTGTTCGTGACACGACCGAGTACCTAGAAAATGACTACATGGCGTGTTCGTATCCAAAATGGTGTGTACTACATGATTTTCCCCAACCCATGTTGTTAGTGACACGAACGAGTACTTGGCTCACTACTACACGGCATGTAATGACTGTACATGGCGTGTTTCTGAAAACTTTTTCACCACCCCGTGTTTCTGCTCAAATAGTTTGTGGGTTTAAAACTACATGGTGTGTAGTCAAGTACACACCGTGTACTCTGGTTTTTTCTAGGTAGTAGCTCAGAAACTGCACTAGAACCTAGAAAACACTGAGAAACAAACATGAATGTGCCAAATTACGATTCGTGAGGGCCCATAATCCACACGAACCAAATCTTGGCATCTCCTACATAACATAAACAAGGGAAAAAAGTCAATGATACACCAAGTTCTGATTCACGAGGGCCCATAACACCTCAAGAACCAAAATTTGGCATTCATTTAAGAAAGTCATACTACAAAGAATTCCTCTATCAAACTACAGATATTCTATCAAGCACCTATCACAACAGCTTGCATAATCTACAAAACGTCTATCACAACAACATAAAATCACTAATGCTCCCTAGATGGCATGGTAAGAATGAATGTCATGTGATTTCTTACAAGTTCCTATATGATGCATGAGATGGAATACCCTCATATTATCGGGTTGCGACAAAAATAGAACCGCACTAGAAAAAAAATGAAAACACAAAGCATGTGAATCACTCTAGGTGAAATCATATCAATCGTAAAATCTCAAACAAGAAAACTGAAATAACGAGGTAGATTGGCCTTTCCTGGTACACGGTTTAGCTACTCCCGGGCACAGCTTAGTACCAAGTACCAAATCCGTCCAATCCCTGGATAAGGGCTCCAAACAGTAAATCAAGAGAAAATAATTCCTCTGATACCACTTTGTAATGACGTGTTTCGGAGGCCACCCAGAGGTGTCCAAAACCCAGTTGGACACATAGACTGAAGCGCATTTCCCCAATTTCCATAGGATAACAACTAGCAGCGAGGGCCTTGGGTGTGATAGTGGGGAAACTATGCCCTCATTGGTAGAGTACATAGTGGAAGTAAACAAAGCATGAAATAACAGACGCAGTAAATATCCAACAACAATGAAGTAAACAGCGGAAGACTAAAACAATAAACCACTGGAGCATATACGTATATATGAAATGATGCATGATACACATCTAGGAAAATAGACAAACATGCCACAATGTTGGAAATACAAATAGTACCAAAGAAAGTACAAAGAAAAGATAAACAACTCCTTAGCATCGGAAGCCTATGATGGGTCCCATGCTCTCCTGGTCTATGCAATCAAGTACCAAAAAGTCGAAGGGTGCATTCCCTTGTCTATACGTATAACAACAAAGCCTATTTGGGCCCAAAAGCATGACCCAAACATGGTGTGAGACTAAATCCCAGTAGGCAACCACTCGATGATCTGTGCCTAATAGTCAGTGAGCATTTGACAGGTAACTGTACAGTAAGCAGTACATAGTAACAGTAAACAGCAGGCAATAATCATCAAGCAGTAACATGATAATATACAATAGTAATCAATCCACAAAACAACAACCAGTAGTGAAGAAACCAGCTAACCCCAACAGGATCCCCTTTGGGGAGTACTCGTAGCCAACCCCTCTAGTCCTATCCATGAAGTACCAACAACCCTCTGCGCAGTGCACTCAGCCTAACCCCTCTGTTTTGGTCATACAAAGTTACAAGACTCTTTGGGGAATCTCACTTGGTCAATTCCCCTTATAGTCTATGTTAGTGAGGGACTCTCTGAGGAAGATCATGTGGTCTAACCCTCTTATACCACCAAGGTCTAGAAACTCTCTGAGGAAGCTCACTCTATCAATTCCTCCTATAGTCTCAGGTCTATCACAGACTCTCTGAGGACGCTCGCTCGGTCAATTACCCCTCTATCATGGAATTGTTTAAGGAAATTAAAACAAGTAAAGACTCTTTGAGGAATCTCAATCGGTCTACCCTCTTGTAGTTTATAATATCCAAGACTCTCTGGTATGCTCACTCGGTCTATCCCTTGTAGTCTATAATAACCAAGACTCTTTGAGGAATCTCACTCGGTCTACCCTCTTGTAGTCTATAGTATCCAAGAATCTCTGGAAATCTCACTCGGTCTATCCCTTATAGTATATAGCATCAGCTTCTCACAGTCTCGTGCCAGTCAGTGCATAAAAATTCTATAAGGCCAAAGTGAACCTATAGAACTACTTGGATAACCATTCTATAGAACAAAAATCATGTCAAGAATATCATTCCATCCTATGGTCAAAAGGCATGTATAACGAACAAAGGATAACAAAACCAAAGGTCATCAAGGACAAGGAATTGTCAAAACATCTAATCATAGAAATTATCCTCAAACATGATAAAATTACCTCTACACAAGCATACAAGTATGGAAAGAAAACAATAGGGGAATAATGGTAAACACGCAATACACCGTTCATGGGTATTGGTAGAAATTTTCACATAAAACTCAAAGACTTTGAAAGGTAAGGAACAAATCACCTACCTTGGTGCTAGGAGATCTATATACTTGAACCAAAATGCTTGACTCTTCTTATAACGACATAGATATATGAAAACACACAAAACATTCAACCCATGATATCTCTTGAAAGAGGGAGATCATTGAATGAAACTCAATAAGAAGGAAGAGCTCACTACTACGGTTCCAACGCAATTGACGATGTTCGATTCAGAAAATAGATAGAGCCTTGGGGGATCAGAGGATGTTCTCAGCCATAGGGACGCTCTCGGTCGATGAACCTGGAGAAGAAGGTGTTTTTCTTGATTAGGCACGACCCCGGTCCGTTTAATGAAAAAAAAACAAAAGTACACGGTGTGTACTTCTGGGGTACATGGTGTGTACTTTGCATTTCCGTACTCCGCTTTAAGTGGCCTCCACATCACCCCTACACACCATGTGTGTGGTCCTAACATGGCCAACACACGGCCTCACGTGGCAACAAGGTACACAACGTGTACTTATAAATTACATCGTGTGTACTTATAAATTACACGGTGTGTACTTTGAAAATTTCCAAAATTTCCTCTTTCTCAAAAAGGGCCAGAAATGGAAAATCATACCTGAAACCAAGATCCAGGTTCTTATAGGGACCTAGTCTACTTATTCAAATACCACGTGTGCTGGACATGTTATATTACTTCCAAAGCCCATAGTAATAAATAGGTGTGCGATATAGTTTGCTGCTTCACAAGACTTTGATGTGCTAGGAATGAAGCCCTAGACCCTATTATTTTGAATTAGAATATTTTTAATTGGTTGCTTTATAAATTGAATTTAAATGGATGATGAAAGATGATTATTTTAACAATTTTATTATTGATAATGTGAAATGGTTCAGACTATGGAATGGGACAAAGCATGCATTGAGGTTCACGTATCCTTGTAAACCCAAGGGTTTATGTAGTTAAATAAATAGTAGATGATAATGAGATAACTATTTACTTATTCACTATAATTATTTATTTATACAACTGTATATAATTTTATTGACAAGATATTGTTTTAGAAACCATTTAAAGTGGACCACTATGTTTTACTCACAACTTACTCAGGAAACCTGATCGATACTCGAATGTATTTCATTATTGTAAGATAGTATAAGGGAAAAGGACCTATTGTAGATGGATGAGTCGGGATGGATCATGGTTGAGGGAACCAAATGTGGTTTAGGACCCCCTCTAGAGTATTGATTGTCTCTATTTTCTATTTTCATTTGAAAGTTGACACTTACTTTAGCTTTTCATGTTTACTACTTTAGTTTTCATATTTTATTTTTTATTTTGTGTATAATGAGATATTGGTATTATTTATAGTGATATGTTATTCCGGTATTGTTTATTTATTTCAAAGTTAGCTTTACTATAATAGAAGAGGTTATAGTCTCCCTGTGATCGACATTAGATCCTCGCTACTAGTTGGCATCCTCTAGCATATAGGGAGGCATGCCTGAGGACATGTGACCGAACGGTTTGGGGCACCAGTGTATGGAACTTGGGCCTGAGTTATATATAATGGATTCTAGTTTGTTGATGTAATATGATATATTAAATAAATTTTCGAACTTAAAAACCATAATCATTATAATTATTTTTTTCTAGACACAATAGATATATTGAAAAAATTAAGAAAAAAGTTTTGATATATGTTTTGACAGTGGATTCTTATTATATATACTCTAATACATATCCCTTTATATAAGTCTATAGAATTTTTATTCTCCTGGAAATTCTACGTGAAATGATTTGGATGATATTTAAACACTTCCCTATCATAACATTATTCTGATTGAAGAATAATATAAAATGTGTAACTTGAATTTATTTGTAAAATGTTTCATGTACTATATTATAAATTGATAAACATTATCATGTGTGATTGGTTTTATGGGTATCTATGCATTGAATTTAGAAAATAAATTATTCGAGTATCCAATTTTACTACAATGAGTATTCAGTGCTTCCTAAAAAAAGGAATAAGTAATGAAAATAATGAAAATATATTTTATATGATGAAATTGTAGAGTTTTACCCCTACATTAGAGGTATTAAGAAGATTTTGTTATTTTAATGTTTTCTTTCAAACTTTGTGGCTAGTTTTTCCATGATTACTTCAATGTAAATTGGTTCCAATGAGAGTAGTTATGTAAAAGTTATGTGAGGGATAATGTGTCAAAATTTATATTATCAAGGTTTCCCCTTCAAATAATATTGATATACAAATATATAAAATATTGAATTGTATATAGTCCTAATTTACATAATAGATCCACTATTGGAAAAAAAAATCATTGTAACACAACTCATGTATAAATTTACAAGGGAGATTCATATCCATTCATGCATGAGGATGTCATTTACATTCTCAAGGATAAAATAGATGGTAATGGTCTCTCCTTAAATCTCTTATTCAAAATCAATTATGGATTTATCACCAATTTTAAACATTGAATATGAGATAATATTTAATCTTAGTAAATGAAGAAGTTGAATGAGTTGTTGAGAATGTGTTGATTCAACAATTTCATTAATTTATTTTTGTTTTTGATGCTCAAAATAATTCACATTTGTGTTACTAAGGAATTTTTTTATGTGACTTTTATGAAAGTAATATATGTGAAAATATTTATTCAATAATTATATTTCATTCATTGGCCCACATGGAATATTTGCTAAATTGTTTGGAACACTTTTTATCATATTATGGTAAAACAATTCATACCCTACATGTGTAAGCACAATGTAAGGAAGGGACCTTATGTTTGAAACAACATATATGGATCATATACCCTATGATGTCATAAAGGTATGGTTTAGCAACCCTACATTAGTATGGAACCCGACATTTGAGAAATAAGAATGTATGGTTAATCCACCCAAAATTTGTAATAAACCATATGTTTGAGGAAAAAAATTAATTGTACATTAACCCCACTTTTTTATTCAACCATACGTTTGGTTTTCTTCGTCACATGGAGAAACCCAATGTTTGAATATTTAAAAAATATGTTTTAAATCCAAACAATTATCCGAGATTTATGCGATGGTATTGATGTAGTAAAAGATCTATTCAAAGCAATTTTTTGACTAATATAGAGGCTCGTCATTATTATTATAAAGGATCATATTCATGGGAGTGAAATGTTACTATTACTATAAGTTGTTACGACTCTTTTGAATGTTTTTTGTTTAAATATTCACGATTTATTTTGTGATATTTCTAGATCTCTTTTGAACTGGATCTGTTCAGCCAACTGTATAAATATAGAGATGCACTTCATTGGAAAAAATATGTATAGACATAAAAACATATACATACAGAGAAAAATTTATGTATCATTTCTATCGTAGTTAAACATTAGAGATATACATGTTTATATCTATCTGATTTACTCGATATTTTTGTACTTGATGATATTGCATTAATTTATCACATATTCTTATGTAAGAATGAAGAAGTGTTTGGTGAAGATATACTTTCTAGAAATACATGTTTAAAAATATTTCTACTATTTTATTTGTTACTATTTAATAAAAATATTTGAAAACATTGAACATATATTTAATGTCCTGTTATATTTAATATCATATTTCATTTTTCAGTTTCTTCTGCAAACATTGACGTTTATCCTATACCATCAAACATGTCAAACTCTTTTTATTTATTCAATTTTTGTCTGCTCAAGCATAATCATGGTTATGTTTCAGCTTCTTTTCCTACATTTTAGATATCAGGTTCCATGTAAAATATTAAGAAATCATTTGTAATGATTTCAATGGTTTAAATTTCCTAGACAATGTTATGGTTCGAAGGTCTAAGGATAAGAGAAACTGATAGTAAAATCACAAAGCATATATAATTTAGAATTGGTTTAGTGGACTAGGTGTGTGTCCTGAAATAGTATACATCATTGTGTTCATTTCATATATTTACATATTATTTTCACTCATCTTAAAGAGAAGAGGAATGGTTCACTACATAATAAGGGATATGTTTAGAAACTATCAATGTTTTTGAAGTGCACAGTTCAACCCCTACCCCCTCTTGTGTCTTTGTATTTGTCTTCATCATATACATCCCAACATAACAATTAGAATAAATTTATGTTCTAAATTGGAGATATTTTTCATTCTAGAAATATGTTTCAACTCAATACCAACAAGAGGTATCCGTAGAAGTGATCCATTACAATATTTTACTTTTTGGGAATCCATGACAATAGTTTTGTTTCTTTTTGACATCTAACAATTTGTATCAAAGTGAAATGATCTTCTTGTAATTTTTCATCAAAATTAAATGGAAAAATAAATTTTAATTTATTCAATGAATATTTTTTTATTAGTTTGCTTCAATGTTTTCTACTCTTATAAAAAATTCAAGAATAATTTATTTTATCCTAGAATCCTGAGTTAGAGATTCAGATGAATACATCCTAGAATGCACGATTAGAGAGAAGTTATGTCTATAATTTGTGCACCATATTTTAATGGTAATTATTACGAATTCTCGAAATAATATATGGTTATCTATTTGAAAAATATTTGAATAAGAGTTTACTTAATTTATTTATGCCTTATGATATTCCAAAATAATATTTTGTTGATTGGTGTGTTGATCTATAAAAATATGATGATGTTAATTCAAAATCCATGATTTCTATTTTGTGTGGTTCAGATAATGATAAATTCGGTTGAGTATCTCGATGTTCTACTGCATATTAAATGTGGAAAACTATAATTTTTTTCTATGAGGTAACTGGAAATATCAGAAAATGAATGTATACTATTGAAAAGAAAATGTTAAATACATTTAGAATAGATGAGAATAAAAATATCAATCAAATGGATGAAATGTTGACATAGGTTTTCAATAATGATGATACATTATAAGATTCATTTTCTCAATTAGATCAAGTATTAAAAGTACTCAATGTGACAGCTCATAAGTGGAATGGAATATCTGAAGTGATATGCAATTCTACATTAGTAAAAAATTAGACAATGAAGGGGATTATTTTAACATTATAGATGTATGAAGTTGAGATAAAGGCAGAGGAATAAAATAATAATAAACATGAATGAGATTTTTTTTAAACTAAAATAGATGAATTATCTAATTCAAATCATCCATAACAAGATAAATATTTATTAGTAACTGCAATTTTTTTTAGTGTTGTAGAGAATTTAAAATAAAGGCACTAAAGAAGATAAATTATATGAAAATATTGAAAGAAGTCCTAAAAAGGATTATTTTCCAATTTTTGAATAAAAAATGTAATAAAATTACAAAATAAATTTAATGAAGACTATAAAGGATACCTGGATTAACTCTTCTTGTTCATAAGAATTATCTTCTATTAATTTATAATTAAGAAATAAAATTGGATTCCTTATAGCTGATACTGATAAGGTATATTCATTTTACACTAAAATATCTAGTTCATAAAATCATTATAATGATGAGTTAAATATATATTCCATTACTCTGTTAGATTAATACAAATCCTTAAAAAAGGAACATATAAAAATTTAAAAATCATATGATGCTATTTTTTAGAAAGTGAAAATTCATCAAAAAAGATAATAGATCTAAAATATAAAGCTTCTAATGTTCCTAATACCATACATTAAAGTAAGATTAAATAATTAATGGATGAATTTAATTATTTAAAATAATATACTATTATGTTAATAATAAAAGAAAAATATTTAATTCAATCATTTTAAAAAGAATTATGAAAGAAACATTTGGCATAGGAAGTAATAGTGAAAGAACAAACTATATAAGCATTATTTTTTCCTATTCTAAATAAAAACTGCATATATATTATTAAATGTTTTTATTTTGTTGTAAATAATCATTATTCAAATTATTATTGTTTTAGAAAAAATTAAATTCTAGGTTTTAAAAATGTTTACTGCTTAAAATAATTATCTAACTTGAATTGTTGAAAAATACTCCGAATAAACATATTTGGTTACTGAAAAATTAAATCACTAACAGTGTTAGAACCAAAAGCATAAGGGTACCAAAAGGCACATTAATTTGATGTTTTTTATAATTACATCACTAATATATAGTGTTAATTATTTTAGTTGTTGAATCGACAGATACATGATTGTCCCTACCAAAGGAGTGAACAACTCTAACAAAGTTTATTATAAAAATTTCTTTGTTCTATAAAAAATAGTCCTAGAAGAATGGTAATTTTTAAAAAAATATTCTTTTGGTCCATTAAAATATTTTTACATGGAATGAGTGATATCTGTTACAAATTGATAATGTGTTTTCATTATTTTTTATGTCATATATTAATTTATTTTTATAGGTTATTTATTAAATACATTTATATCCTTTTATATAAATCTATTTTTGAAATACAATATTTTTTAAAGAGTTTATATATTCCATACATAAATCATTTTTTTAATAATTATGTCTCTAATTTTTATTTTTACAAAATCTAAACATTTTTCTTATGTAAAATGTCTATTCAAAAGTTAAAATCAATAACGATTGTTTTTTATTTTTCTTAAAAAATGAAATGAAATATTGTTTTCACATTATCAGAACCAAACATCTCATATTAATATTATGTATTTTTTTATTTTTTTTATTCTTATTCTTATATGAAATCCATTGTTCAAAAGACTATTGAAAACTAGTTATAGATAGATGAAGAGGTCGGTTACTTCAATTTTAAAAGAAAATATTTCTCAAAAAATGACTAAAAGAAATCTTTCTGACCCATTTAATGACTTTTTATTACTGTTTTTTGATGATTGATGTGTGTAGTATTCTGAAAGAAACAAATTAGTTCATAGTACTAAAGAACTTGAAGTCTATTCCTTTCAAATATCTTATGAAATACCTCTGTTTAAATTTATCTCATTGAATGAAGAAAAAGATAATCCACATGTTCAGTGGAGTACGTCTATAAATTAGTATGATGATCTAATAAAAAAATCTATATCAAAAGTTTTTTTTGATTCATTAAAAAGTAATATAATAATATAAGATATTGTTTTATCTCAAAAGAGAACTTTGATGCTTTCCTGATGAAAATACTAAGTCAAATGGAGTTTCTTAGAAGAGAAGTTGTTACCAAGCTCGATCATGATAATCTGAAGTTGTTTTTTTTATCAATTTTAACATTATTTTTATCAATGAAAAAAAGATGTTAAAAAAATATTTGAATAACTGTAAATAGTTTTAGCTATTTTAATGGATTTTTTTTGTTTTGTAAGTTCATATAAATAATATA
Organism: Viscum album; assembly: GCA_963277665.1. Classification (NCBI taxonomy): domain Eukaryota; kingdom Viridiplantae; phylum Streptophyta; class Magnoliopsida; order Santalales; family Viscaceae; genus Viscum; species Viscum album. The sequence continues at coordinate 372,691,172 of OY728133.1, read as the reverse complement.
CATCAATACTCATTACTTTTATTTTTTATATTTATTGATTTTAATATAATATTTAGTAAAAATATTGAAATTAGTTGTTTATTAATTTTTTTTTATTTCTAATTTTTTTCTTATTCAATATTGAACCTATTTGTTTTATTTAATAATGAAAACATTTCATTGAAATAACATAATATGTTATGATTTGAGTGTACTTTTAAAACAAATAATCATTTTGTACACTTATATGCGCCTTTTTTAAATATTAATATCTTTTTAAAGAAATCTTAAATTTTGGGGGAGCTGATTTTATTGGTCTTATATTTTTCATGTCACAGAAAGGGGGATAAGTTTTATATGTTGAAATTTTATGGGTTTTAAATGGAGAAGTCTAGAGTTTCTGTTTTATATGGGATATGTTTTATAATATTCCTGATTACGATGTTAGAGAAAATTTTAATAAGAAAATTTACATCAAGGGATAATATAAAAAGAGAATATTATATATTTATTTTTATTGGGGGATATGTTTTCTTTAGTATGTTTTAATCCTCAAAATAGGGGAGAAGTTTTATTTATAGAGGAAATATTTTAAATAGAACAAGGTGGAGAAATTTATTTTGGATTTTTCTAAAACCATTATTCAAATTTTATTTATTTATGTTATCGGTTTTATTATCATCAAAAATGGAGATATTTTTGAGCATCTGTTGAATCTAAAAAAAATAATTTTATTTTGTTTTGATGCCGAAAATATCCCACAATTGTGTTAAGTAGGAATTTGTTCTAAGTGACTTTGATGAAGTTAAAATTAATGGAAATATGCATTCTAGAATAATATTTACGTCATTAGTCTGCAAGGAAAATTGGTTATAGTTTTTAAATCATGTTTTAACATATTCTAGAAACACATTTCATACCCTACATTTTCAAGAGTAATTTAATGAAGAAAAACTATGTTTGAACCAGTACATATGGATCCTATAACCTGAGTTATCATGAATGTATGGTTCAAAAACCTTAGGTTTGTATGGAACAAAACATTTTACAAAGGGGAATATATGTATAATCAACTCTAAATTAATAATCAACACAATGGTAGGGGAAAAAATGTATGGTACATCAACCGTAATTTTTTATTCAACCATACGTTTGGTGTTTTTTGGTCACATGGAGGAACACTAGGCATAAATATCCAATGAAATAGTTATAAATCAATGATATTACCAAATATTTATGTAAAGGTATTTATAGATGTAATGAGTTTTTCAAAGATATTTTAAGAAATAATCAAGGGATTGTTATGATTGTTTTAACGGCTCATGTACATCAGAGTAAAATGTTAATATTCTTACAATATGTTAAAAATCATTTAAATTTTTTTGAATTCATATATTCTTGATTTATTGGGTGATATTTTAGAATATGTTTGACCTAGAGCTATTTGACCTTCTGTATAAATATCAAGATGATATTCATTGGAAAAAATAAATATACACATATACACTTATACATATACCGAAAAATTATTGTGTCATTTTCTTCAGAGCTTCACATTAGTGATATATATGTTTAGATATATTAGATCTACTCACTATTTTTATTATCGCTAATATTACATTTATTTGTTACATCTTCTTATGAATGAATGGCCAAGTATTTGGTGAATATGCACATTAGGTACATACATGGTTAAACATCTATATGGTGTTTTATTTACTATAATTTGAATAAAACCTATGAAAAATTTGAGGATATATTTTCTTTCATTCTATATTGAATATATTATTTCATATATTAGTTACTGCTGTAAACTATGAAATTTAACCTATACCATCAAACAAATCAAACACCTTCTATATATTTGAGTTTCATCTTCTCCTAATCAATCCTAGTTAAGTTTAATCTTATTATACTAAGATGTGTATATTTGGTTCCCTATAAAAGAACAAGAAAGACTTGTAATGTATTTTATGGTGTCAACTTCATAAAATCAATTATGTTTTGAAGGTCTTGGGATAAGTGGACCTCATACTAAAATCACCAAGATCGGGGATTTGAGTACTGGTGGAGTGTACTTGGGGATCTTTATGCCCGAAACCACTATTCATTGATGTGTTCGATTCATTTATTTATATGCACTTCTCACTCTTCACAAAGACAAAATTGACTGGTTTTATGTATACTAAGATAGATTTTAAAAATATATCAATGTTTTTAAAATTCATATTTAATCCCCCCACCTCTCGTGTATTTTTCTTCATTGTAGCAATCCCAACTGAAAAATTAGTATCAAAGGATGGACCCAATTTGAGATATTTCCCATTTTCAAAATATGTTTCTACACAATACCAAAATGACATATCATAGGAAATGTTCTATTTATATATTTTACTTTTTGTGAATCCTTGAAAATTATGTTTTTCCTATTTGTCACATAATTGTTGATATCTTAGGGAAATGATCTTCTATTATTTTTTCTTGGAAATTCATTTAAATAATAAATTCTGATTTATTAATTGAATATTTTGTTTCTATGAAAGTAATTAAAATATTTTTACTATTTTACAAAATTCAAGAATATTTTTGTTGAATCTAACAAGCCTATGTTGATGATTTAGATGAAGACATCTTGGAATGGATGATTCTAGAAAAGGTGTGTCTATAATTAATGGTTTGTATTTTAATGGTAATGATTATGAAATCCAGAAATAACATATGGTAATTTATATCAAAAATCATGGAACAATGGTTTTTCTAAAGATTATTAATCATTATGATATTTCTAAAGAAGATTCTTAATATTAGAGTATTGATCAATAAAAATATTATGATCTCAATTCCAAATACATGATCTCTATTATGTGTAGTTTAGGAAATGATAATTTTTTTTCAGTATCAAAATGTTCTATTACATATGTGATTTGGATACCTTTTTTTCCCATGGGGGAACATGAAATATAAAAAAATTAATGTTTACTATTAAAAATATAATGTTTGAAAATTTTAGAATAGATGAGAAAGAAACTATCAATCAATCAGAAGAAACAATGATAGATTATTTCCATATTTTTCATTCTTAGGATATTAAACTTCTCAATCAGGTCAAGCATTAAAAGTAATCAATGTGCTACCTTGTAATTGAAATGGAATATATGAATCTATATGCAAGTATATATAAATAAATAAATTTAAAATGAAATATTTTATTAATAATTTAATTATACAGGAACATGAGATAATGGTTCAAGTAGGAAATCATATTAAACATAAAGAATGTTATCTTCAAACTATAATGTATGAATCATATAATTTACATCATAAATATTTAAATAATTTTATTAGATCTTGATGAATATTTCCAAAAGTTGTATAGAATGAAAATGAAAATTACTGATGAAGATATATGTTTTGAACGATTAAATGAATTTATAAAAAGGTTAATTGTCCCTTACTCAAATACCAATTGATATCCAAATACAAATAAGAAATTAATGAAGGTTGTAAAGGTTACCCAAATTAATTATTATTGTTCAAATTATGAATCTTTTTACAAATTAAAATGTAGAGAATAAAATTATATGCCTTATTGGTAATACTAATGAGGTAAAATAATCATAATCTCAAAAATATAATTTATAAAAATATGTTTATGATCAATTAAATAATTATTTCTTCATACAACTATATAAATATGAAACCTTAAAAAGGGAACATAGAAAAATTAGAAAATCATATGATATTATTTTATTAGAAAAAATAATTTTTTTAAAATAATTTATTTATTTAAAATCTAATTCTTCTAAAATTTAATTTTATTTTCATGAAACTAAAAATAAAGATTTAATTATAGATATTAATGATTAAAAACAATCGTTAAGTATTTTAATCAAAGGAGAAAAATATTTAAATCTAGTCATTGGAAATAAAAAAATGCCAAAAGAAAAATTTGGAAGGGATGTAATGGTAAAAGACTAAATCAATATAAGAATTATTTTTTCCTAATTTAAATACAAAAAAAAACATATCTATTGTTAAATGTTTTTCTTTTGGAATAAATGTTCATCATCAAAATGAATTTTTTTTCAAAAAATAAAAATTTATAATGTTAATATTTTTTATTGCTCAAGATAATTATCTAAGTGGAATTGTAGAATTACTAACCAAAATAAACAAGTTAGGTTACTAATAAATTTTATTATTAACACCTATGGTCCAAATGGGTACCCCAATGGAATTTTTTTTTAATTTTTTTTATTAATATGTCACTAATATTTAACATTAAATCATTGAGTGGTCGAATCGATAGATACATGAACATCCCTACCAAATAAGTGAACAACTATGAAATAATGCGTTATAAAAAAATCCTCAGTTCTTTAAACAGTGATACTGGAAGTATTCTATTTTTATAAACATATAATTATAGTTTATTAACTATTTTTACAAGGAAATATTGATATCTTTTAAAAATTTATAAACAATTTTATTTATTTTTTATGTGAGATCTTAATATATTTTTATAACTAATTTATTAAATATATTTAAAACTTTTTTAAAAATACATTTGGAAAAAATATTATTTTATTAATAGTTTATGATTTCCATACTTAAATCATTTTTTAAAATATTTATGTTTCATATTTTAGTTTTTTACCAAATCTAAACATATTCTTATGTAACATGTCTATTATAAAGAAAAAATCTGCAATGATTTTTCGGTATTATTTAGCTAAAATAAAATGAAACCTAATATGTATTTTGGCAAAACCAAACATTTCATCTTCTTCTTAAGTCTTTATATGTTGTTATTGTTATTATTATTCTTCTAAATATATTACTCAAATGACTACTAGAACCAAGTCATAGATATATAAATAGGTCATGTACTCTATGTACATAAGAAAATATTTCACAAAAAGGGGAAAAGAAAATCCTTGTGAACTGTTTAATGAATATTTCGTACCATTTATTAAAATTTTTGTGAATAGTATTCTGGATGAATCAATGATGATCATAGTACTGAAGAACTAGAAGTCTCTTCATTTCCAATATCTTATTAAGTACTTCTGTTTAAAGTTTTCTCTTAGAATGAAGAAAAAGAGAAGCTGCAAGATGAGTTGAACGTGTCTAGAAATTTGTATAATGTTCTAATGAAATAATATATATGAAAAGTTATTTTTAATTCATTAAAAAAGGAATATAATAATATGACATATAGTTATATCTCAAAATTGGGATTTTAATCATTCAATTAGGAATGCACATGCCAAAAAGAGTTTCTAAGAAGATATGTTGTTACCATGATCTATCTTGATAAACTAATGTAGTTTCTAATTGAATAGTTTTCTTCTTGTTTTTATCAAAGAACAACAGATGTACAAAAATAAATTAGAAAAACTATAAATATTTTAATCTATGTTGAAGGAAAAAGATTGTTGTTTGGAACGATTAGATGAAAAGTATACTTCTTAACTATTTGTTTTTTATTTTCATATATGTACATTTTATAACATACAACTGACTAAAAAATGCAATTAGTTTCTTATTAATTATTAATTATTTTTCTTAATCAAGAATGATCCTAATTTTTGTATTTATTTATGCAAAAAAATAATTTAATTATTCCAATATGTTATGATTCCGGTGGATTTTTAGGACAAATAATTTTATATACTCTTAAATTCTCCTTCCTTGAATATTTTTTTTTGTTTTAAATAATAAATACATTTAGGGGGTGTTAATTTTACTTCTATTATATTTTTTATTTCACAAAAAGTTATAGAATATTTATATTTTGAAATTTTATGGGTTTTAATGGGAAATTTTTATAGTTTTTATTTTATATGGGAGAAGATTTATAATATTCAAGATTATAAAGTTATAGAAATTTTCAATAAGAAAACATACATATAGGGATAATATAAAAAGATAAGTTTATTTTTCTTGTTTTCATTAGGGGAGAAGTTTCCATTATTAAGTTTTAATCATTAAAATAGGGGAGAAGTTTTCGTTATGGGAAAAATATTTTAAAAAGAGAAAGGTGGAGAATTTTTTTTTGATTTTGGTAAAAAATATTTTTAATTTTTAATTATTTATGTTATGGGTTTCGTGGTCATCAAAAGGGGGAGATTGTTGAGCACAATTTGATTAAAAAATTTCATTAATTTTATTATGGTCTTGATTCTCATAGACACCCATATTTCCTTTACTAATGAATTTTTTTATGTGACATTTTATAAAGTAATATTCATTGAATCCATATTACCATGTGAATAAGAAAGTGACCCATAATATAAAGGAATGTATGAGGGGTGAAAATATCTACTTCACATAATATGATAGTAATTTCTTTTTATATAGTTGTAAATATCACAGGGTCTATAAATTTTTTATATATATCATTTAAAAGAAAATAGAGATTTGCTAATGTATGATGGAAATAATCAAAAAAAATTAATTTAAATCTACAAGAATTATATCTTGTGTAAAAACACGACAGCCATGTGATTACACACCCTTTAACCTTAAATCAGTTGTTGATAAGATAGTATTGTTATTTTATGAATACCCCCCTATATCCTTTACATAATTTGAGAAGTTTCCCAACTCATATCTCTCTTTCCTGGAATGATTTTCATAATCTCAATGAAAAATAATTCTATTTTCACTCTTCAATAGCCCAAAATCTTCCCATATTCCCATGTCAATTATGTAAAACCTAGCATTAATTCCAAAAATTTTTCTAAGTGAATTTTGTATCATTATAATTACACTATCAGATACATATTTTTCAACATGAATAATATAAATAAAATTTATGACATACAAATAAATATGTCATCATAATTTAAAAAAACTAATCTCTTTTTTCAACCCATTTTTCTAATGTTTTTTATGAAAAGGTTTACCAATTTTTTTCCATATATTTTACCTTATCGAATAATGTATCACCAATTAGTGGATATAGTGCTATATGTTTCTCAATCTTCATTGTCTTTTTAGAGAGGTAAAAATAATTTTAAATTTGGTTAATCCCATGTTGAGTAGTTTCATTTGGATTAGACCTCGATAACTTATCCATAAATCTAGCTGGTTTACTTTTTGGAAGGAAGGTAGTGGGGTAATAAAAATTGTCTATAGAAAGAATTCAATAAATGAATGGAAGTGATGATGAGAATTGGTATGGCCAGACCCCCATTTAGGACTAGAATTTTTTTTCACAGAGGGTGAAACCCCTTGAGTTATTCACTACATGAATAGTGTTCACATCATGAATATTTCAAATCCATTAAAAATACAAATCACTCTTTTAACCTAAAACTAATTCTTCCATATCTTTTTCACAATAGGCTGACCACATGGGGATTTCTAAATCCTTATGACTATGATATGAAGCCTCTCCCTCATCTAGACTCTGATCAAACCACCATCAATCGTATCGTTTATGCATTGGAATATTATTTAATTCTTTAACTTCCTTTTTCAGTTCATCTCTTTATCCTTTGTGTGATCTTTATAAAGGGTAATATACCCTATTTTCAGGGATTTTTTATCTTTCTCTGATTTCTTCTACATGATCTCAAATACAATTTTGATACTAGATGAGGAATTTTCTACCACGAAAAGGTAGGTGGTGTAGTTATTTTTCTTTATTTTCATGATGTTCTATATGATTCATCATGGTTCCATGAGCTTGACCTTTCCTCTGATGCCTCTAAAAACATAATTTAATTAATTAAATGCATATTTCAATGTTCTGGGTTGTTATATAAATCTAGATTTAGTAATAGAGGGTTTCCACCTCGACGTGAGGAACCCCTTAAGGTGTTCCTTTTTTAATGGCCTATTATCCTTATTCCTTGCATTATTTTGGAATACCAATTATGGTATGTTTAATATCTCTTAAAATGAGATTTAATTTGAACCAAACAAAATGAAAATAGTAGCCCATGTGTATAGGACCTTGATTTCCCTATTTGTATCTTGTGTTATGATTTTGAAATTAAATGATCAATTTGAATTATATTAAATGGTATACAGTATCAGCTAGATTTAACCATGACCATACTATGTGTCATGCTGAGGGAAATACATGAGTTTTTATTTGGAATTATTTGGATGGTTTAATTGATCATTTTAATTAGAAGTTAATAATTTAATTATATAACATCGATGGTGATACATGGGTTCTTTGTAGAAAACATTGGATGGGATCACCATGTGGATTTATTTATTCTACCCATGACTGATACTTGGTTCCCCAGTCTATTACCTTGGATTGGATTGGTAGAAAATATTACCATACCATGCCACATGTGATACCCAGTTGCCTATGTGGTATAACAAATATGTTATTAGAGGGTTATATCTGTATCCCTCATTGTGAGAGATAGATGGGTTATAATTGTATTCCCTAAAAGGACTCTTATGGTGATGAGATATTAATGTGCTCTAAGAGTGATACCAGGGTTCCTTCGTATGGAACACATTATCTGAGCTCAAAATGACTATATAATTAAATCAAATGAGGCATCTAACATGTCAATGAAAAAACTAGATCCAATATATGCCTTACTTATAGGTCAACCTACTTATATTTTCCACCTATGATTAAATTCCATGAGAATTATGAAACCACTTATGGTTATGCATGGGTGCCTTGGATATACACCTTGGGTCGTAGTTAGTATTTTTATATCTATATATACACACATATATAATCATACATATATGGTTTATATATATACATTCATGCATATTTATATTTTCTTAAATTTATATATAGGGTGACATTAGTTCAAAGACATTCCAACATAGGCTAAAGTAGGTAGTATTGGTCGAGTGTCCCATGGGGAACCTAAACCAATGTGATTTATTTATCATAATACTTTGATCATTAACTATACAACACTAGTTTTATATGCACATAATGGATAGTTCTAGAAACTATTGGTGGTATCATACTGATTATATCTCATACCATGTTTCGGTTTCCTTGGTACCCAAACAAACATTATGGATGCAGGTAGGGCCAAAGGTAAGTGTCCATATTTTGATGTTTGATTTTATACCACTAGGATAAAGTATTGGATAAGAGGACCAAGACTATTAACATGATGATATTGGAGATACATTTCAGTGTTTTTCATCATTTTTTCTTAGGATGTTTCATATTCCTGCAACTCCACTCCAATGTATTTCCATTTTGTATGGTATAAAAATATGACACCATTTTGAATCTAATATTGGTTCTTCTTATTAATGTTTATTATATCCATATACTCATTCTTAGGTAGTTTCTTTATTATATTGTTTCTTCCATTTTTTATTTATTTCTATTATTACACTAACATGCCACACTCTAATTTTAAGGGTGTAGCCTCCCCACCATAATCTTACAGAACCTCGCTACTAGTCAGTAGCCTCTAGAATTTGGGGAGGCACACATGAGGCTATGAGGCCACCAGTTGGTATGCTTTTATCATGTGATTTAGGTTGGTACATCACATAGAGGTTCTAGGGTTTAAACTCCTCAATGATCTATGAAACAATATCATTCTTACAACAGTACCTCAAAGAATCTCTGTATTTTTTGAAAATATTAATATGTACCACATTGATATTAATTTTCCAAATCTATTCACTATTCTGTGTCTAGTAGGTAAGTAGACAAAGAAAGAATATACTGCTATACTTATGGTGATCAAATGGAATGGAAAAGTGGAGTGCTCTGATCCAGATGTTTTTCTATTCCCTTCTAATAAGATGATGATCAATGGTAAATCAAGGGAATAAGATTTTGTTATTTTTCATGTGGCATGAACATCCACTAGAAGAAAAACTACACCAAACAAAGAATAAATGGTAAGATTCATGTGCATTTTCTATCAAGTGAAATTTATTTTTTGGAAAAATTAGGTATTAGATACAACTTGTGGTGCTCACATGTGTATTAAAATATTGGAACATGTATATTCAAAAATAATTACTGAGGGGATATATATTTATATGCCACCAATAGAGGTAAATAAGATATTGTGGCTATCGGGTACAATTACTTCTTCTTTCCAACACGAATGACCTAGGTTTGTAAGGATTGTAATTTTGTATCATTTATTACTGAAACAATTATATTTTTATAGAGACTTGATAAAGATGTATTTTTATTCAATATTTGGAATTAATGTTTCATCATCTTTAAATATGAATTTTTTACAGTAAGGAAAATTTAAATAATGGAATTTATGCATTGGATTACAGAAACAAAGTAATGGAAACTAAACTACCTCACATGACCCACAACACACCCAAATTTGGCATCATCCTTTAGGTCATGTAAATTAAAATCATTTGACTACATTATATCAAGATGTATATTTAGATTCTACTTCTCTAAAACCACATGGTGTATGTCATGATTTTTTATAAGGAAAATTTAATAAATCCTCATTTAGTGGAAATGGATAAAGGGACAAATAGATTCATGAATTAGTTTATACTGATATTTGTGGACCATTTTCTATTTATGAAAGGGGTGGCTACTCAAAATTCTTATGTTTTACTGATGATCATAGTATATATGGAAATATCTACTTGATGAGTTCTAAGTCTAATTCATTTTAGATATCAAGGAATACAATAGTGAAGTTGAGAACCATCATCATAAGATGATTAATAAACTCTATTCAGACCATGGTGTAAAATATATTAATGTAATATTAGTTAATTTTTTATGAGATTTTGGTATCCTTTCCCAAGTCATAAACCCATATGTACCTCAGTGGAACAATGTAATAAAAATGAGAAAGCACATCTTAGTGGATATGGTGATATCAATTATTTCTCATGTGAGTATTCCATTATCCTTTAAGGGATTCATGTTACAAAAATAAGAAAAAATACTAATAAAAGTTCCAACTAAAGTGATAGATGTTATATAACACCAATTATAAAATATAAATAAATATGTGTTGTAATACTTTCATGTGTGGTGTTGAAATGTATTATTTAAGGCCTCTTCAAGTAACAAACTTGTGCCCTATGGCACAAGGTGTACATATATAGGATAAAACAAGGAAAATGTGATATTTCTTATACAACCCCTCCAAAAATGAGTAAAAGTAGAAGGAATCTCCATATTATTTGAGAGGGAGAACATATCTAAAAGATATAATGGGAGTGAGATACAATTTAGTGAAGTGAAGGATCATGGAACACTAGAGTTGAAACATGACCATATTTCACAAAGCCTCATGAATAAGAAGATGTTCCAAAGACACAAGTACATCATAGGGTTACTAGATATGATACAGAAAAAGAATGATATTTTTTCTAGTCAAAGAAAATAGATTATTTTTATTAGTTTATAATAATGATCCTTTAACCTAAAAGAATGTAGTAAGTGGAACTGATGATTACAAGTGGAAAGAGGAAATGATTTTTGAGATGGATTCCTTGTACCAAAACCAATTCTATATTTTTATTGATCCACCAGTAATGTAAATCCCATTTTTTAAATGGGTATTCATGAAAATAGTAGATATTGATGGGAATGTCAGTACCACACTAGTGCAGAAAACGTTTTTTACGTCACCATTTTTTACGTCGGTTATATATAACCGACGTAAAAATGCGGCGAGTAGATGTTTAACGTCGGTTATTTTAATAATCGACGTTACAAATCGTGCCTGTTCGGTTTCTACGTCAGTTATCTTATAACCGACGTAAAAAACCAATGTGCAGGGTTTTTTTTACGTCGGTTATCTTATAACTGACGTAAAAAACGAGATATCTACACATTTTTTACGTCGGTTATAAAATAACCGACGTAAAAAACCAAAGCACGGGGGGTTTTTTACGTTAGTTATAAAATAACCGATGTAAAAACCCCGTAGATATCTCGTTTTTTACATCAGTTATAAAATAACCGATGCAAAAAACTGAAGCCCGAGAGCTTTTTTACGTCTGTTTTAAAATAAACGACGTTATAAATTTAAAAAATAGTTTATAACGTCGGTTATATAATAACCGACGTTATAAAACATTTAAAGAAATTAAAGCCCCGTGGACTGTCATTTACGATTTTTTGATTGACAGTCCGCTGGCTCGTCTCTCTCGCGTGGTAAACCCTAATCGGCTCGTCAATCGACCTGCGTTAATCTCATTTTGGCTTCATTGTTTATCTTCTTCACTCCTCTCGGATCTATCATCTCAACTCGCAACATCATGTAAGCCTTCCACGAATTTATTTCATGCGGTTTTTTCACGGATATTCTATAATTATGTTTTGTGATTTTTGTACATTTAATTTAAACAAGATGTAGTGGTTTCCAAGTATGCACCTCATTACTATTTTGATAATATGGTGATGATATAATCTAAGAAACATATGATTCATTGATGGAAGTTATACAATTTCACATGGTGTAGGATGATTTATGGGCGGGGTGATACCATGACATTAGCATTGGGGTGTGAGAGGAAAACTAGTGGAGAAGTGGTATCCAAGAACCTTAATTTTAATATATATATATATAATTTTTTATAAAAAAAGGTTTATTTATATGAATTATTTTGTGAGTGATCCATAGTGAGTATATGAAACTATTTTTCCATGTTTAGGTGATGATTTAGATTCCTTTTTTCATAGGGCTTTAGTGTACTTTTTCAACATTTTCATGAGATGTTTTTGGGAGGATCTTACTACGTATACATGTTATTCCCACCATACATAAATATAAACAATTTTTTTTGTTTTTTAAAAGAAATTTGTAGTTTTTTATAGATTTTAGTAGCATGAAAGTGTTGTGGAGTAGCGCATTGGGGTGTGAGAGGAAAACTAGTGGAGAAGTGGTATCCGAGAACCTTAATTTTAATATATATATATATATAATGTTTTATACAAAAAGGTTTATTTATATGAATTATTTTGTGAGTGATACATAGTGAGTATATGAAACTATTTTTCCTTGTTTAGGTGATGATTTAGATTCCTTTTTTCATTGGGATTTAGTCTGCTTCCTCAACATTCTCATGAGATGTTTTAGGGAGGATCTTACTATGTATACATGTTATTCCCACTATACATAAATATAAAAAAAAATTTGGTTTTTAAAAGCAATTTGTAGTTTTTCATAGATTTTAGTAGCATCGAAGTGTTGTGGAGTAGATTTCATGAGTATATAGAGTTTATTGTTTCTTCCTAGTTTTACTTTTAGTACTAATAATCTTCTTTTTGGTTTATGTACATCAATACATGTATGAATTCATGCATAATTATCTAAATTTATTCATTTCGAACTGAGGAGGGTTACTTTTGGTGGAGCAGATCCAAAATGATATGGTATGAATTCATTCTATCATATCCATAAATAAAATATAGTTGTATTTTATTTATCATATACATCAACTTATACTCTTCTTTTTCATCACAAACCCTTTGAGAATAAAAAACCAAACTAAGGGCTTTGGTATCCACATTGCCTTTTGTTATAGAATATGGGACATCAAAATCAAATGATTGAACATATTACTCCCAAAAACACTTCCATTGATTTTTATAATTGTGTGAAAATATTTACCAAATGGATTTAGGGTCTACAGAAACCATTAATAACATGTTAAATAGGTAGTTTATGTAATATATTAAAACTTCAAAACGGCAATCAATATTAAACTATGTAGGCGTCATGGTTTTCTTTGATTCAATGAAATTTAAAACTGTTATATCTAACTATATTTTGTTTTAAAAATAATATTCAAGCATATTTTTTAAAATACCTATAGATTTGTTTTATATTTTAAATTTTTTTACATTCAAATAATGATTTTTTTCATATAAAAATATATTTGTCTTATCTTAAAAATATATATTTTTTGTTGATATTTGTTATAGGTAATAATGAGTTGAAGTTGGATTATGGCATTTGAGGAAGGTGTTGATGCCTTTTTGGAATTTGCAAAACGAAATGTTCCAAGTAGTGACATTTTTTTTCTGTCCATGCCTGAAATGTTTGAATATGAAGAAGTTGAAAAGTAGAGAGATAAAAGATCATCTAATTTGTCATGGTTTAAATCCGAGTTACAGCCCTTGGATTTGGCATGGTGAAACTGGAAGGAATGTCACTGATGATGATGATTCTCAAGATGGTAACTTCGATGGAATTGAAGAAATGATTCGTGATATTGTAGCAGAACAAATTGAGATAGAACCGACAGTTGCGCGTCTATATGGTGATGCTGAAAACCCATTATATCCTGGTTGTATAGATTTTACGGTTTTGTCGGCGGTGTTAAGATTGATTAACATGAAGTCGAAGCATGGATGGAGTGACAGAAGTCTTACAGAGCAGCTACAATTGATGAAAGACATTCTTCCAAAAGATAACGATCTTCCAGATTCACATTACAAAGCCAAGAAAATATTATGACCGATGGGATTGGGATACAAGAAAATACATGCATGTCCGAATGAATGCATTATATATAGGAAGGAATATGAATTTCTGTCAGAGTGTCCTAAATGTGGGACATCAAGGTATAAGGTGAAAGAAAAATCACAGGCTGATGTAGAGATTACAAAGCTCCCTTCAAAGGTATTTTGGTATCTTCCTATAATTAATCATTTCAAACGTTTATTTGCTAATTCACGTGATGAAAAAAAGTTAAGATGGCATGCTGAAGAGCGGTTATGTGAGGGAAAAATACGTCATCCTGCTGATTGTCCACAATGGAAGAAAATTGATGCGCAGTATTCTACATTTGGAAATGAATTTAAAAATCTCATACTAGGGTTGTGCACAAATGGAATGAATCCATACCGAACACTCAGTAGCACACATAGTTCATGGTCTATTTTATTGGTAATTTACAACCTCTCTCCTGATGTTTGTATGAAGCACAAATATGTCATGTTGAGTACAATGATCTCTGGTCCAAATCAACCCAGTAATGATATTGATGCTTACTTTTCATCGTTGATTGATGATTTGAAACTGTTATGGGCTGATGGTATTATTGTGTATGATTCTTATAAAATGGAATATTTTCAACTGCATGCAGTGCTTCTGTTCACTATAAATGACTTACCAGTGTATGGAAATTTGTCTGGATACAGTGTTAAAAGGCATAAATCATGTCCAATTTGCGAACAAGAGACGTCATATTGTCAATTGCATCATGGCAGGAAAATAGTGTACATGGGTCATCGAAAGTTTTTGCCTATGGAACACCCTTATAGAAGACTAAAAAAGGAATTCAATGGTTCACAAGAATTTGATACTGCTCCAAAACCTTTATCCCCTGATCTGTATTTTTAGAGGGTGAAAAACCTTGACGTGACTTTGGGAAAGACACAGAAATCTGGTAATGATAGACATATTTGGAAGAAAAGCTCAATTTTTTTTGAGCTACCATATTGGAGGTATCATGAAGTTAAACATAATATTGATGTCATGCACGTGGAGAAGAATATCTGTGATTCTTTGATTGGAACATTGTTAGATATTAAAGGAAAGACTAAAGATGGGTTAAATGCAAGATTAGACATACTATCAATGGGAATACGTTTGGAGTTATCTCCCACTCCTAAAGGAAGACAAACATTTTTCCCCCGGCTTGTCATACATTATCGAAGAGGGAGAAAATTAGCTTTTGTCTGTGTCGTCATGATACCAAAGTTCCTCAAGGTTATTCTTCTAATGTAAAAAATTTTGTCACATTGAAGGACTTGAAGTAGATAGGTATGAAATCACATGATTGTCACGTCATGATGCAACAAATGCTACCAGTTGAATTGCATGGAATATTGACCATTCGTGTCAGAAAGACTATAATGAAGTTGTGTTATTTTTTCAATTCAATTTGTAACAAGGAGATTGATGTGAATGCTTTGAACATTTTGGAAAATGAAGCAATTTTTATAATTTGTCAATTGGAAATGTATTTTCCCCCAACTTTTTTTGATATAATGGTTCATTTAATGATTAATCTGGTTCGAGAAATAAAGCTTTGTGGACCTGTATATCTTCGTTGGATGAATCCTTTTGAAAGGTATATGAAAATACTAAAGGGGTATGTTAAAAATATATATTGACCTGAAGCCTCCATTATTGAAAAGTATATTTCTGAGGAGGTAGTAGAGTTTTGTACAAGCTACTTGTCTGCGGCGCAACACATAGGTTTGCCTCCATCTCGCCATGAAAGAGTTAATAATGAGGGAAAGGGGATTCACGGCTTGAAAGTCAAATCATTGTCAGCCGAACAGATGAAGAAGATAGAATCATACATCTTGAATAACATAGTTGATGATCAACTGTATATCACAGTGCATATTAATGAGTTGAAACAATGTTATCCAAAGAAGAAAGAAATGTGGATTTTGAAGGAGCACAACAAAACTTTTTTGCAATGGATTAAAAAGACATTACTTGGTAGATCAGATGTATCAGAGACATTAAAATGGATAGTGGGTGGTCCATGTTTAAATGTGATAACATGGTCCGGTTATGACATTAATGGTTATACAATTCATACAAAAGATCAGGAAAACAGAAGTGTAGTTCAGAATAGTAGTGTATTGGTGTATGCAGAAGAAATGCATTTTTCGAGTGCTAAGGAAAAAAACCCAATTTCTGCATCAAGTGCATATTATGGAGTGATTGAAGACATATGGCAGGTTGATTAATTTAAAATTAAAGTTCCCGTTTTTAAATGTAAATGGTTTAACGGTAACAATAGTGTCAGACACGATGAATTTGGAATGACACTTGTTAATCTGAATAGATTGGAAGACACAGCTGATTCTTTTATAATGGAAACACATGAAAAACAAATTTTCTATGTACTAGATCATTCAGATATGCAGTGGGATGTTGTTTTACAAGGGAAAAAACAATATGTTGGTGAGGATGAACTTGATGTATATGTTGATTTATGTGAGATCCCTACTTCCATGGAAATATTAACAGAACATAATGATGATAATGTTGAAGACATAGTTTGTGCCATAAGGAACGATCACGACGAAGAAATTTGGGAACACAATCCATTTGTACATTACAAAAATTACAGGTAACATATGTTTATTTCTTGTTTACATTTATTTTTTCCATAAATGTTAGATATTGTAAGTTTTTTATTTATTAAAACATGTTTTAAAATAAAATAAGTATATGTTTTTATTTGGTTTAAGTTTGTTTAGTTTACTTTATCATGCTTATAACCATTACATGAATTTTAAAATGCTTATTTTTGTTCACTAACAATTAATTTACCATGTTTACAATGTTTACCAGGTTTACCATTTTTACCATTTTTACCATCTTGACCATCTTTTCCATCTTTACCATTGTTTAACATGCTTACCATATTACCAATGTATACTATTATGTAACTTAGTACACTTTTATATTTTTTGATTACAGTATTATTAAAATATTTGAATTTGTATATTTGTGAACTGATGTTTGTTTTTTTGATTTTAAGGATAATGACAGATCATTCAGATGATCAACCACATGATTCTGGAGAGGAGCATATTTCTGGTCATACCTCTGGGGATGAACATTCACATGCTCCTATTATGACAAAGAGTTCAAAGGTTGGTAAACGTGGGAGCACACGTTTACCAAAATTATCACTTGCTCGTACGCAGGATCAGCGGATAGTCGTTGAGTTTGATGATGATGATATTCCTAGAGGTCTGAATGCCAATGATTTTAAGTGTTTTTTTGCAACTCAGGCTAAGACCAAAGTAAGCATTTTGTATGATGATTGGAGAGGTGTGGATAAAGCGATTATCTCTCAGTTATGGGAGACGATTTTGGTAAGATCTTTTGTCATTGTTTGACCATTCTTTTAATGCATCTAATATATATAATATGTTTAACCTCTTCTTTATCAGATGACATTTGATATTCCTGACACTGGAGGAGTTAGGAAGAAATGCTTATCGTTGGTTTCCAGGAGATGGAGGGATTTCAAATCAACCCTCTCATCTGATTTCATTTATGTTCATAGGAGTCACGATAATCCATGTCGTATATAACCTTTTATAGATGAAGAAACATGGAGACAGTTTTTTGAAAGTAGAAAAAAAGAGTCATTTCTTGTAAGGGCAATGCAAAATTTTATAAACATTCATATATAAATGATTTTATTAATGTTTTTTGATGCTTTCTTATTCTTAAATTACAGCAAACAAGGAAAGCTCATCAGGAGATCCAATCTAAAAATATATACCCTCATAGTTTATCTCGGGGAGGGTATGCATTATTGGAAGAAAAAATGATGGCGGAAAAATTTCAACAACTAAGAGCTGAGTCTTCAAGCTCTAGAGAGGTGGCCCCTCCATCCCCTCCATCTAGACATGAAAAATTGAAGAGTGCTCTGAAGGGAAAAAAGGGCAATATCTTTCGGAAGAATCAAGAATCGTAGCTGAGAGGATTGTAAGATATCTATTTAATTTATTTAAGATAACTTTTTTCTTCATATAAGTTTCAATCATTACAGAAATGTTCAATTAATTAATACAGGACTCTCTTGAGGAGCAGAGTTCTGAGGGGACATTTATAGCTAATGGGAGGGAAGATATTTTATTTGCAGCATTGGGAAGGCCCAAACACCCTGGCCGTGTAAGAGGATATCCGGCAGGTGTATCGGTAAGAAAAGTGTTTCCACGTTATTCAACTTCTAACATTGAGGGGGTTTATAAAAAAAATAGAATCCTTGGAGGCTGACAATAAAAATATTAATGCGATGATGGAGGACAAGATTAGAGAGTCGATGTAGTCTATGTTTGAAGAAATGAAAAGACAATTTCAGAATGCAGCTCCCACTCCTCCACCTCCCCCTGTAGACCCCATTATTTATCCTCCACCTCCGCCAGTAGCTCCCACTCCCCCACCTCAGCCTGCGGACCCCATTTTTTATCCTACGCCTCCGCCGCAGCTTCCTACATATTTCGAGTTGTATGTTGATGATACTCAACATCATATAGTAGCATACGAATTGGTATATTGTATAGGACATACAGTTCATCATTAAAAATTAGAGGTAGAGAATCAGAGGGTCACTGTACAGGATATTATAGATAGATCAGCTAGGGTACCAATACCTACAGATGAGGTGGCGACAGTTGGACAGAGTATCAGCCATTTTTTAGTTTGGCCATCCAGACTTCTTCGACTCATTACCATAGAGGTATGAATGTTATATATTTTATTTTATTTTTTTTATAAAAGTTGTTTTATCATTTGAAAACTACTATATTTTTCAAATTTCTTTTCACAAGAATACTTCACAGGTAAAGAAATACTGTATAGACAACAACAAAGACAACATGCTATGACATCAGATACAGATTCCAGTGGTCTTGACAGATTGCCAAGATATTCACATTTTTTGTTGGGTTTTTATGAGTTTTCAATGGAATCCCATGTTTTGGACGTGAAATAAGTGTGGGTATTACAAAAACTGATATCATGGAGCTTTTTACAGGAGATAAGTTGGGCATCAACGCGGTGCAAATTTTTTCCATGTAAGTCTTAACACCTTTTCCCTGCATTATATATATTAAAAATGTATACTTATGTATGTTTTTTATTAGGTATCTCTATAAAATTTGTGAGAGGAATGAGCTGACATAATTATATGGATTCATGGACCCACAATTGATTTCCCCTAAAGCATGTGCATTGAATGAGGAACAATGAATGGTTTATATTGCTGAAAGATTTGAAAAGAATATAATAACACAATGTTGGATGATGCCTTTTTGTGAGAGGTATGAAACACATTTCTCTCAAAGAGTTAATTATCTTTTAACGTAAAAAACCACTAACATTAAATTTCCTTTTATCAGTGATCATTGGATGTTAGGGATTTGTTTCCCACGGGAGAAAGCTCTTTATTGGATATTCTCTGTTCATGGTGATGTGTGGGAAAGTTTTAAGAATATATTGGAAAAGTAAGTTTCAATTTCTCAATAGTTTTATATATTATAATTAATTTTAAATTTACCCCATTCGTATTATTTTCTAACAGTGCATGGGTCTACTTTCGAAAAAACACAAAGAAAAGAAACGCAATGATCAAATATGTAAATGCGAAGGTAAATTTCCATTTATAATTATTACATTTTGATTTGTTACATAAAAATAATATATTGAATTTACACTCATTGAAACATAATTTTCATGAACAACAAGGCGTCATCGAATGCGGATATTATATGTTAAGATTTATGTATGAAATAATAACAACTGGAACAGTTGTGAATTTTGACCTGGTACAATTTCCTCTTAAACTTTTCCATAATATTTCAATTTGATTTATTCATTATACACATTAACTATCTTCTTTTTCATTTGTAGCTTTTTGATGACCCTCAACCCTATATTGCTGAAGACATCAAACACGTACAAGTGGATTTGTCAAATTATTTTACAGGTTTGATTGAATTTTAGTAGTTTGTAATGTAAAATGTAATTTTGAATATTGTCGTTTTAATTGTGTATTTGGTAGTTGTTTAGGTTGGATTTAGTTTTTTTGAAGTTGACATTGTATGTTTTGAATGTTATATAAGTGAATGTTTAATTTATCTCTACTTCTTGTTTTGGTATACTTTTGATGGTTTTTCTGGTATGGATTTGGGTCTGTGGGGGAGGGGTTCCAAGGGTGTGAGGGTGTGTTCAGTGGGGTTGGGGGTGTCCAGAGGTCAGGGAGGGATGTCCGTTGGGGTGGGGGGACAGTCCTGGGGGGTGGCAGGGATGTCCAGGGGTGTGGGAAGGCGGTCCATGGGTGTGGGAGTGTTGTCCAGGGGTGGGGGGGGGGGGGGGGGGGGGGGTTGTCCTGGGGTGTTTGGGGCAGTCCAGGGGTGTGGTGGGGGCTGTCAAGTGGGGTGAGGGGGTTAGGGGGTGTTTTTCAGCCGGGTGGGGGGTTGTCGAGGGGTGTTTGGGGGTGTCCGGGGGTCGGGGGCAGTCCAGGAGTGTGGTGGAGGCTCCAATGGGGTGGGGGAGGGTTTTCCAAGGGGTATACATGAGGGTGGGAGCTCCAATGGGGTGGGGGAGGGCTGTCTAGGGGGTATACATGAGGGTGAGGCCTCCAACGGGGTGGGGGAGGGCTGTCCATGGGGTATAAATGAGGGTGGGGGCTGTCTAGGGGGTAAGTTTTATATGTTATCTATGTACATGCTTAATTTTGATCTACTTCTGTTTTTGTGGTATGATTTCTTGATTTGATTCCTGGTTGATTCTAGTAGAGAGAAGATGACTGCATTCTATTTAAAAAAAACTGGGTTTATCACATCAGTTATTAAATAACTGACATTATAAAATGCCTAGAAAATAGTTTATCATGTCGGTTATTTAATAACCGATGTGATAAAATGCCTGGAAAATAGTTTATCACGTCGGTTATTTAATAACCGATGTGATAAAAGGCCTGGAGAATGGTTTATCACGTCAGTTATTTAATAATCGACATGATAAAAGGCCTGGATAATGGTTTATCACGTCGGTTATTTAATAACCGACGTGATAAAAGGCCTGGACAATGGTTTATCACGTCGGATATTGAATCACCGACGTGATAAACCCCCCTCGCCCCTGTTTATCACATCGGTTTTATAAGAACTGACGTGATAACCCACGCTCACCCCGGTTTATCATGTCGGTTCTTATAGAACAAATGTGATAAACCCCCTCTCACCCCGGTTTATCACGTCGGATCTATATGAACCGACGTGATAAAACCCCCTCGCCCCTATTTATCACGTCGGTTGTTTAATAACCGACGTGATAACCCATTTTCCAGGCCTTTTATCCCGTCGGTTGTTAAATAACCGACGTGATAAATCCTTCCCATTTTCTTTATCACGTCAGTTCTAAAATAACCGACGTGATAAACATCGCGATTTTATGTTTTTGACGTCGGTTTTTAAATAACCGGCATCAAAACCTTATTTGTAACGTCGCACGTATTAATGTCGGCTAGAAACCGACGTAAAAAATGAAAAATAACCGACGTAAAAAACATTTTCTGCACTAGTTCCAATAAGAAGAAAATGATTGCAATAGGTTTAGAATAACATCAATGAATTGAATTTTGCAGAACCTTTTTACTAGTAGAAATATTGAAATCCATATAATCTTACATTCTATTTCAACATTAAATAATTTAATGATTTAAAAAAATGGATGTAAAAAAATCATTAATAATGGGAACCTTCAGAAATATTTTTATACAACACATCCTAATAAAGTTGTGACTCAAAAGGATTCCAAAAAAATTTCAAATTCTGAAGATCCATTTATGAATTAAATAAGAAATCCTGGTCATGGAACATTCATTTTGATAATTCCATAATGGAAATTTGTTTTATAAAGAATGAATGTGATCCTTATGTCTATAAGTTGTTTCATGGGAGTTTTTTTGTTTTTATAATATTATATTACTTATTAGAAATGAGATATCATTCATACTATCTATTAAATCATAGATGAATAAATACTTATCAATAAAGTAGTTAGGTGAGGTGACACGAAGTCATGGGATGAAGATCCATCGGGATAGGTCCAAGATATATTTCATCCTAAGTCAACGTACATATATTGACAATATTCAAAACATATTCTATATGGAACATTCCCAATGGGGATTTATTTCAATGTCATGTGGAATTAATCTTTCTTATGAAATGTGTCCTTAGAAACATTTGTAAAGTCAAAATAATTTCAAGAATTCCAAATGAATTTATGATTGGATCAGTCAGGTATTCCATGTTATGTACTTGCCTAAATGCTACCCACATGTTGAGCATTGTAGTAAAATTTCAATCTAAACCAACTAACCAACATGGGATGGAAGTTAATACCATCCTTATGTATTCAAGGTATACTAAAGATATGTTACTGGTCTATGGAGGAGAAGAGGAACTAGTCATCAAAGGGTATTCAGATGTAAATTTCCAAAAATATCAAGATGATATGAAATTAAAAAACAGCATACTTCTTCACTTTTAATGGAGGCGTAGTGAGCTACAAGAGCACAAAGAAGGTTGTTTTTGAAGAATAAATTGGATAATCTGAGTATACTATTGATTCTAAGGCATCAAAAAAATAATTACCGATGTTAAACTTCATCCAAAAGTTTCACATGGTACATTGTAGTAAAGATCCTATCATAGTCTATTGTGATAATACTATAGTGGTGGAACTTACAAAGGGTTCAATGGAACATCAATAGCCAACACATATAGTAATGAAGTTTCATATATTAATGGATTTTTCTCAGATTTGTGAGGTTGAAATGAGTTGTATTACCACAAAAGAAAACATGATGGACCACTTTACTAAATACTTGACTCGTCATCAACATGATTATCATGTGAGGTCTATTAGATTGAAAGTTGTAAGTAGTTGGCTCTAGTCCAAGTGGGAGTTTGTTTGAGTTGGTGTCCTATGACCTACTATTATACTTTTATTAAATGTATATTCAATGGTTTTAATATTACTAAAAAGTAATTATTATATTTTTTTTCAAACATCGACATGAGATTAATGAAATAATTTTATATTATATCTATTGCATTGATATGGTCGTACGAGGTCCCCAATATGGTGAGAACCATAAAGTTCCATGATGATATTATTATACTTTTTCTATGGTCTGATAATATTCTAGTATTGGACACATATAATGTGACTATCTGGTTCATGTACACATGAGTGGATGAGGATTCTTCTCATGAAGTTTGAACATAGTAATCTCCCTGATGGGAGATTATGAGAACATACTTGATAGTAGGAATTACTTAGACTTTTATGTCCTTGGATATTCCTATTTACGAGAATTTGTAATGTTCCATAGAATTTATTATTATCAATAATATATTTCAAAACTCTAACACAACTATTTAATATCCAAAATCGCAATGCAATATGCTCTTGGAAAGTAGGGTGTAGTGGGTGCATCATGAATGACATGTTATTAATGGATAAGGTGATGAATGATTTTATACATTCCATCTTCATAGAATTTTTTATATAAGAACTTTGATTTAAATATAACTGTCTCATAGAATTCTATAGACATGTGTAACTATGTATTTATTTTAGATAGTCAATGAAAGAAGTATCAAGCACATAGGTTGATGACATAGATGTGAAACCTTCTTTATAAGAAATTTTGATAAATAGATTATATTACATAGTGAGTTTTCAAATCTATTTTTCATCATTGAGACAATATATTAATTCTCTTGGGTTCCTCTACCAACTACTAGAAAATTTTCTTAAACATTTGGTATTCCATCCTAATTCTAATGAAAAAGAATCCCAAAGGGTTACACACTAATTGTTTTTGTTGATCTGGATTAGATTCTATTCGAATTTAATTATTATAAAAAAATATTATTCTCAATATCATGGAATAATTTTATTCATGTATTACTGATCACTAATATTCATATGTTTATAGATAACTAATTATTCATTAATAAATAATTTATTTTATTATGTGTATATTGGAAAAAAAATTATATCATTGATTGAGAATAAAATAGTGATTTTATTTATTAATGAATTAAATATTTAATAAAATGTTTAATAAAAAGTTTTTTTGGTTTTTTTATAAATTTTGAGGAATTGGAGTAGACCATGATCATGTCTGGTGATATTTTTTTCAAACCAGTAAATAATTTTCATCATTTCTGTCACGACCCGTCCTCGGGGCCCATGACATGACTACCCCAAGCCCGCATTCCATAGGCTAGGGGCTGGCGACTAGCACCAAAGGCGTAAATCCTGATGAAAGGGAAGTCATTTCCTTTATATAAGTAAAGAAACACAACAGATAACGCATGATGAAGTAAACACTAAGTAAAATAAGTACAATAGTAAGTGCTGGAAAGTAAATGGGCCAGAATACAAACCCAACTGAAAGTATAGTACAACTGAAAAGAAAGTACGACAGTAGTAATGTAATAAGCAACCACCGAGTCGTCCTCCGGCTATCCCACCTGAAGGGTGGATACAGATGGTCTCCTCAGCTCCTCGGGTCCGGCCGTCTGCTCCGTGTATGTCCTGCCAAGTGGTCCACCTCCAGGTACCGTCCCGCTCCATAGGTCTCAACCACGATCGGAACTGTCCATTTTCTGCATCCAACACTATGTAGTGTGGGCATAGCCCATGCAGGGGTGAGTATACGATACTCAATAGGGACCCCGAGACCCCTAAAGGTCTCACAAATCCACAAAGAATAAACCAAAAAGGATAAATACAAATACAAAGTATCAACCAACTCTACATAGGTATATTCCAATACACATACCTAAGTTATCAATTCCTATTCGGATCTAACTCACAAGCCCAACTACAACCCAGTCCACACAGGAAAGCATAACTCAGTCTACACAGGAAAGCATGTCAATCACATCTATGATAATGATTGAAATTCAATACTCATCTCTCACAGGTATACTACTCACTAAGAGGGGTAGAGATGACAGATGTTGCCTCTGAATCATCTCCCATGTCACACCCACGTAGGATCCAAGTACAGAAGTCGTCTCTGCCGAACCCACGTAGGATCCTTGAACAGAAGTTGTTGCAGCCGAGCCCACATTGGATCCTAGTACAGTAACCATCATTGCTGAACCCACGTAGGATCCAAGTACAGTCATCCTTGTTGCCGAACCCACGTAGGATCCAAGTACAGTCATCATCGTTGTCGAACCCACAGAGGATCCCAGCACGGTAGTCGTTGCAGTCACAGCCAGCTCTAGGGTTCCCGTACACAGCATACTTGATTCCGGGAGGGTCTGCTCTTCATTTAAAAGGGGTGGATACATCAACTATCATGAAGACCAGAGATGATGTATCCCAATGTTCCATCCGAGTTCATAGGGGAAAAACCAAGAAGAACATGCCCAAGTCACTGAGAAAAAGACTACCAAGCCATTTTCCTAAAGTACACGGCGTGTAGGTAATCAATACACACTGTGTCATCGGACACTGGGTACTTCCCATGTGAAACGGCCCATGTCATGGGGCTGGTCATGTAAAAAGTAAGTACACGGCGTTTGGTATGGTTACACTCCATGTCCAACCCTCTGGGGTCGGCTCCATGTACGATGGCCATGCTTGGCCATGTGGTGGAGTACCTGCATGTGTACTCCACCCCATGTCTGTGTATTCCCAGAATAAAGACCAAGTCATCACGAAGCCACTTCTGCCAAGGTGAAGGTAGTATACACCGTGCCTCTTGGTCGTGTGGTTCTGACCATGTCCGTGTATTTTCAAAATCGCATGCCGAGTCTCACGAAGCCGCTTCTTCCTTTCTATGAAGTGAATACACTCAGTGCTACTTGTTTGTGTATTGCTATCCATGTCCATGTATTTTCCCTGAATACACTCCATGTCCATCGAAGCCTCATCTAAAAAATAGTGAGGAGAGTACACGCCGTGTTTCTAGAGTCACGCGTCGTGTGTTAGTTTTGTAACATCTGAAATGGAAGCCATAGTACGCTTTTACTACATGGCATGTGCCTGGAGTACACGCCTTGTATTTTGGAATTTTCTAGAAACAAAGACTCTGGCCAGCACGCCTCCCGAGGCATCCATTCTTTGTTTTGATATTCTAATTTCTACAAAACATCCTCTTATAGGTTGCCCCAACGTTCTGAGGCCATTTACGATGTTTTCGGGCCTCCAATCTGCTCCGAAAAAATAACATGATTCACCTCTCAAGATGTAACAGCCCTAGCTTCCACGATACGCTTCTCATTCAATAATGCAATAGCTTGCATTGTACACAACATAGAGTTCTAAAACACCGCGACTAATCAAAGTAGCTGTTATGAATAGTAATAACCACTTTTTAAAATTATAGAAATTTTATATTTCAAAATGGACTTCGTTTTTGTATTCGTAATATCGAAATTATCCAAAGTTGAATTTTTTGTAATTTTCTGAGAACTTCCAATTTTTTATGAATAGTGAAAATTACTTAAAAACAACTTTTTTAATCAAAATAATTTATAGTGATAAATTATACTATTTAGTGGTTTTAAAGTATAATTAGAATATATTTTTACCATTTTATCCAATAGTGGTCATAAGAATTAATTTAACATTGAAATTGGACATAAACAATTGCCAATCTTTTGATATAAATTGTTTCTTAAAAACACGCTACTGTTGTTACAGCGGGAATTAATTATAAAATTAATTAATGCAACTTATATGTTTGGAATTTTGTAAAATAGACATCATTTTTGAATTCAGAATATCAATTATAGCTTAGGGTGAAATTTTGGCATTGTTCTGAAAAACTTCAATTCTTGATGAATAGTGAAACCACTAAGTGGTAGTTAAATAATTGATTTTTCGTTTAAATGAAATATTACCACTTCTGTGATTTGATTATCAAAAATCCGACATACATGGTTGTCATTAATAAGTAAAATTTGGTTCAATGATATTAAAATAATTTTTTGGGGAATAGTAACTTTTAAGTTCTTAATCGCGATTAGAGATAATTAGTGTAGTTTAAGGTAAAAATAATGTTTTAATAATATGAGATGAGCTTGAAACTTGTCCTACTCCTATTGGATGATTCATGTCCGACCAAGACAACCCATGGGTCAACTTGGGGACCCCATGGAGCCACTTTGGTTCGAAAATGACATTAATATATATTTATTTAATGTTAAAGTAAAAAATGACACAAACATGAAATGTTTTACTAAAACAATTTTTACATGAGGTAATACAAGTCATATTTTTGAATATAAATAGTCATTGGAAATCTAAAAAGATTTCCTACATCATAGTATTTTTTTATAATTTTTAGACATTAAATATATTAAATTATTTATGACATCATGATGATGCAGCGATGACCTCATTATTTAACGATTTTAATAAAATGAAAAGATAATGTAAAATTCAAGGCTTACACTTGTCCAAAGACTATTGGATGGGTATATTTAGAACCCTTATCACCTTAGCCTCTAATTATATAAGTGTGGGACCTCTGAAATCCGAAACTCATTTTATAATAAAGTGACTTTTCTTTACTTTCCAAGAGTGCCCCTCCTCTCCACTTATAAAAGGCCCCCACCTCTACCACCTCATTAACACATTCAAGCCATTTTGCTTGGCCAAACTCTACCCATATACTCTCCCAACTTCCCCCTAATACTCCTAGAAGCCTCAATTTGGGAAGAACTCTTCCCAAGGAAGCCTTTGGCTCAAATCAAAAAGAGTTACCCGATTTTGAGGTAATGTCTTCTCTAATGTTGTTTTGTTTTATTATTCTTCTCCAACCCCCTAAACTATTTTTATTCATTTCTATTGTAACAACACCAGTATCCTCAATATACTAGGATGTTGTTATAAGAATTATTCGAGCTACACTTACACACACCTACATATAATGGTTAAAGAACATACGGTTTCTGTGGATGGCGAATTTCTGCCTCACAAAACGATGATTGTTCAACACTCATATAACACCTTCAAAGGTGGCCATTAAGATGTCACGATATTTATATATGATATATAATATGTTTATGTTTTACTTATGCTTCTGTATTTCTCATTTATGGCATACTTTATGATTTCCATTATGGGTAAAACGCGATAATTTCATTTTAGGAAGTGTGGACTACCGCCCCCTCAAAGTGATTTGAATCGTTAATGCCATATGTGGGATGTATAAAGGATGGAGTAAATTTTATTATACACTATATTACACTTTAATTATATTGTACATTTATATAATTATTATTTCATTCCATTAAATACGAAATAGAAATGAAAGTAGCGTTCATGCGTACGTACGGCTTACCGTCTCCATGAACGGTGCATTTCATTTCTTACCTATAAATGTTACATAATATTATAAATGAATGTATATACTGTATGCTTATGATATATATGATATCTACATCATGAATATAATTCGTGATATAATGGATATTTCACCACATGAACAACTTGTAATTATAAGATGTTTATTTTTGACTCAAGTACCAACGATCGACAAAACGACCCTTATTAACTTAAATAATTAAATAATGTTCATAACATGGTAATAAGTTATATAAAAGGAATAATGAACATGAAAAAGGTTCTTCAGTAAATAGAAATTAACTCTAGTTTATTATTCAGGAGGTTAAAGAATGGTCGAGTCAGGACAAGACGCAAGGTAAGGGAATTTCCTAACCCAACTTCCATTATCTGGGTTAATCTCCTACTTTCAAATTATGTCATGATATTATTATGTACTGTTTTGTATTTTTACTTTATTTATGTGTACCTATAGTGAATACACATAATAGATCTATTTTATTTTAAAAATGATCTTTTTAAGGACTTCGTCTCAATCTCCTTTCATTGAGGCATATTTGGTTTTATACACAACTTTCTTTTATACGGTGTATAAACCCCTTTGACTTTTACGTTTATTCAAAAGAAATATTTTTATACGAAGCGTTTACTAAATGAAAAAAGGGGATGTTTTTGTCGTACGTATGCGGCGACAACGACTTCTCCTCCGTAGTGACCATTATTTGAGTTTTGGCTTCCTCTACAAGCCATACTTTTTCTAAAAAAGAAAAATAAATACCATGTTTTACTTTTCATTTATTTTGGTATTGAAAATGGTTTTGAAAGTCTTTTTATTATATCAAAATGTTGTATTTATATCTTGTGATTGAAATGTGGAAATTTTATGTTTCCTTTATGCATATTTTATGTGATATGATTATGTTATGGTTTATGATATGTTTAAACCTATTCATATGAGGAATGCATTGGACATAATAAGTGACGGGTGGAGCCTGCTATAGCTCCTCGATGCATCGGTAGGTCTCATGAGACAACTAGACGTGGAATTGGCCGAGGCCCTTTCCCAATTTGATTTATGGTTTTGGCCGAGGCCTTAATCATATTAGACATCTTGGCCGAGGCCTTGACAAAATGTTTCATAATGTCTGGCATTATGCATTCCATCATTATGAAAGTGGTTATTGATATTGCATGTTATTATTCGACCAGTAAAATATCCATGTGAAGAAGTAAATGGCATTATATCATTTTACCTTTTCCATATTATGTTGATGTTCAAGTTTAAAAGGCTTTTGTTTTAGTTATAAATTGCCTTAAATGTTTATGTTTATTTATGAATGCTTCTGCAATACTGTTATCCTTACTGAGCATATGAGCTCACCCCTTTCAGTGTTTTAATATTTTCCAGGATGTGAAGAAGTATTTTATGAATGACTTGCAGGGATAGTCTGAATAGGATATGAGTGTGGACTATGGAGAATTTGTTATTGTATATTTTCAATTTATGATGTAATGTAACATTTATGAATGTATCTAGTGTTTCCAAGGCTACGAAACTAATCGGTCTTTCGAGACGTGATCTTTTGTGATCATGCCAATGTTACGAAGTAATGCACCGACTCTGGGTAGCTAGGGTCAGGGCGTTACAGTTGGTATCAGAGGCAGTTTAGTACTAACCTTGGAAGCTAGATTTAGATAAACTCTTATTAGAGCACATAGCCCAAAGATAGACTTTGTGGATTAGAATAGAAGAACTTCCTGTAATTTTGTTATTGTAGAGATTTTGTGAGTTTTCCGAGAAATACATCCATGTCTGGATATGATCAGGTAGAGGCGGCTCTGGCACAGATGTACCTAGGGGTAAAACCTGAAAACACCGCTTTGAGCTAGACTCGAACGGGAACTGGTGCACGACAACGGGCCTTGTTTCACTCTTGGTTACGAAACTCCCGGGGGATATGCTTAGGATAATTCTCATTTTCATTACAAACCACTATGAATAGTTATGAGTATATACTTCCTCAAAGAAAACATTTTTATGATTATGGATTTCATCCATAAATAGTTCAATTTATGTTAAGTGTTTTACAAGTATGGAATTATGTATTTTGATTCATAAACTAATCTAGTTTATGCCATTGTTTAGAAATGGCACCTAGTGGAAGGAATGGAAACCGTATCAATTCACGAACTCCGTGTAGGGATTTCCCTCCTGCTCAAGTTAATTATTGGGGATCTGGATATACAACTGGTAGTGATCAACTTATTACCATACTAGGACAACTCACTCGGGTTATGAATAATAACCTTACTCGTATAGAGCACCATGATCCACAACGTGGAGGATCAATGTTAGACCGCTTCATGAGGCAACAACCACCAACATTTAATGGGGGTACAAATCCGTTAGTAGCTGAGAAATGGATAAAATCCTTAGAGGAAATATTCCATGCCTTGGGGAGTAGCGAAATGAAGAAGGTTGTCATGGCAGTTTACTGCCTCACTGGAGATGCCGATCAGTGGTGGTCGCTGATTCAAAACACAAAGGAAGATGAAGACGTATCGAATATGGAATGGAGAGAGTTCAGAGATCTTTTCTTAGAAAAAACCTTTCCACATGACCATCGAGCAGATATGGAAAGACAATTTCTGAGTCTGAGGCAGAAGGAGGATGGGAATGTCGCAAAGTATGAGGCTAACTTTACAAGGTTAGGAAGGCATGCTGTAGATTATATACGTAACCCAAGAAGTAAGATTGATCGTTTCTTTGATGGGTTAAAACCATTTCTCCATCGATCTTTAGTATCACAATCCTTCTCATCATACAAAGATATTGTCTCGTGTGCTATCAAGACAGAAAAGGAATTCTCTATGTCTTATGACAACAAAGTAAAGAAAGAGAAGAAGATAACGGTGGAACAAGAGACAGATAAAGGGAAAAAGGGAAAGAAGGATTTTCCATTATGTGATAATTGTGGGAAGAATCACCCTGGTACTTGCCTAAAAGGAATGGGAGTTTGTTATAAATGTGGAGAAAAGGGTCACCAGGCTCGTGATTGCAAGGGAAAGAAAGAGGATATCAAAGTTGAATGCTACAATTGTAGAGAAATGGGTCATTATGAAAATGAATTTCCTAAGCGTTAGGGAAACTTACCTCCGAAAAGGCCAAGGGATCAAGGACAATCTTATGCTATTACTACAGTTGAAGAAGAATAACTAATGTATTGGTGCTTTTGGACTCATGGATTATATTCTGGTTATTAGAATAATGTGATATATATATAAGGATTGTACTGCAGTACTTGTTGATTTCAGTAAGGTTTTAATATGATGAAGGTAATTATATTTTTAGTATGTGACAATAAGAGAAACTTTACTTTGTTTGGGGAATCTGATAAATTGATTTTGGAATTAAGAGACCTTTTAGAGAATGTCTGGACAGAGGTATTTTGGATAACTATAAAGGTTGGAGTGGATTAAGTTGATCTTTGGATAGAATTATTTAAGGTTAAAAAATTTATGAAGATTATTTTTGGAATATTATGATACTATAGTTTTAGGAAAAGGACAACCTGCAGGGTGGGGCATAACCTGTCACGTCAGACAAAGCTGCAGGAATCGAACCCACAATCATAGTGCGAGAAGCCTTTATTTCCTACCACTATCCTACAGGAAGTCCCTGGTTATTACAAAATAATTTTACTAATCTAAATGGTATGTGTTAACATTTGGAACCTTATACAGTTAGGATAAGTATAATATTTTTGAGTTCTATTATCTTTTTGAGTGAAAGATGAGTTGAAGGTTGAAACTCTAATTGTAAAGCATAAATATATATATACCTATCTCTTATTCAATGAATAAATTAATTCTTAAACTTTAGTAAAGGGATAATAAAACAAAAAAATGTGTTATCCTAATACCTTATGTCTTGTTGAACTGATGACATTTTAAATCAACATAGATTGAAGGCTTTGAGGCCCTCAATTTGACAACTGATTGTGATTGATGACCTCAATCACTCCCTACAAATATTTACGTTTTTCCTCCAATTATATGTCTCTAATTTCCACCAATGTTCTCCTAATCAAGATCATAATTGGGTGGTGACTTTTTCATTTCCCTTTCCCTCTTATTAAGGCTAAATTTTATTAATCTTATTTCCGATGTGGGTTTTCCTCAAAGGTATTTTCTCTTTTCAACCTTTTATTTTCAAAGAAAATTTTCAAATTCTGAGGACGCAATTTATTGAAGGAGGGGAGAATTTAACACCCCGAGCTTCCACGATACGCTTCTCATTCAATAATGCAATAGCTTGCATTGTACGCAACATAGAGTGCTAAAACACTGTGACTAATCAAAGTAGCCGTTCTGAATAGTAATAACCACTTTTTAAAATTATAGAAATTTTATATTTCAAAATGGACGTCATTTTTGTATTTGTAATATCTAAATTATCCAAAGTTGATTTTTTTGTAATTTTCTGAGAACTTCCAATTTTTTATGAATACTGAAAATTACTTAAAACAACATTCTTAATCAAAATAATTTATAGTGATAAATTATACTATTTAGTGGTTTTAAAGTAAAATTAGAATATATTTTTTCCATTTTATCCAATGGTGGTCATTAGAATTAATTTAACATTGAAATTGGACATAAACAATTGCCAATCTTTTGATATAAATTGTTTCTTAAAAACACGCTACTATTGTGACAGCGGGAAGTAATTATAAAATTAATTAATGAAACTTATATGTTTGGAATTTTTTAAAATAGACATAATTTATGAATTCAGAATATCAATTATAGCTTAGGGTGAAATTTTGGCATTGTTCTGAAAAACATCAATTTTTGTTGAATAGTGAAACCACTAAGTGGTAGTTAAATAACTGATTTTTCATTTAAATGAAATATTACCACTTCTGTGATTTGATTTTCAAAAATACGACATACATGGTTTTCATTAATAAGTAAAATGTGGTTCAATGAGATTAAAATAATTTTTTGGGGAATAGTAACTTTTAAGTTCTTAATCGCGATTAGAGGTAATTAGTGTAGTTTAAGGTAAAAATAATGTTTTAATAATATGAGATGAGCTTGACACTTGTCCTACTCCTATTGGATGAGTCATGTCCGACCAAGACAACCCATGGGTCAACTTGGGGACCCCATGGACCCACTTTGTTTCGAAAATGACATTAATATATATATATTTAATGTTAAAGTAAAAAATGACACAAACATGAAATGTTTTACTAAAACAATTTTTACATGGGGTTATACAAGTCATATTTTTGACTATAAATAGTCATTGGAAAGATAAAAAGACTTCCTACATCATATTATTTTTTTTTTAATTTTTAGACATTACATAAATTACATTATTTATGACATCATGATGATGCAGCGATGACCTCATTATTTAACGATTTTAATAAAATGATAAGATAATGTAAACTTCAAGGCATACACTTGTCCAAAGACTATTGGATGGGTATATTTAGAACCCTTATCACCTTAGCCTCGAATTATATAAGTTTTGGACCTCTGGAATCCGAAACTCATTTTATAATAATGTGACTTTTCTTTACTTTCCAAGAGTGCCCCTCCTCTCCACTTAAAAAAGGCCCCCACCTCTACCACCTCATCCACACTTTCAAGCCATTTGGCTCAGGAAAACCTCTACCCAAATACTCTCCCAACTTCCCCCTCTTACTCCTAGAAGCCTCACTTTGGGAAGAACTCTTCCCAAGGAAGCCTTTGGCTCAAATCAATAAGAGTTACCCGATTTTGAGGTAATGTCTTCTCTAATGTTGTTTTGTTTTATTATTCTTCTCCAACCCCCTAAACTCTTTTTATTCATTTATCTTGTAACAACACCAGTATCCTAAATATACTATGATGTTTTTATAAAAATGATTCAAGCTACACTTACACACACCTACATATAATGGTTAATGATCTTACGGTTTCTGTGGATGACGAATTTCTCCCTCACGAAACGATGATTGTTCAACACTCATATAACACCTTCAAAGGTGGCCATTAAGATGTCACTGTATTTATATATGATATATAATATGTTTATGTTTTACTTATGCTTATGTATTTATCATTTATGGCATACTTTATGATTTCCATTATGGGTAAAACGCGATAATTTCATTTTAGGAAATGCAGACCACCGCCCCCTCAAAGTGATTTGAATCGTTAAGGCCATATGTGGGAGGTATAAAGGATGGGGTAAATGTTATCATACACTATATTATACTGGAATTATATTGTACATTTATATAATTATTATTTCATTCCATTAAATACGAAATAGAAATGAAAGTAGCGTTCATGCGTACGTACGGCTTACCGTCTCCATGAACGGTGCATTTCATTTCTTACCTATAAATGTTACGTAATATTATAAATGAATGTATATACTGTATATATATGATATATATGATATCGACATCATGAATATAATTCTGTATATAATGGATATTTCACCACATGAACAACTTGTAATTATAAGATGTTTATTTTTGACTCAAGTACCAAAGATCGACAAAACGACCGTTATTAACTTAAATAATTACATAATGTTCATAACATCGTAATAAGTGATATAAAAGGAATAATGAACATGAAAAAGGTTCTTATGTAAATTGAAATTATCTCTACTTTATTTTTCAGGAGTTTAAAGAACGGTCGAGTCAGGACAAGACGCAAGGTAAGGGAATTTCTTAACCCAACTTCCATTCATTGGGTTAATCTCCTACATTCAAATTATATCATGATTTTATTATGTATTATTTTGTATTTTTACTTTCTTTATGTGTACCTATAGTGAATACACATAATAGATCTATTTTATTTTAAAAATGATCTTTTTAAGGACTTCGTCTCAATCTCCTTTCATTGAGGCATATTTGGTTTTATACACAACTTTCTTTTATACGGTGTATAAACCCCTTTGACTTTTACATTTACTCAAAAGGAATATTTTTATACGAAGCGTTTACTAAATGACAATAGGGGATGTTTTTGTCGTACGTATGCGGCGACAATGACTTCTCCACCGCAGTGAACATTATTTGAGTTTTGGCTTCCTCTACAAGCCATACTTTTTTTAAAAAAGAAAAATAAATACCATGTTTTACTTTTCATTTATTTTGGTATTGAAAATGGTTTTGAAAGTCTTTTTATTATATCAATGTGTTGTATTTATATCTTGTGATTGAAATGTGGAAATGTTATGTTTCCTTTATGCATATTTTATGCGATATGATTATGTTATGGTTTATGATATGTTTAAACCTATTCATATGAGGAATGCATTGGACTTAATATGTGACGGGTGGAGCCCGCTATAGCTCCTCGATGCATCAGTAGGTCTCATGAGACAACTAGACGTGGAATTGGCTGAGGCCCTTTCCCAATTTGATTTATGGTTTTGGCCAAGGCCTTAATCATTTTAGACGTCTTGGCCGAGGCCTTGAAAAAATGTTTCAGAATGTCTGGTATTATGCATTCCATCATTATGAAAGTGGTTATTGATATTGCATGTGATTATTCGACCAGTAGAATATCCATGTGAAGAAGTAAATGGCATTATCTCATTTTACCTTTGCCATATTATGTTGATGTTCAAGTTTAAAAGGCTTTTGTTTTAGTTATACATTTCCTTAAATGTTTATGTTTATTTATGAAATCTTCCGCAATATTTTTATCCTTACTGAGCATCTGAGCTCACCCCTTTCAATGTTTTAATATTTTCCAGGATGTGAATAAGTATTTTATGAATGACCTGCAGGGATAGTCAGAAGAGGATATGAGTATGGACTATGGAGACTTTGTTATTGTAGATTTTCAATTTATGATGTAATGTAACATTTATGAATGTATCTAGTGTTTCCAAGGCTACTAAACTAATCAGTCTTTCGAGACGTGATCTTTTGTGATCATTCCAATGTTACGAAGTAATGCACCGACTCTGGGTAGTTGGGGTCGGGGCGTTACACAAGAACGCTTAAATAACTCCACAAATTCACAAGAACGACGGATGAATCGGTCCGTGTTAGTTTAGTCGGGTCCCTTCCACATTAGTTCAATAACAATTTGTTTAAGAGGAATAAAAACATATAAGGAAAACCAATCATCGCCCAATCCAAAACACTCCCCTACCTCAAAGGAAGTTCGCGGTTTTCAAGCACCTCATATGATGGTGTCGTTTCTGTCATTGATATTGAAATCTCCCTCATCACGAACGAAGAATACGATGGAGAAAACAAGGCCATTGAGCCGACGTTCTTAGTCGGAGAGTGGGCATCCTTCGTTGAAGATTAAGTTATTCAAAAAGGATTTAGCGCTCTCTCCCAAAATCCTCACACAACAAGCCCACCCTCCAAAATAAAATAAATCTCATCTTATTTTATTAATTCATGCCATGTATTTAATTTTTTTTAAAATTCAAACACATAACTCAATTAATTGAAGAGGTTCAATTAATTAAATTAATGTGTGTTGGAATTAGTAAAGTGTAATAGGATAAGTCACCTAATTAAGTTCAAGAGGTTTTCCAACATTAAACACATGGAGTTTAATGGGGGGGTTAGGGGTTTTAGGGAATGTAATGGGTTGTGGCTCGTGCGGGCCCCACCTCACATTTATCCTCACATAGATAGTTAGGATGCTAGTGGGTCCAACCCTAACTTCCCCATGTAGGATAAAACCACCTTAGATAGAAATAAAATTGTACCATAATTTTATTCACTCTTTAATTAAACCACTTTTTTGTAAACATATCCTCCCGAGGAAACGAATCTTTGGTAAAGGTCCTCTTAAGTAATTATCGGTGCTGCAGTTTCATCAGTGCCCTCAGATTTTAATTCCAAGCACCGGTTCAAAAGATATAAAAACCCGCTCGTTCGTTCACTGAAAGTACCCAAGCTAAACTTAAAAATTTTATTCTGGGCATACCGGGCCTCAGAATCAGGTGCCGTAAAAAACTGCGTACTCGTAAAATCCCAAATAATTTAAGAAAAAAATTTACATATCTTTACATTACTTCCACCTCAGGGCTTTATGCCTTCGTAAAGCTACATCATAATCTAGGGAAACAAATGGTGGTACTGTGCACACATCTGAGCCTCCTGCTCCCATGTGTTATCCTGGAGGTTCTTTTGCTTCCACCTGATGCGCACTAGAGGAATCAACCATCCACGTAGGACCTGATCTTGTTGATCCTTGATCTCCATTGGGACCTCCACAATTGTCGCCCTATCATCGATTTCCAGCTCCCCATGATCAATTATATGCGTTAGTTTGTGTACGTATCTCCTCAGTTGAGATACGTGGAAGACGTCGTGCACCCGGTGCAACTGTGGTGGAAGGGCCAGGTGGTAGGCCACCTCACCTATCCTGCATAGGACCTGAAATAGTCAGATGAAGCACGAAGATAACTTTCCACCTCGGCCAAATCTCCGTAATCCACGTCGAGGTGAGACCCGTATGAAAACATGGTCACCATATTCAAACTCTAGTGGTCTCCGCCTCCTGTTAGCATAGAACTTTTGTCTTATCTGTGCAGTCCTCATCCACTCCTGGATGATCTGCACCTTCTCCATCGTATCTTGGACTATCTATGGTCCTACGAGTGTTGACTCCCCAGGGTCAGTCCAACATAGAGGTGATCTACATGGTCAGTTGTAAAATTCCTCCTATGGTGCCATCCCGATGGTGGAGTGGTAAATGTTGTTGTACACAAACTCCAACAAGGGTAGGTGATCCTCCTAGCTATGACCAAAGTGAAGGACACATTCACAGAGTGTGTCCTCAAGTATCTGAATGGTCCTCTCCATCTGGCCATTCGTCTGAGGATGAAAGGCGGTGCTCAGGCATAGCATTGTCCCAAATTCCTCCTGAAACCCCTTCCAAATCTGGGAAGTAAAGAGAGCGTCTCGATTAGAGACGATTGATGATGGAACACCATGAAGTCGTACGATCTCCTTAATATAGATGAATCCCAACCTCTCTACTGATCCCTACTCTCTAATAGGTAAGAAGTGAGCCGACATGGTGAGTCGGTCCATGATCACCCAGATGGAGTCATGTCCTCTGGATGTACGTGGAATCCCTATCACGAAAATCCATAGACATCTCATCCCACTTCCACTTCGGGACCTCTAAGGGTTGTCCCAAGCCTGTTGGTACTTGGTGATCCCCCTTCACCTGCTGGCAGGTGAGGCATCATGAAACGAACTCTGCCACAACCTTCTTCATACCCGACCACCAGTGCTGTCATCTGAGGTCCAGGTACATCTTCGCTACTCCTATATGTACTGCCAAAGGGGAAGTGTGAAACTCACTCAGCAACTCCTCCTATAATGCAACTGGTACTATGGTACGTCCTCTAAAAATGATGACGTGCTCTCCTCCTATAGAAAATCCATCAGGTTCATGTCCTATGGATATCTGTGCACACACATCTCACAGTCAACATCCAAACGCTGTGCCTCCCTGGCCCGCTAAAGTAGTGGAGGTGTGACTATGAGCAAATGTTGAAAGGCTGCCCCATCTCTATCCAAGAAGGATATCTGCAAAGTGGCTAACTACTCAGTCGCCTCTCCATGTAGATGAATGAACGACTTCCTACTAAAAGAATCAGCTACTATGTTCCCCTTCACAGGAGTATAGACTATCTCAAAGTCATAATCCTGGAGGAACTCAATCCATCATCGCTGTATCAGGTTCAGGTCTTTCAGTGAGAAGATGTACCTAAGTCTTTGGTGGTCAGAGTAGATGGTAAAGCACTATCCCATCAGATAGTGCCGCCAAATCTTCAAGGCGAAGACCACTGCTGCTAACTTCAGGTCATGGGTAGCGTAGTTCTACTCATGCTGCCTCAACTATCATGAACCATAGGAGGTCACTACCGGATCCTGCATCTGGACACACCCGGGTCTGGTCCCTGATGAATCGCAGTAAACTACATACCCTACGCCCTCTTTGAGTAGCCTCAAGATGGGTACACATGTTAATCTCTGTCTCAGCTCCTGGAAGCTCTGCTGAAATTTATCTGACCACATGAAGGGTTTCCCCTTCTTCTATAAAGATAAAAGTACTGCTGCAACTCTGGAAATATCTAGCACAAATCTCTGATACTACCCAGCTAGACCTAGGAAACTCTACACCTCCGTTCACGCTCCTGGGTGGCTCCCAAGCTAGAACGAACCCAATATTTGCATGATCCACCACAAATCACACCTCAGAGATGACGTGCCATAAGAAGTTGACCTCTCGAATCCAGAACTGACACTTCGAGAGCTTACCAAAAAGCCTGTGATCTCAGAGTGTATCCAGTACAACCCGTAAGTGGTGGGAGTGGTCCTCCTCAGTAGTCAAGTATATCAATATGTCATCAATGAATACTATGACAAATCGATTGAGGTAAGGCTGGAAGATCCTATTCATGAGACTCATGAACACTGCTAGAGCATTGGTTATCCCGAAAGTCATAACCAAGAACTCATAGTGGCCATACCGACACCTGAAGGCCATCTTCTGCACATCCTCGTATCGAACTCTAAGCTGATGATAGCCTGACCTGAGTTCTATCTTCGAGAACTAGCATGCTCCCTTGAGCTAATCAAAGAGGTCGTCAATCGTCAGAAGTGGATACATGTTCTTCACGGTCACCTAGTTTAGGCGACGGTAGTCGACACACAGTCGTATGCTCCCTCCCGCCTTCTTGGCGAACAAAATTTGGGGAATCCCAGGGTGAACCATTGGGTTGGATGAATCCCTTTCCCTGCAAGTCCTCGAGTTGTACCTGTAGCTCACAAAGCTCAGCAGGAGCCATCCAATATACTGGAGTAGATATTGGCATTGTCTCGGGGTACTGGTCAATATAGAAGTCTACCTCTCTTTGCGGTGGTAGTCCTGGAACGTTATCAGGAAAAACGTCCGCATACCGATCCACTACATCAGGAAAACTCGGACTCCGCACATCAAATGCTCCTAGGATGAGGCTAGCCAACTGATGAGTGATCGGCTGTCCTCTCCTTTGCGTAAGTCCATCCTGTGCTGCAAAGCCTCCCTTCTTACCGGTGAAGGTGAACCTGCTCCCATCTGTGTGAACACACTGCATTTTGCGCCTAAAATAGTCGATCTGAGCATGGACCATAGAAAACCAATCCATGCCCAAGATGACATCATAAGGCCTCGATGCCGCTACAAGAAGAACTCAACCGAGGCTATCAGCTCCTAGAGTAAGTTCACAGTACTGGCACCAGTGCGTAATTTTTGAGTCTGCTCCCATAGGAGTCTCTAGCCGTAAGGATTGAGCCAACAGCTCTGTCAGAATCACCAAGTTGCGAACAAGGGAAACAACAATAAAAGAATGACTCGCTCTTCTGTCTATAAGAACTGCAGTAAGGGTGGACTAGACACATATAGTATCTCAAATCATCTCAGGTGCACCGTGGTCGTAAGCCTCCACTGTATGGAGCTGATCCTGCCTCTATCTGCCAGCTCTTTGTGGTCGGGGTGGACCTCCTGGTGGTGGTGGTGGTAGAGCCTCAAAGCATCTCCCACCACCCGTTGCTCATCCAGCTCCTCTACCTCGTCCGCCTGCTCCCTGCAGACCACCACGGTCAAACCTCTACCTCTACCTAGCTGGTCCCTCAACCATTTTCTACTCCTCTGCATGGCGGGTCGGGCAGTCCCGAGCCAGATGGCCCTGCCCGCCGTATACACAGCATTGTCTGCCTCTCGTATGATTGGCTCTGCTGCATGTGACCCGCACAATTTAACCAGTATCCTGAGGTCGCACACCTGATGACCTGGTCTGCTTGGACTTCTGTGACATCTTTCTATTTCTGGCTATAGAAGAATCCACCATGTGTCACCCTGTGGTAGGCCTCACTGCTGGTGTAGGCTCAACAAGGAAGCTCTCCACAAGTAGGGATCTCTCTAGTCCTCCTACCTGCGTCAAATGCTGAGGGGGATCATCGATGCCCTGATCTCATGCCTTAGTCCCTACTCGAAGGTCCAGACCCAGAAGAATGGGTCACATACCATGTCTGTGGTGTAGCGTGAGAGATCAGTAAATCTCGCTGAGTACTAGGATACTTTCATGCTACCCTCCCGTAGTTATAGTAACTCCTAGATGCGCACCGCACAGAGGGTGGCTAGAATGAGCTCCGAGTGGAAGAGACTCTCAAAGTCCGTCCATAGAAGAGATGCCTCGTCGTGCACTTGGATCATCAGGCTCCAGCATCTATCTGCTGTTGCGTGCAGGAAACTCACTGCAAGGATCACCATGAGGTCAGCTGGGGTCCCTAATAATCTAAAGACTTGGACAACAACCTCCATCTAATCCTCGGCTACCTGAGGGTCCTTCTCTCCACAGAACCAGGGTGTCCTCGGATGCTGAATCCTGTGCAGTGAACTCAGGCAACGTGCACTCTCTGCTTTTGGGGATGGTGGTTACGGTGGCTTGGTGGGTAGAGGTACCGCCGGTGCCTCCGCTGTAATGGGGCCCTACCCCGAGGCCTCACCGCTCGGTGGGCTACCATCTATCACAAGGCTCGGAACCCTAGCTAGATGCTGTCATGGGGCCATCCTAAAAGAAATAGGTGCGTCACGGTTAATACAGTATACCTGGTGAGCTGACACAAAGTAATCACAAATTAATCTTTTGAAACACACATTCAATCAGTGTTTTTGAGCACTGATTCGGAAATCAGAAGTCAGGGTCCGGGTGTAGGGATACGTCGGCCGCCGCACCAACACTGGACTCCATGGACTAATAACCACACTCAATACGCTTAACAATATTTCTTCATAGAAATAAATTATCATTGTCCTATGTTTTGCGGTAGAACCGAGTCCTTTGATACCAATTTGTCACGACTCATCCTTGGGGCCCGTGCCATGACTAACCCAAGCCCGCCTTCCATAGGCCAGGGGTTGGTGACTATCCCCAAAGGCGTAAATCCTGATAAAAGGGAAGGAATTACATTTATATAAGTAAAGAAACACAACAGAGAATGCAAGATGAAGTAAACACTATGTAAAACGAGTACAAAAGTAAGTGATGGAAAGTAAATGGGCCAGAATACAAACCCAACTGAAAGTATAGTACAACTGAAAAGAAACTACGGCAGCAGTAAAGTAATCAGCAACCACCGTTTTGTCCTCTAGCTATCCCACCTGAAGGGTGGATACAGATGGTCTCTTCATCTCCTCGGGTCAAGTCGTCCGCTCCGTGTTGGTCCACCTCCATGTACCGTCCCGCTCCACAAGTCTCATCCACGATCAGCATTGTCCGTCGTCTACATCAAACACAATGTAGAGTGGGCATAGCTCGTGCAGGGGTAAGTATACGATACTCAGTAGGGACCCCAAGACCCCCAAAGGTCTCACAAATCCACAAAGGATAAAACACAAAGGAAAAATAAAAATAAGAATTATCAACCAACTCTACTAAGTTATATGACCATACACATACATAATTCATCAATTCCAGTTCGGCTCCAACTCACAATCCCAAGTACAACCCAGTCCACACAGGAAAGCACAACCCATTCCACACAGGAAATAAAGTCAATCACATCTATGAAAACGATTGAAAGTCAAGAATCATCTCACGTAGGTATACTACTCACTAAGAGGGGTGGAGATGATAGATGTAGCCTCTAAATAATCTCCTCTTCCGAACCCACGTAGGATCCAAGTATAGAAGTCATCACTGCCGAACCCACACAGGATCCTAGTATAGAAGTCATCGTTGACGAACCAACGCAAGATCCTAGTACAATAACCATCACCTCCGAACACACATAGGATCCAAGTACAGTTGTCCATGCTGCCGAACCCACGTAGGATCCATGTACAATCATCATCGTCGTCGATCCCGCGGAGGATCCCAGCACGGTAGTCGTCGCAGTTGCAGCCAGCTCTAGGGTTCCCGCACACAACATACTTGATTCTGGGAGGGTCCGCTCCTCAAGTAAA
Organism: Viscum album; assembly: GCA_963277665.1. Lineage (NCBI taxonomy): Eukaryota > Viridiplantae > Streptophyta > Magnoliopsida > Santalales > Viscaceae > Viscum > Viscum album. Next base: position 372,647,322 of record OY728133.1, on the reverse strand, counting down.
AGGGGTGGATACATCAACCATAACGGACACCATAGATGATGTATTCTAACATTCCATCCCACTTAATATGGGAAGAACCAAGCAGAACATTCCCAAGTGACGGAGAAAAAGACAACCAAAACATTTTCTTAAAGTACACAACGTGTAGGTAATCAATACACACCGTGTCATCGGACACTGAGTACTGCCCGTGTGAAACGGCCCGTGTCATGGGGATAGTCATGTAAAAAGTATGTACATGGCTTGTGGTATGGTTACATGCCGTTTCCAACCCTCTGGGGCCAGGTTCGTGTACGCTGGCCATGCCTGGCCGTGTGGTGGAGTACCTGCCCGTGTACTCCACCATGTGTCTATGTTTTCCCTGAATACATGCTGAATCATCACGAAGCTGCTTCTTCCATGGTGAAGGTAGTACACACCGTGCCTCTTGGCCATGTGGTTCTGCCCGTGTTTGTGTATTTTCCAAACTAGATGCTGAGTCTCGCTAAGCTTCTTATTTCTTTCTATGAAGTGAATACACGCCGTGTTACTTTGTCGTGTATTGCTGTCTGTGTCCATGTATTTTCCCTGAATACACGCCACGTCCATCGAAGCCTCCTCTGACAAACAGTGAGGAGAGTACACGCCGTGTGTCTAAAGTCACATTCCATGTGTTACTTATCCAACGTCTGAAACAGAAGCCACAATACGCTTTTACTACACGGCGTGTGATTCTGAAGTACATGCCATGTATTCTGGAATTTTCCAGAAATGACACCTCAGTCCAGCACACCTCCCAAGGCGTCCATTCTTCATTCCATTGATTTGATTTCTAAAAAAATCTACTTCTACGTCACCCTGACGTTCTGAGGCCGTTTACGATGATTTCAAGACTCCGATCAGCTCCGAAAACATTATTTGTTTCACCGCTCAAGAACGCTTGAAAAACTCCACAATTTCACAATAACGTAAGAGGAATCGGTCCATGTAAGTTTGGTCCAGTCCCATACACATAAGTTTGATAACAAGTGGTTTAAGAGGAACAAAAACATGGATGTAAAACCAATCATCACCCAATCCAAAATACACCCCTACCTCGATGGAAGCTTGCATTTGTCAAGCGCCGCAGATGATGGTGTCGTTTCCGTCGTCGACTGTGTCTTCTCCCTTGTCGTGGAGGAAGAAGAGGATGGAGAAATCGGGGCCACCGAGCTGACGTTCTTCTTCAGAGAGTGGGCGTCCTTTGTTGAAGATGAAGTTCTTTAATAAGTATTTAGAGCTCCCTCCCAAAATCCTCACACAAAAATCCCACCATCCAAAATAAAATAAGTCTCGTCTTATTTTATCAAGTCACACAATTAAGTTCACGAGGTTTTCAAACATTAAACACATGGAGTTTATTGGGGGGGGGGGTTAGGGGTTTTAGGGAATGTGACGGGTTGTGTCTCGTGCAGGCCCCACCTCACATTTATCCTCACATGGGTAGTTAGTATGATAGTGGGTCCCACCATAACTTCCCCATGTATGATAAAACCACCTTAGTTAGAAATAAAATTGTACCACAATTTTATTCACTCTTTAATTAAACCACTTTTTTTTAAACATCTCCTCCCGAGCAAACACATCTTCGGTAACGATCCTCTTAAGAAATTATAGGCATTGTGGTTTGATCGGTGACCTCAGATTTCAATTCCAAGCCTCAGTTAAAAAGATAGCAAACCCACTCATTTTTTCATTGAACGTACCCAAGCTAAACACAAGAAAGTGATTTCGGGCACACCGGGCCTCGGAATCAGGTGCCGTCAGAAACTGCGTACTCGTAAAATCCCAAAGAATTTATGAAAAACTATTTCTGGAAATTTAATGTTATTTACAATTTCAAAATTTAGCACACGCCATAAAAAATAGTATTATTATTATTATTATATTAAAAGTGGTTTAATAGTAATTATTATGCAATTTAAAGATTTTTGTGAAATTAAATAATATTATAACCTAAGCCATATCTATACAATTAGATGTTTATGTCTATATTGTAGGTTTATTTGAAATGTGAGAATATAGAATCATTGTGAACAATGGACTTCTCTCTCTATCTCTCTTGAATTCCTCATCTATTCCTCTTAAGAATGAGAAGAACATATACATGGTTGAAGAATCATATAGGGGTCACAATGAACAAATCAAGAGAACTAATTCTCTACACGAACACCAATAACTGAATTATAATTTCTCGCATATCAAATGAGATTGTATGGATCACTACTAGAAGGATTCGACACTTGAATAATTATAATGCAACAAAGGTAATCTTATATGGGTTATTAAGGAGATAAATAACTTCCTAAAAGAAAATATTTTAATATAAGGAATTTTTTTTCTTTATATTTAAATAAATTAGTTATGAATTTAATGTGAAAGATCTTCCACTAGAGATTTGAGAAACCCTAAATCTAAAAAATTTCAATTTAGAACCCACTAAAAGGAACTTTAACTATTACCACAACCACAAATTGTCTCTTATGGGTCTTGGAAGTGAGATTCTGATGAATGAAGCTATTCTACACATGATCATGATCTTTCTACAACAGTGTTCTCTTTGAATTTGTAGAGACACTATCTCATGGGGGATCATTTTTTGGTCTTCATATATCATAAGAGGCTAAAGTTTTTCTTCCCATAGTGTGACTTGAATTTGATGGAACAATGGTTGAAATATTACATGAAAGATTATGATTTCAATATTTATATTAAACCAGTTAAAGCCAATTTCTTGGGTGATACTGGGAATAATATGTCATACTACGGTTAAGCACATGAGTTTGAGACTTTTGGATAATAATGGAAGAGTTGGCAGCATTGCACCTTGACATGGGAGTATTTTATAGAAGGGGATGAATTTATCAGATGATAGTGTATAAATATTTTATGAAACATATTTATGAGTGGAAAATGGAGGATTTTTAGGTAGAGGATTGGAATAATTCAGTTTTATAGTGATTCCCCTGAGGCATGGTTAATATTGAGTGCTGGTATAGGGGAAGATTTATTTTACTCCATCGATGCATGAGTTATTTCTAGTTGAGTTACATAGTTCCCCCTTAGTGGTGAAACATGGGGTAATGAAGATGTATCATCTTATGATAATATGGTTCTAGTGGTCTAGTATGAAGCTCTAAATTGAAGATTTTTCTTTTTGATGTTTGGTTTATCAAACGGTGAAGGTCGGGAAACATGTTCTTGGAAGTTTTCATTAGCGTAATGATGTCGCCCAATCGAAGTGGGAGGACATCATGATTGACTTATTGGTTAGTTATCTTATATTACGGGGTGGTAAATAATATATATGGGTGATTATAGATCACATTAAGAAGTAAACATAATTTTATGTGATTAAGGAGTCAACCTCAATTGAGGTTTTTTGAGGTAGTATCTATAAGAATTAGTGAGGCTTCCTGGGGTTTAAAGATAAATTTTTAATCAGAATTATTGTTTTACATATAGGGTTTGGAGGGTTGTCAAGAACAATTTTCACACCCTATTATACCTTAGAACAACTTTCCATCCGTAGATGGATAGTCATATAGGGCCAACTCTCAAACTTTAGAGGATATGTTGTGTGCGTGCATTATGGATTTTGGAGGTTTGTGGGAGAGGAGACTTACCTTAGTGAAAGTTTATTATAATAAAGAATATCATTATACTATTTCCAAGGATGAATTCAAAGTTTTGTATATACAATCTTGCTAATATCTAATATATTGGATTGAGGTTGGAGAGTCAACCATCCTCATATCAGAATTGGGTCAAAGTGTGATAGATAATGTTTATGTGATCCTTCAATGAATGAAGGGGGAACCGAATTCGAATAATTCATATGTTGATCATAGGAGCAGGCCTATGATGTTTTATATCAAAGAGCCTGTGTTCTTGAAGGTATCTACTCAACATGGGAAATATATATTCGGTCATGGTAGTGAGTTTTCCCACTAGTTCACTAGACCATTTGAGGTGTTGGCATATGTTGAAGTTATTTCATATTGTCATGAAATTCCCTCACAGATTAGTAGGATTCACGACTTCTTACATGTATTGTAGCTTTACCATTATCTTCATCATGATCTTCATTTCATCAATTTGGTTGAGATGGATTATGAAGATGGTGATACATTTAAAGAATTTCTAATTGATATTCAAGACAATAATGAGAAGGTGTTTCACAAGTCCATTATTCCATTAGTTTGTGTCACATGGCATTACATTATCTTGGAATTGATAAATTATGAGCATGAGTCACCATTTCATGCTAAATATACCAATTTGTATGAGGGTTGATCCTCCTTTTGTAGATACTTATTATTTCCATTATATTGAGATAATGTGCCTGATCTTAATTTGTTTTATGAAATCATTCTCAATGCTCAATTTCATTATTGTTTATGGTTTTCCATTATTTGAGCACTATCTCCCTTGGGAATTATTTTTGAGGTTGTTTGATAATATTGTGTAACTGTATAGCTCCATACACTGATGTCAGATTGTATTCTTATTCAATAAATATTTTTGATAGGTATCTCAGGGACTAATTGGTTAGACCACTTATTATTCTTTATAGACATGGTTTTAAATTATCTAGGATTATAATTGTTTGAGAGGTATTTAATATAATTTATTAGATTTCTAAAATCATTCCATTTTATTTTTTCAAATACTATTGGTGTTGAGAGGATGCCCAAATCCCTTTTTATTTAAAAACTACATGTCTTTTCATACATTCAATTGTATTGGTCATGTATTCAATTATTTTTTCATGTGGTTACTTGAAATATAAGAAATATTATGTATTTTATCTAGATATTATTATCTAAAAAACAAATCAATTTCAATCATTTCAATATTCCTTGTTACTCAATAATTTAGAGATTTAATGGACTTTTTATTTTCATGATGAATGTAATTATTATTCCACGAATTATCTAAGAAAGGGAAATAAGAATATTGCATATTGCGGTATTTTTTAATTGCTATATTTTTTTGGAAATAATTAATTTATATTTACGTAAACTAGAAAATTTAAATAAGAGAGTTATCCGATGTCATTAATAATTGATAACTCATCATATGGGATTTAAATAAATGGTTGGGGTTTTCTTATTATATGTGTTTTATGATTTGCTGATATTTCTTACTGTTTATTAGATAATGTGTTTCCTTTTTGGTAGTATTGTTTCAATTGTTTATCATGATATATATTCTATGAAATTATATACAAATTTATAATTGGTAATATTATTTGATTAATAAAAAATTCTTTTAATTTAATTACCGATATTTCTTGAAATTGTTTGAACATGGAAATAATGATTGAAGTATGTTTATGTTTACATATAGCTATTATTATATATTTTTTACAGGATTTTTTTGTTGAAAATATATTCATAATAAACCAGTTAATTGAATATGAGAATTAAAATGGTGGTTTTATAGATAAAATTATTTGGTGATGAATGAAATCATTCCTTTTCACAGGTGTCATGATTGCCTTGATTTTATGGACATAGTTTCTGTTGATTTTTTTTATGAAAAATAAATTTAATATGTTTGTAATCTCTATGATAAATAATGTATTATTGTTACTTGTTGAGAATGATCATTAACCTAGATATAGTTGGGAACGTTTGATGAGAAATGGAATGGGATCCTAGGAAAATAGTGATGGCCAATGTTGACGATTGGAGGATGGATTCTACTATGCATGATCATTTGGGAATGGCAGTAGGGTGGTATGAAAAACTATAGAGCTCTAATTGTTCATTAATATATATTCCCTTTTGATGCATTTTTGATATCAAGATGGAAGAACATATTTATTATGGTTTATAACCACTCGATGCATTTCAAATATTAGCATGGAAGCCACATTCTTGAGGTTTAAGCTTAGGATGAGTCCAAGGGAAACTGATATATTCCCTACATCCATATTTATAATTGATATATTTACGGGCTGTATAGAGACTTTCATGAAAATTATGATTTTCATGCACTGGGTACACTATTACTTTTGTGTTGGACATCCAAAAAATTCTCCCCCTATGCTATCCTTTTAGAAAAATATCACATAATATAAAATGGTGAATAAATGAATAAGACAAAAAAAATTATTCATGAACCATTCATGTTATTTATTCATGAATTTCAATGCATTAATAAATGAGACATAAATTAAGAAGAATCTTCAATTTCATATTTAATATGATTTTATTTGATGGAAGTATGTGTGTGTGCTTTTTTATGATCTAATAATACTACTTGACTAAATTATTTCATTCATATTCCTCCATTACACTAAGAGACACTAGAACATCATGGAGGTTGGTTTATCCAACATGAATGTTGAGTGATTCCGCCACAACCCATGGATAAACTATGAAGCTGGAATGCTTTTGTTTTCCACTTTGTGATCTCTCTTAAACTTATCAGATGAATGAGATTAGGATTTCATATATTGAATATTCAGTTTGAGGCATTACAAATTTACAATATTTATTCAATACTGCTTTCATATGCTTTTTTTCAGATATCATGTTTGGGATATCATGGAAATAGTGTTTTAAATCATCCTTTTTTTCTAATTATTTTTATTAGACTCTAACAAAACCATGTAGTGGAATCAGGGGATATATGTTTTGATATTTGAAATCAACATAAGAAATAAAAAATAAAATTAAAAAATATTTCAATGCTTAGTTTTATACAAATTAAATTTCATTAATGGGTTTACCATTACATAGCTGGGCTACATAAAGGTAACCAACACCACACCCTTATATAGCTTAGATGCGTAAGGGTAACCAAGGTGTTATTGTTACTTAGATTAGTTTCCATAAGTGTTATATCACTTTACCCTAATATATATTGGTCTATGTAAGGTTCATCATAACATACATTTATCAAAAATTAGGGGTGCATAAATATAGTTGTATTTTTAAAAGGGTTATATAATGTTAATTGAGAACATTCCCTTACATGAGACATATATGTAAAGGTTATATCCTTTTTTATCGAGGTTTCTTGGATCTACATAATGGTAAAAAAAATTCATACCATTATTAAGTGGTTCCAGAAGTCACCATAATGGTATATCACGTCCTACCCTTATGTGAATCGTTCACATAAGGGTCTTACCCTTGAGAAGAATGAGTTTCGTAAAGGTAATATTATTTTTACATTAAAAAATTGGATTATTTTTTCTCCATCTAAAGATAAGTAGTGATTTACCTTTGCACAATGGATTTTAGATGGATTGTGTATAGGTAAAAGGATTAACCCTTATGCGGGAATACCCCAATTTATATGTGTAATCAAAAATTATTTTAAAATTGTTAAATAAACTAACAATTAAAAATATTAAAATGGTTTATAAAATTTTCATAAATAATTATAAAATATATTTTAGGAATATTTAATTTATAAAGGGTTTATAAAAAAATAAATTAATTAATTATAAATGGGTTTTAATAAATTAAAGAAATGTTTATGAAAATTTTATTTTTCTCAAATGTTAGATGTTGATATTTAAAATACCTTCTAACAAATTGAATGAAAATTCTTATGATATTGAAATAATATTTATTATTTAAAATATGAATTATTCATAATCATAATTGAAATTTATAAATGGTTATATTTAAATTATGAATATACAAACAGTTATAAAATATTAATATTTAAATTATGAATTATTCATAATTTGTTAATTAGAATTTCTGAAAAATAATAGGGGTCCTTATTTGAATATTACATAATCCACATAAAAGGTGTTTTGATGATTTATATGATCTAGGATTAAATGATGATTAAATATGTGATATTTGATTGTGAAAAATGTTTAGATAATTGAAATTGAATTGTAAATTGTTTATAATTCATAAAATATCATCTATTTGAAATAGAAATGACATATAATGAAAAATATGAATGTGATAATATTTGAATGAATATAATGATTTTATATTCAAGTTCATGGGATTTCCATAATAGAAAGATAAAAATATAAAATGTATATAGTTAGCTTTTATTTATGAATTGTTCATAAATGGTATTATTTTGTATAAATATTAGAATTATTCATTTAGTTAAATGTTATTCCCTTATATATTCATGTTTATTAAATTAATTATGAAATTTTAATATTGTGTATTCATTAGTTTAAAATGTTAAACCGCTTTTAGGATAGAGACATGCATTGAATATTTGTAATGAATTAATATTTTCATCTATCATGACCTCTCTTTTTAATTAACGTTATTAGTATTAATTTTTTTGTTGAATATGTTTTTTACATATTATGTTTTAGAGTTATAATGAATTTGTTTCTACCATGATTAAGGTATCCCTGGGTAGAAATACTTTAGGTGGGACTACTGACTAACCTATAAGACTATGCTTTATCTAGTAAATTGAATGGGTTTGGCTATCTATCACTCTCAGATTTATCATGTGAATATTTTCAATCTCATAATGTTATATTCCTTTACATGAAGTGTTCAAATAACTTAGGGATATTAGGCATATTGATATGTATAAATATGTTTGAATTTTATTTTTTGGTGACTAACAAAAACATATGGGTTGGGTAAAGGATTGCACTGAAATATAGTTTTAATATATTCATTTAGTGGAGGGAATATAATTCCAAACTTAATTACTAGAATTATTAATAAATAAAAAGGAATAACCTTAGATAAATATTGTGAGATTAAATTCCCCTTCAAATACTCTATGTGATATTTCATCAAAATTGTCACTTATCATTACCTCGATCGTCCAACAGGTTTGGTTTGTGCCAATGTGGGGTGTCCCTAGATTGAATTGTGTAAGGTGAGAAGTTGAAAAGTGATCTTGGATCATCCATTGGTAGTTTTAAAATAAGGGGGTTCTCCTTTATTTTCTTATTTTAGTTCATTTCCAATATTTTCACTGGGTTACACTAGCTATAAAACCCTAAGGGTTGGGATACTATAGGAATAGTGTGGGTTTATTTATATGATGACTTAGAAAAAGTGTTTTCTGATCAAATACCAAATAGTTATATATTATATTATTTTTATTGTTCCCTGCCTAAATAACTAATCAATGAGTTTCACACCCAAGAGAAGTCATTTACTTAGTGAAATACATATCTTAGACCACTAAAGAGTATAATGGACTTTTAATGGGTCCTCACATTAGTGGGATCCCATTTAATAAAATTCCTTCTTAATTGGTTAATAATATTTGATACATATAAGATAAAATCTTTTGTTATAGATAATATCATATTCATCATCATGTCAAACATTGAGATTGATACTTGTTAAGGAGAGGCTTAAGGTAATCTAATCCTAATACTTTCAACTTAAGAAATGTTCTAATGAATGATTTGTTATCTTAGATATGTTCTTAATGATGATTATATATGTCAACCAAGTTATGAAATTATTCCACAAATGAATATATATTCTTATGCAGTCATAGAGTATTTAATTCTAGGATTAAAATGAATTAGATGAAAAATATATATTTTTCTACTTAGGGAATTTATCATATTTTCCTCTATGGAAATGTTTCTACAATATGATTGAATTCAAAAAAAATTTAAATATTATTCTCAAATTGTTTAAAGTAGAGTAACATAGAATATAATGTCTAGATTCTAGAAATTTATGGACAATACAAGTAGGTAAAATTTATAACTAAAAGGATAAAATTATTTAAAAATTTAAAAATACTTATTCTCGAAGAAAAAACTGGTCCTTGAAACCTAATATTTTCAGGAAGGAGGGAAAATAATTCCAAAGGATTGTGTTATCCAGAATACATGGGAGATTTTGTGAAACTCCGTGGAATTTCCATATCGAGTATAGATGTTATAGATTTTAATTATCAAATTTTAAAAGGTATATGAAACTAAATGTATATTTTACAAGTGTTGTAAATATATAGAATTTAAACATCAATGGGATAATTGTGTGAGCTTGTAGTATATATTCCTAAAGTAATGAATTTCTACATATGAATGTAAATTAAAGAGTTAAAGATCAAATTAATCTATGTAAAATATTACTATCATCATCTTATTTCTCTTATGTGATTTGGAATTATGTTTTATAAAAACAATTATTATGATTAAATGTATTTACATGGTTTGTGATTCATCATTTTCTATAACATGTTTTAATATGAACATGTGAATAAAATTGTTTTTTCTAGGGTAAATATTTTAAAAATATATGTAAAAATATGTGGGAATGTCTTCCTACAAAATAGTGGTGGTATATTTTAATTAATTCTTGTCATCAAAGGAAAATGTTCCAATCAAATACAAAATCATATAAGATATGGAAAAAAAATAGTTCATTTGTTAAATATTTATACTAAAAGAAAATAAATTTCATATCCCAACAAAAATTGATTTTCTATCTTAACATGTTATTTTAACAATAATATAAGGTCCACCATTCTAGTGGAATTATGTTATGAAACATAGAAGTTAAAAATTAAAAAATTAAGGATAACACCAATCTTAAGATAAAATGTTTCTAGTTAATATCCTATAATGTTTAAGATATGTGATGAAAAATAAAAATATAATGTGTAACATTATGTTACCATTTAGAAAGTGGTTATCACTATTATAACTATCAAATATTAAAGTGTTTTTCACTCAATATTCTAAACACATTTACGATACGTGAAGATAGTAAGTAAATGTAAAGAGTTGCATTTAGTTATCATAAAAATGAATGATACTATTTATGAAAATATTTGAACAATAAAAATGAAAATTTTATTACAGATTATAACATAAAATATTTTAGGGTGTGTTTGTAAGGAGAAATTTATAGAGTTAAATTTAGTTACCATATTAAATTGATTTACACATTATCCTAAAAGTGTTTAATAGGACTGTTAAATAATATTGCAATTAGTTACATTATTCGATGGAAAATTTTTAGGGAATAGTCTTTAAAGGAAGATGATGATTAAAATTGAAAGAGTCGTAAGTAGAAGGAAAAAGTTCACATTGTAACATTTGATGTTTTGAAGTTAAGATGTTTGAATATGTTCAACACATTGAAAAATTAGGAATTTGATTCATAAATTTCACTGTTATTCAAATTGTATTTATTTAAATATTTTTATCACTAAATATTTGGTGGGATTGTTTTATTATATGGTAATATAGAGATATGACAAGGATTGAAAATTATGTAATGTGTAAAAAAATCTAGAAAGTGTGGAAAACATAAGGACGATCTTGAAGATTACCCTATTTGATATGATAAATTGGGGAATATGTTGGGTTTATTAAATATTATAAAAGAATTTATGAATATTAAAATGTATAAAATATAAAGGAAACCTCCATTTTATCATTTTTTATCATTTTTTATATAAATATATATATAGATAAAATTTTTTGAAGGGAAATGATAATGGACCTCTCAAAGTATGACTTTGATTTAATCCATAATTGATTTTCTTCAAGGAGTATTTCAGGTTATAATGAAATGTTAAGGATAATTTGAAATGAATTATTATATTGAGATGAAAAATGTACTCATAGGGAAAAATACAATGAATATGATTCTTTGTGTGTGTTAGATGCCCTACTATGTATACCACATGGTGTGTCATACAGATATCTTTCAAATACTAGGGGTACATGGATCTTATTTGGGTCCCATATACTAATGTTTAGAGATATAACTTTTATAAGAACCATCATACCTTGATGAACTATGTACAAAATTATTCATATTGAATTACCTAGTATATAGGTGGTTCGGTACGTTGATGGCTATGTTGTTAGCTGGAGCTGAACCAATAATGGGTTTATCCTCTCATATAATGATTATGACATCTAGTCCAATGATTGAGATTGATTTTTGGAGTGTGTGGCTACAACTAGATGTTGTATATATATATATATATGTATAAGTTAAATGTGATGTTATTATCTATAAGGATGCATGAAATGTGATGTATTCAACCGTTATATTTTTCTATACAATGGGAATCACAAACAGATGACTTGGCTATAAAATATTGACATACTTTGTGTGTCATGGTCACACTAGTGGAAAACAAGGCTATACACACTGTTTTGAAAAAATAGTTATATGGTTTCATTCAGAGATTTACCCATGTTATTTCTAAAACCAGGGGTGTAGGGCTTTGTTCAATACCTATACCCACAGTTTTGGAAAAAAACATCTGTATAGGGTTTGGTTCAAGACATATACCCATGGATCTTCAACAAAAATGTGTATAGGTTTTTGTTAAAAATATATGCCCACGGTTCTCCAAGAATCATGTGTATAGGTCCTTCCCACAACCACAGTTTTGTAAAATGGAATAATATTAATTAATGGTTGATTAACTAATCAACCTGCGAATTTGATAATTGTATTATTATTGAGATCGTGTACTTAATGGTGATGGTAAAGTTTATTGTGTGATGGTAACTTTAGATGAGTCTCATGATAGTTTGATGCTCATAGTATGGGTTTGTTTGATATATAATATATTTTTCTAATTTCATATGCATCACCACCTATTTCGATACACAAATCCATACAAAAATTATTGAGGGTGTTTTCCTATGCATTTAGGCTGGTGTGGAAAAATATATATAACTTGTCCCTCTCCCCACGGTCCTGTTGGTTATATATTATGTGTAGGTGTGTCCCAAGATATAATATCTTGCAATATAAGGTGTTTTTTTAATCAAGTTGTGATGGATCATAATTTTACAATAGATTTTTGTATGCACTTTAACAGATTTAGGTATAGAACATTTCTATATCCAGTTGTGGTGGCTACAACTTCTCATAGTTTTACTTGCATGGGTTGTGATGAATTGAGTTAAAACGCATTACAAGGGTTGTAGTGGCTTCTGGGTATACACTTGATTACTATTGGGGATGATGATGATGGTGTGTCTAGAGAATTAAGATACAAAATAGAAATTATTGGATTTTATATGGTACACGATGACTTATGGAATGTCCAAGCACCAGGCATGAGGTGATGGGGTGTGAGAGAGACTGTCAGGAACCAACCCAGGTACCTTGATAACTTGATATTTGATCCAAAACTAACATAGCCTAAAGGGTGTTTTTGATCCCCATAGGTCAATGACTAGAACCTCTATCATACAAACTAAACGTGGGAATGGTTTTTACAAAAACATTACGAATGTAATAGATACAATACAGTATTCATATACCAAGAAACTCCTTTATGAGTAAGGAAAGATAAGTCAAATAGGCATTAAAGCCCAAAGTGCTACAACTAAAGTACCAAAACAGGAAAACATCCCACGTCCCAACACAGACTCTACTCACCAAGTCCACGGTTCAACAGCTATATCCACATCCAAGAGATCCCTCACCATTACTCGATCCTAAAAAAAGATAATTTATAATCACCTAGAGGCACATGAATCGTTTCATCCAAAAAAGAGTAGTATTTCACCAAAATGTTCCATAATAAGATGCCAATATCAAATTAACTATTAATATTATTTCAGTTTTAAAACAAATTGGTTTGGAATACCCATAACATATCTTAAAAATTGCTTATTTTTAGGTTAAAATGTGGAAATTATTTAGTAATTAATGCATAATATTTCAAATGAAGGAAATAAATTTCAAAAGATTGCCTTTTTCTATAACCAAAGTTTACTTTACACAAAAGGCACATTTCACGGAAATGGATTAAATAAACTCTTCTATATGACCCAATTTATTTAAATTCTATATAAATTTAAATAAATTTAAAATAATGGAATATATTCATTTTAAATATAAAAAAATAGGCAACATGGTCATGTTACTAATAATGATATAATGATCTCACTCTCATAGTGAATTAGAAGTATATACATACATCCCTTTCAACTCAGACCAAAGAGGACTCATAATCATCACCTAAGGGTTGTGATATGATGATATGATTCTTTATAAAATTATATATCATAATTTTCTATCCTTATAACTCACTAACTACCATAGTCTTCTATGTGATCAAGTAAAAATTAATAATGGGTGATTTTTTTAAGACTACCTAAAATACAATAAATTCCATTCCGCATTTAAAATATCATAATTTTCCTTTTAAAAATAATAATGTTTTTTTAATAAAAAATATAGATTTTCACCAATATATAACCCTAAGGATTCTATCAAACAATTTTTATCCATTTTTAATAAATAAATCTTTGAAACCAGTTAATGTAATTACACATAATAATCTAAAAATTAAATTCCCCAATTTATTTTTAAAATAAATTCCATAAATTTGATAACAAACCCCCAAATCACTAGAATTAGGAGTTACCATAATATTCCATAAAATTAATTTCAAAATTTAAATTTGACAATTTAATAGTTTCCAATTTTCATAACCATACCAGAATTCACTAGAATTTGATGTTTTCGAATTTCATGCCAAAAACTATTTCAAATATCCAATCCAAATTAATTTGTTTTTTCTCAAAGAAACCAATTGAAATCCATTTTAAACAAAATAAATCAATTTCATTTAACTAAAATAAGTTGAATTAAAAAAATCAATTTTAGGTTAATGTAAATTGGTCATAAATATGGACCCACAAACATTTTTCTCACAAAAGAACAATTCTCTCGATATACCCAACAAAAAAATGAAGGCACAAAATATCAATGAAATCCACTTATTAATAATATTTTACATGATTTGGTTTAGATAAATTAATTCCATGATGTTATTTCAAACACCATGTAGGAAAATAGAAATATAAAGAGATTCAAATAGAATGCTTACCTAGTAAGTTACTCTATAACTTCAATAACTACCAACTGTTAAACAAAACCACCATAAAGGGTTTAAGGGAACCTAAGATTCCTATCAAAGCTTCTCAGGTCTAAATAATAATTTTTTGGAGATGATGAATAAAATTTTCTACTATTATTCCAGTTTGAGAACAATTATTAGGGTTTTACATGGCATGTAACCCAGTTACACATCCTCTAATTGAAAATTTTCACATCTGACGAAAAACATGTCTCCTTTTCCTTAAAATGAATTATTTTCATTTTTGGATTTAAATTACATGTAAAAATACTAAACAGTCTGTAAATCTCTATAATGTTAAAGAAGCAACCAGTAAAAAATCAGAATCTCAAAAAATCTGTGACATCACCATTATAGGTATCCTTCCAATTCCTTCTTGTCACTATTCAGACAACAAAAAATGGAAAATCCACCAAATGGATAAAGATGTACTTCAAAGATCATTAACGGGATGTCACAACCTCCCCATCATAAAACAATTTATCCCCAGAATGTATACCTAGAATCATTAATTCCATAAATATGAGGCCACATATTTCTCTTCAGTTCCTCTCATTCCCACATCTCATGTAAATATGAACTGTGCCTCCATATCAGTCGATCCAAAGGTGTTTTCCTCCCACGATGTACCATGGTTTTATAATCAACTATCTCGACAAGCCATTCAGTCAAAGATAAACTAGTTTTAATCTCAAGATCACTCTAGCTCAAAATGTGAGATGGATCAGAAAGATACTTCTATAGCTGAGAAACATGGAAGAAATTATGTACCTATGTCAAATAAGGTGGAAGTTCTATGTTATAAGGAACCTTCCCAATCTTGTCAACATTCATGAATGGTCCCAAAAATGAGGAGAAAGTTTCCCTTTCTTCCCAATCCACTGATAACCCAACCGGGGTGAAACATTCAAGAACACTAGGTCACCAACAGATAATTCCATTGGTCAATAGTGACAATCAACAAAATATTTATATTGGATATGTGCCGATAATATTTTCGGAGGGATCAATTGAATATTTTTCAACATCTCTAGCACCATGCTTGGTCCAACTAAGGAACATTCACCAAACTCCAACCAACATAACGGATACCAATAAGGTCTACCATAAAAGGCCTCCAAAAAATCCATTATGATAACGGACTAGTAACTATTGTTATATGCAAACTCAACCTACCAAAAATGGTCATCCCAATCCCCACCAATGTTCTGGACACAATAGTGTATTATATACTCAACAATATGCATGCCTATTTCTATTTGTCCATCCGAGTGTGGATGATATTCCATAATCAAATGGATGTGAGATCCTGGTGCCTCTTGAAGGCCTCCCTAAAAATGATATGTAATACAAGGATCCCTATCAGAGACTATATCATGTGGAACTTTATGCAAATAATCAATATATTTCATATATAGATTTCCTAACTCCTCAACATTGGTTGTATCTTGAATGGGTTTAATGTGGGCCGACAAGGTTATCCAATCAATCACAAACCAAATAGAATTCTTATTTCAATAGGTATGAGGAAAATGAGCCATGATTTCTATTGAGATCTCATCCAACATCTATATAGGAACTGCATGTGGCTAAAGAAAACTCGAAGGTTTCAGATAACTATTCATCACCTATTGGTTTTAATAAAAATGTGAGACAAACTCAGAAATGTATTGTCTCATACATATCCACCATAACTACTAATGCATATCATAAAACATTTTAGTGTCCCATGGGTGCACTAACCACCGAATGTTTTCTAAATCTACCTTAAAATCATTACTTAATACTAATGGCAAAAAAAATTGTTTCTGATGTCATAGAATAATCTCCTTGGAGAAAAACCACTAGATAACCGTCTCCCCACCACAAATAGGGTCTCTATTTCTATGGAACTCATCATTGTGTTTCTAATCCTGAAGAATAATTTTGAGGCTATAAGATGTCAACTGAACACTGGACAAGGAAACCTCATCCCCTAATTCATGGACTCCAATATGAAAATATTAATAGAGATCCATCAAGATCCACAGGTCTGAATATTATTTCACAGGTTGGGTCATAATTTTACTTCATAAATATTCTACAATGATATTCCCTCCCCCTGGGATATAGGAAATTTCTAAATCAATGAAATATATGTATTCCACCCAACGTCTCTGGTGGATATTTAGAAAATTTTGGGAGAAGATGTAACTCAATCTTGTATGGTCTGAAATGATGGTACAACATTCTAAGTAAAGTTATTCGACAAAATCTTATGTGTGTGCATCACAGTTGTAAGTTCAAGATCACAAGTTGGATAATTATTCTCATGTGGTCTATATTGACAATGTCCATATGAAATTACATGATTACCTTACATTAGAACACAACCCAATCCTGAACTTGATGCCACATAGAAGACCACATAGCCTTGCCCGACCACTGGAAGAGTCAACACTAGAGCAGTTGCCAAAATATATTTCATCTCAAGAATAATATTCTGACATATTTCATAACAAGTATTCATTAATCCCTTCTAAGTTAGATTAGTCATTAGATAATCCAACTTTGGGATGTCCTTGATGAACCAGTGATAATTACCAGCTAGACCCAAGACTCTTTTGATTTTGAAAACATTTCGTGGTTCCTCCCATGTCACGAAAAATATTACCTTTTTAGGATCTACTAAAATATCATGTTATGAAACCACATGTCCTATGAATTTCACCTCCCAAATCTAGAAGGTTTTCTTTGAAATCTTGGCATAATGTTGATGATTTCTTAAAAAGCTTATAAATATTCTCATATGATGTGCATGAAACTCCTTGGATTTAGAGTAGACAAGGATTCAATCTATAAGGACTACTAAATGGTTGTCTAGATAGTCATGGAAAAACATTTTCATTAATTCCTTAAAGACACTGGGAGTATTTGTTTAACCAAAGGGAAAAACAAGGTACTCATAATGACTATACCTATTCCTAAATGTAGCTTTGAATGTCAAATTATTTTATTCTTAACTGATGGAAACAAAAGTGAAGATAAATCCTTGAAAACCACTTTACCCTTTCAACTGATCAAACAAATTATCAATATGTGGAAATAGAAATTTTTTATTCGCTGTAACTCGATTGAGCCTTTCGTAATCAACACATAGGTGAAGTTAACGATCTGCTTTATCTGAAAAGAGACTCGGGGTTGTCCAAGGTGACACACTTGGGAATTTAAATCCATTATCTAGAAGATCGTCCAAAAGGTTCTTCATATTTTTTATTTCATCTAGTCCCATGTGAAAGAGGGAATTAAAATTGGATGAGTAACATGCATTAAGTTAATATTAAACTAACCCTCTATTACTTGTGGAAAACTAGAGATGTATGAAGAAAACTCATCAGGAAATTTAATTAAAACATGGGAGAGATATCCATACAAATATTCCCAATCCAGATAAAAATCAAACATTGATATTAATTTTCCAAACTCCAAATAATAAGGTCTGGCAGTGCTTCACCTTGGGTCCCACTATCCTTCAAAGATGGGAGACACACCACTGGGTGTACTAAGGTAGACCCATTGAAGTTAAAAATCAATCCATGCTTTAGGGGAAGTGAGCCAATCCATCCAGAAAATGACATCAATATGATTCATGTTATGAACCATAAAACTCTAAGAAATCTCTACATCTGGTAGAGAGAAGACACAAGAAGGACTACAGAGACCCTAATATCTCCTTCTACCAGATGGTGTAGTAATATCAATTGCACAAGATAAAACCTCTATATGATGATTTAGTAGATTAGCAACATCAGTCAATGTAAATGAATGGGACACACCAGTATAAAATAGACCAGTCACTAATGATGATGCTATAGTAATGGTACCTCTCGTAGTCATTGGACCCATGTCCGCTTCCACTGGAGGTACTTTCACATTGTGAAATAGCTTCCTTCTAGATTCCTGTAGATTAAAGAATTTTTTACGTGAATCATGTAATTTACCCATCGTGTTAGGAGGATATAATGATACCATTCTACTACACATAGTATAATTGATATGTATGAATCTTCATATGTACCATGAACATCCTATTGATCCATGGTTACTGGGTGCTTCAGTGAAAACCATTTTTGAATTTCTTATATTTCCACACTAGTAGAATATCAAATAAATTTTTCCTAGAATGGTGGGATGTCTAGAATGACCATATAGTAATGAACTTATTCATGAACCATCATGATCCCACTTTCCATTGAAGGAAATCATACTTTCACATGGAGAGAAATAAACTCTCGATAATCTTGACCATCCACCTAGGTCTATATCGACCATAAATTCTTTATCTTGTACATAAATATATGAAGTCATCATTAGCATAAAATCCTAAGAAAATATCCTGAAGAAGTACCAACTCAAATCTTTGAGCCTTCAAATTCTCTTTTGATACAATATCTGGTGAAAATGTAGGAGTTCAGGAAAAGGGTTTTCATACTCTGTAACAGTCTTGTCCACCAGCTCACTCTTGAAATACTATGTAGCCTTGGAAAATAGCATTGAATCTAGATAGAACTGGTTAGTGAAAAGAACCCTGATGTCCATCCACTCTATTCCTTTAGGCTTTTTCACCATTACTTTAGTGTCTCACCATCTCCTACTTGATCTTTCAAGAACGTAGTTGTTTCGCTTCTCACTATATTTTTTGTGTGTGGCCAAGAACCCAAAAAATCAATCCATCATGATCAATCATACTTCTTCCTCTTGAGGATAGTTCATGACATTGAAATGTTTTTGTTTATAATGAAGGATCTTCTGATAAAACAATATGAGAACGTCTCACTAAGGTTCCGTTTTAAAGCCTGAATGGGATCTCGAGTTGGTTCATATCCCAGAGCTTATACAATGCGCATAATCCCTACTACTAGATTTTTATTTAAAACAAGATTCACTCACTGTGGTTTACCAAAATCATTTTCCTAGATCCTAGTTGTATGTATTCTCGGAGCCATGAGGCTATACAACATCAACTTATAATAAGGAATACATAATGTTACACTAAAACAGAGAAACATGGTAAATTAATCCTTATAGATAGAACTAAAAATATTTTGACTTCTCCATATCCAAATCAAAAAAGAAAAAATACTTTAACTAATCAATATGATGCCTTTCCATAACCACCCCTGGTGACTTAAGGTTAATTATGATGATATATAGATAGACACTCAATAGAAACTACCTCTGATGTCTTGACAAGATTTCATAATCTATAGAGGCTTCAAGCAAGAAGTTCATCCTAAAGCTCTAATACCACTTTTTTCTAACCAACTCGATTACCATGGTAACCCAATAACCGAATCAGCACTGAAGTAGCCCAAAGGACGTTACCGATCCCCATAGTTTAGGTACTATCACTTGAAATCATACAAAATAATAGTGGAATGGTTTTGGCAAAAACATTGAGAAAGTAAACAAGACAAGATTGTATACATATCCAATGAAACTCCACTAGGAGTAACATACCATAAGTCAATCATTAATTAAATCCCAAATTACTACAACCAAAGTACTATAATAGGGAAAATAGCCCATGTACCAACCTCAACTCAATTCATCGTGTCCATGGTTCAACTGCTAGATGCACCAACATGACATCCTTTACCCTTGCTTGAACTTGGATGGAGATAAACTACAAACACCTGAAGAGACAATTAAAGTGTAAGCCGAATCCCAGTAGGATTTCTCCAAAATATTACATAAAAACATTCCATGATTAAATTATCCAGGAATGTTCGTTTTGTTTTAAAACATATAGGTTTGTCCTATCAATAGAATATTTAAATAAATCCAGCCCTATGATTTAGAAGATATAAATAAATTAGTAATTTATGCGACACATTTCAAATTATTGAAGTACATTTCAAAATATATAATTTTCCATTAATAAAAGGGTGAATTAAACATAAATTACATTTCATAAAAATGGATTAAATAAAAAGTTTTATATAAAAAGTTTTATATAAATTATCAACGCATGTAAAACATTTTACAACAATGGAATATATACAATAGAAATACAAAAAATCAAGAAAAATTGTCATGTTCCTAATATAGTATGAAAGTTATATCATATAAAGATCCCACACTCTTAGTGAATGGAAAATATGTACATATACCCCTTTGAACTCAAGCCAAAGGGGACTCATCACCGTCACCTAGGAGATTTGATGTACTAATATAAAGTTTTAGAACATTGTAAATCCAAAAGTGTCATCAAGATCACCCGCTAACAACCTAATTCATGCATGTGCTCGATTACAAAAAAATTATGGGAAATTAATTTCAAGGATACATAAAATACAATTAATCCCATTATCCATATCGAATATACCAATTTTCCCTTCAAATACATAATTGGGTTTTAATAACAGAACAAACCTATTCACCAAGATAAAATCCTAATGTTTCAATAGAAACATTTTAATTCATTATTTATAAATAATTATTTGAAACTAGTTCATTTAATTTGACAATCCGATATCATAACTAAATCCATCAATTTAATTTTCAAACAATTTCCATTAATTTCATGACAACCCGTAAAATTATTGGAATTGGGGTATTTCACAATTTCCATCAAATTAATTTCACAATTAAAATTAAACTATTTTTAAATTTTCCAATTTCAGTAACCACATCCCAATTCACAAGAAATGGATTTTTTTTCTAATTTCATACCCAAAATCCATTTTAATACCCCAATCCAAATGAATTGGTTTTTATCCATCTACCCAAATGATTGAATTTTTTTAAAAAAATTAAAACAATTGCATTTATCAAAAACATTTGAAATGGAATTATCAATTTGAAGTGAATATAAATTGGGGATCAAGGTGGAACCACCTACCTCTTTTCTCATGGAAACAAAAAGACCACAACATAACCTCCATCAAAAAAAAGTTGCAGAACATCTATGAACTCTTCCTAGAAAAAATATTTGAAGACACAATGTTTAGATGCATCACTTACAAGATGGTCTATCAAAAACCAATGTGGAAAAGATAAATATATAGAGATATCGAGAGAATTATTTTCCGATAAGTTACTCTGTAACCGCAACAATGAATAAATGTTTAATAAAACCACCAAAAAGGGTTTGAGGGCTCCAAATATTCTTGGGAAATACTCTAGGGTCATGATGAAGAATTTATTGTGAGGATGAACAATATTTTCAAGTGGGATGAATGTTCAAAAATATTTCTTTGGTTTTTACAGGGCGTGTAAATGAAAAATTTCATATTCTCCAAACAACCCACAACCATTTTCATAAAACAAAATATTTTCAATTTATAATTTACAAGAAATGTAACCATATTATGCAGTGTGTAAATATTCAGTTGGCCATAGAAGAAATTAGTTAAATATGAGAATCCAAAAAATCTATTACTTCACCATGTATACTCCCAATTCCCTCTTGGCCCCATTTAGTCAACAGAAAAGGAAAACCTCAAAAAGGATAAAGATACACCTAAAAATCAGTAATTGGATGTTAAAGAAAAAAAATAGTGGGGGATGTGGAACATAGATACATATATATGTGTGTGTGTGTGTGTGTGTGATTGTGATGTAAAATTGATTTCTTATATGCATTAACTATTGGGTGATCCAAAGTGAGGATGGGGAATGTAACATCAATAGTATATATGAGGAGCTAGATTCATTTGTTTCTTAACTAGGTTTTAGTATGGTTCTTTCACATTTTTCATGTGGGGTTTTGGGTTGGATATTACATAATATATATATTTTTCTAACCCTATGTATATAAAAACTTTTTTTCAAGTCCTTGTGAGTTTTTTGGTGATCAAGTTTTACATTAATATCTTGATGAGTTGTTTAGGAGTTGTTGATGTTTCATAGTCTATGGTGGTCATTTCCTTTTTGGTACCTTTATTTGATTCATTTTTTGTATGAAATTACATTATGTATTGGGATTTATTCTTCATTTATGGAATATATACCCCATTACAATATTCTTAGCATTGTAATATATCACATCTTCATAATGATGTTCATGGAAACATTGGTTGGAGAAAATTTTTAATGACAAATTAACATTTCAACACTAATATAATGTTGGTTGGAGAGAGAATTAAAAAAGTAAATTTTTTTAATAAGTAATATTTTAAAAACTTTTCAATTTGGAAGTAATTATAAGAAACCCATTTAAATAAGAAAAAATACCACTTTTTCAAAAAGAATTAGGTAAACATAGAAATTCAAGGATAAAAACTCCTGATGATGATCCACAAAAAACATTTTAGTATGTAGTTTGGAAACCTGTGTACAGAAACATGTACAAGAATTAATTACTCTAAATTGAAAAATTAACATTTCTTATAAAATTCATAATATTACATGAAGTGCATATTGAGTGTTACTCATTGAAATAAGACAAACACCATCACCTTTTTCTTATAGAATTGATATTTTTATTTTTCTATGCCTATTGAAAATTATTTGTGGGAGTTCTTATAGAAAACTATTGATTGAAACAAAAACCACACCACTTTTCTTATAAAGATTAAATTGTCGTTGTTTAATGCTTACTGAATTTCTTGTGGCACTTATCACTGTTAATTTTTATTTTTGTGTGTGTGGTTCTAAATAAAAAATATTATTAAGCCTCTCCAATATTTTTTTCAAAATTAAAAATATTTGGTATTGTTCTTGAATTTTGATTTGTATTTTGGAATTATTATGGAAAACTAATTATATCTTATTTCACATATGATTAATGTTTCAGTATGTCTATTTCCAAATTTCTTATTAAAAGTTTGTTTCTTCGTAATTTATGTGTATTTATGAAGAACCACAAAATGAAATGGCATAAATGAATTATAATTAATATTAAAAATAAATAAATATAATTAATTTCAAAATTTTATTATAGTATATTGTATATTATTCATTTCGATTTATTCCCATTATTTTTATATTTTTAATTCTCAAATATAAGTTGTGGAGTGCGACCATAAAGTTGAATAACTCTCCACCATCATCCCCACCAAATTTGGATCCTTTCATTATAACCCTACCTGATCTAATGAATGTATGTAACCCATAGTCACGATGCATAACTCCCTCCTTCCATCACACTTTAATATCTCTCTATCACACACTCCCACATCAGGGCCAAGATTCAGAGTTTGGGATTTTCTTATATGATAGGGAAGTGAGGGAGGCTCATCTCTTCAGAGACAGTCAATAAAATTGGAATGATATAGAGACGATTAGCATGTCCCTTGTTCAAGAATGACCAGAAAATTCCACATCATTTGCGTGAACCAGTTCATCTTGTGAATGTTCAGAAACAAAAAAATCCACATACAAATACTATCATCATGAATAAATTTTTTTTAATATATGTAATCCCCATAAAACCCATTCCTAAAATATTTCATCATCAAATTTCCTCCTCAATCAGTTGCATGTTTCCATCAAAGTGTATATGAAGCTCGTGTACTAGGAGATCATTTTCAACTTCACCTTCAACTTGATACTTTTTTTATAGATTAATAAGATGAAAAAAATCATATCCCCCCTCCATCTATCTAAAAATGGTTTACTTATCCTAGATATTGAATTTATTTATGGACCCATATTTTTCTTAGGGAGGAATCATTTCTAAAAATGATCTATGTTTGAAGTTATCATCAAGAAAATTCCCTTCCAAAATAGATTCCTTCATGTTGTAACCTTGTAATCAGTTCAGTGGTTATAGTTCAAACAGTTGTATACAAGGACATGGTTGAAAATATCTAGCCATGATTTCTTCGATGTATCCTCTAGTCCAAGCTCCCCTTCCATGAAATCCCATTGAAAACTGATTCTTTTTTATGCTAGGTGGTAAGTAGTAAAACTATGAAAATGTGATTGAAATTGAACACTTCCTCACATTCATAAATTTATTCAATTTCATGCTTCACTGATAAATATCTAAATGGCTGAAATATTGCACTTGGCTCAAGAAAAAAATCTTATTTGAATCTAGGATCATCATATCCATATCTTCCAGTAGTAAAATGAATAGTCATCCCAACACTTCGTTTTGAATTTTTAGTTGTTGAAAGAAATGTAAAATAAACACCCCTTGGATCCAAGTTGTAATGAATCCCAACAGGAGACACCTAATTTAAACTGTTAGCAAATACCAATCAATCATTCATCAAGACACCCAATAGCTTTGATGATAACATAAACTCATTTCACTCTAAAAACTCTAGTTTATTAATTTTTTGGTTATCCAAAAAAGACATAATAACTTATACTTGTGCATTAGTTCCTTACTTGAGACTCAATTATAACTCCATTGAAATTTCAAAAGAAAAACCATATGCAACAACTTTGTAATCATGATTCTATACTTCTTGGTAATGCACACCAATTCTAGTAGAAACTCCTAGAAAAATATGGATTATAACCAATATCATCCACAATTATAAAAACAAACTGCACACACATCCATCAGTTTTACTCTTACTAGTTCAATCAAACCAGATACGAAACATCTAATGGATCCAACTAATATTCAACTACATCTATAGTATGGCTCACAACACACATCGTATTGTTAAATTTAGTGTCTGAGAATTGTTGAATGGAGTCTTGTAAGAGATCTTCAAACTTAAACTTTAGAATCCTCTACTATAGCTTTGATATCTCCCCCAACATATGGAATCCCAGAATCATTACTCATACCTCTATCCTTGTTTTTTATGCACTACTAACTTTCCTAGATCATGTACAGCAAGAAAAAGGTTCTCCCTACTCTTACCATATTTTCCTATAAGTGAATAATTCAGCTACTCCCAATTCAAGCCCAAATTTTTAAAATTCCATATTAAGAACCAATACAAATAAGACTTCTCCATTCACAACACCATCCAAGGAAGTTTCACCTATTAATGAATCAGTTGGTACAAGAAGTAATCCACCATTTTGGTATTCCAACCATTAGGATCTACACTAGATAATGATGGCACATCCATTTTCCACACACAACTTGTCTTGTATTCAAGAGTCTGTAATGGAATCATTTACTAGAAGTAAATAAGAAGTTTATCACATCATTCACCAATAATCATCCATCCCAAAATATTCTATACTCACATTAGTTGGTTTCATGACTTCTTATTAGTTTCCCCAACTTGTCTCCACTATTATAATTCACCTTCTTATTTTCCAAAAATCATGAACTAGTACAATAGACATCGTTGTAACATGATCTGAAATGTCCTTAGGGAAGTTATATTACAAACAATGTACTTCTCTTCTCCAAATTATCTAAGAACACCCATAAACAATATACTTATCTTGTGGTGTTCTCATTCCACATTCCATTGTACAGAATTCACTTGGTATATGAGAGAGAATATACTATGTGTCACTAAACATTTTTTTCAAGAAATCGTCACTTAGTTGCACTAGAGATGTCCATCTATGAAAAATGTATTCACAATGAATTCCTAGATCTCACATTGTCTTCTAAATGATTAGAAACCTCCAAATATCAACACATTACATCTCTATTTGGATTCCCATCTTCCTCACTCTCGTGATCCACATCCTTGGGATCGAATATTTAGGATAGCTCTCAATGAAAGAACTGATTTGTTTGGAATCTACCTAAAAATGGGAATACAATATGATAGGGGAATGGGAAAGGAAAAAGAAGTGGTATATTTCCATTAAATAGAAGAATAATTATAGAATAAATATTTGGAGGATAAGGAGATGTCATCATAGGAAGGGGTAGAATAAAAATCTCATGGAAGACCACTTTCAATGAAACCAGGTTGATCCTGTAATGGTTGAATCCCATTCTTCTAAAAGTAAGAATTATACAAAAAGAAATGTTTCCCTCTCGCTATTTCTGAACATTATTTAACACTCTAACCACTCATAATAGACAACCCAACAACTAATCAATAAAATTAAAAAATTAACCTTACACAATCAAATTTTACCTACCCTTTCTATTCCCTTACAATACAACTTATATCCACACAATAAAATCTTACCAGCCTACAAATCTTTTATAGCCAGACAAATCCACATTCAACAAGACCAGACCTAATTGTCTGAACAAACCCATCTTGATGCCCATCATTCTCACCCTCAATAAAATCAATCCTATCATCACTCCTATGTTTTATGGATACTGTATGCACTAATCAATATATTCATTTCTTTTTCAATGATACCAATTTGATAGAGGATCATTTATTTTGGAAAAAAATGAGGCCACTTATGGAAATCACCATTATCATCACCATCTCTATGACATCAACACTCTCAATGACATCAGAAATGTTAGCGGTATGTTGGTGTGCCCCCTTCCCAACATTGCTGCTCCTGTTGACGCCCCCTCCCCAATCCCTAGTCGACATTCCCCCATTGACCTTTGTTACCATTTAATTCATCAACCCTTTGTCATCTTCTCATGGGATACCTCATAAATGAATCTATATTGTCTCTTTGTAGGTAGTTCCCCCCTCCCAGATCCATCCCCTTCTCGTAGCTCCACCACTTAGCCCCCGACAACTCATGTCCCTCCCCAGTTTATGCTTATCTTTGAAAATCCTAAAAAACTTCATGTACTAGAAGTTCATCCACTGAAATATGAAAATTGTATAATACAATCACCTAATATAATCCCTACAAAATAAATGTATCATAACTATGAATAAAATACCTCTCTATCTAATCACCACACTAAGTTTCAAATTCTCAATCCATTTTTACTACAAACCACACATACAATTAGAGAAAATCTTTAAAGGACCACAAAAGAAATGATACAATAATATTTTACATGGTTCAAACATTCTTTTATTTTCATAGAGAAACACTACAGACTTTTATTTGATTAGAAGTAGAATGGTTACAATATCTATGACAATATATCCACGTAGATTAATAGTATTAAAAAATACATGATATATCTAAAATGTGGTCCCACCCCTTTTATAGAGGGCCTCACTTGATCATCCAGTTGCATCATCATCCTAAAATTGTAGGATTCCATCTACTGAACTGTGCAACTACTGATTCCCTATTGATATACTCATCCAAGATACTAATTACTAGAAAGAAATTATTTTTCCTCATGTGTTACTATTTTCCCACAAACACATTTCTAAAAGTGATTCAAACATTGACACTACTTACTTCTAATGATCCCAACACCAGTTTTTTTTTGATATAATAACCATTGTGTTCTTTATAAATTAAAATCTCTTAACATCCATGTACACCACTACCATCCTACTGAAGTCTATTTTCCCTACTCTGAAAGATCCAAAGGGACCTATGGAGTTTCTCCTTCCTGTAAAATAATTTTAGAACTATAGGAGCCATCAAAATCCTAAAAATCTCTCACCAAAATATTTCTTTATGTATTCCATGGAATCCTCCAACAACTTGACATTATAAAACATCTAAACTTCCTCTACATGAAATGCTCCACTTAATTCCCTTATCTTTACTCCAGTGTGACTGAGACACAATGTCACCTCAAAGTCACCTTGATTTAACCATTGGTGAATATATCTACGAGATTTTGATGACACGATATCTTTGATAACCACAGATCTATATCTTTATCAAATGTGTAAATGTAATAGTACTTGTGTTTGATGTTCTTCATCCTCACCTGATTGACTAAATTTTTGGCTATTGCACTCTCACTGTCACAAAAGAGCACTATAATTTCTTGGATGCTTTCAAGCACCTTAACACAAAATTTCCACCAACCCATTCCCTTATTTTTTTCCATTTCATCCTCATACTATACTTCCTTTGTGGAGAATAAATTAATCATTTTAATCATCAGCATCAAACCCATGGGGCTTCCAATAAATGTCAAGGCATAACGAGTTGTGATTTTCCATGAATTTGAGTATCCCTAAATGTTTGATTCAATGTACCCAACTAATGGATCATCATCTCAAAATAAAATTTAAGTATATTTTATTCTATAAGAGAAATCAGGATCAACATCACAACTTCCAAATGTTCCTTCACTAGAATTGACCTGAACCAATTAAAAAATCTCTTCACATGGGCATGATCTAGTTGATTGCACATTATGGAATACATAAGGCTTCCCACCACTGATGAAAACAATATTCTCTCCATGTTCTTGGCCTATTCTTCTATTCATGGTTCTTGTTTCTTTGAGAATTTGATTTTTTCTACAATAGGATTTGAAACGACATTGTATATGGTTCGAATAAAATATTCAATGATCTTTCGAATGTGCTCTTTATATGCTATAACCAAACATTTAGCATTCCAATATTGTTCAATCCTCATTCCCAATATCTATGTTTCAACATGACGTATACCAAGTTTCACATAAGAAATACATAACGATATATCATATACAATACTTGTCAATCATTTCATACATGTCTCTTGGATAGTTAGGAGGAAAGATCCTCTAATCCATCATATGGATAAACCCAATTGTATTCCAATGCTACCATTTCTACGAGTTTCCAATATTAGTTTAATAAAAAATCAGAGCTAATAATAGGATAAACAGAGACAATATATGGGTTTATGATTTGGTATAACATACCCAATGTGGATTCAGTGTCACCCATTACATTCATTCTTACACAAAATAATCAAGAGGAACGCTGGTTTAGAAGAACCTACTCAGTGTCATGATCATGTTCTTGAAAAGTGTCACTTTGTAAATAATATAATATTTATCATTTTAAAGGATTTATTTTTACCATATTACCTTAAGTTTATTCCTCTTTGAATGCATTCTTCTAAATATTTAGTTTTGGAATCCTATTCCCTAAACTAAATTAATATTTTTAATATAAATTTATGTGAAACTCTTTAGATGACCCACATGTTTGTGTTACACACCAAAATATAATATTCAAACATATTCAAACATATCCAAATAAATCATGTTCATAAGGTACATGAACCCTTCATATACAAATTTATAATTACACGATATTAAAAATAATTACGTGATTAATCCCTATGTGAAAAATACTCAAACTACACCTTTCTAGAATAAGGCATAATTTCCAAGCTAGTGGGATGTCTGACCTCAAGTGCCCTTACTCTTTGTGACTTTACTAAAGAGATAATTTAATTCATAATTATTTAGAAACAAAATATAGGAAACTATGATTAATAACTAAATCTAATCTAATAAACCAAACAAAAAATCATGGACAAGATAGAAAAAATAAATAAATATTATATTGAGGTTCTTATCATGTAATGCACGACATAACAATTTAATGGGATGTAGTTTAGTCTACATAACTAATGTATGCACATATTTATAATAAAAAAATTATAACTAAAAAAATGTAGAGAGTAACATTTCAAATAAATGAACATTGAAAATATTTAATCATGAGAAAATCCTTTGTGACTTATTCTTAAATAAACGTTATTTAGAAAAAAAATTATAAATTATATAATACAATAAGGACACTCTGACACTGTCATACTCAATTCATAAATTAAAAATTTCTTATTAGGTAATAGTTTTAAAAAATATAAATATCATAAACATAGTAATACTTATATTATGATTAAATCAATCATTATAAACCTTTTCATGTGGTCTAAAAATATCCAAATTTGGATCTTACTATTGGATAACATAAAAAAATATTATGAACAATTCGGAAATTAAATTATAAAAAATATATATTTTTATCCTTATTCATTAATTTATAATCCCTTTATAAAATATCCATATAAATGCCTTTCCTTTAACCTGGTTTTGGAAAAAAACATTCTTTTTCCTACCATTCCACTTTTCAGGATGGAACCACATTCTAAAATCTTCATCAAACAAAATTATTCGATTTTATTTAGATGATAGATATGTGAATGGAATTATCTGCAATTTTTAGGTGATGAAATAATGTTATTTTCTTGAAAATGTTGAAAAGTGCACTAATGGATGATTCATCCATGATTTTATGATGGTGTTGAAAATTTTTGTCAAGTATGACTAGTAATGGATAAATTGTACAAAAATATGAATTTTTGTACAATATAAATATATATAATTAATGAAAAATAAAAAATATAAATATTAAAATTTTTATTTGGAAAACAGGTTTTTTAATAGTGAAAACCTAGTTTGTTCACTATTTCATTGTAAAAGTAAATCATGTAATTTGATACGATTCAAAAACTCAATGACCTGTAGAATCTATCATTGTGACATTAAATGTGATTGAAATTTTGATTTTCATTATTTCATTATATTTTCAATTAATAAATGATGTTTTAAATTGTGTAAATATGGGTTTATGTTTAAATAAAAATAAGTAGTTTATAACATTACCCAAAATTAAAGTATGTCATATTTCTATGAATAAATTATAAATATTTTAACTATTGTTTTCTTATTCTTATGTAAGGATGAAAATAAAAGTATAGTATCAATTCATTTTATCCCAAGGTATTTTAATATTAATTATATGTCGTATGTGAAGTAGTTTCATTATAACCCATTTCAAATATGTATTTATCACTCATAGGTTGATAGAAAAAATATATATAATTATTAATTTACATGAAAAGTATTCAAATTCAATGAATGAGAAAATATAGTGAATAATAGAATTCAACATCAATTTCAAGACCTCTATTCTAAAACTAAATGTTATACATCAATAATTTCAAATTGGAATAATGTTATATGAGTCTTAATAGGTGACATTGGAGCATTAATAATTTTGGATTCTTGACTTTAATAGATTTATTACTTGACATTGGTATATTACAATCTTGAAATTTTGAATAATAATTATATTCATTGTTTATTTTGAAACATCGATGACTGAAGAATCAATTATAAAATATTCGTTAGCTTATTTTATATCAATTTGGGAGTAACAATTTTATAATTTTTCATTTATCACAACACAATAACTATATTTTAAAAAACACTAGAAAACCAGTTATCAATGATAAAAATTTATGTTGATCTAAGTGCCATTGAATGTGGGCCATGTTTATCTGTGCTAGAAAATAATTGATAATGAGGGAACTTTATCCGTGATAGTTTAACAATGATAAATAATTCCCTTTATGAGCACTTCTTATAGTGTTGATAACGGTTGTAGTACTATTTTTTGTTGTTAAATTTTTAGCACATTACCATAAAAAATACACCATTATATGGAAAATTCTAAATATAATTGAAATAAAAATTTCCTCATAAATACAATAAAAACACTATATTATTGACATTTCAAACATTGTTTTGTACAATTTTATTAGAAAGCACTGTCAGAAACATTGAAAAACAAAAATGGTGTCATTATCATTCCCCCCCAAAGGATGATCATGGTATATACTACTGAAAACCATCCCAAATCAAGAAAAGGAATCCTTCTTTATACGAAAACAACTATTTTCGTATTAATTCTATAAAAAATAAACTAAAATATGAAACTGTTCATTAGAAATTTTTTAATTTTAAATAAAAGGACAGACATGCAGTCATACCGGTCACACTATATGTTATATTAATGTGGGAATAATTAATACCTGGAACAAAGGAAACATAGATAAAATTTTAAATGTATAAAGATAATCCAAAAGTGGTTCCTCAATTTTGAGTATGTCTTGTTTATTTTTTACTAAAATGTCAATTTAAATTGAAAACATACACTTTGAGTCATACTTGTCACATCATGTGTCAGTTCGATGTGAGACTAATTCTTACACATCAAAAATGTCTCATGAATCATTGTATAAAATTATTAACATAATTTGAGCATGTTTTCTTAGTTTCTAGTGAGTGACATGCATTTTGAACAAAATTTCCCATTTTACATAGATAACAGACACTTTGAGTCATACTAGGAGCATCGTGTATTAGATTGAGGTGTGACTAATTCCTACATATCACAAATGACTTATGGATCATTTTCCTAAATTATCAAAATAATACGAATATGTTTTCTTGATTTTGATTATATGACATGTGTCCTGAACTAAAATTACAATTTTAAATAGAAAAGAAGACATGGAGTAATAGTGGCCACAATATGAAACAGATTGATATGTGATAGATTCCTACACATCATAGATCAATGGAGGATAATTTTATTAATGTATCAAAAAAATCCAAATGAATTTTATTTATTTGGAGTTTGTTACCTATCATTTTTACTAAAATGTAATTTTAAACTGAAAACACATACATTGAGCCATACCGGTCACATCATATGTTTGTTTGATGTTAGACTGATTAATACGCATAAAAAATGACTTATGAATCATTATAATAATGTATCAAGACAACTTTAGTGTGTTTTCTTATTTATCAGTGGGTGACACACGTTTTGAACTAAATTGTCAACTTTAAACTGATAATGGGTAGTTTATGTCATAACAGGAACAACATTTATCAAATTGAGGTGTTGATGATTCCTACACATCAAATAAGACATATGGGTCATTTTATTAAAGTATTCAAACAATAAGAAGATGTTTAATAATTTTTTTAGTTGGTGACACTTGTTTTGAACTAAAATTTCAATTAAAAAAAGGCATCATTTGAGTTATCCAAGTTACACCATCCATCGGATTACGTGTCACTGATTCCTATATGTCAAAAACCACTTAAGGATAATTTTCCTAAAGTATCAAGAAAATACAAATGTGTTTTAATTATTTTGAGTATTTTAGGTGCCTTTTTTTACTAAAATGTCAATTTAAACTGAAAACACACACATTGAGTCGTAACTGTCACATCTTATTTCAGTTTAATGTGATACTAATTCCTACACATCGAAAATGACTTATAAATAATTTTACTAAATTATCAATACAAACTGAGTGCATTTTAGAGGTTTTTAGTGAGAAAAACATGATTTGAAATAATTTTCAATTTTAAACTAATATCAGACACTTTTAATCATACTGGGAACACCATGTATCAGATTGAGGTGAGGCTAATTCGTATACATCACAAATGACTTATTGTTCATTTTCCTAAATCATCGAAACAATATGAAATTGTTTGTTTTGTTTTGAGAATGTGACTTGTGTTTTCAACTAAAATGTAAATTTTAAATAAAAAGAAACACATGTAGTCATATTAGTCACACCATACATTTTATTGATGTGAACTAGATTCCAACCAGTCAAAAATGACATAAGGATCATTTCCTAAATAATTAAAAAAAATATGAATTTTTTTTCTCTGTTTTGAGTATGTGACATTCCTTTTTTTACTAAAAAATCAATTTAAACTGAAAACATGCACATTGTGTTATACTAGATAAATCATGTGTCATTTTGACATGATACTAATCTATTTATCTCACAAATGACTTATGAGTTGTTTTAATAATTAATCAAGACAAACTGATCATGTTTCCTATGTTTTCAGTGACTGACACATGTTTTGAAAAATGTTGTCAATTTTAAACTATTCATGGAAGCTTTGAGTCAAATAAGGCACACTATGTATCAAATTGATGTGAAGAAGATTTCTAAATGTCAAAAATAACATATTGATCATTGTATTAAAGTATCAATACTACTCAAAATAATTTTTTTGACTATGTGATGTGTGTTTTGAACAATAATGACAATTTTAAATACAAAGACACACTGGGAGTCATACATGTCACACAATGCATCAGATTGACACGTGGATGATTCTAACACATCACAAATGAATTATGCATCATTTTACTAATTTATCATAAAAATGTGGTTGATTGGTTTTGAGTATGTCTTCTGTATTTTTTAATAAAATGTCAAATTTAATTGAAAACACACACTATAACATCATAGGTGATTAAGAATATGGAATTTTGATAAATATTAATATTTTGGAATTAAATATTAATTTTACTTTAAAGGATATTCCGTGTTCTATGGCGTGCTTGATACGCAACAGTGGGTTTATTTGAAATCTTACGTTACACGCAACGTTAAGTTATATTGAAAGAAATATAATATTATTAATATTTTAAATGTTTATTAAGGCATAGCCATTTTATTAGATGAAATGAATAAGACTAACTAAAATATGATTATACATGTTAGTTAAATTTTTTTACATTTATCCAATTAAATTTAGAAGCTCAAAATGTGAATGAATCCGATTTTACGCATAAATACTCTAATATTCATTAAAAGGTCATTTTGACACCTTTTGATGGAGAATCATCTTTAAATCTAGTTTTGGTCTCTTTTATGTGTTATATTAAAAAACATTATTCTTATTTAGAATTGGGACATCAAAATTTACTTTGGGTAAATACTTGGTGTTTTTCTGATAACATACATTTTTAATGAATATTGAAAAACATTATATTTTAATTCAAAACTGCCTTTTAATTTAATTTATTTATATGGTTAAATTATCTTTTTAATTGATTTTAAAGTGTAATTAGATTATATTTTTACCCTTTAATCCAATTTTGGTCATTTGAAGTAATTTCAATTTGAAATTGGACATAAAAAAGCGTTAATATTTTGATAGTTATTATTTATTAAAAACATGCTTTTAGTTTTGACAACGAGAATTAGTATTAAATAAATAAATGAAACTTATATGTTTATAATTTGGTAAAATAGAAATCATTTTTTAATTTGGAATATCAAATATATATTAGGCTGAATTTTTTCTATTTTTTTGAAAACATCAATTTTTGATGAATAGTGAAAACACTAAGTAGTAGTTAAAAATACTTATTCATTTAAATGATATTTTACTACTTCTGTGAATTAAATTTAGAAAATATGACATACATGGTCGTTATTATTATGTAAAATGTGGTTCAATAAAATGAAAATCATTTTTACTGAAGAGTAACTTTTGACTTTTATTTTCTGCGATTAAATGTAAATATGGTAAATCAAGGTAAAAATAATATTATAATAAATCAAAATTACCTTAAAACTTGTCATAACATTATTTGATGAGTCATGGACGACCAATAAAATCCTTGGGTGAGATTTTTGGCCTTTGGATTCCATTTGGGTGAGATAATGACATTAATAACGCGTTATTTAAAGTAAAAATAAAATATCATAAGCATGTATTGTTTTGATAAAACAATTTTAACGTGGGGTTATATAATTGATATATTTGACTATAAATATACATAAAAATCCAAAAATATTTAATACATCATTTAATTTTATTTTTAATTTTTATATATCAAATATACAATATTATTTATGACACAATAATGATGCAGTGTTTACCTCATTAATGAATGATTTAAATAAATATGATTATAAAGATAAAAACAATATCCAAAACCTATCAAATTATTATTGGATAATTTTATTTCGAACAAGAGTCATCTTATCTTGGATTTAATATGTTTCAGACCTTTAGAAACTTAAAATCATTATATAATAAAATAATATTTTCTAACTTTTTTAAAGAGCCCCTCCTCGCCCTTATAAAAACCCCTCACCTCTAACCCATTACTCACACCTCTAAAGCCCCTTGTCTCATACAAACTCTACCCAAATAATCTCTAAAAATCACTATATTCCACATATAAGTTTTACCCTAGGAATAAGGCACATTAATTAAACCTTTTGGTTCAAACCAAAGGGAGATACCCGATTTAAAGGTAACATATTCTCTTAAGTTCTTTTCTTTTATTTTACGTCTCAAACACATTAAAATCTCTTTATTCATTTGTTTTATAGAAACACCAGTATACTCAATATACCAGGTTGTTTTTATGATATGTATTATAACTACACTTCCACACACCTCCATCTAATGCATACTAAAATACTATTTCTGTGGAAGATGAACTAGTACCTTACGAAACAATGATTGTTCATTTTTCTCCAACCACCTCTCATAGTGGACATTATTATGGAACTGTAATTATATATGATATATATTTTATTTTATTTCATCAATATTTTTCTTTAATTCTAATTTATGACATATTTTTCTCCTTTACATGTTGTATAAATATAATAATTTCATTTGAGGAAGTACGGACTACCTCCCCCTCAAAGTGATATAACTCATTCATACCATATATGGAATGTATAAATTAAGGTGTTAATTCAATTATGTAACATATATAAAATATGATATTATAGGAAGTTATAATATACCTATGAATAATTAAGTTTTCAATCCTTAATAAATGGAAAAAAAGAAATGAAAGTAGCCTTCATTCATACGTATGGCTTACCGTCTCCATGAACGGTGCATTTCATTTCTTATGTCCAAATTTTACAGATTGTTATAAATAATTATATACTAGAT
The DNA here is from genome assembly GCA_963277665.1 of Viscum album. Taxonomy (NCBI): domain Eukaryota; kingdom Viridiplantae; phylum Streptophyta; class Magnoliopsida; order Santalales; family Viscaceae; genus Viscum; species Viscum album. The sequence goes on along the minus strand of OY728133.1, from coordinate 372,610,151 downwards.
ATATATGATATATATGGTATATAAATAAATAATATAATTACGGAGATAATATAATTTGGACCACATGGACAAATTGTAATTATAACAAGTTCATTATTAACTCAAATTCCGAACATCGACAGAATGTCTGATATGAACTCAAATAATTAAATAATTGTTATTTCAATGTAATAAGTGATATTAAAAGAATAATAAACAGGAATAAAAATATAAATAAACTATAAATTAACTTAGGTTTATTATTCAGGAATTACAAGGAACAAACGAGTCAAGTCGGACACGGGGTAAGGGGTTTTCATCTCACTTTTTATTCCTGTGGTGTATGTACTGACAATGATTTTATTTTTTTTGAAATATAATTTAATTTATGGGTATTTATATATTTATTGTTTGAACCTTCTTTCATGTGGTGTATGTTTGGTATGTTACAAATCGTTAAGAAACTTTTTAACCCAATTTCCATTTCTTGGGGTAATCTTCTAATATTTAATTATGTACCGCTATTATTATGTGTGGAATCACTATTTTTTTATATATGTTTTAATTTACACTCCAGATTGTGTGGATATAATTTGATACAAATAATCACTCTATTTATAAATTCTCCTTTCATTGATATTAACTAGATAAGGGTAATCTTAACAAAATTTCCATTCATTAAGTTAAACATACAAGTCATTGGTTTTGTTTTAAAAAAGAACATGTGGGAATGTACTCTGATTTATTTACACTAAATATCCAATAATATTAAGTGTATTTTTATCTTTCACACATTATTATGTAATTGATTTATCCTTAATCTAAGGATACAGTTTTTATATGGGATTTCATCTCAATTTACATTCCATTGAGACTTCTTTGTTTTAATGCAACAATTCACTTTCATATGGTGTTAATACTGTAATTTGGCATATTATATAATTAATAACTTTATTTTCCTGATATTATGTAGTTTTTATTAAAATTATTCCTCGATTATTTTAATTCAAACCTCTCTCATTTGTTTAGGAACTCTTTAACTAATATATCATTTTAAATGTTGTAAAGATATAATCTTCTAAATCTTTCTCATTAATTTCCATGTTTCAAAAATGGTTTTAAGGATTTCTGTATATATACATGAACGTTTTTAAATTTTAATTCCTTTAAAATCTTCAAAGTGTTATGGGACACTTTGATTAAAAATCATCATTATTAAATTTTTTAAATGATTTTGAAAATGGTTTGATAAAGCATTTATTAAGTAAATATATTGAAATGATATATTGATATTGCAATGTGGAAATGTTATTTTTTACTTTATGCTTGTGTTATGTATATTGAATATGTTATAGTTATTGGGAATTTTTTACGTATATTTGTGGTTTTTTTAAAAAACCTAGGGAAGGTGAGCACGAGATAGCTCTCCAATGCATTGGATAACATGACTGAGGAAAACGTTAATGTTTCTCCTACGAAATTTAAGGAATATACTGTGACATGTATTCCAAATGTAACTCTCTACGTAGATGTGAAATCTATAATGTATGTATGTTATGAATTAGATAAGTTACCTTTATGATTTATGATTTCTATGAGTTATTCATAAATCGTACGATTTCAGGAGGTATGTTATGATTAAAAAGTATGGTTTCATTGATTTGTAGTTATTGATGGGTTAATTTTGCCTTTCCTTTTTTTATAACCCTTACTGATCTGTTTATACTCATCCTAAGTTTTGAAAGGTTTTTCATGTGAATTAAGGATAAATATGGTCATGGATAGGATCAAGGAAAAGTCAAACTTTCCAAAATGTCAAACTAGACATGACTCTTTCTTTCAAGAGTTTTATTTTATGAAAAAATGGAAACCGAGTAGAAGTATAAAATTTGTAATTTTTTGACATGTAATGTAATAGTTATGGACTAATTATCAAAAACAATAAACCTAAAAAATCCTTTATGTGAATTATTAATTTAATTCAAGATTATTTAATATTTTAACACTGGGTCCTTATAGTTAGTATCAGAGGTTGGTTTAGACAACTTTTGGGATTTGGATTTTTTTAGACACATGTTTAGTCTTTATGTATATTCCTTAAGTTAAATACTTATTTTGTAACTCTTTTTGATCAAGGAAAGTCTGTTATAAATGGAAGAATGAGGATCTCAAACAAAATTCCTATCTTTTCTTGACCACTTGCAATAATTATTTCAAAGTCATGTACAAAAGACTCTAAAACATTTTCTAGAATACAAATCACTTTCAAACAATTGTTTGAGATATCAAAAACCTTCGCTATACCTCGATAACGTTGTAGATCATGGGTTTTATTTAATCAAGTCATATTTTCTTAATATTCTCATATTAATCAAGAAAGGTAATATTATCAAGGTATTTTAAAATATTTTACCTTATCAATAGATTTTGAAGAATATTATGATTTTAAAAAAGGTGCTGAAGAAGGAGACACTTGCACAATCCATTAATATTTTTTTTAAATTATAGTCTTTCTACACATACTTATGGTATTTTAAATCGACAATTGATTGAATGTTTTAAATCATATTTGGTCAGACTATTTTATAAAAAACATGTTTTATCAGATGTTATGAAATTATATATTATTGATGATTACTTTATGAAAATATTTTTTTTTGTAATCACCCATATGACACAAGTTGTGAGAGGTTTATTTTGATAATGGAAGCAGATGATTTTGAAGGATCAGATTAGGCACTAAATGAGGCTAATATTAATTGTTAATATATATAATATTCATGTTATTTATTATTCATAAACACCATTTCAGTTCATTTTACACTTTGAACATCATTTCACGTTATGATTGTAATTCTTTCTTAAAATGCACTACTGTGTGGTACATTTTTGAACATCATTTTAAGTCACTAATGATTCATCTGATTTTAAGGAATGTAATTATCGATATTATAATTTTATATTTTTTGAAATTTATCTAAAATTCAATATGAACATGTTTTATTCAGTGATCAATGGAGAATTCATGGAAGAAGATAGGGATATTTTATGATGAAATGAAGCAATTCTAGATAAGGCAGATTGGACACCAGCCCACTGATGAGAAAGTGGGACCCACATTACAAACCCAATGAATACAAAATTTCATGGGATGATATAAGACATATATAGGAAAAAATAATTCTGCCGGATCCAGTGCTAATTCGGCTTCCATGGTGGTCATTAAGGCAGTCCAATTTGAAGATAAAATTCTAGGCCAGATTCTGCGGCCCAGAAAAAATCCAACCAATATAATCATATCTCGGAACCCACTTCTCTAAATGGGCCCACATCTTACAAGAGGTAAGTTGACATATGGGGATCCATTTTATTCTTATATGGAGAACTCTAATTCGTAAATATAGAAGGTCTTCCAAGTGTGTCTGTTAGGTAGATGAAAGGTGGCTGCCACCTCGGGTGAAGGGTAGAAAAATCAACTCTCCCTCAACTTTCCACCCACCTATAGACTACCATAATCAAGGGGGATGCTTTGTACTATTGGAGGCTCGACCCAAGGCTCCCAAAATTCCTATTTAAGGATGTTGTGGTGGAGGAGTTTATCATCTTTGATGCTTTGTTCAATTGTAATTTTATGCTGCGGTTTTGTTGTCTCAAATTTGTCTTCCACATGTAAGTTGTTTTAATTCATCATTGTTTCTTAATAAATGTTATTATTCTCTTATTATTATATTTTTATCCTTATCACTTTGATACCTTTGGTTCAATGTGTGAACTTTTTCATACCAAACCATGTGATATTATCACACAACTGTGGAGTGATTGTTATTTCATTGTTTTTTTTACTTCTCCAATTCCTCCCTTATAAGTCTACTTTCCGCTTCCATTGAAACCATAGCATCATTGGACGGCTAACCCACTTATGGGTTGATACAAGGGAGTATAAAGGGGATGGATTGGATGTTATTTATCACTATATTAATCACTACACACTTCTTTAAAATGATATTTTTATTTGATGATTTTAAAACTTCTTCATCCTTATTGAATTTTAAGGTTACACACATCATGTGCTAATATGAACCTTTACATTAGAGTGCTCAAAACCTTGATCCTTCATATGTATAGGTGATTAGTATTAGGTTATGTAGGCATTAAACTATAGAGTGATGATGTTGTTGGATCTTTTTAAATAAACTCATCTCAAATATAAGAAATTGATATAGTTGAAAAGGGGATGCATCCAATCCACCCCAAGTGATAACCTAGGATTAACTCATACTTTAAAATTGAATTAACTTCAGTGTCTTAGAGTTAACTTAAACCCATTTAAAATCAACCCATTTTTGCTAGTTCATTGCAAACAATAGTGCATAGAATGTACATGTCTATAGGTTTCTTCTTAGGTCTATGAGGATTCGACAACCCAAGCTAAACTACAAGGACTGTCCTACCTTCATCTCTTGGGTAAATTTGAGCGTGAATCAAATTTTGGTGCCATTTCCAGGGACCTAAGTATGTTATCTTAGACATTATCATCATTTTTTTCATTCCTCTTCTCTGTTATCACCCCCCACTCATATGGAATTCAATTTTGAACATGTCCAAACATGGGAAACCTATCCCTACTTTGATCACCCATCACCGTGTGTGATGTACAATTACCATCCAAATTTATACATGTGGTATCATCAACAACCTAATGAACCAAAATGTTTTTACTGCTATGAACCACAAAAAATACCAACATATAATGAGTTTCAATCCTCACAATGACAATCTGAATACCCTCTTGTGAAATTCCAATAACTTAATTATCCACCTGGAATATACCATCTTTCTCAACTCCTTGCCCATCATGATCCACAACCATTACATGAAAAATTGTGTCAATAAATGGAGAAAATAAATTTTGAGGTTTTATCATTGAGATTAGAATATCAAAACATTGAGATAGTTTTGGAACCCATTCCTACGCATGTTATCCCTTCCTCATCATTCATAGAAGACTATTTTAACCCACAAACCTCTGATAAATTTATTGAAGAACCGACCTTTGGATTTCAGATAGATGAAGAGGATCAAGGAGTTGAAGAAGGGTCATTAAATCATGAGGAAATTGGCTTTTTAGATTCAAAATAGCAGAATTTGACATCATGGATTGAGTCTCCTAAGTATAATTCCATTGATAAATTTTCTAAAACACCAACCATTAAACCATTGAGGGAAATCACAAATATTGAGTCTATACCCATTCCTAAAATTGATCTTTCCAATTTTTTGGTTGAATATCCTATTCAAAAGGAACCAATAATGTTGAGAAATTTTGAAAATGAAATTGAGTTTGATTTAAAGTCCTAACCAATGTCTGAATGTGTTAGCCTACCCGAAATTGAACTAAAGGACTTTCCATCCACCCTCAAGTTTCTATTCATTGGGGATAGCAAAAAAATTCCAGTTTTCACAATTTCTTTTCTTGAAACCAATTAAGAGGTAATGATTCTTAATTTCTTTGGAAAGACTAAAAAATAAATTGGATCAACCATTTCTGATATTCCTTTTATTTTACCACTCATTATAGAACATTGGTTTGCACACGAGAAAAAATATAAACAAAGAATCAATCTCAATATAGTGGACATGGATAAATATGGGGTCTATAAAATGTTAAAAAATGGTATTGGGTAAGTTAGGATGTCCACGTTGGGCTAACGACGTTAAACAAAGCGCTGCATGGGAGGCAACCCATGGTTTTCAAGTTTCTAATCATTTTGTTTTTTTAATCATCTTTATATTTTGAACAGGATTAATGCATCATTTTAAAATTTAAAAATAAAAAAATATAGACTGTTGACTCGTTCTTCTATTATGAGTATGGATGGGTACGAAAGGGGAGAACCGTATTAATTCGTGTCATGCATGTTGATCCCTGATTAATACCTTGTCCAGAAATTTAAAAGAAGACAATGTATCATTAGTTTGATTAAAAAAAATAGGGAAACCATAAAAATGATGATACATGGAATTAAATAAGTCATTGTGTTGTTTGCTTTGTCTAGTTTGTTCTTCTTTGTATGGTTTAGGGACAATTTTTGGTGATACATGTTCAATCAAGGTGGTGCCTACATCCCCCAAGAGATCAAAGGACTAATTTGGAGCAGAAATAACATTAACTTCATCCACCAGGTGACTTCATTCCATGATCCTCATATTTCAATTTCCTTTTTAAAATTCCATTATCTGCCTCTTCTGCTTCTAAATTTTGATTTCTTGAAACACTGGGGACAATGTTGTTTTATGTTGGGGGGGAGATTAAATAAAAAAATTGCTTTTGTGAAAAAAATTTGATTTGAAAAAAAAATGTGTGTAAATGGAAGGAAAAATTCCTCTATCTTTGGACATGATATTACACATTGAAAACTTTGAAACTGAATATCAATTAAATTATCATGCCCTGATTCTGAATTTAATCCTTGTATAATTTCTTGAGCATTTATTTTGGAAAGTTTGGCTGTTTAATGAGATATTAATCGTTTATATTTTCATCCAAATAAAAAAAAGATCACAATGCATGCCATTTGGATATTGGGGTATTAGTTTGAGTTATGGGGTCCCTCAAATAAATAGCATAGTTTTGGTGACAAATTTAGTTTTAATATGTGTATTCAACAAAAAATTTAAAAAACAATAAATTTTCACGTAGAGTAATGAAATGACCTAATGCGTGGCTTTAGGCACTTGGGGATCATGACTCCATAGTTGTCTGGAACAGAGTTAGTATGTTTATCTATATTTATCATAATTTGAATCTGTTTTTGATTGAGTTAACTCGAGATGATGCCCAAGTATGTGGGCTTCACTTGGTTTCCTAAGGTCTTTGAGCCTGGGAGTCATCAGCAAAGTCTTGCTACAGGGGATGACTCTTTTGAGTGCAATTTCAATTACCATGGGAAAATTGAAAAAAAAACAAAAAGAAAAAGAAAAAAAATAGTACAGAAAATGAATACTCATCTCAATATTTAAATGTGATTCCACATAGAGCTTCCATCATTTCCCCCTGAATAAAGATGAAACCCCATGTCTATTGTGATTCACAATACATCCTCATACTTAATTGATATTGGATGAAATATGGGAATGTATTTGAACAAAGGAATGGGCTTGGGATTGCGATATGCTTAGGAAACTATCATGTATTAAAATATATTTATGGGTTTCATGATTGTTTGGTATAAGGGTTTTGGGTGATCATTGTGTATTAAAATATTTTTGGAAAAGGGAATTCAAATTTCATATTGTTGAGTTATAGTTTGCTCAGGACTAGCAAAACTCAAGTAGGGGGGTGTGATTAGCCACTAAATGAGTCTAATATTTATTGTTAATATATAAAATATTCATGTGATTTATTATTCATAAACACCATTTTAGTTCATTTTACACTTTGAACATCATTTCACATTATGATTGTAATTCTTTATTAAAATGCACTATTATATGGTACATTCTTTAACATCAGTTAAAGTACCCAATGATTCATCGGATTTTAAGGAATGTAATTATCCATATTTGAATTTGATATTTTTTGAAATTTAGACACACCTTAATATGAAAATTTTTCATTCATGGATCAATGGAGAATTCAATTAATAAGATGGGGATATTTTATGATGAAATGAATCAATTCTAGAGAAGGCAGATTGGACACCAGCCCACTGATGAGAATGTGGGACCCACATTACAAACCCAATGAATCCCAAATATCATGGGATTCTAGAAGACATATAGGGGAACAAATAAATTTTCAGGATCCAGTGATAATTCGGCTTCCATGGTGGTCATTAAGGCGGCCCAATTTGAAGATAAAATTCTAGGCCAGATTCTACGGCCCAGAAAAAATCCAACCAATATAATCATATCTCATAATCCACTAATCCAAATAGGCACAAATTTACAAGAGTTTTGGAGAAATCCGGGGATATATTTTATTCTTCTATGGAATAATCTAATTCGGCCATTGGGAAGATCTTCCAAGCGCTTCTGTTCGGTGGATGAAAGCTGGATGCCACCTCAGGTCAAGGGTGGAAAAATCAACTCTCCCTCAACATTCCACCCAACTATGGCGTACCATAATCAAGTGGGATGCTTTGTACTATTGGATCCTTGAACCAAGGCTCCCAAAATTCCTATTTAATGAAGTTTTTTTCGAGGATTTTATCATCTTTGATGCTTTGTTCAATTATAATGTTATGTTGTGGTATTGTTGTCTCAAATTTGTCTTCCACATGTAAGTTGTTTTAATTCATCCTTGTTTCTTAATAAATGTTATTCTTCTCTTATTATTCTGTTCTTATCCATATCACTTTGATACCATTGGTCAAAGGTGTGAACTTGTTCATACCAAACCTTGTGATATAATCACAAAACGGGGGAGTGATTGTTATTTCGTTGTTTTTTTACTTCTCCAATTCCTCCCTTATAAGTCTACTTCCCGCTTCCATTGAAACCATAGCGTAAATGGATGGCTAAACCACTTATGGGTTGATCCAAAGAAGTAGCAAGGGGATGGATTGGATTTTATTTATCACTACCTTAATCACTAAGCACTTCTTTAAAATGATATTTTTATTTGATTATTATAAAACTTATTCATCCTTATTGAATTTTAAGATCACACACTTCAAGTGCTAATACGAACCATTACTTTAGAGTTCTAAAACCAATGATCATTCAAGTGTATATGTGATTAGTATTAGGGTGTGTAGGCATTAAACCAGTGAGTGATGATGTTGTTTGATATTCATAAATGAACTCATATCAAATGTAAGAAATTGAAATAGTTGAAAAAGGAATGCACCCAATCTATCCCAAGTGATAACCTAGGATCAACTCATACTTTAAAATTTAATTGACTTCAGTTTCATAGAGTTCACTTAAAACCATTAAAAAACATCCCAAATTGACCACTTCATAGCCAAAAACAGTCCATAGAATGTACGTGTCTATAGGTTTATTCATAGGTCTATGAGGATTTGACAACCCCAGCTAAACTACAAGGACCATCCTACCTTCATCTCTTGGGTAAATTTGAGCGTTAATCAGGATCTCTAAATCATTTTTGCTAGGCATGAACCATCTATATTGGTGAACAAGTTGTTGATGAAACCTGGTGGACACCATGATCATGGTAAGATGTTCTTTCTTTGGGAATAATATTATTTTAGAGAGGTAAAAAAATATAAAATTCCAATATATATAAGACTTCATGAATTATGATATTGTGGTCATTATGAGTTGGGATGAAAATGAGAGGCATAAGGCAACCATTGAGGTTAAATTATGTTATGGTTATTTTCATGGAGTTTATCTAATTTTTGGGAATGTTATAAAATTATATAGTTTTTGAAAAAGGACATACCACAAAACATGTGACAACCTATCACGTCGGACAAAGCTGTGGGAATCAATCCCACAATCAAAGTGCGATTGGGATTTATTGCCTACCATTTGACTATGTGAAGTCCCTGGCTAGTTTGACTTATTATTTTTAGTTAAATTATTTTATTGATCAATAACATGTTTATTTTGGATCTTATGTTTTATCAAATCGATATCCTTATTATAGGAAAATGATTTCGGGATTAAGTAATTAAGGTTATTATAGAACACGTATTCTCTTTTTGGGAAACTAAATGCCCATGGAAAATAGAATACTTAGGGATCTAAATTTAGGAGTAATGGGAGAATTTTATTTTGGAAAAACTATGTTTTTATTATGGACATATGGAGATTTGGGTTATTTATGGAAATGATTAACCTATCATATAGAATATGTTATTTGTTTAATTACACTTCAGTATGAGACTTTAAGAGTAGTCGATGTTATTTAGAGGTAAATGTTAAGATTTATTATGGAAGACTATGCGATCAAATGCTTATGAAATTTGGGTTTCAGACATAGATTTGGTGATTTTAATGAATTTTAATACATTTGTGTATTGAACGGTATTTTCTGAGATTTGGGTATTGTTTATTCAATTTAGGAGATTAAGAGTAGTATTTCATTTTTTTATAAAATATTATCATTTTTGTGAATTATCTGATCTTGTACTATCTAATTTGGTTTTTGTTAATGTCTAAAGACTGGGGAAATATATGGTTTATCTTTTGTGTATTAAGTGATTATCTAGAAGTTCATTATACCACTTTAGGTTTGAATAAGTCATCTTGAATACTCATCGTTTGGGGAAAAGATGAGTTTTTGGTAGAAATATACTAAAGGATGAAACTCTACATGGAAAGTAAGTATATTTCCTTATGTCCATAGTCAATATCATAAATAAATTCCCCAACTTTATGAAATGGAACATAAAACAAAAACGCTGTCTATTAACTTTTCCTACTAGGGAATCAAAGACTGTTTAACCAATCACAATTTTGTGATTTTCTAGTGGTTAACATTCTCCTAATCATGTTTTCTATCACTCCCTATCAGAACATGACACTTATTTTATCCTCTATATCCATGTTTTCCTATATGGAATCCTAGTATGGGTTATCTTGGGTGACCTTTTTTACTTATTTTTATTCTTTTAAAATGATAGTTGTATTGACTCTTTTTCTAATGTGGGACTTTAAATGAAGTTTCTGAGCCCAATTTTAAAAATGTGAGGACACAATTCCCAAAAGGGAGTAAGGATGTGACATCCTAAGTGAATAAAGAATATAGAATTTTCGTATCTATTAATATTTGTGAATTAAATATTAATTTTAATTTAAATGGGATTACTTGTTTTATGTAGTACCCGATACGAAACAATGGGTTTCATTAAAATCTTATGTTATACAGAACGTTAGGTTATTCCAAAAAATAATATAATATTATTATTATTTTAAATGGTATTTAATGCATATTCATTGTATTGGAGGAAATGAACATGAATATCTACTACATTATTATACATATTTTTAAAATTTTATTATATTTATATAATAAAGTATAGAATCTAAAAATGTGAATTAATATGATTTTAACCACAAATATTATAATATTCATTAAAAGAATGATTTATCGCCTTTTGATGGTGAACCCTATTTAAATCTAGTTTTGGTTACTTTAATATGTTCTATTTGAAAAAATAAAATTATTCTTTAGAATTGGGAAATCAAAATTTACTAAGGCTAAATTTTTGTTATTTTGTGGATAAAATTCAATTTTTAATGAATAGTGACAAATACTGTATTTTATTTCAAAACTGCCTTTTAATCTAATTAATTTATATGGATAGATTATATTTTTAATTGGTTTTAAAGTGTAATTAGATTATATTTTTACCATTTAATCCAATTTTGGTCATTTTATGTAATATTTCTTTGAAATCTGACATAAACAAGTGTCAATCTTTTGATAGTTATTATTTCTTAAAAACACGCTTTTTTGTTTTGACAATGAGAATTAATTTTAAATTAATTAATGACAAATCTATGTTTTTAATTTGGTAAAATAGAAATAATTTTTTAATTTTTTAATATCAAATATATTGTAAGCTGAATTTTTGGTATTTTTCTTAAAAGACTCCAATTATTGATGAATAGTGAAAACACTGAGTAATAGTAAAAAAAATGGAAATCTTCATTTAAATGAAATTCTACGGCTTCTGTGAATTTAATTTCGAAAATATGACATACATGGTTGTTATTATTATGTAAAATTTGGTTCAATAAGATGAAAATAATTTTTTGTGAATAGTAACTTTTGACATTTATTTACTGCGGTTAATGGTAAATAGGGTAATTCAAGGAAAAATTAACATTTTTATAATATAAAATTACCAAAACAAATGTCCTAACCATATTGGATGAGTAATTTCCGACCAATACAATCCTTGGGTGAGATTTCTAGCCATTTAATGCAATTTGGGTAATTAAATGACATTAATAACATTTTATTTAAAGAAAAAAATATCATAAACATGTATTGTTTTACTAAATCAATTTTAATATTGTATTATATAATTGATATATTTGACTAAAACTATTCATTATAAATCTAAATAAAAATCTAACATCATGGTATTAAATTTATAATTTTTATAAAACAAATAAATAAAAATATTTGTGACACAATAATGATGTAGTATTTACCTCATTAAATAATGATTTAAATAAATAAGATTATAAAGATTAAAAAAATATTCAAAAGAAGTCAAATTATTTTTGGATGATTTTACATTGAACAAGAGTCATCTTATCTTTGATTTTAATAAGTTTTGGACATTTAGATACCGAAAATAAATATATAATAAAATAATATTTTCAAACATTCCTAAAGAGCCCATCCTCCCCCTTCTAAAAAGCCCTCACCACTAACCCATTAGTCACATGTCTCAAGACCCTTGGATCATCCAAACTCTACCCAAATAATATCTAAAGTTCCCTCTATTCCACCAAGAATCCTTACCTTATGCATAAGGTACTTCAAGTAAATCATTTGGTTCAAACCAAAGGGTGATACCCGATTTAAAGGTAACATATTCTCTTAAGTACTTTTCTTTTATTTTACTTATCGAACCTCCTAAATTCTCTTTATTAATTCATTTTATAACAACACCAGTATACAAAATATATTTGGTTTTTTATGATATGTATTAGAACTACACTTCTACACAGCTCAGTCTAATTGATACAAAAATACTATTTTTGTTGAAAATGAACTACTGCCTCACGAAACGATGATTGTTAAAATATCTCCAACAGCCTCTCTTGGTGGACATTATGATATAAATTTAATTATATATGATATATATCATATTTTATTTTATAAATATGCTTCTTTAATTCTCATTTTGAACATACATTTATACTTTTCATATTGTATAAACATGATAATTTCATTTGAGGAAGTGCAGACTACCACCCCCTCAAAGTGATATCACTCATTCATACCATAAATGGAACATATAAATGACGGTGATAATGAAAATATCTAACATATTTAAAATATGTTATTATAATGAAATTTTAATATACCTATGTATCATTATGTTTTCTTTTATTTAAAAATTAAAAAATGAAATGAAAGTAGCGTTCATGCGAACGTACGACTTACAGTCTCCATGAATGGTGCATTTCATTTCTTATATCCAAATGTTATGGAATATTATAAATACATATATAATAAATATATATGATATATATGATATCTAAATCATGAATATAATTATGGATGTAATGTACTTTTTACCACATGGAAAAATTGAAATTATAACAAGTTCATTTTTAACTCAAATTTCGAACATCGAAAAAATCTCCGATATGAACTCAAATAATTAAATAATTTATATTTCAAGGTAATAAGTGATATAAAAATAGTAATATAATTTAAAAAGGTTCTTAAAAATTATTAATTAACTTATCATTATTATTCATCATGATCTGGGAACAAATGGGTCAAGTTGGACATGAGGTAAGGGGATTTCATCTCACTTTTTATTCTGATGAGATTCATGCTATATTGGCCACAATTTACTTTTCTTTGGTGTTTGTAATTCCCAATATTGTTATATTTGTGTAATATACTTTAATTTATGGGTATTAAAATCTTCATTGTATGATACTTCTTTCATGTGGGGTATGTTTCGCATATTACCAAATCGGTAAGGGAACTTTTTAACCCAATTTCCATTCTTTGGGTTAATCTTCTAATCCTTTATTATTTCATGATATGGTTATTTATAGAATAATTTTTTATTTATTTATGTTTTAATTTCCACTCCCCTTTTGAGGATATACTTTTTCTACACATAATATCTCTATTGATAAATTCTCATGTCATTGGTATGAACTTGATAAGGGTAATCTTAACTCAATTTCCATTCATTGAGTAAAACATCCAAGTCATTTGTTTTTTTAAAATAACTTCTGTGAATGTCCTCCAATTGATTTAAACTGTATAACCAATCATATTGAGTTTATTTATATTTTTCACACATTATTAAATAATTGATTTATGCTTAATTTAATGATATAGTTTTTATAAGGGATTTCATCTCAATTTACATTCCATTGAGACTTCATTGTTGTTATGAACTAATTCACTTTTATATGGTGTTAATACTGTCCATTGGAATATTATATCATGAATCCATTTATTTTCATCCTATTATAACGTTTTTATTAATTTTTTTACTCAATTATATGTATTCAAGCCTCTGTCATTTGGTTAGGAACTGTTTAAATAAAATATCATTTCAAATGTTTTAAAGATTTATTTTTCTAAATATTTCTAATTAATGTCCATTTTTTAAAAATGGTTTTATGTATTTATTTATATATACATGATGTTTTAAAAAAATTTATTCTTTTAAAAGATTCAAAGTGTTATGGGACACTTTGATTCAAAAATCGATTTATTAAATTTATTAAATGATTTTGAAAATGGTTTGATAAATAATTTATTATGTAAATATCTTGAAATGATATATTGTGATTGCAATGAGGAAATGGTGTCTTTAATTTATTCTTATTTTATGTGTTATGAATATGTTATGGTAAATGGGCTTTGTTTATGTTTAAGTGTGGTTCTATGATAATCCTATGGTTGGTGAGCCAGAGATAGCTCTCCAATGCATTGGGTATCATGAGGGAGGTAAACGTTAATGTTTCTCCTAATATGTTTAGGGAATATACTATTATGGGTATCCCAAATGTAAATCACTACGTAGTTGTGAATTCTACAATGTAAGTGCGTTATAAATTCCAAAAGTTACCTTTATGATTTATGATTTCTGGGTGTTATTCATAAATTTTATGATTTCATGATGGATGTTATGATTGAAAAGAATGGTTTAATTGATTTGGAATTATAGATGGGTTAATGTTTCCTTTACTTATTTTATAACACTTATTGAGATTTTTTTGCTCATCAAATGTTTTGAAATATTTTTCACAGGGCTTAAAGATTAATAGGCTCAAGGATAGGATCAAAAAAATTCATGCTGTATAAAACATGGAACTAGCCATGGATCTTTTTTCATGTGTTTTTATTTTATGAAAAAATTGAAACTGAGTAAAAGTATCCAATTTGTAATTTTTGAGATGTAATGTAATAGTTATGGCCTACTTCTCTAAAACTCTAAACCTAAAAATATCCTCAATGTTAATCATTAATTTAATTCAGTATTATGTAATGTTTTAAGGCAAGGTCCTTATATACACTTTGAGTCATGCCAATCACAGCATGGATCAATTTGACTAAAGAATGATTTCTACACATCAATAATGACTTATGAGTTGTTTTTATAATTTATAAAGTCAATAAGAATTCAATTTTTTAGGATTCAATGATTGATTAACATTTTGAACAAAATTTTCAATTTTAAAATTATAATGAACATTTTGAGTCACACCAGGTACACCAGAAATTAGATTGAGGTTCAGTTAATTATTACATGTTAAAAATGAATTATGGATCATTCTCTTATATAATAAAAAAAATATTAATGTGTTTACATGTTTTTTTATTATGTGGAATTTTTCATGAACAAAAATGTAAATTTTTAATAAAAGACACACTTGGAGTCCTATCAGTCAAACTATACGTCAGATTGATGTATGGAAGATTATTACATGTAAAAAATGAATTCCGGATCATTTAATAATGTGTCAAGATAATCATAATACATTTTCTCAGTTTTGATTATGTTAAGTGACTTTTTTATAAAATTTCAATCTAAACCACAGACATGTACTTTGATTCATACGAGTCACACCAGGTGTCTGTTTGATGTGGGACTAATTCCATAACATGAAAAATGACTTCTAAATACACTTACTAAAGTACCAAGAAAATAGACTTTTTGTGGTTTTTAGTGAGTGAATTGCATTTTGAAATAAATTGAAAATTTTAATCTAGTAACGAACACTTTGGATCCTTACAGGGAACACTATTTATGAGACTGAGGTGCGGCTAGTTCCTACACATCATAAATGATTTATGGATCATTATCCTGAGATATGAACACAAAAAAAATTAATTTTATTAGGTTTGAGGGTGTGAGATGTGTTTTGAACTAAAATGGTAATTTTAAACTAAAAAAATAGACATTGAGTCTTACCAGACACACCATGTATCAAATTGAAGTGCGGTTGATTCCTACATGTTACAAATGACTTATGAATCATTATAATAATGTATCAATACAATCTGAATATGTTTTTCAATTTTTAAGTGTGTTTTTAAGAAAAATGTAAATTATAAATTAACAATATCCACTTTAATTCATACTGATAACAATGTGTATCATATTGAGGTGTGTCTGATGGAGGTGTAGATGATTCCTACATTTGAATGATTAGATTCAAACATTTTATTAGTTTTTTTATAAGTTGAAAACTCTATATTGGATTAATCTATGGATAAATCCTACATGTCACAAATGACTTATGAATCATTCTCAAAATGTATAAAAACAATATAAATGTGTTTTTATCTATTTTCAGTATGTAATTTGTGTTTTGAACTAAAGTGTAAATTTTAAACTCATAACATAAATGTTGTGTTATACTAGGAATAAGGTGAATCATATCAAGTTGTGGTTGATTCTTAGATATCACAAAATGTATTTTTATTCTTTAATTCATTCAATATTTAGGGTTATATAATAATATTGTTGTTTGATAACCAAGAGTATTGAATGAATTGTAGAGTAAAAAAAAATACATCATCATGAGTGAATCATACATGTTGATTTTATAATCATAATACATGAGTGGATCATGAGTGTATCATCCTTCTTCATGAACTCTATGAAAATTTAAAAAAATATTGTAGTAGGAAGTATTCTCTTCCTGATGTATGTAAACAATATAACACCATGAATTCTACCTATTAGTTTTTAAACAAATATATTTTATATATTTAATATGAGGAAATTCTATATTATTTGTTGTATTGAAAATTTTAAATAATTAAACAGTTAGTAAATAGTTCAAATGAAATTTTGATTATCATCAGAAATACCTATTCAGGTGTATAATCCCAACCTTTTCTAGATTTCTCTTGGGAATGTTTTTCAGTAATAATTTTCCTTATATTGATTAAATTTGTATTGGGTCTTACCATGGGGTGTTCTTCAATGGAAATTTTAGAAAAATGATTGATGGATGGTTGTGAAAATTTGGCACACTGTTAGGGAAAACTGTGCACCACATCCCAACAAACCGTGTAACCCTTAAGGGAGTGGAATTGCAAGGTCGGTGCATGGTTTTTCAACATATTCACCATCTTAGGAGTAACCTTGAATCCCTATAAAATCGGTTCACGGTATAGGCGCACATTCAGGGAAACCCATGTTCCCCTACCTAGTAGACCGTGCAAGACTTTTAGAGTCACCAAAAAATTAGTTTCTTAATCACCCAAACCATCGAAACTCCCCCTGTTTTACCCAAACCTGGACCAAATCAATTTATCTATATTTTAAATCATCTAGAACAGATTTCAGGACATTCTATACGCTGTCCTTTATAATTCTAATCCAAAATCAAAAACATCTACACCTCTTAGTAAGATAATCCTATCCCTCATAGTTTACAATTCTTCTTTTTTCCTTCTCCATTTCTTTTTGTGGATGTTTATCCAATTTTATGTTAGATCTAGACCTATTATTGTAGATATAGATCTAGGATTATAGATATGGACATTGATTTCATATATCTTGTTTCATTTAATCCTGATTCAGGATATTAGATCCAGGCCTCATCCTACATCGTTGTGCAGCTCAAATTTTGGAGATTTTTATTGGGTGATTTATTGTCGATGAATCGAGGTGGGGGTATATTATTGAAATATTATATTCATGAATTCAATTAAGTTTATGTGATCATATAATTTATAGGTCTTTTTTGAGAAACTGGAATTCCTAAATTGAATCAATTAATTTGATCAATTAATTAATTGGGGAATTGTGGATTTGATTGAATAAATAATTTTTTGGATTTAGAAAATTAATTTATTAATTAATTAATGAAGTATTGAATTATAAAATTGGGATAACTAAATGATATATTTCCTTTTGGACTATTGACTTACCAAATTAAGGATAAAAAATTGTTCATTTAATTATAGTAATGTTATATTGTGAATTTGGGGAATAATTATTTGTGAATTAATTATTCGATGCTGAGATGTTAAATGATTAATTATTTGTTGAATTAATTAATATATATTATATGTTTAATTAATTTATGAATTAATTAATGGAAGGGATGGGATTAATTAATTGTAAAATTAATTAGTTGGATAGATATGAATAATTAATAATTTAATTAATTAGATGAAATTTTTTTCATTAATCAACAATTTAATTCATTAATGGACTTAGGATACTAATTTATGGATTGTTTAATGGATGATTGTGATGGTTAATTTTAATAAGAGTATTAATCTGGATCAATATTTATTGATGTATTAGCGTGATATTAAGATATAGTGATATTGTGATACATGTGATATATGTGTGAGAAATTGTCTGCAGCTTCTAAATCCCTTGTGTGTGGGGCTTGGTATACTACTTCCAAAACCTATAGTAACAAATTGTGTGATAAATATGTGTGGGACATGGCCTTATACTTTTAAATCCCATGTTTAAAGGAAATGTTCTGCTTCTTCGGAATACCATAGTGATAAATATGTGTGGAATAGGTTTTCCTATTTCCCAAGACCAGGGGGGCCTAGGTGTGATGACCAAGAAACAAATTGTTGTAAATGGACTATTGTTCCAATAAGACATTTTTTAGATTAAAATGAAATGGATAATGAAATCCAATTAATTTAACCTATTGTGAATTGATAATGTGAAGTGCCTCCGACTCCATCACGGGACAAATCAAATATTGAGGTTCATGTGTCTTTAGGAACCTGTGGGTTTATGTAGCTAAATAGAGAATAAATGATAAATTGATAATTGTTTACATATGAAACATAGTTATTTATTTATACACCTACATACACTGTTATTGATGATATATTGTTTTAGACACCATTGGTAGTGTCTTCTTGAGTTATACTCACACACTAATCTGGCTTCCTGATCGGTACTTGAAAGGATTTCATGGTTGTAGGACAGGATATGGGTAATGGACTTGATTTATATAGCTGAGCCTGGATAAATCATGGTTGAGGGAACTAGATGTGGATTAGGACCAACTAGGGAGTAGTCAGTGTCTATATTTTGAGTTTTAATCTAACAATAGACACATACTTCAACATGGAATGTCTATTGCTTTAGTTTTGATATTTTATTGCCACTTTTGATTATAAAGAGATTGGTATTATTTATAGTGATATGTTTTTCCTCTATTGTTTAATTATTTTTGTTCTTGTATTACTATAATAAAAGTGGGTATTGTATTCTCATTATCAAAATTATACCCTCACTTCTAGTGCTTAGCCTCTGGTATATAGGGAAGTATGCCTGAGGTCATGTGACCAACCAGCTTCGGGCACAGGTATGTGCCACCCAAGCCTGGATGTTATGGAGTTGTATCATCACCCATTTTTCTTTTCTTCAAATTTGACTTACTATTTGGTAAAGGTATCTAATATACTATGAAGAGTCAGGCCTTGGTAATGAGCTCATTCATGCGAGTAACAAACCCTTGTAAAAGAAAAATATTCAGTACTTAGGGTGGGATGTCTATTATTGATGTGTGTATGTTATAGTTTGAAATTATATTACCATGGGTGATACACTTTTTGTGTGATGTTATTATTGTTTTATAAATTTTCTGATATTTTATGATTTGGTATTTATAGACTATTAAGGATTGATATATGAGTACGCATGCATCATTCTAGTAAATTAGAATTATTTTGGGAAATGAATCATTTTTGTAATTCATGGGAAAATATGTTTTATGGTAAGTAGTTCAACATGAATTATTTTCGATGATTTTAAGAAATTGAAATGAAAATTGTGCATAATAAAGAATTTGATAATTAAAAATGATTCAAAACATGAATAAATGGTTTTAAAATGGAATGTTAATAATGAAAATTTGTTTACCCTATTTATCTAGGAACATGGTATAGGATGGTTAATAGTATTGATAGCTCATTGGTTTTGACAGTGTGGTGTGGTTTGTGGAAAAGAAATTTTGCATCTTGTTTTGATTTTACATTTATTTAAATATGATAATGTTATGTCATGAGACCTAATATGTGTGTTTGGAATTTTATACATATGCATCCACAATGATGCTTATGGAGTGGGATATATGAGGATATGGTTGGAGATGATCCACTAGTAGGGGAACCTGAGGCACCGATAGTGTTGGTAGAGGATGTAAAAGAGCGGTTCTAAGAGAACATTGCATGATTCATGCAATTCATTGAAAGAGACCCAAGGTGGGTAATGAATATCATGTTTAATTCAACAATGTATTCTCAGTTGCTGCACCCTCCAACATTTACTGAAGAGGGTTGGCTTGTGGGAGCTGAGATTTAGATTGAGTCTATCCAGACTATACACGACAACTTGGAGACTCTTGCTGCGAAGAGGGTCAGGAAGGATACGTATTTTCTATATGGATTAGTGAAGCACTGGTGGGATTTTTAGACTTTGGTTGGACAGCTGGAAGCTATGGAATGGATTTAGAATCAAGATAAGTTCCTTGAAAACTTCTATCCAGACACAACAAGATATGAGAGAGTAGTTTAGTTCATGAGGTTGACTCATGGGAATATGTTTGTGATGGACTATGATGGATGCTTTATAGGTTTGAGTGCTTTGTTATAGCTCTTCTGAGAGATGATCCTACAAGAGAAATTTTTTTATAGGATGAACATTAATATGAACATAATTCAAAGGTAAATATATTCTGGTTGGGGATGTTTCTAAAGGTGGTGATTCAAGCCTTCATAACTTAGGATTTCCTGATGGAGGCCTCCAATAAAGGATATGTGGTTTATTCTTCGTGGTCAGGAAGTACGAAATCATAAAGAAAGAACTTTTTTATGAGAATTTCTCCAAATGTGGTGGAAAGAATTGAAAGTAGGGGGAAGGGTAATTTACATAGGACCATATCCATTTGGTTTTCCACCATTGTGGTAGGACTAAACAATTTTTGAAATATTTTACCTAACCGAAAGTGGAGTGTCGAGGCTATGGAATGATGGGAGATCTATAGAGGAACTCACAGAATATGGATAGTTATATAGGAGATAGACAAACCAAAGTGATTAAAGGGGGTATTATAATCCATAACAGTCTTCCATCCAGATATCTTCTGGATGAGGAGGTAAAAGTAGTTGACATGGTGGTTCTAGGAAAGAGAACATATATCAGATGTGTGGTACATATCAGGGGAGTCAAACTACATCATATGGTAGAGGGAACAGACAGTTATAGGTCATTTATCTTACACTTGTTGATAAAAAGCCTAGACTGTTGATGGTGATGGGTACAATTCTTGTAGCTTCTATATTAGATGATGCCTTTTTTGATATTAGTGCATCTCATTCCTTCATCTATGTGAAACATATTAATGGTTTGATCCTAGAGGTGTTGTTTGGAAGCAGGGTTATGACGATAGATACAACATTGAGAGTATGATATTGAGATATACTTTTGTGCAAGGTATGCTCTCTTGAGATTGGGAAGTGTCATTTTCTCTAGGATCTCTATGTTCTTGACATGCCAGGATTTAACCTAATTATAGGTATGGACTGTCTAGTCTCATATTGAGCCCACATTAACTGTTACTAGAGGAGAGTAACTATTAGTTATCATAAGGGCGACCATTACATTCATCGTGGATATTGGGATATCATGGAAAGCCAAACAAGTCTATTTACATAGTAATTGGGAGATCTCATAGTCAAGGATTAATGTTAATTACTCTATGATTTTGGTGTAAAGAAGGATGTATTCCCACCTATAGTGGATAGATTCTTGGACGTGTTTCCTTAATAATTCATAGGGTTTCCACCTAGGATAGACGTGGAATTAAATATTCAGGTCCTGTTGCGTATTCATCCAGTTTAAATTCCACTATACATAATGGCATTAATATAGCTTCAAGAGATTAATAATAGGATAAAGGAGTGATGATAAGGGTTTTATCTATCCATGAACATCTCCATTGGGTTCCCATATATTTTATTCTAAGAAGGATTATGTGAGCTTTCACTTATGTGTTGATTAACATAAGTTGAACCAGATGACTGTGAAGAACCGGTATCCACATCTATGTATGTATGATGTTTTTTACTAGTTTAAGGGAGCTTGTGTCTTTTCCAATATTGAATTTAGATCAGGTTATCATCAGCTATGAGTTCAAACATATGATATACATATGATTGCATTCATAATAATGTATGGACAATATCATTACATCAAAATTACATTTGGGTTGATAAACACATCAGCAATGTTTATGACCTTCTTGAATAGAATCCTCATCTATACCTAGAACAATTTGTTGTAGTGTTTTTGGATGATGTCTTGGTGTACTTAAAGATTTGTGAAGATCATGAAAAACACCGGGGTATCATTTTGAGTAGACTAAGAGAGAATCAGTTATATTCCAATCTATCTAAGGGTCATTTTTGGATTCATTAGGTACACTTATTAGGTCACTTATTCTCGAAGGAAGGTGTGTTAGTGGACCCAGAGAATGTTAAGGCAGTGGGTTGTTGTGAGAATACCAAGAATGTGTTAGAAATTTATATAATTCTTTAGTTGGCTATATATTATCATTAATTCATCCAATAAATTTCTTGATTGTAAATGCCACTTACATTCTTGACCAAAAAGGGGTAATGTTTGAATGGTCGGATTCATGCAAGAGTTCCATCTAGGAGTTGGAGAAAACATTTCACATCAACACCTACATTTATCCTACCCATTATAAGTGAGGAGTATACAATGTCTTGTGGCACATCTAGGATATAACCAAAAGTTGTATTGATGTGGGAGATCATGTAGTGGCTTATAAGTCTTGGATGTTGAGGCCACATGAATTAAATTACCCTTCACATGAAATCATGTTTGTTGTAGTAGTTTATTACGTGATGTATTTGTGGAATTATCAGTTTGAAAAATAGTTTACTATGTATACCGATCATAATATCTTGATGTATATATTTTCATTGTGAGACTTGAATCTCCGGCAGAAGGGATGGGTGGAGTATATGAAGTCATTTGTTTTTAGACAAGTATATACTCTTGGAAAATAATATTTTATAGATAATGTTTTGAGTAGGAAAAATCAGAAACATGTGGTTTAAGAGTCTAGTGATGAGTGTAACATGATGACCCCACTACAAAATATGAATATGGTAGTTAAAGAGAACAAGGAGACGATAAATCTGGTGTCAGAATCAAGGGAGTTTACCAATTTGAGACGGAAAAGGGAAATAAAGTATAAAGATATTAAATGTTTACATTTTTTGAATATCCTTGAAGGTAGGGAGACACCTTCATACTAGTTGATAGATGAGGATGAGACCATATTCTTGAATAATTGTTGTGATTTTATTTCATGTATGCGGGAGGAGTTGATGCAGGAATTTCATACCTCAGAGTTGACGACCTATCCCATTGTAACAAAAATGTACCATGAGATACAATGATAGTTTTTTGTGGTCAATCATGAAATAGTATATTGTAGATTTCGTGACATTATTTTACACCTAAGCATGTTAAAGCCAATCATCAATGACTTGGACGGTTAATATAGTCATTTACCATTCTAGAATGGAAGTGGTAAGATGTCACCATGGACATTGTGGTTTGTCTTCCAAAGAAGTTGGAGAAGAATGATGTTATTTGGGTTGTTTTGGATAGATTGAAAAAAAACGGTGTATTTATTTCTTATACGAGTTACATACTCACTGGAGAAGATTGAAGATATTTCTGTTAGATAAATAGTCCGTCTACATGGAACCCATGGACTATAGTTTGAAATAGCAACTCATGCTTTAATTTTTTATTCTATAAGGAATTATAGAAGGTTCAAAGTATGTATGTTATATTGAGTATGACTTTCTACCCACAAACAGAAGGGTAGTGAGATAATACTATATAGTTTCTTGAGGATATGTTGAGAGTATGTGTTCTTGACTTTTGTTGGTCTTAAGAGAATCACGTAGATTTTGTGGAGTTCACCTATCGTAATAGTTATTAGCGTATTATACATATGGCACCATACAAGGCACTTTATGGTAGGGCCTACAAATCACCTTTATACTGAATGTAGGTAGGCGAGTCAGATTTGTCGGGATCGAGTTTCATGCAGGATATGTCAGAGTAGGCTTAGGTGATTTGGAAACATATGAATATGTAATATAGTAAAAAAATACATATCCCGAGAGAAGGTGATTACCCCTAGAGTTTACAGAGGTTTCTCATGTAATCCTCCAGGATTCAGCTAGGTTGGGTCATCCAAGGATGTGGATGAAGGGAAAGCTGGCACCCAGGTTCACCGGACCATTTGAGGTTTTGGAGAGATTCATACTTGTGTCATATTGATTTTCTCTTCCATAGAGATAAAATGCTATAAAAATTGTTCTCCTTGTGTCACAACTATTTTGGTATCACCCAAACCCTTCTCACATGATAGATGTGGATAATGATGAGCATGAGATAGATGCGACCTTTGAGGAGAATCTAATTCATGTTTTTTATCATATTGAGAATGTGTGGCATGGAAAGACCATGCTGATAGTTTGTTTATTGTGGAAACATGGGTGGGTGTAGGAGGAAACAAGGAATAATAAGTAATATATTTGGGCTAGTGGCCCGATCATATTAACTCGGAATCGTACAAAAGTTGGGGAGTGTAGCTCGATGAAGAGGTATAATGAGGTGTGGAGATCATAAAATCCTAACCTTTTCTCAAGTTGTCTCAGGATCATATGTGAGTACCCATTTTACTTGTGTTGAGAACATTTATTTTTCATCCAACCATAAGGTTTGTTTGGGTGGAAACTTCAGAAAAATGAATGAAAGAGGGTTGTGCACAATTGGTGCATGGTTAGGGAAAACCGTGCACCATAGACCAACCAATTGCGCGACCCAAGACAAATGGGAATTGAACGGTTTGTTCACGGTTAAATCGTGAATCCTATTTGGAGTATCTATTCACCCATATGAAAACCATACTTGACTTTTTATGTCACACGAAAATTAGTTTCTAATCACCTGTACTCCCTAAACCCACCCTATTTTACCCATACTCTAAACAAAAAGATTTATCACAATTTTAGAGCCTTTCTAATTAATTCCTAGCCATACCAACCCCCTTTCATCATGATTCTAAGACTTAATAAAATATATGCACCCCTCCTGACAAAATAATCACATCCTTCTTAGTTTCTCTTTAATGTTTCCTTCAATATACCTTTATTATGGTGGATGTTATTTCAATTTTGTGTTACATATAGATATAATACTATGGATATAGGTCTAGGTATATAGATCAAGATCTATATTTATCAGATCTTTTATTTTTTTATCATGATTTCTGATTTTAGATCTAGATATTCTCATATGTTGTTGTGCTTCTCCAATTTTGGCGATTTCCATTGGGTGATAGTTCATCGAGGAATTGAGGAAGGTGGTCTATTATTAAAATATCATTGACATGATTTCAATTATGTGTATGTTATTGAAGAATTTATATGGTTTATTTTGAAATTTTAATTCATGAATTGAATTAATTAATATGGTCAATTAATTAATTGGGGAATTGGGCATTTTATTGAATAATTGAATTGTAGAATTTAGATAATTAATTGATGAAATAATTATCAGATTATTGAAATGTAATATTGGGATAATTAATTTACAGAGTGACTGTTGTAACACCCCAGGTGAATAATGAATATGAAATTTTCATATTTATCCATATTTGTGAATAAAATATTAATATGACTTTAAAGGGGATGCTATGCTCGATGGCGTACCCAACACGCAACAACGAGTTTCTTGGGAATCTTACGTTGCACTCTAATAATAAAATAATATTATTTTAAATGGTAGTTAACATGTATCCGTTATAATGGCGGGAATGGATATAAATAACTAAAATATGATTATATATGTTTTTTAATGTTTTTACATTTATCCAATAAAAGCTAAAGGCTTAAAATACGGAAAGAATTAAATTTTAGGTGTATATGCCCTAGTTTTCACTAAAGGTTCACTTATCGCCTTTTAATGGAGAACTGTCATTAAATATAGTTTTGATCACTCTTATACATTCTTTTGGACCAAATAAAACTCTTATTAAGAATCGGGACATCAAATTTTACTTTGTGTAATTTTTTGGTATTTTTCCGATAAAGTTCATTTTTTTGATGAATAGTGTAGAATGTTGTGTTTTAATTCAAAACATCTTTTTAATCTAATTTATTTATATGATTAGATAATATTTTGAATTGGTTTTAAAGTGAAATTAGAAAATATTTTTACCATTAAATCCAATAGTGGTCATTGGAATTAATTTCACTTTGAAATCAGACCTAAACTAGTGTCAATCTTTTGATACTTATTGTTTTATAAAAACACGCTATTTTCTCTGACAGCGGGAATTAATTATTAAATTATTTAATGTGACTAATATGTTTTGAATTTTTTAAAATAGACTTCATTTTTGAATTCGGAATATCAAATATAGCTTAGGGTGAATTTTTGGTAATTTTCTGAAAAACTTCAATTTTTGATGAATAGTGAAACCACTAAGTGGTACTTATAAAAACTGATTTTTCATTTAAATGAAATTTTGCCATAATTGTGTTTCAATTTTCAAAAATCCGACATACATGGTTGTCATTAAGAAATAAATGTGGTTCAATGAGATTAAAATAATTTTTCGGTGAATAGTAACTTATTAAGTTTTTAATCGCGATTAGTGGTAATTAGTGTAGTTTAAGGTAAAAATGATATTATAAGAATGTGAAAACATCATTAAACTTGTCCTACACCTATTGGGTGAGTCATGGACGACCAATACAAGCCATGGGCCAACTTGGGGACCCCATGGATCCACTTTAGTTGGAAAATGACATTAATATATTTTTATTTAATGTTAAAGTGAAAATGACACAAACATAATATGTTTTACGAAAACAATTTTTAAGTGGGGTTATAAAAGTCCAAATTTTGATTATAAATAGTCATTGGAAATCTAAAAGGATTTACTATATCATAGTATTTTTCTTATAATTTTTAGACATTAAAGAAATTAAATTATTTATGACATAATAATGATGCAGCGATGACATCATTATTTGACGATTTAATTAAAATCGAAAGATAATGACAAATCTACAACCTACACATGGCCGAAACCAATTGGATGGGTGGATTTCGAAGCCTTATAATCTTATCCACGAATTATATCATTGTGGGACCTTTTAAAACCGAAACACATTTTCAAATAAAGTAATATTTCTTACTTTCCAAAAGTACCCCTCCTCTCCTCTTATAAAAGGCCCCCACCTCTACCTCATTTAACACACTCCTCAAGCCTTTGGCTCGGCCAAACCCTGCCCATTTACTCTCTCCACATCCCTATCCTCATCCTAGAGTACTCCCTTTGGGAAGAATCCTTTCAAAGGAAGCCTTTAGGCTTAAATCAAAAGGAGTTACACTTTTAAAGGTAATTCATTCTATCATGTTCATTTGTTTTATTTTGCTTCTCCAACCCCCTAAACTATTTTTATTTACTTCTTTTGTAACAAAAAAAGTATCTTCAATATACTAGGATGTTGTTATAAGATTTATTCTAGCTACACTCTCACACAACTACATCAAATGGTTAAAGAACATACGGTTTCCGTGGATGGTGAAATTCTGCCTCCCGAAATGATGATTGTTCAATACTCATTTAACACCTTCAAAGGTGGCCATTATGATGTCACTGTTTTTATATATGATATAGAATATGTTTATGATATATTTATTCTTCTGTATTTTTCATTTTTTTCTTACCTTTATGGCTTCCATTATGGGTATACGCGATATCTGCATTTAAGGAAGTGCGGACTACCGCCCCCTCAAAATGATTTGATTCGTTAAATACCATATGTGGGATGTATAAAGGATGTAAATATGATATTATATATGATATTATACTGGAATTATAATATACCTTTATATCATTATTATTACATTCTATAAAATACGAAATAGAAATGAAAGTAGCGTTCATGCGTACGTACGACTTACCGTCTCCATGAATGGTGCATTTCATTTCTTACCTCTAAATGATTATGTAATGTTATAAACACATGCATGTACTGGATATATATGACATATATAATATCTGCATAATGAATACAATTCTGGATATAATAAACATTTGGCCACATGAACAACATGTAATTGTAAGAAGACCACTTTCGACTTAAGAACCAAATATCGGCAAAACAAATATTATTAACTTAAATGATTAAATAATGTTTGTGACATGGTAATAAGTGGTATAAAAGTAATAATGAACATGAAAAAGGGTTCTTAAGGAATTAGAAATTAACTCAAGTTTATTATTCAGGATGTTAAAGAACGATCGAGTCAAGTCGGACCCGAGGTAAGGGATCCTACAACTCTCTTTCTTTTTAAGTACACTCTTTTATGTAATTTCTTTTAAGCTCATCTTTCTTATGATTGGGATGTTATTTTATATTACTAATACTGTAATTTTTATGTTCATGTGATGAGAGACCCTATTCTCTCTCATCAATCCTTTTGGAAGTTTTATGTGGCGCTGTTAGGCTGCCGAGTTTTCGTAAGGGATTTTTCATCTCACTTTTATCCCCGTGAGATTTATGCTACATTTGCCAAAATTTCCATTGAGTGGTGTATGTACTGTCCATTATTCTACTCTTTGTGTAATATACTTTCGTTTATGAGTATTTACATCAATGATTTATTGCCCTTCTTTCATGGGGTGTATGTTTTGAAAGATACCCAAGTCAGTAAGGGAACCTTTCACCCTCCTCTTTTTAAAAGACTTCTTTTATTGGGTATTTTAATTTACATATTGTTATGTTGGGATATGTTCTAATATATCCTTAATGATGTAAATTTTGTGTCCAAGTGATGAGATACTCTTTTTATCTCTCATCAACTCATTTTGATGTGACACCGTTAGGCTGTCAAGGGAACTTCTTAACCCAATTCCGATTTCTTTGGGTTCAACATGTAGTTATTGAATATGTCATCCTTTGAATATGTGTGAATGACCTTTTATTGTTTTACACTTAATATCCAATTATATTGGGTGTATTTTTATTTTTCACACATAATTTTGATATTGATTTATCCTTAATTTAAGGATACCTTCTTTATAAGGGATTTCATCACATTTTACATCCTTTTTGAGACTTCATTGTTGTTATGCACCAATTCACTCATATATGGTGTATATACTGTCCTTTGGAATATAATATCATGAATCCATTTATTCTCATGATATTATAAAGTTCTTATTAAATTTTATTCCTCAATTATTGTATTCAAGTGTCTCTAATTTTGGTAAAAATCCTTTTGACCAAAATATCGCTTCAAATGTTTTAATGATTTGTTCTTATTAATATCCATGTTTTAAAAAATGGTTTTAAGGATTTATTTATATGGATATTAATGGTTTAAAATGTTAAAAGCTTCAAGGTGGTATGGGACACTTTGATTCAAAATTTTCCTTATTAAATGTTTTAAATGGTTTTGAAAATGGTTTTTAATGGATTCATTATTTCAATATCCTAAAATGTTATATTGTGATTGAAATGTGGAAATGTTATGTTTCCTTTATTCATGTTTTATGTGATACGATTATGTTATGGTTCTTGGGCATTGTTATGAATAACGGGTGGTTCCGTGATAAACTAAGGGCAGGTGAGCCCGATATAGCTCTCCAATGCATTGGGTAACGCGAAGGAGTGAAACGTTAAGGTTTCTCCGAAGAGATTTAGGGAATATACTGTGATGGGTATTCAAAATGTAACCAAGAGGGTTACTCCCTACGTAAGAATGTTATGAATGCCTCAAGTTACCTATATGTCTTATGATTTCTATGATTTATTTATGGTTTGATGAGGTATGTTAAAGTGCCTTTGTTTTATGGGTAAAGTATGATTTCATTCTTATGTATATATGAACTCATGTTTCCTTTCCATATTTTTATAACTCTTACTGAGCTTTTTATGCTCATGCCAAGTTTTTGAAATGTTTTTCACAGGTCAAGGGAAAGGTACATGATGTGATGATAGTGTCAAGGATGTGTCAAGAAAGAATCTGTGTTATATTTTAAATATGTTCCCGTTGATGGGAAGAATGAATAATGTCTTTTATGTAACCACTTTGTTTAAATGTGGAATGTAATGCAAGTTTCATGATCTAATTCTCTAAAACTCTAAACCTGAAAAGATCCTCAATGTGTAATCTTGTAATAACTCAAGATTAAGTAAGTTTAAGGCTGGGGCCTTATAGTTGGTATCAGAGGTCGGTTTAGATAACTTTAGAGGTTAGGGTATTCTTTAAGCATAAGTGACATTACCATAATGGTTAGGATTTCGGAAAGAGTCCTAGTTTTAGATAAAGTGAATGAGTAAGTGTATCTTAGTGTTTATCTTCCTCATTAGTACATGATGGTTATGTTGATATACTCACACTGACCTTTCTGTTTTTAGTGAATGGATGGATCTAGCAGGCACCAAAGAGACAACAGGTTTGAAGGAAACTATAGTGGTTCTATGATTAAGATACTAGATAAAATGGGGGATTCAATGAGGAAACACATGGTTGTTTTAAACCAACTATCAAGGAGTCATTATCAACCACTTGAACCTTGGTATGATCTTTAATTCATCATGTACGAGATGACCAATCCATGTGGATGTTCAGGTAATAATTATAAAGGTAACCATTAGAGTTTATATGATCCTTACTTTTGAGGTAATTATGGGTTATTATATGATATGATGGAAAATGAAAGGCATGAGATAAACTTGAGGTTAAAATATGTTATGTTTATTTTTGAAGATTTTATCTCATTTTGGGGGAATGTTTTAAGAATTATATTGTTTTTGAAAAAGGACCACACGCAGACCGTGTGACAACCCGTCGCGTCGGACAAAGCTGCGGGAATCGAACCCACAACCAAAGTGCGACTGGTATTTATCACCAACCACTGGACTACGTGAAGTCCCTGGTTAGTTTGACTGATTATTTTTAGTTATATGATTTTATGAATTAAGAGAAAGTTTATTTTGGGTTATTTATGAAAATGATTAACCTATCATGGAGGATATGTGATTAGGTTAATTAATTTTCAATGCGAGACTTTAGGAGAGACTGATGTTGTTTGGAGATAAATGTTACGATTTAACTTGGAAGACTATGTGACTAAATCCTTCAAATATTAGGGTTTCAATCTTAGTTTGGATTACTTTGAAGAATTTTATGGACAAATTGTTTATCGGATGATCCTTGTTGAACTTTGGGTTTTTTTTGACAAATTTTGGAGATTAAGAATAGATTTTCTTTTTATAAAGGGTTATCCTTTTCTGGATTATCTGACCATGTACTAAACTTTTTGGTTTTGGTTATGGTTAAGGTCTAAAGATATGGGAAGTATATAGTCCCCTTTTTTGGATTAGGTGATTCTCTAGAAGTTGATTATAGTACTCTTAATGCGAACAAGTCTCCCTAAATACTTGTCTTTTGGAAAAAAAATATGAGTTTGACTAAGGAATCTAGTAAAAGTTGAAAGTCAACATGATAATTGATTATGCTTCCTTATGAATAAATTCCTCAATAAAAAGTAACTTAAAACAAAAATGTTGTCTATTAACTATTCCTACAGGGGAACCCAACACCGTTTAACCCATCACAAGTTTGTGATTTTCTCATTGTTAACTTTCTCCAAAACATGTTTTCTATCACTCTCCATCAGAACATGACCCTATGTTTTCTCCTCCATGTCCATATTTTCATACATGGAATCCTAGTATGGGTTAACTCAGGTGACCTCTGTGCTTATCTTTCTTTATTTTAAAGTGATTGTTTTACCGACTCTTGTTCCGATGTGGGACTTTCAAGGATGTTTCCAAGCGCAATTTTAAAATTGCGAGGACGCAATTCCCAAAAGGGGGGAAGGATGTAACACCCCAGGTAAATAATGAATATGAAATTTTCATATTTGTCCATATTTGTGAATAAAATAATAATATGACTTTAAAGGGGATGCTATGCTCGATGGCGTACCCAAAACGCAACAACGAGTTTCTTGGGAATCTAACGTTGCACTCTAATAATAAAATAATATTATTTTAAATGGTAGTTAACATGTAGCCGTTATAATGGTGGGAATGGATATAAATAACTAAAATATGATTATATATGTTTTTTAATGTTTTTACATTTATCCAATAAAAGCTAAAGGCTTAAAATACGGAAAGAATTAAATTTTAGGTGTATATGCCGTAGTTTTCACTAAAGGTTCACTTATCGCCTTTTAATGGAGAAATGTCATTAAATATAGTTTTGATCACTCTTATACATTCTTTTGGACCAAATAAAACTCTTATTATGAATCGGGACATCAAATTTTACTTTGTGTAATTTTTTGGTATTTTTCTGATAAAGTTCATTTTTTGATGAATAGTGTAGAATGTTGTGTTTTAATTCAAAACCTCGTTTTAATCTAATTTATTTATATGATTAGATAATATTTTGAATTGGTTTTAAAGTGAAATTAGAAAATATTTTTACCATTAAATCCAATAGTGGTCATTGGAATTAATTTCACTTTGAAATCAGACTTAAACTAGTGTCAATCTTTTGATACTTATTGTTTTATAAAAACACGCTATTTGCGTTTACAGCGGGAATTAATTATTAAATTAATTAATGTGACTAATATGTTTTGAATTTTGTAAAATAGACTTCATTTTTGAATTCTGAATATCAAATATAGCTTAGGGTGAATTTTTGGTAATTTTCTGAAAAACTTCAATTTTTGATGAATAGTGAAACCACTAAGTGGTACTTATAAAAATTGATTTTTCATTTAAATGAAATTTTGCCATAATTGTGTTTTGATTTTCAAAAATCCGACATACATGGTTGTCATTAAGAAGTAAAATGTGGTTCAATGAGATTAAAATAATTTTTTGGTGAATAGTAACTTATTAAGTTTTTAATCGCGATTAGTGGTAATTAGTGTAGTTTAAGGTAAAAATGATATTATAAGAATGTGAAAACATCAGGACACTTGTCCTACACCTATTGGGTGAGTCATGGCCGACCCAGACAAGCCATGGGCCAACTTGGGTACCCCATGGAGCCACTTTAGTTGGAAAATGACATTAATATATTTTTATTTAATGTTAATGTGAAAATGACACAAACATAATATGTTTTACGAAAACAATTTTTAAGTGGGGTTATAAATGTCCAAATTTTGATTATAAATAGTAATTAGAAAGATAAAAGGATTTCCTATATCATAGTATTTCTTTTATAATTTTTAGACATTAAAGAAATTAAATTATTTATGACATAATAATGATGCATCGATGACATCATTATTTGACGATTTAATTAAAATGGAAAGATAATGAAACATCTACAACCTACACATGGCCAAAACCAATTGGATGGGTGGATTTCGAAGCCTTATCACCTTATCCACTAATTATATCAATGTGGGACCTTTTAAAACCGAAACACATTTTCAAATAAAGTAATATTTCTTACTTTCCAAAAGTACCCCTCCTCTCCTCTTATAAAAGGCCCCCACCTCTACCTCATTTAACACACTCCTCAAGCCTTTGTCTCGGCCAACCCCTGCCAATTTACTCTCTCCACATCCCTCTCCTCATCCTAGAGGACTCCCTTTGGGAATAATCCTTTCAATGGAAGCCTTTAGTCTTAAATCAAAAGGAGTTACACTTTTCAAGGAAATTCATTCTCTCATGTTCATTTGTTTTATTTTGCTTCTCCAACCCCATAAACTCTTTTTATTTACTTCTTTTGTAACAAAAAAAGTATCTCCAATATACTAGGATGTTTTTATAAGATTTATTCGAGCTACACTCTCACACAACTACATAAAATGGTTAAAGAACATACAGTTTCCGTGGATGGTGAAATTCTGCCTCCCGAAACGATGATTATTCAATACTCAGTTAACACCTTAAAAGGTGGCCATTATTATGTCACTATTTGTATATATGATATATAATATGTTTATTATTTATTTATGCTTCTGCATTTTTCATTTTTGTCTTTCCTTTATGGCTTCCATTATGGGTATACGCGATATCTTCATTTAAGGAAGTGCGGACTACTGCCCCCTCAAAGTGATTTGATTCGTTAAATACCATATGTGGGATGTATAAAGGATGGAAATATGATATTATATATGATATTATAGTGGAATTATAATATACCTTTATATCATTATTATTCCATTCTATAAAATATGAAATAGAAATGAAAGTAGCGTTAATGCGTACGTACGGCTTACCGTCTCCATGAACGGTGCATTTCATTTCTTACCTCTAAATGATTATGTAATGTTATAAACACATGAATGTACTGGATATATATGAAATATATGATATCTACATAATGAATACAATTCTGGATATAATAAACATTCGGCCACGTGAACAACATGTAATTGTAAGAAGACCACTTTCGACTTAAGAACCAAATATCGGCAAAACAAATATTATTAACTTAAATGATTAAATAATGTTTGTGACATGGTAATAAGTGGTATAAAAGTAATAATGAACTTGAAAAATGGTTCTTAAGGAATTAGAAATTAACTCAAGTTTATTATTCAGGACGTTAAAGAACGATCGAGTCAAGTCGGACCCGAGGTAAGGGATCCTACAACTCTCTTTCTTTTTAAGTAGACACTTTTATGTAATTTCTTTTAAGCTCATCTTTATTATGATTGGGATGTTATTTTATATTACTCCTACTGTAATTTTTATGTTCATGTGATGAGAGACCCTATTCTCTCTCATCAATCCTTTTGGAAGTTTTATGTGGCGCCGTTAGGCTGCCGAGTTTTCGTAAGGGATTTTTCATCTCACTTTTATCCCCGTGAGATATATGCTACATTTGCCACAATTTCCTTTGAGTGGTGTATGTACTGCCCATTATTCTACTCTTTGTGTAATATACTTTCGTTTATGAGTATTTACGTCAATGATTTATTGCCCTTCTTTCATGGGGTGTATGTTTTGAAAGATACCCAAGTCGGTAAGGGAACCTTTCACCC
This sequence comes from Viscum album, assembly GCA_963277665.1. Classification (NCBI taxonomy): domain Eukaryota; kingdom Viridiplantae; phylum Streptophyta; class Magnoliopsida; order Santalales; family Viscaceae; genus Viscum; species Viscum album. Next base: position 372,574,874 of record OY728133.1, on the reverse strand, counting down.
TCCTCTTTTTAAAAGACTTCTTTTATTGGGTCTTTTAATTTACATATTGTTATGTTGGGATATGTTCTAATATATCCCTAATGATGTAAATTTTGTGTCCAAGTGATGAGATACTCTTTTTATCTCTCATCAACTCATTTTGATGTGATGCCGTTAGGCTGTCAAGGGAACTTCTTAACCCAATTCCGATTTCTTTGGGTTCAACATGTAGTTATTGAATATGTCATCCTTTGAATATGTGTGAATGACCTTTTATTGTTTTACACTTAATATCCAATTATATTGGGTTTATTTATATTTTTCACACATAATTTTGATATTGATTTATCCTTAATTTAAGGATACCTTCTTTATAAGGGATTTCATCACATTTTACATCCTTATTGAGACTTCATTGTTTTTATGCACCAATTCACTCTTATATGGTGTATATACTGTCCTTTGGAATAATATATCATGAATCCATTTATTCTCATGATATTATAAAGTTCTTATTAAATTTTATTCCTCAATTATTGTATTCAAGTGTCTCTAATTTTGGTAAAAACCCTTTTGACCAAAATATCGCTTCAAATGTTTTAATGATTTGTTCTTATTAATATCCATGTTTTAAAAATGGTTTTAAGGATTTATTTATATGGATATTAATGGTTTAAAATGTTAAATGCTTCAAGGTGGTATGGGACACTTTGATTTAAAATTTTCCTTATTAAATGTTTTAAATGGTTTTGAAAATGGTTTTTAATGGATTCATTATTTCAATATCCTAAAATGTTATATTGTGATTGAAATGTGGAAATGTTATGTTTCCTTTATTCATGTTTTATGTGATACTATTATGTTATGGTTCTTGGGAATTGTTATGAATAACGGGTGGTTCCGTGATAAACTAAGGGCAGGTGAGCCCGATATAGGTCTCCAATGCATTGGGTAACGCGAAGGAGTGAAACGTTAAGGTTTCTCCAAAGAGATTTAGGGAATATACTGTGATGGGTATTCCAAACGTAACCAAGAGGGTTACTCCCTACGTAAGAATGTTATGAATGCCTCAAGTTACCTTTATGTCTTATGATTTCTATGATTTATTCATGGTTTGATGAGGTATGTTAAAGTGCCTTTGTTTTATGGGTAAAGTATGATTTCATTCTTATGTATATATGATCTCATGTTTCCTTTCCATATTTTTATAACTCTTACTGAGCTTTTTATGCTCATCCCATGTTTTTGAAATGTTTTTCACAGGTCAAGGGAAAGGTACATGATGTGATGATAGTGTCAAGGATGTGTCAAGAAAGAATCCGTGTTATATTTTAAATATTTTCCCGTTGATAGGAAGAACGAATACTGTCTTTTATGTAACCACTTTGTTTAAATGTGGAATGTAATGCAAGTTTCATGATCTAATTCTCTAAAACTCTAAACCTGAAAAGATCCTCAATGTGTAATCTTGTAATAACTCAAGATTAAGTAAGGTTTAAGGCTGGGGCCTTATAACTGTAGTATTATTGACTTTTGGGATTAAGGGCAACAAATTTATGAGTTAATTAATTGATTCTTAAATTGGGTGTTTGTGGATAATTAATTTTTTAATTGATTACTGGATGATGAGATGTAAAATCATGAATTAATTGTTTAATTAATTAATGGTCTTTATAATGATAATTATTTTTTGAATTAATTAATTGGGGAATTAATTAATGTGATAGATATGATTAATTATTTGTTTAATTAATTAAAGTAAATTGATGTGATTGATCAATTGTTGAATTAATTAATGGACATGGAATAATTAGTTAATAAATTAATTAACGGATTATTATGAAGTCTAATTGTGGAATAGAGGAATGATTTTTATCAATATTGATTTATGTGTTATTGTGATATTTTGATATTGTGAAATAATGATTATGTGATATATATGTGGGACATGGTCTGTTTCTTCCAAAGCCCACGTGTGCAGGACTTGGTCTGCTACTTCCGAAATCTATAGTAATATATTGTGTGCTAAATATGTGTGGTACATGATCTACTACATCCAAATATGATGTTTTTGGGATATGGTATGCTTCTTCGAATTCTTGTAGTGATAAATATGTGTGGGACATTCTCTTCTATTTCCTAAGGCCATGGGTTCTTAGACCTGACGACCTAGAACCAAATTGTCTGAATTAGACTATGGTTCCAATTAGTCATCTTATAGAATGAAATGAAATAGAAAATTAAATACCAATAGATTAAGGAATTGGGAATTTATAAAGTGAAATGTTTTATACTATGACATGGGTTGAAGAAAGTATTGAGGTTTGGGTGACTCAGCATCCTAGGGGTTTATTTAGTTAAATAAGTGATAAATGATTAAAATAAAGCCACTTACTTATGTAATGTACTTATTTATTTATAAAACTATGCACAATGTAACTGATTGGATGTTGTTTAACACACTATTTGTGGTGGCCTACTGAGTTGTACTCACAAACTACTCAAGAATCCTGATCAGTACACAAATAGATTTCATGATTGTGTGAGAGGATAAGGGAAATACCTTCTATTAGATGGTTGAGTAATTATAGAGAATGGTGGAGGTAACTGGACATAGTTTATGACCCACTCAGAAGTGTAAAATATATTTATTTTGAGTTTTCATTTTACAATGGACACGTACATTATCAATGTATGTTTACTTAATTAGTTTTGATAATATATTTCAATTTTTGGTTATCGTTATATATTGGTATTTTTTATAGTGATATGTTATTATATTGTTTATTTATTTCCATTGGTGTATTACTCAGATAAAATATGTTATAGTCTCTGCATGAATGACATTAAAACATCACTGCTACTCTATAGTCTCTGGAATACTAGGAGGCACACCTGAGGTCATGTGACTGACTGGATTGGGGAACAAGTGCATGTAACCTCGGTCGGAACATTACATTAGAAAATCTAGTTTTTTTGGTGCAATATGATATATTTCATAAATTTAAAACATAATAACCACAATATTTAACAATAGTTATCTTTGGGCACTTCAAAAAACATTGAGAGAAATAATTAATAAGTTTTTATATATGTTTTGATAGTGAAATTCTGTAATATATACCCATATAATTATCCTTTTGTAGATGTTGATAGGATTTTTGTACTCATGGAATATCCTCATGTTATGATTTTGATGATAATTAAACACCATCATATCCTAATATAATTTTCATTAAATCATATAATAATATGTATGACATAACGTTTATTTGTAAAATGTTTCATGTAGTTTATTACAAATTGATAGACATCGTCATCTGTGATCAGTTTTTTGGGTATCCATCCATTGAATCCAAGAAATTAATCTTTGGAGTATCCCAATTGACTATAATGAGTAACCAATACTTATTAAAAACATAAAGGAATGGGTAATGAAATAAATTAATATATATTTGATATGATTAAATTGTGGAGTCTTACACCTATATCGGGGTTATTGTGAAGATTCTATCATTTTTATGTTTTCTTTCAAACATTGAGGATTGTTTTTTCCCTATTACTTCAATTTACATTGGTTTCATTGAGAATGTTTTTGTAGATGTTATTTGAGGACTAATGACTCCAAATTATTATTCACAGGGTTTTCCCTTCAACGGTATTGATATATACCCCAGGAATAAATTGAATTGTATTTTGTTATAGTTATCTTATTAGATCCTGTACAGGATAAAAAATCATAAAAACACACCTCATGTATACGTTTACAATCGAGACTCCTATCCATTCACTCTTGAGGATTCACAATACATTCTAAAGAACTAATATAATATCTCATAGCCTCTCTTCACGCATCTTCCTCAAAATCAATTATGGATGTATCAACAATTACTAACAATGTATCCACATGAACCTTTAATTTTATTAAATTACAATGTTGAATTTGGTTTGAATCATGCGTTTTTTCAATAATTTCAATAATTTTTTTATTTTTTATTATCTCAAACATCCAAATATTTTTACTAATGATTTTTTTAGATTAATTTCAGGAATGGAATATTCATGGAAATATTTATTCAGGAATTATATTTAGGTCATTGGTCTGTAGGGAATATTTTTTAATGTGTTCAGAACATGTTTTATCATATTTTGGGAACACTATTCATACCCTAAATGTGAAAAAATAACCTAAGGAAGTAAACCTATGTTTTAAAAATTGTGTATGGATCACATAAACTACATTGTTTTGAAATTATTATTGAGAAAACCTACGTTAGTATAGAACCTGATGTTTGAGAAATTGGAAAGTATGATAAATTACACCTATGTTCGAAGTCAACCCTACATTTGAGGAATCAAACGTATGGTACATCAACCATTCTTTTGTACTCAACCATCTGTTTGGTGTTTTTTTATCATACGGAGTAACCCTACATTTGAATATTCAACGATGGAGTTTTAAATCTACAATGTTATTTTTGTTATATGAAAGAGTCTTTAAATAAGTAATTATCTATTCAAATATATTTTATAACTAATTCAAAGTATCATTATAATTTTTTTAATGGGAATAGTCATTAGAGTAATACATTACTATTATTACATGATGTAATGAATCTTTTGAATGTTTTTTATTTCAAATATGAACAATTTATTATGCCATATTTATAGAGTTTGGTTGACCTGGAGTTGTTCATCCTTCTATATAAATATCAATATGCACATCATTGGAAATAAGATATATATAAATATTCAAATATAAATATACATAAAATCTTGTGTTTCATTGTCGTGGAGCTACACTTTGGAGATATACATTTTTAGATCAATCTAATTTACTCCCTTTTGTTGATGTCGCTGCTACTGCATTTATTTATTACATCTTCTAATGTAAGAATGATGTAGTATTTGGTGATGATACACATTGGGGAAATAGAGGTTCAAACATTTATTTAGTCTTTTTTTACTGATGTTTGAAGAAAACCTATGAAAACATTGGAGATCAACTGGACTTCATGATATATTAAATATCTGATTTTATATGTCAATTACTGCTGAAAACTATGAAGTGTAACCTCAAAAATAAAAAAATCCAACTCTTTTGATTTATTTGAGTTCCAACTTTATATACTCTGGCATGGTTAAGTGTCACATTCTTGTACCAAGATTTGGATATTCTGTTCCTTTTTAATTAACTAGATGGATTTGTAATATATTTTATGGTGTGAACTCCCTACACTCAGTTTTGGTTTGATATTTTTAGGATAAGATGACCAAATAGTAAAATAACCCAACTTGTGGATTTGAACATGGGTGGAGTGGACTATGGGATCATTGTGCTCGGAACCACTGTACATCACTGAGTTCATTTCCTTTATTTATAAAAAATTCTCAATTATATTAAACAAAAAAGGAATGGGTCACTGCATAATAAGATAGGTGTTCATAAACTTTCAATTTTTTTTGAAGTTCATAATTCGACCCCTCCCTATTTGGACTTTGTATTTGTCTTCACCATAGCCATCCTGACCTCACAATTGGAATCAAAGGCTCATCTATTAGTGATATTTCTCATTTTGGAAATTTTTTATACTTAATACAAATGAGTGGTATCAGTGGAAGGTCTCTATTGCTAAATTTTAGTTTTTTGACATCCTTGAAAATTATTTTGTTCCTATTTGACACAAAACAATTAGAAACTAAGGGCAGGGCTCTTCGAGAAAATTTTTATGGAAATTATTTTAGAAAATTAATTTTTTATTATTCATAGAATATTTTGTTTCTTTAATAGTGATTCTATGGTTTGTATACATTTACAACATTCAAGAATATTTTATTGGCTCTAACAAGCCTAAGTTAAAGATTCAAAGGAATACTTCTTGGAATTGCTAATTCTTGAGAAGGTATGTCTATAATTCAGGGTCCATATTTTAATGGTAATGATTATGAATTTTTTAGATCACATATCATTATTTATTTGAAAAATCGTGGAATAAGGGTTTATTTAATGGGTTTTAAGCTTGATGGGATTCCCAAAAAAAAATTTAATGATTGAAATATAGATCATGAAAAGTATTATGATCTCAATTCAAAAGTAATGAATTATATTATATGTGTTTTAGGAAATAATATTTTTAGTTTATTATCTCAATGTTCTACTACATATAATTTGTGAAAAACTATTGTTGTTTCCCATGAGGGAACTAAAAATATCAGACAATTAAATTGCACATCTAAAAATTTAATGATTGATACTTTTAGAACAAATTAAAATTAAACTATCAATCAAATCGATGAATGGTTGAAAAACGTTTTAAATAATGTTTCTACTTGAGGAGAATAAATCTTTAAATCATATCATGTATTAATGGTTCTTAATGTTATAAATTCTATGTGGAATGGAATATCAAAATCTATATTCTAGTTTACATTAGTAAAAAATTTACAATGAAAGATATGTTTAAGACATTAATGTTGTTTGAAGTTGAGATGGTGGTTAAAGTATAAAATAATATTAAACATGAAGAAACATCTCTTGATACTAAAATGGATGAATCAGCTAATTCAAATGATTAATACTTAGATATATATTTTTTAGATCTTACTGAAAAATTTGAAAATCTATTTTGAATGAAAAATAATGGCACTAAGGATGATAAATTTTGTTAATATAAATAAAAAATTCATAAAAAGGATAATTGCAACTTGATCAAATCCCAAATGAGATCCAATTAAAAAATAAAAGGAATGAATATTGTAACGGCTTACTGGACTAATTCTTAAATTTTACATGTAGAATATTCTACAAATTAAGAAGTCGGAAATAAAATTGTATGAATTATAGATGGTACTTATGAGGTACAACCATCTTACACTAAAATATATTGATTAAAAATTTATAAAATCATATGATACTATTTTATTAGGAAAAAGGAAAATTTTCAAAATAGATTATAGATTTGAAATATAATTCCTCTAAAATTTCTTTTGATTTAATTGACACTAAGATTAAATAAATAATGGATGATGTTAATGATTTAAAACAGTATTCTGGTATGTTAATAAAAGGATAAAAATATGTAAATCAAATCCTTGTAAAAAAATATAAAAAGAAAAATTTAGAAGAGTAAGTAATTGTGAATGACTAAAACTACATAAGAAATATATTTTCCCTATTTAAATAAGAAAAATATTTTTATTTTAAATATTTTAATTATGGTATAAATGGTCATTATGAACATTATTCTTTTATGAAATGAAAACAATTCTGGTGTCCAAAATGATTATTTCAAAAATGAATTATCTAACATGATTTGTAGAAATACTACTCAAAATAAACATATTTTGATACTTTAAAATTTAATTTCTAAAAATTATAAACCCAAAATCATATGGTTACCAAAATGAACTTGTATTTTAAGTTTTGAACGATTACACCAGTATAATATATTTTTAAATCTTTTAATGGTTGAATCGATGGATACTTGAACACCCCTACTAAAGGAGTGAACAACTGTGAAGTAGTTAATTTTAAAAAAAATCCATAGTTTTATAAACACTAATCATGGAAGGAATCTATTTTAATAAATATATTATTTTGGAGTATAAATTTTTTTTACAGGTAAAGAGTTATATGTCTTGCAAACTGATAAAGAATTTCCAGTATTCTATATAAAAAATAATATTATCTTTTATAAATAATTTATTTAATTTTTCGGAATTTTTTAATCTATTTTTGGAATATATAGTGTTTCATGAAGAGTGTATATTTTCCAACCTTAAATCATTTTTTTTAATTTTGTGGTTTCTTATTTCATTTGTTTACAAAATTTAAACATCTTACATATATAACATATATGTTCAAAATTAAATAATCAATAATCATTGATCTATATTCTTCATAGAAATGAAAATTAAATTTCGTCTGATTTTTTATAGACCACTCATTTCTTATTATTCTTATGTATTTTTATATGTTTGTTGTTGTTCTTCCTCTTCTTTGAAATATCTTGTTCAAATGTCTATTGAAAAACAGTAAGTGATAGATGAAGAGGATAAGTACATCATGTTCAGAAGACCCAGGTTCAAAACAAGGTAGAAGCATAATTTCAAGGTATTGTAGCAGTACTACAGCAAGCACTGTAGAAGGTATTGTAGCATGTACTTTTCAGTACTATAGTTTCTGGAACTATTCACCTTGGTACCCCGGTTTGGGCTTGGGGACCTTAAGGCCTTCGAGCCACCCAGGCCTTCAGGTCAGTAAGGCTTTCGGGCCTACTCATGGCCTTCGTGCCACCTCAAGACCTTCAGGGCCACTTGATTTTCAGTTTCACAGACAGATTATACAAGAAACCAATCAAGAGGAGGAAAGAGTAGGGCACATCCACTAGTCAAGGGCTAAATAGAATTTGGAAGAATGAGAGGGTATGACATTTTCCATCGGTACTATGCCTGTGCACCATTGCACATGGACATGCTAGCCAAAATTTGATGCAAAGGTGAAGATCTGATCACGATGCAGATACTGGGGAGGACTATTTTCATGTAGTTATAGTTTGTATGATTTCTTTAAGACCTACAGGTCAGGTAATGTCTCCAAAGCCTATGGGAAATGTAATTCTTAAGCCTACAGGCCTTGTAATGGTTCCCCCTCATCCCTTGAAAGGAGGGTTATCAAAAAATCAATAAAACAAGAAGGCCTTCTGGTCCATTCAGTCTCATGTTCAGAAAAATTCATTCACACAATAGATCAAAAGGTAATTTTCCTATACCATTTAATTAATAATAAGTTTCATTTGTTGAAGATTCATGTGAAAAGAATTCAAAAAAAAGCCAAAAAGTTTATAGTAATAAATAACAAGAAGTCTCTTCATTTCACATATCATATGAATGAATTATGTTTAAAATTATCTCTTTGAATGATGAAAAAGAGAAGCTTCAAGCTAGGTTAAATGTGTCGATAATGTTTTATAATGTTCTATAGAAAAAATCTATATCAAAATTTGTTTTTGATTCATCACAAAAGGAATATAATAGTATGAGAGATATTTTCATCTCAAAGGAGGTCATTGAATCTTTCAAGACATAAATTCGAGGTCAAATGGAGTGGCTCAGAAGAGAATATGTTACTAAGCTCAATCATGATAAAATGAATTTGTTTCTGGTTGAACAATTTTCGTATTCTTCTAATAAATAAATAGAACATGTTAAAAATATATTAGAATAGTTTTCAAGAGTTTCAGTTGATTTAATGGAAAATTATGTTTTTTGGAATGATCAGACAAATATTCTACTTCTTAATACTTTACTTTTATTTTGGTATATATGCAATTTTTAATATACTGTTTAGTAAAAATAATGCAACTAGTTTCTTCATAATTTTTTTAATGTTTAATTGTTTTCCTTATGAAGGTATGAACCTAGTTTTTATCTTTACTAATGAAAAAATTACATTCAAATATGTTATGAATCAGGGGGAGTTTTTAAAGAAATAATTATTTTATACTCTTATATGCTCTTATTAAACAATTTATGTCATTTTAAAGAAATAAAAATATTAAAGGAGTCATTTTTGACGATATTTTCTTTTTGATGTCACAAAAAGGGGGATAAGTTTTATATTTTGTAATTTAGTTGGTCTTAATGGGAAAATTTTATAGTTTTTATTTTATATGGGATAAGATTTATAAAATTCCTTACTACAATGTGAATTAATTTTTCTATAAGAAAATTTACCTAAAGGGGTAATAAAAAAATAGAAATTTATATGTTTATTTTCATTTAGGGATAAGTTTCCTTTATGATGTTTCATTCCTAAAAATGGGGGAGAAGTTTATTTTATGGATGAAATATTTTTAAGAGAAAAATATGGAAAAAATTATTATAGATTTTTCTAAAACTTGTTTTTAGATTCTATTTATTTATGTTATGGGTTTTATGATCATTAAAAAGGGGGAGATTTTTGAGAATGTATTGATTCAAAAAATCATTAATTTCTTTTTGGGTTTTATTCAAACTAATTCTTACATTTGGGATGCTAAATAATTTGTTTAAATTGACTTTTAGGAATGTAATATTCATGGAAATATTTATTATAGAATTATATTCAAGTCATCGGTCTACATGGAATATTTATTAATGTTTTCGCAATGCATATTACTGTATTCTAAAAACATTGTTCATACTCGATGTGTTCAAGAATGACATAAAAAAGGAACCCTATTTTTGAAACAATGTGTATAGATCATATCCCCTATATTTTCATTATGGTATCTTTGAAAAACCCTTTATTAGTATAGAAACCAACGTTTGAGAAAGCATAATTTATGGTTAATCAACCCTACATTCAGAATCAACCCTACATTTTTTTAAACAAACATATGGTATAAAATAACTAATTTTATATTAAACCTTATATTTTGTGTTTTTCGTCACATTGAAGAACCCGATATTTGAATACTAAAAGATGAATTTTTAAATCCGCGATATTATCCATGATTTATATAACACTATTGAAAGATGTAAATATCTGTTCAATGATATTTTACAATGGATTAAAAGGTATGTTATGATTGCTTTAAATATTGATATTCATAGGTGTAAAATATTTCTATTTTTATGAGGCGTTAAACAATTTTTTATTGTTTTTTGAATTCAAATAGTAATGATTTATTGTAAAATATTTCTAGACATGGTTTGACCTGGATCTATTCAGCCTAATGTATAAATATAAAGACTCACGTCATTGGAAAAAGGACACCGAGATATATAAACATACACATATATAAAAAAAATATATGTGTTGTTTCCATCAGATATACACTTTGGAGACATACATGTTTATATCTATCTAATATACTTAATAATGTTATTTTCTCTACTAATATATGTATTTTATACATCTTCTTATGCAATATTGATGAATTACTTTGTGAAGATACACTTTGGGGACATACATGTTTAAACATCTCTCTGGTGTTTTATTAGTGTTGTTTGAAGAAAACCTTTTCAAATGTTAAAGATCTATTTCTACTGTGCTATATTGAAGATATATTTTCCAATGTTAGTTGCTTCTTAAAACATTTAATTTTAACTCGTACCATCAAAAAAATAAACACTTTTGATTTATTTGAGTTTTAACTACATTTAGTCAGTCCAGGTTAAGTGCCATCATCTTTTACAAAGCTATGCTTATTTAGTTCCTTGTAAAATAACCAAAAGGATTTTTAAATTCATGTAATGTATTAACTGATTGAACCCAGTTAAGATTTTAAGTTCTTAGGGTAAGAGGAATAGATAATAAAATCCCAAATATCACGGAGTTGAGAATTGGTGTAGGGGACTAGGGGATATGTGTGTCCAAAAACACTATACATAGTTCTGTTCATTTCCATTATTTATATGTATTTATCGCTCATATTAAATAAAGGAAAGGTTTGCTACATAAAAAGGGAGGTTCTAAAAAGTTACCAATTTTTCTAAATTTAACAATTCATGACCACACCTCTTGTATCATTGTCTTTTTCACCATCATAGCCATTCTGACCTAACATAGATGTGTAAAAGATACATTGGGAATATCATTTCGATTTGTTGGTCACTCAGTTAGATCATTTTGATTCGACCTAATGTTTATCCACCATCTTTTTTTCCTTCTTTAATAACATTTATCAATTCAGGCCTTTTCCAATTGATTATTAATGGGTTTTCATAAAAAAATAAATTGTATATTAACTCATATCATTGATGTGTATTTTTCTAAGCTCAAACATTTATTCTATGACAGTTCCAAAAGATTGATCAACTGTATGAATATTCACATTTTAAAGTGGAATATGTCTCTCAATTCTCAGATCGTATGATACATGCAAACCCACTTTCACATGACCTATTGAAAGTTGTTTATTGTGTAGAATATCTCCTTCGATATTGTACATGGTACCGATTACAATAAGATAATGGGTGGGGGTAACACCCTAATATTTTTTGATATAGATTAATTTTATTTTATTGGATGTTGTTTTATGTATGCTACACCAAGATTATCTTGTGCTATACATAACACCGTATGAGCTTGAAGTATATGCAACACTATACTTGGTTTGTGTTACACACATTTTTAAGATCTTTTGATAGAATTAATTTCATGAAAAACTGAGTATAGATTTTTTTCAATGTATAAAAGAACTATGTTTGGACTATTTTATACACAAAATCAATGTATGATTTCACTAAACACAACATTTACATGGCTTGCATTACACACAAGAGTGACCTTCCATGATAGCTTGTGTCATACGCAATGCGGAGTTTCACTAAATAATGATATATTATTATTTGATGGGATATAAACAAGAATTTATGAATAGTATTAACCACGTTTTGAAATTTATATATAATTATAATTCATCTTATTTATTTTCTAGACATTATATAATAACAAATTAAATGTTTCGTAAAAAAGAAGTATTTTTCAAAAAATGTAGTTTTGCCACCTTTTGATGGAACACCCATTTTAAATATAGATTTTAACTCTTTTATATATTATATTTTAAAAAATATACTTAATATTTAAAATAAGGAAATCAATATTTATTTTTGTTAATTTTTTCATATTTTTCTGATAAAAATCATATTTTAATGAATAATGAAAAATACTGAATTTTAATTCAAAGCTGTATTTTTATATAATTTATTTATATATATATCTTATCTTTATAATTTGTTTTAAATTTAAATTTATTATTTTTTTATCATTTAATCCATTTTTTTCATTTGAATTAGTTTCACATTTAAATTGGATATAAACACATGTCAATCTTGTGATAGTTTTTATTTCTTTAAAACCCGCTTTCGGGTTTTGACAAAGAGACTTATTTTTGAATTAATATCTTCCATTTTTTTGTTTCGAATTTAGAAAAAAATATTCCATATTTTGAATCATATGGTCCAAATTTTTTGAATAGGTACATTTTAATTTTTGGACATTATGAATATTAACATTAGTAATTTTTTTATTTACCCTGGTTAAAAGGTGAAGCTGATAAATATGGGTAAAAAATAATATTATAATAATATAAAACTAACTTAAAACGTGTCCTAATCCTTTTTAAATATAAATTTCAAACCATTATAATCCTTGGGTCGACATTATGACCTCATAGAGCCTCTTGAGTGTGATAAATACCTTTTAGAATTATTAATTTAATATAAAGAGAAATATAACATAAAAATGTATCTTTTAGTAATACATTTGTAATATTTGGTAATATAACTGATTTAATTGAATATAAATATTATTTATAAATCTAAAAATATTCCCTACATCATGGTATTTTATTCATAATTATTTTTCATCAAATTTATTACACAAGGATGATGGAGTAACAACTTTATTAATGAAAGATTAAAATAAATGATATTATAAATATTAATATAATTATATTTTGAAAATTATGATGCCATAAAAGAATTTTATGGATGAATATGACATGTTATATTGGATTAAATTTATTTATATTTTAAGGAATAATGATTTTATGTCTTTAACCAAAATAAATTACTAAATAGTGTCAAAATTAACATAAATGAGTTTAAAAAACAAATACTATTTTATTAAATGGTATAATAGTTCTCAAAAACAAATATTAGACCAAATATCATATATAATGTTGAAAATATCATTAATGATCCAATTATAGCTCTTTTTTCATTTTATAGTAACTATTATAACTATATATTATGAAAATAAATGAAGACATGGTAAGAGGTAATGTTTTTAACTATGGGATAAAGCTAAATGATAAGGTTAATTTTGTAACCTAAACTTGTCTAAAACCTATTGGTCAAGATATTTACTACCCATACTCATATTATATTAGAAATAAATTTGTTTGAGACCTTTAGAAACTGAAACTCAATTTATAATAAATTAATATTTAAAGACGTTCCTAAAGTTCCTTTCACCTCTAAAATAAATGGGAACTTATCCTTATCTTTAATTCAAACCTCCAAATCCCGTGGTCTCATCCAAAACCTTCACATTTCACCTACCTACATCTATCCCTTCCTTTTATTTTCCACAGTCTGGGTATAAATCTATCCTAGGGAGTCCTTTGTGTAAATCAACCAATGATACTCAAAAAAGAGGTAATTGTTTTACAACCTCTTTCAAAATTCTTTTCTTCTTCTACATCCTATTATAATGTCGTTATCCTTATAATGTAATAAATCAAATTTCGTATAAATTACGAGATGTTATTAAAATTATGGTACAACCTCATACCTCCTTTTATCCATCCTACGAATAACTATATCACAATGTGTGTGTAAGTACGACTTACCATCTCCACGTTGTGGGGTGATTTTTTATTCAACAATACATAATTTTTATAGGTATAATAATGAGAATAATGGATGTAAATAATGAATATAAAATGATAATTATTCATTATAATTAATATAATATAAAATTCTATACCATTTAATCATTGACTAAATGATATTGTCGCTCGTACGTACATACGGCTTACCGTCTCCACAATGCGATGAGATTCTTTCTTCACGTTAACCATTCAAGAATGATTATAATTTATATATAATAAATAATAATTAAATACATTACATAATAATTATAATGGATTTATTTATATATATATGTCATTTATGTTCCTCCATTCAATTCAATAAGGAAACGAAAACAACATTCCCGCGTATGTAGGGCCTACCGTCTCCATGAATGGGGTATCCCATTTCATTTATCTAAATATTTATTTATATTTATATACTGAATATTTATTAATTTTTAACCATGTTTTACATTATGGAAGTATTTAAATCACTATCTATGTAATAAGATCTAGAATAAAAATTCATAACACGTACGATAAATAAAACGATTATTACCCAAAACGTTGCTTAAACATTGAATTGATAAATGAATGGGTAATATAATGTCACAAGTTAATCATATACGATATCATAAATATTATCATGGTTTTTTATAGGTTAGTTATATTTCTTGACCCACTATATAGGAGTTTCAGAAACATAAAAAAGTAATCATACCTATGGTATGGGATACTTTTTCAATATCATTCTTTTCCGAAATTATTTATACGTAAGCATTTACTGGTTTATATTTAGCATCAAAATCCATGATTCCTAATTATAAAATATTATTTATATTTTTATAAAAAAAATAATTTTTTATTTTACCATTTTTTTGATATTTTATTAAATGGTATGAAATGAATCTTTTATTGTTAGTCGATTTCAAGTACTTTGTGACTTTTCTTGAAAAATTATGAGTAGAATGTTTTTTTAACTTATAAGACAGGAATACATTTTTATAGTTTCATAACACATTATTTCCATGAAGCTTCCGATACATTATTGAAATTTTATTTTTAACTAAACTATTTTCTTTTAAAATTTCATGGCATTTTTATAAAGGAAATGTTTTTAAAAAAGAAATGTTATTTTCCTCAGGAATTAAGTTCATGTGTTTTACCAAATTTATTTTACATATAAGATGAAATAGGGTTATGTTTCTATACCTATTATTTCTTTGATTTTATTTTGTTAATTATGGATTTATTTTTATGAAATCCATTTATTTTATATCAAATATGATGGAATAATGTTTAAGAAACCCATTTTATTTCATGGGTTATGCTTTGATGAATGATTTATATTTTGTGGCACATGTAAGAATGGTTTAATTATGAGATGGGTGAGATCTATATCTCCCCCCAATGAATTGGGTAATCATTTATATATCCTGATATACAAATTACAAGGATTTGAAGTAAATCTAGTTCAGTAAAATATGGTAGGAACAACTAGTAAAGCCGGTTCAGTAATGGAATTTTTCCACTATGATGGTCTTTGAAACAATGTCTTGGCTACTATGGAATTCATATTATGTGCTTTTTTTCCACAATTACATGTTTTATACCAATTCTATTTTCTCATGGTTCATGATTCCATTATGATTTATTCTTTATGAACTACCAAGATGTATTTCATGACTCGTGATTTTGGTATATGTTAAATGTGGTATGTTTTTTCCCCAATGTTATGTTCATGTTTTTTAATTCTTATGTTTATGATTCGTAAGATATTTTCCATGCCTAACATTACTAATAATTTAAGCTCACCTTTTTTAATGTTTTCTTTTCTCCTAGTATTTGAATAAGTATAGTAAGAAAGATGTATCAAAAAGGGGTTCTAGTTTTGAAGGATAAAGCAAGATACGAAATAGAAGTTTTATAAACCAGTTGTTTATGTTTTACAGTTTCCAAAGGCACTAAACTAAAATAGTGTATAGGAATATTTTTGTATCATGTATTAAGTATTCAGAAAAAGTAATTTAATTTCCATGTATGTCAATCTTGGATCATTAGAGTTGGTATCAGAGTGAAGGTTTGGTTATCATTTGGAAACTATGATACAAAAACCTTAGTGAGTTACCTATAGATATTTATAAGGTATGTCTAGGGATGTACCTAAGGGTAAGTCTAACTATAGGTTAAGGTCTAAGAATTATGTAACAATCATGAATGAACTTATAGTAAACGAAATATGTTAGAGATTCAAAGTACAACCCCATGATTATGTTGTTTTATTAGTATAATTGTTTCCTCTCATGCTATTTTTTTGGGTTTTGACAATGTATAGAACCCAAAAGAACCGTGATAATGGTCAATGGATTGGGAAATGAAATTATTTTCCTCCTAATAAGACAAATATTTATGGGATATTTAACGAAAAATATTATTTCTACACTTACACAAGCTATGAATCATTTTGGACTTCAAAATGACTGGAGAAGGGACCAACATTCTGTTATGTCCTTCATGAAGAAATGCCCTGCTTAATTTAGTAGGTCTTTTTATCCACTTATTTCTAAATGATGAATTAGTGCCATTGGAAAGATATTTTACAACCTTCATTTTTTGGAACATGAAAAAGTTATTTCAACTATTTATCATTTAGAAGGAGAAGCAGACCAGTGGTGGACTCTAATAAATAATACAAGGTAGCAAGGTAGAATTGAATCCACAAAATGGGATGAGTTCAAGAACATATTTTTCAATAAGTACTTTATTGACATTATTTGAAAAAATGTGGAAAAGGAGTTCCTTGATATTAATAAAAAAGTTGATGAATAAATTGGTACATATGAGGAATATTTTACAAGACATTCAAGTTATGACTCATGCTTTATTAACCAACATGAATGTTAATTTGATCGATTATTTAGTGGATTAAAACCAAGAATTTTAAGGGAATTAGCTATAAAATAATTATGTAGCTATTAATATATTTTGTGTTTTTCTATCAAGGTATAAATAGAAGTTAGTGTTACATATCAATCTCATTGTTTTGACAAGAAAGGAAAGATGGAGTTCAAGGTAAAATAATATTATAATGGTTAAAAGAAGATGAATGTTTCCTTATTCTGAAAGTGTTGAAAGACACATTTTTGATATTGTAATTAAGGTACTAGAAAATGTTTTTTGTCTATAAAAGAAGTTCATCAAGTAGTTGAGTGCCTAAGTAATGGGAAAAATTTGGTAATGATGTGAATATAGAAAAGACTATAGAGAACACACCACCCACACTTCAATTATTTAAGTGCATGGAAATAGGGTATTATAATAACCAATTCCCAAATACAAGGGTTGTGGATGATTATCGATTTAAACAACCTCTTAAAGAAAAAGACAAAGGATAAACACATGTGATCACTCTTGGTGATGTTGAGTATGACAACGAAGTGGTGGAATGATTATGATTTTATGTAATGGGATTCCAAAATAGTGTTGTAGAATCTCTTTTATAGTATTGTGAAATATTGAAATATATATGTATTGGTCCATTGTTGTTTTCAATAAGTATATGGTACCAGTAACCATGAAAAGTGATTGAAATATTTTTGGAAATCACATGATATGTGCATAATGAATGCATAAGGAGATAATGCGATGTTTGAAAATATTAATGACCTCATGACTGATATAAGGACAATGTGATAACAAGGTTTGAGTATATTAAATTTTGGGTGTTTCTGGTGCATGGAAGGAATTAATTTTGACCAAATTCATGTTTTCACTATGGTTCTATGGTAATTCATGTTATTACCCTGTTTTAAGAGAATACATGATTATGATATCCACATGTTTGGAATGTGATAAGAAAGGACTACCTTATGAGATATGGGAGATAAATGTTATGTAAATTTAGTTCACCTCTTTCTAAAGTGTTATATTTTTTATTTTGGAAGGATTTTAATTTATCCATTTATGGATATTATAAGTTATATTCTATATAAAGTTTGTTAAATTAATGTATTATATCACTATATGTGGAATTATTCATATTTTATTACCTATGAAAACCTTTTGGTTGAGAAAGATGGAATAAACTATCATTTTATCGTATTATATATTAACAATTAATGAAATAAAAATTCAGCTTAATTTATTTAAGTAAGAGATGAAGTGGAAATTATTCAACGCCCGAACAAAAGTAAGATTGTACCAAAATCAAGTAAGGATTTATTCTCATGATAAATTCTTCAACATTAGGGAAAGGATAATGAAAATAAAAAATGTTGTCTTTGAACCTTCTTATCTAATGAATCATATTGTCCCTTAAATCAAAACAAATTTATGTATTTCATGTTGTTAACTTTCTCTAAATAATTATGTTCCCTATCACTATCCATCAGAACATGATGGTTATGTTTTTTATCTATAATCATTTTTCACTTCCAACCAATGTTCTCCTATTTGGAAACCCTGTGATGAGTTACATTGCTTAACTATTATGTTTATATCATTCTTTTTTAAAATAATGTTTTACTATTCCATTTTACGATGTGGGGTTCTATGAAATAAAAATTCTACTATTAAACGTTTATGACCCCAACGAATTGCAAGGGATAAATTCATTTTAAGGGGGGTATAATGTAACTCTCTGAGATTTGTTGAGATTTATTATTTTTAATTTTTTTATTTCATGTGTTTTATGCTACACCAAGATTAGCTTGCTCTATATGCAACACCGTATTTGCATGAAACATACACAAAACTATATTAGGCGTGTGGTACACATAAGTTTATATTTTTTTGATAGAATTCATTTCAATAAATAGTGAGTATATATTTTTTCAATGTATAGAAGAACTATGTTTGGATTATGTTATAAAAAACAACAAATAAATATTGCATTAAACTCAAAAATTACTTCACTTTCATTACATTTTAGAGCGACCTTTCTCGATAGCTTGCGTTGTACGCAGTACCGAGTTTCACTAAATGATGATATATTGTTAAAATATTTTTATTATTTAATGGTATATAAACTAGCCATTATCAATATTATTAACCACATTTTGAATTTTATAAAACATTAACATTCATATTATGTATTATCTAGACATGATAAAAGAATAGATTCAATTTTCAGATAAAAGAATCATTCTTCAAAAAATGCAGTTTTTTCACATTTTGATGGCGCTCCCATTGTAAAAATATTTATTAAAAGTATTATATATTCTATTTTAAAAAATAAAATTATTATTTGGAATAGAGATATTATCGCGACCCGTCCCCTGGGGCTTGTTCCATGACTACCCCATGCACTCCATCCATATGCCAGGGGCTAGCGACTAGCACCAAAGGCGTAAATCCCAAAAATGGGAAGGCATTACCTTTAAAACTTGAATATGCACACAAAAAAGCACACAGATAGATAAAAAACACTATGTATAACTGTATAATAAGAGTGTGCTGAAAAGTAAATGGGTCATAGATATAAGCCCAACTGTAAAGTACAAGTACAACTGAAAAGGACAATACAACAGAAAAGTGAAAAGTATCTCCTGGATCATCCGCCACGGATCCTACCTGAATGGTAGGTACAGATAGAATCCATAGAAATCCACGTCTGTCGGTCTCATCCATGTACCTACATGTTGTGTGGTCCACCTTTGGGTACCATCCAATCCTGGCACACTCAGCCTCAGTCAGCATTGTTTGTCGTCTGCATTCAACACAACGAGGTACGGGCATAGCCAGGGTAGGGGTGAGTATAAAAATAATCAATAGGGACCCTGAGACACTCAAGGTCTCACAAAATCCAACAAGTATAGTCCATAATGTATGAAATTAACAGATATCCCCACTTAGGTATATGCCCATACATATACCTATGTTATCATATAATACATCTCAATCATGAGGTAAATACAAAAGTTACTGACTAAGCTCAACTAGGATTTTATTCACATTATCAAAAACTCAACTGCTAGAGAAATCTTGCTCAATTGAGTACAGTGGGTCTGCCATGACACCAATGTGCTTCCCCCTAACCTTGGATTGCTAAGGTCCTCCTCTTGTCGAGTACCGTTCGTCTACTACGTCACCAAGGTGCTCCCCACCGTGGGTCTGCCGCATCACCAAGGCACTCCCCCTCATAGCCTGCTGAGGTACTTCTCCTGTCATGTACCATGGGACTACCTAGACACCATTTCACTCACACTGATGGTCTTCTGCAACACAGTGGTGCTCCCCACTGAGCTAGTGGAGTCACTTTGAGTCAAAACGGCCAGCAGTCATTAGGTCTCAGCCAGGTACTAGGTCTCCGCACTCTGCTGGCTCATCACCAGAAGAATCTGCTCCACAAGCTACTGGTCGATACTCCAACTATCATGATGTACCATGAATAAGTATCCCAAAGGTTCTTCACATCACAGGGGCCTGAACACAACAGACAGTGTGTCAATCAGACACCCAGTCTGTGAGAAATCAGCCTTTTAGACTCGGGGGGCCGGTTGGATTCATGTACTATCCAACCTGACTGTCACTCAACTATACCTCTAACACTTGTGGGGTATACTCAAAGGGACCATATCTCTTAATGATTACCAGCACCACTAATGGTTCGTCAAATGGACATCTGGTGGTCCCATGTTGAAACCTCTCACAGGAGGTTAGTCCCGTGTGGTCCCACGTCATAACCTCTCGTGGGAGGTTATGTTCGGGTGGCCCCCCTCCACCATATCCTCTAATTGGAGGTTAAGGTGTGGTGGTCCCATCTCCCACTTTCATGAGGAGGTTTTAACCTACAAATAATAATATGCCACACACTTAATTTTTATTTAATTCATTAACTAAAAACCCAAATACTATCTTTTCATCTCAACCCACTGCCATCGAGGTGATCGCATTCTTAAGTGATTATCAGAGCTGCGAGTTCAACGGTGCCCTCAGATTTTAATTCTAAGAAACGATTCAAATTTTATAAAAATCCACTCATACATTTACTGATCTTACATGAAAAAACTTCATAAATTGATTCTGGCCACACCGAGCCTCAGAATCATGCACCATAATATTTCGCGAACACATAATATTCCAATGTATTTAAGAAAAACAATTCCATGGAATTTCCATGTCTTTAAATTCTCCCCACCTCAGGTCTTTAAATACCAGTAAGCTACCACTCAAACTAAAGGAACAAGTGGGGGTAATGAGCGCGCATCTGAGCCTCCCGCTCCCATGTGCTCTATTGGAGGTTCCCGTGCTGCCAGAAAATGCACACCAGAGGTATCCACTGTCCAGGTAGGATTTGCTCGTGTCTATCCACAATCTCCACTGGAACCTTCATAATTGTTTCCCCATCATCGATGTCCTGCTCTCCACGGTCGATGATGTGAGAAGGGTTGTGCGTGTACCTCCTCGGCTGAGATACGTGGAAGAGGTCCTGCACCCAGTGCAACTGAGGTGGAAGAGATAAATGGTAAGACACATCTCCAACTCTGCTGAGGACCTGGAAAGGTCTGATGAACCACAGAGACAAGTTTTCACCTCAGCCAAATCTCTCTAGACCACATCGAGGTGATACCAATAGAAAGACATGGTCGCCATCCTTGAACTCCAGAGTTCTCCGTCTCTTGTAAGCATATGACTTCTTCTGGCTTTGTGCAGTCCTCATCCGCTCTTGGATAATCTGAACCATCTCTATAGTATCTCGTAACATCTCTGGTCCCACCAGTGATGACTTTCCTGGGTCTGTCTAGAACAAGGGTGATATGTAAGGTAGCCCTTATAAAACCTCAAAAGGTGCCATCTTTATAGTGGGGTGATAGATCTTGTTGTATGAAAACTACACCAAAGGTAAGTGATCCTCCCAGCTACGACCGAAGTTGAGCACACAAGCACATAGCATGTCCTAGAGGGTCTGAATGGTCCACTCAGCCTGGCCACCCATTTAAGGATGGAAGGCGGTGCTCAGACGAAGTTGTGTCCTGAAAGCCTCTTATAACCCCTTCCATAGCCAGTAAGTAAACTATTTGTCAAGATCAGAGACCATAGATGAAGGTACTCCATGTATCTGCATAATCTCCTGCACATAGAGGCATCTGAAGTTCTCTACTGAACCATACTCTATGATTGGTAGGATGTGGGAATATTTGGGGAGTCGATAAACGATCACCCAAATAGAGTCATGACCCCTAGATGTACATGGAGGTCATGTCACGATGTCCATGGATATCCCATCCCACTTCCACTCTGGGACCTCTAAAGGCTGATCCAAGCCTGCTGGTACCTGATGCTCTGCCTTCACTTGCTGACATTTGAGGCACCGAGAGACAAACTCTTCAACTGCCTTCTTTATACATAGACACCAGTGCTGTCATCGAAGTCCCTGGTACATTATCTCCACTCATGGATGTAGCTATAATGGGGATGCGTGGAACTCCCTTAATAATTCCTCCGGAAGTGGAACTGGTACTATAGTACGTCCATTGATGTAGATGATGTGCTCCCCACCATTAGAAAGTCAATCAGGTGCCTGCCCTATGGATATTTGAGAACATCGTGTCTTGCAGTCATCATCCCCATGTTGTGCCTTTCTGACTCACTGAAGAAGTGGGGGAGTGACTGTAAGGGACTGAAGGAATGTTTCTCCATATTTATCCGTAAAGGATATCTGCAAAGTTCCCAACTGCTCTGTCACCTCACCTAGCAGCTGTATACCAGATCTCTTACGGATTACATCTGCGAAAACATTCCCTATTATAGGAGTATAGACTATTTCGAAGTCATAGTCCTGGAGGACCTCAAGCCATCACCGCTGTCTCAGGTTCATGTCCTTCTAAGAGTAGATATACTTGTGACTCTTGTGATCATAGTACATGGTAATATGTTCTCTCATCAGAGAGTGTCACCATATCTTCAAGGAGAAATCCACTACTGATAACTCCAGGTCATGGGTAGCGTAGTTAGGATTGTGTTGTCTCACCTGCCAAGAACCATACATGATCACTACTTGCTCCTACATCAGGGAGCACCTGTGTCTGGTCCCTGATGCATCGCAGTAGACTACGTACACTACGCCTTCCTTTGGAAGCCTCAAGATGGGGGCACTAGTCAGCCTCTACCTCAGCTCCTGAAAGATCTGATGGCATCTCTCCGACCACACTAACAGTTTCCCCTTCTTCATCAAGGATGATAGTGGTGTTTCAACAAAGGAGAAGTCTGGAATGAACCTCTGGTAGTACCCAGCCAATCCCAGGAAACTTCGTACCTCCGTCACAATCTTGGGTGGATCCCAAGCTAGTACCGCCTCAAACCTCGCTGGATCCAATAAAACTCCAGCCTCTGAGATGATGTGTCCCATGAAGTGAACCTCTCGGATCAAAAACTGGAACATAGAGAGCTTACCATAAAGCTGGTGCTCTCATAGTGTGTCCAGTACTACCTACAAATGGTAGGCATGATCCTCCTCAGTAGTCATGTAGATCAAAATGTCGTCAACGAAGACTACGACAAAGTGATAAATGTATGGTACAAGATCCTGTTCATGAGTCCCATGAACACTGTTGGGGAGTTGGTTACACCGAATGGCCTAACCAAGAACTCGTAGTGGTCGTACCGACATCTGAAGGTTTTCTTCTACACATCCTCATCTCGAACTCTGAGCTGGTGATAGCCTGATCTGAGGAATATCATTGAGAACCACCGTACACCCTTCAGGTGACTAAAGAGGTCGTCAATCCTCATGAGTGGGTACTTATTCTTCACAGTCACATGGTTTAGGCAATAGTAGTCTACACAATGCCTCAATCTCCCATCTCCCTTCTTGGAGAACAGAATCAAGGCTACCCGGGGGGAAACACTGGGCCGAATGAATCCCTTCTCTTGCAAGTCCTCTAGTTGTACCCGTAGCTCATGAACCACCGCATTAGCCATCAGATACACTAGTGTAGATATCTTTTTCATACTGGGGTACATTGAAGGTTCTAGACGCAACGGAAGTGCATTGTTGAGTTTTCCCAACACTGATTTTAGCATTAAATAATGTTCAAACTGAGATCCTTCATGATATAAAATGCCAGATCATCAGAATAGAATGAATAATGAAACAAAAGAGGAAGTACTAGAACCATAGAGATAGGATCATCAGGTGTTGGTTATAATTAATTTATTTAATTCACAAGAATTACCTTGGTGAAATTATTTCTTCATTGATGTATCTGGTCACGAACTGGTGTGATTTGTCATTGTGTCGTAGAATCCAAGTATAGGATTACTCTTGTGGTGATCCACACGTTCTCCACATATCTATGGATGTCGCTGTAGGGATCACCGGGTGCTATCATGGAAGAACCTTCTCTTGCGATGTCTATCTTCAATTGCCTTGATCCGATGGTGGTGGATCTCGCTCAGTCTTGAGAGCGTTCTTTGAGGAAGGAGTTCTTTCAACCTTGAGATAACTCTCCAGAACTGTTGTGCACAATGATTCTCTATGGAAAAGTGTTGGGGTTGTGAGGATATTTATAATTAGGTTTGTGGTTATAGAGTTATGACAATAAATAAATGCATTTGGAATTTTATTTATTCCATTAACTCTTATTGAAAACCCCAATGTCGAATTATTAATTCCTTGACATGCGCCCACACTGATTATAATAAATATAATTTAATAAAACAATAATATATCCTCAAAATTCAGACAAGAAAAACTACACACCGTGTAATCATTAATACATGGCGTGTACTCGTTTTCCAGAAAACTACAGGGTGTGTATATTTAATATACATGGAGTGTACTTTTATTTTCCATTTTTCTTTATTTACTCCACCACATTTATTAGTCCTTGAGTAATGTCTATTTATTTCTTAAATAAATTTAACGGAATTACTCGCTAATAAATATATATTATTTCATCCACAATATATTCTCTCGAAAAACTAGTGCCTAAATAAATGTGATCAGGCATCCTTAAATAATTATTAAACCACAGTCCGGAATAATCATTATTTAAATTTTTAAATTAATATTTAATTGAGATACATGAAAAAACTTAGTGTGTGACCCTCTAGGCCCCTTTCTCAGTGGAATTAGGTAGAGCCTGCCTAAAGTCCAAGGTTAGCATCTAGAAACACGCCAAGGCACCCATAGAGAAATAAGTTAACACTGATAGGATGTGTCTCCTCCTACAAAAAATTACCATGTAATATAATCTCTTTGTCATGATATCTCGAATCTAGTGGGTTGTATGCTAGTGTCATCAACCCATGTGCTGAATTATTCATTCTTTCACTTTCTGGAATTGAACTCTCCCATACCATACCATGGACATGGATTTATTTAGGCTATACAAATTCTATCAAAGGGCCTAAGATATCTACTTCCGTTATGGAACAGAAAGGACAAATCCTTTCTCTCATTATCTATTAATGTAGTATAACTCGTGATGCACCCAACGTATCCTACATCGCTGTGAACAGTGTGTCATCATAGTTTTTGTCAATAGATCTAAGTGCGTGAGTGGTAATACCCAATAATAATAATCTCAAAGTCTAAGAACCAATACACACGCCCGTAGATAGGAACATCCAATGAAACTATGAAATGTGGATTTCCTACTAGAGGGTCTCGTTCTCATAATATCCTCCTGGATATTACCAAGGGATCACACCATGAGAAGGTTCCTCAATGTTTTATGAGTCCTCACCCCTAATGGACTGTATTATTTTTTTCCCTAAAATAAAATTATCCGGACATAGAACATATATTCAGGAATAGTGTTATGGCACTTTCGGGTTCTCATCATAGCAGGGATCCACTACGACCCTTTAATGAAACAACTTTCTATATGACATTATCACAAGAATTTTCACGTAGAAGAACAATCAAGATGTGATAAGGTATTTATTAATGAATAAAGTACAATGTAGTTGGTTCTAGGCCACAATATCCAACAGACTACCACTTGGACTGGAGCCACCTGCTAACAACCTTTATCCTGCTAGCTCTCACATGATATTCATGCTTCTGCTGAGATAGACCTTTAGTCATGGGGTCTGCCATGTTCTCTTCCGTGGACACTCTTCTCACTGAAACTTCACCCCTCTGATATAAATCCCTCAAGAGGTGATACTTCAGGTGTATGCTCTTTATCTGTTGATGTAACCTTGGTTCATTTTCAAGAGCCACCACTGCAGTATTATCACAATACAATGTGATATGGTATTCACAATTAGGCACCACATCAAGCTCCTAGACAATGTTCTGAATCCAGATGTCTTCCTTGGATACATCAGAAGCCTCTATATATTCAAAATTCAATATAGAATCTGCGAAAACTGGCTACTTTGAACTCTTCCAGCTCACATCTCCTCCATTGAGACAAAAAAATATCCAGATTGCGACTTCAGATCTTTCTGATTTGTCTGAAAACCAGAATCAACATACACTCTGATGACAAGCTCCTCCTCTCCTCCATACACCAGGAACATATCCTTATTTCTTCTCATATACTTAAAGATAGTCTTAATAGTAGTCCAATGTTGTTCTTCTGGATCTACTTGATATCTGCCAACCATGCTTAGTGAATAGGAAACATCAAGCCTGGTACATAACATGGCATACATGATGAATCCTATAGTCGAAGCATATGGGATATTACTCATTCTCTCTTTCTCCTGTTGTGTCTGTGGATACATTTTCTTTGAAATATGTAGGCCATGTGACATTGGAACTAATCCCCTCTTGGATTGTTCCATACTAAATCTCATTAGTATCTTGTCAATATATGTACCCTGACTTAGTCCAAGCTGGATTTTGGATCTATCATGAGTGATCTTGATCCATATAATGTAGGCTACATCAACCATGTCCTTCAGGGTGAAAAACTTGTTCAAAAAATTCTCAACTCACTCTAAGACTGGTACATTGTTTCCAATAAGCAATATGTCGTCAACATATACTACTAGGATAATGATCGCATTCACATTAAACCACTTATAAACCCATGGCTCACATTCACTCTTAATGAACACAAATACTTTTATGGCTACATCAAATCGAATGTTCCATGACCAGGATGCTTTCTTAAATCCATAAATGGGATTATGCAACTTGTAAAATCCTTTGGCTTCACCTGGTGTCACAAAAAATTTTGGTTGTGTCATATAGACATCTTCCTGAAGGTTCCCATTAAGGAAATTTGTTTTGACATTAATTTGAAAAATCTCGTAGTCATGGTAAGCTGCTATGGAAAGTATGATTCTTATGGATTTAAACTTGGAAACTTGCGAGAAGGTTTCATCATAGTCAATTACTTGATGTTGTCTGAATATTTTAGCCACTAGCCTTTCTTTATAGGTGCTATATTGACCTTCCATGTCAAGTTTTCTCTTGAATACCCATTTATATCCAAGTGGTTTTACATCAATTGGATCACTGACCAGAACCCAGACTTGGTTCTGATACATTGAATACATCATAGAATTCATAGCTTCTAGCCATCTTGCAGCTTCTGAGCTTTCTATTTCTTCCTTATATGATAGAGGTTCATCATTGTTAACAATAATGATTCACCATCCATGATGACTAAGAAACAAAATCTCTCTGGTTCCCTCACCTTTCTTGAGCTCCTACGTAATACTTGTGTTTTTGGAACCTCTTCTACAGGGACCTATGGAACTTGTTTTTGTACCAAATCATGTCTATCTTGTGCATAAACTTCATCCAAGTCAATCATGATCCCACTATCCTTTTTGAGGATGTTCTCCATCTTTAGAAAGATGTCTTGTCTGGCCACAGTCACATTCTTGTTTGAAGGGTTATATAGGTAATATCATTTTGTTTCTTTGGGATATGTTATAAATATACACATCGTTCCATGGAGTGCTAGTTTGTTGCATGAGAAGGACTTGTCAAATGCCTTGCATCCCCATACACTTGTGTGCGACAAAATGGGTATCTTTCCATTCTATAGCTCAGAGGGAATTCCATTTACCTCCTTAGTTGGTACTCAATTTAATGTGTATGATGCAGTTTGTAATTCATATCCCCAGAATGATAATGGAAGATCTGCATGACTCATCATCGACCTCACCACATCCAAAAAGGTGTCGTTTTTCCTTTCACTAACACCATTCCACTATGGTGTATAAGGAGGTGTGAGTTGAGATAGAATCCCAGACTCTTGTAGAATATCGATGAACTCTTGGTTCATATATTCTCCACCTCGATCCAATCAATGTTTCTTTATCTTCTTACTAAGCTGATTGTCTACTTCTTTCTTGAATTCCTTAAATTTCTCTAAGGACTCTGACATATACCTCATTAAGTAGAAATAGACATATCTACTTGAATCATCAGTAAAAGTAATGATGTAAGAATATCCACCTCTAGATTCTACTTGAAATGGTACACATATATCAGTGTGCACCAATCCTCGAAGCTCTGTGGCCCTTTCACCATGTCCATCGAAAGGTGGCTTGGTCATTTTACCTTGTAAACAAGCATGACATCTATCAAGTGGATTTAGCTCAGTAGTGTCTAAATAACCATCTTGGAAGTGCTTTTTCAAGTGCTTCTTGTTTATATGACCGAGATGGTGATTCCACAACTGGGTGATGTATGAGTCATGTGAGTTTGTTTCTTTATCGATTTTCAATACTTGGTTTTCATAATTTAATACGTACAAACCATTATTTAAATGCGCCATACCACAATATACATTGTTCTTATAAAAAATACAACCCTCACATCCAAACATGAAAATAAATCCATATATATACAAACAAGATATAGAAATTATGTTCTTGGAACACTAGGAAGATAACAACAGTTATGTAAAACCAAAATCATCCTTGTCGGCATTGAGAGGTGGTAATAGACAATAGCCAATGCAGTCAGCCTTGTGCCATTGGTAGCACAAAGATCCACCTCTCCTCTGGTAATCTTTCAAAATCTACTTGGTTCCTGTATTTGAACCCAAATGTGATCCCCAAAATCTGTATCTAATACCCAATGAGTAGAAATAGAAAGATTACACCCGATAGCGAATGCTCCTTTAGCATCCCTAGGCTTCTGGGTGCAGTTAATATTCCAGTGGCCTTTCTTCCCACATGAAAAACACACCACCTTCCATTCCTTGCCCTGCCTCTGGATCTTCCCCTTCTTATAAGGGCAGTGCTTGGGGGCTTCAGACCGTTTATAATTATGTGGCCCCTTTCCCTTGTCCTTTTTTTCTTATTCACTATAAAGACTACGATTTTTTCATGCCCCATGTCCTTATATACCTGGATAATCAAGTTCATATGTTCTGATAGACTCTTCTCATTATTGATCATGTTTTAATTGACAATAAAGCTTGAGAAGGCCTTGGGTAGTGATGATAGGATGAGGTATGTACGCAACTCATCTAGGAACTTAATCCCTATGATGTACATGCTTTCAATGTAGCCAATGATCATGACTACATGAGGCCCAGCTGGCACATACTTTCGAAGATTAGTTATAAAAAAGCATTGGAGATCTCACATATCTCTTATCTCACCTTCTCTTGGAAGAGATCCTTATGTTGAGACATCATGCTATTAGTGTCCATGTTTTCATGTTGCTTCAGGAGCTCATTAGACACAGAAGATAGCATGAAACATTGGGCATCTGTGGCATCATCCATGTCTTTCATATAGAGAGATAGTTCCTCATCACTGGCCTCTTTTCCAGACGTAGCTAGAATAGGCTCTTCCAGCACATACAATTTGTTTTCATGGTGTAGCATGATGGGAAAATTCCTCTGACACTCTTGGAAGTTGGTGCCGGTGAGAAGGTATTCCTTCTTGAGTATGGTTTGCAATGATATGTTTGATGTCATTTTTCTTGCAGTTTCTACAAATTAAGATGAGAAAATGTTTGGTACTTTATTATAAAATTGAGACAAATAAATAAATTAATACTTATTAGTCTCCCACAATTTTATTGAAATCCAATAGCCCTCACCATTGACTTTGGAATATTCTATTGCCTGAATATTCTAGTTTCATGGATCCATATTTCCCTTTGCATTACCCCACCTAGGGTTGTCCAAGTAACTTGAAGGGGTTGAGGTAGGCTTTCCAAATTCCAACTTCATTAACTCACAGCTCCTTCATCCGCTGAGTGGACTCCCCAATACTAAAATCCTTTTATTTTGGATTTCCTCAACCTTTTCCTCTTGGTCACACCAAGTCCTACTGTGGTAGTCAACCCTTGATGTGAACCAAGTCATGTCAACCCAAAACCTTAAATTATAATTCCCTGATAATTAAAATCACCCCAACTAGGGTTGGTCAAGCACTTTGAACTATGGTTCGATTCTAACCAAGATTATGGAAGGATATACCGACTAAATATTTCTTTGAGGGATTTTATACTAATACTTAAATTACCATTTTATTATCTTTGATTACATGATTGTTAATATTAAGTGGGATATAATTAAGTGATTAACCATGTCTAAGATAATATTTACGCATAAGCTGGTCTTTATTTTTGTTCTTTCATGCATGCTTGTTTAATTCATTAATTGTGTGACCGTGACAACACACCCACAATAAATAAACAATGAATCTTACAGAAATATAATAAATGGTATGATCATGAGCTTGATCTATTGCTTATTTTATCTAGTGTTTGATAAACTAACACAAGACTTAGGGGAGAAACACCTTGAACCTTTCGGTTTCATGCTTACATCTTTACACCTGTCCACCTTTCTATCTCTATGGATTGGTTTCACCTTGGATCTTTACTTGGGTCACCTCCACTACCTTGGGAGCTCCATCCATTACATATGTATTTATCTCACACGCAAGTGAGGGGTAAAAAGGGGTTTTTACATAAAAGAATCATGGGGCGCGCTGGCCCTACATATTAATGAGGACAAGGCTCACTTGCCAAAAAATTTAATTTAAATAAATAAATTGAAGAAACGATTCACATAAAAAGGTCTTGGTCTAGCTCATGATCATCTATACATGCAATGATATTTATGCATAAATAAAACTAGCATTAAATTATTTAACCGTTCTTGTTTAAGATAAATCATGCTCAATTTAATTAATTATCTTTAATTAATCAATCCTTTTATCTTAAACCCTTTTATGAATATCCGTGATATTCTCATCCATCATAATTTTAAACAAATAAATACATTTAAAATTATATTTTTACAGAACTTGTACCTTGGAAAAAACCCAGTGAATTCCCATACATTACACAAATGTTAAATTAAACACATATATATAAACACCTATCACATGTTGTGCCTTAGATTTACGCCTGCATTTTGGTACATGTCTCAAGGGTTTTTATAATATAACAATAAAATTTAATAAATCTGTGTAATTTGGGTGAGTACATGTCATGTGGTTCCGACTAAATGGTGTGTGCTTTTCTTCACCGTCCATCTGAATTACACGCCTGGGGACATGGTGTGTAGATGTACTTTGGAAATTTTTAGAGTACACAGCTTGTTCAGTTGGACACATGCCATGTTCTATCTGTGTTACATGGTTTCCAGCTAGGTAAGCCATGTACGAGGTACACGGTCCAATCCCAGCCCAATGGGACTACACGCCGTGTTCAGTGGACCATACTTCATGTAATCTGGAAATGGTGTGCCACCTGTTCATGGTCAACACATTGTGTCATAAATGACTTAGATAGGATCCAATACATGACCTGATTTGGCGGACCAGTCCAATACATTGAACTTAGACTATACGGAATGTACTTCCTAATACACACCGTGTATTCTGGTGTTGTATGGCCAGTAACGTTTGGCACCTCTGGATGAGTTCCTCTATTTTATTTTAATCAAAATTTTAAATAACAATTTGTTTCTGTAAGGTGAACGGGAAATGAGAGAGGAGGAATAGATCTCGAGATTCCGATTTTAAAGAATGTTTAACTGGAATTGAAACAATTAAATTATTAATTGCATAAATCACCAATGAAAAACTAAATAATTATAATCAACGATATGATCCCTTTGATACCACTTTTAGGTTCCGGGTGCCACAGAAGTGCCTTGGTGAGTTTTCCCAACATTGATTTTAGTGTTAAACAATGTTCAAACCGAGATCTGTCACAATATAAAATGTCAAATCTTCGGAATAGAATGATGAAAAAAAGAGGGAGTCCCAGAAGCATAGAGATAGGATCATCATATGTTGTATGTAATTAATTTAATTAATTCACAAGAATTACCTTGGTGAAATTCTTTCTTCGTTGATTTCTCTGGTCATGAACCGGTGTGATCGGTCATTGCGTCATAGAATCCAAGTGTTGGATTACTCTAGTAGTGATCCACACATGCTCCACATATCTCTGGACATTGCTGAAGGGATATCTGGGAGATAGCGTGAAAGAACCTTTTCCTGCGATGTCCACCTTCGATTGCCTTGATCTGGTGCTGGTGGATCTCTATCGGCCTGGGGAGATTTTTTGGAGGAAGGAGTTCTTTCAGCCTTGAGAGAACTGTCCAGAATTATTGTGCACAACGATTATCTCTAGAAAAGTGTTGGGGTTGTGAGGATATTTATAATGGTGTTTGAAGTTATAGAGTTATGACTATAAATAAATGCATTACGCATTTTTTACTTAATTAACTCTTATTGAAAACCCCCATGTTGAATTATTAATTCCTTGACATGTGTCCACATTTATTATAATAAATATCATTTAATAAAACAATATTATATCCTCAAAATCCCTACTGGAAAAACTACATGATGTTTATTCATTAATACACGACATGTACTCGTTTTCCATAAAACTACACAGCATGTATATTTAATATACATGGTGTGTACTTTTATTTTCCATTTTTGTTTATTTCCTCCACCAAATTTATTAGTCCTTGAGTAATGTATATTTATTTCTTAAATAAATGTAACTGCATTACTTGCTAATAAATATATAATATTTAATTCACAATATATTCTACCAAATAAGTAATGTCGAAATAAATGTGATCATGCATCCTTAAAAAATTATTAAACCACAGTCAAGAATAATGTTTATTTAACTTGTTAAATTAATATTTAACTGAGATACATGGACACAGTTAGTGTGGGAACCTCTAGGCCCCCATCTCAGTGGCATTAGGCAGATCCTGCCTAATTTCCAAGTTTATGATCTAGAAACACGCCAAGGAACCCACAGGGAAAGAATTTAATGTCGCAATGACGTGTCTCCTCCTATGAACATTTAACATGTAATATAATCCCTTTGTCTTGATATCTCGAATCAAGTAGGTTGCATGCCAGTGTCATCAACCCATGTGCTTGATTATTATTTCTATGACATTCCATAATTGAACTTGTCCATACCTTACCATGGCCATGGATTTATTTAGGTTATATCAATTCATTCAAAGGGCCTGAGATATATACTTCTGTTATGGAATAGAAGGTAAAAATCCTTTCTCGCATTATCTATTAATGCATTATTACTAATGACACACCCAACGTATCCTACCATGATGTGAACAGTGTGTCATCACAATTTGCATCAATACATCTAAGTGCACGAGTTGTAATACCCATTAATAACAATCTTAAAGTCTAAGGACCAATACACACGTTTGCAGATAGGAACATCCAATGAAACTATGAAATGTGGATTTCCTACTGGCAAGTCTCATTCTCCCAATATCCTTCTTGATATTACCAAGGGTGCACACCATGAGAAATTTTCTCAATGTTTTATAAGTCCTCACCCCGAATGGCCTGTATTATTTGTGTCCCTCAAATAACATCATCCAGCCATAGAACATATATTCAAGAACAATGTTATGACACTTCTGGGTTCTCATCGTTTCAGGGATCCACTATGAACCTTTAATGAAACAGTTGTCCTTTGGACCTCATCACATGCATTGTCATACAGAAGAACAATCAAGAGGTGATAAGGTATTTATTAATGAATAATGTACAAAGTAGTTGGTTCTGGGCCACCAGCTCGAAAATACATGTCAATGTAGAAGTGCACCTCTCTACAAGGAGGTAGTCCTTGAAAATCATCAGGGAAGACATCCGCGTACTCATCCAACACTATAGGTTTTCTCAGAATCTTCACATCAACTACTCTGTGGGTAAGGCTGGACAACTAATGAGTGATCAACTACACCCTCCTCTGAGTAAGTCTATCATGTGTTGCAAAGGATCCCTTCTCACCGGTGAATGTAAACCAGATCCCATCCTTGGGGACACACCCCAAACTGTGCCTAATACAGGAAATCTGAGCATGGAATGTAGATAACCCGTCCATACCCAAGATGACATCATAAGGCCTCGACCCGCTACTAGGAGATCCCAACCGAATCTCTCGCCTCCTAGATTAAGCTCACACTACTGGCACCAGGGAGTAATCATCCAGTTTTCTCCCATAGGAGTCTGTAGCTGTAAGGATCGAGAAAATGGATCTGTCGGAATTTCTGAGCTCTAAACGAAGGCAGTGGTAATGAAAGAGTGACTGGAACCTGTGTCTATAAGTACTGCAGCAATGGTGGAGTAGACATAGATCGTACCTCGTATCATCTCTGGAGCACCGTGATCATAGGCCTTAGCTACCTAGAGCTGAGATATCATATGTCCACCTACTCCCTATGGTTGGGGGGGGCTCCTGGTGGTGGTGATGGTAACACCTCAAAACGTCGCCCATCGCCGGCTGCACGACCATCTCCTCTGCCACGTCTGCCTGCTCCCTGTGGACCACCTCGATCTAATCTTTGTATCTTCCTGGGCAGTTCTTTGACCATCGACTGATCATCCAAATGGTAGGTCGGACAGTCACGAGCCATGTGACCCTTCCCACTGCATGCAAAACACTGCCCACTCCTGGCATGTATGTCTCTTCTCTAAGTGCCCCACACAACCGATCCTGATTCATGCGGTTGACCACTTTTAGGTCTAGTCCTTTTGGACCTCTACAACATCTATCTACTGCCAGTTGAAGAAGACTCTATTACGTGTCGACTAGCAGTGGATCTCGCTACTGGATACTACCTAGCAAAGAAAATCTCCACTGGGAGGGCTCTCTCTAACACCATTGCCTGCGTCGAGATGCTGAGTGAGAGCACTAAAGCTCTGATATCTCACCTAAGTACCTGATCGAAGGTCTGAGCCTTGAAGAATGGGCCCCACACCATATCGGTGGAGTAGCACAAGAGGTCGGTGAACCTCGCTGAGTACTGTTCCACTGTCATGCTGCCCTTCTGCAGATTATGTAGCTATTGAATACGCACTATACAGAGAATTTTTGGGACAAACTCTGCCCAAAATAGGCTCTCTATGTCTGCCCAGAGAAGCGCAATCACACAGTGGACCTGGTGCATCAAGCTCAACCAACTTCCCACTGATTCCTATAGAAGGTTGACAGTAAGAATCACCATGAGTTCTGTTGGTGTCCCTACCATTCAAAAGTCTCTCACCACAAACTCCATCCAATCCTTAGCCGCATGTGGGTCCTTCTCTCTTCTGAACCTAGGTGGCCTCTAGTGCTAGGCCTCGTGAAACACGCTCAAGTGGTGTGTATCTTCTGCTGTTGGGGCTGGTGGCATCCGTGGCCCAATGGGGAGTGGTACGGCTGGTGCCTCCACTAGAAAAGGTTCCTGCACTGGGGACTCATCACTCGGTGAGCTATCTGCATGTACAAATCTCAGGGCTCTAGCTGGTCATCCATGGGGAGGAATCTTGAAAGAAATAAATGCAACACAGTCAAATATTATACCTGGTGAGCTAACCTAGTTGAGCTGACGTAAAGAACACTTTTGAAAACACACATTCAATTAGTGTTTTTGTGCATTGAGTCAGAAATCAGTAGTCATGGTCCTGGTGTATGGATACGTCGGCCGCCGCACCAACACTAGACTCCCTGACCTGAAAACCACACTCAGTACCCTTAACACTATTGCTTCACAAAAAATAATTAGAGTCCTAAGTTAATCGGTAGAATCGACTGTTGTGATACCAATTTATCATGTCCCATCCCCTGGGGCCGGTTCCGTGACTGACCCAAGCCCACCTTCCATAGGCAAGGGTCTGACAACTAGCACCAAAGGCATAAATCCCAAAAATGGGAAAGTATTGCCTTTATAACATGAAAATGCACACAAAAGAGAACATACCTGGATGCAAAACACTACGTAAAACTGCATAACAAGCGAGTGCTGAAATGTAAAGCGGTCAGAAATACAAGCCCAACTATATAGTACAAGTATAACTAAAAAGGACCAAACAACTGAAAGTTGAAAATAAGCTCTTTGATTATCCACCACGGATCCTACTTGAAGGGTAGGTACAGATAGCTTCCTCATCACTCCAGGTCTGCTGGTCTCCTCTATGTACCGACACGTCGTATGGTCCACCTCCAGGTACCATTTAGTCCTAGTACACTCAGCCTCGGTCACCATTGTTTTTCATCTGAATCCAACACAACAAAGTGTGGGAATAACCCGTGCAGGGGTGAGTATAAAAATACTCATTTGGGACCCAAAGACCCCAATGGTCTCACAAAATCCAACAAGGATAAACAAAAAATTATAAAATCAACAGATAACCCCAACCTATGTTATCAATTAATCCGTCTCAATCATGAGGTAAATACAAAAGTTACTGACTCAGCTCAACCTGGATTTTATTCACATTATCAAAACTTCATCTGCTGGAGAACTCTTGCTCAATCCAGTACATTGGGTCTACTATGCCACCAAGGAACTTCCTACTATCCTTGGACTACTAAGGTACTCCTCCTATCGAGTACCACGGGTCTACTACGTCACCAAGTAACTCCCCACTTTGGGTCTACCGCATCACCAATGCACTCCCTTTTGTAGCCTACTGAAGTACTCCTTCTGTTGAGTACCAGGGGTCTGCCGCGACACCAAGGTGCTACCCACTGTGGGTCTACCGCGACACCATGGGGCTCCCTGTTGGGCTAGTAGAGTCACTCCAAGTCAAAACGGCCAGCAGTCACCAGTTCATAGCTTGTTACTATGTCTCCACACTCTGCTAGCTCGTCACAAGAAGGATCCGCTCCACGAGCTACTGTTCGATACTACAACTATCACGAAGTACCACAAAAATGTATCTCTAAGGTCATCCATGCCACAAGGGTCTCAACACAATAGACGACACATCATTTGGATGTCCGATCTGTGAGTTATTAGCCTTCTAGTCCCAGGCGCACGGTTGGATTTGTATACGATCCAACCAGACCGTATCTCAACTATACCCCAAACTCCAGTGGGGTATACTCAGAGGGACCATCTCTCCTCAAGATTACCAACACTGCTGATGGTTCATCAAATGGACGTCTGGTGCCAATGATATGGCCAAAAAAAGAAAAGGGTCGGTAGTGGGCCCAGATCCGGTCCGACCCGGTCGGACCGACCTGGTTTGACCCAGTCTGGGCCGACCTGGTATGAGTCGACCTGGTTAGACCTGTTGGGTCTAGCCCAACCCATAGGGGTGGGCAAGCTTGTTAGGTTCGGCACGGTCCGCTGGGCCCAGCCCAGCATGTTGTGTGGGCAGTTCGGCTCGGGCACTGGGCCGGTTCGGCCCGGAGCGCGTGGGGCATAGCATGACATGTCGACTTGGATGGCCGAGACCGGTTCAGCCAGCACTGCAAGGGGATCAACTTGGGTGGCATGAGGCGAACAGGGCGCACGGTTCATTCAGGTGCACGGGAAGTGGCCGGGTAGGACGGTGGGGTATGGGAGGGCCAGCAGGTGGCTGGGAAGGGCGCCAGGCGGTACGGCGGCGGCCGGGGAGGACATAGCCATGTCAGCAGGGCATCCGCAGAGTGCACGGCCGAGCTGGACGATGGTCAGGTTGGCTGCAAGGCTGGTTGACGGGAGGCCAGGCAGGGCGCGGCCAAGCCGACAAGTGGAAGTGCAAGCAGGCGGGTGGCCGGGTAGGGCACCAGGTGGGCCGGCTGGCGACCGGGCAGGCTAGCAGGTGGCTGGGTAGGATGATGTGGCACTAGCCAGCTCGGGCAGCAGTTCGTTACGGCGAGCGGCGCAACTGGCGAGGGATCAGCTGGGGCTGGTTCAGCCGGTGGCGGTGCAGAACGCTGTGGGGGAGGCACAAATAACGGAGGTCGCGGGTAGTGGGGTCTTTGTCTGCGCTGCCTTTTTCACCTCGTTTCTTTGTCGCCATGCCGAAGATCATCATAAACAAGAATGATGGAGGTTCGTAACTTGTTGGTTTGGCCAGCACCGTCTTCATTTTGGGTGGTAACACTTGGCTCATCAAGGTAAGAAAAACAATGAACAACTACTCACCCTAAAAAAGAGGGATTACCTCATTCATAGTTTTGAAAGAAAATAAGAACATGACACATAAAATAAAACAACCCCTACCTTTGTTTATTGATCAATGATCAAGTCACGGAGAGAAGACGAAGGAGATCTTCGTTCATCTTGTTCACAACAAACATCCAATCCCAAGATGCATCGGCTTGTTGATGACGATGCGGAGGGTAGTTCACTTGAAGACGTCCCACATTTGTAGGTGTCTGGGGAAGAAGTTTGAAGAAGATCATTCCTAGCATTCATCGTTTTTCTATTGAAGCTTTCTACCAAGCTCTCCCCTTCCCAAAGCTTCCACTAAATTGAAATTCCAAGCCAAAATTTATATGATTTCCCCAATTTAATTGTTGGCACAATATTTAAATTGGGAGATTAATTACGTAGGTTGGAATATTAAGGATGGATTGTTGGAAACATTAAAGTTATAGGAGTCAAGAGGCTCTCCCTCATTAATGAGGGAGATCTGAGAGGTTTTCCTCTCCTCCCATTCATAGGGGGTTTAGTCCCGTGTGATCCCCACGTCGTAACCACTTGTGGGAGGTTACGTTCGGGTGGGACCCACCATAACTTCTCATTGGAGGTTAAGGTGTGGTGGTCCCACCATCAACTTCCATGAGGAGGTTTTAACCAACAAATAAAAATAATCCACACACTTAATTTTTATTTAATTCATTATCTAAACACCCAAAAACTATTTTTAATCTCAACCCACTGCAGTCGAGGTGATGGTCTTCTTAAGCGATTATCGGTGCTGCGTGTTCTATGGTACCCTCCAATTTTAATTCTAAGCACCAATTAAATATTTATAAAAACCCACTTGTACGTTTACTGAACGTACCTGAACAAAATATCAGAAATTGATTCTGTGCACACCAGACCTCAGAATCACACGCTGTCAGTTTTCACAATCTCTTAAGATTCCCATTTATTTAAGGGAAAAAAATTTCCACATAATTTCTGGGACTTTACATACATAAAAATTTTATTTGGTTAAATTTTTCGTAATTTTCTGAAAAAATTCATATTTTAATGAATAATGCAAAATATTGCATTTTAATTCAAAATATCATTTTTTCGTCTAATTTAATTTTATAGTTAGATTATATTTATAATTGGTTTAAAAGTGCAATTGGATTACGTTTTTTATAATTTAATCCCATTTGGTTCATTGAAATTAATTTTACATTAAAATTAGATATAAACACTTGTCAAACTTTTAATAGTTTTTACTTTTTTAAAACCTACATTCTAATTTTGAAAGCGATATTTAATTATTAATTAATTTATTCCAATTATGTGTTTTGAATTTAGAAAATTGGATTAAATATTTTCAATCAAAAGGTCAAAATTGTGAAAAAAGGGAATTTTTATTTTTGGACATTATGAATAGTAACTTCAGTAATTATTTTTATTTACCATGGTTAAAAGATAAATTTGGTAAATAATGGTAAAATAATAATATTAAAATAATATAAAACAACACTAAAACTTGTCATAATCTAGTTGGATGAGATATTTTCAACCATAAGCATCCTAGGGTCTATTTAAAGACCCCATGGGGCCTCATGGGTGTGATTATAACCTTTAAGATTTTTTAATTTAATGTAAAGAGAAATATAACATAAAATGCATCTTTTACTAAAACATTTTTAATAAATGTTTATATAAATAATTTATTTTACTATAAATATTAATTATAAATCCAAAAATATTTCCAAAATCATTCTATTTAATATATATTTTTAGTGATTAAATAAATAATTTTATTTATGGCATAATGAGGATGCAGTGATTACATTATTAACGAATGATTCAAATTAATGAAATTATAAATATTAATGTAAATATAACATGAACATTATTCTTCCATCCACGAATTTTATAGATGAATATGACATGTTATATTTGATTTAATGTAGTTTTTTAGAATAAATAAAGTTATTATGACATTAACAAAAACAAATTACTAAATAGTCTCAAAATTGACATAAAAAATTTTTAAAAATAAAAAATATTTTTTTAAATTATTTAATATTTCTAAAAATATAATATTAATAAAACTAAATTATATAATTTTACAAATTTCATTAATTATCCACTTATTGTTATCTTCTCATTGTATACTTACTATAGTAACCATATATTACGATAATACAATAAGACATGGTAAGAGTTCATGTTTCTAACATAGAGTTAAAGCTAAAAGATAAGGATAATTTTTATCTTGAACTTGTCTAAAACATATTGGTTGAGATTATTTCGACCTATAATCATATTATCTTATAGATAAATGAGTTTTGGACCATTAAAACCCCAAACTAAATTTATAATAAATTACTAGTTAATGACATTCATAAAGTTCCCCTCACCTATCTTATAAAATGGAATTTATACTTTTACTTTATTGACTACTCAATGCCCTTTGGCTCAGCCAAAAAGAACCCAAATATCCATCCTAAAAACCTCCCTTACTCATAGAATCCAATCTTTGGACATAAAGGTATCCAAGGGAGTCCTTTAGTTCAAATCAAAAGAAGATACTCGAAAAATAGGTAATTGTTTTTATCACTTCTTTCAAAATTCATTTCTTCATATACATTTTATTATTATGTTTTTCTAATAATAAAGTAATAAATAAAGTATATTGTACAATATTATGTGTTATTGTAATTATGGTACAACCTTATTACTCTTTTTACCTATCCTAGAATAATGATATCATCATGCGTGCGTACATACGACTTACAATCTCAACGTCGTGGTGTAGTTTTTTATTCAACAATACATAATTTGGATGGGAATAATGATGGGAATAATGGGTGTAAATAATGAAAATAACATTATAAATAATATTTATAATTAATATACTATCCAATTACATATCATTTAAACATTAAGTGAATGACATCATCGCTCGTTCGTACGTACAACTTACCGTTTGCAAAACTCGTTGAGATTCATTCTCCACATTAACCATTCAAAAATGATTATAAAGTATATATAATAAATAAGCATGAAATATATGATATTAATATGATATTGGTTATATATATATATATATATATTTCATTTATGTTCTTCCATTCGATTTAATAGGGAAATAGAAATAGCATTCATTCGTACGTTCGGCCTACCGTCTCTATGATCGGTGTATGCCATTTAATTTATCTATCTATTTTTCTATATTTTAATAATGAATATTTATGATATTTAAATCCTTATTTACATTATGGACGTAAATAAATCACAACATAATTAATAAGATCAATAATAATAGGTCAAAATGCGTATGATAAATAAAACGATTATTACCCAAAATGTTGCATTAATATGGAATTAATAAATGAACAAGTATTATAAAGTTATAAGTAAATAATATATTATATCATAAATTTTATTATTAATTTTTTTCAAGTTAATAATATGTTTAATCTCACTATAGATGAGTTTTGGACAGATTTGGAATAAATCGAACCTAAGGTAAGGGATAATTTTTCAATCTCTTATTTTTCTGAGATTGTTTATAAGTAAGTATTTACTGGGGTATATTTATCATCCACATCCATGTTTCCAAAACATATATTATTATATCTATACTTATACAATTTTTATTTTTAAATTTAACATTTGGTTAATTTTTATTAAATAGTTTAAAAGGATTCTTTTGTCGTTATTCGATTTGAGGAACTTTTTGACTTTTCCGAAAAAGTATGAGGACAATGTTTTTAAATTATACGGTAAGAAGGGATTATTATGGTTTCATGGCACATTATTTCCATGAGCCTTACTCTATACGATTTCAGTATTATTTTCAACTAAATTCTTTTCTTTTTAAATTTCATGGAATTTTGAGAAAAGAAAATGTTTTTGAAAAAGAAACTATATTTTCCTTATAAATTAATTTCATTTGTTTTAGAAAAATTATTTTCCATATAAGATAACATAGGGTTATGTTTTTATCAATATTATTAATTTTATTTTATTGTGTTTATGATGTAATTATTTGTTTGAAATATACTTATTTTACAATGGTTATGATGGAATGATGTTTATGAAACCCATTATATTTACGGGTTATGCTATGATGAATGATTTATGTTTTTTTTGGTACATGTAATAATGATTTCATAATGAAATGGGTGGGACCTATATCTCCCTCAAATTATTTGGGTAAATATTTAAATCTCATGAGATAGACATGACTGGAATGGAAAGTAAATCTTGTTCGGTAATATAGGGATGGAATGAAAATTAATCCCAATTTAGAAATGGACTTTGTCCACTATGATGGTCTTGGCCAAAATTCCTTGGAAACTATAGAGATATTAATATGTGATTATTTTTTTTCCTCAATTGCATGATTTATTCCAATTACTATTTATCATGGTTCTTGATTCCATTATGATTTATTCCTTATGAACTACCAATAATTATTTCATGACATAATATTTCGGTATATGTTAAATGTGGTATGTTTTTTTAAAAAAATTATTTTCATGTTTTTTCGGTTCTTAGGTTTATTTTTTGGAAAATATTTTTTCCCTTACCCTTGCAGAGCATTTGAGCTCGCCCCTTTTTCTAGTTTTCTTTTCCCTCATGATTTGAGGAAGGGTATTAAGTAAGATGTGTCAGAAGGGGGTTCTAGTTATGGATGATAAATTAGGATACATAGTTGATATTTTATGAATAAGTTGATTATGTATTCCAGTTTCCAAAGGCACTAAACTAATACAATATTTGGGCATCTATTTGGGTCATGTATTAATTATTCCACAAAATTAATGCAATGTCCATCTACATTAAGCTCGGGTCTTTATAGTGGGTGTTGATAGATATAAATCACAATCATTATCAAATTATAGAATATCAGTGCCGGAAAGGAAGCATTGTGTGTCTGAATCACATTTCAAAAAAACAATTATGAAAATATTAATTTCCTCTTCTAATATATCACATTGAGGGGAATGGCTTTCCCGAAAGCGGGTGGGGGTGGGACGATCTTCATTTAGCAGTTTTTCTTCTTTTGTTTCTTCTCTTTCTTTCCTTTCTATAACATTTTCCAATAACTCTAAATTCCATTTATGTTTTCCTTATAGAGAATATAATTTTTCTTGAAACACTTCCAATTTCATATCATTGCAGAATATTCATTTATTTTATAAAAATATGCTCAGGGTGACATCCCCAAAACCCACACCTCTAATGTGACCACACTATTCTAGCTGCTTTATGGCCAATGATTGTAGTTATTCATTAGGTACAGCTCATGATGATTATTGTGTCAAAGACAGATAAACAATATAGGAAAATATGTAATCATTATTATTTATACAAATTTAAAGGGAAAAAAATATTATGTCATACTTACACTTTCTTCCCACACGTTTTGTGCCTTTCATCTATTTGTATCACATATTTATTTACATATTCCCCATTCAATTGAAAATTATGTGGGATGGAAGTCGTTTGGATATCAATTCATCAATATACATATAAACAAAGGAACATAATTATTTTTTCGGTTCATGTCACATGAAATAAGTATGGTATATTTAAAATATTTACCATTTTTTCAAGTGAATAATACCCCATACTTTATTTATGGTAGGGGTACATTAGTTTTTCTACTCTTTCATTATTTTGTGCACTTAGTTACAATTTCATAAATTAGTTTTT
The DNA here is from genome assembly GCA_963277665.1 of Viscum album. NCBI lineage: Eukaryota > Viridiplantae > Streptophyta > Magnoliopsida > Santalales > Viscaceae > Viscum > Viscum album. The sequence continues at coordinate 372,530,545 of OY728133.1, read as the reverse complement.
ATTTATCAAACTTATGAATATATGTATTGTGAAGTAATGTATTACCAGTCACAATGTACCTAAAAATATGAATCTTCGTGATAACTAATAAATGAATCCAATTTTTTTTACTTATATCTATAAGATTTAAAAGTTTATTTTTTTACTTAAGAATAATTGAAGTGATACTTTGTAAGAATTTTTTGAAAGCCTTTATGATACTTTCCAGCAAGAATTAATATAAATTTCATTCAAGATTCATCTAATTTCAATGCACTTTATAAGGGATAATGAAGAGTAAATGAACATTTAATTATTTCAATTTTTAGTAAAATAAATAAAGTATATCATAATGTTACCCTAATATCTTCTCAAATTAGAGTCATAAACATGGGAATAACATTGTTCCCTGAATCTACATTAATCAGAACACACATTCATGTTGTGAGCCCAATGTAACTATTGAACATGGCTTTCTTGGGGTTAACAGGATGACCACATGCATTCTATCAGTCCTAAAATTTTATGCCTTAGTTTCTCGTTATAATAGATTTTTCTTAAACTATAATTCTATGATCATACTATTTTTTCTCGGACAGAAGTTTTTTCTGTGTACTATTTCCTCGTCTTCTTCATCATCAATATGTTGTTCCTTTGGATTAGTAACATCAAAATGTAAAGAAGTGTTTTTTCCTTATGCATTGGGACCACCAAGATGTTGAGAAAGTAGTTGTTCCTCAATATTGGGAAAATCAACATGTGCAGAAGTCATTACCTACAAAAGTTGTTGAAAATTTTATTTAGAATACATAAATGTTGTAGTGAAAAGATCATAATATAAGGCAAAACAATGTATATTACCAAAAATATAACAAGATTATTTAACTCTATCTTTCTTATTAATTGATGAATAGATTTGAACCCTCTATTGGGTATCCAAATCCCTTAATTATGGTATCCAATAAAAAATACACCTTCTACATCAGGACCATAGTGAAATGATTATGACATCCCATTTAAAGGGTTATCCTCAGTTGAATCGACATCTATCCCTTTATTGGTTTTGTTCGATATTAGGAAAATTAACCACTTATGGATTGTTCGATCCTTAACATAAAATAATTAAATATCCTATGATTCCATTATAGACAGTTTGTATTTGTACGCTTCCTTACTGAAATCCACTTTCACAAATCATAATACATCTATTTTAGGTGCACTCCTATTATCAACACCCTTGCATTGAAACATAAACCCTTTGAATGTTGTATAATCCAACTCTCATATATTTTTTATGACACTAAAGTATGACATATTCACATAAATATGAATTATATAATTGGTACTAGATATCTAAATTGCATCATCCACATGTGTAACACCAATATTTTTCATGGAACTAATTTCATCATGTTCATTTTTATAGAAAATATAACCAGCAATTACATAACCATTATAAGATAATACATGCACACTTTTTCCTCTAGCTATCCATTAAAACTGATTTTGGGTTTTTTTTACTCTATAATAATATGGTCAAGAAAGCATCTTCTTAATTATTTTTTATGTGCACTTGATATCCATCCTTTAACCCTTGATGGATGAAAATGCCTAAGAATTACATTGTGGGTTTTAAAATATGTAACAACATCTAAATTGTTATGAAAATATGTGAAGGTGGGCCCACTCCATCACTTTAATAGAAATTGAAAAAACAACTATTCAAAAATTTCCTTTACCTGCAAGTCTCCCAATGTGATGATATTTTTTAGACCAATTTTTCCACATCATAGAGGTAGTTGGTATAGAATTCTATGGTTTATTTAAAAACATATCACTCTATAGTAAATACTTCTAGTTGAATTCAATGATTAACATATCCTTTCATGGTTATTATATACCATTCAATGGGGTACATCACTAAATTATATATTGGACCACATAGTTGAATCTATCTTCCCAAGTGAACCATAATGTGAACCATAATATCAAAGAATGTTGAGGGGAATCACATCTATAATTCCCAAAAAATGAAAGGAATTTTCTTTCCCATATTTGGTAATTTGTATTGGAACATAACTTATATATATATATATATATATATATATATATATTTGAAAAAGAGGTAGATCTTCATTAATGTATGATGGAAAATATTGAGAAAAATGAAATGTAAAGCTACAATAATTAGATCTTATATCAAAAAATGATAGTCATGTCATCTCACCACATTTAACATTAAATTAGTTATTGAAATGATATTATTGGTATTTTATGAATACGCCTCTATATCCTTTACATCATTTAAGAAGTTTCAACACTAATATCTCTCATTCTTGGAAAGAGTTTAAGCAGCTAGTGGAAGAAAACATTGTTTTCTCTCTTAACTAGTGACAAATATTCTCATATTCCCATGACAATCATGTAAAACCTGGTCATAATTACGACCATGGATTTTTTGATTAACTTATTAATGTTATAATTAAACTATCACATACATTTTTTTCAACATGCATAAGATAAAGAAAATTTATGATGTATAAACAATTATATTATGATAATTAAAAAAAAATCTCTTTTTACAACCATTTATTATATGCTTATTCAAATATGTTTTTCCAGAAGTAATTTCCATATATTTTACTGTATAAAATAGTTCAACACCTATTTTTGGAGACAATGATATATGTTTTTCTATCTTCTTAATCTTTTTTAAATAGGTACAAATTCTTTTTAATTTGTTAAAACCCTTTTTGACTAATATTTTTTTCGATTTGACCTCAATAACATATACTTAAATCTGATTAGTTTAATTTTGGGAAGGAAGACAATAGGGGGAGTTTTATCTTAGATATAATACCAATTATAGAGAATAATTAAATTTATGTTGTGAATTCAATTCATGAAGTGAAATGGTCTAGCCAGTCCCCATTCATGATGTGAATTAAATTTTCCTAAAGGGTGAAAAAACCTATGTTATTCATGATGTTAATTGTATTGACATCATGATTACTTCAAAGATCATTAGAATGAAAAGAACCCCTATTTTAAGGTAAAATTGATTCCATCCTTTCATTTTCACAGAAATATGACCATGTTGTAGTTTTTTCTTTGTTCTTCCAAGGATTTGAGGCATCTCCCTCATTATGTCTCTGACCAGACCACCATCTATCATCTTTCAAATCCATTGTTATGTTTTTGAATTATTTATATTCTTTTTTTGGTTTATCTCTCAATATGTTTTGTGATAATCATATATGATAATATACCTTATTTTTAGTGATTTTATCTTTTTCTATGATTTCATCCATTTGAGCGTGAATTCGAAGTTGATATCAGATGAGGAATTATCTAAAAATCTAATATTAGTGGTCTAGTAATTTTCTCCAAACGGCTTGATGTTTTTAAGATGCACCATGGTTCCATGAGTTGGACCATTTTTATGGCGCCACCAAAAATGTAGTTTTATTATTTGAATTCATATGTTGATATATAGTGTAGTTTTATTAACCTATATTTACCACTATAGGGTCTCCACATCAACTTGGTATGACATTTAAGATGTTCCATCGTTAAAGGACTGTGATCCATGCTCATTGAATGATTTAGAAATACCAATTATGTTATGTTTAGTTTCCCTTGAAAATGAGATGTAATTTTAACCAATCCAAAAAAATAGTAGGCCATGTGTATATGCTCTTTTTTTATATTTATAGATTTATTTGTGCTTATAAAATGAAGTTATAGTCTCCACACCATAATATTTCATACCCTCACTACTAGTCTATATCCTCTCACTTATAGGGAGGATCAGTTGGCGCCATCTGGCCACCAGTTTGGCTATTGTTATCGAGTGAGTTAGGTTGGGACCTCACATAGAGGTTCTAAGAATTAATGTCCCTGATGAGATATGCCAGGATATCATTCTCTCATTACTCCCTTGAATCTTCCCTGTACATTCATTAAATTTTAATAAGAACAACATTGATAAGTCTCTTCAAGATCTGCTCTCTCTTCTCCAACTATTTGATAAGGAGATGATGTATGAAAATACTTCTGTCATTATGGGGATCAAATTGAAATGGAAATAGATGATCTATAAAAGAAAATATGCTTCTAGCCATTCCAATAAGAAGAAAAGTATAGGGAATGAAAGGGAAAAGGATTTTGTTTTTTTCATGGGGAAATAAGATCCATTAGAATAAAAATTGCACCCAACCAAAGTAGTATGGGGAAGATTCATGTGCATTTTTTTCAAGTAGATTTTTTTTAAAAAATAGGTATTAGATACAGGTTCTGGTTCTCACATATTTATTCAAATATAGGAACAATTATATTCAAAAATATTGAGTAAGGTTCGATCGATCTACTAGAAACCAATAATGAAAAACTAGTTGTTGTGGCTATCGGGAAACTTCATATTTCCAATAGGAATAACCATGGTTTTAAAGGATTTTTATTTTGTACCATCGATTACCAAAAAAATAATCGTTTATACATAGACATGATATAGATGGATTTATTTTCAATATCGGGAATAAATTTTTCTTCTTGAATAAATATATATATTTTATGATAAGGCACATTTAAATAATGGACTTTATGTGTTCGATTACTCAAAACAAGTAATGGAAACAAAACTATTTAACCTGACTCATACTACACCCAACTTGGGAATCATTGAATAGGTCATGTAAATGAAATGAATATGACTAAATTATATCCAGAAGGATATTCAGATTTTTTGAACTAAAACCACTTTGTGTATGTCACACATGTTTATAAGTCAAAATGAACAAAGCCTCGTTTAGCAGAAATGGTGGAAGGGCCAAAGAAATTATTTAATTAGTTTATACATATATGCATGGACCATTTCCTATTTAATTAAGGGGTTGGTACTAATTCATCATAGATTTTACTAATGATCTTATTAGATATGAATATGTCTACTTGGGGAGGTATAAGTCTGATTCCTTTAAGAGAATCAAGGAATACAAAAAAGAAGTTGAGAACCAACATCATATGATGATTAAAAAATACTCATATCATGGTGTAGAATATCTTCTTCAAGACTTCATTGATTGTTTGTCATATTTTAGTTTCCTATCCCAAGTCACATTATATTATTCATCTCAGTGTAATGGTGTACAAAAAAGGGGGAACCACACCATAGTGGATATGGGGATATCAATAAAGAGTCATGCATGTATTCCATTATCATTTTAGGGATACATGTTACAAATAAACACACACATACAAAAGTGTGTTCCAAATAAAGTGGTATATTGTATACCATAGAAAATATGAAATGGAAATAAACCTATACTTCCATACTTCCATGTGTAGGCTCACGAATAATTTTTTTAGGACTCTTTAGGTAAAAAAATTGCACCATGAGGCACAAAGTGTACCTATATACAAAACCCTAAATATAAAAGGGACATTATCTATACCACCACCCAATAAAAGTTTAACAGTGTAAAGGCATTCCATATTCCATGAGTGGGAGAACATATCTAAAAGAGAGAGTGGGAGTGAGATATATTTTGATGAAGTCAAGGATCAAGGTCCACAAAAGTGGGAATATGATTATATTCCACAAAGACTCCTAGAAGACGAAGATTTTCCAATGACACAAGTGTTGAATATGATTACTATATAGGGTAGATAACCATGAATATATTTTTTTTAATCACTAACTATAGTGACTCATTACTAGTTTATAATAATGATCCTTTAACCTATAATGAAACAGTAAGAGGAACAGATGTTTCCAAGTGTCAATAAGCCATTAATTTTGATATGGATTCCTTGTAACAAAACCAAGTGTATGTTTTTATAGATCCTCCAGTGGATTTATATCCTATTGGTTGTAAATGGGTATTCAAGAAGAAACTAGAAATGGAATGGATCTTAAATAATAATAAGGTTCGACTCATTATAGAAGTGTTAAAAATGACTCACGAAATTGAATACAGGGGTACATTTTCATTAATAGATATATTGAAATACATCAGAATCTTTCATTCCATTACAATATTTCATAATTATGATATTTATAAAATGGATTTAAAAACATCCTTCCTTAATGGGAACCTTCCAGAATATGTTTATATGACACAACCTGATGGGGTTGTGATGCCAAAGGATTCATTTAATTTTTTCAAGTTACAAAGATCCATTTATGGATTAAATCATGTAAAATTAATTTTGATAAGTCCATAATAGAATTTTGTTTTATAAAGAATAAATTTGATCCTTCTCTCTATATGTTTTTTAGTGGGAGTGCAGAAGTTTTCATAACATCATTTTACTTATTAGAAATGAGATACCAGTCTCACTGTCTGTTAAATCCTTGATGAATAAATACTTCTCCATGAAGGAATTAAGTGAAGTTACTTGCATTCAAGGGATCAATACACATTGATATAGATCCAAGATACATTTCAGAAAAAATTTATGTACATATATTAATAAGATACTAAATAGTTTTAGTGGGGAACAATTCAATAGGGGGTTTATTCCAACGTCAGGTGCATACATATTTTTAAAAACATTCTTATAAACATCAAAAAATAAAAATAATGGCAATGATTCTACATTCATCGATGATTGGATCCGTAATGTATTCCATGTTATGTACTTGTCTAGATTCGTCCAACGCATTGAGTGTGGTAGACATATTTCTATCTAAACCAAGTGACTACAATTAGATGGATGTCAATACCATACATAAGTATATGATGTGTACTAAGGATTTGTTCCTTATATATGGATGAGTTGAGGAACTGGTATTCATAGGGTATGCATATACTATTTTAAAAAAAAATTAAAATGATACGAAATCACAAACGCGATATTTATACACTTTTAATGGAAGTGTTGTGAGCTGGAAGAGCTCAAATAAAGATGTGGGTTTAGATTTTATACAAGAGTGTTATTATATTCAAACATATACGAAAACTAAAGAAATAACATATATATGAAACTTTATTCAAGAGATTTATGTGGTACCTATAATTAAATATTTTGTCATACCTTATTGGGATAATACTATTGTGCTGACTTTTTTTAAAGGATCCTTATCCACACCAACAAACAAAGAATAAACAAATGAAGTGTCATATCTTGAGGAATTTTTCTTGGATTGGTGAATTTTTAGTGAGCATTATTACAATGGAAGACTATATGATGGACCAATTGACTAAAGTCTTAACTCGTCATTAATGTGATTACCATGTGAGCCCTAGTAGACTAAAATTTATAAGCAGTTGGATCTAGTAAAAGTGGGCGTTTGTTGAATTATTTGTCATTGGACCTATATTAAAACTATTATTATATTTATACTTGATGATTTGAATATTTTTAAAAATTTATTATTTTATATTGTTCATTCTTCTACATGACATTAATGTAATAATTTCATAGGATATCTACTTTATTGATAAGGTCGTAGAAATTCCCCACTATAATGAGAACCATAAATATTGATGATGCTATTCTAATAATTTTATCTATGGTTTTATAAAATAATATGATGCAGCATGTAATATGTGACTGTCAGGTATGATTACACATGAGTGCATGACAATTATTCTCATTAAGTTCATACATGAAAATCACCATGGTGGGGGATTATGAGAATAGACTTAATAGTTGGAATTCTTCATGTTTTGGCATTATTGGAAATTCCCCTTTTCGAGAATGTGTAATGGTCTATAGAATTTAATATTATCATTAATTAGTTTCCTAAATTACACTCTTTGATTTACAAACCAAAATTGTGATGCCATATTTCCGTGGTAAGTACAGTTCATTGGGAGCATCTTGATTGACATTGAATTAATGGATAAGCTGGTGAAGGATTTTTCCATTACATCTTCATAGAATAAGATATCTCAACCTTTTTATTGAAATAGAACCATCACATTCAATTCAATTACCATGGTGTAATGACACATTTAATTCATATATTCATTGAAAGTTGTATCAGGGAAATAGGTTGATGACACATATGTGAAAATTTTATTATGATAATGGTGTTCATATATGGTTTTTACAATTTCAACATTAGATAATTTCTCTTGGGTCTCTTAAACCATTTAAATATTTTAATATTAAAATTTAGATTTCCCTACCTAATCCTAGTGGATAAAAGCTTATAAGGTCTCACACTAAAAGTTTCTATAGATCTCCATAAGATTCTATTTGAATTTAATTATAGGAAAAAAATTATTCTTATGATGGAGGAATAATTGTATTCATGTTTCATTGATAGTTAATATTTAGAAGGAAATAGATAATTATTTATTCATTAATAAAAAAATTATTTTAATATGTGAATATTTGATAAATAGTTATTTTCTAGATTTTGAAAAAAATTGTTATTTTATTTATGGATTAATAGTTTTTTTAAAATATTTAATAAATATTGAGGAATTGAAGAAAAATAATATCATGTCGTGTCATACATTTTTTTTAATCCAATAAATAATATTTATCCTTGCAAAAGTTAGTGCACAATGTAAAATAATAATTTTAATATTATTGTAATTTTATGACATGGGGTTTAAATTTGATTATTATATTATTTTAGGGGTGGCATGAAATTAAATTATAATTGAACCTAAACCCTAGCTTTATAAATATATGGTAATTTATATTTCATAGGATTAACTGAAAATTCATAATAGTGAATCATTTCCCACAACTAACTTATCTCTCTGTATCGAATTTCTCCTCTCTTCCTCTCAACAATGATATGAACTTATTCATGATTGAAGGTTATTTTAGGGATCTAGATGAATAATGTAACACAATTGATACATAGTGACAGATCCATGAAATAAATTAGCATTGGTCAAAGATCAAAGGTGAATGTGTGGATCACCTCTATAGGTATTCGACACTTGAATCCTTACAATGCTACAAAGGTTATCTGAAATCATTTTTTAAGAAGATAATAAACATAATCAATGAAAGGATCCTATACAGTGTTATTGTTTCTTCATATATAATTAAATTTCTTATAGAACCAACATTTGGAATTAGGGAGACTCAAATTTAAAACAAATTTAAATTTAACGCCTACAAAAGGGAAGTTTCTCTATGACCAGAACATTCAGTTAACACTTATGGGTCATGGAAGTTACACCCTGATGAATGTAACTATTCCACAGATGATCTTGATCTTATTATAGTGGTGTTCACTTTTAATTTTTGGAGACACAATCTCATTGGTGTACATTTCTTGGTCTTCACCTATCTTAAGGGTCTGAAGTTTGTATTCCCTCGGTGTGACTTGAATTTGTGGAAAAATAATGGATAGAGTTCTTGAAAGATTTTAATTTACTAATTTAATAAACACAAGGTGAATGGGAATTTTGTGGTGGATGAAGTGATAAAGATGTCAAATGGTGGTGATGTGCATGAGTTTGGGGACTCTTAGATAATGATGGAAGAGTTGGCATTGTTGTGCCTTGACATGGGAGCAGTTTGAGGAAGAGGTGAATTTATCCTATGATAGTGTACTCAAATTTGGTGAAACAAATGGGGGATTCCTGGTGGGGGATTATGATTCATAGGTTTGGAATGATAATTTTTTCTATGGTGATTCTCCTGAGGTATTGATAGCATCATGTGTTATTATAGGGAATGATTTCTTTTCCTTTGGCTATGCATGAGGTGGTTCTATAAGATTTACAAAGTTATCCCATAATGGTACATCTTGGTGTAATGAGGATGTATCATGTTATGATAATATTGTTATGGAGGTCTAGTCTAAAGTTCCCAATTGCAGTGTTTTCCTCCTAATGTTTGTTTTATCAATGAGTGAATTCTAGGCACCATATTCCCTGTGTTTTTCTTCAGTTTCCTAATGTTACCTAATGGAAGTGGGAGGAAATATTGATGTATTTCTTCATCAGTTAACACATAGTTCGGTGTTCTTATAAAGATATATGGGTGATTATAAATCTCTTCATGAAGTCATCTCACTTCTTAGTTATTAAGGGGTAGAACTCAATAGAGGGATTTCGAGACAGTATCTAGAGGAAGTAGAGAGGATTCATGGGCTTCAAAAGATGATCCAATTGGATCATAATTCTTATTTTACCTCTACATTTTGGAGGGGTATCATGGATAATTATCACACCAAATTATACCTTATCCCAACTTTTCACCAATCGATGGATAGTTAGATAGAGCATACTATCAAACTTTTGAGGATATGTTGCATTCAGGAATTCTAGATTTTGGATGTTCGTGGGTGAGAAACCTTCCATTGATTATGATTGATTTCAATAATAGTAATTATTCTACCATTTCATTCACTATTCTATTTATTTTATGTCTAACTTTGCTGATATCCATTATATTGAACCAAGGTAAAAGAGTCAACCATCATCAGACTAGAATCACATCAGAGCATAATAGAGAAGGCTCATGTGATCCATAAGATAATTAATTAGGCACACAATCAAAAAAGTCAATATTTTTATCATATGATGGTGCCTCTATAGTATTATCTCTAAGAATATCTATTCATTATGTCATATCCTCCTTGTGGGATGTAGAAGTTTGGTCATGGGGTAGGTTTTCTCCCTGATTCACCAGACCTTTTGAGGTGTTGGTGTATGTGGGAGTTACTTTATATTGGTAATCACTACCATAAATTATGAGAAGGATTCTTGACTTCATCCATATATTATATCCTCACAAGCATCTTCATGATGATTCTCAAGTCATTAATTTTAGTGAGATGCATGTTGAAGATGGTCGCACCTTTGAGGAATGTCTGATTGATATTCAATACCATCATGAGAAGGTATTGCACAAGTGTGTTATTCTTTTAGTTTGTGTCATCTGGTGCCACATTGTCTTGGAAGAGAGAAATTTTGAGTGGGAGACTTCGTTTCATCATTAGTTTCCCATGTTTTCTGGTGGTTGATCTTCCCTTTTGAGATACTTCTTATTTCAATTCTACTTAGATAATATTGTTGAGCATATGTGGGTTGATGAAATCAATCCCTTTCCAAGATTTGATTCTTGTTTATGGTGTTTACCTTGTATGAGTTGTGTCTCCCATGGGAGTTATTTTTCAGGTTGGTTGATAATATGGTATCACTACTCACCTTTTTCATTGATGTGGGACTTTGTTCTTGTTCTTATGATATCCTTGATAGGTATCTGATACAGTGGTTGTTAAGATCACATCCTATTCTTTTCGGCTTGTTTTAAATTATAAAGGATGAAATTTTTTTTATATGTATTTAATGTATGTTTTTGTAATTCTAAAACCCTTCCATAATATTTTTTCAAATCGTAATGGTATCTAGTGGGTTCTAAAATTATTTTTACATTTAAAATTACATGTTTATTCATCTGGTTACTTATTTTGGTTATGTAGTCAATAATTTGTTCATGTGGTCACTTGAATTACAATGTAGTTGTAATATTGGTCATATGGTTGACCATTCCTTCATGAAGTCACCTGTTTTTATATACGGTTTATCCATGGTCATTTGGTCAATCCTTTATCTTATTTGGGCGATCCATCCCTTGGTTGTGTGGTCGATCCATGTGGTGTAGTTGATCCATCTAGTCACTAATTTTGAAGTTAATTTTTTTGTTTTGTGGTAAATCCATATAGTCAGTTCTCATGGTTGATACTCAAGGTCAGTTTGGTCCTTAAATAGAAAAAAATCCTTGTTTTCTATAAAATTTCAAAATGACAATGATTAAATTTTTTATTGAAAATAAGGAAATAAATAAGTAAAAATAGATCAAATTATGGAATTTAAAACCAGAATCATTTAATGTGAGTTATTTATTTAAATTATTAAATAATTATAGCTTTAAATGATCCATTAAATTTTGAATTAAATGGAACTGAATTAATGATGAATTAAATAGAAAAGTCGGACTGGAATTTTAAGATACCTGGAAGAGTTGCATATTTTATTCTAAAATGCAATTTATTTCCGTCATTCAATCTATTGTATTTCTATCACGTTCATATGATCTAAATTGTTCCCCAATGGAGAATTTTATCTAATTTATAATTTTTCTTAATTCTTCCCGTGCCTTTCCCAGACTTCGTGCATCCTTCTTTCTTCCATTGTTCTTGGTGAAGTAAAATCATGAAAGATTATCATGAGGTATGAGATATGATTCATCCCTTTTTTTGTGAAATCTGTGATTTAATCATGAGTTATAATTTCTTGTTAAAAAATTTCATATAAATTTGAGAATAATAATAACCTATAAATCGTATTACAAATGATAATTTAATAAACTGGGAAACCATAAATGTGGAAGAAAAATTTAAAAATCCAAGAAATATAATATTCATAAATGATATTATATTTTAAATAATTGAAATATAAGTGATATAGTGTATCTTAGATAAAAATTCTTATATAAAAAATCTATAAATTAAATGTAGTTTAATATTCCCTGTAATTATGAAATTTGAGAGATTTAAATGAGTGTTTTATTTGAATGTTGAATATTATTATTATTATGAGAATTATCTGAGAAAGATAAATAATAATATTACATGTTTAGTTATTTTTTACCTATTATTATTTTATGGTATGAATTATTTTATAAATATAGAAAATATTTAATTAAAATAAGACAGTTATCAGAACTCATTGATAATTTAAAACTCATGACATGTGAATTAAATAAAAGGTTGGGGATTTGTGATTGTATGTGTTCTTATAAGTTGTTGATATTACATATTATTTATAATATAGTGTGCTATACTTTTTGATTGTATTTTTTACTATGTATCGTGATTTATATTTTGAGAAGGACATTAACAAAGTATATCAGGTAATTTTAAGAGATTAATAAATGAAGAGGATATTTTAATTACTGATATTTCTTGAAATTTATTGAACACTAACTCTATTTTTGAATCATATTTATGTGGATTTATAAAAATTATTATGTAATTCATATAGGATGGTTCATGGGAAAAACCTATTCATAATAAACTTGTTAATTGATGATGAGAATTAAAAATTTTGTTTTCTAGATAATATTATTTGGGGCTGAATGAACCCATTCTTCTATGTGAGGAATTGAATGCCTTGATTCTTTGGATTTAGTTTCCATTGAATTATGTATGAAAATACATTTAATATGTATATTTTATATATGATAATTATTTTATTATTTTAACTTTATGTGATTGATCATGAATCTAGATATGCTTGGGAACGTTTGCCAGACAATGGCTTGGGATCCTGGTACTACAGTGATGGTCACTGTCGATGATGTAGACATAGATTATACTGTTCATGATAGTGTTGGAATGATATTGGGGTGGTATTAATGAGTTTAGAGCACACCTTTCTGGTCGACATATATTCCTTTTCGATTCTTGTCTGATATCCAGATGAAATAATATCATTATTAGGGTTTCTAATGACTCAGTACATTTCGAATCATTTCACGAGAACTGCATCCTTAAGACTTCAGTATAGGATGAGTCGAAGATTAAAGGATATATTCTCTAAATCCATATTTTTATATGATATATTTATTGGTTTTATATAATCTTGTATGAAAATTATGTATTTCATGGATTTGTTATATTATTCCTTGTATGGTGGACATCCAAACCATTCTCCACCTAGGTTATAATTTTAACAAACCATTACAAAAATATATAATAGTGATTAAATTAATAAAATACATCTATATACTCATGATTTATTCATGGTATTTATTCTTGTGTTTCAATTCATGAATAAATGAGACACAAATAAAGTATCTTCTTTAATTGCCTATTTAATCTACTACCATGTGATGGAAGTTTTAGTATATGCTTCCATATACTTCATTAATACTCCCTAAAAAGATTATTTATTTCATATTATTAATTTTCAATGAGAGACACTAGAACTTCTTGGAGGTTGGTGGATCTCAATTGGACATTGAGTGATTCACGTACAACCCTTGGATAAACTAATGAGGTGAGAAGCTTTTTTTCACATTCAAATCTCCATAAAACCCATTAGATGAATGAGATCATGATTCCATGAACCTTCGCTTCAGTGTGACATATTCAAAATTTATAGTATTTCATCATTTTAGATTTATATGTAGGTTTCATATATCATGTTTGGGAGAACCTATAAATAGTGTTTTAAATATTTTTTTGTGTGTTTTGATAATTATTATAAGACTTCAAAATAATCTCATAGAGGAATTAGTGGGAACAATGTTTACATTCTTGAAATCAATGCATTAAATAAAGTAAAAACTTAAAAAATAGTGTAATGATCTATTTTTTTGGAAATTTGGATTCATAGAGGGGTTTACCCTTATATATCTAGACTAGGTAAATTTTATCAACACCATACCCTTCTATAGATGAGATTCATAAGGGTTGCCAAAGGATTATCCTTACATAGAGTGGTAGTTATAAGGGTCATATCACCTTTCCTATATATATATATTAGTCTATGTAAGGGTCATCACAACATATCTTTATGTGAAATAATTTTTGGATAAATGTAATTTTGTTTTTAAAATGTTTACATGAAGGTAATTTATCACATACCCTTATAGGAGACAAATACGAAAATGTCATACCATTGTCCATTGAGTTTTTTCTGAGCTACATAATAGTAATTGGTTCCCAACCTTCACATGAAGATTCCAAAAGGCTGCATAAAGGTATATCCTGACCTACCCTTACGTGAAACATTCAACTAATGGTCTTACCCTTTAGAAGAATAAGCTGTATAAAGGTAATATTATTATTAACTCTACACAATGCATTTTTTTAATCCAGATAAATGTATGTAGTGACTTACCTTTATAAAAGGGATTTTAGATGGTTTCGGTATAGGTGTACGACTTTGCCCTTGTGTTTGAATACCCCCATGCATAAGGGTAATAAAAATTATGTTAAAATTGATTAAAAAAAGTTGCATTTATAATGATTTAGATGGTTCAAAAAATGTTTATTAATCATCATAAAATACATTTTGGGAATATTTAATTTCTTAAGGGTTTAAAAAATATTTAATTAATTATAAACGGTTTATAGTTAATTAATAAATATTTTATGAAACTTTTGTTTTACTCAAATATTAAATATTAATATTTGGAATTCCTTCTAACAAATTTTATGACAATTCTTATGATATAGAAATAAAATTGATTGTTTATAAATCATAAGAAATAATTTAAAAAGGGTTATGAATTACGAAATAATTCAAAAATATAAAAAAAATATATTTAAATTATGAATTGTTCATAATTGATTATTTTGAATTGTTCAAGATAATACGGGTTCATTATTTGAATAACACACAATGCACATAAAAAGTGTTTTGATTATTAATATGATCTAGGATTAAATGATGATTATATATCTGATATTAGATTGTCTAAAATTCATAGATAATATAAATTTAATTTAAATTTTTTTAAAATTAAAAAAATATCATATATTTGAAGTAAAAATGATGTATAATGATAAATATAAAAGTGTTCATGTTTGAATAAATATGAAGTGATTATATTTAATTTTATGGGATGTCTATAATAAATTTATAAAAATATTAAATTTTATAATTATCTTTTATTTATTAAGTGTTTATAAATTGTAATATCATGTTTAAATATTATAATATTCACTTATTTAAAGGTTATTCATTTCTGTATTCAGGTTTAGTAATATTTTCATGAATTGTGAATATTGTGTATTCTTAATGATTAAATGATAATGTTATTCTCGGATAGATCTGTGAATTACATGCTAGGAATGACTATAAAATGAATTTAATTTTTCATCTACCATGACCTAGATTTGTAATTTATGGTATTAGTTGTAATTTAATTGTTGAATATTTTATGGATATATTAAGTGTTATAGTTAAGATGGATTAGATTGGATCTTGAGTAACGTATCCTAGTGTAGAGGTACTTAGGGTGGGACTAACTACTAACCTGGAGGCTTATTCCTTATTTATGAAAGTGAATGGGGTTAGCTATCTATCATTCCAGGCTTACTAATGTGATGATTTTCAATTTCATATAATTATATTCCTTTACGAGAAGTTTCCATATACCATATGCATATTAGGTATTTTGATATGTATAAATATGTCTGAATTCTATTTTTGTGTGAGTAGCATAATCTTAAGGGTTGTGTAAAGGATTATAAAGAACTATAGTTTGAACATATTAATTTGGTGGTGGGAATAAGATTCCAAACTAAATTACTACAAGCATGAATTCATGGAAGGGAATAAAATCAGATAATATGATCAGATTAACATCCCCTTCAACTAATTAGGGTGACATTACATGTAACGGTACAGAATTTTCCAAGTAATTTTTTTAATTATATGAGAATATTATGAGTCTGAGAAAATTAACAACGCATGAATCTGAGGCTCTGGGTTCTCGTAATGAATTTCTAAACTTTTTTTCAGGTACGTTCAGTAAACGCGTGAGTGGCATTTTGTGACATTTGAACAGGTGCTCGTAATTGAAATATGAGGGCACTGTTGAACTCACAGTGTCGATATTCACTTATAGAGACCATCACCATGACCGTAGTGGGTCGAGGGTGGAAGTAAGTTTTCTATATTTTCATGGGAGAGTTAAATAAATAAAAATAAAATAAACAATATTTATTTTATTTTTCTTTGGAAAAATTCCATTTGAATTCATGATGTTGGGGACCACATGAAACCACAATAAATGTGAGGAAAACCTTGGAATCCTCCAAATATAATGTTCCAAATTATCTTAATTAAATGTGCCAACTTAATTTAATTAATTTACGAGCTTTAATTAAATTGTTAAAGTTGATTTAATATAATGCCTCCTCATCTCCTGGATGGGGAATTAGTGGAAAGGGGAGAGCTTGGAGAAGGAGACCTATTGGAGAAATAAATTCATTAATGAAGGAAATCCTCTCTAGTGAAGAGAATAATCCGGACATGAAGAATGAGGATGATGCACAAGCCCAGATTAGAGATGAGTTGTGAGACCGACAAATGCCAGAGAATTAGGGTGGCAGCCGGCTGTGTAATGGAGTGGCGGCGCGTGTCCACTCTACCAGAGCAGAAGGCCGCGACCGCTGGGCTGCGGTGGTGGCTGAATAGAAACTAACACCTGCCAGACATGGGGGAGCAGTGGCGCACAACTGCGCCACTAGGAGAAGGACTGGCCGGAGCATCTGCCGACCGTTGGGGTTCCGCAGGACCCACTTGGATCCTGCGGTGAGCTTCCACTTTGCAGTTCTTAATGGAAGGGGGTCCACTCCCCCTTCGGTGCTAGCTCAGGCGGCTGACACCCAACAGGCCATGCTAGCAGGTCGTGCCACCGGGCCGCACCCAAGGCGGGCCGGGCCGGGCCGTCCCCATCACGGGTCGAGCCGGGCAGCCCCCATCATAGACCTGGCCTAGACACTCCCATCATGGGCCAGAGCTATATATGCCCCTCACAGTCCAGGCTGGAACATGGCCTAGTGGGCCATGTCCGCTGAGGTCCAGGCCAACGGAGCCGGACCTGGGTATATCCTGACCCAATTTCACCTTTGTGTCCATATATTGGGAACCGAATGACCATTTGATGAACTCTCTGGGGCACCTGAATCCTTTGATCGATATAGTACTTTTGTTATATTTCAATTGAGTTTTGTATAATATTAGAGTATGGACGAGTTGGATCAAACCCTAAATCCAACCAGACCCTAGGAGCAGAAATGTTATTAACTTTGAGACTGGGCATCCGATTGATGCGTCGTATGTTGCTTTGGATCCCTTATGATGTGAAAAACCTTTGGGATACTTCTCTGGGGACTTTTTGGCAGTCGAGGAATGACCGATATCTCGAGGGAAAAATTATATGGAACACGAGCGCACCGGGTGTGAGGAATCCAGTGGCTTGTAGGGAGGCATAGGTTGGAGACAGATAATACAGAGGTTAGTTACCTATCGATTATGTGTGGGTCAGCACTCAACGATCCCGTGTGGGTCAACGCATAATGATCTTGTGTGGGTCAGATCTTTGGTGGGTCATCCCTCAGCGATCATGTCTAGGTCAGCGAATACTGATCATGTGTGGGTCAGATCTTTTGTGGGTCATTTTGGGGTTTAGTATCTATCGATCTTATGTGGGTTAGACATCGTATAATCAGCAGTCGTGCCTCTTGACTGAATAAGATTACCTAACCTTGTGACTAATCATTTTTACTTCTATAATTCACTTATACCAATGTGAGATGAGTCTTTTACCTTCATAGTGTTACCTGTGTGGTACTTCTACCTTCATGGTGTTACCTGTGCGGTACTTTTGCCTTTATGGTGTTACCTTTGTCTATCCTAATAACTTAGGTACATGTATGGGCATATACCTATGTAGTGTTGATGAAAAATGCTTCTTACTTTGTGGGTTATCATTTGTAGATTTAAGAGACCTTCAGGGGTCTCAGGGTCCCTACTGAGTATTTTTATACTCACCTGTGCATAGGCTACACCCGAACCTTGTTGTGTCTTGTGTAGACGACGAACGTCATTGACTAAGAATGAGGGTATCGATACTGGAGACTAGTCAGAGGTGGACCTTATATGTGGCGTACCGAAAAGATATCCATTCGAGATCTGTATCTATTTTTCAGGTCAGATCCTTGGCGGATGTTCACATGATCTATTTCTAATTTTACTTGTACTTCTCAGTTTTACATGTACATCCGAGTTTTACTTGTACTTTTTAGTTGGTCTTGTATTCTGGCCCCTTTACTTTCTGTACACACCCTATTTTCTATATAGTTTACTCTGTACTTGTATCTTGTTGTGTTCTTGGTTTGTGTGAGTTTACAGTTCATAAAGTCAATTCCTTCCCATTTTGGGGAATATGTCTTTCGGTGCTTATCGCCAGCCCCTGGCCTATTGAAGGTGGGCATGGGGTAGTCCCGACACGAACCTCTGGAACGGGTCATGAAATTAAATCCAAATATGAACTTGTCATGACATCGATTATCCAAATGGGTCGTTTCACACCATATTGGGATGCCATTGGATTATCTTGTGTAAGGTGAGAATGTAACGACTGATCTTAGATCATCATTTGGTAGTTTCACACCAAATAGGGTTCCCTTGGGTTGTCTTGTGATTATATCATTTCTGAAATTTTATATGGGTTGCACTAGATCGGAAACCTTACGGGTAGGGATAACAGAGGAATTGAGTTGGTTTTATTCATATGATGATTTAGAAAAATTGTTTTCTGATTAACTACTCAAGTGTCATATATGATATTATTCGTATGACTCACTACCTAAATAACTAATCATTGAATTTCACACAAAATAGGGGTAATTTACAATGTGAAATGTAGATATGGGACAACTAATGGGTATACTTGATATTAAAGGGTTCATTAATTTAGTTGGAGACAATTTAATAAAACCCTTAATAAATGGAAAATTATATATTATACTTATTTGATGAATGATTTTGTTTTAGATAATATCATCTTCATCAAAAAAAATCTTAAATATCGATCCATGATAAGGAGAAGCTTAATGTTTGCTTCTCTGTATATTGGCAATTAAAGAAAGGATCTAAATAAAAAGTTGATCTTTAAGAAAAGTTCTTATTGAAAATTATATGTTTCAACTAGTTGTTTAATTTTTTCAAAAAGTAAATTTGGATTCTTATGGAAGAATATTGTGATTAATTCATGATTTTAATGGTATTAGATGAAAAATGGATTTTATAGGTTATATAATTTATCATATTTTTATCTATATAAATTTTTTGAAAATATTATTGTATTCATGAAATGATAACATAATATTATCAAAGTGTTGAAAATCGGTGAATTGAGCTTATGATGTCTATATTCTATAACTGTATGGAGAGTAAAAGTATGTACATGTTCTATCCAAAAGTAAAAAAATTAGTTGAAAAGTTCAACAATCTTCTTCTAAAATCAATTCATGGTCCATAAAAACTATTGTTTTCATGAAGGAGGAATAATAATTCCATATGATAGGATTATCCATAACTCCTAAAGGAGTTTTTGGAACTCCATTGAATTTCAATGTTGGGTATGAAGTTTATAGAAATTAACTCTTCAATTTTAAAATTTATATAATAACAAATTTATATTTTACTAGTGTTGAAAAAATACTAGAGATCAAAATAAAGGAAGAATTATTTGATCTTTTTATTTATATTTATGATGAAACTAGTTTTTAAATATGAATGTAAATGACATCGTCAATTATAAAATTAATCTTAGTTAAAGATCTGCATCTTAACCTTATTTATCTTGTGTGATAATATATGGTACATTATAAAAAATAATTTTTATAATTAAATGTATACACATGGTATATGTTTCACCAATTTCTATAACTTGTTTTTAAAAAAATATATGGATAAATAAAATTATATAGGATAAGATATTTTCCAAATATTTCTTTAAATATATGGAAATGTGTTCTTACCACCCATTACTGGAGTATTTTAATAACTTATTCTCTTTAATGGAAAATATCCCAAACACATCGAATATAATATATGATATGAAAAAAGTAGTTTACTTATTTAATATTCCTACTAAAAGGATGTAAATGTTATTTCCTAAAACAAAATGGTTTCTATATCTTAACAATATGTTCGAAAAAATAATATCCCATCCAAGTGGATCGTGGGAATATGTAGCAGCACCGTAGTAGGTCACTATAGCAGTACTGTAGTAGTGGCGGACTGTAGTAGTGGCAGAACTGTAGCAGCGGAGTGACTGTAGCATGGTATTGCAGCGGCGACGGTACTGTAGCAGTTACTGTAGATACGCAGGTACTGTAACAGTACTATTCACCGAGGGGTCCTTTGGGCAAAAAAATGGGCTTTCTAGCCCTCTATGTAGGCCACTTGGCCTTGGGCCTTCGGGCTATGTAATGGGTCACCCTCTACCCAGTCTAAAGAGGTCATTTATTTAATAATAAATTGAGGCTTCGACCCCAACCTTGAAATATATATATATATATATATATATATATATATAAGAGAAACCTAATCTAAAAATAATGTGTTTTGTAGTTAATATACTAAAATTTTTATGATTTGTGACGGTAAATAAAAATGTGAAGTGTTAGAATATGTTACCATTTATAAAGTGGACATCACTATTATACCTTTGTAATATTAAAGTGTTTTTACTAAATATACTAAATGTGTTTAAGATATTTTATGATTAATAAAAAATGTAATGAGTTACATTTAGTTATAATAGAAAAATGAAAGAAACTATTTCTTGATTGATTTTACTATGAAAAGGGATAAATTAATTACATTTTATATCCTAAAATATTTTAGGGTATGGTGGTAAAGGGAAATATAATGATTTAAATTTTGTTATTGTATTAAAGTGATTGAAAAATAATCCTAAAAGTTTTTAGGATGACTGAAAAACAATAATGTATGTAGTTAAATAATTCCATTTATTGTTTTGGGGGAATATGGTTTGAAGGATGATGATAACAAAATTCAAAATATCTCTAATTAGACAACAAATGTTGACATCTTAACATTTTTTTGAGAATTTAATATGTTTTAAAATGTTCAACACATTGATCGGTTAGGAAATGATTCCATATTTTCACTATTATTCAAACTATATTTATTTATAGATGTCCCTAACTAAATATTTTGTTGGAGTGGATTATTATATGGTCACGTAGAGAACTGAAAAGAATTTAATATGATGTAATTTTTTAAAAAATCCTAGAAAGTGTGAAAAAAATATAGAAAAGGTTTCAATTTATCATATATGATATGGTAAACTAGGTTTTATGTTGATTTTTGTTAATTATTATTAAAGATTTTAAGAATATTAAAATGTATCAAATTGAGAGGAAACCACCATTTTACAATTCTTTCACACTGGTTATGTAAATGCTTATATATATATACATTTTTTGAAGTGTAATGTTCATTTACCTCTCAAAGTATGACATTGAGTTTATTGATAACTGATGTTCACCATGGAGTATTATAGGTTACGATGAATTGTTATAGTTACATTAAGAATGATACTTTTATAGATATGAAAATATTCACTTGGGGAAAAAGAAAAAGAATATGATTCTTTTTTTGTGTTGGATGACATACTATGTCTACCACATGGAGTGTTATACAGACGTATTTAGTATACTAGTGGTGGATGGATCATATTTGAGTATCAAATACGTATTTTTGGTGAAATAGACATCATGAGAACAATAAAAATTTGATACCATGCTTACAAAAGAAAAAATATAGACTTAAATAATACATGGGTGTTTGGGTATCTTGTCGATCATTTCTTTAGTTAGAGATTAACCAATATTTGTTTTGTACTGTAATATGATGAGTATGACATCTAATCCCTCGATTGAGAAGAATTGTGGGAGTGTGTTGACAAATCTATATATTGTATATCTATATGGATAAGGGAAATGTGATATGCTTATCCATAAGGATGAATTAAATTTGGAGTATTTGTCAATCATATGGGATTCAAGAACTGATGAGTTAGCTATATACGGTTGGCATGATTTGTGTCCCATAGTGACACAATGCCTTGGACAAAAGGAAAATATGAGAATAAAAATCTTCATATTATTTTGAGTAGTGGAAACAAGTATAGAGATATGTGTGTTTGATCTAGATCATGATAGATCATGTTATAGCATGATTATCATCGAAACATATACATAGTATTCAATTTTCTTACAAATTTAGATTTTGGCATTTATGTTTGTTGTCAACGATATAAAGGTCTATAGGGATACACATTGTGGTTGACTAAATGAGGATTGAGTTTAAATTATAGATCTACTTTAAAAGTGTTTTAGAGTAAATCCATATTTTTTTAGATGATTATTCAAAAAATATTCCATATGGTTTTATAAAATATGATGTTAATGATAACCTTCCATTAGTGTTTTAGAAGATATCCAAAAGGAGTTTTGGATATGGTTTCATTGATTATAGTATAAAATATGGCGTATCGTGAAATTACACAAAGTCTATTATGCTTTAGTGTAAGTAAATATTGAATTAGATATCTACTAATTATATATTTATATATAATGTATTTATTTATGTCATTTTTCATAAAAATTATGATTTACATGAATTGGGTATATTAAACATTATGTGTTGGACACCCGAAACAGTATCTGCCTAGCCTATCATTTACAAAAACCATTCCATAAGATGGAATGGGTAGGTAGTGAATGCACATGATTCGTTTATATAATTTTGGACAAACCATGGTATTTATTCTTGTGATTAAACACATGAATAAATGAGACAACAATTAAAGAGAATCCTTAATTTCCAATTTCGACTTCTGACATGTGATGATAGGATGTGGGTATTCTTCCACACTCTCAGTCGATACTTCTTAATACGATACTCTCTATCAACATTCTCCATTTCATTTTGAGACACTCACAAATCATGGAGGTTGGTGGATATCACTCAAATGTTGAACAACTTAGGCAAAGCCCATGGATACACAATGGAGGTTGGAATATTTTTTTTCAAATTTAGGATCTTTCACAAAATCATCAAATGAACACTAATGAAAATTGACCCTTTAACAATTAAAGTAAAAGGGGTTTATTAATGATATAGAAGCACTAGTAATATAAGCTATTTTAAAGGTTTATCTTTATCATCCCTACACCCCCTTCTTTGTCAATGCCTTACCTCCCCTTTTTTAGCTCTTTAGAAAATCCCACATTCCTGCTGCACCCCTAACTCTTGTGAGTCTCGATCCTGAGACCTCAAGTCAGTACATCAGTTCCATTTCCACCCTCTATATTTTTTTGTTTTAGATTTTATGAAATATCTATATATTTATAACTATTTGGTTACATTTTATATCCATATATATATATATATATTTAAATACACATATTAATATGTTTTTTTGTGTATGTGTGCATTTATAAATACATACCAACATACATATATCATTTTTATATATAAAAACATTATATGTATATATTAAATGTATTGGTACTTATATGCACAAATTTTTATTTTAAAAAAATTGATATTAGATTTTATTTAGATATTTTTTATATATTCATAAATATATATTATATGTAAATATGTTTAATTAATTATTTATAAAATTAAATTTTTATGTGTTAATATATAAAAATATATATATATTGTAATATATTTGACTATAAATAACAGTACATTGTGAAAAACAATAAAATTTCAAATCCAAAAAGTCAATATTAATGTAATCCTAGGGAATAAATTCTATCCCCATTAAAAATGAAAAAAAACACCCTTTAATGATGTTGAAATCCAAAAAATGTTAAAAAAATAGGTACCCCAACTAAAAGCCCAGTTTTTATGTCCTTCAATGTCTTTTTGGTAATCAAATAATGGGATATAGTTCATAGAGCCTTTTCCAGGACTCTGTAGCATAGAGGTCGTCATAGGTTTCTATTTGATATGCAATAGAGCTCTAACAGACACTCAGATCAAATATTATGGTCGTTTGAAGGTAGAGTTAGGTTTTCAACTTATTTTAGATCTTTTAATTAGTTTTTTTATTATTTATCTTCAAAAAAATGTTTGGGGTGTCTTCGTCAACAATTTGGATGGAATGGGAATTGATAGATGACATGTCCCTCTCCCCCACAATCCAATTGGATTTATTGTAGTTGTAGGTGTATCCTAGGATATAGTAGCATATAGTATATGTTTTGGTTACTTAGGTTCTGATGGATCAAAATTTTACCATAGATTTGGGTTTGGGCTATAATGGCTTCAGGTATATCACATGCATGTATCCTACCGTGTTTCCCAAAACACCCCATAGGTGTTTATTATTGGGCAGTGATAAATTAGGTTTAATACATTTACAAGGGTTGTAGAGGCATACAAGAATATTATTGATTACTGTTGTGGATGATGATAATGAGGTGTCTAGTAGAATAAGATGTAGAATTAACATGATATGATTGCACAAGGTACATGATGACGTATGGAAGGGATGGGAACATAACATGAGCCAATGGGGTGTGAGAGCGACAAACCAGTAGGGGAAGTGGATCCATGATACCTTTATATATATATATGTGTGTGTATATATATATATATTATTTTGACATAGTATTGATTTCTTTGATGTGTTAATTGGTGAGTAATCCATGGTGAGGCTGGGGAAGGTAACTTTACCTTTTTTGGTGATGAGATAGTTTCACTTTTTTTATTTAGTAGATTTTAGTATGCTTATTCAACAATTTTCACAAGGTGTTTTATAGAGGATCCTACTTCATATAAATGTCTTTCTCAACCTACATATATGTAAAATATTTTTAAATTCTGTGACAGTTGGCTGGTGATTGAACAGGGAATCACTAGCTTCTTGGGTTGTTCAGTAGTTGTTGGAGTTTTAGAGTCATTGGTGGGGATTCTTTTTTTAGTATCTTTAGTTGTTTCAATTTTTTATGAAATTAAATTATTTATTCGTATTTCTTATTTATTATTCCATGGTTTTGGATGGTGGATTCACATCTTATATTTTTTTTTCCTAAACCTATATTTAGTGAAATGTTTCCCATGTTTGGGAATTGTATACCATCTCTGATATTTTCTAACCCATGACCTATTGGAGGTGGACTTTGGGGGTGATTATCTTCTTTTATTCATTAATGGCCAAGTGGAGGAACCTTTGGGCGAAGGGGGTAAAGACATCAATACTAAGAAAAATCTATTTAGAATCAAGGTACTAATTTGTCACATACATGGTCTAATTGAAGAACAAGAATACACAACCAATTAATTAATTAGGCTATGAAACATGTTCTCTACTCTACATTTAATGATTCAACTTGGAGATGGTGGACATGAATTTTATACAATAACATACATAAATAGTTAAACAAGTTAATGCTTATAGAAACATCAATAAGTACTGAATAATACTTATTTCCATTATTAAAATTAATCAATTATTCACAAACCATTCAAACAAAAAATTAAATCCTAAAAAGGTATCCCTGGAATTTTTTCGAAGAATTAAAAAAATCATTATAAAGGAATTAAATTATCTAATTGAAGAATTTACTAAAAAAGATAAAATAATATATTTAGGAACTAAGTAAAATTTAATTTGTTAATTTAAATAACTTAGTGGATGGAAAATCCAAAGTAAGTCATAGGGAATTACCTATGGACCGAAACCACCTACCATGAGGACAACCATGATGTGACTTTTCTCAAACTATTGGAAAACTGATTTTTTGCGACAGTATTTTATTTCATCGCAAGAAGTTTACAAAACTGATTTATTTGTGACACATTAGCTGGTCCATCATAAACAATTTTTCCATAATGACTTCTTGCGATGGATGAACTCATCCATCCAAAAATGCTTTAAAGCACTAGTGTGTGCGACGGTGGGAATGAGCTATTGGTGACAAAATAAAAATCCTGTAGAAAATAGTTTATTTTTGCATCGTTATTTGTGAAGGATATATACATCCATTGAAAATAACTCATTTTGATAATTAGTTTCTGTGACAGATTTTTCTAAAATTTCCATCAAACCACTAACTATTTTTTATGGATCCATCTTAAATAATTTTTATAATGAATCTGTCAAAAATAATCTTACTACATTGTATTTACGATGTAATTCCTCACAAAAGCTATTGTTTGTGACTGATCTGTCATAAATAATCTAAAGGTAGATTTTTTTCAGGATGAATTAATGTATCGTAAATACATTTTCATTGATTGACAGATGTTACTTTTTTTTACAGAGGCCTTTTGCAACAGATTATTTGTCCATCGTAAGTAATCACTCTATCACAAATAGTCCAAACAACAGCCTTTTTACAATGGAATTCCCATCACAAAAGTCCATCATAATAATAAAATTATAAATATGTGTAGCCCCCTCCCTCTCTACCCATAATCGCCCCACGGCTCGTCCAATTTCAGATCAGAATTTCATCTCAATAGATTCAGAAACAGATTTATAAAATGCTTGCCAAAGTACCAATTTTGGGGTATTTTATTAAACTTTACATTTCATTATAATTAATTTTTTCTATTTAATAGCTTTTAAATTTATATAGTTTTATAGTTATTTTAATTTATTTAATTGGAGTCACATTAAGTATAAATTAGTATTGTTTCATACAGATTATAATTATTTACTATAAATTGATGTAAATTACTGTTAAATTAGTGTGAATTAATATAAAATACATTGAGTGGGTATGAATTAATTAAAATCTGTATAAATTTATATAAATTAATAAAAAATTTATATAACTTATTAATAATATGTAAAAATTAGAAAAAAGTAAGAAAATCTAGTATAAATTAATATGATTTAATATATATTAGTGTAAATAAATATTAATTAAAAAATTAATAGAAAATATAATATATTCATAAAAAAATAGATAAATTGATTAAAATTATTATAAATTACTATTAATTAATTTAAATTAGTTTTAATTCTTCATAAATTATTATTAAATAATATTAATTTATATAAATTTATATAGTTATTAAAAATTTAAAAAAAGTAATAAAAACTATAATAATTTAATATTAATTTTTTTAAAAAATAGTATAAATTAATATATCTTAGTATAATTTATGTTAAATTTAAGGAAAAATTATTATATATTATTATAAATTTTAAAACAAAATAGTATTAATTAATTAAAAATAGTATAATTTTAAATCAATTAGCATAAATTAAATTATTTTTTATAAATAAATATAAATTTTTATTTATTAGAATAAATTTGTATAAATTTATATAAATTGTTACACATTCATAATAATTAATATATATATATATATATTATAAATTATTACTGATCCATCACAAATTAGTAGAAATTAGTATAATATCCTATAAATTTATATAATTTAGTATAAATTAAAAAAATACTACAAGTTCTTAAAAAATACTACAATTTAATATAAATTATCATAAATTATTATCATTTAGTAGAAATTAATAAAAATTGAAATATATTGGCATACGTTTTCATAAATCAATATATATTTTTATAAATTAATAGAGTATATCAGTCAGACTATGTGTGGCATAGGGATAAAGTTCCATCCACTAGCTAGACTTGATTCTCCACTCCCTGAGTCAAAATATTGTGGTGTTTTCCTTTATGTAACATTTCATGTAATATATTGGTTATAATTTTATAATAAATATTGGCCTTTTTTATTATTTATCTTATTTGTTAATTTTTCCCATTTTTCAATTATTTGTGACAGAATTTGTATTGTATCCCAAAGAATCAATGAAAATAGTTTTTTCATAAATTTTATTTATTCCATTGCAAATAAATTTTCTGAAAATATTGTGGAATCTATCACCAAAATGTATTGATATAATACTAATTGTAATAGGTAGAACAATAAATCTTAAAATAGTATCTCAATAGGGATAATTACAATGGAATTCCATGAGTAATACTATTTTTATGCTTTTTTACACAATGATCTATTTACGATGACATTCTATCACAAATAATGCATCACAAAAAAGTGATTTCCCTATAGTGTCATACTCTAATGGAAATATATGAATCCATAAAATCACATATAAACCCATTTATAATCAATTACATAGGAAACCAAAATACCCATATCAAAACTCAGTCGATCCCCAACCCAAACCTATGAATATTATCGCAATAAAAGTTCTAACAATTAATTGATAAAAAGCCCAATTAACTCATTCCCAAAAACGCTAAATTAAATTCCAAAACCAAAAAAAACCCCGATAAAATAACTTCATAATGAAGCTATATTAAAACAATAAACAACAAAAATGAAAACACTCACTCGATATTTTATTAACCGAAGAAACAATAATCAGTGGAATATAAATAGATTTTAACATTAATCAATATCACAACCCATTTACAGTGATGGAATAAATGAGAAGTGGAGAAGAAGATATAATGGGAAGGATGGGGGAATACATTTGATTTAGCATGAAACAACCACCCTTAAATCACCTATAAATTTGTTTTTTATGAATATTCTATGGTAGAAACCCATGAATCCCTTGAGAGAGTGTTGGATGCACCACAACCTCTCCAATATCCAATTCATATAGAACAAGTTTCTACACATTATTACCATACTATTCTATAAGTGATTACTTTAGTAAACCCCTATTTGGGCTCATATTTTTTCATTTTCACATTAATAACCAATAAAAAGTAGTTTTTTACATAAACAACCACTCACAAGGTTATTTAATGTCAACCTACATCTATCGGTAAATGATGTATTCATCTACTTTAGAAATCCAACAATTAGTATCAACCCATGAGAATGATGGAAGCTCCATTCTCTACACATAACACAGATACTCTTCGATATTCTATAATGGATTCAATTACTAGTAGAAAATAGTAATTTTTGACATCATTTACAAATCATTTTCCAACAATTTTTTTCATACTCAGAGTATTTGGTTTCATAAATTTTTTTTAGTATCCCCAAATCCTCTGAAACACCAGTAATCACCTTCTTGATTTTCAATGACATTGAACTGATACAAAATACAATATATTATCATGATAAGTAATGTTTAACTTCTAAAAATTGAGTAAACATCATTCTTATCTTCCACTACTTCCCAATTAATTCCTAGGAACAATTTGTTTCCCTAATGGCGTTCATATTTATATTTTTATTATGTATAAAAAACACGGTATGGCAAGGAGAATATCCTGAAATTTGGTACACTTTTTTATAGAAATCATGGATTAGCCACACAACATCACATTCTATCTCTAATTGGCTTCAAATCCTACACAATCTAGTAATCCTACATAAAGATTTAGAATCTTGGTATAACCTCTCGATTAAAGTACCATGTTGATAGGAATATAAAAAACAATGTACATATAATAAAATAGAGGATTAGTAAAGGAAAAACAAGATATATATTTCTATTTTACATAATAATAATTACCAAAAAAATAGTTGATGGGAGGGAGATGAAAGAGGATATGGGGTAGAAGAGAAATCCCTTGGAAGTCCACTTTCAGTGGAGAAAAGTCGAACTTCCCAAGGTTTACTCCCTAGTTTCCGTAAATTAGAATTCCCTATAATGAAATGTGTCCCTATACTTGATTTTATATTTTATTTAATACTATAACCAATCCAAATAGACATTCTAACAACAAATTAAGAAAATGAAAATTCTACCCATGGGTTATCCAATTCTACCAGCCCTTTCTGCCTTCTCATACAATAAAAACCATATCTACAAAAGGAAACCATAATAATCTAATACCCTCATATAACCATCCCCAACAACTTCCATCTATTTTACACTCATTAGTCCAAACCTCGCCCCTCTCAGTGATCATCATTCTCACTCTTAGGCATATAAATATTATCTTCACTTTTATGTTTTATGGCAACCACACGAACTAATCAAAATATATGTGTCTTTTAAGATGATACCACACCAATAGAGAATCATTTATAAATTCAAATAGGATACCACCTATAAAAATTTCCCTTATCAATGTCGTAGATCTGATATCAACACACCTGATGATATCATAATGTTGGTGGACTATTGGTATACCCCCTACCCGATGTTGTAGATCTAGAAAATCCCCCTCCCTAATCCTAACATAAAACCACCTCATTGACCCAAGATATCATTCTATTCTTCAACCCCTTATAATAGTCTCATGTCATGCCTCATCCCTAACACCTTATTATCTCCTCGTAGCTAGTTCTCCCCTCACCGAATGAGCTCCTTCAAGCAGTTCCACCACTTACCCCCCACTCACATCCCTCTCCAGTTCATTCATATCACTACAAATTTCTTATAGAATTTCATTCACCAAAAGATAATCCATAGAAATATCACAATAGTGTGGACAAATCACTTAATGGATTCCCCACAACATTAATGTATTAGAAATATGAATAAAATCTCTCTCTCTCAAATCACCACACTATGTTTCACATACTGAATCCTATTTAATCCAACCCGCATATTCATTTATTGTAAATCTTGAATGGAATATTAAATCAAGTACACAAAATTGATTTACATGGTTCAAATATTATTCTTTTGACCGTACAGAAACAATGCATACATTGATTTCATTGGATGTGAAATTGTTATAATCATTGTGACTAGGTATCCTTGTAGATCACTTATATTTATAAATGGATGAAATCTCAACAAGGTGGTCCCACCCCCTTTTATAGAGGGTCTCACTTGATCATAAAGTAGAATAATTTTTTTTACTTTTGCAGGTTCCCGTCTAATGAATAGTGTAATTGTCGTTCCTCTGTTCATATATTTGGAATGACCTCTAATCACTGTTATACAATAGTATTACCCACACCACACTCTTTTTACCAAAACACCATATTAATAGTTCATAAAAATAAAAAACTTCTTTTTTTTAATGATAATCACATTATATTATCTTTCAATATATTTACTCGCATGTCGCACATCCATCGAAAACATTGATCTTCTATAATATCCAGACCTTTTATAGAGACGACTCAAACATTATTATAGGTATTAATGTTTTGATTGTATGACTAATAGTTGGTTTTGTTTTACCTTTCAGTGTGTTTGGATGAATAATGAGAAAAAAATAGGTTTGTTCATAGTTGAAGCACAGTTAGGGCAAACCATGCACCCCATCCCAACCAAATGTGTAACCATGGATAGAGGGGAATTTAATAGTTGGTGCAAAATTTTTTAAATCATATACCCTATTAGGAATAATTGTGAAAGCCTATAAAATATGTGCACATTTTAGTCTCATGGTTAGGGGAAACTATTCCCCTCTTTCCATCAAAGAGTGCATGACAATTTAATTCAACAAAAAATATATTTTTAATCATTCGAACCCCTAAAACTCACCCAATTTGACCCAAACATGGACCAAATTGATTTTTCTCAATTTAAGAGACTCTCTAATATATTTACTGCATTTTTGAAAACCCTTATTCACTATTATAATCCTAGACTGAAAATTGTCACCCCTCCCAGTAAGATAATCTTTTCCCGCTTGGTTTCCCATTCTTCTTCCATCGTTCTCCAATTATTTTGGTGGTTGTTCTTCTGGTTTTGAGATAGATATAGATATATTATTATGTATATAGATCTATAATTATAAATATAAATCTATTTTTGTGTGATCTTCATTTATTTGATCTAGATTTAGGTTTTTGATCTAGATCTCGTTCTATGTAGTTGTGCTGCTTAATTTTAGTAGATTTCAGTTGGTTGATTGTTCGTAAACAAATCAAGGCAGGTGATAAAATATTCAAAATCCCTATTCAGGATTTTGATTAAATTTATTCAAATTGAATAATTTTAAATGTTTGTTAGAAATTTTATTTCCTAATTGCATTAAAAAAATTTGGTGAGTTAATTAATTTAGGAATTATAAAATTGTGAGATTTAGGGACGAAATATTATGCAATTAATTATGAGATATTACGATTGTGAACAACATAATTAATTTCTGAATGAATTATGAGATATTGGAATTTTTTTTGACTAATTAATTGTGGAATTAATTAGGGGATTTTGATATTGTGAATTGAATAATTAATTAAAGATTTAATTATGGGATTATTAGAATTGTGGAATTGATTAATTAATTAGGAAATTAATTAAAGGAATTGATGAGAACATATAATTGTTTGATAAGTGACGATATTGAGATATCTTAATTAATTTTTGATAAACATAATGATATTGAGATAAATTAAGTAACTATTGATTTTATTTATGTTATTGATAAGATTAATTAATTGTTGAGTTAATCAATGAAATTGAGAAGATTAATGAATTGTCGAATTAATAAATAATATCGAGAAGATTAATTAATTATTGAGTTAATTAATAAGATTTATAAAATTAATTAATTGTTGAGTAAAATAATGGTATTGAGAAGATTAATTAATTTTTGAATTAATTAATGAAGTGATGAATGGTAAAAATGGATTTCATCTGAGAATTGAAATCAATAATGGTAATAATTGAATTCTGAGATATGACATGTAATTATATAATTATAATAATGTAATTATTATTTAAGAAATGAGATATATAATGGGAAAATTGGAATTCTAGGACATGATATCCCTCATGGTTTGTTTAGAATCTGGTGTGGGCTGAAGATAGTATTGAGGATTGGGTGTCCTCGAAAACACATGAAGTTTATGTGGTCAAATAAAGAATAATTTGATAATGTGATAATGTTTTTTTTCATTTATATTGTTTATTTGTACAAATTCATACATTTTTATTGATAGGATATTGTTTTAGATACCATTAGTGGTGGCCTAAGTAGTTGTAATATGACCCTACTCAGGATACCTGATCGGTACCTAAATAGATTTCAGGATTGCAAGACAGGATAAGGGAAAATGTGTTGTGTTAGGAGGATGAGTTGGGATGGAACATAGATGAGAGAACCAAAGGTTGTTTGAGACCCCCTTGGGAGTAATTATTTTATTTATTTTGATTTTTCATTTTCATAGTCGACATGTATATTTTCATGGTATATCTACTATTTAGTGTGATTTTGTATTTTTATTTTTGATTATCTTGTTTTACTAAATTTCTTCTGGTTATGGTATCATTTGGTTATTCAGTAGTTATTGTTTATTTATATTCACTAGTGTAATACAGTGATAAAATAAGGTATAATCTCTCAGTTATTGATGATAGACCATCACTACTAGTCGATAGCCTCTGGAATATAGGGATTCATGACTTCTGCCACATGACCGACCGACTTTGGAAACCAGTGCGTGGAACCTAGGCTGAGATGTTACAACTTATGACAACCCCACTGAAGTCCTATTGAATATTATTGTCCCTAAATTAAAATATAAAAATGGTCCTCTATTGTTTCTCCTTCTAGTGAATAAGTTTGAGCAGTATAAGTGTATTGACAATCCTAACAATATATCAAATAAAGATTTCTTTAAGGATTCCATGTAATAACCAAACACTACAAAAAAAATTCAAAATCTAATATTATGGTATATGAATTTTTCCTCTTAATTCCCTTCCATTCATCCAAATGTGACTGAGGAACAATTTTACCTTCGAATCTCCTCAATTAAACATTTAGTAAACATATCTATTGGATTTTATTGACCCACCATATTCGGTAACCCCTACACTACATCTTCATGAAACGTCCAAATGTAATGGAACCTAAGGATGTTGTGATTCACTCTAAAATGAAACACTAAATTTTTGGGTATTGCACTATCACTATCAAAACTGGGAAATGCACATTATTGGATACTTTCGAGATCCTTTACCCAAAATTTCAATTAACCCATTTTGTTTCTTCCTTCCATTTCTACCACAAACACTACTTCCATTGTGGAGTGAGAAATTTCTAGTTATATATTCAAAATCCTGTTGACGATGGATACACCATAGTTAAAGTCAAAATGAGTTGTGAGTTTCTGTGAATATGAGTGTCTTCGAAGGTATATGTCATCATAACCCAATAATAGATAGTCACCTCCAATGAAAAGGGATATTCATTCAATTCTTTCAAAAGAACCGATGACCAGCTTCACAAATTTACAATGTTCTTTTCTTATATTTGACATGAACTGACTGAAAACTCCCACTATAAGGGCATGACCTATTTGATTTCACACCATTGAATACATTGGGCTTCCAACCACTGATGAATACATTATTCTCTCCATTTTATTCAACTCTTCATCTTTTAATGGTTTTTATTTCTTTGAGATTTTAATGTTTCCAAAAAGTTTAATTGAATCAAATTTTCATCTGATCATTATAAAATTTTTTAAAATATTTTGATTTTACCCTTTCTATGATAGAACACAAATTTAGGTCTTTATATATTTTTCAATCATCATGCTCAAGATCTTCAAGTCATCCTGTATTATACTGAGTATCATGTAAGTAAGACACAACTATTTTTGGTATACAATCCTTTTCAACCATATCAGAAACAACTCATGGGTAGTTGAGTGAAAAACAAATCTAATCCATCATATGGATAAACCAGGCTCTATTCCTATGGTATCCTTATTAATTGTTTCGTAGCTACGTGTAACCCAAAAAAAGAGGTGATTATAGTATAAAAAATGGAAATCTAGGGGATCCCTACATTGGTATAACCTACCCAAGGTTTTTTGAGTGTCACCCATTATATGTTTTGTAACGACCCAATTTTTTTCAATGGAAATTACCTTTTATTATGTATGTCATAAAATCACATGAAAACACAACATAATGAACTAGTAAGTTCTATGTGACCTTTAAACATAATTTCGTCCCTTATGTGTTTGGAATTTCAAAAATCTGGCATACACGGTTGTAATCAGTAAGTTATTTGGAGTCGAATAAGGAAAACATAATTTTTGGTGAATAGTAACCTACCCTAATGAATAGTAACATACCCTTATGGATAGTCATATTCCCTAATGAATAGATACCTCACCTATGGTGGTATAAAAATAATATTCAAGTTGGAAGTACGATATACCTATATTTTGTAATAAGTTAATTAATGTTTTAAAACTGGTTTTAATAATAAATTATTATTTTAATTAAATATTAAAATAATCTTATTTAGATAAATATTTTTGATAAATGGACATCATTTTTGGATTCTACATGTCGAAAAATGGTTAGGGTGAATTTTTGTGATTTTTCTGAAATACATGAATTGTTGATGAATAATAGAATCTGATAATTCACAATAAACGCTAAATAATGGATTAATTGAGTCATCGATGATTTCTGCTTATGTAAGACCTCTTGTTTCGGGATAACATGATAAAATCACTATTCTTGGTCATGTAATGCTTACTATTCCTTGTCTTGGGATGAAATAATAAAATAATGATTATAATATTATAAAATCCCTCCTCTCTTCCTCTATAAAACCCCCCTTCACGCCCTCTTCTCTCCACTACTCTCAAGCCTTGTTCCATACCATTATTCTCCCCAAATATCTCCCTAAGGTACTCCCCCATTTACAAAAGCTCTCACCCTCCTAAAAATACCAAAACCACTCCCCTTAAGAGGTTCTCAAATGAGGAAGTTTCAAGAGGTAAATTCCTCTTCCCAATTTCTTCTTTTCTTTTAAGTTCTTTTCTTTTTTTTATTTCTTTATTTACCTCCCTTCACCATGATAGTATGGTAAATACAGTAACAAAAATTTACTTTAATGTTTTCATGCTATTGGTATATTTCATTATCTTCACTCTTTTCCCCACCATTTTATTTGAAAGAAATGAATGCACCGTTTGAGATGTGCTAATTTAGCACATTCAAGGACAACATTTTATCAATTTCTATTATAATCATTAATTATGGTCATGAAACCATTTGTATAATAGTTGAACCTGGTTATTATATATGTAATATATCCTATTTTTTGTTCTATAATGCTTTGGTACAAATGGAATTATGTTATAAAGCAAAACCCATTCTTTGTAATCAAATCCACCGATTAACAAAAACAGTTATCAGTATAGTTAATTGTATAATAATTAGAATTCACTATAAGTAACCTAATTGAAATTAGAACCATGTAATATAATCTGTATTAACTAATGAATATAACTTAAATTCTGGAAAACCACATTCATCTTGCATATAATCCAAACATGAATATAAGTGAACAGATCTTTTAAAGCCAAGTAAACAAACAATCCCGAATAATGAAATTGAACCTTGTAACTAATCAAAAATGGCATTGAATGAAGTAAAAAGGGTTGTAATAAATAAATTGAATATTTAAGTGGTTCTGTACTTATTAATTAATAATCATAATTTGTTTATTCAGGTCATTAATAACAAGTGGAGAACACCAATATATTTAAGTTAAGGGATCATCCCCTTTTCACACTTAATCAAGATTCGTCTCTATGATATGACTTTTTGTTTAATACCAAGTGATGGGGTATATTTTATCACC
This sequence comes from Viscum album, assembly GCA_963277665.1. Classification (NCBI taxonomy): domain Eukaryota; kingdom Viridiplantae; phylum Streptophyta; class Magnoliopsida; order Santalales; family Viscaceae; genus Viscum; species Viscum album. Next base: position 372,493,512 of record OY728133.1, on the reverse strand, counting down.
TCCCCCATACTTCACTAATGTTTTATAAGTTATTATAATCTCCATATCTCTCTCATAATGCATTCTTTGTTACACCATATACCGTGTCGATAAACCATAATGGATTCTACCCGAACTTCCATTATTCATTCAGGTTGCTCTATCTTTGTTTTTAGAAAAATGTAGTTGTATTTAAATTTTATGTAGAACATAAAAACTCTTTTTTATTCTCCAAAATAATTTTCCATGATCTATCTCTCAATTGATTTCAGGGATATGCAATCTTTTAAGTGAATTACTCCTCGATACTTCGCAATAAGCACACACGTTTTAAAGGAACTTCGCGAACATTTAACCAATTTCAATTGCACTCTATATTCTGTTTTAAGACACCATTGCCTTTTTAAATTAAGTATTTTTATTATTAAAACTTTCTTGGATCAATTATGGTTTTATATAAAAGAATTTCTTCTTTACTATTTTAAAAGCTCTATAGTATTTTCCTTATAAATTCATAAAAATGTTTTAATGCTAATGTCTCTCAAATACATTTCTTATGTGATGTCACTTCTATTTATTACGACCTACCATGTTATATTACTATACTACCTTATAAATGTCCATGTACATTCTAATCCCTTTCATTCATGGAAAATTTCATGATACACTCATTGGTTATGCGTTATGTCATGATTGTGGTGCCCAATTCTCTTCATGGGTAACCTTATGTTTATGAACAATTGATTATGTATGACTAATCATGTGGAAAAAATATTAATGTTGTAAGAATATTTATGTGGCAAGAATATTCATGAAAATGTTGAGATGGGTGTGTTTATATAGCGCTCTAATGCATTGGGTAAGGATTAGTCTCATGAGATGCAATGTGAAATGGGATTGGCATTTAGCCTTGAACCATACTGAAATGGGAAACAGGATTGGCAGTTAGCCTTGACCCATACTAAAGAAATCTTTTATGATTCTTCCACATTTATATGATTCTATGTTTATATGATCCCATGTTTATATCAAAATTATTTTATAAGTTTCATGCTTTGGATATCATTATGTCATGCCTTTTAACTTATGTGCTTGATATATATCCTTATGTTCATTACCTTATATGGATTTTTAGCTCATTCCTTTGTTCATTTGTTCCCCAGGGTACCCTATGCAGATGTAAGGGCTCAAAGGATGTGAGAAGTTCTTTATGTAGATTAAATAATGAAGGGTTTTTAGCCCCGTGTTTTATGTTATATATGCCTAGTCTTCCAGTACACTAGACTTAATGATCCTTGGCTTGTACTCTGATGATTAATTATGCTTGAAATCATGAAATGTTTTGTGTAAAAGGCTCAAGTCACTATAGTTGGTATCAGAGGATGGTCTAGTTATTTTTGGAGATTAAGAATAGAGTACCTCAGTGAGAACCTTAAGGATGAGTCTAAGTTTAAGAAAATAGTCCTAAATTTTGGTGAGTATAGATTAAGTGGTTTATCAAGAAAATGCATCTATGTTTGGATATGAGCAGGTAGAGGAGGCTCTGGAACAGATGTATCTATGGGTAAAACCCAAAAACACCTCTTTGAGCTAGAGTCGAATAGGAACTGGTGCACGATAACAGGTCTTGCTACACTCTTGATTACGACACTCCTGGGTGATATGCTTTGGTAGATTCATGATCTCAGTACAAACCATTATTAAGGGACAAAAAGAATCCCATAAGAATATATGTTAAGAAATAGATTGAGGATAACCTAGATATAAACATAATAATCACAAGTCAGGATATACTTCTTCTTTATAAGTTCACATTTTTATGTTCAATGTTTATTTTTATTCTCAATAGCTATGTATTAAAGACCTCTAATTATACATTCTTTTTCTTCGTTGATAGAGGGAAATAGAAGAACACGTTACAAAAACCAATGTGATAGGCAATGTGTTTATTTCCCTAATGACATGCCTGATTTGATAGAAGATGGTGATCAAAACTTCAGGGCAATACTTTCTTAGCTGGCTCGAGTTATGAATAATAACTTGAATCAGGTGGAACGTCCCACTCCTCAAAGGAAAAACAAAGTTGACGTAGAATCCTTCGTCTGGAAAAGGCTTCCCATTTTTAGCGGGTCTTTTGATCCCTTCCTCGCAGAACAATGGATTAACTCCATTGAAAAGATTTTCTTTGTCCTCAAGTGATGGGAAGAAGATAAAGTTGTACTGGCAGTCGATAGTTTTGATGGGGAAGCTGATCAGTGGTGGACACTACTCAAGAATACAAAGTCCCAAGATGGAATTGATTCCATAGAATGGGAGGAATTAAAGATGATGTTTTTCAATAAATATTTTCCTCAAACCCTCCATCTCAATATGGAAAGAGTGTTCCTTGGAATCATGCAGAAGGAATATGAGTCTATCAGGGCATATGAGGAAAACTTTACAAGGCTTTCATGGTACGCCTATGGCTTTTTCATGAACATCGAAAGCAAGGTGGGTCGCTTCTTTAGCGGACTAAAGCTAAGTCTATGAAATGTGTTGGATATTCGATACTTCCATAGATATGAGGAGATTGTCTGTTGTGCCCTCAAGGTTGAAATGGATATTGGAGACTCTCAGTGGTCTCTTGGGCCTAGTGACAAGAAGTAGAAAATGGAGAACAACATGGGTGGTTCATAAAACAAATACCATGATGGAATGAAGCCTCACATTCCTCTTTGTAGAAATTTCTGGAAGAAGAATCTTGGTGACTATCTCAAGGGTACCAAGAATTTCATCAAATGCAGAAAGTTTGGTAATATGTCCCAGAACTACCGAAGGGATATGAAAAATTATACTAATATTGAATAATAAAGGAAGGTTCAGATCAACACTCATCCTATAGTGGAGTGTTATAACTACAAGGAGCTTGGGCATTATGGAAACAATTTTCCTAAGCTGAGGGTTGTCGGAGGCAATCAGAAACAAACTCCAAGGAAACAAGGAAGAGCATATGCTATCACTATAGCTGAGGTGGAGCCTGAAAATGATGTGGAGATAGGTATGGTTGTTATTCATTCAAGAATAGTGAATGTACTATTTGATTTTGGATCTATGTATTCTTTCATATATTGCAAGTTTAGCAGATTTATTCAAACACCACCTCAAAATTTAGAAGAAAAGTTATCTATGAGAATATGGAATGGTGAATATATTGCATCCATGATTTATAACTCCTTGCTGGTTAATTTTTGTGGACTGTACCTCCAAGAAAATCATGTCACACTTCTTTTAGTGGAGTTCAATGCTATCTTGGGCATGGATTTGCTATATTTGTACAAGGCCAACATCAATTGTCAGGAAAGGAATATCACTATTCACTTCTCAAAGAATCCTTTGATTCTTTATAAGTGTAATGAAGAAGATGAGCCTCCGTTAGAATCTTCATCTCATGTTTGGATACTACTTCCTTGTGAGAAATAATATCTAGCTAAAATTATTTGGACAAAGGATAGCATCATTCTTGAAGACATTCCCATTGTGAGGGATTACACTGATGTATTCCCTAACGAATTGCCTGGTCTTCCTCCTGATAGTGAGGATGAGTTATCAATTGAAATTATCAATGGATATCTACCAATATCAAAGAAAACTTATAGAATATCCACCATAGAGCTAGAAGAGTTGAAGAAGCAGTTACTAGAGAATATGGAGAAGGGTTTTATATTCACGATTTTTTCACTGTGTGGTGCTCTAGTTTTCTTTGTCAAAAAGAAGGATGGATCATTGTGCCTCTGCATTGATTATCATGAGATCAATTAAATCACTATAAATAACAAGTATCCCCTTCCATGGATAGATGACTTGTTCGATCAACTTCGTGGGTCTAGTTATTTCTCTTAGGTGGACCTTCGGTCGGGATATCACCAACTAAAGGTGAGGAAGGAAGATATTCTGAAGACTGCCTTTCGAATGTGGTACGGACAATATGACTTAATTATGATGCCCTTAAGACTCACTAATTCTCCAGAAATTTTCATGTATTTAATGAATAGAGTCTTTAGAGTTTACCTTGACAAATTTGTGGTGGTTTTATTGATGATATTCTGATATACTTCAAGAGAAAGGAGTAACATGAGGTGCATTTGGAAACTGTGTTAAAGACTTTGTGTGGGGAGAAGTTGTATGAAAAGTAAAATAAATGTGGGTTCTAGATGGAGGTAGTATCCTTTGTGGGGCTTGTTATCACCATGAAAGGGATATCTATGGACCCTTCCAAGATGAAGGCAATTGAAGTGTGGCCGAGGCCAACTTCTGTAACGAAGATCCGAAACTTTTTAGGTCTAGATGGGTATTATCAACAATTTGTGAAGAACATTTCATGATTGTCAAACCCAATGACCAATCTGACATGGAAGGGAGTATAGTTCGTCTGGACAGTGGAATGTGAAGACTGTTTCAAGGATTTGAAAAAGAGGCTTATCATTGCGCCGGTACTCACACTCCCTTCAGGTGGAGAACTCTTTGTGGTGTATAGTGATGAATCTAAGAATGTATTATATTGTGTGCTAACCCAAAATGATAACGTTATAGTCTATGCCTCAAGGCAGCTGAAAATCCATGAGCAAAACAATCCCACACATGATCAGGAGTTGGCGACTGTGATCTTTGCGTTGAAAATCTGGAGGCATTATCTCTATGGGAAAAAATGCGAGATATATACTGACCACAAGAGTCTCAAATATATATTCACAGAGAAAGAGATTCATATGCACCATCTATGATGGATAGAGATCATATATGATTATGACTAATTAATCCACTACCATCCCGGTAAGGAAAACAAGGCGTCAGATGCTCTAAGTAGAAAGGATCCTACATATTTATCAATGATGAGACTTGAAAATGATCCAATCATCTTAGATTTACAAAGGATGGACATGAGAATCATTAAGGTAGGAACATAATCAATCCTTTCTCAAATTATTTCTCAACCATCCCTCTTGGAGAAAATAAAGGATACTTAAAGAAAGGATGTGGAAATTCAGAAAACTATGGAAGTTGTTAAAAATGGGAAATCCTCCGATTCCAAAATTGATGAGGAAGGATTTGTAATATTTGGTACACAATTATGTGTACCATATGATCCAGAGATAAAGAATGATATATAGAATGATGCACATAACTTGACCTTCTCTATCCACACATGGATCACAAAAATGCATCAAGATCTTTGAGAAACTTATGGTGGGACAATATGAAAAGATAGATTGCCTAATATACATCAAAGTGCCTCGTATGTCAGCAAGTGAAGGGTGAGAGACAAAAGTCTAAGGGGATGATGCAACCACTACCCATACCAGCAAGGAAGTGGGAGAACATTACCATGGACTTTGTCACTAGACTTCTAAAGACATCTAGAGAAAATAATGCTATATGGGTTGTTGTGGATCTTCTTATGAAGGCATCTCACTTTATCGTGGTTCGAGAGGACTTCTCATTGGATAAACGTGCACGGATTTAAATCAAAGAAGTGGTAAGGCTGCATGGAGTACCACTATATATTGTATCTGATCATGATCCAATATTCACATCGAAGTTCTGGAAAAGTCTCCAGCATGCTCCGAGCACTGAACTGAACATCAGTATGACCTATCATCCTCAAACTGATGGCCAATCTGAGTGAACTATTCAGACATTAGAAGACATGGTGAGAGCATGTTCAATGGAATTCAAAGAAGGATGGGACCAATATCTTCCACTAATTGAATTCTCATACAATAATAGATTCCACTTGATAATATGAATGGCACCATATGAAGCCCTTTATGGGAAAAACTGCAGAACACTGGCATGTTGGGATGAATTTGGTGAGCGTAAGCTGTTAGGACCTGAAATTGTTGAAGAAATGATGGAGATGGGGTAAACCATTCAGCAGCATATCAAGGCATTCCAAAGTCGATAGAAGAGTTATGTGGATAACTGTTGATGAGACCTTGAGTTCAAAGTTAGAGACATGGTATTTCTATGTATATCCCCATGGAAGAAGGTCGTGATGTTTGGGAAGAAAGGGAAGTTAAGTCACAGGTACATCGGTCCCTTTGAGATCATTGATCGAGTCAGAGATGTGGCCTATCAAATAGAACTTCCAACTACCATGTCAAAAGTACATGATGTATTTCATGTATCCCTCTTAAAGATGTACATACCAGACCCTTCACATGTACTCTCTTCAGAGGTGGTACAGTTGTACGATGATCTCTCTTACAAGGAGTAGCTAGTGAAGATCTTGGATCGTAGAGAAAATTACCTACGCAACAAGACTACTCATCTAGTCATGGTTTCATGGAGAAACCATAAATATGAAGAGGCAACATGGGAATTAGAGGAAGAAATGAAGGAAAATTACCCACACCTGTTTTTGGATTAGAATGTAAAATGAAATTTCAAGGGAGAAATTACATAAGGGGGGATGAATGTAACGACCCAATGTTTTTCAATGCAAATTACCTTCTCATAAGTATGTCATAAAATCACATGAATACAGAACATAATGAACTAATAAGTGTTAAGTGGCCTTTAAGCCTAAGTTTGTCACTTCTGGGTTTGGAATTTCAAAAATCGGGCATACATGGTTGTAATTAGTAAGTTATTTGGAGTCCGATAAGGAAAGCATTTTTGTGAATAGTAACCAACCCTAATGAATAGTAACATACCCTTATGAATAGTGAAATACCCTAATTAATAGTAATATCACATATGGTGGTATAAAAATAATATTCATGTTGGAAGTACGATATACCTATATTTTAGCATAAGTTATTGAAGGTTTTGAAACTGGTTTTGATAATAAATAATTCTTTTGATTAAACATTAAAATAATCATATTTGGAAAATTATTTCTGATAAATCTTCTTTATTTTTGGATTATACATGTCAAAATATGGTTAGGGTGAATTTTTGGGATTTTTCTGAACTACTTAAATTTTTGATGAATAGTAGAATATGATATTTCACAATTAATGCTATGTAATGGATTAATTGAGTCATTGATGATGTTCAGATGATGTAAGACCACTTGGTTCAGGATCACATGATAAAATCACTATTCCTGGTCATGGAATACTTATTATTCCTTTTCGTGGGATGAAATAATAAATAAATGATTATAATATTATAAAATACCTCCTCTCCTCCACTATAAAACCCTCCTTAACTCCCTCTTATCTCCACTCCTCTTAAGCCTTTTTTCCTTGCCATTATTCTTCCAAAATCTCTCCCCAAGGACCTCCCCCATGTAGAAAATCTCTCATCCTCCTCAAAATACCATTACCTCTCAACTTAAAAGGTTCTCAAAGGAGGAATTCTCAAGAGGTAAATTCCTCTTCCCAATTTCTTATTTTCTTTTAAGTTATAACCTTTTTTATTTATTTCATCACCTCCCTTCACCATTATAGTATGATAAATCCAATAACATAAATTCACTGGAATTTCTTCATGATAGTGGTATATTTAATTATCTTCTCTTCTTTCCACACCCTTTTATATGAAAGAAATGAAAGCACCGTTTGAGATGTGCTAATTTAGCATATTCCTGGACACCAATTTACCAATTTATATTATTATCATTAATTATGTTCGTGATACCATCCGTGTTATGGTTGAACCAGATTATTATATATGTAATATATCCTATTTTTTGTTCTGTAAACCTTTGGTACAAATGGAATTATGTTATAAAGAAAAACACATTCTTTGTAATCCAATCCACCGATTAACAAAAACAGTTATCACTATGGTTATATATATAATAATATGAATTCCCTCTAAGTAACCCAATTAAAATCAAAACCATGTTATCTCATGGATATGAACTAAAGAATATAACTTCAATTCTATACAACCACATTCATCTTGCATATAGTCCAAACTTGAATATAAGTGTACCGATCTTTTAAATCCATGTAAACAAACGAGCCGAACAATGAAATTGAACCATGTAACTAATGAAAAGAGGATTTTAATGAACAATAAAGGGTTATAATTAATAAATTGAATATAGAAGAGTTTATTCACTTATTAATTAATAAGCCTTTTTTTTCTGGTCATTAATAACAAGTGGAGAACACCAATGAATTTAATGTAAGGTATCCTCCCTTTTTCATTCTTAATCAAGATTGTTCTCTATGCTATGAATTTTTGTGTAATACCAATTGTTGCGGTATATTTTATCAACTCCCCCACAATGTCCTAATGTTTTATAAGTGATTAGAAACCCCTTATCTCTCTCATAAATCCCTCTTAGTTACACCCTATACCATGCTGATAAACCATAATGGATTCTACCCGAACTTCATTTATTCCTTCGGGTTGCTCTATCTTTCTTTTTAACAAAATTTTGTTGCCTTTTATTTTTATATAGAACATAAAAATTCTGTCTAAATGATCCAAACTCATTTTCCTAGATCCATATGTCATTCACATTCGTGGATATGCATGCTTTTAAGTAAATCTCTCCTCGATACTTCCCAATAATCACACAAGTTTTAAAGGAACTTCCCGAACTTTTACCCAATTTCAAGTGCACTCTATATTTTTTAAGAAACCATTGTATTTTTAAATTAATTATTTTTATTATGAAAACATTATTTGTTCAATTAAGGTTTTATATAAAATCATGCCTTCTTTACTATTTTAAAATTTCTATAGTATTTTCCTTAAGACCGCAGAAAAATGTTTTAATGCTAATGTCTCTGAAATACATTTCTTATGTGATTTCACTAATATTTGTTACCACAAATCATGTTATATGTCTATACTACCTTATTAATGTCCATATATGTTCTAATCCCTTTCTTTAGTGGACACTTTCATGACACACTCATTGGTTATGCTTTATGTCATGATTGTGGTGCCCAATTCTCTCCATAGGTAACCTTATGTTTATGAAAAATTGATTATGTATGATTAATCATGTGGAAATAATATTTATGTGGTAAGAATATTTATGTAGAAAGAATATTCATGAAAATTATGAGATGGGTGCGCCCAGATAGTGCTCTAATGCATTGGGTAAGGATAAGTCTGTTGATTTGCGATGTGAAACGAGATTGGTTGTTAGCCTTGACCCGTACTGAAATAGGAAACGAGATTGGAAGTTAGCCTTGAACCGTACTAAAGAATTGTTTTATGATTCTGCCACATTTATATGATTCCATGTTTATATGATCACATGATTATATTAAAATTATTATATAAGTTTCATGCTTCGAATATCATTAAGTCATGCCTCCTAACTTATGTTCTTGAGATGTATCCTTATTTTCATTGCCTTACAGGGCTTTTTAGCTCATCCCTTAGTTCATGTGTTCCCCAGGTAACCCTATGTAGATGTATGGGCTCAAAGAAATTTAGATTCCCTCATGGAGATTAAATAACGAAATTTTTTAGCCCCGTGTTTTATGTCATATGTACCTAGTCTTCCAAGACACTAGACTTAACGATCCTTGGATTGTATTTTGATGATTAATTATGCTTAAAATCATGAAATGTTTTATGTAAAAGGCTCAAGTCACTATATGTTTTCTATAAAAAAGATATTCCATAAGAATTAACCTTTATAAGAACCAACTTAGTTGAATAATTGATGTTAGGAAAAGTTTCACTTTGAAAAGAATATTAATCATTTCATTTTGAATGGATTTAATTTCACCATATTATCTCATGTTTATTCTTTTGTCCATGAATTCTTCTAATGATTCTATTTTGGAATAATATTCCCCCCACCAAATAAAAATGTTTAATATATATTAATGAGGAGGTCATTAGATGACCCATGTTTTTTATTAATCACCAAAATATGAGATCCAAACATCTTCAATAATAGCTAAATGAATCACATGCATAAGGTAAATGAACTATTCATGAATATTTTTTAATTACCTGAGATTGAAAATCGTTGCAGGAGTAAGCCCTATGAAATAGATAGAAAACCCCCACCTTTCTAAAACAATTCCTAATGTCCAATCAAGTGGGAAGTATAAACTTAACTACCTCTCCCTAATGCGACTTTACTAAATTGAGAATTAAATTCCTTATAATTCTAAAACTGAATATGTAAAAACAATGCTCAACAACTAAATGCAATCTAATAAATCAAATAAAAAACCATGGTCAATAAATAAAAAAACTAAATCTTATGTTGATGTTCAGAGCATGTAATGCATGCCTTATCACTTTTATCAGAAATAGTTTTATTTATTAAAATATTGTATACACATATATATAATATACAAAATTGATAACTAAAAATAATGTAGGATTAAAATTTTAAAGAAATTAACATTTCAAAAATTAAAACATGTGATAATAATTTATGAACAATTTAGAAATAAAGGATAGCTACAAAATGTTCATAAATTAGATAATACATTATGGACACTCTAACACTTTTATAATCAATTAATAATTTGAAATTTTATTATTATGTAAACCATTTACACAATCTAAATATCAGAGACCTAGAATTAATTGAATCAAGATTAAATCAACCATTAAAAAAATTTTCATATGGAATAAACAATATAAAAAATGGATCCATATATTTTAATACATTAAATTAAATATTATGAAAAAAATCCTAAATTATAATATAAACAATATTATATTATTATCCACATTTTTTAATTTATAAACCCATTGTAAATTACACCTAGAATGGCATTACCTTTTAAAAGGATTGGTAAAAACATTATTTTTCCTTCCATGCCACTTTGGGCTAGGAGAACCCTATTATGAAAGCTTCATCTAATATTTTTTTGAGATTTAAAGTAGAAGATCGACATCAACATGAAATTTAGTGATTTTTAGGTGAAAAAACAGAGCTATTTTCTTGAAAATGTTGAAAAGAATACTCTTGGAATATCCCTCCATGATTTTCTATTGGTATTGAAAATATTTGTTGGGTAATCCAAAGAATGGAAAAATTACATAAAAATATGATGTTTTGTATAATATACATATAGAAAAGGGATAATAAATAAATAAATTCAATAGTTAACAATTTTATTTTGAAAAATTATATTTTTATTAGTGAAAACTCAGTTCGTTCACTATTTGACCATAAAAGTACATCAAGTAATTTGATATGATTCAAAAACTTAAAAATAAGAAAAATTTAACACCATGAAATGAAATGATATTGAAATTTTTATTTCCATTAGTTCATTATATTTTTAATTTAGAAAATATTTGTTATATTGTGTAAATATGGGTTATTTTTTAAATAAAAATAAGGTGTTTACAACATTCTCTAAAATTAAAATGTTGAATACTTTTATTATTAATACATAAATTGTTTAAAAATTGAGTTTTTTTTCTAATTTGTGAGGAAAATACAAGTATAATATCAATTCATTTTAAACTTATGTTTTTTCATATTTATTATGTTATGCTAGTGAAGATGGTTCATTATAACCCTTTTCAAACATGTAATTTTCACTCATTGGTAGTCACAAAAAATTATTATTATTAATTATCTTAAAAACTATTAAATGTTAGTGAATGAGACAATAGTAAGTATCATGGAATCTAACATAGAAAAGAAGACCTATATTCTAAAACTATGTTTTAGACAACCATAAAGTCAAATTAGAACAATGTTGTATGTGTCCTAATAGTTAACATTGGTTTATTAATAATTTTGACCTTTTGATTTTAATATATTAATGTTTTGATTATGGAAGATTAGAATTGTAAAATTTAGTTCAATAATTATCATCATTGTATCATTTGAATCATAAAAGATTGAATAATTAATTGTAATTTTTTTTATATCTTTTTGGGAGTAAAATTTTATAATTTTACTTTTATCACTACTATAGAACTGGCTTTGAAAAGACCATGTAAAATCGTTTATCAGTGCAAAGAAGCACTGTTTATTAATGCGCTATGAAAAGTGGTCCACGTTTATCAGTGCAAGAAAAGTTCTGATAAAGGGGGATATCTATCAATGCTAGTTTAAAACTAATATAGAGGGATCTTTATGATAACTACTTGTATCCCTAATAATGGATGTAATATTGTAGTGAGCTGTTAAAACTACTACACATATTAGAAAAAAGTACACCTATATATTGAAAATTTGTAATTTAATTGAATTAAAAATTACAACACAAAAACAAGAAAAAAATGATATTATAGACACTTCAAACAATGTTTTTTGTATAATTACATTAAAAAGTACTATCAAAATCATTGAAACACATCAATGGTTTCATTGTCAATGTCACCAGACCCACTCTCGTAAAATTCCGATCATGGTATCAGTTGACAAAAAAACAACCCCAACACAATAAAAAATCCACTAATATAAGAAAATAATTATTATGTTTGAAATAAAATAAAGAAAAAAATAAAAAATAAATATAAAACAATAAATTAGTAAAATTTCAAATTAAAAGAAAAGGACACACTTGGAGTCATACTAGTCACACCATATGTGAGATTGATGTGTGGATAATTCCTACATTTCACAAATGACATAAGATTCAATGTTATAAGGTATTAATAAAATATTAATATGTTTTCTAAGTTTTGAGTATGTCTCATTTCATTTTTACAAAAAGGAAAATTTAAAATGAAAGAATGCAATTTGAGTCATACTGGTCACATCATATTCCAGTTTGATGTGAGACTTATTTATACTCATAAAAAATTTCTTATGAATTGTATTTTTAAATTATAAAGACAATTTGAGTGTATTTTCTTGGTTTTCAGTGAGTGACAATTATTTTAAACTAAATTATCATTTTAAATTGATAAATGACACTTTGAGTCATACTAGGAACATTGTGTATTGGATTGAGGTAAAACTCATCCCAATACATCAAAAATTACTTATAGATCATTAACATAAAGTATAAAATCAATCCTAATGAGTTTCTGAAATTTTAAGTAAGATATGTGTGTTTTGAACTAAAATAAAAATTTCAAATAAAAATAAATAGCTAGAGTCCTTCCAATCACGTTGTGTATCTAATTGACATAAAATAGATTCATACACATCATAAATGACATATGGATCATTTCCATTAAGTATCAAGACAATATAGATGTGATTTCTCAGTTTTCAGTTTGTGATGTCTCTTTTTTACTTAAAAGTCAATTTAAATAGAATATACACAAATTGAGTTATATCAATAACATTTTGTATTGGTTTGATGTATGACTAATTGCTTCGCATCATAAATGAATGATGAATTTTTTTCTTAATGTATCAAGAAAATTTGAGTTCTTTTTCTTGGATTTCTTAGGGTGACACATGTATTGAACTAAAATGTTAATTTTAAACTGATAACTGACACTATTGGCCATACTGAGAAAACTATGTATCAGATTGAGGTGTCGATGATTCCAACACTTCAAAAATGACATATGGATAATTTTATTAATGTATTGTAGCAATACATTTTCATTTTATCTGTTTTGAATATGTTATGTTAATTTTTAACTAAAATGTTGATTTTAAATAAAAAGAAACAATTTGATTCATAATTTTATCCTTGTGTATCAGATTGATTTAAATCCAATTTTTACAAGTCATAAATGACATAAGGGTCATTTTCCAAAAGTATCTTGAAAATATGAAAGTATTTTCTCAATTTTAAGTTTGTCGCGTGTATTGTTTTTAATAAAATGACAATTCAAACTAAAAATGCACACTTTGAGTAATACCAATCACATCACATTTTAGTTAAATATGATACTTAATATTACACATCTTAAATGTATTATGATTCATCTTCTTAAAGTATCATGAAAATCTAAGTTAGTTCTCCCAGTTTTCAGTGAGTGACACACGTTTCAAAAAAAATTACTATGTTGCAAATGATAATGGACACTTGGAATCATACCTGGAACAATGTGTATAAAATTGAGGTGAAGCCAATGCATACACATCAAAAAAACTGATGGTCTATTTTCCTAATGTGTCAAAATAATCTGAATGTGGTTTTCCAGTTTTGTGTATATGATGTGTGTTTTGAGCAAAAATGTCAAATTAAAAAAGAATGACAGACACAGAGTCATATCAGTCACACCATGTATTAAATTATTGCATGGTTGATTACTAAAAATAAAATATGACCAATGTTTCACTATCCTAAATTATTAAGATAATCCAAATTCTATTTCATGGTTTTGAGTATGTGATGTGTCTATTTTTTAAAAAAAATATATATGTTTAAACTGAAAACAAGCACTATGAGTCATAATGGTAACATCACGTGTAATATTAACACGAGTCTAATTATTAACATCACAAATCATACATGAGATATTTAACTAAAGTATTATGAAAATTAGATAATTTTTTCTTGGTTTCAATGAGTGACACACATTTTGAACTAAATTTTCAATTTTATATTGATAATGAACACTTTGAATCATAATAGGCACACCATGTATCGGATTGAGGGGCAGATGATTCATACATATCACAAATGAATTTTGGATTTTTTTAATAAATTATAAACACAAAAAATGTTTTTCCTCATTTTAGAATATGTGAATTCTCTTTTGAACTAAAATATTAATTTTAAATAACAAGACATGTATAGAGACATACTGGTCACATGGTGCATCAAATTAATGTGTCGTTGAATCATACACATCTCATATGACATATGGATAATTTTAATAAAATATAAAAACAATACAAATTCATTTCATTGATTTGGAGTATATCACATTTCTTTTTTACTAATATTTAAATTTAAACTGAAAACATGCACTTTGAGTCATACCGGTAACATCGTGTGTCGGATTGACATGAGACTATTTACTAGAAATGACAAATGACTTATCATTTTTTGATAAAGTATTAAGAAATTTTTTTTTCATTATTTTCATCGAGTGACATGTGTTTGGAACTAATTTGTCAATTTTATACTAATAATGGACATTTTGATTCATATTGAGCACATCGTATATCAGATTGGTGTGTGGTTGATTGTAACACATAAAAATTGATTTAAGAATCATTTTTCTAATATATCAAAACAACATGAATATATTTTCTCATATTTGAGTATGTGACTTTTGTGTTGAACTAAAATTATGATTTTAAATAAAAAGACACATTTTGAGTCGTATGGGTCACACCATGTATCAGATTGATGTTCCATAGATTCCTACGAATCAAAACTGACTTAAGAACCATTTCATAAATTATAAATATTGTCATAATGTTTTTTTCAATTTTTATTATCTCACATGAATTTTTTACTGAAATATCAATTTAAAATTTAATCACTCACTTTGTGTCATATCAGACTCATCATGTGTCCGATTTATGAGAGATTGGTTCCTACACATCAAAAATGAGTTCTAATCAATTTTATAAAGTATAAAATCAATTCATGAAAGTTTTCTCAATTTTCAGTGAGTGAAACATGAGTGAAACAAAATTTTCAATTTTATACTAATTACTTACAATTTTGTGTTACATCGATCACACCATATATGAGATTGAGATGTGGATGACTCCTATACTTAAAAAATGATTTACAAATGATTTTCCTAAAGTATGAACATAATCCAAATGTTTTTTATCATAATTGAGTTTTTGACGTGTGTTTTGAACTAAAATGTAAATTTTAACTAAAAATATTCACTTTTAGTTATTCCAAATACAATTTGTATCATATTAATGCGTGGTTGATTTCTACAGGTCACAAATGACTTATGGATCATTTTACATAATTATAGAAAAATATGAATTTTTTTTCTTAGTTTTGAGGGTGTGATGTCTTTTTTGAACTAAAATATAATTTATAATATAAAAACATTAACATCAAGTCCTTCTGAGAACACTGTGTATTTGATTATGTTGTGTCTAATTGAATTGTCACAAATTACTAAACAAGCATGAGTATCTTCAAAAATGTTATGAGAATTGTCATACCGGAATACTGTGTATTGGATTGAGGTGCAACTAATTCCTACATGTCACAAATTAATTAGGAATAATTTTCTAAATGTATCAAATCAATATGAATATTTTTTCTCAATTTTGTTTATGTAACATGTTTTTTGAATTAAAATATAAATTTTAAACTAAGAAAATAAGGTTCCAGTCACACTAGGAATATCGTGTATCAGATCGAGTTTTGGTTGATTCTAACACATCAGAAAGTGTATTTTTATTCTATAACGGATTCAATGTTTGAAGTTATCTAACAATGTTGTTGTTTGAATAAACTGAATGTTGAATTCATTGTATAAAAATGAAAACAACATCACCATGATTTATTCATCCTCAATGTGTACATAACCATTGTATATGACTGTATCATCCTTCAATTGTTTTTTTTTGAAAATTATTAAAAACTAAAAAATAAAAATTATAAAAAAATTAATAAAAAAAGGTAGATAAAACAATGAGAAAATTCCCTAACTTGTTGTAGGAACTCACATCTTCTTGACATCTAAATACAATTTTACCCCACGTATTCTTTTAATTCATTTACTAAAAAATATTTTTTATTTAAAATATGATGATTATAGAATGACATTGTGGTTCTAGAAAAATATTAATAAACAAAGGATTAGTGAATATTTTAAATGAATTTTTAATGATCATTAGAAATACCTCTTTGGGGATTCTGGTTTGTTGAGGTAATAAGATATATTTCATAATTTCTCAAGCATAATAACCATAATAATTACCATTAATATGTTCTATGCAATGTTGAAAATTTGAGAAAAATAAGTAAAAATATTTTAGACATGTTTTGATAGTGTAATGACATCATATATTCCCTAATACTTATCCATTTGTCGAAGTCGGTAGGATTTTTGTGCTCAAGACTGTCCTGATGCTATGATTTTCATGATATTTAAAAATCCTCCTATAATAACATAATTTCAATTAAAAACTATTATAAAATGTAAAACATGATGTTTTTTATGGAGAATATTACTTATGGTGTATAAGAAATTGATAAAGGTCTTCAGGTGTGATCATTTTTTTGGGTGTCAATGCATCAAATCAATAAAATAAATTTTTGGAGTATCCAAATTGACTACAATGAGTAACCAATGATACATATAAAAGTAATAAGTTTTAAAATTAATGTAAATATATTTTATATGACTATATTATATAGTATTAGCCCTGCATCTTGGGCATTAAGAATATTTTATAATTTGAATGTTTTTTTTCAAACATTATAGAGAATTTTTCAACTATTACATAAATTTTTTATGGTTATATTCAGAAATATTTTGTAGATGTTATTTGAGAACTACTAACATTAAATTTATATTCATAGGGTTTTCCATTTATATATTTTTGATATATAAACTTGAAAAAAATATTAATTGTGTTTTGTCATAATTAACATAGTAGAGCAGCTATTGGAGAAACAAATCATAAAAACAAACCTCATGTATAAATTTAACACTGATACTACTAGAAATTAATAATTAAGGATTAAATATACATTTTCAAGAAAATTATAGTATATATGGACACTCCTTACATATATTCTTCTAAATCAATTATGGTTGTATCCCAACTTGCTAACATTGTATCTACATGAACCATTAATTATAGTAAATGAAGAAGTTGAATGGGTAGTGTAAAGTTACATTGTGTAGATCCCTTCATTTTGGTTGGTTTATCTTTTATATAATTCTAATTTGACCTTAAATTTTACCACTTCTATTTCTCTATATGTAATCACATTCATAAATTGAACACTTTTCCATTAATTGTTAAAGTACGTCCAAGAAAAATAAATTGTAAATGAATACCTTTAATAAAAATGTATTTTTACAAGATCTATGACCATGTAATTAATCTTGAAATATATTTATTTACATTATGAATATCTTCATCATGTAGTGTAATGGCTACCTCAATAATCAACTAATGATCTATTTGAATCTCCAATTTAACATGACCAATTAGAAGTTGATTATTATGTAGAATATTTATTTGTATATTTTACATGGTACTCCTCACAAGAAGGCCATTGGTGGGTGTTGATTGATATAAATCAAAATAATTGTAACCTTCATAATATTAGTATATTAAATCTATTGTTGTAATCCTAATTTAAATTTCACAGAAATAATTATTAAAATATTTATTACCACTTTTAAGATAATTCTTTCAGGGAAACTGCTCCCCCTAGTGATGGTGGGTGGGGGGATCATTACATAGTGGTTTTATTGTGTTTTTTCTTCTATTTTATTATTGGGAATAAATCCTTAAAGGTATCATTGAAGTATTTTTTTAGGTGATTTTGTTTTTTGACAAAGTGGGCCTCTGTGTTGTGTTTGTTGACAAAGCAAACCATGACGTACAAATTTGTTGACAAAGGGGATTTAATGGGGGCATGTCAAGTTAAAGGGATGTTGTTAATGATACATGATTGATTCAATAATATTGACAAAGGAATGGTAAATCTGAAGGTGGTTCAAAAAGAGCAGATACAAGGTGGTGCCATTTTCTAGTGTTTGCCAAATTTTTGGACCTCAAAATCAACAACTGGAGAGAAGTTTTTTTGGAAAAGGGACTTGCACGCCGGTGACTTGGGGTCCAGGAAACTTATGCGCTATGTGTTTTTAAATATCATAGCATCAATATATAGAAAAGGAAAAATGGGTGCCCAGGTTTTAGGTTTGGTCATGCAAGTGACTAGGGTAACAGAGACTGGGGCGGCGAGACTTGCACGCCGAGAGGAAACTTGCATGCCCGAAGCTCATGGTGTCAAAATGCCTATAAATAGAGGTCGACCCCTCCTTATTCAGTGTGAGTTCAAAACATTGAGAAAATCAAATCTCCCATCGTGCAGGTGTAGTGGTCGCACAAGTGGTGGTGTGGTCGCACCAGTATAAAGATATTCAGAAGTTGTGTGCCAGTTGATTGTTGCGCGCCCTATGCAGTTAGGGCGAGAAATGTTGTCAGTAACCCATGTTTAGAGTTGAAGAAGGGGGTGTCCCATAGGTATTTTGGTGACACATGAACACCAGTATTTGAATAAGTGCAACCGTTTATAGTTGCGAGCCAAAATTGGTTTGGGCATAAAAGGGTGTGAGTCGCGCAAGTTTGGAGTTGAAGAAGCAAGTGTCGCGCAAGTGGTTGAAGTGAACTTGCGCGCCATATTGAACATTCATGACAAAACTTGAGCATAGTCTTGGAGAAGTGCGCCAGGTATGGTTAAAGCATGCTAGTCATTTCAAGGCTATGTGAAATCTGGAAGATTTTCCGATACCTTCGGTGCAATGTGAGATTCATCTACGTGTGAATTTTGGACTTCAACAGAGCATCTACATACAACAGAGGATATATTCATTTGTGATAATTAAAAGACCTACAGGTCTATAAACTATGAGTGGATATTCTGAAAAAGTAGTGAGCACACTTCATTTGAGAGATCAGTGAGATTTCATTTTTTTATTGTTTGTAAACAAGGAGGGACAGTGAGTCTGCTCCGTACTTGTAAACAACAGTGCGCTTATAGTGGAATTGCTACATCGGCACACTACTGGTTTATGCTCCTTAGACGTAGCCCAGTGAGGGTGAAACAAATAAAATCACTGTGTCTTGTGCATGATTTAAGTTTTATTCATACTTTTCACCGGTAAGAAGAGAGAAGATAGTTTCTTATAATAGAAAAACAAGATCAAAAGGGGAAGTTGTTTTCATATGTCATACCCTGATTCACCCCCCACTCTAGGTATCATGCCTGTTGAACCAAACATTGATTCATTCACATTACATTTTCTAATAACACTTTCTACCAATTATTTTTTGTATCTTTATAATCTAAATTTTTATTTCAATTCTTCCATTTTAAAATATTTATCACTAATTAACTTATTTCCCCAAAATATGTTTGGGATGATACCTCGAAACCCACACATTTGATAGGACCATATTATTTTTCCACATCAAGCCCCCTGATGGTATATATTCATTAGGTATAGTTTATTATTTTTCTCATGTCTATGCTAGATAAAAATAATATGAAACTAAGTATTCATTTTTATGTAATTCCCATTTAATGAAAAAAAATATTATGTCATACTTACACATGCTTCCCAAACTTTTTTTTGTTTTCATATATTAGTATCTTATATTTATTTTCACATTTGTCCTTCCATATAACATGGAATGGTATCCATGTGGATTTGGATTTTGATTCATCAGTCAACATATAAACAAATGAACATAATATTTTTATTATTTCATAAGACATCAAACTGTTATGGTATATTTAAAATAAGTACCATTTTTTCAATTGAAGCGTACGCCATCCATGCATTATGGTATGTGAAATTTTTTTCTCTATGTTGCTTATTTTCTACACTCATTTTTTTCATAATTTAAATATTTTTAATCAAAATGATTAAAGAACATATTTTAAAGCAATGTATTACCATTCAAAAGGTACCTGAAATGATGTCTCCTCATGATGACCAATAATTGCATCCCAGGTTTGTTGGTTTATCATTTTTTGAAAGATCTATGGTGGGTGAGAGATAATATTTACATTATAATCATTAAGACAATACATCATTATAATTTTCTTAATGTCTTCATGAGACATTCTAGTGAGAATTAATATAAATTTCATTCAAGAGTCATCTATAATAAATCCACTCTAAAAGGGATAATTATGTGTAAATAAAAATTTCATTATTTTTTATGTAAAATAAAGAAAAAAATTATAATTATACCAATATCTATTCCCAAATTAGAGTCTTTAGTAATATAAAAACATTATTCTATGAATCTACATCAATCGGTGATGGCCCCTTGTGCGGTGGTGTCATTACTTCCTCCGGTGTGGATCAAATTTAGAATTTATATTTTTTCCTCAAACATTCACAAACTACAAGTGTGTAGTGTAGTGGTAGTGCGGGGTCGAATCCAAAGGGAGAGTACTATTTTTTTCCTTGATGAATTCAGGAATAAATTTCTAAAAATTATTTCTTTCTAGAATTCCTTTGTTTGGGAATTTTGGTAATACTTCAAATTGGGATGAATTCAATTAATATAGGAGGGATTGAGAGAATATCTATTATCTGGGTCATGGATTTATTATGTGTATAACCTTGTAAAGAACCTATGACTTAGTCTATGAATCAAAGGGAGGTCACTAGTTGACTTTGGTCATAGTGTCCTAGCTATACCTAGGAATTAGCTATTCCGTGGATAGGAAATAGCAACAACATAAGTGTATTAACTTTGGATTCAAAGGTAGAAAGATTCCTAAGCTAGTGGTCATAGATCATTATGATCAAATTAGGATAGGGTGGTTTTTTTATTGTCTTTTGTTCAGGTATGCTCACACAAATGGGACAAACCTAGAATTAAAATCATAACTAATAATTAAATTATAATTTCATTGTCTAGATATTAAAAGTGCATTTAAATTATTAAGATATGTCACTTGATACCAACTCTTACATATTTAGCTACAAATGGGGGTGTGGAATGAAATTAAAAAAATTTGATATATCATATTTTATGGATCGATAAACATTAATAGAATCAGGATCCTAAAGGAGGTTTTGTAAGAATGGAAATAAACACGCACAAAGTGATTCACAATTATAAAGAGAACTTACTTAATAAAGAGTAATGGAACTCAAATAATAATGCGATGGTAGAAATTGAATGTGTTGAAGAAAGAAATCTCCATGGATCATGGATTAATAAAAATGCACAAAATATGAAGGAATTTAGAGTTTGAGAGGAAAAAGGGTGAAAGTGTTTGTAATGGATTGAGAGGAAGAAGAGAGGCTAGTTTTGAAGTGTCCTAAATGCTCTACCATGACTCTACATATATAGAAGATTTTTGACACAAAGTATACCTTTGGTACATGACATGTTTCCTTGGTCCTTATCATTTTTCTATGGATCTCCAGCATGGAATGAGGGTCTTGCACCTTAAAGAGTTTGACCAGGTACACGACATGTAACCATTGTTAATGATATGTACCCTGCATTCATTCTCCTTTTGCATGGATTCCTCATATATTTCTCTCCTAGGGAATTGAAAGGTCATCACATCATATACGAGTAAGTCCCAACATATAGTGTCTTTTTCAGGTGGCTTGGTCACGAATTGGAATCAGGTTGTGAGCTTCGGTTACACGATGTGTATGGTGGAATCATGATGTGTACTTGGTTGGGTTTTCACTTTTTCTTTCTTTTCTTTCTCAAAAACCTGTGAAGCATTTAATCCTAAAAAATATGAAACATACCACCAGTATTATAGCATATTTTAATAAATGCAATGGAAAAATGACAACCATGTGAATATATGAATTATTCTTATCAAATCCCCCCACACATTAATAATTTCATGTCCTCAATAAATATGTCTCATCACTGATTTAAAAAAGGATACTAAATTTTTAAAGAAAAAAATATTCATTATGTCGATGAAATTAAATATGGTTCAATTAGAGAAATGTAAATTTCCAAAATAAATTCTATAGATAAAGTCAGCTATGCCACAGAGTTTATATTTTAAATCAAATTATCTCTCTTTAAGTTCAATCTTTCATGTGTTCCCTATGTTATATGCCCAATTGTAATTTACCTCACAATTTCATTCATTAATAATGATGTAAATGGATGTAGAGTTATGCTCATACCTTGAGGACATGTTCCAAACCATACGATTTCACTTTTTCTATCATCTCCACTGTGTAAAAAATGTAAAATAAATCGTGAGGGCTTAAGAAACTTGGGTTCGGATGACTCTAAAGCTGTGGGTAGGTGGGGAAATATGAAAATCAGGCTAAAATGGGGTTAATCTCTACAATACCATGTGAAAAGTTATTTGAGCAAGTTTTATCTCATTCCTCCTTTTGGCTGGACAAATTGGTAATTTATATATTTAGGTTGGATCCATATGTATAAAAAGTATGTAAATGAAAAATAATTTTGTTCCCTTCCATTTATTTCTTTTCCTTTCTCTTTTTATTTTGTTATTCATTTTATAAAATTTTTACCTAGTATAGATCTCACAGCCATCACCTAACCACATATGATACTTTGAGGGATTCATTGGTCTGGAAAATGGTGATTTTTTACCTTCCTATTATGCAATCCATATCAATTTTTTTCTTTATTTTGTTTTGGTATTTTGAAAAGGAACAAAATTAGAATGGAATACAATAAATTGTGTATGGATCACAACCATGCTGTCAGGAGAGTTCAATGTACCTCTCTAGAAGTGGATGAATCCAAGGATGTCAGAATTCCTCCCCCACACTTTCTCAAAGGTAATAATAAAGTATAGCACAAGGAGCAGGCTAGGATAGAAAAATGAATAAAATAGATTCATTATAATTGGTCATTCTAGGAAATAATATGATGAATGAAGGAAATATGTAAGTTAGGCCTCAGGGAAGTGTCTATCAATGAGTGCCTCAATAAATTTATTTATATACATGTTCATTCATCACTTTGATAAGATCTCAGGGAAAGTTATAGTAGGTCTACATGCCCTAGTTATCGCTCAAGAAATATTCTCATAAAATAAAATTCAATCAATGTCCAAGATTCCTCATTGGTAATGGGAGTCAAAACCAAAACAAGAGACAATAATAGGGTAATAGGAGATAATATTGGGCCTCTCTACTTTGGTATAATAAACCCAATGTGGATTCAGTTTCACCCATTAAATTATTTCCACATAAAAAATAATCCATAGGAACCCTTCTATAGAAAAATCTATTTGGTTAAATTATTGATGTCTTGAAAGGTGTCACTTAAGAACTAATCTAACACTTATAATTTTTAAATGATATAATTTCATGACCTTATTTTATGTTTATTACATTGTGCATTCATACTTCAAATGACTTAGTTTTGGAATCTTATTCCCTCTACAAAATTATTATGCTTAATCCATATTGTTGTGAAACAATTTAGATGACATACATGTTTATATTACTCACCCAGATATAATACCCAAACATATTCCAACATTTCTAAATGAACCTTATGAATAAGGTACCCTTGATGTACGATTTTATAATTACATGAGATGGGAAATCCCTACATGAGTAAGCCCTGAGTGAAAGATAGTCAACCTCCAACTTTCTAGAATAAGGAATAACATCTAGGCCAGTGGGAAGCCTCACCTCAAGTCCCTCTCCATGATGTAAATTTAGTAAAGAGATAATTTAATTAATAATAATTCTAATAAATAATATACAAAAACTTGGCATACCAACTAAAACTAATCTAATAAACCAAATAAAATACTGAGGTCAAGAAAGACAAAAAATAAATTTTATATTGATTTTCTTATCATGTAATGTTTGACTTAACAATTTCATCATAAGTAGTTTAATTTCATAAAATAAAGTATGCATGTATTTATAATAAAAACCAATTATAAATACCAATAAATTAGGGAGTAACATTTCAAATATTTAAACATATGATAATCATGTTAAATAATTAATAACAAATGTTTAGTTAGAAATATTTTATAAACAAGATAATTCATTATTGAAACTCCAAAACTAGTATACTGAATTCATAATTTGAAATTTTCAGATCATGAATACCTCTTACATAATCTAAAAATCATAAACATTGGATTACAAAAATTATGATTAAATCAATCATAAAAAAACCTTTCATGTGGTTTTGATAATATCCAATTATGGTTCTTTCTATTTGGTCCCATAAAATTAACTATTATCAACAAATTAAAAATTAAATTATTATAAATTATTATATTTTTATCATTATATGGTAATTTATTAACCCCTTATAAAATACCCCTATAAAGGTGTTTCTTTTTACATGAATTTGGATGAAAAATTCTTTTTCTTACTGTAACACTTTTGGAAAGGGAAACCCCATTCTAAAAGATTAATCTAAAAAATTCGTAGATTCCATCTAGATAAAATACACGAGCATGATCTTTTGTTCAGTTTTATGTGATGAATCAAATCTATTTTCTTGAAAATGTTGAAAAGCGTGATCCCGGAAGATCCATCCAAGATTAGCTGATGGTATTGAAAAAAATTTGTTAGGTATACTCTAGAAAGGATAAATTACATAAAAATATGATGTTTCTTATAATATATATATATATAATTGATGAAAAATATATAAATTTAAAAATTAAAAATGTTATTTGAAAAAAATGGTTTTCTATATGTGAAAACTCTATTTTTTCTCTATTTTAATATAAAAGTACATCAAGAGACTTGATATGATTCAAAAAATCAATAACCTGAAAAATATATCATAATGAAATGATTTTTTTTCATGTTTTATTTTTATTAATTAATTATATTTATTATTTAGAGATGTTTGGTTAAAATGTGTAAATATTGGGTTTTTTAAATAAAAATAAAAACTTTATAGCATTCTCTAAAATTATATC
Source organism: Viscum album (assembly GCA_963277665.1). Lineage (NCBI taxonomy): Eukaryota > Viridiplantae > Streptophyta > Magnoliopsida > Santalales > Viscaceae > Viscum > Viscum album. Next base: position 372,468,118 of record OY728133.1, on the reverse strand, counting down.
ATGGTATATTTTTTTGATTTATACATAAATATTCTAACTAGTGTTTTTTCTTTATTAGGGAAGAAAATAAATGTATAATATTCATTAATTTTGAACTTCTGTTTTTTTAATATTTATTATATGATGTAACTGAAGTAGGCTCATTATAACCTTTTTAAAATAAGACATTATCACCTACAGGTTGTTACAAAAAAATTATTAATAATAATTTGATTCGAAAGTATTAAAATTCAATTAATGATAATATACTAGGTATCATGGAATCCAACATCAATGTGAAGACCTATATTCTAAAACTAAGTGTTATAAATCCATGACATATATTTAGAACAACATTGTATGTGTCTTAATAGTTGAGATTGGTTCATTAATAATTTTGACCTTTTGATTTTAATAGATTTATGTCTTGAATTTGGGAGATTAGAATCTTGAAATTCGGTTGAATAATTATTTTCATTGTATCATTTGAAACTTAAAATATTGATGAATCAATTAGAAAATATTTGTGACATTATTTTATCTCTATTTGGGAGTGCCATCTTTATCATTTTCCTTTTATTACTACAGAATAACTACCTCTTAAAAAGTGGTATAAAAATCATTTATTAGTTCTGAAAAGATATTTTTATCTATTCTTTATTATAATTGGGCCATGTTTATCATTACTAAAAATCGATAATAAAGAGGAACCATTATGGGTTATAGTTTATCACTAATAAAGGGTTCCCTTTATGAGTTCTTATTATGGCATTGATATAGGCCATATTATTTTTGTGAGATATTAAAATTACATCACACTAAATTAAAAAATACACCTCTATATAGAATATGAATAATTTAATTGAAATAAAAATTACATCCCAAATATAAGAAAAAAAATATTCTTGACATTTAAAACATTATTTTTTACAATTGAATTTGCAAGCACTATCACAGACATTCAAAAACATCAATGGTTTCATTGTATTCGGCATGTGACCCCATCTAAAAAAGACCAATCATGGTATCAGTTTCTGAACAAACCACTCCAAATCTTGAATAAAAATACACCTACATATGAAAACAAATATTTTTTTGTAGTACTATAAATAAATTAATTAAAAAATATATAAAACAATACATTAGTAAAATTACAATTCCAAATAAAAGGATACACTATTAAAAATATCAGTCACACTGTATGTTGGATTGATGTATGAATAATTCCTACATTTCACTAATGACTAAATGTTCATTTTCATAAAGTATCAAGATAATCAAAATTTGTTGGTCAGTTTTGAGTATGTCACATGTCTTTTTCACTAAAATGTGAATTTAAGATGAAAACATGCACTTTGTGTCATACTGGTCACATCATGTGTTGGTTTGATGTGAGAATAATTATTACACATCAAAAAATTTCTCATAAATCATTGTATTAAATTATTAAGTCAATCTGATCATGTTTCCATAGTTTTTAGTGACTGATATGTGTTTTGACATAATTGTCAATTTTAAACTGATAACAGTGACATTGACTCATACTGGGAACATAGTGTATCAGATTGAGGTGCGGCTGATTCTCACATGTCAAAAATAAATTATTGATCATTTTTCTAATGTCTCAAAGAAATGATAATGCTGATTATCAATGTTGAGAATTTGATGTATGTTTTGAATTAAAATTAAAATTCTAAATAGAAAGACGCACTCAAAGTAATATCAATCACATCGTGTGTTGGATTGTGTGTGAAAGATTCGTACACATAAAAAATGAATTAAGGATCATTTCCCTAAACTATCATGACAATCTGAATGTTTTTGATCAATTTTGGGTATGGAACCAGTCTTTTTAAAAAAAATGTCAATTTAAACATAAAACACTCACTTTGAGTTTTACAAGTCACATTGTGTGTATAGTTTAATGTGACATTGATTCCTACTAGTAAATAATGCCTCACAAATCAATTTCTTATTATATTAAGAAAAAAATGAGTATTTCTTCTCAATTTTCATCGAGGGACACTCATTTTGAACTAAATAGTCATTTTTAACTGATAACGAACACATTGAGTCATACCATGAATACTGTGTATCAGATTGAGGTGTGGATGATTCCAACACCATAAAAATAAATTTTGGATCATTTTCATAATTTAAAAAAAATAAAAACGTGTTTTTTCAATTTTGAGTATGTGACATGTGTTTTGAACATAAATTTAAATATTAAATAAAAAGACTCACTTAGAGTAATAACCATCATGCCATGCATCAGATTGATGTGTGTCTGATTCCTACATGTCAAAAAGGATATAAAGATCATTTTCTTAAAGTATGAAGAAAATAAAATTTTTTTCCTGATTTTCAGTGTGTCGCCTGTCATTTTTACTAAAATGTAAATTAAACCTAAAAACTCACACTTTAAGACATAACAGTCACATCGTGTTTCAAATTAAGGTCAGACTAATTTCTACATGTCACAAATGACTTATGAATCATTTTTCCAAATTACCACTAAAATCTGAGTGAATTTTATCATTTTTTAGTGAGTGACACTCAATTTGAACTAAATTGTAAATTTTAATATCATAACAGACACTTTGAATCATACCAGGTACACCATGTTTCAAATTGAGGTGAGGATGATTCCTAAACATAAAAAATAACATATAGACCATTTACCTATACCATCAAAACAACTTGGATGTATTTATTCTATTTTTAGTACGTGACATGTGTTATGAACTAAAATGTTAATGTTAAATAAAAAGACACACTTGGAGTCATAATGGTCAAACCATGTATTGAATTGATGTGTGATAAATTCACACATGTCAAAAAAGTCTGATGTATAATTTTACTGAGTAATAAAGACAATAACAATTTGTTTTCTAATTTTGAGTATTTCCCATTTCTTTTTTACTAAAATGTCAATTTAAACTAAAAAACAGATATTGAGTAATACTAGTCAAATGATGTTTCAGATTAATGTGAAATTAATTCTTTTACATCAAAAATTACTTATGAATCATTTTGATTAAGTATCAATACAATATGAGTGTGTTTTCTATTTTTTCAGTGAGTGAAATGTTATTTTAAATAAATTGTTATATTTAAACTAATAATGGAAACTTTGAATCATATTGGGGACACCAGGTATCATATTAAGATCAGGATAATTTATACACATCACAAATGTGATATGGATCATTTACCTAAATCATAAAAATGTTTGAAATGTGTTTTTTCTATTTTGAGTATGTGACTTTTGTTTTTAACATATATTCAAATTTTAAATAAAAATACAAACATTGAGTCATATCAGTTACACTATGCATCTGATTGAAATTTAGATGATAAGGATCATTTCATAATGTATTACAAAAATATGTATGTGTTTTCTCAGGTTAGAGTATGTGAGGTTTTATTTACTACTAAAATGTCTATTTAAGTTGAAAACATTCATTTTGACTTATACAAGTCACATCATGTGTGGGTTTGACAATATACTAATTCCAACACATCATAAGTGAATTATGAATTTTTTTTCAAAAAGTATCATGTTAATCTGATCAATTTAATTGGACTTTAGTGAGTGACAAAAATTTTGAACTAAATTTTAAATATTAAGCTTATAAAGGAAACATCGTATCATATCAGTCACACTGTGTCTCATATTATGGTGTGGTTGATTGCTACATATCAAAAAATGAGTTATGGATCGTTGACCTAAAGTATCAAGACAACTCGGATTTTTTTCTTTGTTTTGAGTATGCGATCTGTTTCTTGAACTAAATTGTCAATTTCAAATAAAAAGACACAATGGGATTCATAATGATCACACCGTGCATCGGATTGACATGGTAATGATTCCTAGACATCAAAAATGATTTGTGGATCATTTTAAAAAACTAAAAAAGTAATCGAAAATATTTACCTAGTTTTGAGTATGTCATGTGTCTTTGTTACTAAAATGTTATTTAAAACAGAAAAGACACACTTTGAATCATACCAGTCACATAGGGTGTTTTTTTCATTTGATATAGATTCATACACATCAAAAATGACGTATTATTTTTTGTTATAAATTATCAAGACAATAATAGTGAATTTTTGTTACTTTTAGTGGGAGTTACACATTTTGAACTGAATTTTCAATTTTAAAATTATAACCGACTCATTGATTCATACTAGGCACACCATGTATCATATTGTGGTTTGGTTGATTCCTAAACATCAAAATTTACATATGGATAATTTCCTTAAAAAATCAAAATAATACTAATTTGTTTACTCAGTTTTGAGTAAGTGATGTTTTTTTTGATCAAAAATTTAAATTTTAAATAAAAAGACACTCTTGGAGTTATATCAATTATACAATTCATCAAATTGATGAATGGAATATTTGTATGCATCAACAATGAATTAAGGATGATTTAAAAAAGTGTTAAGGCAATAAAAATTTGTCTTCTCAGTTTTGAGTATGTCATGTATCTTTAATACGAAAATGCCAATTTAAACTAAAAAGATTCAGTTTGATTCATCTTGGTCACATCATGAGTTTGTATGATATGATTCTAATTCAGAAACATTTAAAAAACATTTGAATAATTTTTCTAAAGTATTTAGAACACCCAATCGTTTTTTCTTGTCTTACATTGAGTGACAATTGTTTTGAAATAAATTTTCAATTTTAAAATAGTAACGAAAAAATTTGATTCTTACCAGGCACATAATATAGGAGATTGAGGTTCTACTGATTTCTACACACCAAAAAATATTTATGGATCATTTTACTAAATTAAGAACAAAAAAAGATTCATTTTATTTGTTTTGAGTATTTGACTCTTATTTTGTTCTAAAATGTCAATTTTAAATTGGAAACACACACTTTGAGTCATACATAAAACACCATGTATCATATTGAGGTGTGGCTGATTCCTACATTCAAAAAATGGCTTATGAATCATTTTACTAAAGTGTAAAAACATGATAACTGTGTTTTCCAGGTTTTGGGCATGTAATGTGTTCTTTGAACTGAAATGTAAATTATAAACTAAAAACATTCACTTCGAGCCATACTGTGGACAATGTGTATCAGATTGATGTGTGTTTGATTGAGGTGTCGTTAATTTTTATATGTGCATGAGTTTCTTTGAACATGGTACTTGCTACATCATACCAGGAACATTGTGGATTCGATTGAGGCACGAGGTATTCATATATGTATCAAATGACTTATAATTCCTTATCCTTGAGTTTCCAAAAAATATGAACGTGTTTTATAAATTTTGATAATGTAATGCATGTTTTGAACAAATATTTAAATATTAAACTAATAACATAAACTTCACATTATACTAGGAATAACATGTATCGAATAAAGTTGTGGTTGATTCCCACAGATCACACCATGTCTTTTTATTCATCAATGCATTCAATATTTTTTGTTAACTAACACTGTGTTTGTTTGATAACTAGGAATATTGAAAAAAAAATTATAATAAATTTTAATGTGCAACATCATGAGTGAATCATCCTTGTTTAGTGAATAATCATAGTACATGAGTGCATAATGAGCATATCATCTTTCTTCACGACCTCTAAGATTTTTTTTTAAAAAAGTCGTAGCGAGTCACCTCTTCATAATGTTTTTATACAATATAACACTATGTATTATGTATATTCAAATATAAACAAATCTATTTACAATTTTCAATACAAGTAATTTTGATATTCCTATTAGTATTGAAAAAATTTAAATAAATAAAGGGTATGTTATTATTTTAAATGAAACACTAATTATCATTAAAAATACCTCTTTGGGTATGCTAGTTTGCTAATGTAATATGATATATTTCATAATTTGTCAAACATAATAACCACAATATTTACCATTAGTTAGTTCAACGAACCATAGAAACAATGAGAAAAATAAGTGCAATGTTTTGGTATATGTTTTTATGGTGGAAATTTTATATATATACACTAAAACATATCCATTTTTTGATGTTGATTGAATTTTTGTACCCCTAGAATGTTCTCATGCTATGATTTTTATGACATTTAAACACCACCCAATGAAAAAATAATTTTCATTAAAACATAATAAAAAATGTACAATTTGAATTTTATTTGAAAATATTTCATATAGTGTATTAGAAATTGATAAACTTCATCATTTGTGATCAGTTTTTTGGGTATCCATCCATTGAGTCTAGAAATTAATTCTATAGAGTATCCAAATTGACTACAATGAGTAACCAATGATGCCTAAAAGACCAAAAGTAATATGTAATGGAATGAATAAAAATATATTTTACGTGATTAAATTGTGTAATTTTACCAATGTATCATGTGTATTAATAAGATTCTACAGTTTTTATGTTTTATTTCTAAAATAGTGGATATTTTTCCCCTATTACATCAATTTACATTGGATCCATTGAGATTAGTTTTTTATAAGTTATTTGAGGACTAATGATCTCAAATTTATATTCACATGGTTTTCCCTTCAAGTAGTATTGATGTATACACCTACAAGAAATATGAATTGTATTTAGACCTAACTAAAATAAAAGATTATCTATCAGAAAAAAACATGAAGAACAAAAATATGTATAAATTTACAATTGAGACTCATGTAGATTCATGCATGAGGATTTCATTTATATTATAAATACCAATATTGTTTGTAGTGTCCTCTTCATACTTCTCTTCTTCATAATCAATTATTATTGTATCACTAATTTCTAACAATGTATCAGTATTAACCATTAATGTTAGTAAATAAAGATGATGAACTGGTGGGGTGGAGGTAAATTTTGAAGATCATTCCAATTGGTTGGTTTATCCTAAATATAATTTTTATTAAACCTTCCACTTAACCCCCTTCAATTTTTTTTTCTATAATACCATTCATTGATTCAAGCCTTTTTCTTTAATTATTAATGTTTTTACAAAAAACATTGGAAATTAATACCTCCTTTCATCATGTATTTTTAAAAGATATAATGGTAATGATATGATTATCAAATAGTTTTCTTGACCATATGAATATCTACATCATCATGTGGAATAGGTAGATCAGTGCTGGGTTTGTAAGCTACATGAATCCCTACTCTCATATGACCTATTGGAAGTTATTTATTGTGTAGAATACCTCCTTGGATATCGTACATGGTACCAGCCCAACAAAGCGATGGGTGGGGGTTGATTAATGTAAATAACAATCATTTTCAACTTTTAGAATATCATTATAGGAAATGTATCAGACTATGTCTGATTCACATTTTATAAAAACAAATATGAAAATACAGATTACGTCCTCAATGGAATCACTTTGAGGGGAATGGACTGCCTCAATGATGGGGGGGGTCATGTAGTGGTTTCTCTTATGTTTTTTATTTTCATTGATTCAATACCATAAACTTTTATAATAACTCTAAGTACCAATTATGTTGTTCTTCTAGATCAGATAAATGTTCCTTAAACTCTTCCAATTTCATATATTTACCCATTGTTCGTGTATTTTCTCAAAATATGTTTTTGGTGATACCACAAATCCCACACCTCTCACAAAACCATGTTGTTATGGTAGCTTCAAGGAAATTAATAGTATCTATTCATCTTGTAGGACTAATGATGATTCCTATGTCTATATCTAATACAGAATATAAAAAAATAAGGATATATTATTATTTAATACAAATTTAATGAATTTTTTTTATTATGTCATACATAAACAAGATTCCCACACTCTTTGTGTGTTTTCATCTATTAGTATCAAATTATTATTTACACTTTACTCATTCCATAGCACATGCCAAGGAATAGAAGTGAAATTGAATATGACTTCATCAATCTGTATATAATCAAAAGGAACATAATAGTTTTGTTGTTTCATGTCACATAAATTTAATTTGGTATATTTAAATCCTGAACCATTTTTTAAAGAGAAGCATACCCCATACATTATTTATGGTAGCAGTCCATTGGTTTTTATACACACTGTTTATTTTTAGAACTCAATTACTATTTTATAAACTAATAGTCCTTAATAAATATTATTAATGCATGTATTATGAGGCAATATATTATCATTTAAAATGTACCTGAAAAGATGTATCATCATAATGTCTAATAAGTACATCCCAAACTTTTTGTTTTTTCAATTTTTCATACATTTTTAGTAGGTCTAGGTTTATTTTTACTTCAGAAACTTTTATATTCTACATCATAAGAATTTTATGAAAGCCTGTATGGGTATTTTCAGCAATCATTAACAAAAATTTCATTCCTGAGTCATCTACTATAAATATACTCTATAAGGGATAGTGAAGATTAAATCCATATTTCATTATCTCAATTCTTTAAAAAAAATTAATATCATATTTTCACCCTAATCCATTCAAAAATTAGTGTCCTGCTGATGGGAAAAACATTATTCCATGAATATACATCAATCAGCACATGAATTAAAATGGTGAGCCTAATGTAACAATTGAACATGGGCTCATTGGGGTTAACAGGTGGGCCATGTTAATTACATTCAACCTAGAATTTAAATACCTTAGTTTCAGACCATAATATTTTTTTGTAACACTATCATGTTATGGTACTGTTGATTTATTATAGACACAGGTTTCTCCCCTTCTACCATTTCCTAGAATTCAACATCATCAATATTATATTACTCTGGATTGGTTGCATCGACATGCAAAGAAGGTTGTTGTTCCTCTCCATTGGGAGTACCAACATAAGGAGAACCTAGGTTTTACTTTGGATTAGGATCTTATACATTTATAGAATTCATTATCTACAGAAGTGGTTGAAAACATAGTTTATATTATATAAATGATGCATTGAATAAATAATAATATAATGAAACACAATTTTTATTACAAAAAAATATAACCAAATTATTTAAATCTCTTTTTTAGTGTTGATGGGATTTAACCCCTCTATATAGTATTGAAATCCCTTCATTGTGGTCTCTTATAACATACATCACCCATTCTACAATGGTATGACTATGAAAGTATTGTGACATCACATTGAAAGGGTTATCCTCAGTTGAATTGGCATTTGACTATTTAGTGGGTTTGGTTGATAGTTTAATAATTGGCCACTTTTATATTACGTGATCTTGAACATAAAATAATTGTACTGTCTATGATTCCATTATAAATTTTTTATCATGGTACCATTCATTATTGAATTCCACTTTCATGAATCTCAATTATTCAATTTTAACTACACACCTATTATCAACCCACTAGCATTGAAACATTTCCACTTTGAAGGCTATATAATCCAACTCTCATAATTGTTTCACTACACCAAAGTATGACATATTCATATAAATTATATTTATATCCTTGGTACTAGATATATGCATCACATTTACCAAAAATGTAGCACCACTATTTTTCATGGTACTATATTCATCATGTTCAATTTTATAGAACATATAAAAAATAATTACATAACCATTATAAGATAATTCAGGCAGAATCTTTCCTATAGATAGCCATCAAATTCTTTATGAAATTGAATCTATATTTTCACTTAGCTCTATAAAAATATGTTCAATAAACCATCATATAAATTAATGGTTATTTTTATTTCATATCCATCATTCATCCATTAACTGATTCAAATACCATCGAATTAAATTGTGGGTTTCAACATATCGAATAGCCTATAAAATGTTATGAAAAACCTATAGGTGTGACTAGTCTTAATCTGCAATATTAACCATGACAACATATATTTTGGAAATTCCTTCATCAACAAGCCACACACATTGACATGATTTTGGTAGACCAATTATTTCCACATTGGAGAGGTAGTTGGTGCATAATTTGACAGCATCCTCAATGGTTTATCAATCCACAATACAACCTTCTGGTCAAATTCAATTTTTTAAATTCCCTTTCAAAATATGAATATTCCATTCCATGTAGTATATCCATCTATAATGAAAGGTTCCACATAGTTGAATCAATCTTACCAAGAAAGTCTTCCAATGAAAAATTATATCAATGAATATCAGAGGGTTGAACATCTCTAAATCCCATAATATGACAAAAATTACCATTTCCATAGTTGAAATTCTTTTCTAGGTATATAACTATGTAACATATTATTTTGAAAATTAAACCAATATTTGTTGATGTATGATGGCTATTCTTTGGAAAAATTAAAAATTAAAGTTACATGAATTAAATCTTATATCACAACATGAAAGTCATGTGATTTCGAAGCCTTTAATGTTAAATCATTTATTGATATAATATTATTGATATTTGATGAATACCCCTCAATATATTATACATCATTTATGAATTTATGAAATATAAATTTCTCTTTCTTGGAATGAGTGTATGAAGCTAGAGGAAGAAAAGTTGGGTTTTCACTCTTTTATAATAACTAACTCTTCTTGTATTCCCATGTCAATCATATCTAACCTAGAATTAATTTAACCCATTATTTTTCGTGTGAATTTAGTAATATGCCAATGTAACAGTCACATACATTTTTTAACATGTATAATATCAAGAAAATGTATTTCATAAAAAAATTCTGGCATAGTAATTAAAAAAACTGATCTTTTTTTAGTTGGTTTTTTAACGATTTTGAAAAAGCATTACCGAAATCATTATTAATATATTTTACTTTCTCAAAAATTTGATAACTTATTTTAGGTGACAATGCTATATGTTTTTCACTCTTCATCATATTTTTCAAAGTGATGTAGATTGTTTTAAATTCGATTAAACCCCAGTTGAGCTATTTTTTTGAATAGACATAGATAATGAATCCTTAAATCTGATTGGTTTACCATTAGGATGGAAGGTACCCGAGGTTCGGAGCATGGGTATAGAACCAATTCAAGATGTTAATACACTTTATGACATTAATTATTCTGGACAGACCCCTTTAGTATGTGAATTTGTTTTTCTCATAGGGTGAAAAAACCTATGTTATTCACAATGTGAATCATATTCACTTCATGAATATTTAAAAATCCATTAAAAAGGGAATAACACCTATTTAAACCTAAAATTTATTCATGCCTTTCTCTTTCATAGTTGGTCGACCACTTGGGAGTTTCGTCTTCCTTCTGCCTTTGATTTGAGATCTCTCCCTCATCGAGACTCTAATCAGACCATTGTCTATCATGTTGGTTGGTCATTGGTATGTTTTTTAATTCATTAGCTTCCCTTTTCAGATTATCTCTATATCCATTGTGTGATATTCATACAAGCTAATATACCCTATTTTCATGGGTTATTTCTTTTTATATGGTTTCTTCCACTATACTTGGAATTTGAAGCTGATACCATATGAGGAATTATATACTAAGCTATGGTAGGTGGGATAATTATTTTCACCTAAAGTATTGATGTTTTATACGGTGAAACCTGGTTCCGCATGATGTACCATTCCACCAAATCCTCCAAAAACATAATTTAGGTAATTTAATTCCAATTTCCTTGTTTAGGGTTGTTATAGAAACCTAGATTTATTGTCGTAGGGTTTCAACCATAGGATAAACCACACATTATGGAGAGCTTTCGTTAATGTCCTATGATCCTAATCCCTTAAATGGTTTTAGAATACCAATTTAGGGATGTTTAACTTCCATTGAAAATGAGATTTAATTTGAACCAAACTAAAGATAAATTTTAGACTATGTGTAGAGGACCTCGTTTTCTTATATATATATCTATTGAGTTATGCTTATTCAATGTAATTAAAAAAATTTTATGTGAATTGTTAAATAGTATGGTCTAATGTTAACTATGACCATCCTAGATGTCATGCCAAGGAAGATATAAGGGTTGTTATTTGGAATGATTTCAATGGTATTATCGATAATATTAATTTGAAGTTAATAACTAAATTCTAGAATTGTAGTATTTACACATTAGTTCTTCCTATAAAACCTTGGACAAGATCACTAGGTGGATACCTTTATGCAACCCATGAGCAAAACTTGGTTCCCTAGTTGATTAACTTGGACATGCTCAGTAAAAAATGTTACCATACTACACTAGATGCAATACCAAGTCACCTATGTGGTATACCAGAGATGAGATAATTGGTTTATATATTCATTCCACACTTTGAGTGATACTTGGGTTATAATAAGATTCCCTATATGGACTCCTATGGTGATGAGTTATTATTGTTCTCAAAATGTTATACAGGGGTTCCTTCCTATAAAAATCCTTAGATTGTCTTAGAATGCCTCTATAATTAAATTAAATGACTCATATACCAATTGAAATAACAACATTGGTGTCATTATATTCCCTATTTATATGCCAGTCTTGTTATATTGTCTTCTTAAGTTTATATTCAATGATAATTACACAACAACTTTTGGTTTTACATAGGTGTCTTGGATATACACCTCGAATCCGGGTTATTATTTTCATATATATATATATATACATATATATAGAAAATTATATGTTCATATGTATATAATTTATATGTATACATTCATGCTTATGTATGTCATTTAATATTTATATACAGGTTGACATAAGTTCTGAGACATTATGGATTAGGCTAAAGCAGATTGTATTGGTCAGGTGTCCCATGGGAAACCTGAACTAATGTGATTTATTTATCATTATAATTTGATTATTACCTACACACCACTATTTTTATATGAACATATTTAATAGTTCTAGAATTTTTTGGGGTGTCCTACTGAGTATATCTGACTCCCCATTTGGGAAACCTATCATACCTGAACAAAATTTATGGATGCAGACATGGACCAAGGGAAACATCCATATTTTGATGTTTTATTTTCTACCACTAGGATGTAGTATTTGAGAAATGGACCAATCCTATACTCATAATGATATTGCTGATATATTTTGGAATTTTTCATCATTTTGTTCTAGCATGTTGTATATTTCAAAATATCCACTCCCATGTATTTCCATTTTATATAGTATATAAATATGAAATCATCTTGTATCTAAAATTGTGTTGGTTTCTTCTTGTTTTTTATATATAGATACTCTTGATTATGTAGTTTGTTTTTTATGTTTTTTCTTTCATTTACTCTTTATTTTTACTATTACCACCAATGTGCCACAAAATGGTCAGGAGGTTATAGTCTACAAAATATACTCTTATAGACCCTATGTTCCTGTCAATATCCTTTGGTGTATGAGAAGTAACACTTGAGGCCATGTGGCCACTAGTCTAGCTACTTTAATCAAGATGTTCAGGTTAGGATGACACATAGAGGTTCTTGGTTTTGAATTCCCTAATGTGATATTCACAGATCTCATTATTGCATAACTCCCTCTAAGAATCTCTAACTTCATTGTAAATTTTAATATGAACAACATTGAGAAGTCTCTTATCGATCTACTTACACATATTGAAAAATTAGGTAATGTTACGAAGCATGAAAATCCATTTGTCCTTATGTTGAACAAATGTTATGGGAAATCATTGAGAAATAATCCCAAAATTTCTTCATGCCCTTCCAAGAAGATTAAGATCTTGGAGAAATAAGGAAACATGATTCTATTATTTTCATGATAAAATTTGGGACACTAGGAGAAACTCTACACCCAACCAGAGAAGCATGAGAAAGATTCAAGTGCATTTTTATCAAGTGAAATTTATTTATTTCAAAAAAAGGGAATTAGATACTATTTGTGGTTTGAATATATGTATTCAAATATAAGAACAAGTAGATTCAGAAATTATTATTGAGGGGAGGTAGATCTATAAACCATCAATAGATCCAAACTAGCTATTTTGTATCTTTTGGACTCCAGCAAAAGGTGTCAAACAAGAATGACCTTGGTTTTAAAGGATTGTTATTTTGTTCCATCTATTACCAAAAGAAGTATTTCTATAAAAATACATGATAAAGATGGATTTATTTTCAATATTGGAAATAAATGTCGTTTATTTTATAAGTATAGATTTTTTTATGGTAAGGCTCATTTAAAAAATTGAATTTTTGTGTTGGATTACACAAACAATGTAATGGAAATTAAAGTACTAAACATGACACATACCACACTTAATTTTAGAATTATCATCTTGGTTATCTAAATGAAAATAATATCATGACATTATACCAATATGGCGATTTATATTTATTAGAACTAAAACCACTTGTTTTATGTCACATGTGTTTATAAGGAAAAATGACCAAATAACCCTTTAGTAGAAATGGTGAAAGGGCCAAAGAGATTCTTGATTTAGTTCATTGTAATATAGGTGGACCATTTTATATTGAATAAAGGGATGGGAAATCATACTTAATAACTACTATTGATATTCTTAGTAGATATGGAAATGTCTACTTGATGAGGTATTAGTCTGATTTTTTTAGGAGATTAAAGGAATACAAGAATGATGTTGATAAAAAACTTCTAAGAAGATTAAGAAACACTACTCAGGTTGTGGTGTTGAATATATTAATAAATAATTAATTGATTATTTATTGGAGTTTTGGATCCAATCCCAACTCAAATTATGTTATTTACCTCAGTGGAACGTTGTATCAAAAAGGAGGAACCCCACCTTGGTGGATATAATGAGATCAATGATGAGTCATGTGGGTCTTCCATTGAACTTTTAGGGATACATGTTACAAATAGAAGCACCAATATTAAATAAAAATCCATATAAAGAGGTATATATTATACCATACCAATTATGAAATGGAATAAAACTCATGTTATCATACTTACATGTGAGGGGTTGTGAAGTGTTTGTGATGGCCTCTTTAGGTAACAAACATACACCCTGAGGAATAAGGTGTTTCTAAATAGGATACCACAAGGAAAGAAGGGGATATTACATATAAAACCCATCAGAAAAAAGGGTAATAGAGAAACGAAACACCATGTTCCTTGATAGAGAGAACATATATAAAATAGGTGGTGGGAGTGAGATAGAATTTGATGAATTCAAGGATCAGGGTACACAAGAGTTTGAACAGGAATAAATTCCAAAAAGCCTCATGGAAGAAGAAGATGTTCTAGAGACACAAGTATTGTGTAAGAGTACTATAGAGGATATGGATCCAGGTTGATATTTAGTTTTTGTCACTATCTATATTGGATCAATATATGTTGATAATAATGATACTTACAGCTATAAGGAATTAGTAAGTTGAATAGATATTTCCAAGTGGTAAGAATCCATGAATTCTAATACGGATTCCATGTACCAAAAAAGTATATATTTTAATAGATCCTCTAGTGGATATAAATATCATTGGTTGTAAATGGGTATTCAAGATTAAAGTTGACATGGATGAGGAATTTTGTACATATAGGATCGACTGGTTGCAAAACGGTTTAAACAATGTTGAGGAATTGACTACAGAGAAAACTTTTCACGAGTAGAAATATTGAAATCATTCATAATTTTACCCTTAATTATAGACTTCCATAAATATTATACTTAATAAATGGATGTAAAAACAAAATTCCTTAATGGGAATCATTAGTAACATGTTCATATGACACAACATGAAGCGGTTGTGACTCCAAAGGAGACCAAAAAAGTATAAAAATTACAAAGATACATTTTTGGAATAAAGAAGGATTCCTGGTCATGGAAGATTAATTTTGAAGTGGATAGAATGTAATTTTTTTATTAAGATAGAATGTTATCCTTGTGTCTATAAGTTTGTTATTGGGAGTTTGGTCATTTATATAACAACATGTTGATTATTATAAATGATATTCTAGACTTACTATCTGTTAAAACCCAGATGAATAAATAATTTTCCATAAGGGGGATAGGTGAAGGGACATGAATTCATGGGATCAAGATCCATTAGGATAGATCCAAAATATTGTTCATCTTATGTCAAGGTACATATATTTATATGATACTAAATTGTTTTTGTGTAGAATAATCCAAGAGGGGATTGATTCCAATGTCATGTGGAAATAATCATCCCAATAAGATGTGTCCTCAGACACATGAGTAAAGACAAATAATGGAAAGGATTCCTCACACATTGATTATTTTATCTATCATGTATTCCATGTAATGTACTTAGCTAGATGTATCTTACACATTGAGTTTGGTAGGATGATTTTAATCTAAACTATGTGGATCCCGTTGGATGGACGTCAAGACCGTCCTTAAGAATATGAGGCATACTAAGGATATGGTCCTAGTATATGACGGATTTGAGTAATTAGTTATTACAGGATATACAGATTATAGTTTCAAAACTGATCATGATGATATGTAATTGCAAATTGGGTACTTTATCACTTTCAATGGAGGTGTTTGGAGTTAGAAAAGCTCAAATAAGGTTTTGGTTGCATATTTGATAGTAAATCACGAGTATATTGCATAATATAAGGAATGTAAAGAAGAAATATGGATGAAAAACCTCATTCAAGATCTTGTTGTGGTACCATGCATTACAGACCCCATAATACTCTATTGTGATAATTCTGAAGTAGTGGCTCTTGGAAAGGGGCCTTGGTCACATCGAAAGGTGAATCATTCACTAATGAAGTGAAATCACTTTAGATGTTTTTCTAATATTGGTGAGGTTGTAGTGTGAATTAGTTCAATTGAATAAAACATTATATACTTCTTTATTAATACTTGTCTTAGATGAAACATGAATACCATGTGTGGTTTAGCATATTGAATTTCATATATAGTTGGCTCTAGTCCTCGTGGTAGTTTATTAGAGTTGGTGTCCAAGGATAAAATATTTTTACATTGATTAAATGTAAATTTGATGATTTGAATATTCCTAAAAATACCATATTACATATTTTCCATTCTTCTGCATGATATTAATATAATAATATCATAGGGTATCTATTTCATTGATTAGGTCATAGAAGTTCCATGCTATGGTGGGAACCTTAAAATGCAATGATTATATTCTTAACTCTTTTATGGTTAGATAAAATAATATGATGGGGAAAAAATAATTTTACTATCATTTATTAGTACACCTGAGTATATGAGGATTCTTCTCATGAATTTTTTATGTGGTAATATCCAAGATGAGAGATTTGAGAACAGACTCACCACAAATAATTCCTCTTATTTTGGTGTTATCAGATCATCCTCTTTGTGAGAATGTCTGATGGTTATTAGAATTTAATATTATCATTAATGCATTTCCTAACTCACAAACATAGATTTGCTTACCAAAAAATTGGTGCTATTTATTCCTAGGAAGCAGGGTTCATTAGGTGCATCATGAATGACAGGTAACTAATGGATAGGCTGAGGAACGATTTTTCCATTCCATCTTTATATAAGTTGACAACTTGACCCTTTTATTAAAATAGAAACATAAATTTATTTTCTATGGCTAGGGTGTACTGATGTGTTTATTTCATATAGTCCAATAATGACATATCGATCACATTAGTTGATAACACATATGTGAGACCTATTGATTATATATTTTTTAAAGAGATTATATTGAATTGTGGGCATTCATATCTGGTTTTCATTGTTACAGCATTAAATTCTTTCTCTTAGGTTTTTTGACCCGCTGCTAAATAGTAATCTTAAAATTTTTGTGTTCCCTCCAAAGGCCAATGAGAAAAAATCCAATAGGGTCACAGACAAATTATTTCTATTGATCATGATTAAATACTGTTTTAATTTAATTATTGGAATAAATATTATTCTCAAGGCTTGTAAATAATTTTATTTATGTTTTATTCATCACTAATTTTCATAACATAATAAATAATTATTTATTCATTAATAAATAATTTATTTTATAATGTGAATATTTGATAAATATTTATTTTATATATTGTTAATAAAATAGTAATTTTATATATTTGGGAATAAAATATTTATTTGATTATTTAATAATTGTCATGGAATTAGAGGAGATAATGATCGGGACTAGTGAGAAATTTTTATTTGGAAGCTAGAAAATAATTTGTATCAATGTACAAGTTAAAACACGCCATAAAATATTGTATTACTAATATTAGATGACATGGGGTTTAATAATGATTATTATATTATTTAAGGGCCAGTGTGTAATTTAATAATATTCTAACCTGAACCCCAGATCTTTAAATAGATAGTTATATCTATTTCATATTTTTTATTCAAAATTGAGAAAATATAATATTTGTGCCAAAAAAACTTATATCTCTCTCTATCTAGAATTACTCCACTCTTCCTCTCAGTAATGAAAAGAACATATTGAATATTTAATGATCTTGGAGGCATCAAGATGGATAATGCATAACAATTGATTCACTACATGAGCTCCTCGAAATCAATTATGTAACACTCAAAGAATTTAAAAATAGATTTAATATAGAATTAATGAAACACTGAGTCTCTACAAAACAAAAAATTAATATGAAATAACCAATAAAAATATTTTTTCCACTTATTTAAATTGAATTTCAAAAACGTACATACATGGTTGCTTTCAGTAAGATATTTAGAGACTGATAGAATAGACATAGTTTTTTAGGAATTGTAACATACCCTTATGAAAAATAACACACCCTTTTGAATAGTGTTGTTACTCTTATGAACATTAATGAAAAGTAAATCAACCAAAAAATAGAAACTTCACCCATGAATGTATAATTACAATTTAGACATATTATAAGTGAAACAATTATCATAATATAAGTATTGGTATTTTCCTAAGCCAAAAATATTTTAATTAAAATTTTATTATTAATTTAATGATTTAAAATGGCAATTTATTTTCATATTATGTAATCATAAATTTTTATTTTGTTGTATAATGGTTATAAGTGAATTTTATGAGAGCTTGATTAATTTTTCATGGTGTTATAAAGTGAGTTATAGTTTTAAAGTTGTATTCCTAGAATAAATTACGATTTTATTTAAAAAATCAATTAAAAATATCTAGAAACATAATTTCAAAAATGTATTTCAATTTTTAATTCTATACGTTGAAAATGGTTGGGGTGAATTTGTGAGATTTTTCTAAAATATATGAATGTTTCATGAATATTAAAAATAACGTTTTGAGTTTTCTGTACGTTTAATGTCATTATATTGATGTAATAATTAATATAAAATTCTTCTCCAATTGTGTACATTAAAATATAATATTAGGTTTCCCATGTTTCTAATAACATGGGAAAATACCAAAGTCATGCCCCTGGATTTTCAAATGCCACTAATGAGGTGTCCTTTGAAATTAATAAATAAACTCCCTATATTTTACTATAAATACCCAACCAATACATAGTTTTATTTAATTAAAAATTCTTCATCCCCAAAAATATGGTATTTTTACCTCCCTATGAGTCTTTCCAAGGTGTCCTCAATCCCCCAAGGTCTCAAACTTAATGTTTTAGGAGTAGTATAAAGTGTAAGGGAATCGATCACCCTTCCCTTTTTCAGGAGATCTTTTTTATGTTATTCTCTTTTAATATAAATTGTATTAGGTTAAGATATGTAATTACATAGCCCACTTAAATTCTTAATTTTTTTAATAATAATTACAAACCCCTTTTCTCTCATCAAAATATTTTTTGAATTTTAAGGTGACGACGTTTGGCTGTAGATTTTTCATAATAGATTTCTCACCTTTTCTTTTATTTTGAGTTCCATTCAATAATTTTTCTTTACTCTCCTCCTTTAATATAACTTTTATGATAACTAATTTACCTAACATGTACTAGAATTTTTTTTGATAAGTTAATAATTCATCATTATCTCTCCATTCCCCTTCTATTATACTAGAAAAGAAAACAACACTTAAGACGTGTTAATTTAACACATTCTTAGATGACATGTCTTCAGTTTCTATTTCCCAGTTCAAATATTATCATGAAACCATTTTTATGGTTTAAACATACTATAATGTATATATTATAACTTATTTAGGTATCAAGAATATTTTTTATGCATGATATTATTTTATAAATCAAAATTAATTCATTGTGATCAAAAACTGCCAATTAACCCAAACAATTATCATTAATGTTTTATATAATGATTCATATACACTCCCAAAAACAAAATGAATTATATAAACATGAAATCATTTGGATTTTAAAAAAATAAAATACAACTTCTTTTTGGTATATCCATTCACATATTACATTTTTACCCTTACATGTATAAAAGTAAACTAGTCATAAATACAAAGGAAGAAAATGCTCCCAAAAAATAAACATTAACCACTTAAACCCATCAAGAAGAAATGAATGAACTTAATAATGATATAATAAATCAATTAATTAAAAATATTTTCAATAAATATTAATTAATGAATTTATTTTTGTTATCCATGGCACTAAGATCAAGTGAAAAACACCATCAGACTTAAGGTAAGGGTTTCCTCATCTCACTTCCATTTTTATGATATATTCCTTGTTCACTATTATTACTTATGTGTGGTGTATTTATTATTTCCATTGATGTATCATATAATTAATCTCTTTATATTTAATGGTATTAAAGTTATCATTTGATGATTATTAATTTTGGGGTATACAAATAGATTGATTACATAGTGGTAAGGGATTTCTACTGAAACCTCCATTTTCATTTGGGTTACCCTTATTCTCTATATACCTCAATAAAAATATTATTTATTCTTATTTAATACTCATAAATTATGTGTGAATTTTCTATATATGTTTACCAACTATAATCCTTTTTTTATATTAGAATTTACATGTTTTAAAAGGATCTTCAAAAAATTATTCCCAAAATACAGGCTCGATTCAATGGAACTTATAAAATTATCAACTATTTTGAAGTTCACTATATAATCTATTTTAAGAAATATTTATCTTTATTAAATCCAAAATTTTAACATGAAAAATCTATTTTGGTTCATTTCGTATTTTACTAAAGGAAACATGCCTTTGGGATTTAAAATCTGTTTATTTAATTCTGTAAACCACACTAAATTGTTTTAATTCTAAAGCTTCTATAAAAATAATTTTTATGTTATCTCAATTAAATGGGACCTCATTGTTTCCTAAAATGTATTCTCAGTGTCCTTAACTTATCTTTTTTTGGGATATTCATGTTTAAAACTAGATTTATGAAAACTAAAAATGATTTTCCAAAAGAACTCTTCTTTCCAAAGTAAAATGTATTTTTTTCACCTCACTATATCTTTTATGATATATATGCCTTGTTGACCACTTCTTCCTTGCACGTATTTTATGTAATTCCCCTTGTTATATCATATCAAGTGTATCATTATTCTCAAGATATTCTAAGGGATTATTATTTGAATGTTTCAAGGTGGTATGAGACACTTTTGAATGTTTATGGAATATTTCATGGAGAATTTTTCAGTGGGCTCATTTAAAAGTATCTTCTTTTATGTCAAAAAACCTTTGAAGAATTTTGTATTTCATAGAGTTTTATCTCCTATGATATCATATACAATGTATTTTGTTGAAGGGTTTCTAATTAGTTTGAATGTTGATGTTCTATCTTGATACCATTCCACATATTACTCTGAATGTTTATTGTTTATGTTTAATGTCTAGAGAATGTTATTTACATTTTATTTGTTATTATGAATATGAATGTATATGTTGTTTATTATTATCCCCATTCATTATAGGAATTCATTGGACTGGGTAGGTGTCAGGTGGGGCCCTCAATATCCCCCCAGTGCATCGGTGGGTCTCATGAGACAAACTATGATCATGGAATGAGGCCTTGACAAAATGGATATTTATGGTCTTGGTATGAGTCCTTGAAAATATAGTTATGATGTCCCACATTATGCATTTTATCATTATGAAACTAGTAATTGATAGTTGATGTGGTTATTCAACTAGTATAACAACCATGCCAATGCTTTATCATTTCATTATTTCTTCATTTTTTTCCTGCATAATGTGTTCAGGTTTATTTTTAATGGCATTTGTTTTTAGTTATTGACCGTGCCTAATTTTTATGTTTATGATGTCTTCTGCAAAATTTTTTACCCTTACTGACCATCTCAGCTCACGCCTTTCACATGTTTTATTTTTACTTAGGTTGTGAAGAAGTATATTATGAATGAAATTCAGAGATAACCTAGGAGTTATGGATTTTTTTAAGGAGTTCTATACTGTTTTTTCTTTTCATGTTATAATATTAAACACATATATGTTTCTGTTTTTCCAAAACTACTATACATTTTGGTCCTTCAGATTTTAATTCCTTCTAATCCTACCAATGTAATGATATAATGCACCAGCTCTCGAAACCTATGGTGTTAGTGTTACAAATTAGCATTTCTTGAAAATTGATGATGAATGTATGGATCACTGCTAGTGGGTTTCTACACTTTAATCCTTACAGCAAACTTTAGAGGATAGATTCGACTATCAAACTTTAGAGGATATATGGTGGGCATTAATTTTTTATTTTTTTATGTTTGTGGGTGAGGAACCTTCCCTTGGTAATGTTTTATTACAATATTTATTATAATTATACCATTATCCTAGGACTATTCTATGTGTTGTGTTTCCATCATTTACAATATCCATTATATATAAATGAGTTGGGAGAGTCGGCCATCCGTAAATAAAAATTGGGCTAGAGTGTGACATAGAAGATATAGGTGACATGTAAGAGAACACATGATTCATAGAATCATGATAAGTCATATGTTGATCATATGAGGTGGACTATGAATTTTCATTTTTAATATCATGTGTTCATAAATGTATCTCCTCATTGTGGGTAGTAGAAGGTCAGTGATGGGAATATTATTTCTACCTGATTCACTAGACCTTTCAAGGTGCTGGCATAAGTTGAAAAAAATTCAGATTGGTAATCACTACCCTCACAGATGAGTATGATTTAGATATTAATTCATTAATTATAGATTCACCAATATCATCATGATGATTCACGTGTCATCGATTGGGTAGATATGGATATTGGAGATGGTGAGACCATTGAGTAATATCATAATGATATTCAAGAAAATCATAAGATAGTGTTGAAGAAGGGTGTTATTTCTTTAGTTTGTGTCATGTGGAAACATGTTGTATTAGAAGATTGAACTTGTGAGAAGAATTTTTAATTTCATGATCAATATCCCAAACTGTTTGAAAGTTGATCTTCGTTTTTTAGATAATTATTATTTCCCTTCTATTGAGATAATTTTCATGAGAATATTTTTTTTATGAAATCATTCCCTTTTCTTGATTTGATACTTATTTATGGTATTTCCATTTTTTGAGAGGTGTATTCCTTGGTATATATTTTTTTTGTTGGTTGATAAAATTATTTAACTATACACCTTCTTCTTTTGATTTCTTGCTATTATCTTGGTCTAGTAATATCCTTGAGAGGTATCTCATGGGGTGGTTGATTATACCTCTTCTTATTCTTTTCAGGCTTGATTTAATGACTCAAGGATGAAAATTTTTGAGTGGTATTTAACAAATGTTCTTGGATTTTTAAAACCCTTAAAATGGTTGTTCCAAATATATGTGTGTGAAAGGGTTCTAAAAGTCTTTTTACTTTACAAATTATAATTTTGTTCACACAGTCATTTATTTGTGTCATGCTGTAAATTTTTTGTTCATGTGGCCAATTGACTGATCGTGTGGTTATGATTTTGGTCATATGGTTGATCATTCATTAATGAGGTCACATGTTTGTTTAAATGTTTAATCCATGGTTTCGTTATCAATCCATTTCTTCATATGGTCAATCCTCCCTTTTATTCTTGTGATTGATCCCTTGGTTGGGTGATCGATCCATGTGGTGAATTCGACCCATTTAGTCACTCATTTTTTCCATGTGGTTGATTTTTTAATTTTATGTTCGATCCATATGGTCTCTCTGCATGGCTGATCTTCAATATCAGTTGTTTCCTTTAGTAGAAAAAGATTTCATGTTTTCATGAAAATTCCATCATTGAAAAGAAATCTATTTTTAATGAAAACATGGGAATAAATAAGAAATAAAAGCTCAAATAGTGTAATTTAAAACCTCAAACAACTGAGATGAATTATTTAATTAAATTAATTAATAATGGGAGATTTAAATAAACCATTAAATGGGGAATTAAATGGAACTGAATTACTTATGTATTAAATAGAAAAATTAAAATGTATTTTAGAGATACCCAGAAGAGTTTTATATATAATTATAAATACAATTTCATTCCCTCATTAAATTTTTTATATTTCTCTCAAGTGAATATTATCTAAAACCTCCCCCAATGGAGTATTTCAATCCTTTTTTTATTGTTTGAGTTATTCTAATGCCTTCACTATCCCATGTGCATCCTTATTTCTTCCATTGTTCTTGGTGTAGTGAAATTGTGAATGCTTTTAATGAGGTAAGAGATGCTATTATTATATTTATTATATGGAATGTGTGATTTAATCATGATTTAGTCCCTCTTGGTAATTTGTTTCATTTATCTTTGATAAAGATAATAATCTATAAATCACATAAATAATGATTATTTAATAAATCGGGAAAAACATATAGGATGATGGAAAATACAAAAATAAAAGAAATAAAATATAATTACATGTAATTATGATCTAAATAATTGAAATATAAGTAATATATTGTACTATAGATAAATATTATTATCTAACAAATTTATAAATTTCATGCATTTTAATATTCCTTGCAACTCGAAAATTTATGAGATTGAAAAGAGATTTTATTTTCATGTTGAATATGATTATTATTCCTAGAATTATGTAATAAATACAAATAATAATTTCACTTGTTGTAGTATCATATACATGAAATTATTTTTTGGTATGAACTATTATCAAATTCAACAATCTAGAGAATTGAAATAAGATAATTTTCACATGTCATAAACAATTGATAACTCATGATATGTGAGTGTAATAATTTGTTGGGTCCTTTTGACTATATGTGTTTTTATTATTTATTGACATTTCATATTGTTTAATAGACTGTATTATATCCTTTTTGGTTGGATTTTTGTTGTTTGGTATCCTAATTTATATGCTGATAAATTCATGGTCAACATAAAGACAATAATTTTAAGTGATTTATAGAAGAATCATATAATTTAATTACTATTATTTCTATAATTTGAATGAACATGGACTTAATACGTGAGAAATGTTTATGTTGACTTATAACTATTATTAAATAATTTCTATAGGTTGGTTGATTTAGAAAACCTATTAATAATAAATAGTTTAATTCAAGATGAGAATTAAAATGGTTGTTTTTAGATAAAAATATTTCGAGCTAAATGAACCCATTCCTCTTAGCGAGAGTCTTCACCACCTTGATACTTTGGCCTAAATTTACCTTCAATTTCATATTAAAAATATATTTAATATGTATGTTATATATAGGATAATTAATGTATTATTTTCACTTTATGTAACTGATTATGAACCTAGATATGGTGGGGAATGTTTTATGAGCTATAGATTGGGAGCCTGGGACTACATTGATGGTCAATATCGATGATGGAGAGATAGATTCTAGTATGAACGATAGTTTGGGAAGGCCACCAAGGTGGTTTGAATGAGTTTAGATCAGATATTTTTCATCAACATATATTCTTGTTCGTTATTTTTTTGACATGCAGAAGTAAGAATATCTTTATTTTGGTTTCTAACATATCAATACATTTTGAATCTTCGAAATGAAACTACATTTTTGAAGTTTCATCTTTGTATGAGGCTATGTGTAAAAGATATATTATGTAAATCCATATTTAAATATGATATATTTATGGTTTGTATATAAAATTGCATAAAAATTATGATTTTCATGCATTTGGTATCGTATTCCTTGTATGTTGGATATCCAAATAATTCCCCATCTTGTCTATCATTGAAAAAAATTGTTACATAAGATAAAAGAGTGAGTAAATGCATATGATACATTTTTATATTCATAAAACATTCATGGTATTTATTTATCAATTTCAATTGATGAATAAAAGAGGCATAAATTTAGGAACATCATTAATTAACCATTAAATTTGCTACCATGCAATGGTAGTATGTGTGTGTGCTTACCTAGTCTCCACAGATACAACCTGTCTTGATTATTTATTTATCTTCCTCCTTTTTCACAAAGATACACTTGAACATCATGGAGGTTGGGGGATCCTGGTCAAATGTTGATTGAATAAAGCACATCCCATGGATAAACTATAGAGGTGGAATGATTTTGTTTTCCACTTTGTGATCCCTCTAAAACTCATCAAATGAATGATATTAGGATGTCATGTGTTGTCTCTTCAGTGTGAGGTATGAAAAATTAAATTATTTCTTCATTTCAGTTTCATATGAATGTTTCATATATCACATTTGGGAGATCTTAAAAATAGTGTTTTAAATCAATTTTTCATGCTATAATAACTTTTATTAGACTCCAAGAAAACCCATTATTGGTATTAGGGAGTTATGTGTTTAGATTTTAGAAATAAATGCTTCAAATAAGGAAAAAAATAGAAAAAAATAGTGTAACATTTTGTTTTCTAGAAATTCAGTTTCATAAAAGGGTTTGACTTTATGTAGCATGGTTACGTAAAGTTAACCAACACCATACCCTAATGGAGTTGAGATGCATAAGGGTAACCAAAGGATTATCCTTACATAGAGTTGTCTTTATAAGGGTCGTACTACCTTACCCTTGTTTATATTGCTGTTTTTATGTTTCATCAAAAAATACCTTTACACGAAATAAGGGTTAAATAAAGGTATTTGTATTTTTAAAAGGTTTACATAAAGTTAATTAAACAATTAACATTACAAAAGACATATATGTAAAGGTTATACCCTTATGCAGTGAGTTTTCTTAGAGCAATGTATTTGTAAATCGTTTACTACCTTTATGCAAGTATTCGAGAAGGTTGTATCGGTTTATCATGGCCTACACTTATGTGAAACATTCTAATAAGGGTCATACCCTTAAGGAGAATGAGATTCATAAAGGAAATTTTTTTATAACCATTAAAAAATTCATATTTCTTAATCAATATAAGGGTCACTAGTGACCTACCTAGATGAACTGGATTTTATATAGCTTGCATACAGGTCGAAGGTTTTACCCTTGTGTCGGAATACCCCTATACATAAAGTTAACAAGAATTACTTTAAATATTTTTTAAAAAAAATTAACATTCAAAATGATTAATATGGTTTATAAAATATTTATAAATCATTATAAAATATATTTTGGAAATAATTAATTTATTAATGGTTTATAAATTAATTAATAAATAATAAATGCTTTATAACTAAATAATTAAATGTTTATGAAACTTTTATTTTTTGTAAATATAAATGCTAATATTTGAAATACCATTTAAAATTTTTTATGACAAATCATATGATATATAAAAAGGTGACAATTTAGAAATCATAAGAAATAATTTATATGGGGTTATAAATGATGACATAAGTAAAAAATATAAAATATTTATATTTAAATTATAAATTTTTCATAATTGATTATTTTTAATTGTTCAAAATAAAAGGCGTTCTTATTTGAATATTAAATAAGTCACATAAAAGGTATTTTTATGATTTATATGATCAAGGATTAAATGATGATTAAAAATTTGATATTAGATTGTGTAAAATGTTTACATAATATAAATTCAATTATAAAGTGTTTATAATTAAAAAAATATCATATATATGAAATAGAAATGACATATAGTGATAAATATGAAACTATTCATATTTCAATTAATAGAAAGTATTTATATTCATCTTTATGATATGTTTATAATAAAAAGGTGAAAAAATAATTAGATTTTATTTATGAATTATTCATAAATGGTAATATCATGTTTTAATATTGGAATTGTTCATTTATTTAAAGGTTTTTCTCCTCTCTATTCATGTTTACTAAAAAAACATAGGAAATATGAATATTGTGTATTCTTTAGTTTATAATGTTAAACCACTTCTTGGATAGAGCCATGCATTACATTCTTGGAATGAATTTATAATGAATTTAAATTTTCTTATACCATGACCTTGGTTTGTAATTGAAGTTATTAGGTTTAATTTAGTTGTTGAATATATTTTATAAATATTACATGTTTGAGTTATGATGAATTGGATTCTATCTTTATTAACAGATCTCCTAGTAGATGGAGTTATGGGGGGTCCTCCTACTAACCTGGAGGCCAATTCCATATCTAGGAAAGTGAATGGGGTTGGACATTTATCACTAGAGGATTAATCATGTAAATATTTTCAATTTCATATAATTATATGACTTTAGATGAAGTGTTCATGTACCATATGCATATTATTCATCTTGATATGTATGAATATGTATGAATTCTATTTTTGGATGCGTAGAAAAAAATTATGATTTTTGTAAAGGATTACACATCAATATAGTTTGAATATATTTATATGGTGAAGGGAATAAGATTCCAAACTAAATTAATAGAATAATAAAAACATAAATGGGAACAAAATAAGTTAATATGGTTACATTAATATCCCCTTAAAATACCTAGTGTGATATTCCATCCAAATTGGCACTTTTCAAGACCACAATCATCTGACCAGGTAGTTTCACGCCAATGTAGGGTGCCCCTGGATTATCTTGTGTTGGGTAAAAAAGTATCGAGTGATCATAGATCACCCTTGGTTAGTTTTAAAATACATATAGTGCCCCTAGATTATCTATATATTAGGTCATTTCAGACATTTTCGTTGGGGAACACTAGCCAGGAAAGCCTAAGGGTTAGAATACCAATGGAATAGAGTTTGGTTTATTCATTTGATGATTTAGAAACATAGTTTTCCATTCTACTACCCAAGAGTCATGTATGATTTTATTAGGATTATTCCCAACCTAAATTACAAATTGGTGAGTTTCACACCAATCATGGGTCATTTACGTAGTCAAATATAGATCTTGGACAACAAATGGATATAATTTATTTTAAAATGTTCATCAATTTAGCGGGATCCCATTTAATAAATGTCCATCTTAAATAGTTAATAATATATGATACTCATCTGATAAAACAATTTTTTATAGATAATTTCATCTTCATTATAAAGTTAACCTTAGATATTGATCCTTGATAAGGAAAAGCATTATATATGCCAAATTTTATACTAGTAACATAAAAATTGTTCTTAAGAAAGATAGTTTATTTTAGAAAAGTTATTAAGGAAAATTATGTGTGTCAATCTGGTGTTCAAAATTTTCAACATGTTAATCTGGATTCCAATGAAAGTATAGTAATATTAATTAAATGTTTCAAAGGAACTAGATAATATATGGATTGTTTTGGTTAGGGAATTTATCATATTTTCATCAGTGATAGTGTTTCAAAAAATTTATAGAATTCAATATAAGTATACATAATATTTTCAAAGGGTTGAGGACAGATGAACTATGCATATAGAGTCTAGATTTTGGGACTATATAGAGAGAACAATTAGGTAAAATTTCTAACCAAACATACCAACTTTAGTTTCAATGTTCAATATTATACTTCTATAAATCAATAAATGTACTTGAAACATGAGGTCGTTTGGAGGGAGGAATTATAATTCCATGTGACTTGAATATCTAGAATTCTTGAAGGGGTTTTTGAAACACCATGGAATGTCGATTTCGGGTATAGATGTTATTGAAAATAATTTTTCAATTTAAAAAGGTGTATGATACCAAATGTATATTTTACAAGTGTTGTAAACATACCGGGGTTTAAAAATAAAGGAAGAGTTGTTTGAGATTGTAGTTTATATTCAAAAATAAGGAAGTTTTAAATATGAATTTAAATGATATTGTCAAATATATAATTAATCTAAGTAAAATATGTGTACCTTATTCATATTTATCTAATGTGATAATAGGAGATGTTTGATAACAAATATTTGTTATGATTAATTGTATACACATGTTTATGATTCAAAAATTTCAATAACATGGTTTTAGAGTACTATATGGATAAAAAAATTATCTATGATTAAATATTTTCCATATATATGTAAAAATATGTGGGAATGTATTCCTTCCACCCATCGGTGGTATATTTTAATAAATTCATCAGTTAAAATGAAAATTTACCAAACACATTTAATATATTATATGATCTGAAAAAAAAGTTCATTTGTTAAATATTCCAAATGAAAATAAAAAAAAATTATTTTCTAACACATATTTTATTTTTTATCATTTCAATATTTTATAAAAATAATATTTTCAAAGAGGCTACTAAGAGTATGATTGGAATTAGAGAAGATAAAAATTAACAAATAAAGGATCATGCAAATCTTAAGTTAATGTGTTTTAAACCTAATATCCTAAAATTTTTAGGATATGTGATGGTAAAGAGAAATGTAAAGTCTTACATTAAGTTACCATTAATAAAGTGCATATCACTATTATAATAGCATATGATTAAATTGGTTTTTTCACTGAATATACTAAGAGTGTTTTAGATATTTTGTGATAATGAAAAAAATTTAATGAGTTACATTTAGTTATCCTAACAAATTAAAGAAGCTATTTGTTGAAGTATTTTAGGAGTAAAAAAAATCAATTCATTTGACATCCAAAAAGTTTTTAGGGTATAGAGGTAATGAGAAATTTAAAGATTTAAATTTAGCTACCATATTGAAGTGATTGATACATTATCCTAAATGTTTTTAGGAGGACGGGTAAATAATAATTTATGTAGTTACATTATTTAAAGGAAACTTTTTATGGAATAGGGTTCCAAGGATGATGATGATGATATTAAATATAGTTCTAAGTAGACAAAAAAATTTATTTCATATCATTTGATGTTATAAAGTAAGGAGGTTTGAATATGGTTAACACAATGAACAGTTACGAATATGATTCCTACATTTCACCACTATTCAAACAAGATTTATTTATAGACGTTTCTCACTAATGATTTGGTTGGAGTTTTTTATTTCATGGTCACATAGAGATGTGACATGCCTTAAGTATGATGTAATGTGTTAACAAAATCTAGAAATTGTGGAAAAAAATAATGTTGATCATGTAGTTTATCATATATGATATGATGAACTATGGATTATGTTGGATTTTGAAATATTTTTAAAGAATTTAATATTTTTAAACTGTATCAAACTGAAAGGAATACATTATTCTATAATTACTTCACATTAAATATAGAAATTTATATATAGATATACATTTTGAGAAGTGAAATTATAATGGACCTCTCAAAGTATGACTCTGAGTTTTGAGTTTATCTATAACTGATGTTCTTAGTGGAGTATTATTGGTTATGATGAAAAGTTTTGGTTAGTTTGAGTATGGTTATTTTATAGAGAGAAAAAATATGCTCCTGGGGAATAATACAATCAATTAGATTCTTTATGTGTCTTGGATGACCGACTATGTCTATCACATGGAGAATTATTAAAATGTCGTTAGTATACTTGGGGAGAATGGATCATATTTGAGTCCCAAATAGCACTTTTTAGAGAGATACCTATCATGAGAACCATAATTCTTTGATACCCTACTTACAAAATTGAATATATTGACTCAACTAATACACGGGTGGATGGGTATGCTATTGATCATATCAATGGTAGGATCTTCACTACTAAACAATGACCTGAATACAATCGGTCATTTTTTAATTTATAAGGGGTTATAACCCCTTCTAAACACAAATATGGTTGTTATGAGGATGTACCGCTAATGTGCCCACCTACTACTATTAGTGGTGGTTTTGAAGAATCACTACTAATGTAATTGGAAAATTAGAGGTGGTTAGACTGAATGGGGTTAAAACCTCATATAATACCATTATGGAATCTCTTATTAGAGAGGGTTTTAGCCCCTTGTAATCTATTTACCAGAATTTCAGTGGTTGAAAACTAATCCTATTTAAATAATAAGTTTCATATTAGAGGTTGTCTCCAAAAAAATCCTCTATTTAAGAATACATTATAGGGGGTTTTAACCCCATCTAATAAAGTACATATTATTATAGATTATAAAAAACACCTATAATTAGTTTTTTTCATTCAATTTGGAGCACCCCAAACTTCCCTCCATTTCTAGTGTACTGCCACACAACCCTCTAATATCTATGTTATTTGGTCTCGCCCCACGCTTTACCACTCCCACACACATCCAGTTCGGTCCCCCCTCTTCCCACCCTCCTACCCCTTCCATCCACTACATGTCTGGCCTCACTGCTCCCTCCCTCCACTCATGTTCTCAATGTAGTCTGCAATGCCTTCCCCTCCCCACCTTTGTAAAATGTGAACATTGTGGGTTTCAGACAGAGGGTCAACAGTACTCAAAGCCTACAGCTTTGCCACTATGGAAATCCAATTATAGTATTTCAATTACACATTATTATATTTATATATATTACAAATGTCATTCAGATATATATTATTTGAATTAATATTTAAATATATACAAATATTAATATATGATATATTTCTGTTTAATATTTATATATAATATATATTTTTGATTAATATAAAATATATCTATATTTGGGCATAATATATATATATATAATTTATTTGTGTATAATATTTGTTTTATATATTTGTCTATAATATATAAAATACAATATAATTTAACATAATATAATAAATAAATACTAGATAAAATATAATATATTTCTATATAATATATATATATATTATATCTATGTATATATTATAAATATATTTATATATCCATGTATATTTATATATTTATACATTTAATTGTAAATACATTTATATTTGTCTCTGTATATATTTATGTATTTCTATAACATTTATAGATATAATATCACTATAGTAAAAAAATTTATATAATCATTTTAATATAATTGTATACATGTACATATGTCTGTGTAAAAATAATATTATTAACTATTATTATTTTGATTACACCTATTTTTTAAATTGTTAAAATTATAAGTTGGTTTTATAAATACTATAAATTTATATATTTTATGATTTATATTATATATATATTATATTAAACACGTTTATATTATATATTTATGTATTTGATTATATGCATTTCTATTTTATCATATATATATACAGAGAAAACTAAATATATTCATATAATTGTCAATATGTAATATAATTATATGATATATATATATATATATATTTACAAATGTAATTTATAATTAATATGGTATACTACAATATATATAATATAATTATATAATATAGATAAATGTATATATAATTATATATTTATAATATATATATACATATACAATTATTAAATAATAATATTATATATATATTATTTTTTCTATATTGTATAGATTTGTATACATAATATAATATAAATGTATTTATTTAAATATATGTAATAAAAATTTATTTAATATAATATATGTATAATATAAATCATAATATAAATGTCTCATATTTCTAAAACCATATATATTTTTATAAATTTGAGTAAATATATTTATAATTACCTTTATATAATTTATAAAAATATTTATATATGTAATTTTTTTTGTTTATATGTAAAAGTATTTATTTAATTTATTTATATATTTTTCTTATATATATATCTATATTTTTATACTGTATTTAAATACATTTATGTAATATCTTTTGGTAATATATATATACACACACATGCATGCAGGCACACATATATTATTAAATTTAATTTATATGTGATTTATCTTAAAAAATAAATAAAAATTTATAGGGGATTTAAAACCCCTATAATCAAATTGATTTTCAGTGGTTGATGACCCCAATAATATTTCATGAATTAGAGGGGGTTCAAAAACCACCCATAATTTCCTCAATTATAAGGGCTTCAAAACCCCATTCTAATGTCATCAATTAGAGGGGGTTCAAAACCCCCCTCTTGTTTATTTAATTATAATGGGTTCAAAACCACCTCAAATATAAGAGACTAGTTGCGGTTCATGAACCCCCTCTAATATATTAAATTAGAGGGGTTTGTGAACCCCCATTATTTAGTTTAAGAAAGAAATTATATATATATATATATATATATCCATATGAATATTATATATATTGCTCTTCAAAAATACAACTAAATATATAGCACCACTGATTATTAAATTTGTGGCGGTTTTGAGAGATCCACATCTAAAATCAAACCAAATACTAAAACAATAATGCTAAAAAATTTAGTGGGGGTTGTGAACCCCTTCTAAAAAACCAACAGTAATCTGTTTTCTTATAGTGCTTAACCACTATGTGACTTATCCACTCATATGATGAGTATGACATCTGGGCCCTCAATTGTGAAAGATAGTGGGTGTGTGTAGTTGCACCTAGATATTTTATATCTATATGGATAAGGAAAATGTGATGTGATTATCCATAATTATGAATGAAATTTGAAATATTATTCTATCAGATGAGAACTAAGAACCGATGAGTTAGTTATGTGGGGTTGACATGCTCTGTTTCCGATGGTCACTCGATGTCTTAGAAAAAGAGAAAATAAGAGAATTCATATTTTCATAAGATTCAGACAAGTGTAAATAGGTATAGAGATATGTGTGTTTGATGGAAATCATGTGAGATACCTTTATAGAATTAGTTTCATTGAAACTTTTCCATAGGCTGTTCTTTTCGTACATTTGTTGATCTGAAATTTTGTATTTGTTGTCAACACTATAAAGGACTATGGGGTTACAGATTGTGGTTTACTTAATGAGGATTGATTTTGACTTATAGAGAAACTCTAAAATAGTTTTAGAGTTAATTCATTAGTGTTTTGGATTATTATTCACAAGGTATTTCATATGGTTTTGTACAAGGTGAAGTAAATGATGGCTTTCAAATAGTGTTTTAATGGATATCCAAAATTATTTTTCAATATGGTTTCATAGGCTATTGTATACGATACAAATAAGGTCAAATGGAACCAAGTATTTTTTTTCCTTTATTATAAGTGGGATATTGAAGGAGATATTTCCAAATTCTATATGTAGATATGATATATTTAAAGGTTTTATATGGTCATGCATGAAAATTATTATTTCCATGCATTGGATATATTATTGTTTGTCATTAGATGATCGAAACATTCTCCACATATCCTGTCATTTAGATAAAATATTTTATAAGATGAAATAGTAAGTGATTAAATACATATGATTTATTTATACATTATTGAACAAATAATGGTATTTATTCATTTTCTTCAACACATGTATAAATCAGATAGAAATTAAATAGAATTATTCATTTTCAATTTAATCTATTAGCATGTAGTTATAGTATGTCTGTGTGATTCCACATACTTGGATGATACTCCTTGACATGATGCTCTCTTTCATCTTTCACATTTTCATTGTGATACACTAATGATCATGGAGGCTAGTGGATATCACTCAAACGTCTAGTGATTTAGGCAGAACCCATGGAAACACTATAGAGGACACCAGATTATGTTTTCCAGATG
The DNA here is from genome assembly GCA_963277665.1 of Viscum album. Classification (NCBI taxonomy): domain Eukaryota; kingdom Viridiplantae; phylum Streptophyta; class Magnoliopsida; order Santalales; family Viscaceae; genus Viscum; species Viscum album. The sequence continues at coordinate 372,432,724 of OY728133.1, read as the reverse complement.
TTGATCTCTCAAAAACTCATTTGATAAATGAGACCAAGAATTGATACAGTGTCTCTTTAGTATAATTTATGGTAAATTTATAGTATTTCTTCATTTTAGTTTCATATTTTTGTTTCATATATCATTCATGGGAGATAAATAAATAGGGGTTTAAATAACTTATTCAAGTTCTAATAATTTTTTAGACTCTAACAGAACCCTTCAAATAGTTCCATGATAATTTTTGAAATGGTAATTGAATTAATAAATTAATTGAGATGGTTCATGGTATTTTCAAATGATGACAACATTATTGAGAAAATAATATATATAAATTATGGTGCTGACAACACTTGGGTCAGAATATTCAAGTAAAAATCATGGATTTGATAATAGAATAATATTAATTAATGGTTTCTTAACTAATTAAAATGTAACTTTTATGCTTGTATTCTTGTTGAGATCTAGTCATCAGTGGTTTTGGTCAGATTTCATGTGTGACGATAACTAAATATGAGTCTAAGGACACATAGCTACTCCTAGTGTAGTTGTGTAAGGTCTCAGCCTTTTCTAGAGAAATATAAGATGAGTTTTCAGGTACTTTTGTTGTTATTAACTTCCTTTGAATTGGTTATGACCTAAGGTGTGTTTGTGTGAATTTTTAAGGAATGTAGGATGACAGGGGTTGTTCGTGGTTTTCCCATAGTTATGTCAAACCCTACACAAGAAAACTTTTCGAATAATAGAGGTCAGCACGGTTGGCACATGGTTTTCCTACCCATGCACCATCATGCCAAGCAGGAAATGGAAGACCGCATGGTTGGAGCATGGTTTGGCCTAATCGTGTGGCCTCCCACATGAAACTGTGGATGCGGGGCTGTTTTATCAGAAAATTTGATTTAAAACACCCAAACCCTAGAAACCTATCTAGATCAACCTAGGGTTAGGCTTTAAAATTTCTGGGTGATCTTAGAGCCTTATGAAGGGTTTCTAAGGCAATCCAGACACCGTTCATTGAGGTCAAAATCCCAAATTGAAGATCTGATCTCTTCCCAGTAAGTTGATATCACTTGGTTGCTTCTCCTGTTCTTTCCTCTCATTCCTTGATATTTTCATGGTGAATCCCCACTGTTTTCATGGATCTAAACCTATGATTTAATATATAGATCTTGGATTGTGGATCCTGAATTAGATTTGAAAGATCAGGTTGATTTTCATCATCATATTTGTTTAGGTATTTAGATCTGAAGTTTGATCGATGACATTGTGCCGCTAGTATTTTGTGGATTTTCATTGGGCTAACATCCATCAATTAATAGAGGTACATGGTCTAAATTGAAATCCCACATTCGGGATTTGATATGTGAATGTGATTTTATGATATTTCTAGATTTTCTTGATAATTGATTTCTTACATTGGATAAATTAGGAATGTGGATTTGAATCGAGTTTTCATTAGAGATTATTTTACATTTGAATCATAGAACAAATGAAGGGGGTTTCCCAAATTGATATTTTGTAGTTTTTTATGGGTTGATATATTGAAATTGAGATATTGAATTGGTTGTGTTAATATAATTAATTGTGGACAATTAATTATGAAATTATTTTCATCAAATATAATTAATTATGAGAATTTATTATGTTCTATGTTGTTCAAAAAATATAATTAATTATGAGAATTAATTATGTATAGTTGAGATTTAATATGGATAATAAATTTTTTATAATTATTTATGGAAAGATAGTTTTGTAGATTTATTAATTAATGGATGAATTAATTAATCGTTTATGTTCTTAGTTAATTTTTGAGTTAACTAATGGAATTTGAAATGGTTAACTACTCAATAGATTAGGAATTGAATAATGTGGAGTATCCTTGGGAATTAAATAATGATCAAATGGATGATATTTTTGTGGTGCTAGACATCGTGTTCTTGACTAATTAGATGTTTTGAATTGGACATCACGTTCCTACCCAATAGTTATTGAAGCTTGAGATTATGGGGTGAAAGGCATGACTACCTACACCGAATGAGATATAGAGTGATAGGCATGGAGTCCTATACATAAGGATATTTAGGGTGCTAGGTATGACAACCTTAAACAAATTAAGGAAAATAATGAATGATGATTCAAATGAGAATTTGGCGCTTGACATGATGTTCAAAAACCAAGTGAATGATAATAATGAATGATGATTCAAAGTGGAATCATGAATTGAAACTGGTCCTAATGTGATGATTAAAGATTAAACGACAGTGTGATAAGTTTATAAATTATTCATTGTATTTATTGCTTCATAGTACTTCGTGCACTATATTTTGACTGGTCTAATTTTTTAATCTGTTGGTGGGGGAAAATTGATTAGTACTCAAACCCTATTCAGGTCTCCTGATCGGCACCTGAGCAGACTTTGTTGGTGCATGTTTGGATAAGGGCAAGGACTATTATAGGTTTCTATTTGGGAATTGAGTACAAGAGAAGAACCAGACATGGATCGGGACCCTATTAGGAGTTTTTGTGTCTTACATTTAGATTCCTTATAGACACATGAAATTTTCATGATCATATAATGTTTTACCTTTCAGTTGAGTAGTGTATCTTCATAATTTGGTTATAATATGACATGGATTTATTTTTGGTGTTTACACCCTTCCACACTTAGTTGTTGTTATTTGATTCCATTGGTGTATTACTCTGAATAAAGATTGTATAATCTCCTCATGACTGACATACCATACCCTCACTACTAGTCGGCACCCTCTGGCGTACGGGGAGGCATGCTTGAGGGAATGTGGCCAACCGGCTCGAGGCACTGTTCAATGGCACCCGGGTTGGGACATTGCAAAGTGGTATTAGAGGAGATTTATTTTCATTCTTCTTCTTTTGTCTTACTATTTTAGGAAAGGTATACAAGATTATAAGAAGAGTAGAGTCTTGGTAATGAGCTCATGCATGGGATTTTCAAATCCATGTATGGGGGAAAATCCGAGTACTCAAGGTGGGATTGTTGTGATTTCTGTTTTTTGATATAGTTTGATATAATTTCACCTTAGGTCGCGCAATTCTGGTTTGAAGTGATATTTGTTTTAAAAAAAATTGAATTTTGATTTGTGGACTAAAGAGGAATGATACTTGAGTCTACATGCATCATTCTCAGCACTCAGGGTTGTTGTGATATGCACCATTCTAAGAACTCATAGTAAAGTGGGTTATGGGAATGTTGTTGAACTTGGTTGTTTTTCCTTGATGATTGATTGAAATAATGATAAAAAATGTGAATAATTGGGTGTGTAATGAGAACCTTTATTGATTAAACGAGTATGATTAATTAATTAATTGTTGAATTAATTAATTTGAGATAATTTTATTAATTAATGGTCAAACTATCTAATAAGAATGTATATACAATTGATAACCAATACCTAGGAGTTGGATGGTTGAGGGTTGTGATAAGGCCACAGTGTTAATCATTTGGCAAGAAAAAGGAGGAAATGACATGTTGAAACTAGTTATGATAATTTCTCCTCTCATGTAAATGTTTTAAGGTTTCATTATGTGACCTAAGACGTGTGTTTTTAATGTATAGATATACCTCCATGACGCTGGTCAAGGGAGAGACTGAGGGGTATAACCCAGAACGAACTTCCATAATAGGGGCTTGAGAAACCATTGGTTCCAGATGTGGTGGAAGGAGAATAGTTCCAAGGGAAATTTTCTCATTTTATTAAATTCAGATAGAGATACCTTTGGTTGGTTCATAAAATAATGTTAGAGTGGACAAGGGAGTTTCATCTATAGCACCCTCCTTGTTTAACTGGAGAGGGTTGACCTGAGGGAGATACATTTTGGATTGAGTCCATAATGAAGATAATTGAACACTTTGAGAATCTAGAAGGGAGGAGGGTCAGGTTGGCTCATTATATGTTATGGGGTTAGGCAAAGTGTTGGTGGGACATTTAGGCATTATCTGGATATTCTGATGATATGTTATGGAAGGTCTTTCTCGACAAGTTCTTGGAGCGCTTCAATCTAGAGACACTGATATAAGAAAATTCATTAGAGATTATGCATATAAACCAAGGGGTCATGTCCATAATGGATTACACTGAACGTTTCATTGATTTATATTGTTTTTATATAGATTTGTCATATTATTAGGCTTCTTCATCAAAATGATAACAATATAGACTTATGTGAGAAATTAAGTCCTAGGTGAATATCATTAGGCTGAAGAAATTATTAGAAGTGGTTTATCAGTTTCTCATTTTACAGAGGGACTTGAAGGAGTCTTCGTGTACTAGATAGGTAGCTATCACTGGATGATCTAAGAGTGTTCCTTCTGAGAGCAGTAAGCGTCATTACTAGATTCATAGTTAGGATAGTGTAAAGAAAGGTGGACAGTTAGGAGGAACTGTAGCACTGGATCTTAATCATGTGCTTTTCCATCATTGCAGTAGGTAGGGAAAATATCTTGCACATTGTCCTTAAACACCAGTGGGGTACCAGTTTTGTGTCAATATGGGGATCCTATAGATGTTCTGCAAGACGTAGCAAAGAGCAGCTGTTGATGGAGCAGTTTCTTAGAGTCAGTGCGTGGGATGGGGGACTTCTACACCACATAGTTCTCATAGCTAGAGTTATACCAGCGGAGGAATTAGAGGTAGTGGATAGTGTACCTCAAGGTATAAGTGCTTATATCGGTAGAGTATTGAAACTCAGGGGAGTCCGGAGATTCAACAGGGAATCGGGGTAGGATAGTTACCTGAAGTGCAGCCTACACTTGTGGAGAGAGAGGTGGGTCCATCGAATGTGAGAGGTACTATTCTAGTTTTTTCTACTTATCTAGTGCCTTGTTCGATACTGGTGCCTATCGGTCCTTTATATCATCAAACCATGTTAATGGTTTTATCGTGGAGTTTGATTCCATAAGCGGGGTGATGAATAGCAATACACCATTGGGAACACGGTCTAGGGATATCTGTTTATGCAAAGGATGTTCATTAGAGATCAGAGAGTATTGTTTCCTTTGGGATATTTATGTCCTTGATATAACATGTTCTGACCTATTTATGGGTATGGACTGGATAGTCTCTTAAAGAGTCCACATATACTATTAAAAAAGGAGGGTCACCTTTGTATCTCCTGAGGGTGAAAATTATGTTCTTCATTTGGGCCAATTACTCAGCAACTGGGAGATCTTAGAACCCAAGTTTATTGTTTTTTATTGGATGATGGGAGCTATAGGAAAGACAACATTCAACCAGAAGTATAATTATTTTTGGATGTCTTTCCTGATAACATTTCATGGATTCCACCTGAGAGGGATGTGGAATTCACTATTGAGTTCATGTCGGGGGCTGATCTTGTATCTATTCCATCCTACAGAATGGAAATGATCAGGCTTCAAGATCTAAAAATGCATTTGGAGGAGTTAGAGGTTAAAGGGTTTATCCATCCAAATATATCTACTTGGGGATCAATTGTGTTTTTTCTAAGAATACCAAATTGATTTCATGCTTGTTTGTCGATTACCAGAATTTGAATAAAAGGACCATGAAGAACCGATATCCTCTTTCGTGTATAGATGATCTGTTTGATAAGATGAATGGGGATTGGGTGTTCTCAAAGAATGATCTGAGATCAAGGTATCATCAGGTGAGAGTTCAGAAATCTAATATACCAAGAACTACTTTTAGGAGAAGGTATGGCATTTGTGAGATTTTTATTAATTCTATTTGGATGGACAAATACTCTAGTAATGTTTATGGCCTTGATGAATAGGATTTTTCATCAATACCTATATCAGTTTGTTTTGGTGTTTTTGGATGACATCTAGGGGTACTCTAACACTCATGATGATCATGACCAACATCTTGGCATCATCCTAGGTACACTGAGAGAGCATTGAATATACACCAATATATCTATATATTAGTTTTTTATTGATAGGGTACACTTTTTGGGGAATATCATCTCAAATGAAGGTTTGGTAGTGGACCCAAAAAAAGTGTAGGCAGTGGTCTCTTAGGAGCATCCCAAGAATTTTTTTGATAATCAAATATTTTTTGGATTAGCTAGTTATAATATGAGGTTTATCCAAAAGTATTTCCAATTGTGGAACCACTTTTAGTATTGAAAAAGATTGGGGTAATGTTTGATTAGATAGAATCATGTTATAATTCATTCCAAGTGTTGAATAAGCACTTGACATCAGTACCAATTTTGATCTTACCTACCTTACCTAAGGAGTACACAATGTATTGTGATGCTTCAAGGATTGGAATTAGAGTTGTATTGATGTAAGGGGATCAAGTCATTGCTTACAGGTCATAGTAGTTGAGGCCACATGAATGGAATTACCCTACGCATGACCTCGAGTTGACCATGATGGTTTATGATCTTTTGTGTTGGTGACATTAACATTTGACTGAAATGTTTATAGTTTTTACGGACCACATAATCTTGAAGTATATATTTTCACATCGTGACATGAATCTTCGGCAGTGATGATGGGTAAAGTACATGCAATACTTTGATTTTTAACTGGCATATACAGCTAGAAAGATGTATAGTGTGGATGATGCCTTGAGTAGGAAAACTCATACATAGATGGTTTAGGAATCTAGTGTTGAGTGTTGAATGATGACTTTGCTAGTGGAAATGCACGAGGTTGTTTAGGAGAGTCAAGAGAGGATGGCATTGGTTTTTGTAGTAGTGGAGTATACAATCTTGTGACATATCAGGGATAGGGAGTATGAGGATCCAGAGGGTCTAAACATTATATAATTCCATGAAGGTGGAGAGAAATCTTCAAACTATATAATATATTAGGATTCGATCATCTATGTGAAAAATCGAGTTGTTTTGTATATGAGTATGCAAGAGGAACTCATGCAAGAATTTCATGTTTGAAAGTGGGTGGTACATCCTAGGGTGACAAAAATGTACTAGGACCTACGATGACCGTTTTGGTGTCCTTGAATAAAAAAGTAGATATCAGGGTTTGTAATAGGATGTTCCACATATCAGTAGGTGAATCCAGATTATCAATGACCTAGAGGCCTACTGCAGTTATTACCTATTCTATAATAGAATTGGGATGACGTGACTATAGATTTAAAGGAAGGAATTTCAAAGACTCTTTGGAAGAAAAATACTATTTAGGTTGTTGTGGATCTACTAACAAAGTTAGCACATTACTTTCCTATAAGGGAATCCTTTATATTGGAGCAGTTGGGATAATTGTACATATAAGAGATAGTTCGTTTGCATGGGGTTCCACTGACTATAGTTTCAAATCTTGATTCGCGCTTTACCTCATGCTTATGGCAAGGATTATAGAATGATCTTGGTACAAAACATTATATTAAGTATGGCCTTCCACCCATAGACATATGGGCAGTCAGAGCGTACCGTACAGGTGTTAGGGGATATGCTGTGAGAATGTGTGCCTGAATTTGGTTATTCTTGGGAGAAGAACATGTATTTAGTTGAATCCACCTAAAAATAGTTATTAGTAAACTATATAGATGAGACCATATGATGAGATTTAAGGTAGACCTTTTAGATTACCACAATTCAGGTTAGAGGTAGGTGATTCAAAGCTGTTGGGATAGACTCCCATTCAGGAGACATCGGGGTAGCTGCAGTTGATTCGAAAATGTATGGCTATGGCATAGAGTAGGTATAATTCATATGCTAATAGACGAAGTTGACACCTAGAGTTTACATAGGGTGATAGTGTATTCCTTTGGGTTCTATATAGATTGGGTCACAATAGGATATAGAGGAAGGGAAAGTTGTCACCCAGTTTTAAAGTACTGTTTGAAGTACATGAGCGAATTGGGCTGGTGGCATACCGATTAACACTTCTATAGAAACTCAGAACTATGCATTATGTTTTCCATGTGTCACAACTACAACGGTATCACCCAAAACCTTCTAATGTGGTTGATTTGAAAGAGTTTGACCTTGAGATATATGTGAAATGAACTGAAAATTAAAATTTTCATTATTCAAACACTTTTTCGGAAAAAGTGAGAAACTGAACATGACTTCACGACATCATGACATCAATACACGATACACAGAAAACATACCAATGGTACAAAACTCAAGATCTCCCTTGAGCCATTGAACACCAAGGGAAAAATAAAAATCAACTTCAAAAAACCATCACAAGCTCCCTTCCATCCAAATCAAAGTCATGAAATCAAAAATAACCCAATAAACACTTGCTACCATCAACAAATGTAGATCCAGATACACAACACCCATCAACGGATTCAGCAGACACCATCACAGACTGGACCAGCACATCCCAAACCATAAAATTATAACAGAAAGAAGATCATACCTGAACTATAACCAAGAATGTCACTGTAGAAATTACAAGAATCCAAACGAAAAACCCAGATCCAGGAAACATTACCACTCGCCTCCCGAACGCCAGCCACCAGAAGGAGGTTATGCTGCAAAACAATCATATCCAACACCAGATCTCATCGACACCAACAGTCCCACCGAAGAAGACCACTACAAACCCTCAAAGCACTCATGCCACCGCCAATCATGAAGACGGCCTTCAACTACTGAAAAAAATTACCACAGAAAGATGAAGTGCCATATCGAACCCCCAAACGCTCTAATGGAGTCTGCTGGTGAACAAAGCACTTTGACGTAAACCAGACTTACGCTCATGGATCCAACAACACCACAGAATCCCATAGCATGAAATCAGCTTCGCGGAGGAAAGCGTAACGAACACATCATGGAGAGAGCCAGAAGAAAAGTAGCAAATACATCATGGGGTAGAGGAGGTAGTGATGGGGGTAAACCCTAGTGCTGCAAGCCCCTTATGGGCTCATCCTTCCGAGATAGATGTGTCCTTTGAGGAGCATTTGATATGAGTGTTGGGTCATAGTGAAAAAGTGTTACAGGGAAAGACATTGTCATTAGTTCATGTGTTATGTAATCATGGAATTGTTCAAGATGAAACATCGTAATGAAAAGAAAACAAGAGGGGTCAATGGCCCAATATTTTGGGCTTAGAATCATAGGGAAGTTCGGAGTGCATCTCAAGGATGAGATGTAATAATATGGGGAGATTGTATGATCCCAAACATTTATAGAGCAATGAAGGGAATGTTTTCATGTACTTATTGTTGTTATTAAGTACCATTGAGTTGGGGTATAACCTAGGGTGTTTTTGTGTGATGTTTTTAAGAAACATAGGAAGACAGTTGGTTGTGCACGGTTTGGACAGGGTTTGGTCGAACCGTGTGTAAGAAAACCCTACAGATAGTGGATTTTGGCATAGTGGGCACGTGGTTTACTTAACCATGTGCTAGTGATCCACTTAGGTAATGGAAGACCACATGGTGGGCGCACATTTTGGACTAACCATGTAGCCTCCCAGGGTAAACTATGTGTGTGGGGTAGTTTAATCTGAAAATTGGTTTTAAAACCAGCTGAAACCTAGAAACCTCTTTAGTATTACCTAGGATCAGGATTGAAAATTTCTAGGTGATCTCAAAGCCTTCCAGAGGGATTCAAAGGCAATCTGAACACCATTCCCTGAGTTCGAAATCCTAGATTGAAGATCCTCTCTCTTCCTAGTAAGTGGATTTCATCTCGTTTCTTCTCTCGTTATTTCCTCTACCATTACTTGATCATTTCATGGAAGATCTCTAACTTTTTCATGGATCAAAATCTATGAGTTACTATCCAGATCTAGGATTGTGGATCTAGATCTTGATTTTCATGATCTTGTTTCTTTTGATCATTATTTTGGTTTAGGTATTTATAACCTAAGCATGTTCTTCGACATTGTGCCTCTTGGATTTTAGGGATTTCTATTTAGATAACATCCATCAATAAACCAAGGTAGGTAGTCTAAATGGAACTCCCATATTCTTGATTTGATATGTGGATGTGAGGTTATGATTTTTCTAGATTTTCTTGATAATTTATTTCCTAAATATGTTTAATTAGGAATGTGGAATTCAACTGATTTTTCCATAGTGATAAATTGACAATTTTATCAGAGAACCAATAGAAGGTATTTCCCAAATATATATTTTGGACATTTGTTATGGGTTGATATATTGAATTGGTTTTGTTAATATAATTAATTGGGGGAAATTAATTACGAAATGATGTTGAACAAAGATAATTAATTGTGAGAATTAATTTTTTGGCATGATGTTGGTCAAAGATAATTAGTTGTGATAATTGATTATGAAAATATGAGATTTGATATGGGTATTTATCTGTGAAGAATTAATAATGAAAAGACTAGTGTGTTGATTGATTAATTAAATAATGGGTTAAGAATGTAGTTAATTTTTAAGTTAGCTAATGGCCTTTGAAATGTTTTAATGATCAATGGATTAATAATGAAATAATGTAGAATATTCTTGTAAATTAAAGAATGATTAAATATCTGGGATTTTTGTGGTGCTAGACATGGCTTTCTAGGATGATTAGAATTTGGGACATGCACTAAGTATTCCTCCCTAATAGTTATAAAAGCCTGTGATTATGTGGTTCAAGGTATGAACACCTACACCAAATGAGATATAGAGTAATAGGAATAGATACCTACACTTAATGAGAGTTTGGTTTCTTGGCATGACGACCTACATCAAAGGAATGATAATATTGAATGATGATTCAATGAGAATTTGGTTCTTGATATGATGTTCAAAACCAAATGAATGGTAATAATGAATGATGATTCAAAGGGGAAACATGAATTGAAACTGGGCCTAATGTGATGTTTAAATATTAAATGACAATGTGATAACTGTTTAAATTATGCATTGTATTTATTGATTCATAATAATACACATAAAATATTTTGAATGGATCATTTTAGAAGCTCTTGGTGGGGGCCTACTGAGTGATACTCACACTCGATTCTGGCCTCCTGATCAGAACACAAGCAGACGTTTTCATCGCAAGACAGGATAAGGGAAAGTCCATGGGATAGGTTTCTGTTTAGGATTTGAGCATCAGAGAGGGAACCAAAAATGGCTTGTGTTCCTCTTAGGAGTCGATGTGTCTTAATATTAGAAGCATTGTAGAAACTATATATTTTCATTATCATAGAATGATTTACCTTTCATTTGAGTATCATATCATCATGTTTTTGTTATCATATGGCATGGATTTGTTCTGGTTGTTTATACACCTCCACACTTGGATAATTTCATTTGATTCTATTGGTGTTTTATTCAGATAAAAGAGGGTATATTCTCCCCATGACTGACATACTAGACTCATGATTCTAGATGGAACCCTCTGGAAAATGGGGAGGTGCACATGAGGGCACATGGCCAACCGGCTCGGGGAACCATTCATTGGCTCCCGGGTCGGGATGTCACATGTTGTGTTTGATATATTCTATATTTTTTTTTATTTGATACACTACACCTCATGTTTTGGTATGGAAATCAACAAAAAATTCTTGGGGTGTTTTCCTAAACATTTAATATGGAGAGGGAATGGATAGATGAATTCTCCCTCTACTCCACTCTCCTATTTTATTTATTTTAGGCGTAGGCGTATCTATGAGTATAATAACATATAGTAAAGGTTATGTTTTTACTCATGTTTTCATTAATAATAATTTTACTATAGATTTTAGTATGTGATGTACTGAAAAAAGGGATAATACATGCTTATATCCTGTCATGGTTTCTACGAATTCCATATGTGTAAGTTCTTGGGCTATGATGAATTTCATATAATTCATTTACATGGGCTATAGTGGATTTTAAGAATATTCTTGATTACTGAAGGGTATGATGATAGAGAGGTGTTAGGTGGAATAATATGTAGAATGGACATGATATGATTGAATAAGGAACATTATGAATTATTAATGGTATGGACACAATGCATAAGTGGATGGGGGTGTGAGAGATAAAAACTAGTGGGAGAAGTGGTACCAGGTTCCTTTAAAATATATATATATATATATATATGATTTTTTAAATCAAGTTAATTTCTTCTCTGCGTTAATTGGTAACCAATCCATGGCAAGGAAGGGAATGTAACTTTACCTATTTGGGTGATGATATAGTTTCATTTTTTTATTCCCTAGGTTCTAGTATGCTTTAATAAAAATTATTATTTGGGGTTTGGGATGATCCTACTTAATATACATGTTTTTATCACGCTACATATATATTAACTTCTTTTCATGTCTGTGAGAAATGGTTGATGATTGAGCTGTGCGTTACTAGTTTGAAGAGTTGTTAAAGTGGTGTTGGGGTTTCATAGTCAATGCTGGGGATTTACTTTTGTGCACCTTCAGTTATTTATGTTTTTGCATAGAATTACATTAAGTATTGAAATTTCTTCTTTATTAATCCATTGTGTCGGTTGATTCTTCTCATCTTATCTTTTTTCCATAAACCTATATTGAGGGAAATTTTTCCCATGTGTGTGAATTATATACACTGTGAAATTTTCCAACCCATTACCTATTGGAGGTGGACTTCAGGGGTAATTTTCTACCTTTATTCATTGTTGTCCCATGGGAGGAACCTTTAGGAAAAGGGGTTTGTGACATCAACCATAAAAAATTCCATCTAGAATCAGGGTACAATTACTCACATCATTGTTCTCATTTGAGAAGAAAAATACATAACCAATTAATTAACTAAATTACGAAACATGTTCTCTAATAAAATTTTAATGATTCAACATAGTCAGATGGAGGGAATGAATTTTATACACCAAAATGCATAGAAAGTATAAACAATTTGATTTTTATATCTAAATGAACAAGTACTTACCAATAATTATTTCCCATATTAAAATTAATAAATAGTTCCCAAACCATTCAAAAAAAATAATCATTAATAGCTATCATGGGAATTTGTCCCATGTTTTTAAAATATTTTCATTGTAATGGTATGATAATATTCAATTAATAAATTTACTAAAAACCCTTAATACATATATTTAGGAACTGAGAATAATTTAATTTATTCATTGATTTAAAATAGTGGATGACTACTCCAAAGTAATTCTTAATTAATTTTATATTGTATTGAACAACCTACCATGAGAATATCATTGATGAGTCTTTTCTCACACTATAGGAAAATTTATTTTTTGCGACAAGATTATATTTCATCACATAATGTCTAGAAAATCGATCTATTTTCAATGCACCAGCTAGTCTGTCAGAAATATATTTTCTATAAAACCATTTGGAGACAGATTAACTCATCAATCACAAAATGTTTTAAAGAAAATGTGAATGACGTGGTGGGAATGAGAAATTTGTGGAATTTTTTTGTTGAGAATTTTTTATTTTTGCATCTCAATTTCTGATAGACTGGTACATTTATACCCAATAAAATCATCTAATAATGTGTAATTGTGGTAGATTTGTAAAAAATTGGAATCCTAATAAGATCTATTTTTTACTGATCTTTCATAAATACCTTTTTTGACAGATCTATTAAAAATACACATACTAATTTGTAATAACGATGGAATCTATCACAAAAGGTACGATTTGCAACTGATCCATCATAAATTATTTATTGGTAGATTTATTTGGGATGAAATAATCTATCACTTATACTTTTTAATTGATAGATAAATACTATTTTTTGGTGGTGCCTTTTTGTGAGAGATTAGTAGTCCATCCCTATTAATCACTCCATCTCAATTATTCCTAATAATAGATTTTTTATAATGGAATTTTCATTGTAGAATTCCATCGAAATAAAAAAATGATAAATATTTGTATCCAACTGTAACATCCTTTTACCTTTATGTTAGGTATATCTCAATCCCTGTCATTATTTTCCTTTTAAATTGTCTTGGTAGGGCTGTGGATGAATTGGGATGATGTTTATAATGGTAAAGTCATAGATTTTTTGGATTCTTATTATAAAACCTACTAGTTCTGTAGCATTCTAAGTATTTACATGTTTTGCAATGTGGTTACACAATCTGTAACTTCTAATATAATAATAAATCCATTTTAATAAAGGGCAACAAGTTTTTCAATGATTTTGGGATTTTTCAATTACACAACGTGTAATTGGGTTACATGTTATGTAAAGTATCATGTATTGCTTTTAAAAAGAAATTTAAACTGAAAATTATATTTCCGCTTATTCATATTTCCTTTCTCTCGACCCAATTTCCATTACCATATGATTTTGGAACCCTCAAACCCTTATGGGATATTTTATTCAGTAATTGATCATTACTGCAGTTGCAGTGTGACTCACCAAGTAAGTGTTCTTCCTATCTCTACATCTCATTATATTTCCCTTCCTAGAGTTTGATAGATCATAATGGAATTGATATATCTAAGATATTTTTTTAATTATGTTTCTAGGATAAATTCTTAGTTCTTCTATGCATTCGTTCTTATTCATGGGTTTAATTGCAGGCTTTCTGTTTTTGTTAAAAGGTATGTGATTTTGTTATGATATCCAAATTTGATCAACCCTAAATTGCATCATTTAAATTAAATTGTTTTATTTGAATTAAATTTCATGAAACTCATTTCAATTGGTTTATAAAAAAAATTCCATTTAATTTTTCGATTTGAATGTGCAATTAAATTATAAGCATGTAATTGGGAAAACCCCCCCATCCAATGAATAGGGGTGTGATTGAGATATTGATATAAAATTATGGAATTTAATATGTTGAAATTAAATTATGAAATTAATTTGTTGAAATTGATTTCAAAGTAAAATTTTAGAAAAATGGCATGAAATATATTTGACAAAAACAAAATGGTTCTATCTTGGAATAAGGAATATTTTGATAAAAAACAATTGTTTTGGTTTTTAAATATAAAATTGGATCATTTGGGATATGATAATGGGGTGATTTGTATTACGAACAATTTTAAAATTAATTTCCCATAATTTATAATACTTGAGAACATCCAAGACAAGGTATTTTTTGAGTTATTAGGATTTCACTCTTCTAACGCTTGACAATTGAAGCAATACATAGTGCATCATGTCACATCCATGATGGGATGGTGATGAGTGGCCTTTGGCTAGTTTCAAAGGGACGTATGTATACACATATCTTCATGATAACCTTTGATTGCATGAAAATCTAGTAGCCTAGAAAGATATTACATTTTGGAAGATTACCTTATTTTTATCTAGTTTATAAATGAGATATAAATGTGTAATAATGTTTGTAAATTTCTTTACACATATAATGAATTTTTATAAACTATTCTTTATAATTTGTTTCTGAATCCATTTTTTGAAATTATTCCCATCATTTTAAATGTTAATAAAGAAATATTTTAATTATTATATGAACTTCTATACTTGTTTTTATAAAATTGATATCCTTAATTGGTTAATTAAATATTTTCATCTAATTATAGAATCCTTGGTGAGACCTGACTGAGATTTTATCTCACATCCTATCTATACCTTCAGGTGTTTGTATATAATATTCCTCTAAATTCGAGTAGGGGGAAGGCAACACATGGTTCTATTGATCCATAGGTCTTGGATTGTTGAATCTATTTGTAAGTGGGTTTTTATCCAATTTTCTAATTCTTTTCAGAGGTACATTTGGGTTTTGCACCTGTTTGACTTATAGTACAATTTTTTTTATTGGGGTTTCTTTTGTATGCATACTGTCTTGTTTATCGTCTTCCGTAATGTTTGTGGAAAAATCATTCATATTTTCCTTTTTTTGATGTCAGGTTCTTGTATCCAACTTGTAGGGATTACAAACACCATTCAGGTCATGCCGGGTCCAGTCAGGTTATCAGGTTACTAGGGTACTCGAGATGGTTCATGAAAAAGTGGTATATGAGCTCCAAGTTAAACTTTTTTTGTTATTTCAGTAGGAATTTGGGTATTATAATTGGGGAATTAGAGTAGTTATGACTAAATACCTGGTCATCTCTCACCGTGAAAAAATATATGTCACTAGGGGTGGTTTTGGAAATCCATCTTGAGGTTTAGTTCAAGTAATTTCCATACTTTTTGATTTGGATATATTGAAATCTAAATATTGTTTATCTATCTGTTTGTATTAACTTCTTTTTTTGATCAGTTCGAGTGTTAATCTAATGTTATCATTGTTTTACACTAGTTTTTATAGCACCATTCCATTGATTATAAATTTGAATTAGATTTGGGGGTGTTTATTATTAACCACAATGAGAAATTTCTTCTATGGACCTGAGTATGGTTGAGGGGATTGTGCGCACTGTCCAATCCCCGGGACACACACCACCACCAACCTCTATTTAGGCTTGTAATATCATGAAATTTTCTAGAGTTTAACCAGTCTTTACTTTAAGTAATTTTTTTCTTATTTATGTTCAATTGTTTTTTATTTTACATGGCATATGTTTGGGTGGAGTTTTGAGGAAAAAATTGAATGAAAATTGGGTTCTTCATGGTTGGTGAATGGTTAGGGAAAAACATATGCCCAGCCTACCAAACTATTTAGCCATGGATAGTGAGGGTTAACAAGGCAAGAACACAGTTTGACAAATCGTGCGCCCTAAATGTAGAAATCGTGCATCCCTAAAACCAGAAGCACATAGTTTGTGCAAGGTTAGGGAAAACCATGCACACCTCCCCAGGAAACTGTGCACGAATTTTTAAGTGGGACGAAAATTATTTTTTAAATCCACCAAACCCCAAGACTCACCTCTTTAAAAACTCATTTATCCCTGGTATGTATTTAATGTTTTTGGATCTTTCTGATGGGAATTCAAGGTCACCTAACCTCCGTTCTTAATGATTTGAAGCCCGAATAAAAGATCCTCTCCTCTCCCGGTAAGTGGATCTCATCCCACTGATTTCACTTTCATCCTCATATATTCCAAATTTCATTTGGTGGAAGTAATATTGTTTTTTATTGATCTAGATCTTTGTAATATCATCTATAAGTAGATCATAGAAATATTTATTTTTAAATCTTGATTTAGGTTAATAGATCTGGATCAAAACTATGTCATTTTGCTGCTCAATTTTGCGGATTTTCCAATGGGATCTTAGTCGTCAACAAATGGAGGTAGGTGGTCAAATTTTCAAATCCCATAGTACTTTTTTAATTTTTCATATGAAAGTTGAAGAATTTTTTTATCTTTCTTATCAACTAAAATCCCTAATTTAATTAATTAATGTGATCAATAAATTAATTGATATATTTGAGAAATTGTGGTATTTTTGGGATTATTGATCAAGATAATTAATTTGACAATTATGTATGAGATATTGGGTTTTGTAATTGATAATTTATTGTGAAAATTAATCATGATGGAATTGATATGGTTGATTTGGGAAACTGAATGTGAAATAAGGATAATCAATTATCAATGTTAGGATTATGAAATTGGGGTAATTAATGGTTGAGTTAATTATTAAATTTTAAATTTTTATTTAGATTAATTAATTATTGACTTATTTATTTGACGCTGAAATTGTGAAATGGTTAATTGATTATTGAATTAATTAACAGACTTGGATTAATTAATTTATGAATTAATTAATGGAATTAGTAGTGGGTAATTATGATAAGAGGATTAATAGTGTCTAATCATGCTTGTTAAAGGGTGTGTTACACATTATATTCCACACCCATAATAATAATATAAATAAATTTATGAGATTTTGGGGTGTTAGAAATGGTATTCTACACCAATGGTATTCTGGTGTGTTAGACATAATGATCTATACCAATGGGATTTTGGGGTGTTTGAAGTGGTGTTTTGCACCAAATGATATTTTGGGGCGTTATACATGTATTTTTTGTACCAAAAATATATCTATCTATATTATTGATATTTTGGGGTGTTAGACATGCTCTTATACACCAATGGGATATTCAGGTGTTAGACATGTATTTCTACACTAATTATTGATATAAATTAATGGAATTTAGGTTGTTAGACATTGTGTTTTGCAGTAATGTTAAATATATATGAATTATGAAATGAATATGTGGACTTGTTAAAAAATTGAGTTATATTGTTAGTAAAAATTAATGGACAATGTGATAAGTGTTTAATTATGCATTGTAATTATTTACTTGTACAATCGCATACACCTTTTGTAACACCCCGAGCTTCCACGATACGCTTCTCATTCAATAATACAATAGCGTGCATTGTACGCAACTTCGAGTTCTAAAACATCGCGACAAATCAAAGTAGCCGTTATGAATAGTAATAACCACTTTTTAAAATTATAGAAATTTTATATTTCAAAATGGACTTCATTTTTGTATTCCTAATATTGAAATTAGCCTATGTTGAATTTTTTGTAATTTTCCGAGAACTTCCAAATTTTTATGAATACTGAAAAATACTTAAAACAACTTTTTTAATAAAAATAATTTATAGTGATAAGTTATACTATTTAGTGGTTTTAAAGTATAATTGGAATATATTTTTACCATTTTATCCAATGGTGGTCATTAGAATTAATTTAACATTGAAAATGGACATAAACAATTGCCAATCTTTTGATATAAATTGTTTCTTAAAAACACGCTATTTGTCGTAACAGCGGGAATTAATTGTAAAATTAATTAATGCAACTTATATGTTTGGAATTTTGTAAAATAGACATCATTTTTGAATTCGTAATATCAATTATAGCTTAGGGTGAAATTTTGGCCTTATTCTGAAAAACTTCAATTTTTGATGAATAGTGAAACCACTAAGTGGTAGTTAAATAACTGATTTTTCGTTTAAATGAAATATTACCACTTCTGTGATTTGATTTTCAAAAATCCGACATACATGGTTGTCATTAAGAAGTAAAATGTGGTTCAATGGGATAAAAATAATTTTTTGGTGAATAGTAACTTATTAAGTTTTAATCGCGATTAGTGGTAATTAGTGTGGTTTAAGGTATAAATAATACTTTAATAATATTAAATGACCTAGACACATGTCCCAACCTCATTGGTTGAGTCATGGCCGACCAAGACAAGCCATGGCCTAACTTGGGGACCCCATGGATCCACTTTTGTTGGGAAATAACATAAATTAGTTTTTATTTAATGTTAAAGTGAAAATGACACTAACATAAATTGTTTTACTAAAACAATATTTAACTAGGGTTACACAAGTCCAAATTTTGACTATAAATATTCATTAGAAAGCTAAAAAGATTTCCTACTTCATAGTATTTTTTTTATAATTTTTAGACATTAAATAAATTAAATTATTTATGACATCATTATGATGTGGCGATGACCTCATTATTTAACGATTTAAATAAAATGAGAAGATAATGCAAAATCCAAGGATTACACTTGTCCAAAGCCTATTGTATGAAGATATTTCGAAACCTTATCACCTTAGCCTCGAATTATATGAATGTGGGACCTTTAGAATCCGAAAATCATTTTGAAATAATGTAACATTTCAATCTTTCCAAAAGTGCCCCTCCTCTCCACTTATAAAAGGCCCCCACCTCTCCCACTTCAATTACACTTTCAAGCCATTTGGCTCGGCCAACCTCTGCCCAAATACTCTCCCAACATTCCTCCCTTACTCCTAGAAGCCTCACTTTGGGCAGAACTCTTCCCAAGGAAGCCTTTGGATCAAATCAAAAAGAGTTACCCGATTTTGAGGTAATGTCTTTTATAATGTTGTTTTGTTTTATTTTTCTTCTCCAACCCCCTAAACTCTTTTTATTCATTTCTTTTGTAACAACACCAGTATCCTCAATATACTAGGATGTTGTTATAAGAAGGATTCGAGCTACACTTACACACACCTACATCTAATGGTTAATGAACATACGGTTTCTGTGGATGGCGAATTTCTGCCTCACGAAACGATGATTGTTCAACACTCATATAACACCTTCAAAGGTGGCCATTAAGATGTCACTATTTTTATATATGATATATAATATGTTTATGTTTTACTTATGCTTCTGTATTTCTCATTTATGGCATACTTTATGATTTCCATTATGGGTAAAACGTGATAATTTCATTTTAGGAAGTGCGGACTACCGCCCCCTCAAAGTGATTTGAATCGTTAATGCCATATGTGGGATGTATAAAGGATGGAGTAAATGGTATTATACACTATATTATACTGTAATTATATTATACATTTATATCATTATGATTTAGTTCCATTAAATATGAAATTGAAATGAAAGTAGCGTTCATGCGTACGTACGGCTTACCGTCTCCATGAACGGTGCATTTCATTTCATACCTCTAAATGTTACGTAATATTATAAATGAATGTATATACTGGATATATAAGATATATATGACATCTAAATCATGAATATAATTCTGGATATAATGGATATTCTACCACATGAACAACTTGTAATTATAAGAAGTTTATTTTTGACTCAAGTTACCAAAGATCGACAAAACGACCGTTATTAACTTAAATAATTACATAATGTTCATATCATTGTAATAAGTGATATAATAAGGATAATGAAATTTAAAATGGTTCTTAATAAGGTATATATTAACTCTAGTTTATTATTCAGGAGGTTAAAGAACGGTTGAGTCAAGTCAGACGCAAGGTAAGGGAATTTCTTAACCCAACTTCCATTCTTTGGGTTAATCTCCTACTTTCAAATTATGTCATGATATTATTATGTCCTATTTTGTATTTTTACTTTCTTTATGTGTACCTATAGTGAATACACATAATAGATCTATTTTATTTTAAAAATGATCTTTTTAAGGACTTTGTCTCAATCTCCTTTCATTGAGGCATATTTGGCTTTATACACAACTTTCTTTTATACGGTGTATAAACCCCTTTGACTTTCATGTTTATTCAAAAGGAATCTTTTTTATACGAAGCATTTTACTAAACGACAAAAAGGGAATGTTTTTCTTTCCGTAATTATGCGGCGACAACGACTACTCCGCCGTCGTGACCGTTATTTGAGTTTCGGCTTCCTCTATAAGCCATCTTTTTTTTAATGAAAAATAAATACAAAGTTTTAACTTTCTTTTATTTTGGTATTGAAAATGGTTTTGAAAGCGTTTTTATCATATCAAAGTGTTGTATTGATATCTTGTGATTGAAATGTGGAAATGTTATGTTTCCTTTATGCATGTTTTATGTGATACGATTATGTTATGGTTTATGATATGTTTAAACCTATTCATATGAGGAATGCATTGGACTTAATAAGTGACGGGTGGAGCCCGCTATAGCTCCTCGATGCATCGGCAGGTCTCATGAGACGAACTAGTGTCTTGGCACGAGGCCTTGACAAAATCTTATTTGTGGTCTTGGCACGAGGCCTTGACGACGTGGTTATGATAGTCTGGCATTATGCATTCCATCATTATGAAAGTGGTTATTGATATTGCATGTGATTATTCGACCAGTAGAATATCCATGTGAAGAAGTAAATGGCATTATCTCATTTTACTTTTGCCATATTATGTTGATGTTCAAGTTTAAAAGGCTTTTGTTTTAGTTATACATTGCCTTAAATGTTTATGTTTATTTATGAAAGCTTCCGCAATATTGTTATCCTTACTGAGCATCTGAGCTCACCCCTTTCAATGTTTTAATATTTTCCAGGATGTGAAGAAGTATTTTATGAATGACCTGCAGGGATAGCCAGAAGAGGATATGAGTGTGGACTATGGAGACTTTGTTATTGTAGTTTTTCACTTTATGATGTAATGTAACGTTTACGAATGTATCTAGTGTTTCCAAGGCTACTAAACTAATCGGTCTTTCGAGACTTGATCTTTTGTGATCATGCCAATGTTACGAAGTAATGCACCGACTCTGGGTAGCTGGGGTCGGGGCGTTACAGTTGGTATCAGAGGCAGTTTAGTACTAACCTTGGAAGCTAGATTTAGATAAACTCTGATTAGAGCACATAGCCCAAAGATAGACTTTGAGGATTAGTATAGAAGAACTTCCTAGAATTTTAGTATTGTAGAGATGTTGTGAGTTTTCCGAGCAATACATCCCTGTCTGGATACGAGCAGGTAGAGGCGGCTCTGGCACAGATGTACCTAGGGGTAAAACCCGAAAACACCGCTTTGAGCTAGACTCGAACGGGAACTGGTGCACGACAACGGGCCTTGCTGCACTCTTGGTTACGACACTCCCGGGGGATATGCTTAGGATAATTCTCATTTTCTTTACAAACCATTATGTAAGGTTTATGAGTACATACTTCCTCAAAGAAAACATTTCTTTTTATGATTATGGATTATATCCATAAATAGTTCAATTTATGTTAAGTATTATACAAGTATGGAATTATGTATTTTGATTCATAAACTAATCTGGTTTATGCCATTGTTTAGAAATGGCGCCTAGTAGAAGGAATGGAAACTGTATCAATGCACGAACTCCGTGTAGGGATTGCCCTCCTGCTCAAGATAATTATTGTGGACCTGGAGATACAACTGGTGCTGATCAACTTATTACCATACTGGGACAACTCACGCAGGTTATGAATAACAACCTTACTCGTATGGAGCACCCTGATTCGCAACGTGGAGGATCAATGCTAGACCGTTTCATGAGGCAACAACCGCCAACCTTCAATGGGAGTACAAATCCTACAGTATCTGAGCAATGGATAAATTCCTTAGAGAAAATATTCCATGCCTTGGGGAGTAGTGAAAGGGAGAAGGTTGTCATGGCAGTTTACCGCCTCACTGGAGATGCCGATCAGTGGTGGTCGCTGATTCAAAACATAAAGGAAGATGATGACGTATCGAATATGGAATGGAGGGATTTCAAAGATCTATTTTTAGAAAAATACTATCCTCGTGACCATCGAGCAGATATGGAAAGGCAATTTCTGAGTTTGAGGCAGAAGGAGGATGAGAATGTCGCAAAGTATGAGGCTAACTTTACAAGGTTAGCGAGGCATGCTGCCGATTATATACGTAACCCAAGGAGTAAGATTGATCGTTTCTTTGATGGGTTAAAACCATTTCTCCGTCGAGCTTTGGTATCACAATCCTTCTCATCATACGAAGATATTGTCTCGTGTGCTATCAAGACAGAAAAGGAATTCTCTAAGTCTTATGACAACAAAGTAAAGAAAGAGAAGAAGAGAACGGTGGAACAAGAGACAGATAAAGGGAAAAAGGGAAAGAAGGATTTTCCATTATGTGATAATTGTGGGAAGAATCACCCTGGTACTTGCCTAAAAGGAATGGGAGTCTGTTATAAATGTGGAGAAAAAGGTCACCAGGCACGTGATTGCAAGGGAAAGAAAGAGGCTGTCAAAGTTGAATGCTACAATTGTAGAGAAATGGGTCATTATGCAAATGAATGTCCTAAGCGTCAAGGAAACTTACCTCAGAAAAGGCCAAGGGATCAAGGACAATCTTATGTTATTACTACAGTTGAAACAGAATAACTAATGTATTGGTGCTTTTGGACTCATCGATTATATTCTGGTTATTAGAATAATGTGATCTATATAAGGATTGTACTGCAGTACTTGTTGGTTTCAGTAAGGTTTTAATATGATGAAGGTAATTATATTTTTAGTATGTGACAATAATAGAAACTTTACTTTGTTTGGGGAATCTGATAAATTGATTTTGGAATTAAGAGACCTTTTAGAGAAGGTCTGGACAGAGGTATTTTGGATAACTATAAAGGTTGGAGAGGATTAAGTTGATCTTTGGATAGTATGGTTTAAGGTTAAAAAAATTATGAATATTATTTTTGGAATATTATAATACTATAGTTTTAGGAAAAGGACAACCTGCAGGGTGGGGCATAAACCGTCGCGTCGGACAAAGCTGTAGGAATCGAACCCACAATCAAAGTGCGACATGCCTTTATTTCCTACCACTAGCCTACAGGAAGTCCCTGGTTATTAGAAAATAATTTTACTAATCTAAATGGTATGTGTTAACATTTTGAACCTTATACAATTAGGATAAATAGAATATTTTTGAGTTCCGTTACCATTTGGAGTAAAAGTTGGGGTTGTGGTAAAAAAAAAATTTTAACGAATGAAAGTATACATAACAAGTATGTATATTCCCTTACGTTCTTAGTAAATCTCCTAAATAAATTCCTCAACATAATAAAAGGTAACTTAAAACAAAAATGTTGTCGGTTAACATTTCCAACTGGGGATTCAATGACCGTTTAACCAATCACAAGTTTGTGATTTTCTTATGGTTAAACTTTCTCCTAATCCTGTTTTCTATAACTCTCCATCAGACCTTGATGGTTTGTTTCTCCTCCATATCCATATTTTTATATAATCCTAGAATGGGCTATATCGGGTGACCTTTGTACTTATCCTGCTTTCTTTTAATGTTGTATATTTATTAACCTTATTTCCGATGTGGGTTTTTCCTCAAAGTTATTTTCTATTTTCAACCTCTTATTTTTAAAGAAAAATATCAAATTGCGAGGACGCAATTTATTGAAGGAGGGGAGAATGTAACACCCCGAGCTTCCACGATACGCTTCTCATTCAATAATACAATAGCGTGCATTGTACGCAACTTCGAGTTCTAAAACATCGCGACAAATCAAAGTAGCCGTTATGAATAGTAATAACCACTTTTTAAAATTATAGAAATTTTATATTTCAAAATGGACTTCATTTTTGTATTCCTAATATTGAAATTAGCCTATGTTGAATTTTTTGTAATTTTCCGAGAACTTCCAAATTTTTATGAATACTGAAAAATACTTAAAACAACTTTTTTAATAAAAATAATTTATAGTGATAAGTTATACTATTTAGTGGTTTTAAAGTATAATTGGAATATATTTTTACCATTTTATCCAATGGTGGTCATTAGAATTAATTTAACATTGAAAATGGACATAAACAATTGCCAATCTTTTGATATAAATTGTTTCTTAAAAACACGCTATTTGTCGTAACAGCGGGAATTAATTGTAAAATTAATTAATGCAACTTATATGTTTGGAATTTTGTAAAATAGACATCATTTTTGAATTCGGAATATAAATTATAGCTTAGGGTGAAATTTTGGCCTTATTCTGAAAAACTTCAATTTTTGATGAATAGTGAAACCACTAAGTGGTAGTTAAATAACTGATTTTTCGTTTAAATGAAATATTACCACTTCTGTGATTTGATTTTCAAAAATCCGACATACATGGTTGTCATTAAGAAGTAAAATGTGGTTCAATGGGATAAAAATAATTTTTTGGTGAATAGTAACTTATTAAGTTTTAATCACGATTAGTGGTAATTAGTGTGGTTTAAGGTATAAATAATACTTTAATAATATTAAATGACCTAGACACATGTCCCAACCTCATTGGTTGAGTCATGGCCGACCAAGACAAGCCATGGCCTAACTTGGGGACCCCATGGATCCACTTTTGTTGGGAAATAACATAAATTAGTTTTTATTTAATGTTAAAGTGAAAATGACACTAACATAAATTGTTTTACTAAAACAATATTTAAGTAGGGTTACACAAGTCCAAATTTTGACTATAAATATTCATTAGAAAGCTAAAAAGATTTCCTACATCATAGTATTTTTTTTATAATTTTTAGACATTAAATAAATTAAATTATTTATGACATCATTATGATGTGGCGATGACCTCATTATTTAACGATTTAAATAAAATGAGAAGATAATGAAAAATACAAGGATTACACTTGTCCAAAGCCTATTGTATGAAGATATTTCGAAACCTTATCACCTTAGCCTCGAATTATATGAATGTGGGACCTTTAGAATCCGAAAATCATTTTGAAATAATGTAACATTTCAATCTTTCCAAAAGTGCCCCTCCTCTCCACTTATAAAAGGCCCCCACCTCTCCCACCTCAATTACACTTTCAAGCCATTTGGCTCGGCCAACCTCTGCCCAAATACTCTCCCAACATTCCTCCCTTACTCCTAGAAGCCTCAATTTGGGCAGAACTCTTCCCAAGGAAGCCTTTGGATCAAATCAAAAAGAGTTACCCGATTTTGAGGTAATGTCTTTTATAATGTTGTTTTGTTTTATTTTTCTTCTCCAACCCCCTAAACTCTTTTTATTCATTTCTTTTGTAACAACACCAGTATCCTCAATATACTAGGATGTTGTTATAAGAAGGATTCGAGCTACACTTACACACACCTACATCTAATGGTTAAAGAACATACGGTTTCTGTGGATGGCGAATTTCTGCCTCACGAAACGATGATTGTTCAACACTCATATAACACCTTCAAAGGTGGCCATTAAGATGTCACTATTTTTATATATGATATATAATATGTTTATGTTTTACTTATGCTTCTGTATTTCTCATTTATGGCATACTTTATGATTTCCATTATGGGTAAAACGTGATAATTTCATTTTAGGAAGTGCGGACTACCGCCCCCTCAAAGTGATTTGAATCGTTAATGCCATATGTGGGATGTATAAAGGATGGAGTAAATGGTATTATACACTATATTATACTGTAATTATATTATACATTTATATCATTATGATTTAGTTCCATTAAATATGAAATTGAAATGAAAGTAGCGTTCATGCGTACGTACGGCTTACCGTCTCCATGAACGGTGCATTTCATTTCATACCTCTAAATGTTACGTAATATTATAAATGAATGTATATACTGGATATATAAGATATATATGACATCTAAATCATGAATATAATTCTGGATATAATGGATATTCTACCACATGAACAACTTGTAATTATAAGAAGTTTATTTTTGACTCAAGTTACCAAAGATCGACAAAACGACCGTTATTAACTTAAATAATTACATAATGTTCATATCATTGTAATAAGTGATATAATAAGGATAATGAAATTTAAAATGGTTCTTAATAAGTTATATATTAACTCTAGTTTATTATTCAGGAGGTTAAAGAACGGTTGAGTCAAGTCAGACGCAAGGTAAGGGAATTTCTTAACCCAACTTCCATTCTTTGGGTTAATCTCCTACTTTCAAATTATGTCATGATATTATTATGTCCTATTTTGTATTTTTACTTTCTTTATGTGTACCTATAGTGAATACACATAATAGATCTATTTTATTTTAAAAATGATCTTTTTAAGGACTTTGTCTCAATCTCCTTTCATTGAGGCATATTTGGCTTTATACACAACTTTCTTTTATACGGTGTATAAACCCCTTTGACTTTCATGTTTATTCAAAAGGAATCTTTTTTATACGAAGCATTTTACTAAACGACAAAAAGGGAATGTTTTTCTTTCCGTAATTATGCGGCGACAACGACTACTCCGCCGTCGTGACCGTTATTTGAGTTTCGGCTTCCTCTATAAGCCATCTTTTTTTTAATGAAAAATAAATACAAAGTTTTAACTTTCTTTTATTTTGGTATTGAAAATGGTTTTGAAAGCGTTTTTATCATATCAAAGTGTTGTATTGATATCTTGTGATTGAAATGTGGAAATGTTATGTTTCCTTTATGCATGTTTTATGTGATACGATTATGTTATGGTTTATGATATGTTTAAACCTATTCATATGAGGAATGCATTGGACTTAATAAGTGACGGGTGGAGCCCGCTATAGCTCCTCGATGCATCGGCAGGTCTCATGAGACGAACTAGTGTCTTGGCACAAGGCCTTGACAAAATCTTATTTGTGGTCTTGGCACGAGGCCTTGACTACGTGGTTATGATAGTCTGGCATTATGCATTCCATCATTATGAAAGTGGTTATTGATATTGCATGTGATTATTCGACCAGTAGAATATCCATGTGAAGAAGTAAATGGCATTATCTCATTTTACTTTTGCCATATTATGTTGATGTTCAAGTTTAAAAGGCTTTTGTTTTAGTTATACATTGCCTTAAATGTTTATGTTTATTTATGAAAGCTTCCGTAATATTGTTATCCTTACTGAGCATCTGAGCTCACCCCTTTCAATGTTTTAATATTTTCCAGGATGTGAAGAAGTATTTTATGAATGACCTGCAGGGATAGCCAGAAGAGGATATGAGTGTGGACTATGGAGACTTTGTTATTGTAGTTTTTCACTTTATGATGTAATGTAACGTTTACGAATGTATCTAGTGTTTCCAAGGCTACTAAACTAATCGGTCTTTCGAGACTTGATCTTTTGTGATCATGCCAATGTTACGAAGTAATGCACCGACTCTGGGTAGCTGGGGTCGGGGCGTTACACCTTTTATTGAACTAATTTGTTTTGGACACCATTAGTGGTGGCCTACAATGTTGTACTCACACCCTATTTTGGATGCCTTATTGAGGCCAAAAATGATATATTGAATGCAAGATAGGTTAAGGGAAAGGGGCCAATGTAATATGGTTTATTCATGATGGAGAATGGTTGAGGGAGATAGATGTGTCTCGAGACCCACTTTAGAGTGTTTAGTGTCTTTATTTTGATTATCAGGTTAGAAACTTTACATATACATTATCATGATACGTAATCCCACATTATATTGATATTTTATGTTTTGCATTGTTTATTTTGAGTTATTGGTATTGTCTATGGTTATATTTCCTTTGTCTATTATTTATTTATTTATTTTGGTGTTTTACTCTAATAAAAGATAGTATTATCTCCCCATGATCAACTTATCAGATCCTCTCTACTATTCAGTAGCCTCTGGAATGTGGGGTGGTGAAAATGAGGTTATGTGGAAGTCCATCTTAGGGAATTGGAGTGTGGAACACAGTTCATGATGTTATAAAGTGGTATCATATGATATTAATATTTTCTTCGTCATTTTTATTACTATTTGGGAAAGGTAGAATGGAGACTAAGAATATTCAGGGATTAGTTATGAGCTCATTCGTGGTATTAGCTACCCCATCCATGGTGGATAACCCATGTGTACTTATTGGGATTACTGTTATTATTATTTTCTATTATAATTTAATATTATTTCACCTTCAGTTATGCACTTATTGTGTGATGTGATTATTGTTTCTCAAATTGGTTGAGATTGAATTGTGGTCCTAAATGGGATGAGTGTTGAGTCTGTATGCATTATTTTGGGAACTCATGATTATTTTTCAACATGCATCATTTTGGACATTAATTGGAAAATGGGTTATGGGTAAGTTTCTAAACAAAAACTATTTTCTTGGCATGTTAATTATAATTAAAAAAAGGTCTTAATATGAAATTGGATGTGGTAAAATGATGCAATACTATGAATTAATGGGTGTACAAATGAGAAATTTGAACTACGATAAAAAAATAGCCTTGTTAACCCTGACATAGGTTTAGGATGGATAATGGTACTGATAGTACCATGGTTTTGACCATGTAGAGAAGAATGAGGAAAAGAAACGGTGTGGATTTTTGTTATCTTCCCACTAATTTAGATTAGATAATGTTGTGTTATGTTTACTAATATTTATGTTTGTCATGATAGAGCTATTTCACCATGATAATTCTTATTGAGAGCATGACAAGAGGACATGGTTGTGGACTATAGACCTATGGTGGAACATCAGGAACTGATAGTGACATGTGGGGAGATGGGGAGCATATTCTAGAAGAATTCACTCATTTAATAGAATTCATTGGAAGAGACACAAGGTGGGTTGAGAAGAGAATGTAAGAAATGACGAAGAAGTTTTAGTTGCAGCACCCTCTGAATTTTATTGGGGAGGGTTCTGATTTTTGGGTTGGGTCGATCGAGATGATATATGACAATATAGAGACACCTACTAGTAAGAGTTTTACGTTGGCTGAGTATATGCTATGAGGATCATTGAAGCACTGGTAGGATGTCAAAATTCAAACGGTAAATACTGATGGTATGATATGGAAGGAATTTTTATAGAATTTCCATCAATATATTTACCTAGAGATTTTGAGATAGGAGAGAAAATCATAGATCATGTGGTTTACTCAAGTGATCATGTTTTTGATATATTACGAAGGATGCTTCACATATTTTTAGAACTTTTATACAACATTTGAGGTAGATGGGGATACTTTGGAGAAGTTATTTCAAGATGAACATAAGTGTGAGAATATATCCTAAGTGAATATCTAAAGGTTGAGAAATCTTTTAGAAGTGGGGAATTTGGATCTCATCGTGGAAGGGAACCTAAAAAAAGTATTCCAGGGGTAGATAGGTGGTTTCCTCTAGACAATATATAGGTATGTCTTATGAATTAAAGAATCATATTTGTGGGAACATTCTCTATAGTGCAGGAAAGAATAGTGGCCAGTCAAGGGGATTAGATAGTCAAGTTCTTTCCCACAAGATTTTTAACCAGTGTGGTAGGATGAGAAACTATCATAAATATTATCTCAGACCATGACTGGAGTTCCAATCCTTAGTATATATGGGACATCTATTGTGTTTCTTTAGGAACTCATGATAGATGGCTATAATGGGGGATCTAGATAGAACCAGGGTGAAGGAAGAGGGTATTATACGCCTTATCAATCTAGAAGCTGGTGTTCTCCTAGTCAAGGTTGCAGAGGCAATGTATGTTTAAATTTAGGGACAAATAACCCATATCGTAAGAGTGGTGAAACTCAAGGGAGTTATATCACATCATAATGAAAAGGGTCAATGTAGTTTCATCTAGTTCATCCTACAATTTTTGAAAGAGGTTGGGCCATTGATAGTTATAGGTACTATTCTAATATCTTATAATTTATCTAGTTTCTTTTTTGATACCGGTTACCCTAATTATTTTATACCCAGAAAATTTTTAATGGGTTTATCCAAGTGGTGGAGTTTTTTAAGTGGGGTAATGAATATAGATAAACCATTGGGAGTAAGGTCTAGATATATCTATAGGTGCAAGGGATGTTCTCTTAAAGTAAAAGAGTATCATTTTTTGGTGGACCTCTATATCCTTAAATTTTAGGATTCAACCTAACTATGGGTATGTAATGGATAGTCACATACTGAGCTCACATAGATAAATACCAGGCTAGTGTAACTTTTACATCTCCTAAGGGAAACAAGTAAGTTCACCACGGGGAGTAGCATACCCACGAAGGTAGAGCTAGGAAAATTTCAAATCAACTAGGAGAACTGAAATACTATGTTTCTAGTTTATTTCTAGAAGATGGATTCATTAATAATGATGTCTTTCCACTAGTGGTGGAGCTGATTCATAATTTTTTCCCCAAAGTCTTCTGAGGGATGCCACTAGTCAGAGATGTGGAATTCAATATTGAGCTCCTTCATGGGGTTGAGATGTATTCTATTACACCATATAAAATAGAACAAATAGAGCCTCATGAGATCAAGAATTCTCTAGATGATTTAAGGGAAAATGTGTTTATCCATCTAAGGATGTCCCCTTAGGGATCACCAGTGTTTTCCACAAAGTAGGCTGATGAGAGTTCACACTTCTATATTAATTACCAGATGTTGAAGAAGATTACTGTAAAGATAAAATATTATCTTCTATATATCAATGACATATTTGACCAGTGGAAAGTATCTTTTATATTCTCAAAGATCAACTTGAGATTGGGTTATCATCCACTGAGAGTTCAAAATTCTGATATATTGATGAATTCTTTCAAAAAGAGGTACGACCAATATTATTTCATCATAATACCATATATATTTATGAATGCACTAGAAGTGTTTATGGACTTATGGAAAATAATATTCCATCCATACATGGATAATGATATAGTGGTGTTTGTGGATAACACATGTTGTATTCTATGACTCAGTGCGATCAAGCCCTACATTTTGACATTGTTCTATGTACACTGAGAGAGAATGAGTTATACACTAATATATCTAGGTTTCAGTTTCGAACTGAAAAGGTACACTTTTTGGGGAATATAACCTCAGAGTAAGGTGTGGAATTGGACCCAAAGAAGGTTTAGGAAGTAGTTTCTTGGGAGAAGGCCAAGAATGTGTTTGATATCCGACAATTTCTGGGGTTAGCTGGATGTTATCAAAGGTTCATCCATAACTTTAACCATTTGGAAGTGCTACTTTCAGGTTTGACCAAGTTGGGGTAAAATTAAAATGGATGGAATCTTGTGATAAGGGCATCCAAGAGTTGAATAAGCACTTTAAATCTACAGGGATATTTATCACACAAAATCCAGGTGTGGAGTACATGTTTATCATGATGATTCTATGATTTGAATTTAAGTTCCTTTGATTCAAGGATATCAAATCATAGAGTATGGGTCTCAGTAATAGAGACAACATTAATAAAATTACCCTATGAAAGACCTCGATTTGGAAGTAGTGGTTTATGCTATAAATTGTTAGTGACACTATCTAATTTCTGAGAAGTTTACAGTGTATACATATAACATGTTCATATGGTATATCTTCTTGCAATGAGATATGAATCATAAACAATAAATATGGTTAGATTATATGTGGTATTTAAATTCTTATCTAGCATATATGCATAAGAAAGGAAACATTATGGCTGATGCCTTGACCAAGAAAACTCAGACTCTAATGGTTATGGAAACAAGTGCTAAGTGGAAGAAGATAAATATATTATCTAAAATGCTTCTAGTTGTTCAAGATATTGTGGAGCATATGAATCTGGTTTCATTTTCCATGGAATCTACGCTTTTCAGAAGGATCTATGGAAATCAATATGAGGATCTAGAATGCTTGACCTTGAGATAAATCCTTGATGGTGGGGAGTCACCATCTGATTACAGCATTGATAAGGATGACATTGTTTATGTCAAGAACAAGGTTGTTCTTCCTGTGAGCATGTGAGAGGATATCATTATATAATTTCATGCCTTTAGGTGGGTGGTTCATCTAGGAGTGACCAAAATATATTGGGCCCCACAATGACAGTTTTTTTGATGTGGAATGAAAATAGAGATTGCATGGTTTGTGACACTATGCTATACCTATCATCAGGTGAAAGAAAACCATCAATGACTTGGAGGTTTTTTATAATTATTTTCTATTTTAGAATAAAATTAGGATGAAAAGACAATGGATTTTGTGGTGGGTCTTTAAAATATTCCAACAATGAAAAATGATAATTGGGTTTGTTTTGGATCGACTGAGGAATGTTGCACATTTATTTCCTATACTGGATGCTTTCTCAATGGAGTAGGTATGAACTTTGCATGATCAATATATAGTCTATATACATGTGGTATCACAAACTACATTATTATATCAGGATTCACTCATTACATCAGGATTTTGGATGGTCTTTTAGAAAGTGATCTGGACACATGTTTTGTTGAGTATGGATTTATATCAATAGACAGATGGTCACTCAGAGTGTGTAATGGTAAATACATTATGGTCCATTACATTGTGAGAAATTTGGTGTTTGATGTGTCTGAGGGTATTCTGGGATGTTTTTTGGACATGTTTGACACTCCAATGATGAATCATTTATAGAGACTTCCAAATTTTATATTTTCCAATGGTAGCTCATTATGGTGGTATATCATTCTATATGTAGATTGTTCTGGTGGTAGCTCATTCGGGCGTTAACCTATCCTAGTGGTGACTCATCAATAGTGAATCATCTAGTGGTGGCTCTCTAGTGATGAGTCATCTTGTGGTGACTCATCCGGCGGTGACTTTTCTAACGGTGACTCATCTAGCAGCGACTCAATGGTGGTTACTCGTATCTCAGTGAATTTTCTAGAGGTGTTATGCTAGCAGTGACTCGTCTCGTGGAAACTAATCTGGTGGTGGTGGTGACTCATTTAAATAGTTTTCCAAAATTTCTGTAATTTTCTAGTGTTTCCATTTTTTTCCTTTCTACCACTATTTTGATGAAAAATGAGTTTATATTCATATTTATGTGGGATTGAGACCAATTTCTCAGAATATCAATTATATCATTATTATTTTTTAAATTTCAGAGTCTTTAAAATGGTCAAAACAGGTTTTCTTGGTCCTGTCCTCCTTCAAATGAAATTCAAAACTATATTTAATCCAGAACATTTTGGATCTAGTCTTTCTATGGTGATGATCATTCATACTCTCTTTTCGTCTTTCCTTCTCTTGATATGGGACATAGAAGATCCTTCTCTACATAGGATTCCTAGAACGAGTTGTTGTAGTTTGTTTGAGTCCCCCCCAATGTTGATTCCTCCTAAACAAATGACCAATTTTGGTGAAACAAATTTGTGAAAAAGGATACTTTTTTCTAGATAGGATGCCCTTCGTGATTATTATTTGTATATAATGTTGGATTGGTATACAACTGTTTATCCTCATAGAGGTGGTTATTTATATATTAATAAATATAATCTAATTCGTTTAAAATAAATATAATGGTGATGGAGAATCAGATGTATGTTCTTACTATATTATCAATTATTTTTTATTTCATAAATTTTATCGGCTAAATACCCACTGAAAATCATGGTCGTTGGGGGTCCTTGATTTTCCACTAGGTTATTGTTTTTTGAATTCAAGTTGTATGGATTCGATTGAAAACATATTATATAAATTATTTAACAACATACTTTTAGTTAATTAAATGGACCCCCCATGATCTTATGGATTTTGTGATAACACCCTTAAATAAATAATTGAAATTGAATAAGATCCCCCATTTCAAAATATAAAATTGTGTAGTGTTGTGTTATATGTTTTGATGTGTGGAATGACTATGGATTGTTTTCTTGGGATGGGTGAGATGTGTGGTGAATTTTTTTGTGATGTGTGGGGAAGTGGATGCGGTTTTTTTGCAGTATGGTGGTGGTGATGGTTCTGTGATGTTTTTCTGTAGTGGGGCTACAATGGTGGGTATGGTATGGTGACGTAGCATGGTTGGGAAACTGGATGTGGATGTAAAGTGATGTGGATGTGGAATTTGGGATTTATTTTTGTTCTTATTCTTTATGGTCTGTTCTGTTATATCTACCCAAGTATAAATGGAATTAATAATGCATGTTAATAATTCTAAATGGGCATATTTAATGAGAAAATTTATGATGGGTTCTTTTGATTAAGTAGTTATTTATTACATATAAACTAATTAGTTGGAAATATAAAATAATATGCCATTCTAAAGGAAGTAGAGTTTTTAAAAAATATTGATTTCACAAATCACAGTGGTAGATAAAGTGGAATTTATTGATGAAGTAGAGAATATGGATAATGGATTGAAGACTAAAAATATGAATTCTGATTATGTTCTATTTGTGTGTTTTTATGTATTTAAATGGGGTGGTTATTGTGTGAATTTTATGAGATTAATAGTTTCTGTTAAAAAACACATAGTATGGGATTTTATGTTGTTACTATATATGTATAAAAACTATATATTCTTGTTATTTCTATATGAACCCCACCCACAATGAAAATTATCTCCCAAACACCCACATATTCATGCGGGAGGTTGTCTTTCCTATCATTATGGTGGGTGGATGGATGGTTGGACACCCACTTTTCCTTACTCCCTCTTTTAGGCAATGATGGACCAATTGGCTTCTTCGCGCGAGTTGTGATGTTGTGTCCCTAGAGTCTTCAGAATGAGTTGTGATGTTGCCTCCCTGGTATCATGATGATGAGTTGTGTTGTGATGTCCTAGGTGTCATTGGAATGATTTGTCATGCAGTATCATAGGTGTCTTCAAGATGAGATGTGACGTGTTGTGAGGCCTAGGTGTGGGCAGGTAGGATGTATGGTGAGGCTCAAGTGTGTGTGGGTGGGATGTGTTGTGAGTACCATGTGTGTGTATATGGGATGCGTTGTGTATCCTAGGTGTGGCTGGGTGAGATGTATTGTGTTATATTCGAAAGAGTTTGGTGCTATAGGAAATTTTTTGTTTGCGTCTGAGAGCATCTAATCAGTGAAAAAGTGGTGTGGGGTGCCCGATCATCGACATGCTTCATATTATATATATATTTATACTCAGATTCATTATTTGGTGAGTGATCCTTGGTGAGGTTGGGGTTTTTGTTTGTATACCTATTAAGGTGTTGTTTGATCTACTATATTAACTTGGGTGCATTAGTCTGCTCTTTTCACATGTTCCAAAGAGTATTTGTTTTCCTATTTACTGTACTTGTATCCTTAGTGAATGTAAATAGAAACTATTTTTAGGATTACAGGAGGACTTCATGGACCATGATCGACATTTCTAGTTTAGACCTCTATAGTTTTTATTGTGTCGCTGCCTTAGCTTTTACCCTTTTGTAATTTCATTGGAGACTTTATATGTATCAATATTGATTTATACATGCATTATGGGATTATTTGGCTATATTTTATATTATTTCATGGAGTTTTTTACAGTAGATTCATAATATATCCTGATCTTGTTACCTTTTAAAGGGTAATTCCTACAATATTGTGATATTTGTAGACACTTAGTGATATTTTCCAACTAGGGTCCTACTGGAGGTGGGACTCAAGGGGAAACTATCTACATTTCATTATTTCCAACTCAGGAAGGGTATCTATGGAGGGAGAGGGTCATGAAAAAGCACATCGTACATGTACTAGAGGATATTCATTGGGTGTGTGAGCTAGAATTTAGTTGATCTTTGGATAATCAATTCGATTTAATAGAGTTTTACTATAAAAATAGTTATTAGGACACTATACAGATGCCACCATATGAGTATCTTTAAGGAAAGACATGAAGATCATTATTATGCTTGATGGAGGTAGGTGATTCAGAGTTGTTGGGGCCGAGTCTCGTAAAGGATACATCAATGAAAATATTTCTGATTCAAAAATGTATAGATATAGCTTAATATAGGAATAATTCATATGCTGACATACTAATATTATAGCTAGGGGTTGTATAGGGTGATTATGTATTTCTTTGAGTGTCTCATATGCTAGCTCACATCAAAATATTGAGAAATGGAAAGTTGGAACCCATGTTTGTTGGACCTTTTGAGGTTTTGGAGATAATCGAGCTGGTTTTGTACAAATTTTCTCTTTCAATGAAA
Source organism: Viscum album (assembly GCA_963277665.1). NCBI lineage: Eukaryota > Viridiplantae > Streptophyta > Magnoliopsida > Santalales > Viscaceae > Viscum > Viscum album. The sequence goes on along the minus strand of OY728133.1, from coordinate 372,395,877 downwards.
TATATTGTCATGCATGATTATTTCCATGTATAACATATTCATTGATATATTCTGAAGCCTTATAATGTGATTGATGTGTATGAGGTTGACCTTGATATTGAAGCATCCGCTGAGTAGCATCTGATACGTGTATTGGGTCATAGTGAGAAAGTGTTGTGGGGAATGACCTTGTTGATAGTCCATGTAGTATGTCTACATGGGAATGTACAAGTTGAAACATGGGAAAGGGAAGTAGATATATGGGCTCAGTGACCCAATATTGTTGGGTCTGAATCTTATAGAATCTTGGGAGTGGATCATAAGGATGAGCTATTATAAGGTGGGGAGAATATAAGTTCCTTACCTTTCCTAGAGTTCAATCAGGGTTAATTTCAGGTATTTTTTTATAATTTATGTTCCTTTGATATGGTAATTACATTGGGTGTGTTTGGGTGGAGTTTTGAAAAAATGGAAACAAAAGGGGTTGTCTATGGTTGACAGACGATTAGTGCAAACTATGTACCCATCCTAGAAAACTATGCAGCCTTGGACTATGAGGGTTCACATGGCTAGTGCACAATTTAAAAAATCATGTGCCCTAAACAGGAAATGTGTGAAACCCTAAAACAACAGGATCGTGGTTGGCAATCAATTAGGTAAATCATATGTGAATTTTTAAGGGGGTTGAAAATTATTTTTTAAATCCCCCAAACCCCCGATACTGATCAATTTTGACCCTCATTCAATCATAGAAGGAATTCCACATTTTTTGAGATTTTTAAATGAGTTCCATGGTTTTATGTCCTCATTTATTCATGATTAAAATACTGAATCTATGATCTCATCCTATCTTAACAATTGAATCTTATATCATTGATTTATTGTTCATCCTCCCGTGATCCGTATTTCTTTTTGTGGATGTAATCTCTTGATTTTTTATATATCAAGATCAAGATTTGATAACTATATATCCAGGTTTTCAGATATTTTTCTAGATCTAATAGATATTGATTTCCTAAATCTTTATTTATGGTAATATATATGAATTCGATCAACATCATTGTAATGGTCAGCATTGGGTATTTTCCATTGGGAAATTGGTTATCAATGGAATTAGGTATGTGGTCTAATTTTCAAATCCCAAAGTCATGTTTTGATTTCATATATTCATGTTGTATATTTTATAGATATTTCTTAGTGATTGAAATTATTATTTGAATTAATTAAAGTGGAAATTTAATTCATTGAGATATTTGTGTAATTGGGAAAATTTGGTATTATTGAACAAAATAATTAATTTGAGAATTAATTATCAGATCTTTGGATTTGTACTTTGTAATAAAATGTGAGAATTAATCATGATGAAATTGGGATGGTGGAATTGGGTAATTGAATGTGAAATAAGAATAATTAAATGGTGAATTAATTATTAATGAAATGATTGATAAATTAGGGTAAATAATCATTGAGTTAATTATCCAATTATTAATTAGTGATTTATAAAATTTAATTGGTTAATTAATTATCAGATGTTGAAATTGTAAAATTTCTAATTGATTGTAGAATTAATTACGGGTTTTGATTGATTAGTTTATGAATTAATTAATGGAAATAGTAGTGGTTAATTATGATAATATGAATAATTTTTTTTGACATGATTGTATAATGAGGTGTTAGACATGAAGATCTATATCCATAATAATGATATAAATAAATGGTTGAGATTTTGGGGTATTATAAATGGATTTTAACACCAATAGTATTTTGGGGTGTTAGACATGGTGTTCTTCATCAATGATATATCTTTCTGTAATGTTGAAATTTTGGGGTTTTATAAATGGAGTTCTACACCAATGATAGATTTAAATTAATGGGATTTGGGGTGTTACACATGGAATTATTCACCGATGATAAATATATATGAATTATGAATTGAATATGTGGAGTGGCTCAAAACTTATGTTATGTGGTTTATAAAAATTAATTGATACTATGATAACTATTTACTTATGAATTTTAATTATTTTGGTGTACAACTACGTAAAATTTTATTTTCCTAGATTTTTGATAGACACCATTGGTGCTGGCCTACTGAGGTTTAATCACACTCTCTTCAAACTGACTGGTCAGTACCTAAATATATTTCATGGATATAGGAGAGGTTAAGGTAAAGGGGGCCATGTGAGATGGCAGAGTCAAAATGGATCCTTGTTGAGGGAAATGAACGTGGTTTGGGACCTACTTAAGAATTATTAGTGGATTTCTTTAGGGTTTCACTTTAGACACATGACACATATATTTGCAAGAAAATTTTTCCTACATTAGTTATATATTATATGTTTTTCATTGTTTATTTTGAGCTATTTGTATTTTCTATAGTTATATTTTCATTCCCTATTATTTATTTATTTATTTTTTATTTTTATCTCATATAAGAGGTTATTGTCTCCCCCTAATCAACTTATGAGACCATCAATAAAAGCCAATACCCTTTGTAATATGGTGAGGTACTCTAGATGTCTTGAGGAGATCTAGCTCTGGGAACTGGTGTGTGGTACTCAGGCCAGGATGATACAATGCTCCGGTTGTAGAACTTCAAAATAATTTTCTTCAAGATTATTCTAAGAATTATATTCTTCAGAATCCACCAGTCTTTCGAGGCTCTATTGATCCTCAAGTGGTTGAGGAATGGTTTTGAAAAATTGAATGTTTTTTTGATTTATTTGAAACACCTGATGAAATTAAGGTGAAGTGTTTCACCTTCATGTTGAAGGGACCATGTAGGAGATAGTGGGACATGATGGTGATGACGAAGAATCACGAGGGTTAAGAGTAGTAATACGTCAAGGATCATTTCACTGACCAATTATATCTAGAGTCAATACTGTTATCCATGTATTTAGAGTTATTCAGACATGATTTGGCTGACAAAACCATGTCAAAGAATTTTAACTATTTTAATAATCTAATGAAGTTTTCTCCTAAGTTATTATAAAATCAGAAGTTAAAGACTTAACAGTTTGAATTGGGAATTTCCGAAGATATTAATTCTTAGTTTTTCTTATTGGAGATTCATTATTATGGTGATGTGTTTTATATATTTTTGATGGTGGAAATGGACATGGTTGGAATGTTCGAGATGATGATAGTTTCTTCTCCTCCCAGTGGTTGTGTGTTTTCCTCCAAGGGGAAGGGAAAGAATGATGATTCTCATGGTGTCTCTCAAAAGTAGGTTTTTTATAAACCTCTTGTAGTGAAGTATAGAGTCCATTTTATTTTCTACATGTGGGGAATTCCTTGTCAATGAAAGAGGGTTTTCATTGTGGTATCCAAGATATGTGACTCATGTGAATTATCCAATCACATATAGATGTTTTTTCACATTTATTCCACTACACGTAGTGGAACGGGATCATCGGATCCTACCCAAATATAAAGTCAATCATATGCTTCATAAACAAAGGGGTTCAATCCATAGACATCTAGAAGATTATTCTTCACATAATGGAGGATTTTACAGAGGAAGTAGATACAGGTCCAACGAATGTGAGTGGTACCATCACTATATATTTGTCATTAGTAAAAACTTTATTTGATACTGGTACATGTAAGTAATTTTATAAAGACCTGTATTTTCCATGTAATTTTTTTAAATTATATGGAATTATTAAGAGTCTTCAAAAATTGATAGACCAATATTCTGAGGTTTGGTTTGCCCAAAATTATTTTCTTTATTTTTTTAGGTAAGTTCAATAAATTCACCGGCGATGTTTTCTATCTTTTGAACTGGTTCTTGGATTAAAAATTTGAGAGCACCATTCAATCCATATAACTGGTATTATTTTAAGGGAGGCTTCACATCAACCGCAGTGGGTAATGAGAAAAAGAAAGATATTGGACTTTTTAAAGAATAATAAAATAACTATGTTATTTTATTTCTCTCTTTTCATTTCCTCCAACAGACAGGCTACAATAGCGGGACCAACAACATGTCAAGCCATTAATTGGAATGACTCCTCAATCTCATAACAACACCATTAGAATTTGGTAGGTTCGTCCATTAAATGAACCCCATAATTTGCCAATGGTTTTAATCACCCCCCCCCTAATATTTATATGGATCTTGGGGAGGAGTATTGGCACAAAATCACTATGTGATGAAGTTTTGGTAACATATTGTGATGTCAATCACTTGTAGGACTGAACCAGTTCTAGTAAGTGGTGACGAGATCCACTGAATCACAAACCGATGAACACTGACTCTTCATCAAACATGAAGGTTCTCTACTAATCTTTAGGTAGGGGTTTTATTTGATTTTAGATTTCAAATAATTGATGAATCGAATTCTTCCCTCATAATATCAAGATAACGCATAGGGAGTGGGAAAAAACAAGGCATGAACCATCCACTACATATTTTTCCAATTTTTTCATCAAAGGCTTTTGTTTAGATGGGATTGATTTCAGAATGGAGAGAAAAACGGTGAAGAGGGTGCCCAAGAGGTCTGTTGGAACCTTCGAATATAAAAATGGGCCACTAGAGCTCACTCGAGGACACTCAAAAGACCACCGAAAACCGGTGCAAGCGAGGGAGGTGATTGTGGTGGCCAGAACTAGCTAGTCATTGAGGAGGAGGCACGCCTTCACGAACTATAGGATGATGAGTCCACGGATTTTCAGCTACGGTAGTCGAGCAGGGCGGTCGGCACTGGCCAACCATGGAAGCGGTGCGGCATGCTGTCATGTGCCGCTAATAGTGGTTGTAGTTGGAAGGTGAAGCAGCAAAAAGAACCACCTCCTACAAGTCCCGTAGTGACCAGGTGGTGCCATGTGGCATTGCTACTTCACCAACAGAACAATTAAGTCCATTCGGGAAAACAGGGGGGAGCCACTCCCCCCCCCCCCCCACCCCCGCCAGCTAGGGTGGACCCAAGCCAATAGGTTGCACCCTCCACAGGTTAAAACATGCAAGCCCAACAGACCATTCCCCTTCATAGAACGAGTTGTGTGATCCCAGTGGGCCACTCACCTCCATCGGCTAGGCCACGCTAGCCCAATAGGTAGAGCCCTTCGCGAGCTAGGCCGCACGAGCCCAACGGGCGTCACCCTCCACGTGTCAGGCCGCACCCCCTTTTGGGCTGGGCCACACCCCCTATGGGTTGGGCTGGAGCATGGCCCATCGGCTGTATCCCACCATGGCTCAGTCCAGCCGGGCCAGACCCATATTGAGTCAGGCTGGGTCGGTCTGACCGTGTCAGACCAGACCCGGACCCAACGAAGCCCAGTTTCTCTTAAAAGGCCATAACTGGTGAAACAGAGGTCCGTTTGATGAGCCACCTATGGTTCTAGGTACTTTGAGCGAGAAAAAACTTTGGATATACTTCACTTGAGTTTTGGAGAATGTTGGAGTATGATCAGGTTGGGTAGAACCCGAATCCAACCGGGCCATCAGTATTAAAATGTCAATAACATACAGAGAAGGTGTCTGATTGACACGTCATCTATTGTGTTGGATCCCTTATGACATGAAGGACCTTTGTGATACTTCTTCACGGAACATCATTATAGTTGAGGTACGACTAAAATCTTGAGGATTAGAACCTCTTGGAATCAAGTGTTCTTAGTGCGGAAATCTCGTGGCTAGTTGTAAAGCGAAAAAGGAACATCCATCCAATGTGGTTCAACATCTATCGATCCTATATGGGTCAGAATCTATGGATCATGTGTGGATCAATGCTTAGCGATCCTGTGTGGGTCAGCATCCATTGATCATGTATGGGTCAGTAGCATCGTCTCTCGACAGAATAAGAAGATTTATATTTACGACTAACGTTCTATACTCTTGTAATTAAGTTATATACCTACTATGAGCTGAGTCTTTACCTTTTTGGTACTTTTACCTTTGTGGTGTTACCTTCATGGTGTTACCATTGTGTTACTTTTACCTTTGTGGTGTTACCTTCATCATGTTACCTTTGTGGTACTTTTACCTTCGTGGTGTTACCTTTGTGGTACTTTTACCTTCTTGGTGTTACCATTGTGGTACCTTTTCCTTCGTGGTATTCTTCCCTCGAGGATAATTTGTGATAAAGGATTAAAAGTCAGAGCCTATGTTTCCTCATGTATGAGATGATTATATCTTGATAAACATAGGTATATGTATGGGAATATACCTAATTATAGTTTGATGACTACTTCATGCTTTTTGTATGAGTTATTACTTTGTAGTTTATTATTTGTGGAACTCAGGGAGACATTAAGGGTCTTGGGTTCCCTAATGAGTCTTTTTATACTCAAACCTACATAGGAAATTCCAGCACCTTGTTGTGTCTTGTGCAGAAGACGAACATCGTTGATTGAGGCTGAGGGATCCAGGACAAGACGGTGCTTAGAGGTGGCCCATTTAATGTGGTGTTCCGTAGTGACTACTGATCGTGAGTTGTACCTACCCTTCAAGGAGGATACTTGGGAGATGTTCCAGGAGCTGTTTTTCTCTTTTAATTGAACTTGTACTTTCTAGTTGGTCTTTTATTCTGGCCCCTTCACTTTCATTACACTTTTTACTAAATCAATTTACTTCATGGTTGCTTCTTGTTGTGTTGTTGGATTGTCTGTTTTTACAGGTTTAAAGGAAATTACTTCACGGTATAAGGATATGGAATTCTGGTACTAGTTGCCAGCCCCTGGCCTATGTATGTTGTGCTTGGGGTAGTCATGACAAAGGCCCTGGGGGATGGGTCATGACAAAGTGGTATCAGAGGAGTTGTTTCTACCGAAGAACTTGGACTCTGATATTTTCCATGTGGATATAGTGTTAAGAGATATAAGTCTGGTTTTCAGTTTTGGGGATACAGTGTTGGTGCAGTGTCCAACATATAAATACACCAGGACCATGAATTCTGATTTCCAACTAAGTGCACTAAAACAATGATTGTGTGTGTTTTGACAAAAAATTCTTATGATGCCTTTAAGTCAACACACCAGGTATTACTTTTTTACTGTGGCTCACCTGTTTTCTGTCAAGATTCTACCACATAGACATCTAGCTAGGATTCCAAAGGGATTACATGATGATGGCTGACCGAGAGATGAGGCCTCGGTTTAGGGACCTCTTATGGTGTTATCACCATCGAGTGGTGTTCCAACGGCACCAATACCCTTTGGGAAGATGTTGAAACCAACCCCACCAATAGAGGGTGCATGCTGACTGAGCATGTTGCATGAGTTTCAGTGGTAGAGGCCTCTGAGGTTTTGAGGCGAGACAGATCCGTAGGCAGTTTAGGACTGGTTGGAGGATGTGGCTAGTGTTTTTCTCGTAGTTGGGACACCAGCTGATCTGATGGTGATCCTAGCTTTTAGTCTCATCATGGTAGGAGTTGGGAGAAGCTGGTGTCTGAAAATCTAGTTACCTGATGAGGTGGACCTCACCTGGGAAGATGTCGAGGGCCATTTCAGGGAAGATTTCATCCCATCGACCCTATGCTCAGTACGTATACAAGAGCTATTGAACTTATAGTAGGGCAGCATGACTGTGGACCATTACTCGGTGAGGTTCAATGATCTCTCCTGATACTCCACCTACATGTCAAGACACCCTTTCGTCAAGAACCAGAACATTGATCAGGGTCTCCTTTGGGAGATCAGATAATCAAGTATATCACTCAGCATTCTGACGCAAGCAGGGGTGATAGAGCGAGTTATTTTGGTGGAGATCTTCCTAGCTGAGCGGGAAAAAACAGCGAGGGCCACCACTGGATTTCCAGTAGCATATTTATCCACAATAGCCAGTGGACAGATGATTCTAGGGACCAATTGGGCCAGACCATCTGGTGGATGAACTCAAGATATAGGGTTGGTGGTGCGGGGATTACGGGACAGAGGATGATAGATTAGAAGTAGGAAATGCTACTTGTTCAGAGGGCAGGGTCACATGGTTTTTGAATGCTCGACCCACTGTACAAACAACCAGTAGACGGTCGATGGACCATCAAGGTAGAGGCTGAGGTTCATGTGAGGAGGTTCATAAGGCAGTGGACGTGACAGAGGAGCTGGCCGCACAGTAGGCATTGGGTGATGATTTGACGTTCTACCGCCCCACCTCCAGGTGGTCCACCCTGACCATAGGGAGCAGGAGGATAGGGATGATATCAGCACCAGGTAGTTGAGGTCTATTACCACAAAGCTCTGAAGATGATTATAGGTATCATCTATGGCAACTCCACCCTAGATGTAGTACTTGTAGTCACATGTGTTAGTCACTCTTTTATTTCAATATCCCATGTTTGGAGCACAAAGATTCTGATGGATCCCTTGACTCAATCTTTACAGATAAATACTTTTACAGTAGGGGATTTGATGATTTCACACTGGTCTTGGCAGTTTGATCTTACTCTAGGAGGTGAGATCTTTGACTACGATCTTCTAGTATCGGCATCGAGGCTTTAGGATGTCATCTTTGGAATGGTCTGGTTATCCACAGTACATGATCCTATTGACTGTATTAGGCGCAATGTGCAGTGTTTCCACAAGGATGGGTCCAGGTTTTCTTTCACTGGTGAAAAGGGAACCTTGACAGCAGAGTATAAACATTCCTGGAGGAGGGTGAAGCTGATCACACATTCGTTGGATAGAATTACCCTCAGATAAGTTGATGTTTAGAGTCTGAGCTATCCTGTAGTGGTGGACCAGAATGTCGAAGTCTTTCTTGATGACGTTTTGAGACTACCTCGACACAGAGAAGTAGAATTTTACATGGACCTGTACCCAGGGATGACACTGATATCTACACCATCATATTAAAGGGCTCCTGCGGAGCATCACGAGTTACTATTATAGATGGAGGACTTGTAATGAAACAGGTTCAAAATGCCTAGTGTTTCTCCACGAGCATCCCTAATTTTGTTCGCCAAGATGGTAGATGGGAGTTTAAGACTCTGTGTGGACTATCAGCGCCTGAACCAGGTGACCATTAAGAACAAGTACACACAACAAGTTTTGATGATCTCTTTGATTAGATGAAGGGAGCTCGATGGTTTTCAAAGATTGACCAGAGATCAAAGTATCATCATCTCAGGGTATGAGATGAGGATATATAGAATACAGCCTTCAGATGATGGTATGTCCACTATGTGTTCTTGGTTATGCCATTCGGCATGAAAAACTCCCCTATAGTGTTCATGGGACTCATGATAAAAATATTTTATCTATAACTCAATCACATTGTGGTGGCCTTTATCGACGAAATCTTGATATACTCGGCATCAGAGGCGGAGCATGCCTATCATCTACATATAGTTCTAAATACACTCCTAGATCACCATCTTTGTGGAGTGATATTGAAGTGCCAGTTCTGGATATGAGAGTTCCACATTATAGAACATGTTACCTTAGAGACTGTAGTTGTGGTAGATCCATAAAATATAGAGACAATTCTTTCTTGGGATCCACCCAAGAGTGTGAAAAAGGTGCGGAGTTTCCTGGGATTTCCTGGGTACTACCAGAGATTCAAACCCGACTTTTCAAGAGTTCTGACACCCTTGTCAGCATTAACGAAGAAGGTATGACCCTTCATATGGATGGAGAGATGTCAGAATATCTTTCAAGAGCTGAGGTAGAGACTGACAAGAGCTCCCATATTGAGGCTACTAGAAGAGGTTGTTTGGTATGTAGTCTTCTACGACACATCTGGGATCGAACATGGATGTTTCCTAATGCAGGAGAAATTAGGGATTATGTATGGTTCTCGAGAGCTAATACATCATAAGAAAAACTATGCTTCTCATGACCTAGAGTTAGCACAAATGGAATTCTCCTTGAAAATGTGGTGACATACTTGATGGAAAAACTATTTACTGTTTAATCTGATCACAAGAGTCTTGGCTATATCTTCTCACAGAAGGACCAGAACCTGGGGAAATGATGATGGATAGAGTTCCTCGAAGACTATGACTTTGAGATAGTCTATACTTTTGGGAAGGGGAATGTAGTGGTGGATGTACTCAGCATGATGTCTCATTTATAGGTGTTGAGTGAGGTTACAGGTCAGGTAGTCACATTGTAGATATCCTTTGTGGATAGAGATGAATAATCTTACATCTAGTCTATGAATATGACTCCCCCACTTCTTCAGCGAGTTCAGGAGGCACATCTTGGGAAAATTGACTATGAGGCCTGACGTACTCAGATATCCTCAATATAGGAACCTGGTGGATTTTATGAAGGTTGGGAGAACATAATTCTCTTTAGAGGATGCACCATGGTACCATTGGCTTTATGGGAGGAGGTGTTGAGGGAGTTCCATACGTCTGCTACGGCGATACATCCTAGTGTTGAGAAGATGTACCAGGACATTGGGAGTCAGCATTGGTGGCCAGAGATGGAGAAGGAAGTGGAAGTGTTTGTTTCACGATGGCTTGTTTGTCTACAAGTGAATGTCGAGCATCTGGTTCCATCAGGCTTAGTTATACCATTAGAGGTGTCAGAGTGTATGTGGGATGTCATCTCTATGGACTTTGTGACAGGGCTTCCACATATGTCGAGGGAGAAGGATTCCATCTGGGTGATCATTGAACAACTCACCAAGTCAGCCCACTTCCAACCCTTTTGAGAGTAGGGATTAGTAGAGGGATTTGGACACCTCTATGTACAGAAGATTTTATGGATTCATGGGGTGCCATCGATTATTGTCTCTGATCATGATGCTAGTTTTACATCCTGATTGTGGACGAGATTATATGAAGTGTTTATGACTCAGCTACATTTGAGCAGTTCCTTTCATCCACAAATGGATGGTTAGACAAAGTGGACCATTTAGACACTAGAATACATGGTTTTTTCTTGCATCTTATATTTTGGCTGCAGTTGGGAGGATCAAATGACCAGTGTGGAGTTCTTATACAAAAAAATCAATCACTCCACCATCGGTATGGCACCATTTGAGGTCTTGTATGGTTGAACATGGAGAACACCTCTATGCTGGATAGACCCACAGGATTCAGCACTTACAGGTCCAAAGTTGGTACAAACTACCATTGAGAAGGTGAAGATCATCCAAGAGCAGATAAAGACAACACAGAGAAAACATATGTCTTATGCAGATAGGAGATGGAGACCTCTGGAGTTCCCGGAGGGGGACCACATATTCTTGAGTGTCTCCACTTGATGGAGACTACAAATATTGTACTGAGGCAGCATACTCTCACTGAGGTTTATCAGACAATTTCTAATTATTAGGAGGATTGGTGAGGTTTCATATCTCTTGTCACTGTCACCACAGTTAGAGAGGGAGAACGACATCTTCCACATAACCCAGCTAAAGAGATATGTACATGACACATCTCACGACATCGATCATGGAGATATGGAATTTGAGGATGGGGCAACGTTTATGGAGGATCCATTGGAGATTAAGGATCAAAAAGAGTGGGTCCTTCATGCAAGATCATTACCTCTGGTGCGCGTTCGTTGTAAACATGAGAACCTGCAGGAGAGAACATGGGAGCAAGAGGATCATATACATTCTTAGTACCCCCATTTGTTTCCTTAGTCAATTTGGTGGATTTCGGGGACAAAAACACCTAAGGATGGGAGAATGTAATGAACAAAATTTTAAAATTCATTTTATTAATTATATTTTATTATTACGAGTCTATGAAAATTGGCGGTCTGTGATTCTGAGGCCCGGTGTGCCCAGAATTAATTTCTGAATTTTTTAGTTACGTTTAGTAAACGAGCTCGCGGAATTTTCTAACTTTTGAACTAGTTCTGGGATTAAAACTCTAAGAGAAATTTTGAATCGAAAATGCAAAAATTATCTTAAGAGAGGCTTCACTACAACCGCAGTAGCTCAGGAGAAAAGATAGATTTTGGACTTTTAAAAGAATAATAAAATAACAGAGTTATTTTATTTCACTTTTTTCTTTTCCTCCAACATACAAGCGGCGGTGGCGGTACCAACTGTTGTACATATCGTTCCCCTCGTTGTTTGATTTTCATGATCACAATCACCTTACTTATTTATCTAACATTGTGTTTTAAGTGTTGTGGATGATGGCAAGAGGGGGGGGGGTGAATTGCCTTTTAAAAAATGATTAACAAATTAAAAATCAAAGTAAAGAAAGCAGCGGAAATAAAGAAGGCAAGACAAAAGAAATTGTTAACGGAGTTCGGCCAAAACCCGGCCTACGTCTCCGCTCCCAACTCAACCGTTGAGAGATTCCTACCGCTTTCTTTTCAATGGTTTTAGAAAGAAACCCACTAGGCTTTGAGGTAGCACTAGGACCTATTACAGCTTGCTTTTAATGGTTTAGCAAGAACCCACTTGCTTTCAATGGAATAGCAATAACCCACTAGCCTTTTTAACGGGTGAAGGCTAGCTCACCGAAAACTCAAGCCCTTTAAAAGGAAAGGCTTGAAGAAACCTCTTCACACCTTAGTGGTGATGTGAAACCCAAAAGAAAGGGAGGATGAGAAAGAGTTTGGGGTTTGTAGGCACAAACCCAATTTTAAGCTCAAAATAAATAAACAAGAAAACCCTGTGATTAGGAGAAGCCTTGGGCGCCTTTGATTGATTGGAGATGTTGAAGGCCGCTTCCAAGCTTCTTTGAAGGAGCTCCTTGGATGTGGAAGTTGTTGGAGCACTTGAGGTTCCTTTGAAGGAAGTCGCCGGAGGTTGGCCAATTGATCCAAAAAATGTCTGTTGGCTTCGTATATGTTCCGGTTGGTGTCCGGGGCTTCCTTGGCCTTTATTTATAGGCATGGAACCCATTGGGGGCCTTCGGAGCCGTTGGGGAGGCTTAAAGAGCCGTTGGGAGCCAAGTGGGCCAGCCTGGTCAAACTGCAACGGCTAGTTTGACTGGCTCCACCGGCTGGCCGGTGCAGGGCCACCGGCTGGCCGGTGTGTGAAAAATGGAGGAGGTCTCAAGCTTAGGGGCCACCGGCTGGCCGGTGAGCAGGCCACCGGTTGGCCGATGCCTTGGCAGTAGCAAATTCTTCTTTTCCAGGCACCACCGGCTGACCGGTGCCAGAGCCACCGGCTGGCCGGTGGGCAGACAGTAGCTACCACTGTTGTCTGGATGCCACCGGCTGGCCGGTGACAGAGCCACCGGCTGACCGGTGGAACCTGGCAGTGGGCAATGCCTCTGCCAGGTCCACCGGCTGGCCGGTGCTATCACACCGGTTGGCCGGTGGACTGAATTTCAGTCCACTTCTTGTCCATTCTTGGGCCATTCCTTTGGCAATATTTTTGCCTATCAAACAAAAACACTTAAAACAATGTTAGACAAGTAATAAGGTGATTGTGATCATGAAAATCAAACAACGAGGGGTTCGAGATGTACAACAATCTCCCCCTATTTTGATGATCACAATCACCGAAACAGTTAATGTAAAAACATAAATTGAAAGGAAATGCTAAGCATGATGAAAAGGATTCTCCCCCAATCAATCAAGAAATTTCTCCCCCTTTGTGATTATCAAAATAGAATGGGGCATAAAACTTGATTGAGGGAAATCGATGAAAAACGAGATTTTAAATCAATTGAAAATCAAGATTTTTAAATCAATTGGAATTTTTGAAAATTGAATTGAAAAATTTGAATAATAGTTTGAATTGAAAGTTTTGAATCAAAAACCAATTGAAATTTGAAATTTGAAACCAAATGAAATTTTTGAAATAAAAATTGAATAACAGTTTGAATTGAAAGTTTTGAATCAAAAAAAATTTGATACCAACTGTTGGAAATTTAGAAATGAAAATTTAATAGAAAATTTTGAATTGAAAAAGTTGAAACCAAGAGTTGAGTTTGAAATGAAAACTTTGAATATAAAAAAAGGCTTAAAAGATCCTAACTCCCCCTAAATAAAAACAATGAATCACCGGGGAGAGGGATTTTGAAAAGAAACAATTTTAGGCCCGGAGAGACTCGCAAGAAGGGATTTTTCAATCCATACATGTCTCATGGCGGGTCTTCTCCTATAAAACTCGTCCGAATAAAAAATAGATTTGGGTTGACCGTACCGGGCATTTTTGCAATCACACTCATAAATGAGGTGCCCGGGTTTTTTACAATAATTGCAAAATTTATAACTAGAGCTCCCCCTTACAAAAACAGTGGGTTCATGGGAGGAGGAGGCTTGGTTGGTATATCCTATCCCTTGGGTGGTTCTTGAAATTCGTTGGGAACCAAGCAATTTTGAAAGATTTTGTTCCCCTTGGGTGAATTTGGCTAGGGATTCTCTAAGGTCCTTGATGGTTGATTCCAAAGAATCAACATTTGGGAAATTTTGGATTTTTAGGGAGAGTTCCTCCTTCTCTTTGAGAAGTTGTTCTTTTTCGGAGGAATGTTTTTTGCAATTCTTTTTCAAAGCGACAAATTTTGACGACAATTCATGAAAACCTTTTTCTAGTTGGTCTCTAGCGTGTGAGAGTTCTTCATAAGATAGATGATTAAATGAATTAGAAGAACTAGAGGAGGAAGAGGAGGAAGAGGAGGAAGATACCTCATGTTTTGCCATTAGGCAATTATTACCATTGTCACTCGAGGAGAAAGAAGAGAAGGAGGAGCTATCACTCCAAGTTTTCTTTAAAGCCTTCTTCTTCTTCTTCTTGGCCCTTTTCTTGTGAGGTGGGCAAACGGGCTTGATCTTTTCGTCGGGTTCTTGCTTTTGATCATGCTTTGCTTTTCATTTCATTTTATTCTTTAAAGCATGCCTTTAATTTATGTTTTTACTTTAATTGTTTCGGTGATTGTGATCATCAAAATAGGGGGAGATTGTTGTATCTCTCATTCCCCTTGTTGATTGATTTTCATGATCACAATCACCTTATTACTTGTCTAACATTGTTTTAAGTGTTTTTTTTGATAGGCAAAAAGATTGCCAAAGGAATGGCCCAGGAATGGACAAGAAGTGGACTGAAATTCAGTCCACCAGCCAACCGGTGTGATAGCACCGGCCAGCCGGTGGACCTGGCAGAGGCATTTCCCACTGCCAGGTTCCACCGGTCAGCCGGTGGCTCTGTCACCGGCCAGCCGGTGGCATCCAGACAACAGTGGTAGCTACTGTCTGCCCACCGGCCAGCCGGTGGCTCTGGCACCGGTCAGCCGGTGGTGCCTGGAAAAGAAGAATTTGCTACTGCCAAGGCACCGGCCAACCGGTGGCCTGCTCACCGGCCAGCCGGTGGCCCCTGAGCCTGAGTCCTCCTCCATTTTGCACACACCGGCCAGCCGGTGGCCCTGCACCGGCCCGCCGGTGGAGCCA
Organism: Viscum album; assembly: GCA_963277665.1. Taxonomy (NCBI): domain Eukaryota; kingdom Viridiplantae; phylum Streptophyta; class Magnoliopsida; order Santalales; family Viscaceae; genus Viscum; species Viscum album. The sequence goes on along the minus strand of OY728133.1, from coordinate 372,380,640 downwards.
GTCAAACTAGCCGTTGCAGTTTGACCAGTCTGGCCCACTTGGCTCCCAACGGCTCTTTAAGCCTCCCCAACGGCTCCGAAGGCCCCCAATGGGTTCCATGCCTATAAATAAAGGCCAAGGAAGCCCGGAACACCAACCGGAACATATACGAAGCCAACGGACATTTTTTGGATCAATTGGGCAACCTTCGGCAACTTCCTTCAAAGGAACCTCAAGTGCTCCAACAACTTCCACATCCAAGGAGCTCCTTCAAAGAAGCTTGGAAGCGGCCTTCAACATCTCCAATCAATCAAAGGCGCCCAAGGCTTCTCCTAATCACGAGTTTTTCTTGTTTATTTATTTTGAGCTTAAAATTGGGTTTGTGCCTACAAACCCCAAACTCTTTCTCATCCTCCCTTTCTTTTGGGTTTCACATCACCACTAAGGTGTGAAGAGGTTTCTTCAAGCCTTTCCTTTTAAAGGGCTTGAGTTTTCGGTGAGCTAGCCTTCACCCGTTAAAAAGGCTAGTGGGTTCTTGCTATTCCATTGAAAGCAAGTGGGTTCTTGCTAAACCATTAAAAGAAAGCTGTAATAGGTCCTAGTGCTACCTCAAAGCCTAGTGGGTTTCTTGCTAAAACCATTGAAAAGCAAGCGGTAGGAATCTCTCAACGGTTGAGTTGGGAGCGGAGACGTAGGCCGGGTTTTGGCCGAACTCCGTTAACAATTTCTTGTGTCTTGCCTTCTTTATTTCCGCTGCTTTCTTTACTTTGATTTTTAATTTGTTAATCATTTTTTAAAAGGCAATTCACCCCCCCCCCCCTCTTGCCATCATCCCTTGTCTTGTTCCGACCCATCAATTGGTATCAGAGGGTGGTTGGTCTCGGGACCGGTGTGGGCTTGGGGGGGGGGGATGTTGTGTCCTGGGCCCAGGATTGTTGGGCCCCCACCAGGATTGTTGGCGCCTGTGCCCCGGTAACCAATCCCACATTGGTTGTGGAGGGAGATTGGTGGGTGCTTGAAATTCCCGTGCCTACCTTCCCCTCAGCAACGCGTTTTAAAGCCGTGAGGCCTGGGATAGCAACTGGGCCAGAGCGGACAATATTGCTGGGCCGAGGGATCCGATCCATCACCAACGACATTTCAAGCCATTAATTGGATTGACTCCTCAATCATTGTAACAACATCATTGGAATTTGAGTAGATCATTTTTTAAATGAACCTCATAAATTTCCAACGGTGTTACTGGCCCTCTCCATCTCCTATTTATATAGAGATTGGGGAGGATTATTTGTACAAATTCACTAAGCGACGATGTTCTGGTAAAGAACCACGACACCAACCACTTGGAGGATTGAAATGGTTCTAGAAAAAGGTGATAAGTGACACAAAATTATGAAGCAAAAAACACAAACTCTTCCTAAAATGTGAAGGTTCTACAATGATCTTGAGGTAGTATTTTTATTTGGTTTTAGTTTTGAAATAATTGTTGAATCTTATTCTCCCCTCATGATAACAAGATAACCCAGAGGGAGCAGGCCAAACAAACATGGACCGAACCCCCCGCCACAAGTTTTACCAACATATTCATTGTGGGCTATTTTTTATAATGGAAATAATTTAGAACAGAGAGACAAGATGAGAAGAGGGTGTCCCGAGAGGTCCGTTGACACCATCAGATAGAAAAACGGGCCACTAAAACTCACCCGGTGACCCATGGAAGACCACCGGCAACAGATGCCAGAGGGGGAGGTGATGGAGGTGTTCGGTACTGTCTGTCCATTGAGTAGGCGGCCCATAATCGTGCACCAAAGGAGGAGGTGGTCATGGCTTTTTAGACAAGGTGATCGAGTGGGGAGGACGACATCGACCGGACGCGGAGGCGGTACGGTGCGCTGTCGCACGCCGCTGGAGGGGGTCACGGTTCAAAGTCGCATATGTGGAGGTACCTACCATTTTTGGGTCCTACGGTGACCGGGAAACACCATGGGGCACCTCCACTTCAAAAACCGAATAGCTGAGGCCATTTGAGAAAATCAGGGAGAGCCACTCCACCCCCCCCCCCCCCACCCTCCACGCCAGTTAGGGCGGACCCCAAAAAGTGGGTCATGACCTCCTTAGGTCGGGCTGCGCGATCCAAACAGACCGTGCCTCTCCGTGTGATGAGCCATGTTTTCCCAATGGGGCACTCCCTCCACTGGCCGGGCTATGTGAGCCCCGCAGGAAGCAGGCCTCCGTGGTCAGGTCGCGCCCTCCATGGGTCGGGCCCCATGAGCCCAGCAGGTCACACCGTCCATGGTTTGGGTCGTGCCCCCTTACGGGTTGGACCACCACCTACAATTCGGGCCAGAACGTGGACCAGTGGGCTGAGGCCACCATGGCCCCGCCCAGCTGGGCCAGACCTAGACCGGTTCGGGCGGGGTCGGGCCGACCGGGTCAGATCAGATACGGACCCAACAAGGCTCAGTTTCCCTTAAAGGTACATAACATGGGATCAAGATGTCCATTTGATGAACCATATGCGGATCTTGTATCTTTGGTGTGAGACAGACATGTTGATATACTCCACTTGAGTTTTGGATAAAGTAAGAGTACGGCCAGATTGGATCGAACACGAATCCAATCGGGCCCTCGCCATAAAAAGCCTATATCATATAGACCGAGCGTCCGATTGATGTGCCATATGTCATGTTTGAACCCTATCTACATGGAGGTACTTTGGGATACTTATTCATGGAACATCATTTTCATTGAGGTACGACCGGAGTCTTGGGGAGAAGATCCTCCTTGAATCAATTGTTCATAGTGAAGAAATCTCCTGGCTGGATGTAACATGAAGAAAGAACATCGATCCTATGTGGGACAAAATCTATCTATAATATGTGGGTCAAGAACTATCGATCCTATATAGTTATGCTCTTAGAAATCCATTGTAGGTCAATATATATCGATCTTGTGTGGGTCAGCGCCTAGCGATCCTGTGTGGGTTAGCATTTATCAATCCTGTGTGGGTTAGTAGTAGAGCCTCACGATAGAATAAGATGATCTAGATTTACGACTAATCATCTATAATTCTATACATAAGTTATATACATGGTTTGTGATGAGTCTTTACCTTTGTGGTACTTTTTCCTCTATGGTGTTACCTTCGTGGTGTTACCTTTTTGACACTTTTACCTTTGTGGTGATACCATTGTAGTACCTTTACCTTCATGGTGTTACCTTTGTGGTACTTTTACCTTCTAGTTGTTAACTTCATGGAGTTACCATTTTTGTATTCTTCCATCATGGATTAGTTGTACAAATGGCATAAACGTTGGAGCCAATGTTTTCGCATGTATGAGAGGATTATATCTTGATAAACTTTGGAATATCTATGGGAATGTACCTAAGTAGAGTTGGTGAATTCTTTGTGCTTTGTGTTTGAGTTCTTGCTTTGTGGTTTATCATTTATTGATCTCTAAGAGACATTAAGTGGGTCTCAGGGTCCCTACTGAGCATTTTTATACTCACCCCTGCATGGGCTTCACCCACACCTTGCAGTGTCCTGTGCTGATAATGGATAACATTGATTGAGGCTGAGGGAGCCAAGACTGGATGATGCTCAGAGAGGGACCATATAATGTGTCGTGCCATAGTGACTACCAATCATGATCTTTGCCAACCCTTCAGGTATGATCCTCAGTGGACATTTCATGAGCTTTTTTTCTCTTTATGTTTTACTTGTACTTTCTAGTTGGGATTTTATTCTGGCCCTTTATTTTAAATAAAATATTTACTACAGAATTTTACTTCGTGGTGGCTTCTTGTTGTGTTCTTCGATTGTGTGTTTTTATAGGTTTAAAGTAAATTCCTTCCTGTTATAGGTCTATGCTTTTCTGGTGCTATTTTCCAGCCCCTATTCTATGGATGGTGGGCATGGGGTAGTCACGACATAGCCCCTGAGGGATGGGTCGTGACACTTTTATTTCAACCTGTATTTTTAATCTTCTAAATCATAATATGAGGAGTTTGACTTCTATGATGGATATTACAATACCCCGAGGAATGAATATATATTAGAGCTTCCATAGTTCCTCTTATTCTTTATTTAAATCATATGTTGCGTTTGCAGGGATATTTCTATTTCTCAACATTAAACCTATTGATTTCATATTTGGAATAGATGGTATCATTGCTAATAAATCTTGGATTGATTGTTATCTTCAACGGGCCTCCTTTATTATACATGATGGTGTGTGTCCTCTATTTAAAGAAGAATAGTACCCATGGTTGACTAGAGATAGACCTTTATATCTTTAGTTAGGGAAATTAATATATGTGTTCATCATTGATCTAAAGGAGAATACTTGAGCAGTTATCTTGTTCTGGTTGTCATCTAATTTCTTGAAGTATTTCCTTCTGAATTCTACGGGCTGCCACCGATAAGGGAAGTAGATATTTCAATTGATCTAATACCTGGTACTCAACAAGTGTCAATTAATTCATACTGCATAGAACCATGTGAAATGAAAGAGTTGAAGATTTATTTGGATGTTATTCTATAGAAAATCTTTATATTCCTGACTGTGTCACCATGGGGGGAACCAATTATATTTTCTATGAAGGATGATGGTTCTATTATCCATTGTGTTGATTACTAAAAAATCAATAGATTCACAATAATGAAAATGTATTTATTTGTATATATTGATGATGTTTTTTATCAGTTAAAATGTGAAATTTGATTATCGAAGATTGATCATCAGTCTGGTTAGTATCATTTGCGAAAAAAAGAATATAACATTCAAAAAACCAAATTTTGGTGAAGGTAAGGAAATTATGAGTACCTTTTCATTATTTTTAGTCTAAAAATTTCCTATAGTCTTTATGGATCTAATGAAGAAGATTTTCCATGAGTATCTTTCTAATTTCATGGTTATATTTGTGGGTGAAATACTTGTATACTCTATGTACAATGAGGATCATATGAGTCTTCTGAGAGTAGTCCTAGAATTTTTGAGAAATCACTGACTTTATTCCAAGATTTTGAAATGTTATTTATATATTTAGGATGTGAACTTATTGGGACACGTGGTGTTGGAAAATGGTATTTATATTGATCACAAAAAATGTAAATTATGTTGTGACCTATGAACATCAATGAAGTGCTTTCAAGGTCTAGAGATTCTTGGGTCTAGCTGGGTATTATCGCAAGTTTTTTATGGAATTCTCAAAGTCAGATACTCAAATGACTACTCTAACTCATAATGGATTAATGATTCCATGGAATGATTAATATAAAAATTATGTTTTTGAGTTGAAATGTCTTTTAACTAATGTGTCGAGGTTTAATCATTGGGGGTTCGGGCTAGGCTGTGATGTATTCAATGATACATTGGATTCAGGTTTGGGTTGTGTTCTTATACTATGTGATCATGTAGCTGTTCAGGGCTCTCTTCATCTTAGGACACACCAGAAAAATTAGCTGACCCTTGAACTTGATCTTTCCGCTATAACACATGCACTTAAGAGTCAGTGGAATTACCTTTATGGAGAAAGTTTAATCATTTTTCATAGCATAAGATTTTGATCTATATATCCCCTAAAAAATATTTCAATCACTTACATGGGAATTTGGTGGAATACTAGTAATATTTTGTCTTTGACATCACCTATACCTTGGGGAAATGGAATATTTTTGTAGATGCTTTGAGCAAGAAACTTTTGACCTAGGCTATGAAATAATATTCTAATGATTTTACTTTATGGATCACCTTAAATAGATGAATATTGGATTCTATGAATTACAATGTCTGTATTGGTTCCTAATATGGAATTGGAAAAATCACATCTAAAATTGGGAGTAGATAAAGACCCAACTTACAGAAGAGTATGGTAATGACAGGTAACAACTTATTCCAACTACACTGGAACTAGGTGAGGTAGTATTTAATCTAACACCAAGCTAGTGGTACAGGTAATGATTTTGGGATCTAGATTTTGGTGGAGCTATCATAGTAGGATAATAGTATTATAATATTGAGGATGAATATATTTTTCAATATTCTATTTAGGAAATCTCAGGCACTAATTATTACAACACGATGACTATTGATGTGGTTGAAAAATATTTAGAGCTATTGGATATTCGGTATCAGGTAAGATTAAAATGGAAAGATTTGCACTGAAGGATGTGTGTGTAGATTTTTTTTATAACTATGGATGATACTAGTTCTTCTTCAGCTCTGCTTGGGTCCACTACTAGACTTGTTGTTCATTACCAAGAAGAAAAGAATCTTGTGTACAAATTTGATGCAGACGGTGTCTTGATGAAAGATTAAAAAGGGGAGTTATACTTATGTCTTGAGGAAAGAACTGATGCACAAGTAGAAATTATTTGGTTTTTTATTGATAAACCAAAAATGTGTTGTGTCCTGGGCCCAGGATTGTTGGGCCCCCGCCAGGATTGTTGGCGCCTGTGCCCCGGTAACCAATCCCACATCGGTTGTGGAGGGAGATTGGTGGGTGCTTGAAATTCTCGTGCCTACCTTCCCCTCAGCAACGCGTTTTAAAGCTGTGAGGCCTGGGATAGCAACTGGGCCAGAGCGGACAATATTGCTGGGCCGAGGGATCCGATCCATCAATTGGTATCAGAGGGTGGTTGGTCTCGGGACCGGTGTGGGCTTGGGGGGGGGATGTTGTGTCCTGGGCCCAGGATTGTTGGGCCCCCGCCAGGATTGTTGGCGCCTGTGCACCGGTAACCAATCCCACATCGGCTGTGGAGGGAGATTGGTGGGTGCTTGAAATTCCCGTGCCTACCTTCCCCTCAGCAACGCGTTTTAAAGCCATGAGGCCTGGGATAGCAACTGGGCCAGAGCGGACAATATTGTTGGGCTGTGTCCTGGGCCCAGGATTGTTGGGCCCCCGCCAGGATTGTTGGCGCCTGTGCCCCGGTAACCAATCCCACATCGGCTGTGGAGGGAGATTGGTGGGTGCTTGAAATTCCCGTGCCTACCTTCCCCTCAGCAACGTGTTTTAAAGCCGTGAGGCCTGGGATAGCAACTGGGCCAGAGCGGACAATATTGCTGGGCCGAGGGATCCGATCCATCAATTGGTATCAGAGGGTGGTTGGTCTCGGGACCGGTGTGGGCTTGGGGGGGGGGGATGTTGTGTCCTGGGCCCAGGATTGTTGGGCCCCCGCCAGGATTGTTGGCGCCTGTGCCCCGGTAACCAATCCCACATCGGTTGTGGAGGGAGATTGGTGGGTGCTTGAAATTCCCGTGCCTACCTTCCCCTCAGCAACGTGTTTTAAAGCCGTGAGGCCTGGGATAGCAACTGGGCCAGAGCGGACAATATTGCTGGGCCGAGGGATCCGATCCATCAAAATGGATAATCGAATGTTTATAGAGTCAAAAAATTTAATCTTTTTATCAATGATGTTGGGTGTCTTGGTGAATGATGCATTAGTATTTGATGATGATTTCATGGATAATGGGTCCCATTGGGATTCGTTGCAGTTGGGATTTAAGGTGAGGAATTTCTAGTTTTCTTTAATTACCTTCATAAACTATAGATTGGAATACCATTAAAGGGCCACCGGGTTGCATCACCTCAAATTAGACATTACGAAACTAGCAGCAACATACAATCACGATTATAAGAATCAGGATATGTGGTGTCATGAAAATGAAGGGGAATCACAAGGTATGTAGAATCCTTTTTCCTCACATTATTTTAACGGTAAGATCTATGGAATACTAGTAAATATAGAACCATAAATGAATCACATTTATTTTTATCCCATCCTCTCTTTATAGGATGAAGCATTCAGACTGGGAGTTCTCTATCAAAGTCCATGTGAAAGGAAAAGCCTCTGGAAAAAAGGGATTTATTGTTTCATGATTTAGAACATGTTTTAAAAACCATAATAATCTCCCCCATAATAATATCATGCATAAAATACTATAAATTCACAATTCAAACATCATCACTAATGAAAAGAATAAAGCATTCAACTAAGTGAAGTCGAAGAAAAGAAATTTGAATCACACTGCAATTTAGTTACAAAGAAAGGGAACAATAAATCAAATGGAAATATTAATAAATAATTTGAATAAAAGCTAGATATCTTTGAAGTGGCCTAAAACAACACTAAATTAGAATCTTGTTAGGATATAAATATTTGAATGCTTGACTAGAAGCATTATATCATCAACTATCATCTGGGAAGAAATTTCAGGGACCTAATTTCAAATGAATGAAAATGGAAGTTGAGGAATGGATAAAAAAACAATAAATGGAATAAGGGAATAGGGTATTTAGATAGTAGGAAAAAATTTATAATATGAATAGTTGATATGTGGTCTCAAATTTTTATTTTAATGAAATAAATGATACCAATGAATGGTAATCCTTGAATACATATCCAATGAATGAAATTTTCATTTCACTAGCGACGATAGAAAAAATATAAATCTTAATCATGATACTCCTAGAATTAAAAATAAAATCATATGAAACCAAATAATTAGATAATATATCATCCTAAAGAGCCCTAATTTAGATGTAGTAGATAAAAAAATTATTTCAGTCAAGAAACACGTGTATGTGTTTCTTTTAAGCTTGTTTCTATATTTCATACTAAAATGTTTTTTTTGGGATCTTCAACGGGGTGCTTTATACAAGAATTTATATGTTTCTATATTTCTTTTGAAAAATGTAGCCTTTTCTCTTCTGTAAATGGTTTTATTATAATTGTTTTGAAATTTAATATGTTTTTATTTATTAGTTATTAAAAAATGATTTCTTGTCACTTGGTTAAGACCATCTCCAACCCACACTATAGTTGTGTGGAAAAGATATTTTGGTGTTAAAACGTATCTCTAACTCATTCTACCTTGAAGAACATTATTAAATATTTATACATTACAATGAAAAATAACATAATACGTTGGAGATGAAAAGGGTTGCAAATTACTATTTCCACAGTTATGAATCGTGGAAATAGGTGTATATGAAATAGTCCACATGTGTTAATAACCATATACCAAGAGTTCTAAATCCATGGCTGTTGGATTTAAAAAAATGATTGTCATTTTATTTGACCTTTGACCACCACTATAGAATTCACGTGCCTAAAAACTGCACCACACGTGATTATCAGATTAAAAATATATATTTTCTTATATCTTTTTAAATCATAGATATAGACTAAAAAAGGGTAAATAGGTATTCATGTGGGATTTTTTCCTGCGCTTACACAGGGAAGATATACCTAGTTTTTCAAAAATAATGGTTATAGGAATGACCTATACCCATGATTTTGGAAGAACCATGAATATAGGATTTAAACCAAGACCTTTACCCATGGTTTTGGGAAAACTGTAGGTAGAGGTCTTGAACCAAACCCTATACCCATGGATTTTAAAAACAATCTTGGCATAAGTCTAAACAAAACCCTATACCCTTGGGTTTTCCAAAAAACATGGGTATAGGATTGTTTTCTAGTAGTATGACCATGAGTCACAGAACATGTAAATACCATATATCCAAATCATCTAATCTTTATTCTCATTGTGTATCCAGATCCGATCAATGAATACATCAAATTTCATTCATCCTTACAGATAAGGAAATCACATTTCCTTTAGCCATATAGATAAAAATTATCTTGATGTAGCTACACTATCCCACAATATTTCTCAATAGAGGAAAAGTATGTCATACTCATTATATGAGAGGGAAAAATACAATCTTGGTTAACATCCAATCGATTAAATGATCAACAGCATACCCAACCAACCAAGAATTAGTTAAGACAATATATAGACTTTTGTAAGTATGATATTAATGTATAATTGTTTTTATTCTGTATATCTCTCCAACATAAGGTATTGGGGACTCAAATTTGATATATCCACCCCTAATATACTCTATAAATCTGTATGATACTCCATATAGTATACATAGTATGATATCTACTGCACACATGGAATCCTATTCATTATACTGTTCCTCATGAGCATATTTTGAATCTATATACAAGAAACCTGAAAAAATTATCCTTATAATTTTATTATAAACCTATAATAATCCTTGAAAAACATTAATTAGGGATAAACTCAAAATCATACACTGAGAGGTATATTATAATTACACTTGGAAAACTGAATATCTATTCACACATTTATATAGAAATTATGAAAGAAAGATAAAGTGGAGATTTCCTTTCAATTGGTTACATTTTAATATTATTAATCTCATTATGATTTTTTAGAAAAAATAACATAATTCCTAGTTTATCATATCAAATATGAAAAAATACCAGATCAGTCTTATGTTTGCTACACTTTATAGATATTTTAAACACATTGCATCAGATGTATTCTTTGTCACATCTCTATCTGACTAACTAATAAAAAACCCCCAAAAAATCTTTAGTAAGAAACATATATAAATAAATCTAGTTTGATTATTGGTGAAATTTAGAAATCATTTTCCAAAATTTTCAACAATTTGAGGGGTTTAAATTAGAAAAATTTATAATTAATCACAGAAAACCACATTAATAGAATCTACCAGTCCTGAGACCCATCAGCAGTTATCATCACACAAGAAACCCAACCACCACCACAAATGACCAGATCTCAATAAGAATACAAGCATAAAAGTTACATATTAATTATTTAATCAACCCATAATTAATATTATTCTATTTTCAAATCAATGATTAAACCTCTAATATTCTAACCCAAGTGTAGTTAGAACTATAATTTATATTTCTTATATTCTCAAGTATGTCATCATTATTTGAGATTACCATAAACCATCTACATTAATTTATTAATTCAATAATAATTTCCCAATTTATTTGGTTACTCTTTGAATGGAATTGTTAGAGTCTAAAAAAATTATTAGAAATTGAAAAAGCGATTTAAAACCCTATTTAAAAGATCCCACAGGAATGATATATGATACCAATATATTAATATCCTATAAAACATCAAGAACAAAAATGGTAAATTTTAGTTTTCCTTTCAAAAAAATACATTGTGATATTCATAAAATTTTTATGAATATTCAACAAAACCAACATAGACCCAGTTTATCATATCACATATAATAAACTAAAATATTAGTTTTATGCTACCTAGAAAATTTATATTTTGTTAACGGATTACATAATATGTAATACTTGTCTCTTCCCTATAATATCATATAATAAAAAACTCCCAAAAAAATCTTTAGGAAGAAACATCTATAAAGAAATTCAGTTTGAATAATGGTGATATTTAGGAATCATATTCCTAACTATTCATCATACTGAACATATTCAAACATCTTAACTTTTGAACATAATATGCTAAAATGTCAAAATTTATTCTACTTATAACTCTTAATGTGTATGGTGAGTATAAAAATATACTCAGTAGGATCCTCTGTAGAGACACTCATGAAAAAGATGAATTAAGCATACTAAAGCATAATGGACAATAGTAAAACTAACTAATAACCAAAACATGTATACTAAGTTCACAACCTAACGGTGGATAACTCTCACCAATTAATTAATGCAAGAGAAAATATAATATAATAATAAAACAACAAGGGAATCCCTCTCCTGCTTCCCCCAGGTTTCCTGCATTTCCCCAATGACACAAATCCTTAGCACTTATCACTAAAAGTAATCCAGCCAAAAAACACCTGGTCAAGCCACCAACACATGTACCTCATGCATTGCATAACCACGCCATCCCATATCACAAGAAAATAGAAACCATGCAGTTTCCAGAATCCACCACAACTAGTATAGTTTTTATCAAACAAAATTTATTATAACTCAACCCATTACATCACATACTATAAGTATGTACCTTAAACAATAAAAACCTATACATGTCAAACCTATCATAATTATTTAGTGACTATATCTGGTAATAAATGTGTGTGAAATAACAACCAGCCATCCCAACCCTCTACACACATATATAGGGAAACTAACTATCATGAATACCAGCATAAGTAACTACAGTGAGAATAGACTTGGACTATTGGGGCAGTTATCCATCCATCCTCCTATGAGGATGTTGATGAAACACCCAATAAGAGTCAACTCAATTTTATTTTCTCTAACTCAGTTGAGTGGAGTAGCATATGAAGTCACATAATATACAAGATATAATATAGATTACAACTATACTATTTGAATAATCTAGTCTTAAACTCAACTACTACTAACATCGCACATATTCCTGGCTTCCACTACAATGACCATTTATCCTATAAGCATGCCATCATATAAAAGAGATATATTAATTACTTTTTTTATTAAGAAATTCACTTTAGGTTAATTAATTAATTATCAGTTAATTAACCATTAACATTATGCAACATTACATGGAATTGCATTACATTAATCAGTAGAGTAAACCCATGTCCTCCATGAATTATCCTAACAAGTCTATGGATAATAAATATTGAAATATTTTATGAAATTTCCTTCCATCTTCAATCAACCTCATTGATTAAACATTTATTCAATGCATTAATAGCATCGTTCCATATCAAGGTACTCTAAGAAAATATTCTTATGCTACAGCCAATTGAAAAAATAAACCAAGAACCTCCATCTACCTCAACCAGTGAAGAAATTAATGTAGATAAAAGAAAAAACTCAGCCATCATATATTGAATAGATTCAATCGGGCATACCAGCTATCGACATCTCATCAATGGTTAAGGCCATCATTATCCCATTCTATCGCAACTAGTGCCATCCCTTAAACCCACATGCATATACTAATTCATATCGTCATCACAGGATTCAACTAATTCAATATTATCTAGGGATCCCTGCCCAAAAGACCCAACATCCATCCTAGTAACAAACATATCAGTATCACATCCAATTTGGGACTCCCCTCCCAATATGACACATCATCACTCCTAGCTCATCCATATCAGGCTCCAAACATAGGTCTCTTATCTTGAGCACATCACAAAGAAACAAGAAATAAACAATAAATAAATTGAGAAACTGGGACCTAAAAATAATTCATTCATCTCTCTAATGAAAATGAGCTCCCCCGACTCCAAAATATGGCACCCGACATTCTCAAGACAACATGAAACTCAAACCATAACAATTATCTCTATCAAACATATATTTTTTATTCCATCTTGAATTAAGGGATTCATTATTATAGGTTTAAACTAAGTGAAATATAAGGCAACTTGGTATAATAATCTATCAAGGGAAAACAAGATCTTAGAATTTATCATATTTTCGACAATCCTATAGAAGTAACATTCTCAATTAACATTCATTTTCAATTAATATTATCAAATTACATTTACCACCAGATTAAAAACATTCCACTTCAATAATTTATTAAGCCTATTAATTATTAATTAATTTCAACTATAAATTCTTTACCAATTTCAATAAGAACAACATTCTAAGAATAATGTCATACATATCCCACTACCTATAAAAACAGGAGGTAAATCACAATCATGGTATAAATCAACAACATCTCCCATAAGAAATCACTATCTAATTTCATTAACCCAATTTATAATTATAATATTGATATAATTAACATATAAATGGATAAATAATTATCCCTTTATGATTTCACATAAAATATATAGAGATGCAATGAATCCTCTGTCTCAAAATATTTTTACATTATTCAACAAAGAACAGACCACATTGTGGATCTAAAATCTCCTCTCCATCAGGAACTACTTCTATATAAGGATTCCATAATACAAAAACAGCAACAAAAACCAAGATAAACATCATTAGAAACATGGGATATGGTATTCCATTGCGTGTAAAGGAAAAATATAAGAAAATGATATAAAATAGATGGAACCTGACAGGGAATGAAGTAAGAACACACCTTGGATCATCTCAGATTACCACATGTCCAAGAAGAGAGCCTAAGGATTGATTACTATTAAAGGAATCCCTAAAACATCTAGATGGGAGGTATTAGTCATCTAGATTCATGAGTAGTCTTGGGGATTGTAAAAAACAAGAGGCACTAAATTTTTTAAATAAACACAACATTAGTGATGTACAAGACATATCATCTATTTACACATCATGTAAATGTTGGGATTCAGTTTAAACAAGAAAACATGTAACCTTTTTATTATTTAACACCAAATATTTATATATCATATAATAACTTATGAACCTACATTAATAAGTTATTAACTACAATTACACTCTATGTAAACTTTACACAACATGTATTAACCCTGATTCTCTAATTTCATAGAAAAACATCTCCATACAACTTCCAAGCCTCCTCCAAGCTCAACTAGCCTAGAAAACATGTAAAGGTTAGACTACATGTATTTGGGGCCTTAAAAACCCTTTTAAACGTTCTGTATAATCCCATCATATGGAATTATTATTCCTTCTTCCAGAGGAACTTAGGTTCCATGGATCTTGACTGGCATTCAGAAGAATAATTTTTTAACTTTTCAAATAAATTTTCTTATTCTAGTTAGAACATTTACAAAAATTTATTGTCTATATAGTACCAAAATCCATAAATCATATCCTCATCTCATCCATTATAAAAACATTTTCAATATTGGGGAAATTATTAATTAATTAAATCATATTGTTGAAATGATTACACAGAATAAAATATGTTAAATCCCACAACAAGAATGGGCTAATTTTTATTTAATGCCTTCAAAACCTTGAATGAATCTATCTATGATTACATATGAATATATATTCACTTGTTTAACAACTTGAATACTAGTTTTTCATATAGAATTTCATTAAGAACATGTATTAAATAAAACATATTTCTTAAGATCCTTTCTTATGTTAATAATCTTTGGAGTGGAATACATTATGATTTTCATTATAAAGGTTCGATCAGAATGTTTAACTTGTTTATGAAGATGATATTATCTATAACGAAATATTTTATAAGATTTTTATGATATATTATTACCCATTTAGTAAATAACATTATTAAATAGTATCCCACTAAAATGATGACAACATTAAAATCCATCATACTAATTAGAGGTCCAAGATCTATATTTCACTAAGGAAATGACCCTACTTTGGTGCAAAAATCACTGATTATTTATCTATGTAGGGAATTATTGACATAAAATAATATAAAACTCATAGATAGTTTATTTCAAAACTCTTTTTTAAACCATAATATGATTAAGAACAACTCTATTTCTTTGGTACCCTAACCCTTGGGGTTTCCCATCTAGTGTAACCCAAAGAAACCATCAAAATTGAGCTAATAAAAAAATACAGAGAACCCACATTAGTG
This sequence comes from Viscum album, assembly GCA_963277665.1. NCBI lineage: Eukaryota > Viridiplantae > Streptophyta > Magnoliopsida > Santalales > Viscaceae > Viscum > Viscum album. The sequence goes on along the minus strand of OY728133.1, from coordinate 372,365,356 downwards.
TGAAACAATCCAAGGATGATCCAATATCACTAATTACTCTCTTACCTTACATAAGATAATCCCAAGGTACTCTACTTTGGTGTGAAACAACTTGGTAGGACGATCAAGGTCATTACAAGTGCCGCTTTGGAAAGAATCTCACACTGAGTATTTGAAGGGTATTTTAATCTCGCTGTATTGTCTCATGTAATTCACTTTTTTGAATTCGTTCTTATAGTTATTTAGTTTGGAATCTTATTCTATCCAAAAAATCAACATGTTCAAATAAAATTTATTTGAAACCCTTTTTACAACTCAAATTTTTTTGTTAATCACCCAAAAATTGAATTCGAAAATATTCATACATATACATATGAATCATATGAATTAGGTATATAAACACTTAATGAAAAGGCATATAATTATATCAAATTTAAAATCCTCTCACGAGTAACCCCCGAGAGAGTTCACTTACATCAATAAGGAATAGGCCTCTAGGATAGTAGGTAGTCTCACCCTAATACCTTCTTCCTGGGGATACATTACTAATGAAAGAATGTGATTCATCTTAACTATATCACATAATATTTACACACTATATTAAATAACTAAATTCAAACTAAAAAAATCAATTAAAAATATTGGTCATTGTTGATTAAAAACTATACTCATTATATTCTCATTCCTATCATGTAATGCAGGTCGCTATCCGAGAATAAGTTTCACATTTTAAACTAAATAAGACATAATATTCAAATTTATTAAACAATCTAATAATCCTTAATATAGTATACAATACCGATTAAATAAATGAATAATTCCAATATTTTAATATGATATTACCATATTTGAACAATTCATAAATAAAATAAAATTTGTAACATTTTATAATTTTAGTTTTATATTATGGACTTCCCATAGACATGAATATAAACACATTATATTCATTAAAATATGAAAAATTTTATATTTATAACCATATGGTATTTTTATTTCAAATATATGATATTTTACGAATTATAAAAAATTTAAAAATCAATTTCTATTATTTAAACATTCTACACAATCTAATATCACATATTTAATCATCGTTTAAACCGAGATCATATCAGTCAAAAAACAATTTTGATGTGGATTATGTAATATCTTAATAAGGACCCCATTTATTTTGAAATATAAAAAATAATAAATCATAAAAAATTCATATTTTAAATAATTTTTTTTATTTTTTCCATATTTCTTAATTTATAATCCATTATAAATTATTTCTTAAAATTTATAATTAAACACATTTTTAATATCATAATGATTTCAATACCGTTTTTAAATGATATTTCAAATATTCACATTCAACACATGGATAAAATAAAAGTTTCATAAACATTTAATTAATTAATTATAAACCATTTAAAATTAATTAATTAATTAATTTATAAACCCTTAATAAATTAATTTTTCGCAATATATATTTTAGAATGATTTATAACCATTTTATAAACCATCTAAATCATTTAAAATGATAAAAACATTTTTTAACAACTTCAAAATAATTTTTATTACCCTTACACATAGGGGTAATCCCACACAAGGGAAAGTCCTTTTTCCAATATGATATCCATCTAAAATACATTTCATAATTGTAAGTCACTACATACATTTACATGGATTAAAAATAATGTATTTCATATAGGTAATATGAAGGTTACCTTTGTACAAATAATTTTTCATAATGGTAAGACCCTTATGTGAACACTTCACATAAGGGTATGTCATTATACCTTTATGTAGCCTTATCAAACTTCATGAAAAAGGTAGGAAACCATTTACCATTATATAGCTCTGAAAATCCTCACTCGATTAGGGTATAAGCTTTACACCACCATAGTTTTTTTATGTTATGTTATTGAATCACAGAACATTCAATCGGGTTAAACAAACCTCCATGACATTTTAGTTTCGAGTAGTGGAAATCAGTTATATGAAAGAAATAATCAAGTCATGGTGTATTAATTGAGCCTATGGAAGCACCCACACATACTCTAATTTCATCATATATTACATATTAAATTATAGATTCTCCTTCATTTCTATCTCACTTATTCATGCATTGAAACACATGAATAAATACCATGACTGGTTCATGAATATAAAAACATATCTCATACAATTACTCAATGTTTTGTCTTATATAATGGTTTTTGTAAATGACATCCCATCTGGATAATGGTTTTGATATCTATCACAGAATGAATAATATATCGAATTCATGAAAATCATAATTTTTCTAAAAGCCTATATACCTTCCATAAATATATCATATATAAATATGGATTTAGGGAATATCTCTTTTAATCCTAGACTGATCCAAATATGCAACCTCAATGATGCAGTTTCCATGAAATTATTTAAAATTTATTGGGCACTTAAAAACCATAATAATAATATTCTTCCAAATGGATATCCAAAAAACTTCACACAATAATAAATATTTATGAGCCAGCCCTGATCTAAACACATCCTGACCACCCTGGTGTCATTCCCACACTATTTTACATAGTATAATTCATCTCCCAATCATTTAAATTTACCTTCCTCAATGTAGTCCTAGAATCCCAAGGCATTACTCATCAAATCTTCCCAACCATATCCCAGTTCAATATCATTCACATCATGTTAAAATAACACTTTAATTATCCAAGAAAAAATGTACATATTAAATGTATTTTTCAAACAAAATTCAAAAGAAACTATGTCCAATACATCGAGGCAGTCAAGCCTCCCTAAAAGAAGAATGAGATTATTTAGACCCAAATAATTTTATCTAAAAAACAACCATTTTAATTATCATATTGAATTAACCATTTTATTTTGAATAGGTTTTCGAAATCAACCAACCAATATTAATTATCTTATTATAGGTATAATTCATTATAAGGATTCTTCATGAATTAATTCCATGTTCAAATAATCTTAATAAATATTAGTAATTAAATTATAAAAATGTTTTATTAATCACTTAAAATTACTACATTTATGTTGTTAATGAATTTCTCAGTATATATATCATGGTACACAGAAACAAAAATACAACAAAAAAGGATACAACACCATCTAATAAAAAATAAGCAATGGAAAAAAATCATAAAACACATATAGCCGCAAAGCCCCTCATATTTATTTAATTCCCATACCATGAGTTATCAATTATCTATGAAATGTGGTAATTCATTAATTTAAATTATCTAGTTTCTAGAATATTACAATAATTATTATTATAAAATAATAATAAATAATAAATAATACAACATGTGATATTCTTATTTCTCTTTCATAGACAATTCATAGAATAATAATCTAGTTCAACACATGAATAAAACTCTCAATTTTAATCTCATAAAGATCCATGTTTCAAGAAATATTAAACTATATGTAATTTTTAGAATTTTTAGATAATAATATTTATCCACAATACATGATGTTACATTTCTTTCAGTTCTTGAAAATAAAATAACATTTGAGTATATTTTATTACATGCATTTTTATATTTTTCTTCCTTCATTATGATTTTTACAATATATTAAATAATGATTCTTTATGAAAATTTAATCATGAAATTTAACCTGAGGTACTAAATTAGTATTAAATCACTAATTTAAAAAAACAAAAGAGAATAATCATATCTCATACCTCTGGAGATACTTTCATGATTTCACTACACTAAGAACAGTGGATGAATGAATGATGTGTATAGGCTAAGAAAGGGACATGCAAAAATAAAATGATTACAAATGGTTTTGGTCACTCCAATGGGTATTTTTTAGATGATATGAACAATATAGAAAGATAAAAAATTAATTGAGGGAAATAAATCACATTTTATATTAAAATATACAACACTCTTAGGTATCTCCAAAACATAGTTAGACAACCCCATTTAATTCATTATTTATTTTGTTCCATTTAATTTCCAATTTAATGGATCATTTAAAGCTCCCATTATTGAGTTATTTAAAAATATATCTCATATTAATTGATACAAGTTTTAAATTACATGATTTGAACTTTTGTTTCATGTTTATTTTCTTTATTTTCATTAAAAATAGAATTCTTTATCATTTTGGAATTTTTTAAAAAACATGGAATTTTTTCTGCTTAAGGACACAACTGATGTTGAGGGTTGACCATTCAAAGAGACAATATATATCCACTATAAATTATTTAATCATCCATGTGAACAAAATGAGGGACCACATTGATCGACAACACCACATGGATAGACTGCACAACCGTTGGATTGACCACATAATGAAATGGAAGGGATGACCACATGAAGAAAAGGACTGATCACACAACCGTAGGAATTCCATATGAATAAACAAGTGAAACATGAAAGAATGATCGAACTAAGGACCAAAATTACAACCACATGATCAATCAAGTGACTGCATGAAGATACGATTGACTGTATAACCAAAATAATTTACCGTATACACAAAGCTGAAATTTGAGATCGGAAAAGTCTTTGAGAACATTCATGACACCTCTAATCTCTATAAAAATAACATATAAGTGTTTTAGAAATCCAAAATTTTATATTAAATACATCTTAAACAATTATCATCATTGATAACATAAAAAATCCTAGAACGAATATGAAGTGGTCTAAACAACCACATTCTGAGAAACCTCTCAAGGATATCTATAGAAAGAAAACGAATTCACACATCAAAGGAAAGAAGGTGTATTATTACACAATATTATCATTAAAACATATAATGAACTCCCAAGGAAGACACTACCAAAAAATGAGAAAGACAAGAAATAAGAATCAAATCAAGGGAAGGGAATGATTTCACAAAACAATATAAGATCATGTGAATTATATTACTATAAGGTAAATAATATGTATGTCAATATTGAATATGAACCCTAAAAAACATGGTAGATTGAGCATGAATCTACGAATCTCACTCATGTGTTCTCTCTTCCATGCCACCATGTCAACATAGGACATTAACAAAAGGAATAACAAACTTTTGTAACACTTTGTCTAGATGGACATGAATATTAATAGGATATTTCTCAAAAGTATAACAATATTCCACATCTAGATTACACCAATTGATGATGAAAGAATAATTATGAATATATTGGTGAACCTATAATACATGGATGAAATCATGAATCCTTCTCATCTATTAGGGTAGTGATAACCAGTACGCAATAGTTGTTATATATTCTAACACCTCGAAAGGTCCCATTAATCATAGATAAAGATTACTCCCATGGCCGAACATCTGCTGCACACAATGAACAGTTACCATAAAGAACACATGAACTTCTATATCAAACATTAGAGGAATTATCCTATGATAAAAATCTGTCTTATTATGAACTTGTGCTACTTCATTCTCTTGAGGATCTCCTGCACCTTCTATATAACTATATGAGGATGAATTATTTTGAAACCTCGTGCCAATACAATGGAGATAGGTAAGGTTGTTCACCCAATCAATATAATTTTATATACCCCAAGATTTCATAGTAAGTTATTTTCATTACATTCAATAGCTTGTGCTACACACAACACCGAGTTCGAGCTCACCAAAACTTACCAAACTAACTATTCAAAAGAAGTTCTGAAGAGTATTAATTGGATTTTGAATTTTATATACCCAATATAATTTTAACTTATGTATTATGGGTTTATTTGAAATATTATAATAACAAATTGAATTTTTCTGATAAAAATTGTAATTTTAAAAAAAATAAATTTTATTACCTTATAATGGAAAACCCTTTTTAGATTCCTTTTTTTACCCTTTTACATATTTATTTTGAAAAAATAAAATTATTCTTTAGAATAAAGACAAAAAATTTACATTGGATGTGATTTTGGTATTTTTCTAATAATATTCATTTTTATGAATAGTGAGAAATAATGTATTTTAATTCAAAATTGTTTTTGAATATAATATATTTATATGGTTATATTATATTTTAAATTGTATTTTATGTGTAAATAGATTATATTTTTACCCGTTAATCCAATTTTGGTCATTGGAATTAATTTCACTTTGAAATTATACATAAACAAGTGTCATTCTTTTGATAGTTATTGTTTCTTAAAAACACGCTATTTGTTTTGACAATGGGAATTAATTTTAAATTAATTATTCCAGATTCTATGTTTTTAATTTGGTATAATAGAAATCATTTTTGAGTTTGAAATAACAAATATATATTAGGCTGAATTTTTTTTATTTTTCTGAAAAACATCAATTTTTGATTAATAGTGAAACCACTAAGTAGTAGTTAAAAATCCGACTTTTTCAAATAAATGAAATTTTATTGCTTTTTTGAATTTGATTTAAAAAATCTAAGATACATGGTATTTATTAGAAATTAAATTTTGATTCAATAAGATGAAAATAATTTTTGGTGAATGGTAACTTTTGACTTTTATTTATTGCGATTAAAGGTAAATATGGTAATTCAAGGTAATAAGAATATTATAATAATACCAAATTACATTAACACTTATCCTAACCTTTTTGGATGAGTCATGGAAGATCATGTAAATCCTTGCGTCAATTTTGGGACCCCATGTAGCCACTTAAGATGATAATGACACTTTATTTTAATTAACTTAAAGTAAAGAAAAAATGGCATTAACAAATATCTTTCAGTATCTCAATTTTTACATGGGGTTATATAATTCATCGTTTCAACTATAAATAATAATTATAAATATATAAATATTTCCTACATTATGTTAATTTTTATTATTATTTTTAGGCATTAAATAAATTAAATTATTTGTGACACAAAAATGAGGTAGTATTTACCTCATTAATAAATGATTTAAATAAATATGATTATTAATATTACAATAATATCCAGAATCTGTCCAATTCTAATTGGATGATTTTATTTTGACCATGAGTCATATAATCTTAGACTTTAATAAGTTTTTTACCTTTAGAAACCAAATATCACTATATAATAAAATAATATTTTCACGCTTTCTTAAAGACCCCCTCCACCCCCTTATAAAAGGACACCACTTCTAACCCATTCCACACACCTCTCAAACCCCTTGGATAATCCAAAACCTACCAAAATAATCTCTCAAGATCCCCCTCTACCTATTAAAAGCCTTAACATAGGTAGAAGGCACTTCAAGAAGTCATTTTGGTTCAAACCAAAAGAAGTTACCCAAATCAAAGGTAACACTTTCTCTTAAATTATTTTGTTTTATTTTGATTTATTTTACTTCTACAACACCCTAACCAATTTTTATTACTTTATTTTATAACAAAACCTGTATACTCAATATACTAGGATGTTTTAATGAGAAGGATTCAAACTAAACTTACACACATCTCCATCTAATGGGTGATGAACATACTGTTTCTGTGGATGGAAAACTAACGCCTCACGAAACGATGATTGTTCGATTATCTACTACCGCCTCTCATGGTGGAAATTAATATGGAAATGTATTTATATAAGATATATATATATATATATATATTATTTTTATGTTTTCTTTTGCTTCTATATTTTCCATTTATGTAATTATTTTATGGTTTTCGTTATGGGTAAACGCGATAATTTCAATTAAGGAAGTGCGGACTATCGCCCCCTCAAAATGATATGACTCGTTAATTCCATATGTGGGTTGTATAAAGGATGGAATTAATAATATTATATAATATATTATACTGGAGTTATAATATACATATGTACCATTATGTTTTAATTTCATTAAAATACAAAACAGAAATGAAAGTTGTGTTCATGCGTACGTACAGTTTATCGTCTCCATGAATGGTACATTCCATTTCTTATCTCCAAATTTTATGTACTTTTATAAATAGATATATATTCTGAATATATAATTTATATTTTTTATCTAAATCATTTATATCAACCTGGAGATATTGAAATTTTGACCACATGAAAAATTGTAATTATAACAAGTTCATTTTTGACTCAAGTTTCGAACATCGATAAAATATCAAATATGAACTCAAATAATTAACTAATTGTTATAGAAACCTAATAAGTGATATAAAAGGAAAGATAAAATTGAAAATTTTTATTAATCAAGTATAAATTAACTTACTTTTATTATTCTGGATGAACAAGGAACATAGAATTCAAGTTATACTTGATGTAAGGGGTTTCTTATCTCAATTTTAATTCTGTGAGATTTCCATTGTTCGCAACTTATTTATTCGATGAATTGTATGTTGTAATGAAATTTTATAAATATTATCATGATTATATTTATATTCATGGAATTATGTGATCTATTTGGTGGTTATTAACTTTTGTTCATACGACTCGATTGATTACAATGAAGGGGTTTTCATCTCACTTATTATTCTAGTGAGATTCATGTTATATTGGCCACTATTTACATTTTTGGGGCATATGTACTATCCATGATTGGATTATTCGTGTAATATAATATAATTTATTAGTATTTACATCTTTATTGTTTGGTCCTTCTTTCCTGGGTTTTATGTTTCATAAGTTACCAATCGGTAAGGGAATCTCAAATTTCAATTTCCACTCAGTGGGCTTTACACATACTTCATTGATTATTTTACTCCCATATTATGAGTGGAATCACTATTTTTTATTTATATAGTAATTTTTACTCCCCTTTCTGTGGATATAACTTTTATACACATAATAAATCCATTGATAATTTCTCAAGTCATTGATATAATATTGATTTTAACTCAATTTCCATTCATTGGGTTAAACATCCATATCATTGATGTTGTTTTTACAAGAATATGTGTGAATTTCCTTTGATTGATTTACACTGAATATCCAATTATATTGACTGTATTTATATTTTTCAAAAATAATGATGTCATTTATTTATCCTTTACCTATGGATACTGTCTTTATATAGCTTTTCATCTCAATTTACATTCCTTTGAGACTTCTTTGTTGTTATACATCAATTCATATTTATATGGTGTATATACTATCATTTTACATAGTATATAATGAAATCTTTTATTCCCATGGTATTATAAAGTTTTTATTACCTTAATTATTTGTATTTTAGCGTCTGTCATTTGGATAGTAACTCTAACTAAAATACCATTTTAAATGATTTAAAATTTTATTTTTCTAAATCATTCTCATTAATGTCTATGTTTTAAAAATGGTTTCAAGGTTTTATTTATATGTACATTAATGTTTTAAAATTAAAATTACTTTTAAATTTTTCAAAGTGGGATGGGACACTTTGATTAAAAAATCTATTTTTAAACGATTTCTTGACAAATAGTGTGACTTTTAAATGTTTTCAAGAAAAATGGGGATATTTGTCTCAAATAGTTTGGATAATAATTTTCATCTATTTCAATATCCTTCATTATTCTCGATTGAGGTTAATCTGTTATAATACAATCTTCCACATTCTATTGAATGAGTTATGTTTGACTGTGGATGTGCTATTTTCACACCATTCATAGTTTGTAGATAAAGTATTGACATTTCATATGCAAGTTTAATACGAATGATTATGTTATATTTCAAACTTTTCATTTGAAAAATGCATTGGATATAGTAAGTGATGGGTGGAGCCTACTATTTCTCCTCGATGCAACTACAGATCTCATGATACACACTGGTTTCTTGGCACATGGCCTTGACAAAATTCTATTTGTAGTCGTGGATCGAGGACTTGACCATGTGGTTATGATGTCCAGCATTATGCCTTCCATTGTTATGAGATTAGATATTGATATTTCATGTGGTTATTTGACTAGTAGAATACCTATGACTATGTTTTATTATGGTATTATTTATTCAGATCATATTCCTGCCATAAATTTTTCATGTTTATAATTTTTAAAGTCACATGTTTTCAATTATTCACCATGCCAAATGTTTATGTTATCTTCCGTTGTATTGCTTACTCTTACTGATCATTTGAGCCCACCCCTTTCTCATGTTTCATATTCCCAGGATATGAAGAAAATAGTTATGAGTGACTTTCCGAAATAATCTTGAAAGCTTGGATGTTTCTAATGGAATAAATTTGTGTTGTTTTCCTTTTCAAGTTATAGTGTTAACCTTATGTAAGTATCATATTTCAAAGACTACTAAACTGACCGGTCCTTCAGGACTTGATTCCTTTTAGTCAGCCAGATGTATTAAAATAATGCATCGCCTCCTGGTTTCTGGGTTCGGGGCATTACATAATTGTTCAACGATAATGGTCGAATGATAATTTTCATTTTAAGAAAACTTCACCAAGGTAATGTTCCTCTCCCATGATCCTTCAAAATCTAGAATTCACACAAGCAATATATCCTCTAAATATTGATAGTCATTTCTATTTAACTATCCTTATATGGATGATAAATGATGCAAAGGTTTAAATTGGAGAGAATAGTATAGTAGATATTCCTACAAACTCAAGATGTAAAATTATCATCATTATATGACTTGATCATCTTCAGAACACTATGAAGCCTCACTACTACTACTTGATAATTCCTTGAAAACCCTCCACTGATCTCGACTCCTCAATCTATAACAAGTGAAATGACTTTGTCAAGCGATCTATAATAACCCATATATCTTCATAAACACCTCTATCTCTAGGTAAAATAAGGAATAAGTCCATCAATATGTCCTCCCATTTGAAAAGGTGACCATCACGATTCTAAAGAAAACCACTGGGAACATGATTCCCACCCTTCACCCTTTGAAAAACCAAACATCAAGAGACAAACTCTATAATTTAGCAATTCATGTCATACCACTATTACTGGAAACTCATAACATGATACATATACATTACACAATATGTACCACTATAGGAGAAATTTAGATGTCATAGATAACCTACTCCCGCATTGATCAAGGAATAGAATGCTTCCTCTAGAACAAAAACTGATGTTAACCATCCCTTAGGGGAATCTCCATAGAAAACTCAACCATAGAAAACCTCTTCATTATAATCCCCCAAAATGGAATCATCCACTTTCTGCACAAAATATTACTACACATTGTTCTAGTAATTACATCATGTTCCATTAACTTCTCCCATGTCATGTTGCAATGCTTCCAACTCTTCCATCATTCTCCAAGACTCTCTATGTAACGCCCTGACCCCAGCTACCCAGAGTCGGTGCATTACTTCGTAACATTGGCATGATCACAAGAAAGATCAAATCTCGAAAGACCGATTGGTTTAGTAGCCTTGGAAACACTAGATATATTCATAAGTTTTACATTACATCATAAAATTAAAAACTACAACAACAACATAATGTCTCCACAGTCCACACTATTATCCCCTCATAATATCCCTACAGGTCATTCATAACTTACTTCTCCATGTCCTGGGGAAAATAAAACATAGAAAAGGGGTGAGCTCAAATGCCCAGTAAGGATAAAAATATAGCGAAACATTCAAAATAAGCATAAACATTTAAGGCACTGCATTACTAAAACAAAAGCCTTTTAAACTTGAACTTCAACATAGTATGGCAAAAGTAAAATGAAATAATGCCATTTACTTATTAACATGGATATTCTACTAATCGAATAATCACATGCAAAATCAATAACCACTTTCATAATGATGGAATGAATAATGCTAAACTTTAATTTCTTTTCAAGGCCTCATCCCAAGACCTTGGGGATAACTGTAACCGGAACCCAACGCGGAGTGCCTCTAATAACCGGACACCAACCCGGAGTGCCTCTAATAACCGGACACCAACCCGGAGTGCCTCTAATAACCGGAGACCAAACCGGAGGGCTTACTTTTACCAGTCCCTAACCTGGAGGGCTTACTTTTACCAGTCCCCAACCTGGAGGGCTTACTTTAACCAGTCCCCAACCTGGAACATACTTGTCCAACACATTCATATGAAGTAAAGGTTGAAATATAACATAAACATTCTTATTGGAACTAGAATACGAAATGTAAATACTTTACTCATTAAACCATGAATGCTATATAAATGACACATCTACAGTCAAACATATCACAAAAATTCATTACAATATGGAAGTTTTATATCATAATAAGTCAACTTCAAATAATCTTAAAATCCATCAAAGGATGTTGACATAGATGAAAATGTTTTTTTTTAAAAAATTATTGAGAGAAATATCCCTTTTTCATGAAAACATTTTAATGTTACACAATTTAGAAAGTAAGGCATTTAAATACATTTTTGAATCAAAGTGCCCCATACCACTTTGAAACTTTTGAATGGAATTAACACTTTTAAAACATTCATTTTTATATAATAAATCCTTACAAACCATTTTGAAAACGTGGACATAAATGAGGATGATTTAGAAGAATAAATATTTAAAACATTTAAAATGATGTTTTAGTAAAAGTTCCCTTAGAAATTATCCCTTTTAAAACTCTTTTATGAAATTTGGACATGGATAGTAAATATGTCCCTGTAGATACTTACGTAAAGACAACCTCAGATATTAAAGAGATTGTGAAGTAAACCCTTATAAATTTGGTAACTTATGAAACATACAACCCATGAAAGAGGTATCATACAATGAAAATGTAAATACACATAAGGTAAAGTGTATTACAAAAATAATACAATTATTGGCAGTACATACACCACACAAAAGATAATAGTGGAAATATGGCATGAATCTCACAGAAATAAAGAGTGAGATGAAAACCCCTTACCACGTTAATCAACTCAGTCGTATGGACAAAAGTTAATAACCACCAAATTATTTACAGAATAACATGAATATAAAGATAATCATGATAATGTATATCAAATTCCAGGACACAATACACCACTTTCAATAATTTAGTGGCGAATAATGGAAATCTCACGAAATTGAATGTGAGATAAGAAAATCCCTTACCTTGTACTTTTACTTGGTTGGGGTAGGTTAACCTCCTGTATAATATTGAAATAATTGTTATTAAATTATACAAGAATCATATATATTAATATCATATCATATATGATCTTTTAACTTTGCTTTGTTAATAATGTCTTAGTATTATCGTTGTTTCGGGTGTTAACTTACTCGTTTTATTTTATATGTTTTATTACGTAAGCCATGTTTTTAATGGATAGGTTTTATATTATTCATATCCAGAATGATATCAAGTCCTTAAACATCATTTTTAAATCAGAAAATGATAATTATACTTGAATGGATATGATGGAGAATGAATCTCATCGCGTTCGTGGAGACGGTAGTCCGTACGTACGCACGAGCGACAATATCATTCTTTTGATATTAAAATAATATATAAATGCATGGTATATCATATATACAGAATCATTAACATGTTATATTTATTATTTACATGAGTTACACATCATTATTATACCCATCCAAATAATAATATATTGAATAACAATTACACCACGACGTGGAGACGGTAAGTCGTACGTACGCACGTATGGTGACATGTTATTCAAAGGGTGGATAGAATACTGAATATGGTTGTACCATATTTATAATAACATCACAGTATATGTGAGATACTGGAGTTATTATTTTAGAATGGTAAGAAAAAAAGAAAGAAGAAGTCGAAGAAGAAAGGAACTTGAAAAGGGGTGGTGAAAACATTACCTCTTCTTCGGGTTCTTCATTTTGATTTGATCAAAAGGGATCCTTAGGTTGGGTTTCTGATGAAACTAAGGCCTCTAGGTTGTATTGAGGGATGTTGGGAGAGTATTTGGACAGAGTTTTGCCGAACCAAAAGGCTTTTAAGGTGTGAAGAAATGATAAGGAGGAGTGCCCTTTTATAAGAGGGGTGAGGGGCACCTTTGGAAAAGCTAGAAATATTAATTTATAATAAATTCATATTCGGTTTCTAATGGCTCCAAAGTTGATTATTCAAAGGCTAAGGTGGGGATAGGTCGAAAACCACTCAACCAATATAATTTAGATAGGTTTGGGTACTTATATTAACCTTATCTTTATGTATTAACTCTAAGTTAATTAGTTTCACTTTTACAATGTCTCTTTGTATTTTTATATAATATGGTTAATAAACTTACTATATACATCCAAGCGACCACCAAGTGGTCCATTAATGATGAACCTATCATGATATAAGTCTCTTGGCCGAACCTTAGATTTTTAGGAATTTAATATCAATTAATAATATAATATTTGTTTTAAGAACTCTTTTATGTCAATTTTGACACTATTCAATAGTTGATTTTTGTGAAACTCATAAAAGATTGATTACTTAGAACAAAGTCAATTAAATCAATCCTAATATATCATATTATCCTAGAAAATTAGTTTAATTAATTAAAAGTATCATATTATATTTATTTGGGTATTTATAATATAAATTATTTTAATTTTTCACTATTATAGTAATTACTGCATCATCATTGTGTCATAAATAAAATATATTATTTAATGACTAAAAATTATAAATAAACTATAATTATGTATTAAATCTTTTTATCTTTCTAATGAATATTTATAATCTAAAATCCAACATATATAACCCTATGTAACAATTTTTTTTCTAAAAGATATATGCTTGTGTCATTTTTGTATTCATTTTAACTTAATTAAATTAAAGTGTCATTATCACTTACAAGTGGATCTATGGGGTCCCAAAATCGACCCAAAGATGCCCATGGTCGACCATGTATCAAACAATAGGTTTAAGACACGTTTTATGGTAATTATTATTATTATAATATTATTTTTTAACCCTTATTTACCGGATTTACCCTTAACCATGGTAAATAAAATTTTTACCGCAGTAATTATTCAAAATGTCTAAAAATAGAAGTTACCTATTTACACAATTTGAACATCCTGATTCCAAATATGGAATCCATTTTCCTAAATTCAAAACAAAGAAGTGGCAGAAATTAATTTAAAATTAATTCCCGCTGTCAAAACAAAAAGCGTGTTTTTAAGAGATAATAACTATCAAAAGATTGACACTTGTTTATGTTCGGTTTAATTGTACAATTATGTCCAATGACCAACATTATATTAAATGGTAAAAATATATTCTAAATATACTTTAAAACCACTGAAATTCATAATTTATCACTATTAATTATTTTGATTAAAAAAGTTGTTTTTAATTAAAATTTAGTAATTTTCACTATTCATCAAAATATAAAAGTTATCCAAAAAGTACCAAAATTTCACCTTAGGCTAAATTCGATATTCCAAATCCAGAAATAAAGTCCATTTTAAAATATAAAATATATAGAATTTCGAAAAGTAGGTATTACTATTTATAACGGCTAGTTTGATTGGTTGTGGTGTGTGTTAAAACTCAAGGTTGCGTACAACACACACACTAATGTATTTTTCAAAGAAAGCGTACCGTGGAAGCTTGGTATGTTTCATTTTAAATTTTTTTGATGTCCCCATTTAGTCAAAAAGTTTAAAATATTGTATTTAAAAAGGTTTCACTATTAAAAGTTGATCAAAGTGAAATACTGAAAATGAATCTGTTCTTGTATTATGTCTAAGAAACTCATAATATGGATTCTAAAATTATAAGGATTATATAAAGTTTAAAATTTAGTTAATACTATTCATAACCTCTTTTTAACGGCTTGTTTGGTAAGTCATGGTGTGCTTGAACTCGGTGTTGCGTGTAGTGCAAGTTATTGTATTATTTTAAAGAAATAACACACTATGAAATCTTGGGGTGTTACATTCTACCCTCCTTCAATAAATTGTGTCCTCGCAATTTGAAATTGTTCTTCGAAAATAAAAGGTTGAAAATAAAAAATATCTTTGTGGGAAAACCCACATCGGAAATTGGGTTACTAAAATTTAGTCTTAATATGAGGAAATGTGAAATGAAAGGGTCACCACCAAATTATGATCTCGATTAGGAGAACATTGGTGGCAATTAGAGACATATAATTGGAGGAAAAACATAAATATTTATAGGTAGTGATTGAGGTCATCAATCACAAACAAGTATAAAATTGAGGTCCTTAAACTCATCAATCTATGATGATTTGAAATACCATCGGTTCAACAAAATATAGGGTATTAGTATAACACATTTTTGACGTTTCAAAATATCTTAGTTGAAATCCCACATCGAAAAATGAATTAATGAGGCCTCTATTTAAAATAAAGAGTGGAAAGTATGAAGATTACCGAAAATAACACATACTAGGTTTCCATGTAGGAAAATATGGATATGGAAGAGAAATCTAACCATCAATTATCTGATGGAGAGTGGTAGAGAAATGGCTATGAAAAGGCCAAAAATCCCAAAGCCATACATTAGTGGTGATTTAAGGTACCATCTAGGACAACATTTTTGTTCTAAGTTCCTTTTCTTAATGTTGAGGAATTTATTTATGAGATTGGATAAGATCATAAGGAGATATACTTACATTATAATTAGTGTTTTGTCCATTAATAAATATCTACCACAAACTCATCTTTCACTCTAAAAGATAATAGAATGTAAAAAATTATATTTACACTATTCGTATAGGGTTCCAAAATAAACGAATTTATAATTAATCTACCAGATCTTTTAAAAAAAAACTACATTATTTAATCCAGGACATCTCTTGGGCCAGTGGTAGGTGATACACCCTTGTCGCCCTTCGGTTGTGGGTTCAAGTCTCGCGGCCTTGCCGGATGCGACGGGTTGCCGCCCGACCTCCGGGATGTCCTTTTATGGAAATACAAAATTAATCTCAAACTAGAATTTATCCAAAAAAATTTTGACCAATCTCACAGTCCAACATTTATAAGGAAGTTAAACATAATGTATATCCTTTTTACCACGTAATAGCATATTAATACCTTCATCATGTATTCTTTTAATACACTGAAACATCCTGAATTACCATATTCCTTATTGATTACATTCATGCTCCCTTATTCCATATAGAATTCTGGATATACCTCATCAATCCAAAAATGTTTTAAACCCCAACAATAATGGAATATACAAATCATTAATCAGTTCCAAGGTAGTCAAGAATATCCAATATAATTTATCCAAAACAATCACATATTATTCCAAAATCACTACCTTAGTATCAGAACTATATTATGATTTATCATTCTCTCAACCATATATTTTCCAAAAATTTATCCTGCTATTGAGTCACTTTTCTTTGTTCCACATAATCTCAAGTCCTTAATGAAATAGTACTGCAGTACAATCCTTATATACCCCATAATTATTATAACAAGTACATTGTTGATACAACACTCAATTGACATAATCAACATAAGAACTCTAATCATTCCTCTTCATCTGTGGTAGTATCACAACTTGATTATTATCCAATAACATCATTTGTGGCATAGTCTGATGACTGGGACATAGGATCGTGTAGTGTCCAAACTCCTTGCAAATGAAGCATTGTACATTTAAAACCATTTTCTTACCCTTGCAGTCACGTGCTTTGTTCCCTTTTCCTCCACACTTATAACAAACTCCCATTCCTTTCAGGCAAGTTCCAGGGTGTTTCTTTCCATAGTGACCACATATGGGAAAATTCTTCTTTTTCCTCTTCCCTTTATCCATCTTTCTCTCTTACACCCTTTTCTTCTCTTTCGTCCCTTCAAAGCCAAAGGACTCAGTAAACTCTTTACTTATCTTATCAACACATGATATTGTTTCTTCATATGATGATAATACATGAGAGACTATTTCTCTTGTAAATTTTGGCTTAAGACCATAAAATATATGATCCTTCTTTCTCTTTGTATCAAGTGCATTGCTGGAGTTCTCATTCCTTCTACTAGGCGCCATTTCTAAACATTGGCATACACTAGATTAGTTTATGAATAACAATACCTAATCCCAATCTTTTAAAACACATAAAATAAATTAAATAGTTTATGGATATAATCCATAATCATAAAAATGTCTCCTTTGAGGTTGTATATACTCATAAACCCTTCATATTGGTTTGTAAAGAAAATGAGAATTATCCTAAGCATATACCCCAGGAGTGTCGTAACCAAGAGTGCAGCAAGGCCCGTTGTCGTGCACCAGTTCCCGTTCGAGTCTAGCTCAAAGAGGTGTTTTCGGGTTTTACCCCTAGGTACATATGTGCCAGAGCCACCTCTACCTGCTCGTATCCAGACAGGGATGTATTGCTCGGAAAACACTCAAAATCTCTACAATACCAAAATTCTAGGAAGTTCTTATATACTAATCCTCAATGTTCATCTTAGGTCTACGTGCTCTAATCAGATTTTATCTAAATCTAGCTTCCAAGGTTTGTACTAACCTTCCTCTGATACCAACAGTAACACCCCGACCCCAGCTACCCAGAGTCGGTGCATTACTTCGTAACATTGGCATGATCACAAGAAAGATCAAATCTCGAAAGACCGATTGGTTTAGTAGCCTTGGAAACACTAGATATATTCATAAGTTTTACATTACAACATAAAATGAAATACTCTTACAACAACATAATGTCTCCACAGTCCACACTATTATCCCCTCATAATATCCATGCAGGTCATTCATAACTTACTTCTCCACGTTCTGGGGAAAATAAAACATAGAAAAGGGGTGAGCTCAAATGCCCAGTAAGGATAACAATATAGCGGAACATTCAAAATAAGCATAAACATTTAAGGCAATGCATTACTAAAAAAAAAGCCTTTTAAACTTGAACTTCAACATAGTATGGCAAAAGTAAAATGAAATAATGCCATTTACTTATTCACATGGATATTCTACTAATCGAATAATCACATGCAAAATCAATAACCACTTTCATAATGATGGAATGCATAATGCTAAACTTTAATTTCTTTTCAAGGCCTCGTCCCAAGACCTTGGGGCTAACTGTAATCGGAACCCAACCCGGAGTGCCTCTAAAAACCAGACACCAACCCGGAGTGCCTCTAATAACCGGACACCAACCCGGAGTGCCTCTAATAACCAGAGATCAAACCGGAGGGCTTACTTTTACCAGTCCCTAACCTGGAGGGCTTACTTTTACCAGTCCCCAACCTGGAGGGCTTACTTTAACCAGTCCCCAACCTGGAACATACTTGTCCAACACATTCATATGAAGTAAAGGTTGAAATATAACAAAAACATTCTTATTGGAACTAGCATACGAAATGTCAATACTTTACTCATAAACCATTAATGCTATATAAATGACACATCTACAGTCAAACATATCACAAAAATTCATTACAATATGGAAGTTTTATATCATAATAAGTCAACTTCAAATAATCTTAAAATCCATCAAAGGATGTTGACATAGATGAAAATGTTTTTTTTAAAAATTATTGAGATAAATATCCCTTTTTCATGAAAAAATTTTAATGTTACACAATTTAGAAAGTAAGGCATTTAAATACATTTTTGAATCAAAGTGTCCCATTCCACTTTGAAACTTTTGAATGGAATTAACACTTTTAAAACATTCATTTTCATATAATAAATCCTTACAAACCATTTTGAAAACGTGGACATAAATGAGGATGATTTAGAAGAATAAATATTTAAAACATTTAAAATGATGTTTTAGTAAAAGTTCCCTTAGAAATAATCCCTTTGAAAACTCTTTTATGAAATATGGACATGGATAGTAAATATGTCCCTGTAGATACTTACGTAAAGACAACCTCGGATATTAAAGAGATTGTGAAGTAGACCCTTATCAATTTGGTAACTTATGAAACATACAACCCATGAAAGAGGTATAATACAATGAAAATGTAAATACACATAAGGTAAAGTGTATTACACAAAGAATACAATTATGGGCAGTACATACACCACACAAAAGATAATAGTGGAAATATGGCATGAATCTCACGGAAATAAAGAGTGAGATGAAAACCCCTTACCACATTAATCAACTGAGTCGTATGGAAAAAAGTTAATAACCACCAAATTATTTACAGAATAACATTAATATAAAGATAATCATGATAATATATATCAAATTCCAGTACACAATACACCACTTTCAATAATTTAGTGGCGAATAATGGAAATCTCACTGAATTGAATGTGAGATAAGAAAATACCTTACCTTGTACTTTTACTTGGTTGGGGTAGGTTAACCTCCTGTATAATATTGAAATAATTGTTATTAAATTATACAAGAATCATATATATTAATATCATATCATATATGATCTTTTAACATTGATTTGTTAATAATGTCTTAGTATTATCGTTGTTTCGGGTGTTAACTTGCTCATTTTATTTTATATGTTTTATTATGTAAGCCATGTTTGTAATGGATAGGTTGTATATTATTCATATCCAGAATGATATCAAGTCCTTAAACATCATTTTTAAATCAGAAAATGATAATTATATTTGAATGGATATGATGGAGAATGAATCTCATCGCGTTCGTGGAGACGGTAGTCCGTACGTACGCACGAGCGACAATATCATTCTTTTGATATTAAAATAATATATAAATGGATGGTATATCATATATAAAGAATCATTAAAATGTTATATTTATTATTTACATGAGTTACACATCATTATTATACCCATCCAAATAATAATATATTGAATAACAATTACACCACGACGTGGAGACGGTAAGCCGTACGTACGCACGTATGGTGACAAGTTATTCAAAGGGTGGATAGAATACTGAATATGGTTGTACCATATTTATAATAACATCACAGTATATGTGAGATACTGGAGTTATTATTTTAGAATGGTAAGAACAAAGAAAGAAGAAGTGGAAGAAGAAAGGAACTTGAAAAGGGGTGGTGAAAACATTACCTCTTCTTCGGGTTCTTCCTTTTGATTTGATCAAAAGGGCTCCTTAGGTTGGCTTTCTCATCAAACTAAGGCCTCTAGGTTGTAGTGAGGGATTTTGGGATAGTATTTGGGAAGATTTTGGCCGAACCAAAAGGCTTTGAAGGTGTGAAGAAATGAGAAGGAGGAGTGCCCTTTTATAAGAGGGGTGAGGGGCACCTTTGGAAAAGCTAGAAATATTAATTTATAATAAATTCATATTCGGTTTCTAATGGCTCCAAAGTTGATTATTCAATGGTTAAGGTGGGTATAGGTCAAAAACCACTCAACCAATAGAATTTATACAGGTTTGGGTACTTATATTAACCTTATATTTAAGTATTAACTCTAAGTTAATTAGTTTCACTTTTACAATGTCTCTTTGTATTTTTATATAATATGGTTAATAAACATACTATATACATCCAAGCGACCCCCAAGTGGTCCATTAATGATTAACCAATCATGATATAAGTCTCTTGGCCGATCTGTAGATTTTTAGGAATTTAATATCAATTAATAATATAATATTTGTTTTAAGAACTCTTTTATGTCAATTTTGACACTATTCAATAGTTGATTTTTGTGAAACTCATAACAGATTGATTACTTCGAACAAAGTCAATTAAATCAATCCTAATATATCATATTATCCTATAAATTTAGTTTAATTCATTAAAAGTTTCATATTATATTTATTTGGGTATTTATAATATCAATTATATTAATTTTCCACTATTATAGTAATTACTGCATCATCATTGTGTCATAAATAAAATATATTATTTAATGTCTAAAAATTATAAATAAAATATCATTATGTATTAAATCTTTTTATATTTCTAATGAATATTTATAATCTAAAATCCAACATATATAACCCTATGTAACAATTGTTTTTCTAAAAGATATATGCGTGTGTCATTTTTGTATTCATTTTAACTTAATTAAAATAAAGTGTGATTATCACTTACAAGTGGATCTATGGGGTCCCAAAATCGACCCAAAGATGCTCATGGTCGACCATATATCAACCAATAGGGTTAAGACACGTTTTAGGGTAATTTAGTATTATTATAATATTATTTTTAACCCTTATTTACCGGATTTACCCTTAACCATGGTAAATAAAATTTTTACCGCAGTAATTATTCAAAATGTCTAATAATAAAAGTTACCTATTTACACAATTTGAACATCCTGATTCCAAATATGGAATCCATTTTCCTAAATTCAAAACACATAAGTGGCAGAAATTAATTTAAAATTAATTCCCGTTGTCAAAACAAAAAGCGTGTTTTTAAGAGATAATAACTATCAAAAGATTGACACTTGTTTATGTTCGGTTTAATTGTAAAATTATGTCCAATGACCAAAATTATATTAAATGGTAAAAATATATTATAAATATACTTTAAAACCACTCAAATTCATAATTTATCACTATTAATTGTTTTGATTAAAAAAGTTGTTTTTAATTAAAATTTAGTAATTTTCACTATTCATCAAAATATGAAAGTTATCCAAAAAGTACCAAAATTTCACCATAGGCTAAATTCGATATTCAAAATCCAGAAATGAAGTCCATTTTAATATATAAAATATATATAATTTCGAAAAGTAGGTATTACTATTCATAACGGCTAGTTTGATTGGTTGTGGTGTGTGTTAAAACTCAAGGTTGCGTACAACACACGCTACTGTATTATTAAAAGAAAGCATACCGTGGAAGCTTGGGATGTTTCATTTTAAATTTTTTTGATGTCCCCATTTAGTCAAAAAGTTTAAAATATTGTATTTAAAAAGGTTTCACTATTAAAAGTTGATAAAAGTGCAATACTGAAAATGAATCTGTTCTTGTATTATGTCTAAGAAACTCATAATATGGATTCTAAAATTATAAGGATTATATAAAGTTTAAAATTTATTTAATACTATTCATAACCTCTTTTGAACGGCTTGTTTGGTAAGTCATGGTGTGCATGAACTCGGTGTTGCGTGTAGTGCAAGTTATTGTATTATTTTAAAGAAATAACACACTATGAAATCTTGGGGTGTTACATTCTACCCTCCATCAATAAATTGCGTCTTCGCAATTTGAAATTGTTCTTCGAAAATAAAAGGTTGAAAATAAAAAATATCTTTGTGGGAAAACCCTCATCGAAAATTGGGTTACTAAAATTTAGTCTTATTATGAGGAAATGAGAAATTAAAGGGTCACCACCAAATTATGATCTCGATTAGGAGAAAATTGGTGGCAATTAGAGACATATAATTGGAGGGAAAACGTAAATATTTATAGGTAGTGATTGAGGTCATCAATCACAAACAAGTATAAAATTGAGGTCCTTAAAATCATCAATCTATGATGATTTGAAATACAATCGGTTCAACAAAATATAGGGTATTAGGATAACACATTTTTGACGTTTCAAAATATCTTAGTTGAAATCCCACATCGAAAAATGAATTAATGAGGCCTCTATTTAAAATAAAGAGTGGAAAGTATGAAGATTACCGAAAATAACACATACTAGGGTTCCATGTAGGAAAATATGGATATGGAAGAGAAATCTAACCATCAATTATCTGATGGAGAGTGGTAGAGAACATGGCTATGAAAAGGCCAACAATCCCAAAGCCATAAATTAGTGGTGATTTAAGGTACCATCTAGGACAACATTTTTGTTTTATGTTCTTTTTCTTAATGTTGAGGAATTTATTTATGAGATTGGATAAGATCATAAGGAGATATACTTACTTTATAATTATAGTTTTGTCCATTAATAAATTTCTACCACAAACTCATCTTTCACTCTAAAAGATAATAGAATGTAAAAAAATTATATTTACACTTCGTATAGGGTTCCAAAATAAACGAATTTATAATTAATCTACTAGATCTTTTAAAAAAAACTACATTATTTAATCCAGGACATCTATTGGGCCAGTGGTAGGTGATACACCCTTGTCGCCCTTCATTTGCAGGTTCAAGTCTCGCGGCCTTGCCGGACGCGACGGGTTGCCGCCCGACCTCCGGGATGTCCTTTTATGGCAATCCAAAATTAATCTCAAACTAGAATTTATCCAAAATATTTCTGACCAATCTCACAGTCCAACATTTATAAGGAAGTTAAACATAATGTAGATCCTTTTTTCCACGTAATAGCATATTAATACCTTCATCATGTATTCTTTTAATACACTGAAACATCCTAAATTACCATATTCCTTATTGATTACATTCGTGCTCCCTTATTCCATATAGAATGCTGGATATACCTCATCAATCCAAAAATGTTTTAAACCCCAACAATAATGGAATATACAAATCATTAATCAGTTCCAAGGTAGTCAAGAATATCCAATATAATTTATCCAAAACAATCACATATTATTCCAAAATCACTACCTCAGTATCAGAACTATATTATGATTTACCATTCTCTCAACCATATATTTTCCAAAAATTTATCCTGCTATTGAGTCACTTTTCTTTGTTCCACATAATCTCAAGTCCTTAATGAAATAGTACTGCAGTACAATCCTTATATACTCCATAATTATTATAACAAGTACATTGTTGATACAACACTCAATTGACATAATCAACATAAGAACTCTAATCATTCCTCTTCATCTGTGGTAGTATCATAACTTGATTATTATCCAATAACATCATTTGCGGCATAGTCTGATGACTGGGACATAGGTTCGTGTAGTGTCCAAACTCCTTGGAAATGAAGCATTGTACATTTAAAACCATTTTCTTACCCTTGCAGTCACGTACTTTGTGCCCTTTTCCTCCACACTTATAACAAACTCACATCTCTTTCAGGCAAGTTCCAGGGTGTTTCTTTCCACAGTTACCACATATGGGAAAATTCTTCTTTTTCCTCTTCCCATTATCCATCTTTCTCTCTTCCACCCTTTTCTTCTCTTGCTTCCCTTCAAAGCCATAGGACTCAGTAAACTCTTTACTTATCTTATCAACACATGATATTATTTCTTCATATGATGATAATACATGCGAGACTATTTCTCTTGTAAATTCGGGCTTAAGACCATAAAATATATGATCCTTCTTTCTCTTTGTATCATGTGCATTGCTGGAGTTCTCATTCCTTCTACTAGGCACCATTTCTAAACATTGGCATACACTAGATTAGTTTATGAATAACAATACCTAATCCCAAACTTTTAAAACACATAACATAAATTAAATAATTTATGGATATAATCCATAATCATAAAAATGTCTCGTTTGAGGATGTATATACTCATAAATCCTTCATAATGGTTTGTAAAGAAAATGAGAATTATCTATAATCATAAAAATGTCTCGTTTGAGGATGTAAATACACATAAGGTAAAGTTTATTACACAAAGAATACAATTATGGGCAGTACATACACCACACAAAAGATAATAGTGGATATATGGCATGAATCTCACGGAAATAAAGAGTGAGATGAAAACCCCTTACCACGTTAATCAACTGAGTCGTATGGACAAAAGTTAATAACCACCAAATTATTTACAGAATAACATGAATATAAAGAAAATCATGATAATATATATCAAATTCCAGTACACAATACACCACTTTCAATAATTTAGTGGCGAATAATGGAAATCTCACGGAATTGAATGTGAGATAAGAAAATCCCTTACCTTGTACTTTTACTTGGTTGGGGTAGGTTAACCTCCTGTATAATATTGAAATAATTGTTATTAAATTATACAAGAATCATATATATTAATATCATATCATATATGATCTTTTAACTTTGCTTTGTTAATAATGTCTTAGTATTATCGTTGCTTCGGGTGTTAACTTACTCGTTTTATTTTATATGTTTTATTACGTAAGCCATGTTTGTAATGGATAGGTTGTATATTATTCATATCCAGAATGATATCAAGTCCTTAAACATCATTTTTAAATCAGCAAATGATAATTATACTTGAATGGATATGATGGAGAATGAATCTCATCGCGTTCGTGGAGACGGTAGTCCGTACGTACGCACGAGCGACAATATCATTCTTTTGATATTAAATTAATATATAAATGGATGGTATATCATATATAAAGAATCATTAACATGTTATATTTATTATTTACATGATTTACACATCATTATTATACCCATCCAAATAAAAATATATTGAATAACAATTACACCACGACGTGGAGACGGTAAGCCGTACGTACGCACGTATGGTGACATGTTATTCAAAGGGTGGATACAATACTGAATATGGTTGTACCATATTTATAATAACATCACAGTATATGTAAGATTCTGGAGTTATTATTTTAGAATGGTAAGAACAAAGAAAGAAGAAGTGGAAGAAGAAAGGAACTTGAAAAGGGGTGGTGAAAACATTACCTCTTCTTCGGGTTCTTCCTTTTGATTTGATCAAAAGGGCTCCTTAGGTTGGCTTTATGATCAAACTAAGGACTCTAGGTTGTATTGAGGGATGTTGGGAGAGTATTTGGGCAGAGTTTGGCCGAACCAAAAGGCTTTGAAGGTGTGAAGAAATGAGAAGGAGGAGTGCCCTTTTATAAGAGGGGTGAGGGGCACCTTTGGAAAAGCTAGAAATATTAATTTATAATAAATTCATATTCGGTTTCTAATGGCTCCAAAGTTGATTATTCAAAGGTTAAGGTGGGGATAGGTCGAAAACCACTCAACCAATAGAATTTAGATAGGTTTGGGTACTTATATTAACCTTATCTTTAAGTATTAACTCTAAGTTAATTAGTTTCACTTTTACAATGTCTCTTTGTATTTTTATATAATATGGTTAATAAACTTACTATATACATCCAAGCGACCCCCAAGTGGTCCATTAATGATTAACCTATCATGATATAAGTCTCTTGGCCGAACCTTAGATTTTTAGGAATTTAATATCAATTAATAATATAATATTTGTTTTAAGAACTCTTTTATGTCAATTTTGACACTATTCAATAGTTGATTTTTGTGAAACTCATAACAGATTGATTACTTCGAAAAAAGTCAATTAAATCAATCCTAATATATCTTATTATCCTAGAAAATTAGTTTAATTCATTAAAAGTTTCATATTATATTTATTTGGGTATTTATAATATCAATTATTTTAATTTTTCACTATTTATAGTAATTACTGCATCATCATTGTGTCATAAATAAAATATATTATTTAATGTCTAAAAATTATAAATAAAATATCATTATGTAGTAAATCTTTTTATCCTTCTAATTAATATTTATAATCTAAAATCCAACATATAACCCTATGTAACAATTGTTTTCCTAAAAGATATATGCTTGTGTCATTTTTGTATTCATTTTAACTTAATTAAAATAAAGTGTCATTATCACTTACAAGTGGATCTATGGGGTCCCAAAATCGACCCAAAGATGCCCATGGTCGACCATGTATCAACCAATTGGGTTAAGACACGTTTTAGAGTAAATTATTATTATTATAATATTATGTTTTAACCCTTATTTACCGGATTTACCCTTAACCATGGTAAATAAAATTTTTACCGCAGTAATTATTCAAAATGTCTAAAAATAAATGTTACCTATTTACACAATTTGAATATCCTGATTCCAAATATGGAATCCATTTTCCTAAATTCAAAACACAGAAGTGGCAGAAATTAATTTAAAATTAATTCCCGCTGTCAAAACGAAAAACGTGTTTTTAAGAGATAATAACTATCAAAAGATTGACACTTGTTTATGTTCGGTTTAATTGTAAAATTATGTCCAATGACCAAAATTATATTAAATTGTAAAAATATATTCTAAATATACTTTAAAACCACTCAAATTCATAATTTATCACTATTTATTATTTTGATTAAAAAAGTTGTTTTTAATTAAAATTTAGTAATTTTCACTATTCATCAAAATATGAAAGTTATCCAAAAAGTACCAAAATTTCACCTTAGGCTAAATTCGATATTCCAAATCCAGAAATGAAGTCCATTTTAAAATATAAAATATATATAATTTCAAAAAGTAGGTATTACTATTCATAACAGCTAGTTTGATTGGTTGTGGTGTGTGTTAAAACTCAAGGTTGCGTACAACACGCGCTACTATTTTATTCAAAGAAAGCATACCGTGGAAGCTTGGGATGTTTCATTTTAAATTTTTTTGATGTCCCCATTTAGTCAAAAAGTTTAAAATATTGTATTTAAAAAGGTTTCACTATTAAAAGTTGATAAAAGTGCAATACTGAAAATGAATCTGTTCTTGTATGATGTCTAAGAAACTCATAATATGGATTCTAAAATTATATGGATTATATAAAGTTTAAAATTTAGTTAATACTATTCATAACCTCTTTTGAACGGTTTGTTTGGTAAGTCATGGTGTTCTTGAACTCGGTGTTGCGTGTAGTGCAAGTTATTGTATTATTTTAAAGAAATAACACACTATGAAATCTTGGGGTGTTACACTCCAAACTCATGAACATCACCACCATCTGACTTCTTAATAAAAAAAAATTGACCATAACATTCCCTTTACCCAGTGTAAATAAAATATTGAAATTGTTATATTTCATGAACTCTATACAATGTTATTCTACAAATTCTCATCACACGGAGGCAAGACATACTTCATACTCTTTTGATCTATAAAGACAAAAAAATATTCAATAATGAGATAGTGTCCCCAAAAAATCAAATAGAACACCTCTAAATAAGATCAAGATTATGTGTCAAATATTTAAATTCATCAAGACATAACTTCCATGACCCATAATAGATATATAAAGGTTTCAGGTATAACAAATGTTCTTTTGGGTGAGCTCTAAATTAAAATTTTTTAATTTAGAGTTTCCCAAATCCCTAAAAACATCTTGAACATTAACTTTATAAATAATTTAGTTATATCTAAAAAAATAATTGCCAAGTCTTAGGATCCTTTCATCAATTAATTTATTGATCTTCTAAAAAAACCATTTCATATTATCTTCTTTTTGTTGTATGCATTCAAGTGTAGAATCCCTCTTACTCTATTCCATGCATGCTACTTTGTTCTCTAAGAAATTCCAATTGGTTTTCGGGTGCTAGCATGGAAAATAAATTGTCATGTATTTTTAATCTTCATCCCTCCATGATTAATTAATCATTAAGTACATGTTCTCATTATTGAGATGTAGAGAGGAGGAATTGGAGAGAGATATACAATTTCATTGTGTTCCACGATTCTCTATTCCCAATTTTCAATTAACCCTGCATAATAAATATAACCATTATCTTTGGAGCTGGGGTTTAGGTTAAAATATTATTTAATTACACACGAAACCATTAATAATGAAATAATAATTATTAATACCCATGTCATATAATAATAATAACAATATTATTATTATTATTATTATTATATGGTAGATTCCATATTCTGTAACGATTAATATTCTTTAACATTGTGAAAATAAATTTTATCTCAAGACACCATCTTGGTCTAGTCTAATTCCTAAAAATTAACTAAATAACCAAATCACTATTTTATTATATATTTTATTCCTCAGTAAAATAATTATCTATTGTATTAAATTTCTATAAAATAAATATTTATCAAATATTCACATAATAAAAAAATTATTTATGAATTTGTAAATAATTATTTATTACCTTGTGAATATTAGCGGTCAATAAAACATGAATAAAATTTTTCCACAATCATTAGAATCATATTTAATCCAATAATTAATTTCATATAGAGTCAAATCATGATAAAAATAAAATATTATTGTTTGACCCTCTGAGATTCTTTCTCATTGGTTTTAGGCATGTATGCCAAAAGTCTTAGATTACTATCTAGTAGTGGGACAAGGAACCCAATAGAAACAATTTAATGTGGAAATAATGAAAATCCCCAAGGGGCACTCACTATGTTATATAATCTCTTTATCAAAAGTATATGATCATGAATGTTACACATCATTGTCATCAACCTCTGTGCTTGATTGTCCATTCATTCATTATCTGAAATTAACACATCATTACATCATATCCATAGAATTTATTATGATGGTTCTATTTGTAGAGACCCAAGCTTTATGTACATGTAAATTGCATTACTTTTATGGAAAACATAATACATAACAAAAAACCAACACTCAAGGACCATAATAGTTTAGTGTCTTTGGAAACTCAGAACATAATCTTCTAATCATGTTGAAAGATCTTCAACATCTCCCATAAAGATCTTCCCATTTTTGTTTTCTTACCAAAAACCTTTCTTTATATCCTGGGGAAAAGAAAACATTTAAGCGTGAGCTCAAATTCTTAGTAAGGGTAAGCATGGAGAAAATAAAACAAACCATATAAATTTGAACTTAAAAACATGAACATAATGTTTAATCATCAAAATCTTTAGCATTGATATAAATCATGGATGTATGTAAGGCATAGATCATAAAGGAACATCAATAATGATAAAATAGCATGGGAATAAAACATTTAATTGTGGAAAAACATTAAGAATATGATATTATTTCCATAGTAGCCAAGGTATTACTGCCAAGACTATCTTAGTGGACAAAGTCCCTTTCTGAATCAAGTTCACTCCTCATTCCAATCCTATAACACTGAACCGGATTAACTTATCATTCCAGTCATGTCTATCTCCTGTGATATAAATCTTTACCCAATTCATTAGAGGGTAATATAGTTCAAACCCATCTCAAAATGAAATCATTCTTACTTGTGCCACAACCTAGACACAAATCATTCATCATAACCCAAAGAATAAAATGGTTTTTATATACATCAACCCATCATAAAATAATCCATATAAAACAAATGGATATCATTTCATCATAAGAAAAGTGAAACCATGTAAATCATAGAGACATTATACTTGGAACATACACATATGAAATAATTTCATCTTCGATGGAAAATGGTTTTGATAAAACACTTGAAATGAATTCATGAGGAAAATATCCTTTCTTCTTCAAAATCATTTTCTTTTCACAAAATGCCGTGCAATTTTAAAAGAAAAAGATTTTGTTAAAAATAATCATGAAATATTGTGGATGAATTTTCATGAAAATAAGACTTTCTGAAACCGTAAAAATCCATGCATATCGTATAAGTTAAAAAACATTATCCTCATACATTTTTCGGAAAGGTAAAAAAAGTTCTTCGTATGGTAAACAAAAGAACGATTCTTTCCATAACACAGTGTAAAAGTCAAATAATGTTAAACATGACTTTCAAGATACATGGAAGAATAATAAAAACTTTATGAAAAACGTTTTTATGGACATGGATGAAAAATATAACCCCAGTAAATACTTATGAATAAACAATCTCGTATAAGAACGAGATTGGAATACCTATCCCTTACCTTATGTCAGATATGCTTTGTACGTATTCGAACCTCCTCTTCTTCAATGAACCTCTTTTAAGCTTCCTCTTAAGGCACTAGATTTGGTCTTTGGAGGAGACCAAAACCTCTATAATGTTACTAGGGAAGTTGAGAGGAGTAATGGGTAGGGTTTGGCCGATCTTGAAGGCTCAAAGTTGCATAAATAGGAGAGGGGGGAGGTTCCCTTTTATAAGGGAGGAGAGGGTCACCTTAGGAAATCTCAAAAATATTAATTTATAATAAATCAAAAACCACATAAAAACCACCAAAAATGACCCATATTAGACGATTATATGAGATAGGGTTGTAATATCATCAACCAATAAAATTTAAACATGTTGGAAGTTTATTTTAAACCTTATCAACTTGATTTATCCTTATTTAACCTATTTAATTTTATTTGTGGTAATAAGATTCTAAATTTTAAATTGGTATGAATAATTACTTATATGTTGTGAATTGTCCATAATTGGATAATTTATAACATTTTCAACCATATAAATTTTAATTTATAAATTTTAAAAAAATTCATGATTTTTAATCAATTTTATATTATGTTATTTTTATAAAATAAAAATAGTGTCAATTTTGACACTATTCATTTATTTGAATTTAAATAAAATCAACACAGAAAATATGTTCGAATGAAAAGATTTAATAGATTAATAACATGTCATATTTATTTATAAAATTCATGTAGAATATTAAATATCTCATATAATGTTTATTTTAATATTTTTAAAACCATTTATTTGATATTTCAATCAATAAAATAATTTCAACATCACTATTGTGTCACCTATAATGATAAATATTTAATCTCTGAAAATTCAAAATAAAATCACATGATGTATATAATTTTATTATCTTTCTGGAGACTATT
The DNA here is from genome assembly GCA_963277665.1 of Viscum album. NCBI lineage: Eukaryota > Viridiplantae > Streptophyta > Magnoliopsida > Santalales > Viscaceae > Viscum > Viscum album. Next base: position 372,333,305 of record OY728133.1, on the reverse strand, counting down.
TATGTTTTGATGTTTTATTAATTTTATCACTAAATTAAAATTATTATACTTATAAGACTTAAGAGAGTGACACGTTGTCACTTTCTTTAGTTTTAATAATAATTACATCATTTTCATGGTAAAAGTTCCATGAAATGAATCTATTCCGACCCTTAGGTGATATGGGTCGACTTTAATTACTCCAATAGAATTTTGTCAAGTGTTAGGGTAATTTTACAATCTTATTTTTACCCTTAATTACCCAATTTATATTTAACTATAGTAAAAAAAATTAAAGTAGTTACTATTCATAATATCAAAAAAAATAAAAGTAACCTATTATCATAATTTTTACCCACTAAATACAAATATGGATTCCATTTTTCAAAATTCATAACACTGAAGTTTCAGTAATTAAATTAAAATAAATCTCGTGGTTAAGAAAATGGGTTTTAAAAGTTAAAACATTGTCAATGATTGAAATGTTTTTACCTATGAATTCAATATAAAATTAAAGGTAATGACATGAATTATATTAAATGGTAAAAACTATATTCCATTTATACTTTAAAACCATTCAATATAATAATTTAACCATTTAAATTATCTCAATGAAAAAGTTGTTTTTAATTAAAATTTAGCGTATTTTTTACTATTCGTCCAAATAAGAAACTTATCAGAAAAATATCAAAATTTTATCCAAATTATATTATTATATCCTGATTCTGAAAAAGAATTTAATATTTTCATTTTTAACTTATAAACACATCAAAAACTATATTCAATGTGGGTGTGCCATCAAAAGGTCACAAAACTATATTTTTTGAAAAATACTTATTTTACTCGAAAAATTCATTTTATTCTCATACCATGTTCTAAATTATGTGTAAGATGAATAATAATGTTATAAAATTCAAAATTTATTTGATACTATTCATAATGGCTAGTTCATAATAATATTATAACCATATATCATTGTTTAGTGAAACATGGTATTGCGTACAACACATGATATCGAGGAAGGTCGCGATTGCGTGTAATGCAAGCCAAGTCAAGGTTGTGTGTTTTAAAAGACTCCTTCGTTGTTTTGTATAACAGAATCCAAGAATATTTCATTTATACATTGAATATATATATATACACACACTCAATATTGCATAGAATAACTACTATCAAATGAACTTGAAATTGGGTGTAACATGATCCAAGAATTGTGTTGCGTATACAGAAAGATAATACGGTGTTGCATATAGTGCAAGGTAATATTGGTGTAGAGTACAATAGAAGATATGAAAAAAATAATATATCTCATAAAATATCGGTGTGTGACATTCTACCCCCCTAAAAATTAATTTCTCCCTCGAAATTCGTCTGGGTTATAAATGGTTTATTTCTTGAGAGTTTCTTTCATAGAAACCCACATCGTGAAAAGGAATACTAAAACTTTCTTTTAAAAATGAACGTTAGAAACAAAACAGATACCCAAAGTAACTCATCACTTGGGTTCCCACATATAAGATCATAGGTGAAAATATGGATATGGAAGAGAAATATAACCGTCATGTTCTGATGGAGGGTGGTAGAGAACAGCGCTATGAAAAATCCAACAGTCACAAAGCCATTAATTTCTGATGATCTAAGGTACCATCTGAATCATCAGATATGAGAGCACTAGGACAAAATTTGTGGTTTTCAAGATCATTTCCCAAATGTAGATGAATTTTTTAATTAAATGAAATACTTACATTATTTTGGTACAATCTCAATGTTTCTCGTGCCTCTAACAATTTCCACTTCATCTATTATTGAAATTAAGTTGAATTTGTATTTAACGAAGTTTTAGCAGATTGTGTGATATAATGATAGGTCATTCCATCTGTATCAAACATAAGTTAGAAAATGTTATATACATAAGTCCATCTATGGTGAGATTAATCGTTTATGGTTCCAAAATGGACTTATACTTCACCTATAATCCTGCTTAATAAAATAAAACTAGTTTCTACTAACCAGGGACTACCTGTAGGCTAGTGGTAGGCGATAAAGGCTTATCTCACTTTGATTGTGGGTTCGATTCCCACATCCTTGTCTGATGCGATGGGTTGTCTCCCATCTTATAGGTTTTCCCTTTTCTAAAACTATATAATTATAACCTTCGATCAATAATATCAAAAAAATTATATCCTTAAACAATACTAAATTATGGCCAACATAATCCATTCCAATCTTTAGGCATATCCAAAATACTTCTGTCTAATCTCATATTATAATGAAAAAGATTATCAAGGAGGTCATAAAAGAAGCATGTGAATATCATCATTTATCCCCCATAAATCATAAGATATAAATCACATGTGAATACCTTAATAATGTATTCTTAACATAGAACCTTAGTGAAAACATGAATGCTATCAAATGTTAACTCTCTCGACATACCAAAATCCCAAATTTTCTACATACTCAAACCATAACATTGTCCTTATTTCATTTTCTCTTTATCCCTTCATTATGTGCAAATCATCTTCTTTCCAAAACTATTTCAATCACTTTTCATGGTTACCGGTACCATTCATCATATACTCTCAAATACTCGAGGAAAGACAACAGTGTAACAATCCTTAGATTTTTCTTTATTCCATAGTCCCATACGTTATTCTTGAGGAACATGAAATCATTCCACTACCTTCTTAAACAATTGACTGATCTTTATCATTTTATTCCTCAACACTTCTTTTATCTAAAATATCATTTTAATCTCTTCATCATCATCAACATAAATACTACCCATACGACCATGCTGATTCTCTTCATGTGGTTTTCCCTTAGGGAATTGGTTGGCATAATTCCCATACATTCCAAATTTAAAACATTTAACCATTTTTGATGTCTTCGCAAAACTATTATCCTTGTCTTTGGTGTTAACTGAACCTTTTCCTTCACAATTACTGTCTTTGTGTCCTTCTCTTCCACACCCAAAGCATCATCCAGTTCATTTGAAACATTCTCCTTGATGCCTCTTCCCACATGATTTACATGAGATAAATTGAACTTTCTTTCCTCTATGATCGTCATGAGGCTCCATCTTTTTCTTATTAGATGAGTCGGAAAACTTACCAGAGTTGAGATTATTGATCATATTATGAGATTTCTGATTAGGCATAATAATGATATTTGGACTTCTGTTTCCAATTTCATTTGATTTCTCACGAAGAATATCATTCCATTGTCCCTCATATCCTCCACTATCTTGAATCTTCCTGTTTCCAGCCATTTTCTAAAACCCAAAAAGAATAGTGTGGGAGGAAACACTCATAATCAAGGGGGGTACCTTCAATATCTATCAACATAGGTGAAATTATAATATTGTTACCATTATTCTGGGACTATAACCTATACTTATACGTAACCTTAGGGAAATCCCTAGACATACCTTAGAAATATATCTAGGTATCTCACTAAAGTTTTCACATATTAGTTTCCAAAGGTTAACTAAAATTTTCCTTTTATACAGACTGTAGAGACCCATGCTTGACGTACAAGGACATTAAATTACTTTTGCATGAAACATAATATATAACAAAAACCAACACTCATGGACCGTAATAGTTTAGTATCTTTGGAAACTCAGAACATAATCTTCTAATCATGGTGAAAGATCTTCAACATCTCCCATAAATATCTTCCACTTTTTTTTCTTACCTAAAACATTTATATATATCATCCGTAAATGAAAAAATTTAAATGGTGAGATCAAATGCTCAATAAGGGTAATCATGGATAAAATAAAACAAACCATTTACATTTTAACTTAAAAACATGAACATAATGTTTGAACATCAAAATCTTGAGCATTGAAATAAAACATGGAAGTACGTAAGGCATAAATCATAAAGGAACATCAATCATGATAAAATATCATGGGAATAAAACATTTAATTGTTGAAAACCATTAAGCACATGATATTATTTCCATAGTAGCCAAGGCATTTCTGCCAAGACCATCTTAGTGGACAAAGTCCCTTTCTGAATCAAGTTCACTCCTCCTTCCAGTCCTGTAACACTGAACCAGATTAACTTACCATTTCAGCCATGTTTATCTCATGAGATATAAGTCTTTACCCAATGCATTGGAGGGAGATATAGGTCTCACCAATCTCATAAGGAAACAATTTTTACTTTTACCGTAACATAAACATAAATCATTCATCATAACGCAAAGAATAAAATGGGTTTCTTAAACATCATCCCATCATATCATAATCCATATAAAACAAATGGATATCATTTCATCATAAGAAATGTGAAACCATTTAAATAATAGAGACATTATACTTGAAACATACACATATAAAAAATATCCTCTTAAATGGAAAATGGTTTTGATTAAACACTTGAAATGAATTCTTGGGGAAAATATCCCTTCTTATTCAAAATCATTTTCTTTTCACAAAATTCCATGCAATTTTAAAAGAAAAGGATTTTTTTTAAAAATCATGAAATCTTGTGGAGGAATCTTCATGAAAATAAGGATTTTTGAACACGTAAAAATCCGTTCATGCTATATAAGTTAAAATAACATTCTCCTCATACTTTTTCCAGAAAAGTCAAAAAGTTCCTCATATGGTAAACAAAAGGAAGACTCCTTCTATAACAGAATGTAAAAGTCAAAGAGGGGTAAACATGACTTTAAACATACATGGAAGAATATTAAACATTTTTCTGAAAATATTTTTTATGGACATGGATGAAAAATATAACCCCAGTAAATACTTACTAATAAATAGTCTTAGATAAGAATGAGATTGAAATAGTTATCCCTTACCTTAGGTCCAATATTCTTCTTACGTATCCGAACCTCCTCTTCTTCGACACAACTCATTTAAGCTTCCTATTAAGGCACTAGAGTTTGTCTTTTGAGGAGGCCAGAACCTCTATAAGGTTACTAGGGAAGTTTAGAAGAGTAATTGGTGGGTCTTGGCCGAGGATGAAGGCTCAAAGTTGTGTAATGTGGAGAGGGAGGAGGTTCCCTTTTATAAGGGATGAGAGGGGAACCTTGGGAAATCTCAAAAATATTAATTTATAATAAGTCAAACCCCACATAAAAACCTCAAAAAATGACTCATATTAGAAGAATAGATGAGATAGGGTTGTAATCTCATCAACTAATAAAATTTAAACATGTTGGAAAGTTATTTAAAAACTTATCAACTTGATTTATCATTATTTAATCTATTTAATTTTAGTTTTGGTAATGAGATTCTATATATCAAATTGGTATAAATAATTACTTATGTGTTATGAATTGTAAATAATTGGATAATTTATAACATTTTTGACCATATAAATTTTAATTTATAATTTCTAAATATTTTAGTGATTTTTAATCAATTTTATATTATGTTATTTTTATAAAATAACAACAGTGTCAATTTTTACACGATTCACTTATTTGAATTTAAATAAAATCCGCAATGAAGATATGTTCGAAATAAAATCTTCAATAGATTCATAACATGCCATATTTATCTAGAAAATACAAGGAGAACATTAAATAGTTCATATTATATTTATTTTAATATTTTTATTACCATTTATTTGATATTTAAATAAATAAAATAATTTCAACATCACTATTGTGTCACCATTAATGATAATTATTTAATATCTAAAAATTCTAAATAAAACAACATGATGTAGATAAAATTATTAGCTTTCTGGAGACTATTCATGTTCGAAGTTTCATGATGTTTATCACTAAATTAAAATTATTATACTTATAATATTTAAGAGAGTGACATGTTGTCACTTTCTTTATTTTTAATAATAATTACATCATTTTCATGGTCAAAGGTCCATTAAATAAATCTATTACGACCCTTAGGTGATATGGGTCGTCTTTTAGTAATCTACTAGAATTTTGGAAAGTGTTAGGGTAATTTTAAAATCTTATTTTTACCCTTAATTACCCGATTTACCTTTAACTGTAGTAAATAAAAAATATCGTAGTTACTATTCATAATATCAAAATAAAATAAAAGTTACCTATTAACATAAATTGGACCCACTGAATCCAAATATAGAATCCATTTTTCAAAATTCAGAACATATAACTTGCAGTAATTAATTTGAAATAAATCCCATTGTTATGAAAATGGATTTTAAAAGTTAAAACATTGTCAAAGATTGAAATGTTTTTACCTATGAATTCAATATAAAATTATTGGTAATGAAATGCATTATATTAAATGGTAAAAATATATTCTATTTATATTTTAGAACCATTCAATATTATAATTTAACCGTATAAATTATCTCGATGAAAAAAGTTGTTTTTAATTAAAATGTAGTGTATTTTTCACTATTCATCAAAATAAGAAACTTATCAGAAAAATATCAAAAATTTATCCAAAGTAAATTTTTATTTCCAGATTCCAAAAAATAATTTTATATTGTAAATTTTAACAAATAATCCTATCAAAAAATAGATTTAAAGTTGGTGTTCCATTAAAAGGTGACAAAACTGCATTTTTTTAAAAATACTTATTTTACTCGAAAAAATTATTTTTTTCCCATACCATGTTCTAAAAAATGTGTAAGATGAATAATAATGTTATAATATTAAAACATTAGTTGATACTATTCATAATGGCTAGTTCATAATAACATTATAACCATATATCGTTGTTTAGTGAAACTCGGTATTGCGTATAACACACGCTATAGAGGATGGTCCTAATTGTGTGTAATGCAAGCCAAGTCAGGGTTGCATGTTGTGAAAGACTCCTTCGTTGTTTCATATAACATAATCAAACCTTATTTCATTTATACATTTAATATATATACATATATATATATACTCAATTTTGTGTAGAATAACTACTATCAAACGAACTTGAAAGTGTGTGTAACATGATCCAAGAATAGTGTTGTGTATACTGCAAGCTAATACGGTGTTACGTATAGTGCAAGGTAATCTTGGTGTAGCATACAACAGAAGTTATGAAAAAATAATATATCTAATAAAATCTTGATGTGTTACACTATTCCAATCAATGTGATGAGATATCAACTTCAAGAAATATAGAAGGGGAAAATTTTCACTATCTTTTTAATTAATAACATATCATCCATGATACACCCAGTACACCGTAATTTTCATGAACATATGGCATCATGGTTTTGGTCAATAAATATAACTGCATGAGTTAGGACATGCATAAATTATAATATCAGTGTTTAAGGACAATTTCACATTATCACAGATTGGAATGTTCAACAACACCAAAACAATATGAATTCATACTGGTGGGTCTATTCTCATATTCTCCAAACATGGAGATTACCAGGTGTGAACATCATGAGATGAATCCTCATCTACTCATGACTACTCACTCATGAGATTCACATTATATATTTCCCATCATGGAACATTATCTGACCATAGAACAATGTTAGATAATATCATCACGTCATTTTAAGGTTCTTATTATAGCTGGAAACTGCTATAAACTTATCAAAGTAATAGATATCCTAGGAAATTATTACATTTAATTCATTTAAAAGAATGAAAAATATATAATAAGTTATTTTTATTAAAATTAAAATCCTCAAATATACATTTAATCAATGTATAAATAGTATGTTCTATGAAACTAACTCCAAAAAACCCCACTTGTAATAGAGACAACTGCCTATAACATTGAGTACTCTAGACATCACATGGTAATCATGTTTTCTATGAGTTAAGGATTTAGTCAATGGGTCTTCTACATTATATTTTGTGCTAATAAATCTCACTAAAACCTCACCACTCTAAAAAATCCCACAAAAGATGAAACTTCTTTATTTTATGCTTCATCCATGGATTTGAACTTCACACATTTACAAGAGCCACAATTGTAGTATTATCACAATAGAGTGTGATATGATCTTTACTACTATGTGATATATCAATCTCTTTTACGATTTTTTGTATTCATACCACTTCTTTACTTGCTTTAAAATATGGAATATACTTAGGATCGACTATAGAATCTGCACCCACAACCTTCTTTGATCTCTACCATCTCACAACACCTCTATTCAAAGTGAATAATTATCCCATTTGAGATTTCTTATCATCTTGGTCTCTTTGGAAACTAGAATCTGCGTATCCATTGATGAATAGTTTATCATGTCCTCTATAAATCATGAACATATCTTTAGTGCACCTCATATATATAATGATTTCCTTGATTTCCATAAAATATCGGTCACTTGTTTTATCTTTATATCATCCCACCATGTCATTAAATTGGTAAAATATAGCCAAGTAAATAACATGGAATACTTGATTGATCTAATAATCGATGGGTGTGGACTAATTTCCATTACTTTTCTTTACTATTGTGTCTAAGAACACATTTTAATGGAATGTTGAATTTCATGTGACATTGGAAACAATCCACTCTTTGATTGTTCCATATTGAATATCCTCATTATCTTCTAAATATATGTACTTTTACATAGGCTAAGAAGTAACATGGATCTATCCTGATGGATATTGATCCATGAATGTATGTTTCTCCACCTAATTCCTACATAGATAAGTATTTATTCATCCATGATTTAATATATAGTAATAATATTATATCATTTCCAATAAGTAATATGTTATTATAAAAAATACTAAACTCCCACCAACCCCCCGATAGACACAAGGCACACATTTATTGTTTATAAAATCATGTTACATCATGGTATCATAAAAATCAATGTTCCATGAACTGGATTCCTTCATTAATACAGTCATGGATCTTTTCAATTTTCTAAATATTTTTGGCATCATTTGGTGTCATAACCCCTTTAGGCTATGTCATATAATTATATTCCTGAATTTTCCATCAGGTAAGGCTATTTCTACATCAATTTTCCATGTCTAATAGTTATGGAAGGCCATAATGGAAGTATAATTATTATGGATTTCAATATATCTACTGGTGAAAGAAATTCAACATAATCAATGCCCTGATACTATTTAAACCCTTTTGCAACCAATTTCACCTTATATGTACTAACATTCCCATCCATGTCCAGTATATTCTTAGATTCCCATTTAAAACAAATGGGTTTTAAATCCATCATAGGATCTACCAAATATACAATTGGTTTTGTTAAATAGAATCCATCTTGGAATTTATGGATTCCTTCCACTTAGAATCATTTTTGCCACTTAATGTTTTCTTTTGGTTAAAGGACCATTATTATAAACTAATAATGAGTTACCATACTATGTGACTATAAAAACATTTAATTATATTTCGTTTTCCTATCAAGTAATACTTTTTAGTACTTGTGTCTTTATAAAATATTCATAATGCATGAATAATTTTTGAAAAGGTTTTTGTTCCAACTCTTATATACCATGAGCCTTGACACCATCAAATTATATCTCCCCCTGATTATCAATTTTAGATACATGATCCTTCTCAATGAATATGGAAGGTCTTGAAACTATTAAAATTTATTCCAAGGGTTATTATATGTATTATCCATTTATTTCATTAAGGTGTCCTATAATGTTACACTTTATGCCTAAGGGAGACTGTTGGTTACCTAAAAAGGTCAAAACAACTGATTTTCAACCCCACACATTAATGTATGACAACACGAGTTTCTATTAATTTCATTATTGGTATAGTATATCATTTTCCGCTTTAGTTTGAACCTTTATTAGTATTTATTTTTCTATTTGTAACACATATAGATGGATTGAGAATTATTAAAGTGGATTTTATTATGGAATGATACAAAAAAGAACCATTTATAATGGATTCATATGCATTACATTTATTTTTTAGACTACTGCATACCAAATGGGGTCAATTGTTCTTTTATCGACCAAAACCAATGAAGGGCAAGATGTCAATTCAACTAAGGATGACCCTTTAATTTGGATGTCACAATCATTTAATAGTGGCCCCAATGTATATGTGGTCTTATATATTATATGGGACCATATTTAAGGTATTTGGAAACTCGATACTGTGGTCAAATTCGTTCAAACATTAAAAAATAGATATTTCAATAATCATTTTATATAGTTTTTTAATTTATATTCCATTACATTATATTATTATCTGTTCACTACTACATTTATGTAATATAAATTAAATGTTAAACCACATCTATAGATAATAAATTATCCACACACAAATTCTCCATATACTGAGAAACAAGTAGGTTTCTAAACATGGTTGTGATCCAAATGCATAGGAACAACAAACTTATACACATGCAGATGCTACCAATCCATCGAAACAATATATTGATGATTTTAAATCTAGGTAAATGGTATAAGTAAAAAAACAAGTGTTCGAGAAAAAATAATATCATCATAACATGATAATGTTGGAAACAATTATCAAGGAAAGAAATAAAAGCATAAAATTCAAGGTGGGTTAAAATGTATAAGGCCAACCTTTTAATACCAACAAGGACATGTTCAATAGTACCATTGTGCTTATTGTAGATTGATGTACACTTATGGAAAAAAATTTGTCATATTTTTTATGAAACTAATTTGGGTATAGATATGGGTATCCTTATGATATAATTTCTTTATTTTATACAAAATGAAATAATGAATCATTAATTTACACACATCATTATCCCTTTAAGAGTGCATTTGTTGTAGGCGAATCCAAAATGAATTTTGTATTAATTCTCAATGGAAAGGATCATAGATGATTTTGGAAAATTCTTACAATGTATCATCTCAATGATGATAAAGTTTAAATAAACCCCCACCCACCATATATGTTTTCACACTTTATAAACCAACAATCATGGGATGCATTTATCGGTCATTGTGAAGTTACATCTTTTCAGGTACATTTTGAATGGTAATGAACTTCTTCAAAATACGTGTATTAATCACATTGATTAAGAATTGTTAATTTATGTAACAAGAAATGAGTGATAAAAATAAGAAACATGTTGAAAAACTAATGTATCCCTACCTTAAAGCAAGGACGAGGTATACTTCACATGAAAAATGGTATTTATTTTAAATATACCATAATAATTTTATGAGACATGAACTAATAACATAATTATGTTCATTTTTTAAATGTAGATTTATTAATTGAAATCCAAATCAAATTTTATCTCACTCCATATACAATGGAAGGGGGAAAATGTAAATAATGAAGATACCCTAATCATTAAAAACACACAAAAATGTGGGAATCATGTGTATGTATGACGTACGATTTTTTTTAACTGGAAATAGATAATAATGAGTACTTAATTTCAAATTTTTTATCCATCATAGACATACGAATAATCATCAGATATTCCCGAGAAATAACTACTATCAGTGGCCTTGAAGCGGCCAAAACAGTGTGGCCACATCATAGGTGTGGATTTTAGGGTCTGACCACAAACATATTTTGTGAAACAAAATTAATAGAGGATAAAGATAATAGAATGGAAGAGTTATTGGCATAATTATCTATTCCATATGAAAACCATAATTTCTAGTTAGAGTTGTTATAAATTGTTATGGAATGGAATAAAAGATAATAAAAAACATAAGAACTACCACTACGATGAGATCCCCCCCCCCACCCACTAACTTTGAGGTGATACATTCCCCTCAAAGCATTATCTTAGAAGAGGTAATAAATGTTGTCAAAATTCTTTCTGTGAAATTTGAATAAAACATATATCAATACCTTTCTAGTGATAGTATTCTATTAGGGGGAAATGATTTTTACTTATAAATATAGACACCCAACCATGGCCATGTTCTGAGGGGTACCATGTAAAATATCCAAGTATGTATTCTAAATAATAAACGGATTATACTAGATAACGTAAAGGTAGTGACTCTTGTAGCTCAAGAGCTAATCACAGATCTACCTATTCCTCTTGATGATGTAGATATTCATAAAATTTATCAAGATATAGGAACAATTATAAAATTGTTTTTAGATCATGTAAAAATACATTTCCATGATAGTTATAAATTTCTAATCTATATTTATGAAAAAAATTTAACAATTAATCGAAAAGAATATAATTGATGAATGTTTTTATAAATAAACAATGGGAATGGGGTCAAATGGATGTTTGAATAAAAATGACCTAAAGGATGAACCAAAAAATTGAAAATATCTTAACAAATTACCTTCACCGTAATAATTCAACTTATGAATTTACTAGCATTAAATGTTGATGCATATACAATATTAACAAGTGGGGATACAACCATAATTGATTTTGAATAATATATGTACGGAGAGGCCATCAAAACTATATTTATCTTGATAATATAAATGAAATCTTAAATCGTGAATGGCTAGAGGACTCATTTTCAAATTTACACATGTGGTTTATTTTAATGATTTTTTGTCCAATGGGGGATCCATTATACTAATTACCACTAAACACAATTCATATTTCTTACAGGTGTATATATTAATTATTTTTCAATGGAAAAACCTATGAATATAAATTTGGATTCATTAGTCTTGACATCACTTCTACGAAACTATTATCAAAAGAACTAATGAAAATTGAATTAATTTTGAAAAAACATACCACAATGTTTCAAAGAAAACATAAAAATGATAAAAACTTCTTAATACCCACAATATATGGGTGAAAATATAAAATTTAATCATATAAAATATATTTTCAATCATTTTATTACTTATTATTTCTTTTTAGGTAGCATCGGTTACTCATTGTACTAAATTTGGATACTCCAAATATTTATTTTCTAGAATCAATGCATGGATACCCAAAAAACAGTTCACATGTGATAAATTTTACCTATTTATAACACACTACAAGCAAAATTTAACAAATAAAAATCAATTTATATATTTTATATTATGTTTTAATTAAAATTCACTTATGATATGGCGGGGTTTATGTTTCCTCAAAATCATGCAAAGAAGAAATTTCATGAGCACAAAGATCCTATTGACTTAGAAAAAATACATGTATTAGGGTATATATAACATTATTCTGATATCAAATCATATATCAAGTCTTTTTGAATAATTTTCTAAATTTTTCTATGGTTCTTAGAACAAACTAACAATAAATATTGTAGTTTTTATGTTTGAATATTTATCAATTATATATTATTCCTTCAACAAATAAGCATCCCTAAAGAGATATTTCTAATGATAATGACAATATCATTTGAAATAGTCACTATCCATTTATTTAATTATTTTTCCAGTAATACCAAGACAGTCTGTAGTCTCTGTATTCTAAATAGAAAATAGATTGTTTTATAAATGTATGGTAAGAATTAATGGTGTCATATTGTTTATAGATATTATGAAGATGTGAATTCCTTCTACTTGTTTAGTGAATTTTATGATCAATTAATCTAATTTTTTTAGTTAATTCCCATATCATTTTTTTCTAATACTTATTTTTGTTAATTTTTAATGAGGTTTTGAAGGATAATACACTCATGATACCCTCATGAACAATGATTATGTACTCAATGAGGAAAATGAACCCATGATGTTCTATTTTTTTTTTAAATTCATTCCACATTTTGGTTTAGAAAAAAATAATATTTTTATATAAACTCGAATATGGAATGCATTTTAGAATAAAAAACCATGGTGTGATGTGTTAGAATCAACAAAAACAAGATTTGATACACACTATTCCCTATATAACATTATGTTTATATTATATGTTTATATTTTACATTTTAGTTCAAAACATATTTTACATACTCAAAATCATGAAAAATATTCATATTTTTTGATACTTTAGTAAAATGATTCATAAGTCATTTGTGACATGTAGGAATCAATTGTACCCCAATCAAATAGACTGTATTCTCAGTGTGATAGATATAGTATCATTATTCAATCTACTCAAACTCATATATGAATCAACCACAATTCCATTAGCTATACCTTAATCTAATACATAGTGTGTTTGGAAACACTAAAAGTGGATTTTTTTAATGTTATAATTTATATTCTTGTTCACAACACACATCAAATACTCTAAACTAAAAAAACACTTTCATATTGTTTTGATACTTTAGGGAAATTCTCCATTAGTCATTTGTGCCATGTAGGAATAAAAATGCCTTAATATGATACACAATGTGTCTTGTATGACTCAAATTACCTACATTAAGTTTAAAATTGTAATTTTAGTTCAAAACATGCATCAAATAATCCAACCTATGAAAACAAAATGTTATTGTGTTCATACTTTATGAAAATTATCTATAAATAATTTATGATGTGTATGAATCATCCTCACCTCAATATCATACATGGTGTTCCAAGTGTGACTCAAAAGAATCTTTTATCAGTTTTAAATTTACAATTTATTTAACAATATGTGTCACTCACTAAAAAATGGGAATATAATCTTGAATTGTCTTGATAATTTATAAAAATGATTGAAATTTCATTTTTAATGTGTAAAAATTAGTCTCACATCCAACTAACACACAATGTGACCGATATGACTCAAATTTGTGTTAATAGTTAAATTTGATATTTTTGTAAAAAATACATGAAATATACAAAGAAAAAAGAAAAAAATAATTGGATTTTATTAATATTTTAGGAAATTGTCCTTCAGTAATTTTTTATGTGTAGGAATCAGTCTCACATCAATTTGATGCATGGTTTGGTCGATATGACTTTAAGTGTATCTTCTTATTTAAAATTGATATTTTAATTCAAAACACACATCACATGCTCAATTCTGAGAAAAGAAATTATTATTGTTTTGATACATTATCATAATGATCCATAAGTCATTTTTCTGTAGGAATTAACCAAAAAACAATCTGATACAATGTGTGCTCAGTATGAGTCAAAGTGTCTGTTATAAGTTAAAAATTGACAACATAGTTTAAAACTCCTTTCAGTCACTGAAAATCAAGAAAACATGATCATATTGTCTTGATACTTTATAAAAATAAATCATAAATCATTTGTTATGTGTTATAAATAGACTCATGTAAAACTAAGAAACGATGTGATCGGTATGAGTCAAAGTACATGTTTTCAGTTTAAATTGAAATTTTATAAAAAAGTACATGTATCATACTCAAAATAAATTAAACAAATTTGGATTGTTTTTATAGTTTTTCAAAATGATCCAGACGTCATCTTTGATGTGTAGGAATTTTTTACACATCAATATAATTTATAATGTAACTAGTTAGACTCCATGTGTGTATTTTCATTAAAAATTGACATTTTAGTTCAAAACATGATTCACGTACATCAAAATAAGAAAACAACTTTTGGGTTTATTGGATACTTTAGAAAAACAACCCATAAGTCATTTTTGACATGTAGAAATCATATGTACTTCAATATGATACATGGTTTCCCAGTATGATTTGATGTGTTTGTTATTAATTTAAAATTGATAATTTAGTTCAAAATGTGTGTCACACACTAAAACTAAGAAAAATTTCTCTTATTGTCAAAATAATTTAGTAAAGTTATCCATAAGTCATTTTCGATTTGTAATAATTAGTCTCATGTTAAAACGACACAATATGTGACTGATATGACTCAAAGTTATTTTTTTCTATTTAAATTGATATATTAGGAAAAAATATATTTCACATACTCAAAACCAATAAAACACATTCGTATTTTTTTAATACATTAGGAAATTACCATTAAGTTATTTTTTATTATCATGAATCAATCACATGTCAATCTGATGCTTGGTGGGACCGATAAAACTCCAAGTGCGTATTTTTATTTAAAATTCACATTTTAGTTTAAAGCTAACATCGTATACTCAAAACTAAAAAAAACACATTAATATTGTTTTTATACTTGGGAAAAACAATCACTAAGTCAATTTTTATGTATATCAATCCACTACACCAAAATTTGATACATGGTGTCCTCGTTGTGATTCAAAGTTTTCACCATCAGTTTAAAATTGACAATATAGTTGAAAACATGTGTCACTCACTAATAAAACAAAATGAACTCAGTTTCTCTTGATACTTTAGTAAAATGGTTCCTAGTTAATTTTTTTTATAATTAGTCACATATTAAACATAAACATTCCATGAAATGAATGAATCAAGGAGTGTGTTTTCATTTTAAATTGAAATCTTTGTAAAAAACATGTGAAATACTCAAAACAAATCAAATTCATTCGAATTTCATTGAAACTTCTGGAAGATGATACATAAATCATTTGTTATGTGTAACAATTGGCTTTATGTCAATCCTATAAACAGTGTGTCTGGTATGACTTCAATTTTGTATTTTTATTAAAAAAAATCATTTTAGGTCAAAACACATTTTTATTGTTTTGATACTTTAGTAAAATGGCCCATAAGTCACTTTTTTGTGTAGGAATCATCCACACATCTATATGATACATTGTCATTGTAGGTATGACTCATAGTGTCCATCATCAATTAAAAATTAACAATTTAGTTAATAACGTGTTTCACCCTCTTAAAACTAGGAAAATACACTCCAATTATATTTATACTTTAGTAAATGGATTAATAAATCATTTATGATGTGTAGAAATCAGTCTAATATCAAACCAAAACATAATGTGATTGGCATGACTCAAAGTGTGTATTTTTAGTTTAAATTGAAATTTTAGTAAAAAAGACACGTCACATTCCCAAAACTCATCAAACACATTCAAATTGTCTTGATACTTTAGAAAAATTATCCTTAGGTCATTTTTCTTATGTAGAAATATTTTACATGTCAGTTTGATGCATGGTATAACCAGTATGACTCCTAGGGTGTCGTTTTTATTTAAAATATACATTTTAGTTCAAAAATCATCTCTAACTCAAAAAAAAAAGTGTTTATTTTTATTGTATTGATACTTTATGTTAATTATCTATAAGTAATTTTTGATGTGTTGGAATCATATGCAACTCTATCCAATACATGGTGTTCCCAGTATGAGTCATATTGTCCTTTACCAGATTAAAATTGAAAATTTAGTATAAAACATGTGTCACTCACTGAAAATTGAGGAAACATGCTCGAATTGTCTTAATAATTTTGGAAAACAATTCATCAGACATTTGTAACATGTTGGAATCATTCAAACCTCAAACCAAAAAACGATGTGACTATTATGACACAAACTATGTGGTTTTAGTTTAAATTAACATTTTACTTAAAGAGACACATGACATACTCAAAATTGAGAAAAAATAATATTTTATAGATTCTTTAGAAGAATGATCCTAAAGTTATTTTTTAGGTATAGGAACTATCCACACATCAATCTAATTTATGTTTTGATGATTATGACTCTATATCCTTCCTTTTATTTAAAATTGAAATTGTACAAATGTATTATTTTATATTTATGTTTAATATTTTATAGTATTACTATCATAAGAGTAGTTTTCTTATATAGGTGAATTATATTTATGGAGTTGGGTGGTCTTTTCGGAAAATGATAGCATGATCAGGATTTTCTAAGAGTAGGTCGAGTACCAAATATAATGAAACAATTGATGTGTTTGAATGTTTGTGACAATACATCAAAAAGTAATTAATCAAAACAATGTTTTAAATGTCTATAATATAATGTTTTCTTCTTATTTTCGGGGTTTAATTTTTATTTCAATTAAATTATGACTTTTCCATATATAGGTGTATTTTCTTGCAGCAGTGTGCCATAATTTTAATAGCACACTACAGTAGTACGATCCTTTTTAGTTCTACAGCAAGGGGTTATAAAGAAACCCCTTTATCAGTTCTAAACTAGCACTGATAAAGGTCTCTCTTTATCATTGATTTTCTAGAATTATTAAACGTGGCCCATTTTAATAGAACATAGATCAACATTAATTTTTAGCATATATAATGTATTATTCTCATGCTTTTAAAATCCATTTTTTTAGTTGTTATGAAAGTAAAACGATAAAGATGTTACTCTCAAATAGATATAAAATAAAATCAAAAGGATTTTATAATTGATTTTTAAATCGTTTATGCCTTAAATGGTGAAATTAAAATAATTATTCTACAAATTTATAGATTCTAATATTTGAATGTCATGAAATAAATATATTGAAATAAAAAAGAAAAAATTAGTAATGCCCCTTTGTTAACTATTTAGACTCATACATCATTGTTCTAATTAGATTTTATGGATGTATAACACTTTCTAAATATAGTTCTTCACTTGGATGTCAGATTCGATGAAACCTACTATTGTCTCATTCAACAATCTAGAATAAATTTCAAGTCAATTATTATTAATAATTTTTTTTGACTACCTATGAGCGACAATTACTTTTTTTTAAAAGGTTATAATGTGACCACATCAGAAACATCAAATAATAAATACTAAAAACCTATTTTTAAAATGAATAGATATTGTACATGAATTTCCATCCCTAATTAAGAATAAGAAAACACAACATTAAATGTATTTATGTATTAATAATATAAATATGCCATGTTTAAATTTTAGAGAATGTTATAAATGTATTATTTTTGTGTAATAAATAACCCAAATTTAAACAATTTATGAAATATTTTATAAATTAAAAATATAATAAACAAATGGAAATAAAAAATTCAGACACATTTCATTTCATGATGTTATATTTGTCTTTTTTATTGAGTTTTTGAATCATATCTAATTCCTTGCTCTACATTTATATTAAAATAGTGAACTAACATTGTTTTCATGGACAGAAAAACATTTTTTCCAAATAAAATTGGAAACTTTTATTTCTATATATTTTTCGTCCCTTGTATATATTTATTTTATACCTAAAATAAAAATTTTATACAATTTATCCTTTTTTAAGAAAACCAGAATAAAAAATTAAGTACCATCATCAAATCTTGGATGGATCTTTTGGGAGTGTTCTTTTCAAAATTTTCAAGAAAATAGCTTTTTTTCATCACCTAAAAATGCACTAAAGTTCATGTACATGTTTATCGTCTATATTTAATCTAAAAATTTTAATAGATGAAGCTTTAAGACTAGAGGTTGCCTCACCATAAGTGTCATGGTAAGAAAAAGAAGGTTTTTTCGAATCCTTCTTAGAAGAAAAGCCTTTCTGGGGGTAATTTATAAATGGTTTATAAATTAAAAAAACTTTTAAAAAATATAAAACTATTTTTATTAAAATATATCAATTGTTCATAATATTTAATATGATGTGTTCAAATAAAATGATCCATATTTGGATGTTATTTAAACCGCATGAAAATATATTTTATGATTTATTTAATCATGATTTAAGTAATTCAATGTTTATGATGTTTAGATTATGCAAAAGGTTTACATAATATGAAAATATAAAATTATTAATTGAGTATAAAGGGTTTGATTGTTCATTATTAATTATCTAATTTATAAAATGTTTATAACTAATCCTTATTTATGAATTATTCATAAATTATTGTCTCATGTTTCAATAATTGAAATGTTCATTTATTTAAAATGTTGCTCCATACATTATTTGTAGTTATAAATTTTTTATATTTTTAATTTTTGCATACATTTGTTTATGAAATTAAATCAATTTTGATGAAATTGTTATTTCATGCTTTGAATGTTAATAACATCAACATGAGATGTAGTTCTTATCTATCTTGACCTTGTTTTTTGTTTTGGTTATTACATTTTATTTTGTTGTTGAGCATAGTTTTTTATTCTTAGGTTTTATAAATATTAAGAATTAAATTATAACTTCAATAAAGTCATATCCGAGAGAGGGATTTTTGGTATCACTTCCCACATTCATGGACGTTAGGCCTTGTTCTAAAAAGTGGGGGTTTCCTATCCATCACTTACAACTTCGTCGTGCATAGATTGAAAATAACATGTAATTAAAAAATTTACCTAAATATTTCATGTACCCTATGTATAGTATCATTTGGATATGTTTGAATATGTTTTCCTATTATATTTACGTGAGAAATAAAACCATGTGGGTCATCTAAAGAGTTACACACCAATATGGATTAAACATATTGATTTGGTGGTGATAAAAAGATCACATAACTATATCATTAGAAACATGAATGAACAAAGGAATAAATGTGATATAATATAGTTAGATTAAATACATTCAAAATGAAAAGTTTTATATTCTTTCCAATGTTACTCTTTTCAATATTTCTGTCATTCAACTTAGTAGTTTCTATCAAAAAAGGATTCGTACAGATTATCTTCTGAATGGAATGTAATTAATGGGCTGTATTGAATCAACCATGATTAGGATATACCAAAGTAGGGAGCCCCTAGATTGTCTTTTTTTAGCCCATTATTGGCTCTTGTTGTGGGTTACACTATTCTGGGGAACCCATAAGAAGTATACCAAAGTAATTGAGTTGGTTATTTTCCATATGATTGATTAGAAGAGTTTTACACTCAACTATCCAAAATCCTTGTATGATATGATTACAATTTATTGTATACCATATATTGTTTTGTCCTTCTTATGTGATTCATTGTATATATCATGATGACACATAGATTTGATAATGAATATGTAATAATATAGGAATATTGGAAGTTTGGTTCAATCATAGAAATAGTACATTTGAATGATAATTGAAACATTCATGATGACTTGATAAAAAGTAGACTAAATTCATCCTGTTGGAGAAATAAAACTATCAAATAAACAAGCATATGAACAAAATAATAGGTTAATTACTAGGTCATAATATGATATGTTTCACCGATAAGAAGTCTCTTGTATGTCATGGTGTTCACTCGACCAGATCATACCCATGTGGTGGGAGTTGTTGATTAGTTCATGTCAAATATATGGAAAGAACGTTAAAAAGATGTTAAGTTGATCCTGATATATCTTAAAGGAGAATAATTCAATTATATTTTCATTGGAGATCACGATCTATTATTTGGGTCTGTTGACATAGACCTTGGGGGAAACTCTAATTCACAGATAATTAAAACTCATCATTATTTTACCTATGGTGGAACTACTATTATCTAGATATCAAGGAAGAAACTAGTAATTTCTCTCTCCATAGTGGAAGTAGAGTATGTGAACGAAATGGAAGAAAGAAAGGAAATGGTGTGGTTGAAACATTGGACTGAGAATCCCAAAAGAATCCAAGAGAGTGAATTTCTATTTTGTGAAAGTGAGAGTGAAATAACTAAAAATTTTGTGTTTCATGTGATAATGAATCACACCAACCTTATGTACCATTAAATTTTCATGTTTCGTGAAGATGTGGTTTGGGGTTTCTGAATATAGTGGGTCAAAAAACCAATAGTTATGTTTACCCCAAGGATTTATCAAGGTGATTATAAGGTTACATTATTCCCAAGTCACACTTGGGTGAATAGAAGGGATTGAAGAGGAGCATTACATGCAGTAAATGACTAGATGTTTAATTATTTCATGGTGTTGGAGGATTCCATGTAACCCATAATGAATCATTTATTTGTCTTATTGTTAGGATTTTGAATAAACTTCTAGTTCTAAATGAATCTTACCATAAGGATAAACTATAGAGGACACTTTTTCTTTGTCAGAGTAGGGACATCAATCTTTGACATGATAGTAGTGTGATTTTTGGAAGTTTTGAGTTCTATATTGATTCAAAACATGGTGGTTATTCTATCGAAAGTCATCTTGACTCACAAACATTATAAGGAATCAATGTTTGTGTTTAGAGAGCATTTAACATGGTGTTTTTTGGGAAATAGTGAGCTATTGGGAATACTTTTGTATTACTTGTGATTAGAGGACCAGACAATGATATAAAGAGGGGATCGATAGTTACATAGTTCAGTAGATGGGGTCTTGAAATTTTAGGATGTTGATGAAACTATATGATCAATTGATTTCTTCTATTAAAGGGGTTGGGACCCAATTTTTAATATTTTAGGAATTTATGAATATTAGTGATCTATTTGGATACATAATCAGAGTGATTCTGAAAATTCCACTTCTAATTAATTGAATGGATGCAGTGTTTATTTATGTATGTAAGAATAATGTTTGAACCATGTATTAAATTTATTTTCCTTTAATTTATTTTACTTTAATGACTTTCTCTAAATTTCAATATGGGTTGGAGTAAAGAGGATTAAGTAAGTGTAACTCAGTGCAGTGATTAGAGAGAGAGATAAATTTTCCTAATTCCAACACATTTATGTTTTAGGGATCCCATTTAGTGATTTGCTTCAACTATTGTGATATTTTGTTGCATGAACTACTGGTGTGATAAGTTTGAATGAGATTCTCAATGATAGGCATCAAATGGAGAAGGACGCAGGTTGGGTTAAGGGGTGGATATTTCAGAAGGTGGTTGATCGATGAGGGGAGAACAATATAAAATGAGAAAATAGGGGTTTGGGAATGAGGTTAGTCATGAAGATATGATAATGGGTTGAAGAATGGTATGATAGATCATATCAAGGATGTGGTGTCATCTGAGGATTAGGGAGGGGTGTTAGATGAAGCCATAACACATGGTATGGGGCACACAAACAGACCACAAACATTTAGGATGTCATCCGGTGTGTTGATATCAGTGAGATGAAATCTATATAGGATATTTCCAAAAGTGGTTGCCTGTTTTCCTATATAAATGATCTCTATAAGTGAGGTATCATCTTAAAATATATGAATATAGTGATTAGTGATTGCGGTCTCCATAAACATAGAAGTAAAGATAATATTGATGATCCCATGATTGATAATGACGAGCACTATGAGGGGGTTGTTAGAAAAGTTTGGTGTGGGATAATAGAAAGTGGATGGGTATGGTTGTATGAGAGCAGTAGACTAGTAAGGTTTTCATGTGTGGATATGAGTTGTATTGTAAGGGAAGGTAGAAATGGAATGTATAATTGGATATCCTAAGGGTGTTTTTTCATTTTTATGATTAGTTGTTTGAAGGTTTATTAGAATTAGTTAGACTATTAAATGAAGGAAAAAATTAGGGATAGGTAAACAATTATTTCTAGAGAATTCATCTCAGCAACACTAAGGGATCCGACATTGGGAGGTTTGACTTGGTCTCAATAAAAGTGGTCTTCCAAGGGAGTTTACTTCAACCTTGTATCCTCTTTACAACTCTCTATACTTCAACCATTTCTTATATAATTATTCTTTGGTCAAATGGAAATATTCCTCTAATTTTCCCTTTACCATCCCTCTATTCTATTGTATTAAGATTTTTAGATAGATTCTTAACAACTTGTTTCTTTCGATGAGAGGTTCGATCAAGATTCGAACTCAAGGTAAAGGATCACTGGAGCACACGATCTAGGAATCCAGCTAGATTTGGAATCTGCTAACATTCATTGATTTCAAATCATTGAGATAATGAGGTGAGGTATATAAATTATTTGTGAGAACTTTGTTCCCTATTGGAAATTAATAGTGCATCTAATCAATGATCTCTAGAAAAAATAATACAAACTTGCAGTATATTCACTTTCTCCTACCTAGTTTACTCTCTATAATCAACAATCCAACAAGAATATCATTAGGGATGTTGATTTAGTTTGGGAATTCATTGAGAATCTAGAGAAGAAAAGTATGATGTTTTGACTATCACTAGCATGAAAACATTGTTCGACACAATACTATAGTGTCTATTGTACAATTTGTTGATTGTTTGAAATCAAGAAGGTGATGACTAGTGGTTGATAGCATTCGGTGCTACTCACAACAAGTTGTGTCACCAACTTCTAGGAGTAAATAATTTTGGTTGGACATTTCTAAATGAACAAAAAGAGAATATTTTCCCCCACTAGTGATTGAATCCCTTATAGACTATAGAATACAAGATGAGTTGTGTGCGGATAATGGAGATTCCATAATAATCAAGGGTATATCCTAATGGTAGTATTTCCAAAATATATGATTAAAGCCTATTGATATTGATGCAGGAAGACATGAATCTTTCTTTGGCACAATTGTGTAAGAAAAATCCACTTTATATTGGTTTTTAATGTTGAGGTGGAATAATTTGTGATCAAATTGGGCTCAACTGAAGTCATCACATTCAATAGATTCTGGTAATGATGGGGAGAAACATGTTCTAGCTATAATGGAGCTAAGTGAGGTTTCAGGTCATCCAACACATACTCAAGGGATTCAAGGGGTTCAATCAAAGGATATTATTATGCAACCTACTTTAGAGGTGAGGAATCCATTCATTCTATGCCATGAGAATAGTAAAAATGATAGTATTCAATTTGATGAATGAAGTGATGGGTAGGTGGATCACACTGTAATAATGAAATTAACAGATATATTTAGGTTTTTCCATCATAGAAATGAGGGGGAAGTAGTGTAGAGCCCCATGGGCAGTAAGACCCCAAAATTGATTTCCTAGAAGAAACCCCAAGTGATATTATATCTATTGTGATTGCTTATGTCATGGACGGTGTTGTGAGTAATGATTTTGGGATACATTATGTTAGGGGATCTATCAGAAAAATAATAGAAGATTTTCATTTTGAGGATAAATACCTCTTGTAAAATACCATTTAGGAAAGTTCAGACAATGAATATTATAACATGATGAGTGTTGTGATACATACTAGTGATGTGACTAATTTATACTAATTTATTTTATTTTATAAAAATATTTATTAATTTATAAATTTTTTTATTAACTTATTGTAATTTTTGTTTATTTCTACTAAATTATATCACTTTATAGTAAATTATACGAATTTATACTAATTTTTGACTAATTAATAATACTTTACAATAATATATTTATATATAAACAAAATAAAATTAATTTCTAATAATTTATATTAATTAACACAAATTCATTCTAAAAAATAACACTTTATATTAATTTACAAAAATTTGTACTAAATTATACAATTTTTTATAAATTATTCCTATTTTTTTGTAAATTTCTACTAACATATAACAATTTTCATCAAATTTATACTAAATTATTCTGAAATATATTAATTTATAATATTTTTAAAATTAAAATTAAATAATAAATATTTTTATATATTTTTATTAATTTATTCTAATTATATGAATTTAAATAATGAAATTTTAATGTATTCTAATTTATGAGGAATTAATAATAATTTATAATAATATATAATAATTTGCAATAATTTATATCAATTTATATTAATTTATATGAATATGTAATATTTTTCATTATTTTTTAAATTAATATCAATATCTAATAATATATATTCATTACTTTGAGTTAATACTAATTTTTAAAGATTTTTACAAATTTATACTAATGTTTAATAATTGATATCATATTTTTAATTTATATCAATACACACAAATTTTAATTAATTCTTACCAATTCATATAGTTTTTTATTACTGTACTCTAATTTAATATTAATTGTATAAAAGTTATAATAAATTAATACCATTTATGTTAAACTATACAAATAAATACAAAATTTAATTACAATTTAATTAATTAAAATGATTAAAAAAACCATATAAATTATAAATAATTAAATAGAAAAAATATTGAAAATTAAAAAATAAAGTTTACAAAAATACCAAAAAATGTGTACTCTGTCAAATGATTTGTAAATTTGTTTCTTAATCTTTTGAGATGAAGGCGACATATGAAAACAAAAGAACTGTTGGGTGATTGTGAGGAGGGGAGGAGGGGTTTCACAAAGCAACCAAGGAACCTTCAAAACCCAATAAACATACTCACCCAGACTAACCCAAAGGGTGTTCCTAATCCCCATGGGTTGGCGACTAGTACCTGACATCATAAAATACAAAAGTACAAATGATTTATCCACAAACATTGTGGATGAAGATTAACATGATAATATTCATACAAAAGAAAACTCCATAGGGAGTATTGTACTGCTAGTCAAATAGGTAAACAACCAAAAACTATTATAAAAAATTGTAATCAAACAGGACACAACCCCAATTCCTAAAGGATGCCACTCTCCAATCCCCATTGATCAACAACCACCACTACCAAGTGGTGTGTTACCTCTACATGATCCTAGAATATTATTATCTACAAAAAAACAAAGGTATAGGTACAATGTGATCTAAAAGCACAGTAGGTTCACACCAAGAATTCCATAACAATATTCCAACATATAATTAAACAATTAAAAATTTCAAGTTAAAATTAATAGGTATGTAATTAAATAGCATAACAAAAACAATTCATTCTTTACATTTCAAAATATGGAAATAATTTAAATAAATGGCTTCCTAAAAAATTCATATAAAACATTTTATGTCACTTCATTAGGCATTTAAAAACGTTTAAAAACATTAGAACATATTTATATATCATATATTAACAAGTGATAAAGATAGTAATATACCAAGAGGTACAATAGTTCATGTTGTGGGATCATCACTCACTTGAAGGAGATCACGACAGTATGTCTATTCAAATGTCCCTATCTCATTGGCCAAAGGAAACTCATCATAATCCATTTGAGGATGTGACCTTCTACACTCTATTTTTTTAGTTATAAAGTGCCAAAAGAGTGTTATCATAATAACTCACTAACTAACTAGGCTTGCATGTTTTATAGTATAACCAATTATGGTTAAGTTTTTTTAAAACTGTTAAAAATGAAATTCATCCCATTCCCCATTCCAAAAGTGCTAATTTCTTATTTAAAAACCAAAAAACATGTTTTTATTCTAAATATTTCTTTTTCCAAGATAAAACCATTGGGGTTTTATCCAAATCATTTCAAACCATTTTCCATAAATACTAAATTGAAATCAATTTCAACAAACCAAATTTCATAATTTAAATTCAATGATTTAAATAATAAAATTTTCCATCAATTTCCCAAACACAACTCAATTCAATGGAATTGGGGGTTTTCCCAATTTTATTCTAGAAAATCAATTTCACATTAAAATCCTCCAATTTTATGGAATTGTGTTTTTATTGATATAACGGAAATCAATTTCATGTAATTTAATTAATATCAAAAAATTTAATTTAAATCAATCAATTTAGGGTTAATCAAATTTGGCAATCATAATGAAAAAACTTACCTTTTTTATGGAAACACAAAACATGTAATGAAATATGCTGAAAACAATGAAGGTGTAGAAGATATAATAAATCATCATGGAAACATGATTCAAAAACAAAAAGCTTATATCCATCAATCGCAAGATGATCTATCAATCATTAATAAGAGAAAAAGAAAAAGACGGAGAGATAGGGAGAGCGCTTACTAGGAGAGTCACACTACAACTAAAACAATGATCAATTGTTGAGAGAAATATCTTCGAAGGGTATGAGGGATTCTAATTTTCTTGGGAATGGAACATGGATTAGGCGAAATGAAATCTGGAGAGGATAAAATATAATTTTTAGTTGATATTCCTATTTAAAATAAACACTCGGGACTTTACCCTACATGTAACCCAATTACATATCATGTAATTCAAAAATTAGAAAATCACATAAAAACCCATCTCTATTTGTTAAAAATAGATTTATTATTATTTTATAAGTTACAAATCATGTAACCACATTGATCAGTGTTTAAATCCTCCACATGATTCAAAACCATCATGTTCTATGATGAGTTCCAACAAATATCTTACATTACTAGTATATGTATCCTCTCTATACCTCCTCATCCCTACCCATAAAAAAAGGAAAGGCATGATAAGGATTGATATGTACATGATTGAAATGTAATGGGATATTATAACATCCCCGGCATAAAAAATTACTATCCTTGGAAATCCCATCGAGAGGCTTCCATATCAAAAACGTGAGGTCTCCGCTCTCTCATTAATGCATCTACACTCACATATATAATAATAATATGAATTTTTCTCCCATAAAACTCTTAGAAAAGGTATCTCCTTATGATAAAGTACCTTGGTTTTTAAAAAATCTATCCTAACTGGTCATCCAGTCACAGATAAATGAGGTTCACTCTCAAGATCACTCCATCTCAGAACATGAAATGGATAAAATAAATACTTTTGTAGTTAAGATTCATGGAACATGTTATTTATTAGCATCAGCTATGGTGGAAGAGATAAATAGCAGGCAACTATCCCCACCTTCGCAAAAACAAAAAAACATCCCACAAAATGAGCTGCAATATTCCCTTTCCTCTAAAGTCATCAATGACCCAACCGAGGTGAAACTTTCAAGAACACATGGTCGCCAACTGAAAATTTCATTGGTTTAGGATGATGATTATCATATGTTCTATACCAGTTCTATTCCATCAACAATATATGAAGAATCCAAAAATATTTTTTTCCATCTCTTGAACCAAGCCCTGTCCAACAAAGGAACATTCACCAATATCCGACTGACACAACATTGACTTGTATGGTTGTCCATACAAGGCCTTAAAAGATCCATTTTTATCAGACTTCTCAATATTGTTATAATAAATCTCATATATCCTCAGATGATCATAGAAAAATCCATTTAAGTCAATAACAAATGTGTGGAGAATATCCTTAGGAATCTATATATCTATTTTAGTTTTTCCATCTGATTATGTATGGTATGTCATACTCAAAAAGACCTGAGATCCCAATGCCTCTTGAAGGCCTCTCAAAAAGTGGTAAGTCAACCAAGGATCCTGATTAGAGACTATAACCTATGGAAATCTTTGCAACTGAACAATCTATCTCATATAAGGATTTACCAACTCCACAACATTGGTTTTATCATTAATGGATAAAAAGTGAGCTAAATTGGTCAGCCTAACACAACCATATCGCATTCTTCATTATCTGAATATGCAGAAAAAACCCAAAAGACTATATAAATGTCATCTCACATCCAATTAGGCACCATGAGTGGGTAAAGAAAATATAATGGGTTTTCGTGCTTGTCCGTGACCTGTTGGAACATATAACAATGAGTGAAATATTTAGAAATTCCTTGTCTCATACCTAGACACTAGAGTCTATGATTCATGTCATAGAATATATTCATGGTTCTTAGGTTCACTGCCTATTGGGAGTTATGTAGGTCACCCATCATTGTTTTATTTACCACTAATGTAAGAACAAAGAAACTCCAATATCATATAATTCCCTCGGTGGAGAAGAGCCAGTCAGTCTTGATATTTCCACCATAAAAAGAGTCTATAATTATATGGAACTCAAAATCAGGTTGATATTCCTGAATATTCTTCTCGATAAGGGTGCATATTAGATGAACACTGGAAAAATCAACCTTGGACCCTAATTCAGGGACTCTAATATGAATATTTTCAATGATATCTATCAAGTTCCACTTTTTCAAGATTCTTTCACATCATGGGTTAAATGTTTCTTTCTAAAAGCATCCATGATTACATTACCTTTCCTAAGGGTATATGTGATGTCAAATTCAAAAGATTCTAGACATTCCACCCAATTCCTCACGTAGATATTTAGTTCTATTTTAGAGAAGATATTACTCAATCTACTGTGGTCTGAAATCAAGGTAAACCCTTCTCTGAAAAGTTAATTTCAAAGACTCTTTACCATATTAATCATAACATTAAGCTCAAGGTCATGGTTCAGATAATTTATCTCATATGGCCTAAACTATAGTGAGATATAAGCAACTACATGGTCACCCTACATAAGAACATATCCCAAACCAAAACTTGATGCATCACATAAGACCAAATTTCCATACCCACCCACTGAGAGAGTTAACATAGATTCATTAGTCAAAGTCATTACAACTTTGATAAGTCTTTAATGAACTAGCGATAATACCTAGGAAGACCCAAGAATCTCTAGATCTTGAAATCATTTCTTGGTTTTTCACAAGTGACAACAGCCTTTACAATTTTAGGATCAACTGAAGTACCATGTTTTGACACCACATGTTCCATGAATTTCACTTCTCGAATATAAAGAATCACATTTTGAAAGCTTGCAATAAATTTGGTGATTTCTCAAAAATTCCAGGATAACTCTCAAATAATGCACATGATCCTCCTCAAACATAGAATACAAAAGGATGTTATCAAAAAATACTTCTATGAAATTATTAGGATACAAGTGGAAATCCAATTTATTAGATCCATAAAGACTGCCGGATATTTTTTTAGACTGAATGGCATTACAAGGTACTCCAAATGGACATACATTCTCTAAAAGGTAGTTTTTTTTAATGTTATCTTCTTTTATTGTAAACTGATGGTAAGAAGACTAATAATTAGCCTTCAATAAACAATTCACCCATATTAACTAATCAAACTGATCATAAATCCATTGAAATTGATACTTTTTATTTACTATGACTCTATTGATTTTTTAGAAATTAGAAAAACGTTTAAGGGAACCATCCGCATTCATAGGAAAGAGAACCTGTGTTTCCCAATGCAACATACTCTGGACTTTAAAGACTTTATCTATAAGTTAATCCATCTAAATCTTCAAATCATTCATTTTATCTAGTTCTATATAGTATGAAGGAATTGACATTAGTTGAGTACAAAGTACTAGATCAATATAAATCTCAACCTCTATTATAGGTGGAAACCAAGATAAGTTAGAAGTAAATACATTAGAAATATGATGAATACTAGAGGGATATCACCTCTCAAGCATTATACTCTAGATAAAAGGAGAAAACATATATTACATTCCCCAAATATGAATAAGAAGGTTCATCTCTACTCAACCTTGGGTCCCATTATCCTTTAAAGACATGGAAAACACCATCATGTATAGTAAGGAGACCTATTGAGATAATAGTCAATCCAGTATTTATTATAAATGATCCATTCTACTTCAAATATGACATCAATAGGTTTCAAATCGAGTTCCATAAAACTCTAGGAAATATCAACATCTGATATAGGGAAATCATAAGATGGAATACAGAGTATCTACTATCTCATCATTCTTAGGTGTATAGTAATATCCATCACATAAGAAAAAATCACCATATAATGATTTAGAATATTAAAAATACTGGTTGAAATAAATGAATGAGATTCACCAGTATCAAATAAAGTAGTCACTAATGAAAAATCTATAGTGATGGTACCTCTCATAGTCATTGGACCCATATCTGCTTCCACTAGAGACTCGTCCGCTGTGTGAAGAAGCTTCGTTATAGATGTATATGGATGGAACCCCGTGGTACTTGAAACAACTAATTTCCTTGCTATTTTGGTAGGGGTTTATGATCCTATAACATTACATGAAGTAGAATAGACAAGATATAACATATTTATGTGACCTGAGAATCCACATGAGTGACTTATCTAGGGAGCCTTTGTGATAACCCTCTTTATGTGCCCAGGTATTCCACAATGGTAGAAAATCAAAGGGCCCCCTACAGACACTGTAAGAGGATTTCAAACACCATACTTTTTAGATCCACCAAGTGAATCAGCATGCTTCTTATTTCCCTTAGAGGAAAACATACTACCAATGGGAGGAGATGAAACTCCAACCAACCCTTACTTTTCATCTAGGTCCATTTAAACCAATAATTCTCCTCCCAAAGCAATTTTATAAGAAGCAAACATTAGAAATAAAACCTAATAATGAATATCTTCATTATGTCTTGAGTCAATCATTCAAGTATTTATCTTCTTATTTGACACGTCCATAGGAGAAAATGGAATTATCTCATCAAAACCATTCTCATAATCTGACATATTTCTATCAGTCTGATAAATATTAAAGAACTATAATGCCTTGGATAACAACATAGACTCTTGATGGAACTAGCTAGTGAAAATATCCCTAAATTGTTTCCAATCTAATTACTCATGTATCTTGATTGGCACCATCATGTCCCAATATCTCGTGCTCAGTCCATCCATTATGATGGTGGCATACTTCACCTTGATTTCTACAGGTGTTTCAAAGAACTCAAAAAATGGTTCAACTCTACTAAACCATTCCTCAGCCTCTTTAGGATCACTAGAGCCATTGAACATAGGTGGATTCTGGAAAAAATTGTCCTGAGAACATTCTTGGAGAATATTACTCTAAGGTTCCACAACTCGATCCTTATAATGTCGCATCCTAGGTACCATTCACTATTACCCTGATCCAGACCGCCACATGACCATAGGCATGACTCCCCATATGCCAGAGGCTACTAACTAGCAATGACGGTTTGATAAGTTGATCTTGGGGAGACAATACCCTCATTTAAAATAGTAAAACACTAGTAGAAAAAAAAATAAACAATGAAGAAATTATAATATGGAACTAAAGGAGAAGAAAATGTCATTCCAATGTCTGTGTCAAGTGTTTAAAATGAAACTCAAAGGAAAGAGAGTAAAAACTATCAAGCGGGTCTGAACCCACGCCTTTTTCCCTCAACCATGCTTCATCCCAACTCAGCCATCTGGCATGGTCCCTTTCTCTTAACTTGTCCTACATCCATGAAATATATTTGAGTACTAATAAGGTAGCCAGAATAGGGTGTGAGTACAACACATTATTCCACAACCAATGGTGTCTAAAACATATCTAATCAATAAGAAGTTTAAATAGTTGTATATTGAAATAATTACAGTGCGTAAGTATGAAATTATCACATTATTAATTAATATTTATTAACCACATTACTCAAGTTTTGAATCGTGCCACATATTCCTTTTATAATTTATATATATTTATCATTGGTGCATAATTACATGTTTAACACAACAAATCCCATTAATTTAAATCTTCCATTCGATTAGAATTCCATATATAACACCCCAAAATCCTATCCGTGTAGAACACCATGTCTAACACCCAAAAAAACTCTACAATACAGATAGATCTATCATTAATGAGTAATTCCATGTCTATCACTACAAAATCTGATTTGGTTCATAACTCCATTTATAAAACCCCAAAATTCAATTAGTGTAAAACTCTAGGTCTTACACCCCAAAATCACATTGGTTTATAACTCCATGTTTAGTACCCCAAAATCTCACCAATTTATATATGTCCTTATTATTAGTGTAGATTGTCTGGTCTAACACCCCATTTCACAATCATGATTAAACAACACTAATCCTCTTATAATAATTATCTACAATTACTTACATTAATTAATCCACAAATAAATAAATCAAGTCTCATTAATTAATTCAATATTCAATTAACCAATTCATAATTTTAAATCCATTATTTATAGTTTGATAATTGTGATGAATATTCCATCAAAAAAATTCCTTTGTTTGGACTATTTTTGATGGAATGATTGCTTAATATGGACTAATAATATGCTGAAAAAGGCCAACACCAAAAAATAATATCTCTCCCTCAATGATAAGGTATTTGTGATAGATTATTTCATCCAGAATAAATATATGAATAGTTTATTTGTGACGGATTAGTCACAAATAATACCTTCTGAGATGTATTATGTTGAAAATACAAATTGGTATGCGAATTTCTGATTGATCCATCTTAAAAATTAATTATGATAGATTAGTAAAAAATAGTTCATATCAGGATGGAAATTTGTAATAAATCTATCAAAAATACACGTTAATAGAATAAGATATTTTTTATGGACGTACTTATCCATAAACAAATGGTCAAAAACAAATTATTTGCAACAGTTTTTTTTATTTTTTCACTAATATCTCATTCCCTTCAGTATATGCATAACCACTTCAACGAATTTTATGATTGGTGAGTTAATCCATCACAAAAAGATTTTACAGACAAAATAATTGTGAGGGACCAACTGGTGCATCTTAAATAAATCAATTTCATAGACTTCATATGATGAAATACAATATCATCACAAAAAATACATATTCCTATAGTGTGAGGAAAGGCTCATGAATTTTATACTCATGGTTTGTGGTTCTGACCCATATGAAATTCTTTAGGACTTACTTTGGATTATTTCTCCAACAGTTTTTAAATAAATAAATCAAATTATTATTAGTAACAAATGATATTAATTCTATGTTTTTTTAAATTATTTAACTTGAAATTATAATACCTTTACAATGAAAATATTTTAAATAATGGTAACAAATTTCTCAAGAAACCGATTTAATATTTAATTTTTTAAATGGTTTGTGAACAATTAATTAATTTTAACATGTGAAATTAGTATTGTTCGATATTTATTAATGTTTCAATAACAATTAATTTTTTTTCCATCCTATGAAAGTTGGTTTCTAAAATTCATGCCCTCCATCTCCCTGTGTTAAATCATTAAAATTAGAGTACATTACATTTTTCATAATTTAATTAATTAATTGTTTATGCATTCTTGATCTTATATGAGACCAGTGATGTGACTAATTAGTACATTGATACTAAATGGATTTTTTGAGGTTTTATGTCATGAATCCCTGCCCCCAAAGGTTCCTCTCATGGACATAAATGAAGAAATGGAGATAAATACCCCTGAAGTACACCTCTAATAGGTCATGGGTTAGAAAATAACACATTGGGAATATAATTTAGACACAAAGGAAGCATTTCCCTCAATATTGGTTTATGAAAAAAAAAGATAATATGATAATCCACCACATAACACCATTTATTAATAAAGACGAAATCTCAATACATAATTTATTGTCATACAAAAACTCGAATAACTGAAGGTACCAAAAAGGAAATCTCCACCAATGACTATGAAACTCAAACAACTCTTAATAAACCCCACAAACTATTAATGCCTTGCTTGATCACCAACCAACTCTCACAGACATGAAAAATAGTTTATATAAATATGTAGGGTGAGAAAAACCTGCATATTAAGTATCATCCTCCCCAAAACCCCTCGTTTGAAATTTAAAACAACCATACAAAAACAAAGTGAATAAAAAAATGAAACTAAATCTTCACCTAAACATGTAATGTTACATTCCCCATCCTCACCATTTATTACTCACCAATTAATGCATAAAAGAATTCAAATATGTTTCGAAATAAGATATATATATATATATATATAGGTGACCTGGATCCACTTTACCAACTGGTTTATTGCTCTCACACCCCATTGGCTCTTGTCATGTGTTCATACCATCCATATGTCATTTGTACCTTTTGAAATCATATCATGTCCATTATGCATCTTTTATTGCCTTCCGCCTCATCATCATCATACATATTAGTAATCATGTGTATCCCTGAAAGCCACTGCATCCCATGTAAATGCATTATACCTCAATTCATCACATCCCAAGAACATAAAAAAATATATTATATATTATGTAATATTTAGGTATCTAATATTATATATATATATATTATAGAAAAATATAAACATCATATATTATACACAAATATATTTTATGTATATATTATATAGGCATATATATATATATATTATATTATACACAAATATATATTATGTATAAGTATTAAACAAAAATCTATCATATATAAATATTTATATCTATTTAAATATTTATTCCAATAATATATAATTTCATCAACTTTATAATATATAAAAATATAAAAATGTGTAATTAAAATCCCAAAATTGGTTTTCCATAGCATAAAACTAGTGGGAAATGATAATTATTGGTCCTCAGTTCAAAACCCACCAGGTTCACATTTTACAATGATGTGGAGGGGAAGGCGCTTCTAAGAACACTAAAAACATGAGGGGACGGAGGGAGTGGTGAGACAAAAAAGGTAGGGGAGGTAAGGGATTATGGGGTGGGAAGTGCGGGACTAGACTTGACTAGTACGGGAGGGGAACTGGTTGGGATAGGATCGGGGGGGATAGTGCCAGTACTGGAAGGAATGGTGCTGGATGTGGGAACTATAGGGATGTTGGGGGGAACAAAATTGAACAAAAAAATCCAATTAGAGGTGTTTTTTATAACTGGGTAAGACCGGCGTAGGAGGGGTGTGGGGTGGTATGTGGGAACTGGAGGGAAGTTGGGGGTGCTCGAAATTGAATGAAAAACACTAATTAGTGATTGTTTTTATAACTGCCCCTAATATGTCCTCTAATAGAGGGGGTTAAACCCCCCTCTAAATTACCCTTAAATAGAGGCAGATTTTGATACGGACTATAATATGTAACATATAATAGGGGTTGTTTCCAACCATCGCTTTTATATTAAATATATTAGAAGGAATTAAAAACCCTTATAATCAGAGATCCTATTATGATATTTGAGGGGGGTTTGACCCCCTCTAATCTGACCACCACTGATTTTCCCATTAAATTACTAGTGATTCTTCATAACTACCTCAAACAATAGTAGGTGGGAACATTAATGGAAGTTACTCATAAACACTAGTAATTTATTTATAAGGGTTTATAACCCCTCTCTAATCTAAAAAATAACCCCTATAATCGGTTCATTTTTTACGGTGAAACTCCAGCTGACGACATGATCAACAACATACCCAATTACCCAGGTATTAATTAAGTCAATGTATTTACTTTGATTTGTATGGTATCAATGTATGATGTTTATCATGATAATTATCTTACTTATCATAGGAATTTGACACTCAAATATGATCCATGCACTCCTAGTATACTAAATACATCTGTATGAAACTCCATGTGGTAGAATTAGATGGTCATCCAATACACACAAAGAATCCTATTATTTTTTTGGTGCCCCATGAGCATATTTTTCATCTATA
Source organism: Viscum album (assembly GCA_963277665.1). Classification (NCBI taxonomy): domain Eukaryota; kingdom Viridiplantae; phylum Streptophyta; class Magnoliopsida; order Santalales; family Viscaceae; genus Viscum; species Viscum album. Next base: position 372,296,762 of record OY728133.1, on the reverse strand, counting down.
TAAAATAATCCTTCTCAATGTAACCATGAAATTTCATCATAACCTATAATATCCATTATGAACATCATTTATGGATTAAATCAAATTCATACATTGAGTGGTAAATTATCATTGTAATTCACAAAATGTATATCTATATATACATTTATGTAGCCTATGTGAATAAATGATAAGATTGAGGTTCCCTGTCAATTTTATACCTTTTAATATTCCTAAATAATGTATGAATTTTGAAAAAACCAACATAATCCATAGCTTATCATATCATATAAGATAAACTAAAACATCAGCATTATTTTCGACACAAATTCTAGATTTAGTTGACACATTACATCATATGTAATCCTTTTCACATCTCTCTATTACCATATAATAATACACTCCAAACAAATAATAAGTGTTAAATATCTAGAAACAATTCCATTTGGAATACTTGTGAAATTTAGGAATCATATTCCTAATTGTTAAATATGTTGAAAATATTCAATCTTCTTTATATTACAACATCCAATGGTATGATGTCAACTTTTTTCTACTTATAAATCTTTTGAATTTCATCATCAATATCCTTGGAACCCTATTTCATCAATGTTTTCTTTCAAATATTGTACCTAATTACAATAGTTTTTATTAGTTCTCTTAAACACATTTATGATAAAGTATAAATCCCATTTATATTTGAACTAAATTTAAATCTTTACATTTTTATTTTCCACAATACTCTAATATATTTTAGGATACAAAATGTAATTAAATATTCATTTTTTTCTGGTAAAATCCTTCAAGAAATAGAATCTTTCAAATTTTTTAGTATCCATAAATGTAACTCTTAATATGTTCTCTTTATATTGAAATATTGTAAACTCGTTTAGTGTAGTGATTGAAAAAAAAATTATTATTAGACATGGATAATATTGATACCAATTTTCATAATTTTATCTTATATTAATACTTTGCAATTTTCATTACAGTTACATTTCCTAATCATTTTAGGATTTTAATTGGAAAACAATTTAACCTAATATTGGTATTATCCTCTATTTGTTAAATTTTAAATTCTCTATTTTCTAACAGACTCTCACTAACCACTTGGAGACATAATTTTTTTAGAATATCTTGTTTAAATACCCAAACCATTTTGTGTTAGGAAATAAAATTTATTTCATTTTATTTGGAATATTTAACAAATGAATTATTTTTTCTATATCATATAGGATATTCAATGTGTTTGGAACATTTTCCTCAGAATCGAAGAGTTTCTTAAAATATACCACCGATGGGTGGAAGGTACACATTCCCAAATATTTTAACAAATATATGGAAAACATTTTGATCCATATATTATTCGAAAAACATGTTATATAAATTGATGAATTGTTAAAAAATTTATATATTTAATAATCACAATTATTTGTTTTCAAAAATATCCTCTTATCAAATAAGAGAAATTAGATGAAGATACACATATTTTACTTAGATTAATTTGATCTTTTCACTATGACTTAAAGTTATATATAGAAACTTTTGCTTCATGGATAAAGAATATAAACTCAAATAGTTGTTTATTTTATTTTCAAATCCTATATTTTTGAAACACTTAAAAAATATACATTCTAAATCATATACCTTTTAAAATTGAATAATTTATTTCTATAACATCCATACCCTACATGGAAATTACATGTAGTTTTAGAAACTCCTTCAGGTATTCTGGATAATCCCATCACATGGAATTAGAATTCCTCTTTCCTAACAATGATATGTTTCGTGGACCTTAATTGATTTACATAAGAAGAATATCTAACATTTCAACTAAATTTTGTACATATGGTTATAAAATTTACCAACTTGTACTTTCTATAGTATTCTAGAATTCAGACCTCATAAGCTCTGTTTATCTATACTCAATGCTTTTTAGAATATTGAGTAAAAGTTTCTTGAATTTAATCATTGTGTTTGAATATTTCCATAGATAAAAATAGGATAAATTACCAAACCAAGGAAATACATTTTTTCTTTAATTCCTTGGAAATGTTTAATGATTCACTGTATGCTTCCATAAGAATCTATATTCACTTTTTGAACAATTTAAACACTTTTTTGACACATAGAAAATTCCTTAATATATTTTCTTAAATAAATAATCTCTCTTAAGAACAATTTTTATGTTACCATTATAAAGAGTATCTAACATTAAGATTCTTCTTATAAATAATCAATCATAAAGGTTACATGATGATGAAGAATATATTGTCTATAACAAAAACTTTTATCAGATGAGTATCATATATCATTAACCATTTAATAATGTATTTTATTAAATATTGTAACGACCCAAACAATCATTGATGAAAATTCCTCTTGATCTAATTAAATGTATTATCATGGTTATATAAAATGGGATTTTCATTGGTTTTATGTTTCTAAATTTTAAAATACCATTATGAATTGTGTCCCTTTCTAATATAGCCATTGAAAAGAGATCACATGATTAGTATAAATATACGGCTTTAACAAATCCAATTTACTCAGGCAAAGGTAGTGATGTCATTATCCAGTAGACTTTCCACATACGAAGCCCATTTTTCAGAGCATAAAAAGTATGTGGCGTCTTTTGGTTTCTCTCTTGACCAAGCCCAAGCTGAACTTGAACACATTAAGCTTGATCGGAACTGACTACAGGAGAAGTGGAAGTTAATAAAGATTACCACCCGAGCTATGTTATCCGAGCCACCCCAAAAGTTTGTCACCATCGCACACCTTACCCTTCAGTCTTATGTTGATCTTATAAGGGGTTATGTAATAAGACCCTAGCACTATGAAAATGTTCATTATTTTTTTATAAACAATGTACATTCATTTTGTTATTGTTACTTTTTAAATTGGTTTTTTAATGAAAAAATAGAATTTTTAGTTAATATTCAACTAAGAATTCTATTTTGATGAATTAATGGATTTTTTAGTTAAATAATACATTAATAAAATATTATTATTAAATTAAATTTTATTAAATATAAATGATCATATAATTTTATGAATGCAATTGTAATTTTTATTAAGGTTTGAAACTATTTTTGCCTAAACCCATTAATTTTCTGTAAATGTCAGTTTTTATTCTAAATGTAAAAATTAACACATTTATAAAATTATTTCGATAAAATAAATATTATTTTTGGAATCAGGACGGTGAAATTATCCGTAGGTGAATTTTTCATAATTTCTTGAGTGAGTCGAATTTTTGGGTAAAAATTAAATATCGTTTAAATATATAATCTATTTTATGACATCATAATGACCCAATAGTGAGGTAATAAAATACAATAAACATTATATTCAGACATTATATGTTATAGAATAAAAAAAATGTGATTTTAGATTCGTTTTATTTATTTTACAAAGCTTTTGTGGACCCTCCAAGACATATAAAACATTTTGTCTTCTTAAATTGTTTCCCTTGAGAGTGTGACTCACCTCCACCTAAGAAACCCTATTATTTTAAAAATTTCTGCCATTGGCCTTATAAAATATTTTTTTCCACTCCCCTTTGGAAAAAAACCAAGGTCAAAAACCATGGACTGGTTTGTGGTATTGATTAGTTTAATGTGAGGTGTCCCAAAACTAAACAATAAATAATTTCCTCTCCTTTCCTATATAAACCCACGCAATATTCCACGTCCACTTCACTAAAAGCTTTTGGAGTTCTACCAAACCCTGAACTCCTATATCTATAATCCTCCCAAGGTACCCCATGCTCCCAAAAATCCTCTTTCATGCCTCTCCCAAGACTTTGGGATTCCACATCCAAGTAAGGGATTTATTCCTTTCTCACTTTTGTGTAATTTTCATTAAGTTGTTATTCCCATTTGTTTTAAATAAAAAAATGTTGGGGTTTTATTTCTCACCTCCCCCATATTGTCCTATTTATGTTTTTATGAGGCTATACCCCTTTATCTCTCATTAAATCCTCCCATGTACACCCGTTACAATGTCGAAATTTTGTGAGGGATTTATCTCCCCTCTTTTACATCCAAGTAATACTTTTGTATTATGCATCTAAATTCCATTAATTTTGTTGGTAAATGTATCCATATTACCCAAATACTGTCCATTTCATTTACATATGATGAGAAACCCTTTTCTATATCATCAACTATTTTCATTGAACCTTATGTCACGCTGTTATGCTGCCGAAATTGCACCGCTTTTTACCAAGCCAAGATCATTGTGTAGTGAATACCATAACCATGTCTCTATCAATGGTATTTAAATTTATGAACATATACCTATTGAATAGTAATTTCATGTATTTATTCCAAATTACTTAACTTTTGAATAACTTATGATGTTATATGATCCATGTGGCACACTTAAGCATGAAAAGAAATGTTTATGAAGGGTACGCCCTGATAGGACTCCAATGCATTGGGTAAAGTATAGTATCATGATAAATCATGTGAAATGGGTGTTGATTCATGATAATTAAATTGATATGATTTTTTCCTGGTGCTTTATGTTCAATGAGGGTTTACTCATACACCATGTACAATGAGCCTTGGATCATGTTAATTCCATGTTAAGTGTTGTTGCCACATTTCCATGTTATGATTATAACGATTTATCATGCATTTATGTTCATGTTTCTCATGTGATACATTGATATGCCTATTGTATAACATGTATTTTATTCTTCATTTTATTCCATGTTTATTCCCTTATTGGGCTTTGTAAATCACCCTTTTCTTATGCATGTCCTCAGTTTATCCAATGTAAAGCTAAGTATGAGGGAATGTAATGGTCATGTAAAGAATTTTTTCAATAAAGATATTGTGTGTTTTATATTCTAAGATGTTATGTAATGTTCCTAAGCCCCAAAGTCACTATAAATTTTGATCTTCTATGTTGTATCAAGTGAATATTTCATTTAATAAATCGGGTTTAAGTGTATAATAAAAATCAGGGTTGTTATAGTTGGTATCAGAGGATAGGTTTAGTTATTTTTTGGGATTAGGATTAGAAAACCGTAGTGAAGATGAAGAGACAAAAATAAATATAATAAAATAATCCCTAAGTATTTGTGAGTATTGATTAATTGGTTTGTCAAGAAAATGCATCCCTCTCTGGATACGAGCAGGTAGATGTGGCTCTGGCACAGATGTATCCTAGGGGTAAAACACCAAAATACCGCTTTGAGATAGACTCGAATGGTAACTGGAGCTCGACAACGGGTTTACTGCACTCTTGGTTATGACACTCCTAAGGGATATGCTTTGGTAAATTAGAAATATCAGTATGAACCCTTATTAAGGGAATTAAAAAATTTCCCCTACGAATATGTGTTAGAAAGTAGATCATGGATAACATAGATTGAAGCCTATGGATTCATAAGTTGAGGAAATAAAAGTTATTTATAAGTCATCACTTTATTCCTTGGATTAATCTTTATGTGTTACCCAAAACATTCCTTTTATTCCAACCAATGGCCAGTAATAGGAGGACTTGGGATAACAACCGATGTGAAAATCTATGTGATGACTGTGCTAATAAGATGCCCAATCCGAGGGGAGAGGGAATCACAAGCATTGTCATGCTTCTCTATTAGTTAACTCAATATTTGAATAGAAACATGGGTCAATAGGAATGTTCAACACCCCCACCCCCTCCTAAGAAAGGACTAGACATTATTGAGAGCTTCATGAGATAAAGGCCTCTTAATTTTAATGGATTTTCTGATCCCTCAATCAATGAACAATGGATCAACTCCATTGAAAATAAATTCTCCATCCTTAAATGTTTCAAACAAGAGAAGGTTCTTCTGGATAGTTATTATACGTAAGGTGATGCCGATCAATTGTGATCGTTGATCAAAAATAAGAAGCCAAAGGAAGAGATCGAGGCGTTGGAATGGAAGGATTTCTAGAAGATGTCGTTTGATAAATATTTTCAATGCACCCTCCTACTTAAGATGGAAATGGACTTACTTTCCCTCAAGAAAAAATTTGATGAATCTATCAGAATGTATGAGGCAAACATCACAAGGCTTGCACAATATGCCAGCAGCTTTGTCATTGCCCCCAAATGAAAGAATGACTACTTCTTTGGTGGGTAGAAACCTAGAATACAAAAATCGCTGGTGATCCATGACTTCGACAGCTATGAGGAAATTGTTGGATGTGCCCTCAAGGTCGAAATGGAGATCAGAGAATCACATGGCTATCATGGGGATAAGAAGCATAAGATGGGCTTCAATGCTGGCGATCCTATAGATAAATCCAACGATGAAAAAAAGATCCAGCACCCCACTTGCCAAAGGTGCTGAAAGAAGCACCCTGGAAATTGCCTAAAGGGGGAGAGGAAATGATTTAGGTGTGGAAGAGAAGTGCACCTAGCTGTTAACTGCCGACACGAAAAACTCGTGGCTTCAACAGAGGAGAGGAACACTCCATTCAAACTTCAATGTGGTGTTCATAGCTATAACTTCAAAGAACTATGGAATCTTGAAAATCAGTGACCTAATCCAAGGCTTTTTGGAGGCAACCAACAACCTCCAAGGCACAAAGGGAGATCTTTTGCTGTCACTACTTTTGAAGTGAACCCCGACAACAAAGTGGTGATAGGTATGCTAGATATTCATTCATGAATATAAAACATACTTTTTTATTCAGGTTCTATGCATTAATTTATATCCCAAAAATTTATTAAAACAATCCTAACACCACCAAAAATTAGGGATGTAAAAATTTCAGTGAGTACGACAAATGCTGTAATCAAGGCATCCCATAAATATAACTCCTACCCTATCATAACTTGTGGATTGAATTTCTTAGTGAAAATTTTCATACTCCCTCTAGTGGAATTTTATGCAATTATTATCATTGATTTTATTTCTTTATATAGGCCAACATAAATTTTTGTGGGAGGGAAATCACTCTCCATGTAGAGAATCGACCCCCGATTCTATACAAGTGCGAGGAGGAAGATGAATCTTATTTGTCTCCATCATCTCAAGCGTGGATATTACTGCTCTAGGATCACGCGTATCTAGATTAGATGATTGAGTCTAAGGAGGCAACCATCCTTGAATACTTTCCTATTCGGAGTGAATTTTCCGAAGTGTTTCCTGAGAAATTGCCTGGTCTTCCTCCTAGAAGGAATGTTTAATTCTTAATGGATCTTATACTTGGGGAGTTGTCAATATCCAAGACTCCATATAGAATGTATGTTGTGGAGATTGAGGTGCTGATGAAAACAACTATAGGGGAATCTGGATAAAGGGTTTATATGCCCAAGTGCTTCACCAAGGGGTGCACCACTCCTCCTCATCATGGAGAAGGATGGGTCAATGCACCTTTGCATTGATTATCGTGAGCTTAACAAAATTACGATAAAGAACAGGTATCATCTCCCATGAATTGATGACTTGTTTGATCAACTGTGTGGTGTACAATACTTCTCTAAGGTGGATTTTTGCTCAGGATATTATTAAGTAATGGTGAAGAAGGATGATATCCCCAAGACTGCTTTTCATACAAGATACAGGAACTAAAAATTCATAATAATGCCTTTTGTACTCACTAATGCTCTAGAAATATTTATGGACTTGATGAATAGAGTATTTAGGGTTAACATAACAATTTTTTGGTAGTCTTTATAGATGATATTCTAATATATGGTAAAACAAAGGATGATTATGAGGTGCATCTAAGAACTGTACAAGAGACCATGTGGAAGGATAACCTCTATGAAAAGTACAACAAGTGTGAGTTTTGGTTGATGGAGGTCACGTTCTTGGGCCATATCATCACAAGTAATGGGGTATCTTTGGATCCCTCCAAAATAGAAACAATTGAATGATGGTTGAGACCATCATTGGTAGCAGATATCTGTAGCTTCTTGGGGTTAGCTGGATATTTTCGACGATTTGTGAGAAATTTCTAACGATTGTCCAACCCTCTTTCCAAGATAACTTGGAATGGAGTAAAATTTTAATGGAGTGATGAATGTGAAGAAAGTTTCATGTAGTTAAACAGGAGGCTTATCATTGCACACATGATCAGTTTACCCACAAGTGCATAACTTTTTGTGGTATTCAGTGATGCTTCGAAGAAGGGCGTGGTCTCTATGATGATGAAAAATGAAAAATTCATTACCCATGCTTCAAGGAAATTGAATGTTCATGAGAGGAATTGTCAAATAGATGATATGGTGTTAGTTGTGGTGATCTTCGACTTAAAAATTTGGGAACATTATCTCTTTGTGGAGAAGTGTGAAATATATACGGACCACAAAATCCTCAAGTATATATTCAAACTAAAAGAGTTGAACATGCGTCAAAGATGATGGTTAGACCTGATCAATGACTTTGACTGCTCAATGCATTACCACCCTAGGAAACCGAACAACGTGGCATATGCTCTAAGTTGAAAGGACCCATAAATTCTATCATTGATGAGATTTGAGAAGGACTGAATATTCTTATATTTGATGAAGATAGACATGACAATCATATAGAAGGGAACATCATCAATCCTTTCACAAATGATCGCTCAACCGTCTATTTGGGAAAGGTTAAAGGATGCTCAATAGGATGATGTGGGAATTAAGAAAAGAGTGGAAGCTATCATAAAAGGAAAATCTTTAGAGTTCAATGTTAATGAAGAAGGAATTGTGAGATTTGGGAACCGACTTTCTGTTCCATCAAATCTAGAGCTGAAGAAGGAACTTTTGGATGATGCGCATAGTTCAAATTTCTCTATTCACCAAGGAAACACAAAGATATATCAATATCACTAAGAGAATTATTGGTGTGATAATATGAAGAAGGATATTTCTGAGTATACATCAAAGTGCCTGGTGTGTCAGCAAGGGAAGGAAGAGAGGCAGAAGTCTCAAGGGATGATGCAACCATTGCCCATACTAGCACGGAAATGGGAGAACATCACCAGGGACATTTTCACCAGACATCCAAAGATGTGAAAAAGAAATAATGAGATCTGGGTTGTTGTGGACCGTCTTACAATTTTTTCACACTTCATTGAAATTCGGGATGATTTATCATTAGATCAGTTGGCATAGATATATATCTGGGAAGGGGTAAGGCTGCATGGAGTACCACTATCTATTGTATCCGATCGAGATCCAAGATTTACTTCTATGTTTTGGAAGAGTCTTCAACAAGCTCTAGATACTAAGCTGAACTTTAGTACGACTTATCATCCTCAAACTGAGGGCCAATCCTAGAGGACTATCCAAACACTTGAGGACATGTTGAGAGCGTGTTATATGGACTTTAAAGAAGGATTTGACCAACATCTTCCACTAGTTGAATTATCATACAATAATTCTTTACAATCAAGAATCAGAATGGAACCATATAAATACATGTACGGTAAGAGGTGAAGAACACCGACATGATGGGATGAAGTTGGTGATCGTAAGCTGCTAGGACCAGAAATGGTAGAAGAAATGGTGGAGAAGGTAAAAACCATTCAGCTGTATATCATGGTATCCCAGAGATGGCAGAAGAGTTCTGTAGATAACCGTCGACAAGACCTTGAGTTTAAATTTTGAGAAATGGTATTTCTATTCATATCTCCATGGAAGAAGGTCATGAGGCTTGGAAAGAAAGGGAAGTTATGTCCTAGGTACATTTTCCCCTTCGAGATTCTTGATCGTGTTGGGGAAGTGGCCTATTGACTTGCACTTCCACCTACCAAGGCCAAAGTACATGATGTCTTTCATGTATCCCTCTTAAAGAAGTACATAATAGACCCTTCACATGTACTCTCTTCAGAGGTAGTACAGTTATAGGATGATCTTTCTTACGAGGAGGAACTAGTTAAGATCTTTTATTATAGAGAAACAGTTCTACGAAATAAGATAATGCCCCTCGTCAAGGTGTTGTGGAGAAACCACAAGTTTGAATAAGCTACATCGGAATCAGAGGATGTGATGGAGAAAAGTCACCCACATCTATTTTAGTATGGGAAAAGGAAATTTTGAGCGTGAATTTTCTTAAGGGGGGAAGATTGTGACAACCCAAACTTTCATTAATGAAAATTCCGCTTGATCTAATTAAATCTCTTATCATGGTTAAATAAAATTTGAACATAATTGGTTTTAAATTTATGAATTTTAAAATACTATTATGAATTGTGACCGTTTCTAATATAGTCGCTGAACAGTGATCACATGATTAATATAAATATAGGGCTTTAACAAATCCAATTTACTCAGAAAAAGGAAGTGATGGCATCATCTAGTAGACTTACCCTATATTAATCCCATTTTTCAGAGCTTGGAAAGGAGGTGGAGTCATTGGGATTCACTCTCGACCAATCCCAATACGATCTTGAACATGTTAAGCTTGAGTGGAACCGACTACGGGAGAAGTTGAAGTTAATAGAGATTACCACCCGAGTGATGATATTCGATCCACCACAAGAGCCCATCACCATCGCACACCTTACACTTTGGTCATATGCGGGTGTTATAAGGGGTTATGTAACAAGAACCTAGAACTATGTAAATGTTCATTATGTTTGTATAATGAATGGGCATTCATTTTATTATTGTTACTTTGTAAATAGTTTTTTAAAGAACGAATAGTATTTTTAGTTAATATTCAACTAGGAAATATATTTTTATGAATTAATGGATTTTTTAATTAAATAATATTCTAATAAAATATTATTATTAAATTAATTTTTATTAAATATAAAGGATCATATAATTTTATGAATGCAATTGTAATTTTTATTAAGTTTTGAAAACTATTTTTCTCAAAACCCATGAATTTTTGATAAATGTCGGTTTTTATTATAAAAGTAAAAAATTCACATATTTATAAAATTATTTAGATAAAATTAATATTATTTTTTGAATTAGAATGTCTAAATTATCCAATGGTGAATTTTTCATAATTTTCTAAGATATTCAATTTTTGGGTAAAGATTAAATATCGTTTAAATATATAATGTGTTTTATGACATCATAATGACCCAATTATGAGATAATAAAATAATATAAACATTATGTCCATCCAATATATGTTTTAGAATTAAAATAATGTTATTTTAGATTTTTTTGAATTATTTTACCAAGCTTTTGTGGACCCTCCAAGACTTATAAAACATTTTGTCTTTTTAAATTGTTTTCCTTGAGAGTGTGACTCACCTCCACATAAGAAACCCTATTATTTTAAAAAGATCGGCCATTATGCATATAAAATATTGTTATTCACTCCCCTTTGGAAAATAACTGTGAGAAAAATACCATGCACTGGTTTGTGGTTTTGATTAGTTTAATGTGAGGTGTCCCAAACCTAAATAATAAAGAATTCCCTCTCCTTTCCTATATAAACCCACCAATGCTCCCAGTTCCTCTTCACTCAATGCCTTTAATGTTCGACCAACCCCTGCCCTTATCTCTATATAATCCTCCCAAGGTTCCCCAAGCCCCCAATAATCCTCTCTCAAGCCTCTCCCAAGCCTTTGGGATCACACTTCCAAGAAAGGGATTTCTTCCTTTCTAATTTTTGTATAATTTTTCTTAAGTTGTTATGCCATTTTTTCGATTAAAAATGTTATGGAATGATTTCTAAAATTCCTCACATTTTCCTCATTAGTTTTGGGTTATGTGAGACCCCTTTCTCTCTCATTAAAGCCTCCCATGGACACCTGTTACCATGCTGAAATTCCATGAGGGATTTCTCTCTCCTCTTTTATATCCTGGTAATTATTTTGTATTATGCATCTAAATTCCATTACGTTTTTTGGTACATGTAAAAATATGACCCCGTACTTTCCAGTTCATGTATATATTATAATACACCTTTTATATCTCATCAACTACTTTTATGGATCCTAATGTCACGTCGTTATGATGCTGAAATAACACCGCGTTTTTCCAAGCCATGATTATTATGTAGTGAATACCATACCCATGTATCTATCAAGGTTATTCACCTTTATTCACATATCCCTATTGAATGTTACTTTAATTTCTTTATTCCACATTAATTAACCATGTAATAACTTATGATGTTGATTGATTCCATGTTATATGATCCATGTGGCAGACTTATGTGTGAAATAAAATGTTTAAGAAGGGTGCACCCTCATAGCACTCCAATGAATTGGGTAAAGTATAGTATCATGATACATCACTTGCAATGGGGGTTGACTCATTATAATTCAACTGCAATGAGGTTTTACTATATCTTCATGTGCAATGAGGGTTTACTCAAGCTCCATGTGCAATGAGCTTTGGCTCATACTAATTCCATGTTAAGTGTTGTTGCCACATTTCTATGTTATTATTATCATGCATTATCATGCCTTTATGTTCATGTGTCTCTTGTGCTCCATTGATATTCCTATTGTATAACATGTATTGTATTCATGTTGTTATTCCATGTTTATTCCTTTACTTGGCTTTATATCTCACCCTTTTCTTATGCATGTCCTCAGGTTATCCCATTCAACGCTATGTATGAGGGAATGTTGTGGTCATGTAAAAGAAGTTTTCAATAAAGATGTTGTGTGTTTTTTGTTCTAGGTTGTTATTTAATGTTCCTAATCCCCAAAGACACTAGACCATTTGATCTTATATGTTGTATTTAGTAAATATTTTATGTAACAAATCAGTTTTAATTGTGTAATAAAAAAGAAGGGTTGTTATAAATAGGATCCCACTAAAATGATGACTCCTTTAAAATCTATTATTCCCATTAGTGGTATAAGATCTATATTTCACATATTAAATTACCCAGCTTTGGTGTTAAACTCATCAATTAGTTATTTAGGTTGGGGATCATCCCAATCATATAATATATGAATCTTGGGTAGTTGATCAGAAATATTTTTCCCTAAATCATCATTTGAATAAACCCAACTCTATTCCTCTAGTATCCCAACACTTGGGGTTTCCTTGATATGTAACCCAAAAAAAATTTCAGAAATGATCTAATCACAATAAAATTTATTGGAATCCCTTTAGTGTTAAACTACCCATGGATGATCAAGGATCACTCGTTACATTCTTACCTGACAAATGATAATACTGGGTCATCCTACATTAGTGTGAAACTACCCGGTTGGACGATTGAGGTCACGAAAATTTCTGATTTGTATGAAATACCACACAGTTTATTTGAAGGTTATTTTAAGCTCAACATATTATATGATTTTATTCCCTTTATGTATTTATGATTCTAGTAATTTAGTTTGGAATTTTTTTCCCTCCAGCAAATCAGTATGTTCAAATCTATATTGATGTATAATCCTTTACACATCCAAAACTTTTGTCATACTCACCAAAAAATAGAATTAAAATATTTTTATACATATTCAGATGCATAATATGCATAAGGTACATGAACATTTCATGTAAATTCATATAATTATATGAAATTAACAATCTTTACATGAGTAATCGCAGAGGGATAGACAACCAACCACATTCACATTCCTAAATAACGCAATAGTCTCTAGGTTAGTATGTAGTCGTACCCTTAGTCCCTCTACCCAGGGATACTTCACTCAATATATAATCCAATTAATTATAACTATGTCGCATAATAAGTATAAACTATATTCAAAAAATAAATTCAATCTAATATCTTCACTTACAAACTCAGGTCATGGTAGATTAAAAACAAAATTAATTATAGAGTCATTCCTAGCATGTAATGTATAGATATATCATAGAAGAAGTTTAAAATTTTTAACATAAAAAATACCCAATATTCACATTCTATAAAAAAAATTACTATATAGGAATATAGATGATAATAACCTTTAAATAAATGATCAATTACAATATTAAAATATGAGATTTCCATTTATGAACAATTAAAAAAATAAAGGCTAATTATAATCATTTTATATTTTTATATTTTTATTATGGACATCCCATAAACAAGAATAGAAATACATTATATTCATTCAAATATGAACAATTTCATATTTATCATTATATATCATTTCTTTTTCAAATATATTATATTTTATGAATTATAAAAAAATAAAACTCAATATATATTATGTATACATTTTATGCAATCTAATATCACATATATAATCATCATTTAACCAAGATCATATCAATTATCAAAAAACTTTTTATGGGGCTTATGTAATATTCAAATAAGGACCCCTATAATTTTGATCAATTAAAAATAACCAATTATTAAAAAACCCTAATTCAAATTTAAATATATTAAATTTTTGACTTATTTCATAATTTATATCCCTTTATAAATTATTTATTATGACTTATAAATAAACACTTGTATTTATGTATCATAATAATTTTTATACAATTTTTTAAAAGGTACCTCAAATATTAACATTTTATATTTAGGAAAAATAATAGTTTTATAAAAAATTATTTAAGTAATTATAAACCATTTATTATAAATTAATTAATTTATAAACACTTTATAAATTATATTTTCCCAAAATAACTTTTATAATGATTTATAATCATTTTAAAAACCATTTTAATCATTTTTGTTTTTAATATTTTTAATATTTTTAAAATAATTTTGAATACCCTTACACATAGAGGTATTCTGATATAAGGGTAAAGCCTTCTACAGGTAAAAAATCCATTAGAAATACCTTTCAAAAAGGTAAGTCACTACTTACCTTTACATGGGTTAAAAATACGGCTTCGTGTAAAGATAATAAGAATATTACCTTTACACAAATCATTCTGTTTAAGGGTAGAACAATTATGTGAACATTTCACGTAAGTTTAGTTCAGGATATACCTTCGTACGGCCTTCTACAACTGCTACGTAATGGTAGAACATCATTTACCTTTACATGTCCCTACAAACCTTACTACGTAAGGCTATAAACTTTACATATCTATCATGTGTAAGGGTATGTTCTATATTACATTTACATAACCTTTTTAAAAATACAACTACCTTTATTCATCCCTTATTTCACATAAAGGTAACTTGTGTTGGACCTTAAATAAAAAAATCTAAATAAGGGTAAAACAATATGACCCTTATATATACCAATATATGTATGGATAATCACTCAGACAGCCTTACGCATATCAACTTCCTAAGGGTAATGTGTTGGTTATCGTTACGTATCCCAGCTATGTAGGCTTAAACCTTTTTATAAAGATGAATTTCTAGAAAATGAAATGTTTCACTATTTGTTCTGTTTTTTTTTACTTCATGCATTGATTTCTAAAATCCAAACATGGATCCACATAATTACACTAACGGTTTTTTTGAGTCTAATAAAAATTATTATAACATGGAAAAACGTTTTAAACAACTAATTTTTGGATCTCCCAAACATGATAATGGATACCTTCTTACAAAACTAAAATGATGGAATATTGTAAATTTGGATTACATCATGCTAAGAGAGAGTGCAAGAAATCATGATCTCAACCATATTATGAGTTTGAGAGAGATCACAATATGGAAAACAAAAGCTTCCCACCTTCATAGTTTATCCATGGGCAACACATGAATCCCTCAACATTTGAGTAGGATCCACCAACCTCCATGAAATTCTAGCATCTCTTGGTGAAATGGAAGAAGATGAAAAAAATAATCAAGTCAGGGTGTATTAGAGGAGCATAAGAAAGCACACATTCATGCTTCCATCACATGGTAATATATTAAATAGGAAAATAAGTATTCCCCGTAATTTCTATCTCATTTATTCATGCATTAAAACGCATGAATAAATACAATGAATGGTTCGGGAATATGAAAATGTATGTTATGCATTTACTTATTTTTTATCTTATTTAATGGTTTTTTAAATGATATCCTAGGTGTATAATGGTTTCAATGTACATTAAACAAGTAATGTGATACCCAATGCATGGAAATTACAATTTTCATGAAAGCCTATATACAACGCATAAATATATTAGATATAGTTTTTTTTGTAGTCGGTATCTCTTTTAATCATGGACTCCTGTAAACACAAATAAGAAATTTCCATGAAACTATTCGAAATTTATTGAGATATTAAAAATCATAATAAATATAATCTTCTATTCATTTATCTAATAGTCTTCAAATAATAATATATTTTGTTGATAAATCCTCTCTCTAAACTAATTTTTACCAGCTAAGTTCCTTTCCCACACAATCTTTTGTAATAGAATCAGTCTCTCCATCATCAATATTGAACAGGACTGTAGTCCCAGGATCCCATTCAATTTCTCATCAAATGTTACAAACCAATTCTAGATCATGAATAGTCAAATCAAGAGACAAAAATGCTTTAATTATCTTATAGATGACATATATATTAAATTTATTTTTCATACACAATTAAAATGAAACTATGGTAAAAACATCGAGGACGTCAAGCCAGCTACAAATAAGAATGAGTATATTTAGCCCTAACTAATTTTATCTAGAAGACAACCATTTTAATTCTCATCTTTAATTAACATGTTTGTTATAAATAGGAATTACACATAAACCAACCTATACTAATTGTATAATAATCTGTAAAAGTCAACATAAACATGCATTAAGAATTAAGTCCATGATCAAACAATTTCAAGAAAGATATGCATTTAAGTAATAAGATTATTCTTTTAATCACTTAAAATTATAGGGTTTATGTTGTTAATGAATTTTTTAGATTATAAATAATGCTTATCATAAAAAAATAGGACAAAAAAGGATACCGCACTATCTAGTCAAAAATATGAAATGTTAAAAAATCATAACAACACATAGAGTCAAAAATCCCCAACAATTTATTTTACTCACATAATAGGAGTCATCAACTATCTATGACATGTAATAATTCCCTTATTTTAATTCTATAGTTTCTTTAATTATAAAATAATTATTAACACAAAATACTATCAATTAAGAAATACCACAATATATGATATTCTTATTTCACTTTATTATATAATTCTCAGAATAATAATCATATTCAACATGAAAATATAACTCTCATTTCAATCTCTTAAATTTCATAGTTGAACGGAATATTAAACTGAATGAAATTTCAAGATTGTTTAGATAATAATATTTATCTAAATTATACAATATTACATAAATTAAATTTTTTTAGAATATAATAGCATTTAAGAATATTTTATTTCTTGGATTTTTATATTTACTTTCCTCTTTTATAATTTTCCCGATTTATTTAATATTCATTCATTATGTATTTATAGATTATTATCTTTTTAAATGTTAAATGAAACTATTTAACAAGAGAAATTAAATCATCATTAAATAAAACATTTCAAAAACAAAGAGAAGAATAATATCTAAAACCTCATGAAAATCTTTAAATACTTCACTACACCAAGAACTGTGGGGGAAAAGGATGAATAAGGGCTGGTAAAGGCAAAAAAAGAACTCAAACAATTACAAATGGGTTGGGAGACTCCAAGAGGGATTATATAGATCATATTCGATTTTGATAAATATAAGAGGTCGAATGAGGGAATGAAATTGAATTTTAGAATAAAATATACCACTCTTTTAGCTATTTCAAAAACCCATTCTACTTTTTCTAATTAATTCATCATTAATTTGGGTCCATTTTATTTCTCATTTAATGGATCATTTAAAACTATCTTTATTAATTAATTTAATGAAATAAATATTCTTAATTTATTCAGGTTTTAAATTCCCTAAATTGATCTTTTATTTCATATTTCATTACTAAATTTCATTAAATGGAGAAATGTTCGCCAATGTGGAATTTTCTAGAAAAATTGAATTTATTTTTGATTAAGTTAAAAACCAACCCGGAGGGTCAACAATGTGATGTGACCATTTGGATCAAATGAAAATTTAAAAAATCAACCGCATCTACAAAATTGGTTTCCACATGGATCAACAGTGCCACATGAATCGACCACACAACCATTGGATCAATCACACAATGTAAATAAAGGATTGACCACATAAATAATATGATTGATCTCACAACCATGGATAAACTGTGTGAACAAAAGAAAATGACTGCATGAAGGATCAACCATATGACCAAAATTAAAACCACAAGGTAATTGTATTGACCACATTAACTAATTACTGGCTACAAGATGAAAATAATTGAGCATATGAAAAAAATTATAATTTTTAAAGTAAAAAAAACATTAAGTACCCTCTCAACACCTCTATATTCAAAAAAATAACAATAGAAGGGTTTTATAAATCTAAGAACATAAATTAAATACCTCTCAAACAATTTTGATTATTTAAACTTTAAAATAAGCACAAAAAGAATAGGAATAGGTCTAAAAACAACCCTGCAAGGTACCTCTCAACGATATCACTAGAATAAGAACACCATCACATATCGAAGGAATACATTGAATATATACATAATATTATTATCCTACCTCAAAATGAACCCCCAGGAAGATTCCACTCAAATGAGGGAAAGGACCTAAATAAGCATTAGATCGAGGAAATGGAATGATTTCATAAAACAAAATAAGATCATGAAAATTATCTCAATATAAGGGAAATAATAAGTATATCAAAAAGTAAGATCTACCCTAAACGAACTTGGGATATTGAGCATGAAATGGAAAATCAAACTCACATGTTATCTATTTCTAAGATAAAATGTCACCATAGGATTTTAACTAAATGAATAAAAAACTTGTCCAACACCTTCTCCTGATGGTCATTAATATCAATAGGATATTCCACAATGGTCTCACCAAATTCAACATCCATCTCACCCCAATCAATAAAACAAGAATTATCATAAAGATATTGATGAAACTACAGTACATGGAATAATTCATGAATCCTTTTCATATATGATGGTAGTGATTAATGATAAACAATAGATTCAATGTATCCCATCACCTTGAAAGGTCTAGTTAGTTAGGGAGAAAACATACTCCCATGACTAAACTTCTGCTACACACAATGAGAAGATATGTTCACGAACACATGATATTTGACATGAAACTTCATAGGCCAACTAGTATGATCAACATATGACTTGTGATGATTCTATTACTCCTTAATTCTCTTAAGGATCACTTGAACCTTCTCGATCATGCTCTGATGCAATCATAATTTGAGGATGACTAACTCTCCTACCTCAATCTAATATAATGGATATCAAAAAGGATGAACATACAATACATTGAATAGTTCCATTAAAATTGTAGATTGGTAACCATTATTGAATTCAAACTTCACCAATGAAAGGTTACTCACCTATGAACCTCTTATATCCTAAATGAATGCATGCAATATATCCTCTAATGTTTGATAGTAGGCACTATATGACTGTCCATCTATTGATGAAAAGTGGTTTTAAGAAATAACTGGGAGAGAAACCTAATCTAGATACCCCTCCAATACTATGAGGTAAAATAATAATTATTATAATATTTTATCATATTCAGAACCCCATGAAGCCTCATTACATTTTCATGATACAACATAAAAAACATCAACCAATCCCATCTCATTAATCTCTAATAAGTGAGATGACTTTTCCCAGAGATATATAATCTCCCATATATCATCATAACCATCTTGAACCATGTGTTAACAGGGGATTGATTCCATCCATATATCCTCCCACATCCATTGGGGAACATCAGGATGCTAAAAAAACCCAACTAGAACATGATTCCCAATATTCGTACTTTAACAAACCAAACATCAAGAGGAAACCTCTAAAATTTAATAATTCATTCATGACCACCAAAACATCCATCTCCCGACACAATACATCTTCATTAAACCAAGATTTACTACTAAAGGTGAACTATGTAACTCATGGAGAACCAACACATGAATCATAGAAGGTAAAGAAAACATCCCCTATAACAACAATCAATACTAAAAACCCCTAAGGGGAATCACCGTAGAAATCTCGATCAAGCTATACCTCAACAAAATAATCCTCCATCTGGGAATGCTCCATTTTATTCAGAATATTTGACTACACTATCATTTTATAATGTCAAGCCCTTCCATAAACTACTCTAATGTCAAGGAACAATGATACTAACTCTTATATCACTCTCCAAGAGTCTCCAAACTCATGCACATAATCACAATGTGGCTTCTTAATCAAAACATTGAAATTGACATTCTCATTACCATGTGTTAATTAAATGTTGAAATCATGATCTTGAACAAACTTTATCAACCATTGATGCTACAAATTCATGTCACATTGATAGAAGACATACTTCCAAATCTTATGATCTATGAAGACCAAAAAATGTTTCCCAATTAGATAGTGTCTCTTGAAAATCAATGTGAACACTTATACAATAATCTCAAGTCCATGTGTTGAATAGATACATTCATCTTGATATAACTTCCAAGACACATAATAGATTACTTAATGATCCTATCATATTAGAAGTTCTTTATGGTTGTAGTTAAATTAAAATATCATTTAATTTACAGTTTCCCAAATCCCCAAGAGTTTATCCTTAAAAATAAATTTATAATTAAATTATTTATATATGAAGAAATAATTTCATTATCTTTGGATACTTTCATCAATTAAGTTTTTAATATTCTGTAAAAATCATTTCAGAATGCCATTTTTTCCTCTAAGGATTCAAGTAAACAATACCTCTAGCGGTGATCCACACATTGGCCTTTAATCTCTGGGAAATGATAATTGATTTTTAGGTGCCAACATAGTGAATCAATTGTATTGTGTTGTTCATTATGATCCTTCCAAGATCCTTTAATCTTGAATAAGTTAATCTCATCCCCGAGAAGAAGATAAGAGGAATTTGAGAAATATATAGAACTCTATTGTGAACATTATCTCTCTTTTCTCAATTTTCAATTAATCCTAAGAAATACAAATAACTATCTATTTATACATAGAGGGATTAGGTTAGAATATTATTTAATTTCACACCAGCCCTTAAAAAATATAATATTAATTATGGAACCCCATGATATATAAAAAATTATTATTATTATTATTTTGTAGTTTTTGTTAACATACGCAATGATAAATATTAATTAATGGCTTGGAAATAAAAAATTATCGCCAGAAAAAATCATAGCCTCCATTAATTTTTCATTATATATTAAATACCAAAATAAATATTTTATTAAATAATTTATTATTCTTTAAATAAAGTAACTCTTTTATTTATAATCTAGAAAAGAAATATTTATCAAATATTCCCTTAATAAATTAAATTATTTATTAATGTATAAATAATAATTTATAAACTTGTGAATATTAGTGTTCAATAAAACATGAATAAAATTATTCCTCATCCTTGAGAATAATATTTGTTCAAATATTTATATTTAAATTGAAAATAATCAAGATCAATATAAAAAAATATTATGTGCCCCTTAGGGATTTGTTCACCTTGGCATTATGCATGTACACACAATGTTTAAGATTACTATCTACAAACCGGTCAAGGAACCCGAGAGAATGAATTCAATGTCCCAACAATTACATCCAGTTATGAATAGTCACTATGTAACATAAACCCTTTTTCAAAATCTCTCATCAAGAAGGTTTTACATCTGTTTAATGAACCTGTGTGCTCGATATGTCTTTCTTTAACTATCTGAAATAAACAAGTCATTACACCATATATATATAAATTTATGTGGTGTTTCTATTTCAATAAACGGTTGAGATATCAACTTCTATGAAGATCCAATGGACAAATCCTTCCTCGGTTTATCCAACAGTAACATGTCATTCATGATGCACCTAATGCACTATGCTTCCAATGAATATATGGAATCATGATTTTGGTTACTAAATATGAGTGTGTGATTAAAGAAATGCATTGATGATAATATTAAATTATTAGGAACATTACACATTCTCTCAAAGAGGAATATCAAATGAAACCAAAATATAAGGAATTCCCACTAGTGAGTATGCTCTCATAGTCTCCATTCTTAGTGAATTCCACATATGAACATCATGAGAAGAGTCCTCATATGATCATGTGTAATCACACCTGAAAGTCACATTCTATTTGTCCCAACATTGGATTTAATATGACCATAAAAAAGTATAATAATATCATCATGGAAATTTAAGGTTATCCCTATAGGATGGAACAATTACGACTTTATCAATGAAACAAATATCCTAAGACATTATTACATTATTGTCATGGAGAATAATGAAAAATATATAATTAGATATTTTTATTAATATAAAAATAATATAATATACAAGTAATAAATTTAAAATATTAGTTCCTAGCACACCAACTCCATCAAACTCCCACATAGACTCGATCCAACAGCATACGACTTTCAGTCTTCTAGACCTCACCTAGTAATCATGTTTATGATGAGTCTAGAGTTAATGAACGGGTAAATCATGTTGTCTTCCATGGTAATAATTCTCACAAAAACTCACCAATCTAAGAAAAATAACTCAATATATTTCAATTATAAGGCCATATCATTAAACATTGCATAATATTGAATTAAATTAACAATTCACATTGAGGATCTTTTTAGGTTTAGAGTTTTAGATAATTGGGCCACAACCATTACATTACATCTCAAAAATTACAAATTAGATACTTCTAATAAGTTTCCTTTTTGTTCATTAAATAAAAACTCTTGAAAAAAAGAGTAATGTCTTGTTCCGTGTTTTAGACAGCATGATTTTTCCATGATCTGATCCTTGACCCTATTCATATTTAAGTCCTATGAAAAAACATTTCAAAACATGGTAAGAGAATAAAAATATGATTAAGGGTTATAAAATAAGGATAAGAAACATTAACCCATCAATAATTACAAATATATGAAACCATATTTTTCAATCATAACATACCTCATGAAATCATAAGATTTATGAATAACACACAGAAATCATAAATAATAAAGGTAACTTATGGCATTCATAACATACTTACATTTTATCTTTCATAGATATGTAGGGAGTTAAATTTTGAATACACATCATAGTATATTCCCTAAATATCTTAGGAGAAACATTAACATTTACCTCCATCACATTACCCAATGCATTGGAGAGCTATCTCAGGCCCACTCACCCTAGGTTTATCACGAAACCACCCGTATACGTATACAATGCCCAATAACCATAAAATATTCATAACACAAAAACAAGAATTAATTAGAGATAACATTTCCACATTGCAATCAAATAATATCATTTTATGTTATTTACATAATAAATTCTTTATAAAATCGTTTTCAAAATCATTAAAACATTTAATAAAGATATTTTTGAATCAAAGTGTCCCATACCACTTTAAAGATTTTAGAGAAATTTTATTTTTGAAAAATTCATGTCCATATAAATAAATGCAAAAATCCATTTTTAAAACATGGAAATTAATGAGAAAGATTGAAAATAATAAATCTTTAAAATATTTAAAATGATATTTTAGTTAAAGAGGTCCTTACCAAATGAGAGAGGATTGAATACTAATATTTGAGGAATAACATTAAAAAAACATTATAATATCATGAAAATAAATGGATTCATGAAATAATATTCCAAAGGTTATTATTAACACCATATAAAAGTGAATTGGTGCATAACAACAATGAAGTCTCAATGAATGTAAATTGAGACGAAATCCCTTAAAAACTGTATCCTTAGATTAATGATAAATCAATTACATAATAATGTGTGAAAAATATATATACACTGAATATTATTGGATATTCATTGTAAATCATTATAGGACATTCACACATGTTATTTTTAAAACAAAACCAACAACATGGATGTTTAACTCAATGAAAGTAAATTGAGTTAAGATTACCCTTATCAAGTTCATATCAATGACATGAGAATTTATCAATGGAGTTATTATGTGTATCAAAAGTATATAAACACAAAGGAGAGTGGAAATTAAAACACAAATAAATAAATATTGATTCCACACATAATCATAGCAGAACATAATTAAGAATTGGAATATTAACCCAAGGAATGGAAATTGGGTTTAAAAGCTCCCTTACCGATTTTGTAACTTATGAAACATACACCACCTAAAAGAAAGATCATACAATGAATATGTAAATACTCATTAATTAATTTATATTACACAAATAATACAATAATGGGTAGTAAATACACTACAGAAAAGTAAATAGTGGCAAATAAAGCATGAATCTCATGAGAATAAAAAGTGACATGGAAACCCCTTACCTCGTGTCCGACTTGACTCTTTTGTTACTTGTTTTTCATGAATAATAAATATAAGATAATTTCTAAATTATTCATAACCTTTTTAATTTTTAGTATTCCTTTTATATAACTTATTACCTTGTAATAACAATTATTTAATTATTTGAGTTCATATCAGACATTTTGTCGATGTTCAGAATTTGAGTTAAAAATGAACTTGTTACAATTATAATTTGTCCATGTGGTAAAAAGTGCGTTATATACATAATTATATTCCTGATTTAGATATAATATATACAATATATATCCTGTATATATGTATTTATAATAGTTCATAACATTTGGACATAAGAAATGAAATGCATCGTTCATGGAGACGGTGAGCCGTACGTACGCATGAACACTACTTTCATTTCTTTTTTTTCTTTTTTAATGAAATGAAATCATAATGATAAATAGGTATATTATAATTCATGTATAATATATTATTTTATATATGGTACATAATTTCATAAACACCATCACTTATATGTTCCATGTATGGTATGGACGATTCATATCACATTGAGTTGGCGGTAGTCCGTACAACCTCAATTGAAATTATCATATTTATAAAACATGAAAAGAATAAATGTATGTTCTAAATGAGAATTAGAAAAGAATATTGATAGAATAAAATAAAATTTATATCAAATAAAATTAAAATTCCATCATAATGGCCACCATGAGAGGTGGTTGGAGATATTTGAACAATCATCATTTCGCGAGGCAGTAGTTCATTGTCCACAGAAACAATATTTTCATATCCATTAGATGGAGATGTGTGGATGTGTAGTTCAAATAATTCTCATAACAACAACCTAGTATTTTGAGGATACTGTTTTTTTTATAAAAGAAATTAATAAGGAGAGTTTATGTGGTTGGAGACGTAAAATAAAAGAAAAGAACCAAAGAGAAGATGTTACCTTTAAATCGGGTATCTCTCCTTGGTTTGAACCAAAAGGATTACATAATGTGACTTCATCATAAGGTAAGGCATATTGGTGGAAGATATTGATTTTTAGAGCTTATTTGGGTAGATGTTGGATGACCCAAGGGGCTTGAGAGGTGTGAGTAATGGGTTAGAGGTGAGGACTCTTTATAAGGTGGAGGAGGGGCTCTTTAAGAAAGTTTGAAAAGATTATTTTATTATATAATGATTTTCTATTTATAAAGGTCCAAAAATTATTAAAGTAAAATATAAGATGAATCATGTTCGAGGTAAAACCATACAATAATAATTGGATAGATTTTGGATATTATATTAATATTTATAATCTTATTTATTTAAATCATTCATTAATGAGCTAAACACTGCATCATTATTATGTCATAAATAATATTATTTATTCGATATCTAAATATTATAAAAAAACTAGCATGATGTAGGAAATATTTTTAGCTTTAAAATGAATATTTATAGTCGAATAGATAGCTTATATATCCCCATTTAATAATTGATTTACTAAAAGATATATGTTTTTGTCATTTATGTCATTACATTAAATTAATTATTATAAAGTGCCATTATCACTCTTAAGTGGCTCCATGGTGTCTCGAAATTGACCCAAAGTTGCTCATGGTTGGAAATGTATCAACCCAATGGATTAGGATACATGTTAGGGTAATTTAATATAATTATAATATTATTTTTACCTCAAATTACCCTATTTATCTTTAACTGCGGTAAATAAAAGTCAAAAGTTACTACTCACCAAAAATTATTTTCATCTTATTCAACCAAATTTTACATACTAATAACAACCATGTATGTTGGATTTTTAAAATTCAATACACATAAGTGTTAAAATTACATTTAAATGGAGAATTATGTTTTCTTAACCACTACTTAGTGTTTTCACAATTCATCAAAAATTGATGTTTTTCAGAAAAATACCAAAAAATCAGCCTAATATATATTTGATATTCATAATTAAATAATTATTTATATTTTAAGAAATTAAAAACATAGATATTTCATTAATTAATTTAAAATTAATTCATGCTGTCAAAACAAAAAGCGTGTTTTAAGAAATAATAACTATCAAAAGATTGACTCTTGTTTATGTCCAATTTCAAAGTGAAATTACTTCCAATGACCATTATTATATTAAATGGTAAATATATAATATAATTACACTTTAAAAGCAATTAAAATGATAATCTATCCATATAAATAAATTATATTAAAAGGCAGTTTTGAATTAAAATACACTAGTTTTCACAATTCATTAAAAAATGAATTTTATGAGAAAAAATACCAAAAATATACCCAAAGTAAATTTTGATGTTTGTATTATAAAGAATAACATTATTTTGTCAAATAAAATACATAAAATTGACCAAAAATAGATTTAAAAAGGGTTCTTCATTAAAAGGTGGTAAATCAACCTTTTAAAGAATATTAGAGTATTTATGCTTAAAATTATATTCATTCACATTTTAGGCCTCTAAAATTTATTTGATAAATATAAAAATTTTAATAAACATGTTTAATCATAATATGGTTAGTTATGTTCATTCCCGATAATAAATTGGCTCTGCATTAACTACCATTTAAAATAATAATAATATTATATTAATTTTCGGTATAACTTAACATTGTGTGTAACATAAGATTTCAAAGAAACCCATTGTTGCGTATCGGGTACGCCACCCAAAATGGAAACCCCTTTAAAGTAAAATTAATATTTAATTAAAAAATATTAAAAAATATTAAAATTAGATATTCTTTATTTACTTGGGATGTTACATCCATCCCCCCTTTTGGGAATTGCGTCCTGACAATTTTAAAATTGGGCTCGGAAACATCATAACAGTCCCACATCAGAAAAAGAGTCAATAAAAATATTAGTTTAAAGGAAATAAAGATAAGTACAAATGTCACCTCAGATAAGCCATACCAGTATTCCATGTAGTAAAACATGTATATGGAGGAGAAACTAAGTGTCATGTTCTGATAGAGAGTGATAGAAGACATGATTATAAAAAAGTGATCCACCATAAAATCACAAAATTGTGATGGGTAAAATGGTCTTTGATTCACCAATAAGAAACAATAACGGAAAACATTTTTGTTTTATGCTCTATTTCATAAAGTTATAGAATTTATTTATGATATTGACTAAGTAAATACGGAAATATACTTACTTTTCATATAAATTTTCATCTTATAGTATGTTTCCACCAAAAACTCACCTTTTATCAAAATGATGAGTATTCAAGATGACTTGGTCACACATGAAGTGCTATAACGAACTTATATATAATCACATAATTCACAAAATATGATCCATATAATTCCCCTCTCATTTGACATTATTCAAAACCAAAATTGTTAGTGTAAGATCATATAATCCACAAAAAGGATAATCTTTTATAAAAATAAAACACCTCTCTTTATCTCCAAAATTGAATAAACAATACCCAAATCTCAACAAAGACCATTCAATTCAAAAATGTCCTAAAATTCAATAAAATAATCCAAACTAAGTCTAAAACAAAATTTCATAAGGATTTGATCACACAGTCTTCCATAATAAATCTTAACATTTATGTCCAAATAACATTGACTACTCTAAAAGTCTCATACTAAAGTTTAATTAACCAAATCACATTTTCTCTATAATAGGTTAATCAATTCCATAAATAACCCAAATTTCCATATGTACATAACAAAAATATAGACTATTTAAAAATAAAATCGCACCATTACTCCTCAATTGGAATCCAAAATTATTCTATTTTCCTTATGCATATAGTTTCCAAAAAAGAGAAAATGTCTTCCAATATAACCTTTATCACATAATCCTCAAATCATTTTCCTATAATAAGGATGTCCATTTGATAAAACATAAGATCCCAAATCAACTTATTCATGATCAATAAAATCATTTTACTTAAAATAATAAGTCATACTAATCAGGGACTTCATGTAGTCCAATGGTAGGCAATAAATCCCAATCGCACTTTGGTTGTGGGTTCGATTCCCATGGATTTGTCCGACGTGATGGGTTGTCACATAGTCTGTTTTTGTATCTATTTTCATAAACTATTTAATTTTATAACATTCCTAAAAATGAGATAAACTCCTCAGAAATAACCATAACATGATTTGACTATAATGGTTGTCTTACACCTCTCATTTTTGTCCGAACTCATAACAACCTCAATTTATTAATTCATGAAGACTTATATATATTGAAAAAAATTTATTTTTTATTTACCTCCATAAAATAACATTATTCCATAAGAAAGAACACCGTACCTTGATCTTGGTGTCCACCTGGTTTCGTCGTCATCTAGTTCATGTATATAAATGGTTCATGTATTGCAACAATGATTTAGAGATCCATCAAAATAATATACTGCATTTTTTCAAAAACACCTCGTACAACATGGGTCATATGGGTGATTACAAAAAAATTGTATTATAAAATAATCATGAATGACATATAATTTCAAAACATATGATAAAACATTCTTCCTATAAAATAGTCTGACCTTGATTGATTTGAAACATTCGATCAATAGTCCTTTTGAAATACCATAAGTACGTTATGAAAGACTATAATTTAAAATAAAATATAAAATGGTGGCTCATGTGTCTTCTTCTTCAGCACCTTTTACAAAATCATAATATGCTTTTAAATCTTTTTATTGGGTAAAATATTTTAAAATACCTTGATAATATTTACATTTCTTGAAAATATGAGAATATTGATATAATATGATTTGATTAAATACAACCCATGATCCACGATGGTATCGAGGTATAGCAATGGTGTTTGATATCTCAAACAATTTCTTTCAAGTGAGATGTATGTTAGAAAATGTTTCAGAGGCGTCTGTACATGACTTTGCAATAAATAAGGCAAGCAAGTCATCAGGAAGAGATATGAATGTCGTTTAAGATCCTCCTCCTAAATTTGTAATAGACTTTCCATGATCTAAAAAGGTTACAAAATAATGATCTAACATAAGGAATATACATAGAGCCTAACCATGTGACTATCAAAAAATATTAATCCCTAAAGTTGTCTAAACCGACCTCTAATGCCAACTATAAGGCCCCAGCCATAAACATTACATAATATTGAATTAAATAAATAATTCACATTGAGGATCTTTTTAGGTTTATAGTTTTAGAGAATTTATCCATAAATATTACATTAAATATCAAAAACTACAAAGTAGATACTTCTACTCAATCTCCATCTTTTCATAAAATAAAAACACTATAAAAAACAGTCAAGTCTAGTTTCAGGTTTTAGACATCATGACTTTTCATTGATCTGATCCTTGACCCTATTCATCTTTAAGTCCTCTGAAAAATATTTCAAAACCTGGGATTAGCATAAAAATCATAGGATGGGTTATAAAATATTGAAAGGAAACATTAACCCATCAATAATTACAAATCAATGAAACCATACTTTTGAATCATAACATACCTCCCGAAATCAGAAGATTTTGGAATAACACACAGAAATCATAGATCATAAAGGTAACTTAGGGAATTTCTAACATACATACATTGTATCTTTCACAGGTACGTATATAGTTACATTGGGAATACCCATCACAGTATATTCTCTAAATCTCGCAGGATAAACATTAACGTTTACCTCTATCACATTTCCCAATGCATTGGGAGCTATCTCAGGCTCAACTTCCCTTGGTTTATCACAGAACCACCCATATACATAAACAACTCCCAATAACCATAAAATATTCATAACACATAAAACAATCATAAATTAAAAAATAACATTTCCACATTTAAATCACAATATATAATTTCAAGATATTTACATAATAAATACTTTATCAAACCATTTTCAAAATCATTTAAAAAATTTAATAAAGATATTTTTGAATAAAAGTGTCCCATTACAAATTGAATAATTTAATGGAATTAAAAATTTAAAACATTCATTTATATATAAATAAATCCTTAAAAAACCCTTTTTAATACATGGATATTAATGAGAAAGATTTAGAAGAATAAATCCTCAAAATATTTAAAATGATATTTTAGTTAAAGAGTTTCTATCTAAATGAGAGAGGATTCAATACAAATAATTGATGAATAAAATTAATCAAAACATTATAACATCATGAAAATAAAGGGATTCATGATATAATATTCTAAAGGACAGTATTAACCCTATATAAAATTTAATTGGTGCATAACGGCAATGAAGTCTCAATGGAATGTAAATTGAGATGAAAACCTTTATAAAAACTGTATCGTTAGATTAAGGATAAATCAATTGCATAATAATGTGTGAAAAATATAAATACAATAAATATTATTGGATATTCAGATTAAATAAATTAGAGTAAATTCAAACATGTTCTTTTTAAAACAAAACCAATGACTTGGATGTTTAACTCAATGAATGGAAATTGAGTTAAGATTACCCTTATCAAGTTCATATGAATGACCTAAGAATTTATAAATGGAGTGATTATGTGTATTAAAAGTATATCCACAAAAGGGGAGTGGATATTACAACATAAATAAACAAACAGTGATTCCAGATATAATCACAACATGACATAATTAAGAATTTGAAGATTAACACAAGGAATGGAAATTGGGTCAAAAAGTTCCCTTACCGATTAGGTAACTTAGGAAACATATGCCACATAAAGGAATGATCATAAAATTAAGATTTAAATAACCTTATATTAAATTATATTAAACATATAAAACAATCATGGTCTGTTAAAACACCTCAAAAGATGATATAGTGGAAAATATAGCATGAATATCTTGGGAATAAAAAATAAGATGAAAACCCCTTACCTCGTGTCTGACATGACTCATTTGTTCCATGTCCTTACTGGATAATAAACATAAGTTTATTTATATTTTCTTAAGAACCTTTTTCATGTCTATTATTCCTTTTATATCACTTATTTCATTTCAATAACAATTATTTAATTATTTTAGTTCATATCATGCATTTTGTCGATGTTCAGAATTTGAGTTAAAAACGAACTTGTTAAAATTATAATTTGTCCATGTGGTCAAAATGAAATTATATACATAATTATATTCATTTTATAGATATCATAAATATAATATTTATCCAGTATATATGTATTTATAATAATCCATAACATTTCTAAATAAGAAATAAAATGCACCGTTCATGGAGACGGTAAGTCGTACGTACGCATGAACACTACTTTCATTAATTTTTTTCATTTTTAATGAAATGAAAACATAAGGATACATAGTTATATTATAATTACATTATAATATCATATTTTATATATGTTACATAATTTCATTGAAACCATCATTTATACATTCCACATATGGTATGAACGATTCATATCACTTTGAGGGGGCGGTAGTCCGCACTTCCTCAAATGAAATTATCATATTTATAAAACATGAAAAGCCTAAAATTTTGATCTAAATGAGAATTATAGAATAATATTTAAAGAATAAAATAAAATATATATCATATATTATTATATTTCAATCATAATGGCCACCATGAGAGGCGGTTGGAGATATATTAACAATCATCATTTTGTGGGGCAGTTTTTCACTGTCCACAAAAATAGTATTTCCATATCCATTAGATGGATGTGTTTGTAAGTATAGTTCTAAAAATTCTCATAAAAATAACCTAGTATATTTAGGATAATTGTTTTGATATAAAATAAATTAATAAAGAGTGTTTAGAGGATTGGATAATTAAAATAAAAGGAAAGAACTTAAGAGAAGATGTGACCTTTAAATCGGGTATCTCCCTTTGGTTTGAACCAAAAGGTTTACTTGAAGTGCATTATTCCTAAGGTAATGCTTCTATGTGGAATAGAGGAATCATGAGAGATTATTTGGGTATATTTTTTATGTGCTATGGTGCTTGATAGGTGCGAGTAATGGGTTATATGTGAGGGATTTTTATAAGGGAGAGGAGGTGCTCTTTAGGAAAGTTTGATAATATTATTTTATTATATAGTTATTTTCGGTTTATAAAGGTTCAAAAATTATTAAAGTAAAAGATAATATGAATCTTTTTTATGTGAAACCATCAAATAAAATTTTTTATGGATTTGGATTTTGTTAAAAAATTTATAATCTTATTTATTTAAATCATTCAGTAATGAGTTAAACATTGCATCATTTTTATGTGATAAATAATTTATTTATTTGATGTCTAAAATTTATAAAAAAACTACCATGATGTAGAAAATATTTTTATATTTCAAATGAATATTTATAGTATAAGATATAACTTATATAACCCCATGTAAGAATTAATTTACTAAAACTTATATGTTGATGTCATTTTTTTCATTACATCAAATTAATTAATATAAAGTGTCACTATCACTCTTATGTGGCTCCATGGGGTCCCAAAATGGACCCAAGGATGAAAATGGTCGGAAATTTATCAACCAATAGGATTATGACCTTTGTTAGGGTAATTTAATATTATTATAATATTATTTTTACCTCGAATTACCCTATTTGCATTTAACCGCGGTAAATAAAAGTCAAAAGATACTATTCATCAAAAATTATTTTCATTTTATTGAAAATAATTTTACTTACTAAAACAACCATGAATATCATATTTTCGAAATTAAATTCATAGAGGCCATAAAATTTCATTTAAATGAAGATGCCAGTTTTTTAACTACTACTTAGTATTTTCACTCTTCATCAAAAAATGATGTTTTATAGAACAATACCAAAAATTCAGCCTAATATATATTTTATATTCCAAATTCAAAATTGATGTCTATTTTACCAAATTCAAAATATACATTTTCATTACTTAATTTTAAATTAATTCTCATTGTCAAAACAAAAATCGTGTTTTTAAGAAATAATAACTGTCAAAAGACTGACACTTGTTTATGTCCAATTTCAAAGTGAAATTACTTCAAAAGGGAAAAAAGGATTAAATAGAAAAAATATAATCTAATTAAACTTTAAAACCAATTAAAAATTTAATATAAACATATTAATAAATTATATTCAATGGTAGTTTTGAATTAAAATACAGTATATTTCACTATTAATTAAAAAATTGAATTTTATCCAAAAAATACCAAAATTTACCCAAAGTGAATTTTTATGTCCTGATTTTAAAAAAGATTTTTATTGTTTAAAATATAACATATAAAAGTGACCAAAACTATATTTAAATAGGGTTCACCATCAAAAGGCGTTAAATCGACCTTTTGTAGAATATTATAGTATCTATGCTTCAAATTAGATTCATTAAAATTTTAAGTCTATAAAATTTATTAGATAAATGTAAAAACGTTTAACTAACATGTTTAATCAGAATATGGTTAGTTATGTTCATTCTTTCTAATTCAATGGATAGGTGTTAACTACCATTTAAAATAATAATAATATTATATTATTTTTTTGGTATAACTTAATGTTGTTTATAACATAAGATTTCGAAGAACCTCATTGTCGTGTATCAGGTATGCCATCGAACATGGAATTCTCTTTAAAGTAAAATTAATATTTAATTCACAAATATTAATAAATATGAAAATTCCATAATCTTTATTCAGCAAGGATGTTATGACACTTCTTTATTAGATTCTTCATTCGTCATTGTGACCTACTCTCCATATCAAGAGCCATTGTTGTAGTATTATCACAATAGAGTAAGATATGATCTTTAATTATATGTACCATTAAAAAATTTTGGATGAAATTATGTATCCATACTGCTTCATTATATTCCTTAGAAGATGCAATATATATATAATATACTATATAATCTACAACCACAACCTACATTGAGCTCTTCCATCTCACAACACCCCCATTATAGGTGAAAATTTATCCTATTGGTGATTTCATATCATCATTATCTGTTTGGAAACTTGCATCTTCATACCTTTTAATGACTACTTACTCTTATACTCTATAAACTAGTAACAGATCCTTTTTAAATTGTATATACTTAAGTACAGTCTTGTCATCCATCAAATGGTAGTCACTTGGTTTTGCCTAGAATCTACCTACCAAACTCAATGGGTAGGAAACATCTTGCCATGTACATAACATGGAATACATGACTAATAAAATATTCTGTAACATCCCAGTTCCGGGTACCACTCCACGGGTGCCCCGAACCCGGTTCTCCAAGTGACCTCAAGCGCATTTCCCAAATGTCAGAGGCTGCCGACTAGCTGTGAGGGCCCATGTCAGATAGTGGGGAAACTATGCCCTCATTTGTCAAAGTGTAGCCCTGCGGAATAAAGTAAAAATCATAAAACAACAGCAGAAGCATTAAACCATACACATTTAAGATAAAAAATTGTAGTAAAACAACCAAAATACATATATAATGTTGATTCAACATGCCTCAAGTTCTAAGAAAATTGCCAGAACATGTTACACAACAATACAGTACATCAAACCAAAAAAACAGCCAGTAGCATCACGAGCCTAGGCATGGTCTCATGCTCCCCTACTCCTCAGCAGCAATCAAGTAACTATAAATTGACCTTTTCCCTTATCCATACCTGGGGAAGCGTAATCTGTTTGGGCGGAAAATCATGACCCAAATAGGGTGTGAGAAATAATCTCAGTAGGCACCCACCAAAGGCCCGTGCTCAACTATGTGTAAACATGCAACAACAGTGTGCAAAAGTAATTCAATAAACTAAGAATTACTCAAATGTAACTAAATTTACCAGTTATATTTCCATTTAACATTCTTTTCGTTGTTTATTATTAAGAAACCACCATGGTGAATTTCTATGTAATCAGTCATTGTCCTCAGACACATAATCCCATACCCTCAGATAAAGAGAATCCAACACAAGAATCTACCCACAGGCATATCGAATATTGCCCGCAGGCGTACGAGGTGTCACCCACAGGCACAAAATCAACTGCCCACAGGCATGGAATAAGTTTCCCACTGGCTAATTAGTACGTTGCCCACAGTCTAATCTCAACTCTCCCCTTAGGCTAAACAAGTAACCAGGCCATCCACAACATGTAAACAAGAAATACACATGAAATACAAAAGCAATTCCTCTTAAGGCAATTCAATAATCATTATTATAAAGGCATACCCTCGGGTATCCTGGCCAAACGGCTAAAAAGATGAACGCACCCCCGGGGTGGTCCTAGATCCAAGCAGTGATATCAAACAGCAGTTTAATTATCACATCTAATTACCTATACAATTCTTGGTATTTAATTCAATAAGGACTCAGCCAAAAGACACCCCATTCATTGGCGTGTTTCCCAAAAAATACACACAAACTCACAATAGTTTGAAATTTAACACCAAGACACCTACCTTAAATGCCGATGATTAGTATACTCGAACGACGTTCCATGAATCATCTCAGAATTAGGTAGATATGAGGTGAAAGAAAACTCACTTAAACCCAAATAACTTCCATTAGAGGAAGATTTGTTAAGAACTACGTCATGAGATGAGAGGGCTTACCCGCACGGTTCCAACGAGATCGTCTAAGGTGGAAACAGATTTTTGATGCTCGATCTGGAGATCCTCAAAGATTCGGTTGTGCCCTCTGGATCTCTCATCTGGTTCTAAGCCTTCCCTATGAACAGGGTTGGCTACTACCCATTTTAAGTGGAAAAAAATAGAGTACATAGTGTGTACTTCCGAGTACATGGCGTATACTTCTTCCATTTAATTGTTCATCTGGCGGCACCACCAAATATTCATCCGTCGACATGAGTACACGGTGTGTATTCCTGACTACATAGCGTGTACAGTTGCCCAGCTAGTGGCTGCTCCCACACCCTTACTATTTTATTTTCCGATTGACAACACGGAATGTAAAGGACCACTACACGACGTGCAGTCGGTTTTTACACCCGTAGTCACCAACATGGCTACACACCCTATGTACTCATCCCACACGGACAAAAGTAATCGGCGTGTCGTCCTAAAATTCAGGATTGTTCCCCATTTTCCTTATTTTCTCAAAAATACTTAAGGAAATGAGAAAAGAAGAAACTCATACCTCAAGAATAAGAACCGGGATCTTACAAACATCCCCCCTTAAATCAATTCATCCCTAAATTTCCATTCCAAGGGTGGTGATGATATAGCTGTGAACAACTCCAGCCACTGAGCATGTACGTCGGTCTCCCGCTCCCAGTTTTCGTCCAGCACTCGTCCATGCTGCCATAGCACCCTTACGAGAGGAACTGAACAGCCTCGGAGAACCTTCATTCTCCTATCAACGATACGAATAGGATGCTCCTTAAAGGACGCATCTACATCAAGCTCAACCTCCTCAGGCTGAAAGACGTGAGATGGGTTTGAATGGTAGTGATGCAACTGAGATACATGGAAGACGTCGTGCATGGCTCAGTACCTCTGTGGTAACTTCAACAGATAGACAACCAGCCCGACTCTCTCCAGAATCTCAAATGTCCCCACATACCTTGGTGAAAGTTTACCCTCTCTCCGGATCGTCATGTGTCCCAACCTTGGTGAAACACGCAAGAAAACCTGATCCCCTACCACGAGCTCCAAGAGCCATCTACGGCGATCAACATAAGATTTCTGATGAGATTGTGCGGTAGCCATCCTCTTCTGAATCAACTGGACCAACTCAGAAGTCTCTTGCATGAGTTGTGGTCCTAGTAAAGTGGCCTCACTAGCCTCTAACCATCACAAGGGTGATTTCCATGGCCTACCATATAAATCCCCATAAGGTTCCATCTCAATAGTTGCCTAAAACTGTTATTATAGGAAAACACGAATAGGGGTATATGCTTCTACCAAGAGTTGCCAAAGTCTTGGATGCATGCACGCAGCATGTCCTCAAGCACCTGTATTGTATGATCTGACTGACCATCATTCTGGGGATGCTATGTTGTGCTCAGAAGCACATGTGTACCCAGTGCCCTCTGAAAACTTTTCCAGAAATGAGATGTAAAATGGGTGTCCCTATCTGAAATGAAACAATGAGGGACCCCATTAAGATGTACGATCTCTCAGATATAAAACTTCCTGAGCTCGTCAAAACCGTAGTTCTCCTTGATGGGCAAAAAGTGAGATACCTTTGTGAGTCTGTCCACAACAACCTACACGACATCATTGTCTCGAGGTGACCTCGGCAACCCAGTCACGAAGTCCATCATGACATCTTCCCATTTCTACTCTATAATAGTTAATTGCTATAACAGTCTGGCTGGCCTCTAATTCTCCGCCTTCACCGGCTGACAGGTGGGACACCTCGTAACAAAACCAGCTGCATCTCTCTTCATACCCGACCACCGCTACTGACATCTCAAGTCACGGTACATCTTGGTAACTCTGGGATGAACTGCCCATGATGAAGCATGAAACTCCCACATCATCTTCTCACATAATCCCCTAGAACCCACACCCGTCCATGGAAATGAAATACCTCATCATCACATATTGTCCACCCAGGAGGAGGGTCCTCACTTGATACCGACTTCTATAGAACTAGGCCTTCTGAATTAGATAACTTTCTCCTCCTCACTCTATCTAGGAGGGTAGAAGTCGTATCTAAAGAATAAAGATAGCTCAGCCCCTGACTGTTGTGAACCTTCAAATGCATCGTAGAGAACAAAGCCATAAGATGCCACTCACCACTAGCCTCCTGCACTTCCTGTATCTGAGTCTTCCTGCTCAGTGCATCAGCCACTGCATTAACATTACTAGGTGTATAGGAAAGCTCAAAATTGAAGGATTGAAGGTATTCAACCCACATTGGTTGTCTCATGTTCAAGCCACGCTGAGTAATGATGTACTTGAGACTTTTGTGGTCAGTGAAAACCACAAAATGCTCTCCCAAGAGATAATGTCTCTAACCGCACAACGCATAAACAACTGCAGCCAACTCGAGATCATGCGTTGGGTAATTCCTCTCATGTGGCTTCAACTACCGAGACCCGTACGCAACTACTCGATCACCCTACATCAACACAACACCTAGCCCAATACCTAATTCATCACATAAACTGTACAACTCTTCCCTTTCTCTGGGTGTATCAGGTTCAGTACTGATTTCAATTTCCCCTTCTGCTCCTGGAAGGCTATCTCACAAGATTCTGACCGCATGAACTTCACACCCTTCTTAGTTAAACCCATCAACGAAACTGCTAAGAGGGAGAAGTCCTATATGAAGTGCCTATAGTAACCAACCAGCCCCAAGAAACTCTGTATCTGAAATATGTTATTAGGATTCTCCTGGGAAACTACTACTCTAACCTTCTCTGGGTCTACTACAACTCCTGCCTCTATGATGATATGACCCAGGAAGTGTATCTTGTCCATCCAAAAGTGGCACTTTGAGAGCATAGCATATAGATGATTCTCTCTCAGTGCACTCAATATGATCTCAATGTGGGTGGCATGGTATTGCTGAGTGTGAGAGTACACCGAGATATCATCCCCGAATACTACCACCATAGAATCCAGATAAAGATGGAACAAACGATTCATCAGGGCCATGAAAACTGCTGGTGTGTTCATGAGTCTGAATGGAATAACCGTATACTCATATAGACCATACCTACTCCTGAAATTTGTGAGAGGTATATCAGATGGTCTAATGCGCAGCTGATGATATGCTGATCTCAATTCAATATACGATAACACTCATGCTCCACGAAGTTGGTCAAAAAGATCATCAATCCTTGTTAAGGGATATCGGTTCTTAACTGTCAACTGGTTCAGCTTCCGATAATCCACACAGAGTCTGAGGGTAACATCAGACTTCTTTGCAAAAAGGATAGAATAACCCCAAGGAGAATTACAAGGTCTAATGAAACCGTTTGACTGAAACTCCTGTAACTGCCTTTCGAGCTCCTGCAAATCAGATGTGACCATACTATAAGGAGGAATGGACACTGGTGCTTCTCCTAGTACAATCTCAATAGAGAAATCCACCTCACGTTCTGGAGGAAGACCTGGAAAGTCATCTGGGAAGACATCCCTGAAACAATCAACCACTGGAGGGAAATCCTACTGACAAGTCCCCTGGTAGTCCAGATATAAGCTTGAAATCTGGGTTGTGATACCACCCCACTCATGATGCTCTGGTCTAGCTCGACTCTCATAAAAATACCACTCACCCTTGTATAGAAACTCTTTGCCCACTAGTGCCGTGAAACTCACCCTACGACGATATCAATCCACAATGGCTCTAAAGGGAACCAACTAGTCCATCCAGAGAATGACATCATAGCACTTCATCTCTAAGACATAAAGGTCCCAAAGGATGTGACACCCACCAACCTCAAGGGGGCACTCCTTGTACTGACACACAGTAGTCGTTCTAGTTCCCAACGGAGTGTCTAACGTCATAACAGCAGAAGAAGTAGAAACACCGAGCCCAAGGCTCTCCACAACAGGTACAGATATGAACCTATGTGCAACGCCTGTATCAAAATGTATTGAAGGTAAGACAAACAATATTAGAATAGTAACTCTAACAGTAGATGGTCTGGGATCCTGCTCTTGCTGGGTCTACTGCACTACACATATCTGCCCAGTGTCGCGGCCCTACGACACAACCTGGCTACCCTGAGCTGTCCCGCCCTGCTGCCTCTGAGATCCTGGTGTTTGGCTACCACGGCCATAACCACCATCTCTACCTGCATTCCCTAACGTATTCCAGTTCCCCCATTGGTATGAAGCTACTGGTCCTGACCCCGCATGCAGAGTCTATACAGAACCCCTCTCATTATCGGCTAATGGAAACTCCATGA
Organism: Viscum album; assembly: GCA_963277665.1. Lineage (NCBI taxonomy): Eukaryota > Viridiplantae > Streptophyta > Magnoliopsida > Santalales > Viscaceae > Viscum > Viscum album. Next base: position 372,256,838 of record OY728133.1, on the reverse strand, counting down.
AAAAGCATTGTAGATGACCCATCCTACCGCAAGCTCGGCACCCCACTGGGTCTCGTGGACACTGAGGTCTCTTGTTCCCTTCCTTACCACACTGGTTGCACATGAACTGGACACCTGAAACATTCCTCTGACTAGTACTGCCACCCTGAGAGAATTCCATCTGTCTCTTCCTCTTACAAGTAGAAATAGTACTAGAGACTGGTGCTGAACCACCCTGGCCCACACCCCTGGCTTCCCACAGGTTCCTCGCTGTAATCAGTGCCTGTTCACAATAGAATGTACTGAAGGAAACCTAAAAACATTCACCAATGCTAGGATGTCATATCGAAGATCATCCTCAATGTGTCTGGCTCTCAACGTCTCATCGCCCACCAGAACAGATGCAAAACGCTTAAGCTCGGTTAAACGAGCAGAATAATCCATCACTAACATAGCGCCCTATGACAGATTTAGGAACTCTCGAGCTTGTTCTTCCCTCAGCGTCTCGGGGAAGAAAAAGTCATAGAAGGATGTCTAAAAATCCACCCATTCCATGCCTCTTTGATGCTCTGGATGGGTGGTAACATCCCACCACCTCTTAGAGGAATCACGCAGCATATAATTCACAATTTTGACCCTCCGCCCTGGAGGCATCTCAAGGTTCACGAAAATAGTCTGCATCGACCCCAAACAAGACTCTGCAGCCTGTGGTCCTCCATCCTCTGAAAACGTAGGTGGATGCTGCTACTGGAAGATTTGGGTCATCTCGTCCATAGATGTGGCATCTGGTGGTGCTCCCTAAAAGGTCTGCATGAACCGCATAAAGCCTTCATGGACTGCACCTCCATGCTTCTTCCCGGTATAATGGCTATCACTGCATATGGCTCTACTGAAGGATAAACTGGTAGCCCATGCCCACCATCTTTGTCGTATACTCGTTTCCTCTCTCTTGGCTATGAACGCGTGAACGTCTTGGCGGAATTACACTACAAGGTCAAACACACACCTTAGATCATGATTTTCATAGTCTGAAAACGAAGAAACCAAAAGGGAAATAGGAAGAAGAAGGCATTTATGTTTTCACAATAAGACTACACAGCATGTATACTGACTACACAGCGTGTACCTAACTTTTCTTCCCCTTCCCTGGTCCTTCTATATGGCCAATCCACACAGCTCCCGTTAAACAAAACTACACGGCGTGTATATACTCTACACAGCGTGTATGGTGTAATTTTCCAAACGCCCGTGTCATTTGTGACACGACCGACTACTCGGCTTGATACTACACGGCGTGTTACACGAAGGGGTTAAAATGACCCATGTTTTTAGTTACACGGTCAGGTTCCCAGGTCAGACTACATGGCATGTTCTGTAGTGGACACAACGTGTATATGGTAAGTTCTCCTCTGTCTGTGTTGTTAGTACACGGCCGGACTCCGTGTAAACACTACACGACGTGTCCTTCCTCTAGATGGCATATTCTCCCAGATAATTTCCCTACCCCGTGTCCCCACCCACATGGCCTATGACACGGGAAGAGACTACACAGTGTGTACTTAGACTACACACTGTGTACTCAAAAAGTTTTCTTTTCTCCCTAAATAGAAGAACATACACAGCGTGTTTAAGGTACTACACAGTGTGTATACTGGGTTTCCAGATAGTATGCCTTAGAAACCTCTCCGGAACCCAGAAAATACTGAAGAAAAGAACACCTAAGTGACAAATTCTCATCCGTGAGGACCCATACTCCCCGCGAATCAATGTTTTACATCTTATATGTGTTATAACCAGATAACTGTCAATGATCCACCAAATTTCGGTCAATGAGGGCCCATACTCCCCAAAAACCAAATTTTGGTTCCCATTCTATAAACATGCTCACACAGCAATACCCTATCACATAGCAAGTATTTCTCAAAGCATTTTTCACAACAACATCTTTTTCTAGCACAACATCTATCACAATAACATGCAATTTATAATGCACCTACATGGCTTGGAAACTATGCATGGCATATGATTTTTAGCATGTGCCTAAATGAGGCATGAGATGCCATACCCTCATCTCATCGGGTTACAACTAAATAAAACCCATGAATAACATATAAATAGCACAATACAAGTGCATCGCCCAAAGGTGAAATCAAATCAACTATAAAATTTTCAAAATCAAAAGAATTGAAACATAAGGTAAATTGGATTTTTCCCAGTAAACGGGTTAGATACTCCTGGGAACAGATTATTACCAACTACCGGTCTCGTCCTATCCATGACTAAGTCTCCAAATAATAAGTCAAAGAAAAGAACCCCTCTGATACCATTTTTTAATGTCCTAGTTCCGGGTACCACTCCATAGGTTTCCTGAACCCGGTTTACCACATGTCCTCAAGCACTTTTCCCAAACGACATAGGCTTCCGACTAGCAGCGAGGGCCTAGGTCTGATAGTGGGGAAACTATTCCCTCATTTGTCAAAGTGTAGTGCAGCGGAATAAAGTAAAAATGCATACAACAACAGTGAAAGCAATAAACCTTACACATTTAAGATAAAAACTGTAGTAAAACAACCAACCATTATATATAATGTTGATGCAACATGCCTCATGTTCTAAGAAAATAGCCAGAACATGTTACACAATAATACAGTACAGCAAAGAAAAAAAACAACCGGTAGCATTGTGAGGCTAAGCCCAGTGTCATGCTCCCCTGCTCCTCAGTAGCAATCAAGTTCATGTAAAGGGACCTTTTCCCTTATCCATACCTATGGAAAAGTAATCTGTTTGGGCCGAAAAGCATGACCCAAACAGGGTGTGAGAAATAATCTCAGTAGGCACCCACCAAAGGATCGTGCTCAACTGTGGGTAAATATGCAACAAAAGTGTGAAAAAGTAATGCAATAAACTAATAAGTACTCAAAATTAACTAACTATACCAGTTATATTTCCATTTAACATGCTTTTCATTGTTTATTATTAAGAAACCACCATGGTGAATTTTTATGTAATCAGTCAGTGTCCTCAGACGCATAATCCCTTACCCTCAAGTAAAGAGAATCTAACACAAGAATATGTCCATAGGCATATTTAATATTGCCTGTAGGCATACGAGGTGTTGCCTACAAGCACAGAATCAACTGCCCAGAGGCACGAAAGAAGTTTCCCACAGGCTAAGTAGTATGTTTCTCACAGGCTAATCTCAACACTGACCTCAGGCTAAACAAGTAACCGGGCCATTCCCAACATGTAAACAAGCATTACACATGCAATACAAAAGAAATTACTCTCAAGTAAATTCTATAATCATTATTATAAAGGCATACCCTCGGGTATCCGGGCCAAATGGCTAAACAGAGGAACGCACCCCTGGGGTGGTCCTGGATCCAAGAGGTGATCCCAAAAAGCAGCTTATTATCACATTTAATTACCTATACAATTATAGGTATTTAATTCAACAAGTCTTCAACAATACGACCCCCCATTCAAGGGCGCGTATCCTAAAAAAATCACACAAATGCACAATAGTTGGAAATTTGACACCATGACACCTACCATAAACGCCCTTGATCAGTATACTCGAACGATGTTCCACGAATCGTCCTAGAACGAGGTAGATCTGAGGTGAAAGAAAACTCTCTTAAACCCAAATAACATCCATTAGGGGAAGATTTAGAAAAAACTATGTCTGTAGATGAGAGGGCTTACACGCATGGTTTCAACGAGATTGTCCGAGGTGGAAACGGATTCCCGACGCTCGATCTGGAGATCCTCGAAGATTCGACCATCCCCTCCCAAGCTCTCGTACGGTTATAAGACTTATTTGTGAACAGAGTTGGCTACAGCTCATTTTAAGCATAAAAAAACAGAGTACATGACATGTATTTCCGAGTACACAGCGTGTACTTCCTTCATTTAACTGTTCATATGGCGGCACTACCAACTGTTCATCCGTCGACATGAGTACATGACATGTATTCCAAACTACACGGCGTATACTATCACCCAGCTGGCAGCTGCTCCCACCGCCTTACTGTTTTGTTTTCCAACTGACTACATGGCGTGTAAAGGAAAACTACATGGTGTGTAGTCAGTTTTTACACCTGTAGTCACCAACAAGGCTACACACCCTGTGTACTCATCCCACACGGTCAAAAGTACACAGTGTGTGGAAAATTATACGGCATGTAGTCCAAAAATTTAGGATTGTTCCCCATTATCCATATTTTCTCAAAAACACTTAAGGAAAGGAGAAAAGAATAAACATGTACCTCAAGAATAAGAACCGGGTTCTTACATATTCTATACATATTGAATCCTTTCAATTATTTTTGGTTACTCATATGTTTGAGGAAACATCTTATTTTAAAGATAAATTTCATGTGACATTGGCATCAATCACCTCTTATATTGTTCCACATTGAATATATTAAGTGTATTATCAATATATATACCTTGAATTAGGATGGACACTATCATAGATCTATCTTGAGGGATCTTGATCCATGAGTTCATGTCACTTCACCTCTTTCATTTATCTGTATAAGTATATATTCATCCAAGAATTAACTGACAGTATGTTTGGTATCTCTTTTCCATAAAATAATATGTTATTATATAAACGATCAGACTCCAACTAAAACACTTATAGATACAAGGATCACCATAATTCTTTACAAAACAAAATTACATTCTTTCCTTATCCAAATGAATGTTCCGGGCCTGGATTCCTTCTTTAATCCATAAATATATCATTGGAATTTGTAAAAAAATGTGGAATCCTTTGGAGTCACTACACCTTTAGCTTGTGTCATATAACCATATTTATTAAGGTTACCCTTATAGAAAGTTGTTTTCACATCCATTTTTTAAATCTCATATTTATGGAAGTATTTATAGGAATGTAAAATTTTAATTGATTTCAACATTTCTACTGGTGAAAATGTTTCATTGTAGTTAATTCCTTGATGTTGTTTTAACCCTTTTGAAACTAGTCGAACCTTATAGGTAAAAAAATCACCATCCATATCCATTATCTTCTTGAATAACCATTTAAATCATATGAAATTTACATCCACAGGAGGATCTATCAAAATCTATACTTGGTTTAGGCACATGGAATCCATCTCAAAATCGAAGAATTCATTCTACTAGGAATCATCTAGGCCCCCTTCTTCTTCCTTTTAGTTTAAAGGATCATTATTATCAACTAATAATGAGTCACTATATTTTATGACTAAAAAACATATCATCCTGGGTCTCTAACCTCTTTAGTACTATTATGCAGTACTTTTGTATCTAGAACATTTTGTTATTCCATAAGGAATTATGGAATATATTCTTATTCCAACTTCTATGTACCTAGATCATTGACTACATCAAATTATATCTCACTCACACCATATCTTTTAGATGGCTTATCCCTATCAATGTGTAACACCCTGAACCCAGAAGCCTAGATTTGTTGCATTATTTTAATACATTGTCATGATCAAAAGAAGTAACCTCTCAAAAGACCGATCAGTTTAGCAGTCTTGGAAAATAGATTTCAAACATGAACGCTACATTACACATTAGAAAATAAAACACAACATAAATTATCCTTTGAGAACTTCATTAACCCCGTAGCTTAACCCTACTGACTGAAAATTAACTTTTTTATTAAGAAAACACTTTTAAGGAAAAAGTGAGAAACGAAGATACATGACTTCATAGACTTAAGACATCAAACCGTGCTCTAATGGTCCAAATTTCAAAAAACAAGACCAAACCACAAACAAGGCCCCACCCTAGCATAAACCCCTTCTTGGAATCATGAGAAAATAAAATATAAGAATGGGGTGAGCTTGGATGCTCAGTAAGGATAACAATATAGCAGAAACTTTCATAAATAATCATAAAAAATTAAGACAATGTATAAGACTAAAACACAAGCCTTTTAAACTTAAACTTTGTCATAATATGGTAAAGATAAATCAAAATAATTCCATTTACTTATTCAAATGGATATTCTAACAGTAGAACAATCACATGTAATATCAATAGCCAATTTTATAATGATGGAATGCATAATACTAGACTTCATAACCACATAGTCCAGGCCATGTGACAAGACTACAAATAAGATTTTGTCAATGCCTTATTCCAAGACACTAGTATGTCTCATGAGACCTACCGATGCATCGAGGAGCTATAGCCAGTCCACCCGTCACTTAATAAGTCCATTGCATTCCTCATATGAAAAGGATGAAACATAACGTAAACATTCCTATTAAAACTAGCATAAGAAATGTCAATACTTTAACCATAAACCATGAATGGTTTAAAAGTAGTACATCCACAATAAAATTATCACTAAACATTCAATACAATATTAAATATTTTATCAATAATAAATCAACCTCAATCATGAATAATATTTGATAAATGATGTTGAAGTAGTTGAAAATGATCAGTAAAACTCTTTGAGAGAAATACCATTTTTTCATGAAATCATTTAGAAATCTCACAATTTATAAAGGAAGTCACTTAAAATTGATTTTTGAATCAAAGTGCCCCATACCAATTTCAAACTTTGGAAAGGAATTAAAATTTTAAAATAATTATATCAATACGAATAAATCCTTAAAATCATTTTGATAACATGGACATTAATTAAATAGATTTAGAAAAATAAATCATTAAAATATTTATAATAATGATCTAGTTAAATATTACCTTCTATAAAACCATAAAATATTCCTTTTGAAAAAAAAATTATGAAAAATGGTCATGTATGATAAATATGTACTAGTAAATACATACATATAAACAATCTTGGATAATAATGAGATTCAGAAATTAACCCTTACCTAGCACTTTACTTTGGCCGAGGGCACATTTAACCTCTTGTATAATGACTATAGTATGTTATTAAATTATACCAAAACCATATTAATATTTATTATATCATACATGATTCATTTATGACTTTTTACTACCCATTTAATAACAATTCCCATGTTAAATTAACATTTTGGGTAATAATCGCTTTCTTTATTGTACAAGTTTTAACTTTTTAGTCCAGATCATATCATCTCGATCATGATTTAAATACATCCAGAAAATAAGCCTTAATTTATATAAAATATATATTTAGAATATAAATATTTATAATAGATATATATATGAAATGGAAGACACCGTTTATAGAGACGACAGGTCATACGTACGCATAAATGTTGTTTCTGTATCCATATCGTATTGAATGGAAGTAAGTGAATAAGATATATGTAAGTATATATATATATATATCTTGTAGAATTATTATGTCATATATTACATAAATATTAATAATATATGTTTTTATAATCTTCGTTGAATGGTGAACGTGGAAATGAATCTCTTCGTGTCGTTGATATTATAAGCTGTACGTACACACGAGTGAGGATATCATTTCCTTAATGATTAAAATGTGTGGAATTGGATGGTATATTAATTTTACAGAGAAATTATAATGTTATTTTTGTTATTTATATACATATTACGCATCATTATAACCATAAAAATAACATAGTGTTAAATAACAAATTACACCACAACGTGGAGACGGTAAGTTGTACGTACGCACGCATGGTGAAATTATTATTCATATGATGGATAGAATAATTAATATGGTTGTAACATATTTATAATAACATCACAATATGTCTAAGTTACAAGATTTATTATTTTGGTAAGGAAATAAAAAAGAAAAATAATGTGGAAGAAGAAAAGAAATTGGAAAGAGGTGATAAAATAATTATCTCTTCTTTGGGTGTTTCCTTTTGATTTGAACAAAAGGGCTCCATAGGATGGATTTATGCTCAAGTTAAGGACACTAGGTTTATGTGAGAGATGTTAAGAGGATATGTTTGTATAGTTTGGCCGAGCCAAATGGCTTTGGATGTGTGATTTTGAGTGAAGGGGAAGTACCCTTTTCTAAGAGAGGTGAGGGTCATATTTTAAAAGCTTGAAATATTATTTTATTATAATATCATTTTCAGTTTATAATGGCTCTAAATTGGTTTATTTAGAAGAAAAGGAGGATATGGGTGGAAATCCTCTCAACCAATTGGTTTTAGAAAAGTTTAGGTCACCATATTAACCTATATTTTAGATTTAACTCTATGTTAAAAAGTTTTACTTTTACAATGTCTTTTGGTATTATTATAATAAATGGTTAATAAACTTACTATAAAATGACAAGAGAACCCAGAGTGGAACATTAATGACATATTAATCATTATATAATTCCTTTGGATGAACCTTATATTTTTAGGAATATTGTTTCATTTAATAATATAATATTTGTTTTAAAAACTAATTTATTTCAATTTTGAAACTATTTAGTATTTGGTTATTGTGGAAGTCATCACAACTTTATTACATCAAAAAAAATACATTTAATCAACCCTAAAATGTCATATTCATCTAGATAATTCTTGTATGGCATCAAAACATTAAAATTCTTTTATTTGAATATTTATAATAACAATTATTTTAATATATCATTAAGAATGGAATTACTGCATCATTATTGTGTCATAAATAAATTTAATTATTTAATATCTAAAAATTATAAATAAAATACCATTATGTAAGAAATATTTTTATCTTCATAATGAATATTTATAGTTGAATTTATATGTAACATCCCAGGTAAATAACTAATATTACATTCTAATTTTTATCAATATTTTTAAATAAAATGTTAATATTAATTTAAAGGGGATGCTATGCTCGATGGCGTACCCAATACACAACAACGAGTTTCTTTGAAATCTTACATTGCACAATAATAAAATAATGTTATTATAATAGTTAATGCCTAGCCGTTGTAATAGCGGGAATGAACAGAAATAACTACAAAATGATTAGATATGTTTGTTAAATATTTTAACATTTATCCAATAAATTTTAGAGGCTTAAAATTCAAATGAATCCAACTTTAAGAATAAACACTCTAATATTTTTAAAAGATTGTTTTACCGAATTTTGATGGTGGACCTTTTTTTAAATATAAATTTTTACAATTTTATAATCTCTATTTGTCAAAATAAACTTATTCTTTATGATTGATACATTGAAATTTACTTTGGTTAAATGTTTGGTATGTTTCTGACATTGTTCGTTTTTTTAATGAATAGTGAAAAAATAAAGCATTTTACATTAAAAATGCCTTTTAATATAATATAAATATATGGTTAGATTATATTTTTAATTGGTTTTAAAGTGTAATTGGAATATATTTTTACCATTTAATCTAATGGTTTTCATTAGAATTAATTTCACTTTGAAATTGGACTTAAACTAGTGTCAATCTTTTAATAGATATTGTTTCTTAAAAACACGCTATTTGTTTTGACAGTGGGAATGAATTATTAAATTAATTAATGAAACTTATATATTTTGAATTTTTTAAAATACATATCATATTTGAATTCGAAATATCAAATATAGCGTAGGGTGATGTTTTGGTATTTTTCTGAAAAACATCAATTTTTGATGAATAATGAAACCACTAAGTGGTACTTAAAAAACTGATTTTTCGTTTAAATGAAATTGTAACACCTCTGTGTTTTGATTTTCAAATATTTGACATACATTATTTTCATTAGGAAGTAAAATGTGGTTCAATGAGATTAAAATAATTTTTTGGTGAATAGTAACTTTTAAGTTTTATTAATCGCGATTAAAGGTAATTAGTGTGATTTGAGGTACAAATGATATTATAATAAAATGAAAATATCTTGAAACATGTCCTAAACCTATTGGATGAGTCATGGCAGACCAATAAAACCAATGGGTAGATTTTTGGGACCTCATGGAGCCACTTGGGTAAGATAATGACATTAATGCCTTTTATTTAAAGTAAAAGTAAAAAATGACACAAACATGTATTGTTTTACTAAAACAATTTTTACATGGGGTTATACAAGTATGATTTTTGACTATAAATATTCATTGTAAATATAAAAAACTTTCCTACATCATAGTATTTTTCTAATTTTTTGACATTAAATAAATTATATTATTTATGGCATCATGATGATATAGCGATTACCTCATTATTTAACGATTTAAATTAAATGAAAAGATACTATAAAATCTAAGACCTACATATATCAAAAACCTATTGGATGGGTGGATTTCGAACTCGTATCAACTTAGCCTCAAAATACATCAATGTGGTACCTTTAAAATCGGAAAATCATTTTATAATAACGTAATATTTTATAACTTTCCAAGAGTGCCCCTCCTATTCTTTTATAAAAGGCCCCCACCTCTACCTCCTTACACACACCACTAAAGCATTTGTCTTGGACAACCCCTGCACATTTAATCTCTCCAAATCCCTCTCCTAATCCTAGAATCCTTACCTTAGGCATAAATCTCTTCAAGAAACCCTTTTGGTTCAAACTAAGAGGGGTTACCCAATTTTAAGGTAATGTCTTCACTTGTGTTCTTTTGTTTTATTTTACTTTTCCAACCCCCTAAACTCTTTTTATTCATTTATTTTGTAACAAATAAAGTATCTTCAATATAATATTATGTTGTTATAAGTAGGATTCTAGCTACACTTACACACACATACATCTAATGGTTAAAGAACATACTGTTTCTGTGGATAGTGAATTTCTGCCTTAGGAAACGATGATTGTTCAATATTCTTTTAACACCTTCAAAGGTGGACATTAATATGTCACTATATTTATATATGATATGTAATATGTTTATTTTTTCCTTAAGCTTCTGTATTTTTCATTTATGGCAGACCTTTATGGTTTCCATTATGGGTAAACGCGATATCTTAATTTTAGGAAGTGCAGACTACCGCCCCCTCAATTTGATATGATTCATTAATACCATATGTGGTACATATAAAGGATATATTTAAGGATATTATATATGATACCATATTATAATTATAATACTATTATATATCATTATGTTTCAATTCCATTAAATATGAAATAGAAATGGAAGTAGCGTTCATGCGTATGTACGACTTACCGTCTCCATGATCGGTGCATTTCATTTCTTACCTCTAAATGGTATGTAATATTATAAATGCATGTATATAATATATATATATATTATATATATTATATCTACATAATGAGTATAATTCTGGATATAATGGAGATTTTACCCCATGAAAAACTTGTAATTATATAGAGTTTATTTTTGACTCAAGTAGCAATGATCGACAAAACAACCATTATTAACTTTAATAATTACATAGTGTTCATAAAATGGTAATAAGTGATATAAAAGGAATAATGAACTTGAAAAATTTTCTTAATAAAGTATAAATTAACTCATGTTTATTATTCAGGAGGTTAAAGAATGATCGAGTCAAGTCGGACCCGAGGTAAGGGATCCTACCTATCTCTTTCTTTTCAAGTACTCTCTTTTAAGTCATTTCTCTTATGCTCCATGTTCTTATGTTGGAGGATGTTATTTTATATTACTCGTTCAGTAATTTTTATTTTCATGTGATGAGATACCCTATTTGATCTCATCAATCCATTTTTGGATGTTTTATGTGGTGTCGTTAGACTGTTGAATTTTCATAAGGGGACTTTCATATCACTTTTTATTCCCGTGAGATTCATGATACGTTTACCACTATTTCATTTTGTGTGGTGTATGTACTGCCCATTATTATAATATTTGTATAATATTATCCCATTTATGGGTATTTACATCTTCATTGTATGACCCTACTTTCATGGGTTGTACGCTTCGAAAGTTGTCCAAATCGGTAAGGAAACCTTTCACACTCATTTTTTTAAAGACTTATTTTGTTATGTCTTTTAACATACATATTTTTATGTTGGTATATGTTCTTCTATATCCTTATTGATGTAAATTTTATGCCCAAGTGATGAGATACCATTTTCTCTCTCATCAACTTATTTTCAGAATTTTAGTGTGACGCCGTTATGCTATTGAATTTTTGTAAGGGAAGTTCGTAACCCAATTTCGATTTCTTTGGGTTCAACTTATAGTTATTGAATTTTTCATCCAATGAATATGTGTGAATGACCTATGATTGTTTTACACTTAATATCCCACTTATATTGGGTGTATTTATATTTTTCACACATAATAATGTGATTGATTTATCCTTAATTTAAGGATACCTTCTTTATAAGGGATTTCATCTCAATTTATATTCCATTGAGACTTCATTGTTGTTATGAACCAATTCAATTTGATTTGGTGTATATACTGTCCTTTGTAATAGTATATCATGAATTCATTTATTCTCATGATATTATAAAGTTTTGATTAAATGTAATTGCATTAAAAGTTTCAAAGTGGTAAGGGACTTCGTCTCAATCTCCATTCATTGAGGCATATTCTGTTTTATACACAACTTTATTTTATACGGTGGATAAACCACTTTGACTTTTACGCTTATTCAAAGGGAATCTTTTTTTTATAAGAAGCGTTTTACTAAATGACAAAAGGAATGTTTTTTGTCACACGTATGCGGCGACAATGACTTCTCTGCCGCTGTGATAATGATTTGAGTTTCGGCTTCCTCTACAAGCCATAACATTTTTTTAAAATGAAAAATAAATACCATGTTTTAGTTTTCTGTTATTTTGGTGTTGAAAATGGTTTTTATAATGTTTTTATATCATTGTGTTGTATTGATATCTTGTGATTGAAAAGTGTAAATGTTATGTTTCCTTTATTCATGTTTTATGTGATACGATTATGTTATGGTTCTTGGTAATTGTTATGAAGAAGGGCGGTTCTGTGATAAACTAAGGGCGGTGAGCCTGATATAGCTCTACAGTGCATTGGATAACGTGAAGGAGTTAACCATTAAGGTTTCTCAGAAGATATTTTGGGAATATACTGCGATGGGTATTCCAAACGTAACGAAGAGGGTTACTACCTACGTAAGAATGTTATAAATGCCTCAAGTTACGTTTTATGTCTTATGATTTCTATGATTAATTCATGATTTGATGAGGTATGTGATTATGTTTCATGAGTAAAGTATGATTTCATGCATGGACTAATGTTTTCATTTCGTACTTTTATATCCCTTACTGAGCTTTTTATACTCATCCCATGTTTTTGAAATGTTTTTCACAGTTCAAGGGAAAGGTACATGATGTGATGATATTGTCAAGGAAGTGTCAAGAAAGAATCCATGTTCTATTTTAAATATGTTTCCATAGATGGTAAAAATGAGTATTATCTTTTATGTAACCACTTTGTTTAAATGTGGAATGTACTGCATGTTTTATGATCTAATTCTCTAAAAATCTAAACCTAAAAAGATCCTCATTGTGTAATCTTGTAATAACTCAAGATTTAGTATGGTTTAGGGCTTGGGACTTATATTTGGTATCAGAGGTTGGTTTAGAAAACTATAGGGATTAAGAGTTTTTATAGACACATGGTTAGTCCCTATATCTATTATTTTAGTTAAATCCTTGTTTTATAACTTTTTTCAGGTCAAGTGAAGACATTTACGAATCAAAGGAGGAGGATCCCAAACGACATTCCTATCTCTTCCTGATGACATGTTTGCAATAATTATTGCAAAGTCATGTTCGGATGATTGTGAAACGTTTTCTAGCATACAACTCTCTTGCAAGCATTTGTTTGAGATATCGAACACCTCCACTATACCTCGTTATCATCGTGGATCATGGGTTGTATTTAGACAGATACTATTTTCACAATATTCTCATATTTTCATGAAAGGTAAATATTATCAAGGTATTTTCAAATATTTTACCTTATCACATGAATTTGAAGATATTATGATTTTATAAATGGTGCTGAGGAAGGAGGACCTTGCACAACCTATTTATTTTCTCTTTTAAAATATATTCTCTCAAAACATACTTATGGTATTTTAAAAGGACCAATAATAGAAAGCATCAACTCAAATTCTATTCAACTATTTTATAGAAATCATGTTTTATCAGATGTTTTCGAATTATATGTCATAAATGATTATTTTCCAAAACTGTTTTTCTGTGAACACCCATATGACCCATGTTGTACAAGGTGTATTTTGATGGAGGAAGTAAATAATTTTGAAGGATCTCTAAATCATTATTGTAATGCATTGGAAATCTACCTACGTGAAAAAGATGATGATGAAACTGAGTGGACTCCATGAACAAGGTATGCTGTTATTCATTTTGGGAATCGTTTTATTTTATGTTGGTGAAATAAGACTTCATAAATTAAGATGTTGAGATTGTAATGAATTTGGATGAAAATGAGAGGTATAAAAAAACAATTGAGGTTTAAACATGTTAGGGTTATTTTTGGAGTTTTATAAAAAGGAAAACACGTAGACTGTGTGACAACCCATCACGTCAGACAAAGCTGTAGTAATCCAACCCACAACAAAAGTGTGACTATTATTTATCACATACCACTGGACTATAAGAAGTCCCTGGTTAGTTTGACTAATTCTTTTTAGTTAGATGATTTTATGATAAGTTTATTTTGGGTAATCTATGGAAATTATTAACCTATCCTGGAGGATATGTGATTAGGTTAATTACTTTTCAATATAAGACTTTTAGAGAAACTGATGTTATTTAGAGATAAATGTTAATTTGTACCTTGGAAGACTATGTGACTAAATCCTTCAAATATTGGATTTCGATCTTAGTTTGGTTTACTTTGAAGAATTTTATGGACAAATTGCTTATCGAATGGTCTTTGTTGAACTTTGGGTAATGTTTGACAAATTTTGGAGATTAGGAGTAGTTTTTATTTTTGTAAAAATAATATCCTTTTTGGGTATTATCTGATCTCATACTAAAAATTTTGGTTTGGTTTTAGTTGAGATCTAAAGACATGGAAAATATATAGTTCTCTTTTGTGGATTATGTTATTCTCGTGAAGTTGATTATAGTACTCTTAATGCGAACAAGTCTTCCTAAATACTCATCTTTTGGAGAAAATATAAGTTTGATTAAGGAATCTAGTAAAAGTTGAAAGTTTACGTGACAAGTATGTATGTTTCATTATTATTTAGTTATGCTCAAAAATAAATTCCTCAATTAGGAGTAACTTAATACAAAAATGTTGTCTATTAACATTTCCTACTAGGGAATCAAATACCGTTTAACCCATAACAGGTTTGTAATTTTCTGGTGGTTAAATTTCTCCTAGACATGTTTACTATCACTCTCCATCAGAACATGACCCTTTTTTTCCTCCATATCCATATTTTCATACTTGGAATCCTAGTATGTGTTAACTTGTGTGACCTTTGTACTTCTCTCCCATTATTTTTAAGTGATATTTTTACTCACTCTTGTTCCGATGTGGGACTTTCAATGGAGTTTCCAAGCCTAATTTTGAAATTTTGAGGACGCAATTCCCAAAAGGGGGGAAGGATGTAACATCCTACGTAAATAAATAATTTTCATTCTAATTTTTATCAATATTTGTGAATAAAATGATAATATTAATTTAAAGAGGATGCTATACTGGCTGGTGTACCCAATACGCAACAACGAGTTTCATTGAAATCATACGTTGCACACTAATAATATAATAATATTATAATAGTTAACACCTAGGCGTTGTAATGGCGGGAATGAACAGAAAAAACTAAAATATGTTTAAATATGTTTGTTAAATATTTTTACATTTATGCAATAAATTTTAGAGGCTTAAAATCCAAATGAATCCAACTTTAAGAATAAATACTCTAATATTTTTAAAAGATTGTTTTACCACCTTTTGATGGAGAACTTTTTTTAAATCTAACTTTTGACAATTTTATAATCTCTATTTGTCAAAATAAACATACTCTTTATGATTGGGACATTTAAAGTTACGTAGGTTAAATTTTTGGTATGTTTCTAACATTGATCGTTTTTTTTAATGAATAGTGAAAAAATAAAGCATTTTACATCAAAACTGCTTTTTAATCTAATTTAAATATATTGTTAGATTATATTTTTAATTGGTTTTAAAGTGTAATTGGAATATATTTTTACCATTTAATCCAATGGTGGTCAATGGAATTAATTTCACCTTGAAATTAGACTTAAACTAGTGTCAATCTTTTAATAGATATTGTTTCTCAAAAATACGCTATTTGTTTTGACAGCGTGAATGAATTATTAAATTAATTAATGCAACTTATATATTTTGAATTTTTTAAAATAGATATCATTTTTTAATTCAGAATATAAAATATAACTTAGAGTGAAGTTTTGGTATTTTTCTGAAAAACTTAAATTTTTGATTAATACTGAAACCACTAAGTGGTACATAAAAAACTGATTTTTTGTTTAAATGAAATTTTACCACCTCTGTGTTTTGATTTTCAAAAATCTGATATACATGGTTGTCATTAAGAAGTAAAATTGTGTTCAATGAGATTAAAATATTTTTTTGGTGAATAGTAACTTTTATGTTTTATTAATCGCGATTAAAGGAAATTAGTGTGATTTAAGGTAAAAATGATATTATAATAAAATGAAATTATCTTGACACTTGTCCTAACCCTATTGGATGAGTCATGGCAAACCAAGACAACCCATGGGTCTATTTTTGGGACCCCATGGAGCCACGTGGGTAAGATAATGACATTAATTCCTTTTATTTAAAGTAAAAGTAAAAAATGACACAAACATGTATTGTTTTTCTAAAACAATTTTTTTACATGGGGTGATACAAGTCAGAATTTTGAATATAAATAGTCATTGGAATTATAAAAATATTTCCTACATCATAGTATTTTTTTAAATTGTTAGACAATAAATAAAATAATTATTTTTGACATCACGATGATGCGGTGATTACCTTTATATTTAATGATTTAAATTAAATGAAAAGATAATGTAAAATATAAGACCTACACATGTCAAAAAGCTATTGGATGGGTGGATTTAGAACTCATATCACCTTATCATTGAAATACATCAATGTGGGACCTTTAAAACCTGATAATCATTTTATAATAAAGTAATATTTTATAACATTCCAAGAGTGCCCCTCCTCTTCTCTTATAAAAGGCCCCCAACTCTACCACCTTACACACACCTCTCAAGCATTTTGTTCTGCCAAACCCTTCCCATTTCATCTCTCTAAATCCCTCTCCTCATACTAGAAGCCTTAACTTAGGTAGAAAGCTCTTCAAGAAACCCTTTTGGTTCAAACCAAATGGAGTTACCCGATTTTAAGGTAATGTCTTCACTTGTGTTCTTTTGTATTATTTTGATTCTACAACCCCATAAACTCTTTTTATTCATTTATTTTGTATCAAATACAGTATCTTCAATATAATATTAATTTTTTAAAAGAAGGATTCGAACTACACTTACACAAACCTACATCTAGTGGTTAAAAAACATACTGTTTCTGTGGATGGTGAATTTCTGCCTCAAGAAACGATGATTGTTCAATATTCTTTTAACACCTTCAAATGTGGACATTAATATGTCACTATATTTATATATGATATATAATATGTTTATGTTTTCCTTAAACTTATGTATTTTTCATTTATGGAATACCTTTATGGTTTCCATTATGGATAAACGTGATATGTTCATTTTAGGAAGTGCGGACTACCGCCCCCTCAAAGTGATTTGATTCAATAATACCATATGTGGTACGTATAAAGGATAGATTTAATGATATTATATATGATACCATACTGGAATTATAATACTATTATGTATCTTTAAGTTTTAATTCCATTAAATATGAAATAGAAATGGAAGTAGCGTTCATGCGTACGTACGGCTTACCGTCTCCATGAACGGTGCATTTCATTTCTTACATCTAAATGTTATGTAATATTATAAATGCATGTATATAATGGATATATATGATATATATAATCTATAAATAACAATATAATTCTTGATATAATGGATATTTTACCCCACGAACAAATGTGTAATTATAAACAGTTTATTTTTGACTCAAGTAGCAATGATCGACAAAACGACCATTATTAACTTAAATAATTACATAGTGTTCATAACATGGTAATAAGTTATATAAAAGAAATAATGAACTTGAAAAATTTTCTTAATCAAGTATAAATTAACTCAAGTTAATTATTCAGGAGGTTAAAGAACGATCGAGTCAAGTCGGACCCGAGGTAAGGGATCATACCTATCTCTTTCTTTTCAAGTACTCTCTTTGATATCATTTCTTTTATGTCCCACGTTCTTATGTTGGAGGATGTTATTTTATATTACTAATTATGTAATTTTTATCTTCATGGGATTAGATACCCTATTTTATCTCATCAATCCATTTTTTGATGTTTTATGTGGCGCTGTTAGGCTGCCGAATTTTCATAAGGGGACTTTCATCTCACTTTTTATTCCCGTGAGATTCATGATACATTTGCCACTATTTCCTTTTGTGTGGTGTATGTACTGCCCATTATTATACTATTTGTATAATATTATCCCATTTATGGGTATTTACATCTTCATTGTATGACCCTTCTTTCTTGGGGTGTAAGCTTTGAAAGTAGTCCAAATCGGTAAGGGAACCTTTCAGACTCATTTTTTTAAAGACTTGTTTTGCAATGTATTTTAACTTACATCTTTTTATGTTGGAATATGTTCTTATATATCCTTATTTATGTACATTTTAAGTCCAAGTGATGAGATACCATTTTCTCTCTCATCAAATCATTTTCTGAATTTTAATGTGATGCTGTTAGGCTGTTGAATTTTTGTAATGGAACTTCATAACCCTATTTCGATTTCGTTGGGTTCAACATGTAGTTATTGAATATGTCATCCAATGAATATGTGTGAATGACCTATGATTTTTTTACACTTAATATCCACTTATATTGGGTGTATTTATATTTTTCACACATAATTATGTGATTGATTTATCCTTAATTTAAGGATACCTTCTTTATAAGAGATTTTATCTCAATTTACATTCCATTGAGACTTCATTGTTGTTATGAAAATATTCACTTTGATATGGTGTATATAATGTCTTTTGGAATATTATATCATGAATTAAATTATTCTCATGATATAATAGGTTTTTGATTAAATGCCATTCCTTTAAAAGCTTCAATGTGTAAGGGACTTCGTCTCAATATCCACTCATTGAGGCATAGTTTGGTTTATACACATCTTTCCTTTATATGGTGTATAAACCCCTTTTACTTTTAAACTTATTCAAAGGGAATATTTTTTTATACGATGCGTTTTAATAAATGACAAAAGGAATGTTTTTTTTGTCATACGTATTCGGAGACAACGACTTCTGCGCCGCCGTGACAATTATTTGAGTTTCGTCTTCCTCTACAACCATAAATTTTTTTAAAAAAATGAAAAATAAATACCATGTTTTAATTTTCTTTTATTTTGTTATTGAAAATGGTTTTTATAATGTTGTTATATTAATGTGTTGTATTGATATCTTGTGATTGAAAAGTGGAAATGTTATGTTTCCTTTATGCATGTTTTATGTGATACGATTATGTTATGGTTCTTGGGAATTGTTATGAAGACGGGTGGTTCCGTGATAAACTATGGGTAGGTAAGCCCGGTATAGCTCTCCAATTCATTGGGTAATGCAAAGGAGTTAAATGTGAAGGTTTCTCCGAATAGATTTAGGGAATATACTATGATGGGTATTCCAAACGTAACCAAGAGTGTTACTCCCTATGTAAGAATCTTATGAATGCATCAAGTTACCTTTTATGTATTATGATTTCTATTATTTATTCATGATTTGATGAGGTATGTGATTATGTTTTATGAGTAAAGTATGATTTCATGCATGGACTAATGATTTCATTTCGTACTTTTATATCCCTTACTGAGCTTTTGATGCTCATCCCATGTTTTTGAAATTTTTTTCACAGGTCAAGGGAAAGGTATAGGATGTGATGACAGTTTCAAGGAAGTGTCAATAAAGAGTCCATGTTTTATTTTAAATTTGTTTCCGGAGATGGTAAAAATGATTACTATCTCTTATGTAAACAGTTTTTTAAAATATGGAATGTACTGCAAGTTTTATGATCTAATTCTCTAAAACACTAAACCTGAAAAGATCCTCATTGTGTAATCTTTTAATAACTCAAGATTAAGTAAGGATTAAGGCTGGGGCCTTATATTATATTTTTATAACCCTATATTAAAAATGTTTTAGTTATTGAACTTTGAATTTTACAGTTTTAACTCTTCTTTAAATAAAATAATAATAAATGTCCTAATCTAATCCAAGTTGAAAAAACAGATCATATTTTATTCCTATGCTTGGTTTTCACCAAAATAATCTTATCTAATAGAATTAATACATTTTTAGGGTAATTATAATATCATTTTTACCTTTAATTACCCTATTTACATTTAACCATGGTAAATAAATGTCAAAAGTTATTATTCACCAAAAATTATTTCCATCTTATTAAACCACATATTACATAATGAGATCTATTGTGTGTCTTGGATTATTGAAATTCAACTCACAGAAGCTATAAAATTATGTTTTATGTAGATTTTCAAATGTACCTAGAAGGTGGGTAAAAGAGGATCAAAAGATCAATAAAATTTTATACATCTAATTTTACTATAAAATAACTACAATGAATTAAATTAATCTTATATAGGTATTATATATCTATTTTGAGTTAAAATAAATTTATATAAAATAAATATTTATTTAAATAAAAAGTCTGTTTTAAATAATAACATATTGTTTTTAACTATTCATCAAAAATTGAAAGTTTTCATAAATATAACAAAAATTAACCCTAAGATAATCTAGATATTACAAGTTCAAAAATGAAGACTATTATAATGTCCCGGATTTTTCCATTTATTATTTTAATATTATATGGGAATTAATTCTAGACCAGGCTCTGAGGCGGGGTGCAGTTCCGAGGCCTGATGAGCCCGGAACAAATGTTTGAATTTAATTTAATAATTAAATAACGTGCACATGTGGTTTTCCTTAAAATGTGGAATAACTCCTGAAAGGGCGCTTGGATCAGAAATCTGAGGGCGCTGTTGCATTAAGAACAACATTTTTACCTTAGGTGAGGCCTAACATCAGTCAGCGCAGGTCCGTCGTGGGATCCAGTTTTTGGGACATAAGAGTAATAAAATATTTAATAAAAATATTTTATTTTTGCAGCGGATATCCTCCTTTTTAAATAAAGGCTTGCGCAGGGTCCAGGGTTACAAACCTCATAGCCCTGAAACCCTTGGAAGCTCTGGAGGCTCTGGAGAAAACCTTTCAATGCAGTGACGACGATGTGGCGACCGGATCTTAACTAACAAACGTCGCTGATCCAGGTAGGATGTTGTTTGTGATTTTTCTTCCCATTTTTGATTTCCACAACGAACGCGGATGAATCCAAGAACAGATTAGCCCAATGATCGATCGTTCTTTCGGGATGGGATATTTGTGGGAATCGTGGGTTTTTTATTCTTGAGTTGTTTTGGTTTTCGTTCAACCTTTCTAACGGTGATGAACCAAGATCAACACGAACATCGATCGAGGTTCATCCCTCTCGATTGTTGTTTTTTTTTTCCCGATCTCAATGCGTTCTTCGTGCATTTTCTTCCTGTTCTTTGGGAAAATCGATCATTGCGCATTTCTTTGTCGGTGAAACGATCTGAAATCGAAGATCCAACATCGGGACGACCTAATGGAGGTGCGACAACAATGGCGGCGGACAAAACGACGTGGTTCAGAAGTTTCCATTCTTCGAGCTTTTTCGTGCTAATTGATCAGGATGCGGTTTCAGGGCCGATCGGAAGCCCAAAACCATCATAATCGGTTTTGTAGGGGCGGGATGACCCCCAATCCAGAGTTTCGTGGTGATCAGGCTGTTGGATCAAGATCCAGGGGGATTGGCCGAGGCGCGTGGAGGAAGACGATGGTTCTGGAAATTTCCCAACTGCACGTCGAGTAGTATGGGATACACAGCATGTGCTCGTCAGTGGACTGCATAACGTGTAATCCGGGAGTACATGGACATGGACATGGTACACGGCCAAGGGCACGCCATGTATACCCATCCCCGGCCAGAAACACGGGATACCCCGTGTACTGGTACACGGGCAGGCGACACGGACACGGGCAGAGACAATGTACGGGCACATGGCCAGCGTACACGGAGTGAGCCCCAGGTGCTCGGACACGGTGTGTGATTCTTCTACACACCGTTTTGTTGATTTCTATCCGACAAGCCGAATGACATGGGCTGTCTACATGGGCAGGACCTGGAGTCAAGGAACATTACGTGTACTTTTTCTACACGCTGTGTAGTTGAGTTTTACACAGCTTAAACGGATGACATGGTCCGTTTACATGGGCAGTACCCAGGGTAAAGGACACGACGTGTAACCATACTACATGCCGTGTAACCTTTTCTTTGTGGCTTGAGCCACTTGTCCTCTGTGACTTAGACTAGATTCTTATGGTTCATACCAATGGTTTTTCCCCTAAAGGTTTTGGTATCATTTCCTATATATGGTAGTATGATCCCTTAAGCAGGTCTTTCTGAATAGAGTTGTTGGAATCCCCTCTTTAAGGCATAGATATGGATCCTCTATTCATTTCTGGAACACTAGGTAGAGTTCTTGGTATCGATGTGACCAACTTTACCTGGGCGACGATCCTCTGCATAGCGGATTAGCTCAGACTGAGTTGTCAGAATCACCCCATGGCTTTTGGTTGTGATCATCATCTGAGCGTCATGTTCCCAAGTATTGTTGGAGTGTGTTCTCACGAAATGAGTACTTTGTATCTCTCTCTGTAGACCTAGGAGTTTGTTCTCCTTGTTATGTGCTTAGTGTAATCTTCAAGCTAGATCCTAATGGCGGTATCGCGATGGTCGTTTGTGTATGAGTTTATCTGGATATTCTTGTTATATGTTCTATAGACATATACTTTGTGGAGCTAACTGTATCTTTCCTTTGTGTATTTTCCCTTGTTGTATTTCCTTTGTGGTTCTGTGGTATCCTACTGGGTATTGTTATACTCACCCCTGCATGGGATTTGCCCGCACGTGTCATGTCTTGTGCAGACGAGTGAGCCTTTGATAGGATTCTAGGTGGACCAGGACCGGACGGTGCTCAGTGAGATCAGGTGGGCCAAGGTGTGTTCCTATGACTATAGTTCGCAGTCCCAGTACCTTTCCTTATAGGTTGGACTTTGATACCAACTTTCTTTTTGGTGGGCTTGTACTTTTGGCCCAAGTCTAGCCTTCTTGTACTTTTCTTTCCTATCGTACTCTGTGGATGGGTTTTAGTGTATGCATGCATCTTTTCCTTTTAGTAGTTTTTACTTTTCATCTTTGTGGTCTTGGGGATGAGTTTGTGTGTGTACAAGTTTATAGGCAATTCCTCCCATGTTAGTAGCATGGCTGCTCGGTGCTAGTCACCAGCCCCTAGCCTATTGGAGGCGGGCTTGGGGAGTTGCGGATCAGGCCCCACTGGGACGGGTCATGGCAGAGTGGTATCAGAGCTGGTCAGTTCTACCTTAGGACTGAGAGTATGTGAGTTGGTTTGGGGCAACAGTGTTAAGTGTTTCGAGTTCGGCTTTCAAGCCAGGGACCCCAATGTTGGTGCGGGCAGCCGACATATCCATACACCAGGACTCTGGTAACTTGTTTTTTGACTCAGAACATGATAACACTAGTTGTAGGGGAAAATAATGGTACATGCATCATATAGGAATGGGTTGTGGTTTCCATGTCCTTCTTGAGTCATCTCTCCAGATATACTCACTGAATGAGATACATCTTCTTTCTTTAACAGGATGCCTCTGTGACGCGCACCCGCTAGGATCCAGCAGCTCAATCATGAAGATTACCCCCTAAGTGATGAATCTTCGATACAGGGACCGGATCCCCCAGTTTTACCACCAGGTGGTGTGCCAGTTATCCCGCCACTTGTGGAGCAGTGTTTAGTGCTTGATGTACCAGGGGAGGAGGAGTGTAGGCTGAGTGCACTCCATGAGTTTCAGAGAAAGAGACCCATCATGTTTCGAGGAGAGCCTGACCCTCAGGTAGTAGAGGACTGTAATGAGGCAGTGACCAGAGTCTTCCATTCGATCAGGACACTGGTAGACTAGATGGTGATTCTGGCAGGAAGCCTTCTGCAGGGCTCGGCAGGACGATGGTGGAGTTTGGTTATCCAGACTCATGACGAGGTGAAACATGCTTGGTCGGAGTTTGAGAGTCTCTTTAGAGAGGTGTTTTCACCGGTTACCCTGAGAGAAGTATGCATACAGGAGCTTCTTCAGCTCCAGCAGGGAACCATGAAGGTGGCTGACTATTCATCGAGATTTACTGACCTCTCGCAGTACTCGATGTATATGGTCAGAGATCAGTACTTTAGAGCTCAGACTTTTGATCAGGGATTGCGTAGAGATATCCGACCTAGAATCAGCCCTATGAGCATTCCTACTTATGTTGGGGGTGCTCGAGTGGGATTTGGTGGTCGAGAGATTCTTGGCAGTGTAGAGACAATCGGCAGTTGTCAATAGTGGGTGATCTGGAGTAGAGACATCGGCAGTAGGGAGCCGACGTTAGGGACCCAGGTGTGGGAGATGTTTCAAGAGGAGATCCCAGGACAGGGGATCTACCGTACAGGGTTTGCAGGGTGCATCCAACTAGCCTAGAAAGAGGTGATGATATTCATGTGATGGCAGGGGACATCTCGCTCGAGATTGTCCGACCTGTCGTACTACTGACACGAGAGTAGTGGATGGACCACCGAGGCAGAGGCAACATGTGGAGCAGACAGATTCGCGGGGCGGCGGACATGGTATAGGAGCTGGGAGAGTAGCTGGAGGTGGTCGGCATTTTGACCCACTACCACCACCACCCCCAAGAGGTCCACCCCAGGCTCAGGGAGCTGGTGGATAGAGGCAGGGGCAACTATAGGATGTAGAGGCTTATGACCCAGGAACTCCCAGAATGATTAGAGGTAATATCTGTGTCTTTTCTACTTTGGAAGCCGTATTGATAGACACAGGTGCTGGTCATTCATTTCTGGATTCTTATCTAGTTTGAGACCTTGAGAATCCAGTTGAGCCATTAACTCGACCCTTATGCTTAGAAACACCGACTGGAGAAGATTCAGAAATCAAAAACCTCTATGGACAGTGTGACTTGACCCTTGGAGGTGAGAGTTTCGGTTGGAGCCTCTTGGTGGAAGTGTCGAGGCCTTACGTTGCCATTTTGGGTATGGATTGGCTATCCACAGTTCATGTCCAGATCGAATGTTTTAGGTGAAGGGTGCGGTGTGTCTGTAGTAATGGAACGAGGTTCTATTTTGTTGGTGAAAGAGAGACCCAGGCAGCACAGGATGGACTCATGCATAGGAGGGCACAACTGATTTCACATCAGTTGGCTAGCCTAGCCCTTGGTGCATCAGATGTTATGAGTTTCCTGTTTCTAGCTGTAGTGGCTGAGTACAAGGATGTCTTTCTGGAGGATTTCCCTAGGCTACCTCCCTATCGGGAGATAGATTTCTGCATTCAGTTGCAACCTGGGGAGACATCGATATCAGCCTCAGCATATCGGGTTGCTCCTTCAGAGCTTCGTGAGCTGAGGGTGATGCTAGATGACTTGCAGAAGAATGGCTTTGTGAGACCCATCATTTCACCATGGGCAGCCCCAGTGCTGTTTTCCAAGAAGGTAGATGAGAGCTTGAGGCTTTGTGTGGATTACCAATGCTTGAATCAGGTGACCGTAAAGAACCGGTATCCACTACCGAGGATCGATGACCTCTTCGACCAGTTGAGAGGGGCACGATGGTTCTCAATGGCTGATCTACGATCAGGCTATCACCATTTTCGAGTACGGGATGTGGATATACCGAATACACCTTTCCAATGTCGCTACAGTCACTATGCGTACTTGGTGATTCTCGTCGCCATGACGAACGCCCCGGCAGTGTTCATGGGACTCATGAACCAGATCTTTCAGCCCTACCAAGACCGGTTTTTAGTGGTCTTCATCGATGATATCCTTGTGTACTCTACGTCTGAGGACGAGCACACGAGACACCTAAGTATGGTTTTTGACACACTCTGAGAGAACTAGTTGTATGGGAAACTATCAAAGTGTCAGTTCTGGTTACGGGAGGTCCACTTTCAGGGACACGTTATCTCAGCAGATGGTGTATCAGTGGACCCAGCCAAGGTGGATGCAGTGCTAGCATGGGAGCCACCCCGAACCGTGATGGAGTTGCGGAGTTTCCTTGGGTTGGCAGGCTACTATCGGAGATTCATCCTTGATTTCTCCAGGATTGAATCACCCATGACAGCTTTGACACAAAAGGGGCAGCCATTCATGTGGACCGAGAGATGCCAGCAGGCTTTTCAGAAGTTGAGACAGAGTTTGACGAGAGCCCCGATCATGAGATTACTAAAGGAGGGTGTCGATTACGTAGTGTTCTGTGATGCATCAGGAACTGGGCTTGGTTGTATAATGATGCAGAGGCAAGCAGTGATTGCCTATGGGTCACATCAGCTGGGGACACATGAGTAGAACTATGAGACCCATGATCTTGAGTTGGCAGCGGTAGTATTCGCATTGAAGATGTGGCGGCACTATATGATGGGCGAGAGGTTTATCATCTACTCTGATCACAAGAGTCGCAGATATATATTTTCTTAGAAGGACCTGAATGTAAGATAGAGGCGATGGCTTGAGTTCCTCCAGGATTACGACTTTGAGATCGTTTATACTCCTAGGAAGGGGAATGTGGTGGCAGATGATCTCAGTAGGAAATCCAGTTCGCTATTGCTGGATGAGGAAACAAGGCAGTTGGCCTCCTTACAGTTATCCTTCGTGGATGGAGATGAGGGAGATTACCTTCAGTCAATGGTTGTTACCCCTCCACTCTTACAGCGAGTCAGGGATGCACAATGCGAGGATGCTAGCTGTGAGACTCTACGTGCTCAGATATCCATAGGTAATTTTGCTGATGGATATTTAGAAGGTGGGGAGAACGTTCTTCTTTTCATAGGGCTTACAGTAGTACCAGTGACATTGAGGGAGGTGGTTCTGAGAGAGTTCAATACATCTCCTTTGGTGGTACATCCAAGCGTGGCAAAGATGTATCAGGACCTCTGACTTCAGTTCTGGTGGAAAAAAATGAAGAAGTGTATGGAAGAGTTTGTTTCTCAGTGCCTTACTTGTCAGCAAGTAAAGGCTGAGAACCAGGTGCTAGCAGGTTTGACTCAACCCCTTGAGGTGCCAGAGTGGAAGTGGGATGGGATATCCATAGACTTCAGGACGGTTTTACCATGTACATCCAAGGGACATAATGCCATCTAGGTGATTGTTTATTGACTCACCAAGTCGGCCCACATCCTAGCCATACGGGAGCAGAGTTCAGTAGAGAGAATATGACGCCTCTACATGCAGGAGATAGTTCGACATCATAGAGTTCCATCCATGATCGTTTCAGATCGTGATGCTCATTTCACATCCCGACTGTGGAAGGGATTACATGAAGCTTTTGGGACTCAGTTACGCTTGAGCACAACGTTTAATCCCCATACTAATGGTCAGACAGAGCGGACCATCCAGGTCCTGGAGGATATGCTTCAAGCATGCATACTTGACTTTGGTTGTAGATGGGAGGATCAGCTACCATTGGTGGAATTTTCTTATAACAACAGTTATCATTCCACTATTGGTATGGCACTATTAGAGGCTTTGTACGGGTGACCCTGTAGGTCGCCACTTTGCTGGACTGACCAGGGAGAGTCAGCACTCATGGGCCCAGAGATGGTGAGAGCTACTACAGAGAAGGTGCAAGTCATCTAGGAGTGGATGAAGACTGCACAGAATTGGCATAAATCATATGCCGACAGGAGGCGGAGGCCCATGGATTTCGAGGAGGGAGACCATGTGTTCCTTCAGGTCTCACCTCGTTGGGGATTGCGGAGATTTGGCCGAGACGGCAAGTTATCTCCAAGGATAGTTGGCCCTTTTCAGATTTTGAGAAGAGTTGGTCAGGTGGTGTATCGCTTGGTTCTACCTCCTCAGATGGACCGGGTACACAACGTCTTCCATGTGTCGTAGCTACGGAGATACATGGATAATCTATCGCACGTTATCGACTAGGGCGAGATGGACATCGATGATGGAGTGACCTTTGCTGAGTACCTAGTGGCGATCGAGGACCAGCATGAGAATATCCTTCATGGGTGAGCTATTCCCTTGGAGCGTGTTCTTTGGAAGCACGAGAATCTTCAAGAGAGCACGCGGGAGCGGGAGGCTTATATTCGCGTGCAGTGCCCACATCTTTTTTAGTAGCCTTTGTTTTGGATTTTCGGGTACGTAAAATCCCTTACGTGAGTGTGATGTAATGTCCTAGATTTTTCCATGTATTATTTTAACATTATATGATAATTAATTTGAGACTAGTCTCTAAGGCAGCATGCAGTTCCGAGGCCCGGTTAGCCCGGAACAAATGTTTGAATTTAATTTAATAATTAAAAAACGTGCACGTGTGGTTTTCCTGAAAAAGTGTAAAAAACTCCTGAACGGGTGCTCGGATCAGAAATCTGAGGGCATCGTTGTGTTCAGAACAGCGTTTCTACATTAGGTTAGGCCTGACATTTGTCAACACAGGTCGGTCATGGGATCCAGTTTTTGGGACATAAGAGTAATAAAATATTTAATAAAAAAATTTATTTTTGCAGCGGATATCATCCTTTTCAAATAAAGGCTTGCGCAGGGTCCAGGGTTACAAACCTCATAACCCTAAAACTCTTGGCAGCTCTGGAGGCTCTCAAGAAAAACTCTCGACACGGCGATGATGATGCAGCGACCGGATCATCGCCAACGAATGCTGCGGATCCAGGTAGGATGTTGTTTGTGATTTTTCTTCCTGTTTTTGATTTCCACGAAGAACGCGGACTAATCCACCAATAGATTAGCCCACGGATTGATTTCTCTTGCGGGATGGGATATTTTCAGGAACTGTGGGATTTTTATTCTTGAGTTGTTTAGGTTTTCGTTCAACCATTCTAACGGGGACGAACCAAGTTCGACACGAACATCGATCGAGGTTCGTCCCTCTCGATTGTTGTGTTTTTCTCTCCCAATCCCAACGCATTCTTCGTGTGCGTTCTTCACGTTCATGGGGAAAATCGAAAGTTGCACGTTAGTTTTTGGAACAACGATCTGAAATCGATGATACAACATCAGGATGACCTAATGGATGTGCGACAGTGATGGTGGCTGACAAATCGATGTGGTTTGGAAGTTTCCGTTCTTCGAGCGTTTTCATGCGGATTGATCGGGATGCTTTTTCAGGGCCGATCAGAAGCCCGAAATCGACAGAATCAGTTTTGTAGGGGCAGGAAGACCCCAATTCCGGAGTTTCATGATGATCGGGATGTTGGATCAAGATCTGTAGGATTCAACGAGGCGTGCGGAGGAAGACGAAGGTTCTGGAAATATCCCGACTACACGCCGTGTAGTAAGGGCTACACGGCATGTGTTTGTCAGCGGACTGAATAATATGTACTCTGGGAGTACACGGATAGGGGAAAAGTACACGGCCTAGGACACTAAGTGTATACCCCTCCCCAACCAGACCCGACCAGATACATGGGATACCTCGTGTACTAGTACATGGGTAGGCGACACATACACGGGCAGAGACCGTGTATGGGCACATGCCCAGTGTACACGGAGTGAGCCCCAGGTGTTGGGACATGGCGTGTGATTCTTCTAAATGTTGTGTAGTTTCTTTCTATCCGACAAGCCGAATGGCATGGGTCATTCACACAGGTAGGACCCAGGGTCAAGGAACACGGCGTGTACCTTTTCTATACGCCGTGTGGTTGAGTTTCACACAACTTTAGCGGATGACATGGGTCGTTTACACGGACAGTTCCTGAGGTCAAGGAACACGGCGTGTATCCATAATAAATTCCGTGTAGCCTTTTCTTCGTGGGTTGAGCCACTTGTACTCTGTGACTTGTAATAACTTCTTAGGGTTCGTGCCCATGGTTTTTCCCCTGAAGGTTTTGGTATCATTTCCTATATACGGGAGTATGATCCCTTCAACAGGTCTTCCTAAATAGAGTTATTGGAATCCCCTCTGTAAGACATAGAGTCGGATCCTCTATTCATTTCTGGAACCCCAGGTAGAGTTCTTGGTTTCGACGTGACCAACTTTACCTGGGTGTCGATCCTCTGCTTAGCGGATTAGCTTAGACTGAGTTTTCGGAATCACCCCATAGCTTTTGGTTGTGATCCTCATCTGAGCGTCATGATCCAAAGTACTATTGGTGTGCTTTCTCCCAGAACAAGTACTTATTATCTCTCTCTTCAGTCCTAGGAGTGTGTTCTCCTTGTTATGTGCATAGTGGAATCTTCGAGCTAGATCCTAGTGTCGGTATCACGATGTTCATTTGTGTATGAGTATATATCTGGATATTCTTGTTATATGTTCTGTAGACATATACTGTGTGGAGCTGACTGTATATTTCCATTGTGGTGTTTTCCCTGGTTGTATTTCCATTGTGGTTTCGGGGTGTCCTACTGGTTATTGTTATACTCACCCCTGCTCGGGTTTTGCCCGCACGTGTCGTGTCTTGTGTAGACGAGCGAGCCTTTGATAGGATTATATGTCGACCAGGACCGGATGGTGCTCAATGAGATCAGGTGGGTCATGGTGTGCTCCTACGGCTACAGTTTGCAGTACCAGTACCTTTCCTTACAGGTTGGACTTTTTTACAGACATTCTTTTTGGTGGTCTTGTACTTTTGGCCCAAGGCTTACTTTCTTGTACTTTACTTTCCTATCATACTCTGTGGTTGGGTTTTAGAGTATGCATGCATATTTTCCTTTTAATAGTTTTTACTTTTCAGCTTTGTTGGCTTGGGGATGTGTGTGCGTGTGTACAGGCTTATAGGCAATGCCTCCCATGTTAGTAGCATGCCTACTCGGTGCTAGTCACTAGCCCCTGGCCTATTGGAGGCGGGCATGGGGAGTTCCGGCTCGGGCCCCACTAGGATAGGTCATGACAACTATTTCACCAAATTTAAAACACATAAGTTTCATTTATTAATTTCAAATTAATTCACGTTGTCAAAACCCAAAAGCGGGTTTTTAAAAATTAAAAACTATCAAAATATTGACATAAGTTTATGTAAAATTCAAATGTGAAATTACTTATAATGACATAAATTGTATTAAATGATTAAAATATAATTTAATTATACTTCAAAACCATTCAAATGCATAATTTAACACTATTAATTATTTCAATTCAAAAAGTTGTTTTCAATTAAAACATAGTATTTTCACTATTCATCAAAATATGAAAGTTATCAGAAATGAATCAAAAATTTATCCAAAAGACAATTTTATGTCCCACTTTAAAGAAGAATTTAATTTCATTAAATTGAATATATTAATGTGTCAAATAATTGTATTAAAAAGGGTTCTCCATTAAAAGGCGGTAAAATTTCATTTTTTGAAAAATAATTCTTTTATACAAAAAAATGAATTTTATCTATTATTATGTCTAATAAACAAATAATATTGATGTTAACATTATATAGAGTATATAAGATTCATAATGCAGTTAATACTATTCATAACTGCTTTTTTAACGGCTAGTTTGGTAAGTTGTGGTGTGCTCGAACTCGATGTTGCGTGTAGAGAAAGCTATTGAATTACTTTAATGAGATAACTTACTTTGAAATCATGGGGTGTTACATTCTCCCCTCCTTCAATAAATTTCATCATCGCAATCTGAAATTGTTAATCGAAAATAAAAGGTTAAAAATAGAAAAATACTGTTATGGAAAACCCACATTGGGTTAATAAAATTTAGTCTTAATAGGGAAAGGGAAATGAAAATGTCACCACCAAATTATGATCTCTATTAGGAGAACATTGGTGGAAATTAGAGACACATAATTGGAGGGAAATGAAAATATTTATAGGGAGTGATTGAGGTCATCAATCACAAACAAGTGTAAGATTGAGGGCCTCAAAGCCATC
This sequence comes from Viscum album, assembly GCA_963277665.1. Taxonomy (NCBI): domain Eukaryota; kingdom Viridiplantae; phylum Streptophyta; class Magnoliopsida; order Santalales; family Viscaceae; genus Viscum; species Viscum album. The sequence goes on along the minus strand of OY728133.1, from coordinate 372,224,830 downwards.
AATCTATGATGATTTAAAATATTATCGGTTCAACAAAACATAAGGTATTAAGATAACACATTTTTGGTTTTAGGATCCCTTAAATAAAGTATAATAAATAATTTATTCATAGAATAAGTGGAAAAAATATACTTGACAAGTAGAGTTTCATCCTTCAACTAATTCCTACCGCAAACTCATCTTTTATTCTAAAAGATAACAGAATTGAAAAATATTCTATTTATCCTAATCGTATAGGGTTCGAAAAATAATTGAATCATAATTCATTTGTTTGACTATTTATTAAACTATATTATAAAAACTAGGACATCATGTATGCCAGTGGTAGGTGATTACCCTTTTTACCCTTTGGTTGTGTGTTCAAGTCTCACAGCCTTGCCGGATGCGACGAGTTATCGCCCAACCTCCAGGTTGTCCTTTTTATAACAATCCAAAAATAATTTTATGAAATTATTTAAACATAAAAATAGTACCTAATGTCAAACATAGTCTATTCCAACCATTATTCTTATCCAAAATACATCGGTCCAAACTCACAGTCCAAAATTTATAAGGAAGGTAAACACAATGAAGATCTTTTTTCCACGTAATAACATTGGAATACCATCATCATGTATTCTTTTAAAACATGGTAACACCCTAAATTACCATATAACCATAATGATTACATTCATTCTCCCTCATTCCTTATAAAATACAATATATACTGTTTATATAAAAATGAAGTAAACTCCAACAATGATGGAATAAACAAACCATTAATTAGTTCTAAAAATCTCAATAATATCAAATATAATTTTTCCAAATCAATAATCTCTTCTTCCAAAATCAATACCTTAGTATCAGGACCATATTAAATTTTTATCTATCCTTTAATCATGTATTTTCCAAAAAGATTAACTTTCTATTCAGTCACATTTCTTGGTACCACAAAATCTCAAATCCTTAATGAAATAGTACTGTAGTACAATCCTTATATACTCCATAATTATTATAACTAGTACATCGTTGATACAACACTAAAATTACATAATTATTTAATATCAACATAAGAACACTAGTCATTACTCTTAATATATGGTAATAACATAACATTATTATTATCCAACAACAACATTTTTGGTATTCTCTGATGATTTGGAAATTGATTCGTGCAGTGTCCCAACTCCTTGTAGATGAAGTATTGTATATTTCAAACCAATTTCTTACCCTTGAAATTACGTACTCGGTGTCCTTTTTCTCCACATATATAACAAACTCCCATTTCCTTCAAGCATTTACCAAGGTGATTCTTCCATAGTTATCACATATGGGAAAGTCCTTCTTTCTCTTATTCCCTTTATCCATAATTCTCTTTACCATCTTTTTCTTCTCTGGGTTCCCTTTAAATCGATAGTACTCAAAATAATCGTTACATATCTTATTAACACATGATACTATTTATTAATATGATGATAATATGTGGGAGACTATTTCATTTATAAATGTTGGATTAATACCATGAATGATATGATCCTTCTTACTCTTTGGATCTTTCATATTTATATATTTCTTATTACATCTACTGGGCACTATTTCTAAACAATGGCATGCACTAGGTTAGTTTTATGAATTGAAATTTAAAATTCAAATCTTGTAAAATACCAAACGTAAATTCAAAAGCATATGAATATAATATATAATCATAAAAAAATATTTGAGGAATTATATACTCTGAAATCTGTTATAATGGATTGTAAAAAATGTGAATTATCCTAAGAATATCCCCTGGGAGTGTCGTAATCAAGAATGCAGCAAGGCCCATTGTCCTGTACAAGGATACCCTAAGTCAAGACTGAATGTCCTTGTTGGAGTTTTCACGCCAACGTACATCTATTCCAGAGTCGCCTCTACCTGCTCTTATCTAGACAAGGATGTATTTATTGGGATATTCACAAAATATCTACATTATCAATATTCTCGAACGTTCTTCTATTCTAATCCTCAAATTCTATCTTAGGGTAATGTTATCTAAGCAGAGTTTTTATAAATATATTTTCCAAGTTTATTTCCCAACTTCCAATGATGCCAACTATAACGCCCTGACCCCAGAATCCCATAGTCGGTGCATTATTTTAATACATTTTCATGATTACAAAGTGTCATTTATCAAAATAATGATCACTTCAACAGTATTGGAAAATATATTACTTACATGAATGTTAAATTACACAGTAGAAAATAAAACCAAATATAAATGATCCTTTGAGAATTCCATTAATTCATTGGCTTAACCCTGATTATCAATAATAACACACTTCTTAGAATCTGGGGAAAACAAAACATAAAAAAGGGGTGAGCTTAGATGCACAGTAAGGATTCCATTATAGCTGAAACTTTCATAAATAAGCATAAACATTTAAGGAAATTTGTACAACTTAAACACGAAACTTTTAAACATAAACATCATCATAATATGGAAAATATAAATCAGAATAATTCCATTTAATTATTCACAGGTGTATTCTACTATTCAAATAATAACATGCAATATCAATAGCCAATTTCATAATTATAGAATTCATAATTCTAGACTTCATAACTACATAGTCAAGGCCTCGTGCCAAGACTACAAATAAGATTTTCAAGGCCTTGTGCCAAAAAACTAGTTTGTCTCATGAGATCTACCGATGCATTGAGGAGCTATAGTGGGACCCACCATTCACTTACTAAGTCCAAAGCGTTCCTCATATGAAAAGGTTTAAATATAACATAGTCATTCATATTAATAATTGCATACGAAATGTCAATACTTTAACAATAAACCATTAATGGTATAAAAATAGCACATCCATAGTCAAACATATCACAAAAACTTCAATATAATATGCAATACTGTGTCTATAATAAATCAACCTCAATAAAGAATAATATCCAATATATTATATTGACTTTGTTCAAAATGAACAGTAAAACACTTTGAGAGAAATACCATTTTTCATGAAATAATTTAGAAATATCACAATTTATAAAGGAAGTCATTTAAAAATGATTTCTGAATCAAAGTGTTCAATACCACATTGATACTTTTGAATGGAATTAACAATTTAAAATAATTATGTCCATATGATTAAATCTTTAAAATTAGTTTGAAAACATGGTCATTAATTAAATATATTTAGTGAAATAAATCTTCAAAACATTTAAAATGATGATAGAGTTAAAGATTCCATTACATAAAACCTTAATAGATTCCTTTTGAAAACATTTTTATGAAAAATTGAAATGGATGATAAATAATTCCCTGTAAATACATACATATAAACAATCTCGTATAATAATGAGATTGGGTAATTAACCCTTACCATTCACTTTCCTTTGGTCGAGGGTACATTTATCCTCCTCTAAAATGACCATAGTATGTTATTAAATTATTCCAGAACCATTTTCATATTTATTATATCATACATGATTCATTTATGACTTTATACTACCCATTTAATAATAATATCGATTTTAAATTAACATTTCTGGTAATAATCACATTCTTTATCATACATGTTTTAGCTTGTTATTCTTGAACGTATCATTTAGATAATGATTTAAATACTTCCAGAATATAAACCATGATTTATATGTTATATATATTTAGAATATAAATATTTAAAATAGATAGATATATGAAATGGAAGGCACTGTTTATGGAGACGGTAGGCCGTACGTATGCGTAAACATTTTTTCCGTTTTCACATCGTGTTGAACAGAAGTGAGTGAATAAGATATATGTAAGTACATACATACACAAATATTTATATATATATATATCTAGTAGTATTATTATGTCATATATCTAGTAGCATAATTTTGTCATATATTAAAAACTTATAAATAATATATATTTTTATAATCATTATTGAATGGTGAACGTGGAAATGAATCTCATCGCATCATGGAGACTGTAAACCCTACATACACAGAAGTGACGCTATTATTTTATTAATGATTAAAAGGTGTGGATTTGGATGGTATATTATTTTTTAAAAGAAATTAACATGTTTTTTTCATTATTTATATATATATTACTCATCATTATATCCATCAAAATGACATAGTGTTGAATAACAAGTTACACCACACCGTGGAGACGGTAAGTCGTACGTACGCACGCATGGTGAAATTATTATTCATATGATGTTTATAATAATGAATGTGGTTGTACCATATTTATAATAACATCACAATATGTAGAAGTTACTAGAGTTATTATTTTGGTATGGAAATAACAAAGAAAATGAAAGTGGAAGAAGAAAAGAACTTGGAAAGAGGTGATAAAATAATTACCTCTTCTTTGGGTGTTTAATATTGATTTGAACAATAGGGATTATTAATTTGGATTTTTCCCAAAGGTAAGGACTTTAGGTTTAAGTGAGGGATGTTGGGAGGATATTTGGGCAGAGTGTTGTCGAGCCAAATCGCTTTGGAGGTGTGATTTTGAGAGAAGGGGAAGTATCGTTTTATAAGATAGGTGAGGGTCACTTTAGGAAAAGCCTGAAATATTATTTTATTATAAAATCATTTTAGGTTTCAAATGGCTCAAAATTGATTTATTTATAATATAATGTGGGGATGGGTGGAAGTATTCTAAACCAATAGGTTTTAGACATGTTTAGGTCACCATATTAACCCTATATTTTATATTTAACTGTAAGTTAAAAAGTTTAACTTTTACAATGTCCTGTAGTTTTATTATAATAAATTCATAATAAACATTATATAAAATTCCAAGAGAACCCCAAGTTGTTCAATAATGACATATTAATCAATATATAAGTCCTTTTTTGACCATTATATTTTTAGAAATATTATTTCATTTAATAAAATATTATTTTTTTCAAAAACTAATTTATTTTAATTTTGACACAATTTAATATTTGGTTTTTGTGAAAGTCATCAAAACATGATTAATTATAATAAAATACATTTAATCAACCATAAAATTTCATTTTCACCTAGAAAATTCATGTATGGAATTAAAAATTTCATATTCTATTAATTTTAATATTTATAATATCAATTATTTTAATATTTCATTAAGAAGGTAATTAATTCATCATCATTATGTCAGATATAAATTTAATTATTTAATGTCTAAAAATTATAAATAAAATATCATTATGTATTAAATATATATAGATTTCTAATGAATATTTATAGCTAAATTTATATTATGTATAACCCTATATAAAAAATGGTTATTTATTAAACTTTGAATATTACAATTTTAACTCTCATTTAAATAATATAATAATAAATGTCCTAATCTAATCCAAGTGGACCAAAAGTATCATATTTTATTCCTAATGTTGTATTTGGTCGAGATACCCTTATCCAATAGAATTACGACATGTGTTAGGGTAAATATAATATTATTTTTACGTTTAATTACCCTATTTACTTTTAATCATGGTAAATAAAAGTCAAAAGTTACTATTCACCAAAAACTATTTTCGTCTTATCAAACCAAGTTTTACATATTGATGTCAACCACGTCTCTTGGATTTTTTTTAATTCAACTCATAGAAGCGGTAAAATTATGTTTTTTTCACATTTGCAAAAGTACCTAAAAGGTGGGTAAAAGAGGTTAAAATGTTCAATAGAATTTTATACCTCTAATTTTATTATAAAATTAATCCAATGAATTACATTGAACATATATAGGTATTATATATCTATTTTGACTTAAAATAAATTTTTCACAACCTGTACCCTGGGGCCCATTTCGTAACTACCCCAAGCCCTCCTTCCATAGGCCAGGGGCTGACGACTAGCAGTGTAATGCGTATTCCATAAAATAGGGAAGGCATTACAATTATAACCTGTAAACTTACACAAATAATCACAAATTTGGATAAAAACACAAAGTGAAACTATTTAGTAAATAGGGTGTGTATAGAAAGAAAAAGGGGGCCACAATACATGCCCCACAGTAAAGTACAAGTAAACTGAAGGTACAAGTAAAACTGTAAATAGCTCCAGTGAACACCCACCAATGATCCTACCTAAATGGTAGGTACAGATCTCGAATGGTCATCCATGTGGTATGCCTCATCTAATGTCCACCTCTGAGCTACCTCCTATCCTGGTACCCTCGTCCTCCGTCAGCACGGTCCATTGTCTGCACAAAACACTACAAGGTGCGGGCGTAACCCGTGAAGGGGTGAGAATAATGATACTCATTAGGGAACTCGAGACCCTCTAATGTCTCACAAAATACACAAAGGATAAACCAAAAAACATGAAAACAACTGAAAACCCTAATTAGGCAGATTCCCTTACATATACTTATGTTATCAAGTATACCCATCACATTCATGAGGAAAACACAAGCCCAACTCTTTTACCAAAGAGATCAACTATTCCACAGAGGAAAGATTACCACAAAGTTCACACCCAAAAGGAAAATACCACAAGGGAAAATCCACACAGAAGAATACCACAAAGGTAAGACTCATCTCACACCAGATATAACTTAGGTACGGTAGTAATGATGATTAGATGTAACTATTGAATCATCTTACTCTGTTGAGAGGTAGACCCACGTAGGATCTTAAATCATCGTACCCACAAAGGATCCTTGTACAACAGACCCACATTGGATCCTTGAATATTCCCACGTGGATTCCTAGATCATATCCAAGTGGGATCCATGAACAGATACCCACATAGGATCCCAAATCAAAGACCCGCGTAGGATTCCAATTCACAGACCCACATAGGATCACTTTCTCATGATACATCCATCTACAGGGTTTCTGCACTTGGATCTCTTCATTCCGGGAGGGTCCAATCCACTTGCCATAGGTCAATACTCAAAATATCATTAATTCCCATGAATAAGTATCCCAAAAGACTGCCATGTAATGGGGGGTCTCAATGCAATAGAATGTGCACTAATCTGACGCCTGATCTGTATGGTTTTGGACTTTTAGTCCCGATGGCCCGGTTGGATTCGTGTTCGATCTAACCTGGCCATACCAAAACATTATCCAAAACTCAAGTGCGGTATAAAAAAAGGATTGTCTCGATCCAGGGTTTCTGGAACCATAGAAGGTTCGTTAAACGATCGCTTTTAGCTCATGTTATGGCTGAAAGAGTGGAAAGGGATCGAAGCTGGTCCGGGTCTAGTCCGACCCGGTCAGACTGTCCCATCCCAGTTTGGGTCGACCCGGCCTGCTGGGTCCTTCCTGACCTGCTGGGTCTTGCCTGACACGCAGGGGCAGCACTGCCCACTAACCCACGTTGGCCCACGGCAGGGTGGCGCCACAGTGTGGTCCGCCCGAGCTGCCACCTAAGGAGGAGGCACCCCTAGGGTACCCTAAATAGCCCAATGGTTTTGGTAGGGCTGCCAACCAGCTGGTGCCATGTGGAGTCAGTAGCTAGTACACAGGTCCTGAGGTCCCGCACAGCTTCCTGGATGGCTAGACAGCCAGCCCTCCTTCGTGGCACAGTCACGCGTCGCGCCACCGCTGGCGGCCAAAAACGAGTTGGCCTCCCTCCCTTTGCGGTTGTGGCCTCTTTTCGCGGCTCCTGCATGCCCGACGGCGCAGACGGGTGAAGCTTCCCCCTTCGCGTGGCCGGCCATGTGCTGAACACAGCATTGGCTCCACCATTACTGATGAGCTGCGACCCTTCTCCGATGGCGCGCTTGCGCCACCGCCGTCATCGCAGTCGGATGGAGTGTCAGCCACCGCTCCTGAGTCCCACCGGTTTCGGTAATCGGCACGGTCACCGGCGATGTTCCTCAAGTCACCAGGTGTGCCCCGGTGGCCCGTTATTCATTCTGTAGACTCCCGCAGTCGTCTCGGGACATCACTATCGATTCAATACCACCAAAATCTTGAAAGGTTGCATAGGGGTCATTCTATGTTCGTTTGGCCCGCACCCTCCTCGTTAGAATGGTATCAAGCGGCATAGTTGTTCTTGATTCAAGAATAATGACAAGAATGTGGTAAGGGGTTCTCGAAACAACAATACCTACCTTGATTTGTATTTGGAAGTGTCATGAGATGAATTTGGTGAATGTGATGATGGTGCCAACGATTTTCGCTTTTGCAACACACTTCCGAATTCGGGCTTGTGCGTCGTCCTCACTGTTGATTCCAAGTATGTTCTTCTTTGGAGAGGGTGTTCTACGTTTGGAAGAAATTTTTCTCCAAAGGTCTCCCAGCTCTTTCCTTTTCCAATGATTTTCAACCAGGATAATGGGGAGCCAAAATAATAAAAATAAGTCAATCAATTAATTAACGTTTGCGAAATTAATTAATTGATGTTGGAATAATTAATTAATTGAAGTTGGTACAATTAATAATGGATAGTTGAATGGTTTTCCAACATTAAGAGGGGTTCGAGTGGTCCCCAGCACCATGAATTCAGAATCAGAGTTTTTCCAGCTCGATTGGTCCCCACCTTCATAATTCAATAAGGGTGATTTCAAAAGAAAAATAATGTGTTAACTATTTTATATTTCTTCTTCCATGAAAAAATGAAAAACTATCTTCTATCATCGACCTACTGCGGTTGAGGTGAAGGTCTCCTTAAGTGAATATTGGCACTGCGATTTCAACGGTGCCCTATGATTTTAATTCTGATCACTGGTTCAAAAGTTAGAAAATGTCGCTTACGCATTTATTGAATGTACCTTAATTAAAGTTCAAAAATTCATTCCAGGAACACCGGGTCTCGGAATCATGCACCTTCAATTTTTTCGGACTTGAAATATTTTCATATAATTAAAAAAAAAATTAATTGGAAAAATTAGTGTGTTTACATTCTCCCCACCTCAGGGATTTTCATCCCCGTAAGCCATAACTCAAACTAAGGGAACAAGTGGGGGTACTGAGCATGTATCTGAGCCTCCCACTCCCATGTGCCCTCTTGGAGGTTCTCATGCTGCCAGCGAACACACACTAAAGGTATCGATCACCCATGAAGGACTATCTCCTTTCGATTCTCAATATCCACTGGAACCTCTGTAAACGTCTCCCCATCATCGATGTCCATCTCTTCATGGTCAATGACATGAGATGGGTCGTGAAAGTATCTCCTCAGTTGGGATACATGGAAAACATCATGCACCCGGTGCAACTGAGGGGATGTGCTTGTAGGTAAGCCACATCCCCAACTCTACTGAGGGAATGAAAGGGTTCTATGAACCTCGTAGATAACTTGTTGCCCAAGTAAAATCTCCACAAACCTCATCGAGGTGAGACCTATAGAATGAAATGGTTGCTATCCTCACACTCCAGAGGTCTCTGTCTTCTATCAGCATAAGACTTATGCCTATTCTGTGTAGTATTCATTCACTCCTGGATAATTTGCACCTTCGTTGTGGTAGCCTGTACCACATCTAGTTTCATGAGTGATGACTCCCCTGGGTCAGTCCAACACAAAGCCAATCTGCAAGGTCAGCTATACAGAGCCTTGAAAGGTGTCATCTCAATAGTTGAGTGATAGCAGTTTTTGTATGAAAACTCCACCAAGGGAAAGTGATCCTCCCGGCTGTGACTGAAGTCAAGGGAGAAAGCACGCAACATGTCCTCGAGGGTCTGAATGGTTCACTTAGTATGGCCATCCGTCTGAGGATGGAAGGCGGTTCTCAAATGAAGCTATATCACGAAAGCCTCCTCCAACCCCTTCCATAGCTGGGAAGTGAAATGTGCATCATGATCAGAGAAAATCGTTGAGGGTACTCCATGTAGCCACACAATCTCCTTCACATAGAGGAGTCTTAAGCTCTCTACTGGACATTGCTCTTTGATTGGTAAGAAGTGGGCCAACTTGGTGGGTTAGTCGATGATCACCTAGATAGAATCATGATCCTTGGATGTACAAGGATATTCGGTCATGAAGTCCATGGATATCCCATCCCACTTCCACTTTGGGACCTCTAAAGGCAAAACTAAGCATGCTGGTACCTGATGCTTCTACATCACTTGCTGACAAGTGAGGCAGTGAGAGACAAACTTTGCTACTACTTTCTTCATTCCTGGTTTCTAGTGCACTCGTTGGAGGTCCTATAATATCTTCACCACTTATGGATGCACTGATAGTGGGGAAGTATGGAACTCCCTCAACACTTCCTCTCGTAAATCCACATGTACCATAGTACACCCTCAGAAGAGGATTATGTGCTCCCCACCTTAAGAAAATCCATCAGTTGCCTTCCCTGTGGATATCTGAACATGTCAAGCATCGTAGTTAGTGTCCCCACACTGTGCCTCCCTGACTCACTAAAGAAGTGGGGGAGTGACTGTAAGAGACTGAAGAAAAACTTCTCCATCTCGATCCACAAAAGATATCTTCAAAGAAGCCAGCTGCATTGTCGCCTCACCTAGAACTTGTATACCTGATCTCCTTCTATGTGAATCTGCTACAATGTTCCCCTTCCTAATAATATATACTATCTCAAAGTCATAGTCAAGGAGGAACTCAATCAAACGTAGTTATCTCATGTTTGAGTCCTTCTGGCAGAAGATATACCTAACACTCTAGTGATCAAAGTAGACCGTAAAATGCTCGCTCATTAGATAGTGTTGCCACATCTTCAAAGAAAATACCTCTACTGCTTAATCATGGTCATGGGTAGTGTAGTTCTGATCATTATTTCTTATCTGTTGAGAACCATATGCGATAAATGATTGTTCATGTATTAGGATACATCTGAGCCTAGTCTCTAATGCATCACAGTAGACTACATACCCAATACCCTCCTCCGGAAGCCTCAAAATGGGGGGCACTAATCAGCCTCTACCTCAGCTCTTGAAAACTCTGTTGGCATCTCTCCGACCACACAAAGGGTTCGCCCTTCTTCATCATCACTGTTAAAGGTGCTGCATGTCTGTAGAAATCTAGCACAACTCTCCAGTAATAACCGACCAAACCCAGGAAGCTCTGTACCTCTGTCCCACTCCTTGGTGGCTCCCAAGAAAGTACCCCATCAATCTTCACTAGATCCACCGCAACTCCAGCCTCTGAGATGACATGTCCCAGAAAGTGAACCTCTTGGATCTAGAACTAGCACTTCGAGAGAAGACCATCAAGCTAGTGCTCTCGGAGTGTGTCCATAACTACCTGCAAATGATAGGTATGCTCCTACTCAGTAGCCGAGAATATCATAATGTCATCAATGAAGACTACTACAAAGTGATCAAGGTATGAATGAAAGATCATTTTCACGAGTCCCATGAACACATCTGGAGTGTTGGTCATGCTGAATGGCATGAACAAATACTCATAATGGTTGTACCAACATTTGAAAGTTGTCTTCTACACATCCTCATATTTTACTCTGAGCTGGTGATAGCCTGACCTGAGATCTCTCTTCAAGAACCACCGTGTTCCCTTCATCTATTCAAAGTGGTCATCATTCCTCAGAAGTGGGTACTTTTTCTTCCCGGCCACCTGGTTCAGGAGCTGATAGTCAACACAAAGCCTCAAGCTCCCAACAACCCTCTTGGAAAACAAAATAGGGGCTTCCTAAGGAGAAATAGTGGGCCGGATAAACCCCTTCCCCTCTAAGTCCTCCTGTTGTACTCACAGCTCACGAAGCACTGTGGGGGCCATCCGATACACTAGTGTAGATATCAGTGCCATATCGGGGTACAATTCAATGTAAAAGTCCACCTATCTATGAGGAGGTAGACCCAGAACCTATTCAGGGAAGACATCCGCATACTGGTCCACCACTACAGGATATCTCAGATTCTCCACATCAACCGATCCAAGGGTAAGGGTAGCCAACTAATAAGTGATCGGGTGCACTCACATCCGGGTAAGTCCATCTTGTGCTGCAAAGGCTCCCTTCTCATCAGTGAAGGTAAAACTAGTCCCATTACTGTGGACACACTGCACTTTAGTCCAAATATAGTATATCTGAGCATGGAATATAGATAACCGGTTCATACCCAAGACGATGTCGTAAGGCCTCGACGCCGCTACTAAGAGATCCCAGCCAAAGCTCTTGCCCCTAGAGTAAGCTCACACTTCCGGCAACAGTTTGTAATAATAAAATCCTCTCACATAGGAGTCTCAATACAATGGCTCTACCAGAATCCCCGAGCTCTTAATGAGTGTCGTTGAAATAAAATAATGACTGGCACTTAGGTCTGTAAGTACTAAAACTAAGGTGGACTAGACATAGATCATACCTCGTATCATCTTTGGAGAGCCGTAGTCATAAGCCTCATCTTCTTGGAGCTGAGATCTCCCCTATCAACTTTCTCCATGTGGTCGAGGGTGGATCACCTAGTGGTGGTGGCGGTAGCACCTCGAATTGTATCCCACTGCCAATTGCACGATCAACTCCTCTGCCCCATCCACCTACTCCATGCGGACCTCCTTAGTCGAGCATCTCTCTCTTCCTGGGAGGTCCTTCGACCATATTCTGATCATCCTTATGGAAGTTTGGGCAGTCGTGAGCCATGTGACCCTTCCGGCCAAATGCATAACAATGCCTTATCCTTGCATGACTCGCTCTGTCTCGGGATCCCCGCACAACTGAACCTGAATTCTTCGGTCGTACACCTGTTGGTATAGTCCTCTTGGACCTCTATGACATTTGTCTTCTTTCAGTTGTGGAAGACTCTGCTAAATGATACCCGGTGGTGGGTTTCATTCCAAGTGACTGCTCAGCAAGAAAACTCTCCACCAATAGGGCTTTCTCTAACACCGTCGCTTTCATCGGGATGCTAAGAGATATCATCGAAACTCTGATATCCCGCCTGATTCCCAACTCAATGGTTTGAGCCCTGAAGAATGGGTCTTGCACCATATCAGTGGAGTAGCATGAGAGGTCGGTGAACTTCACTGAGTACTAAGCCTCAGTCATGCTACCCTGCTGCAGATGAAGATGGTCCTCTAAGCACACTGCGCGAAGGGTCATTAGGACAAACTCTGCCCTAAACAGTCTCTCAATGTCTACCCAGAGAAGTTTCACCTCATCGTGAACCTAGAGCATCAATCCCCACCATCTTCCTACTACTTCCTGTAGAGGACTGGCAATAAGGATCACCATGAGAACAGCTGCTGTCCCTACCAGTCAAAATACTCTCACCATGGCCTCCATCCAATCCTCAGCCGCTTGCGGGTCTGTCTCATCCATAAACTTGGGTGGCCTCTGGAACTGGAACTCGTGCATCATGCTCAAACGGTGTGCACTCTCTGCTACTTGGGCTGGGGAATCGATTACCCAATGAGTATTGGTATTGATGGTGCCTCCGCCGGTGCCTCTAATGAAAAGAGGGCCCTGCACCGAGGCCTCGTCTCTCGGTGCTCTATCATCACGTACTATACCCAAAACCCTGTCTAGCTATCTACGTAGAGACATCATGAAGAGAAACAGTTGTTCCATGGTCAACAAGATATATCCAGTGAGTTGACTCAAATAGATCACAATGAAAACTTTTCAAAACACACATGCAATCACTGTTTTCATTCACTGAGTCATAAAATCAGAAGTTCAGGGTTCTGAAGTATGGATACGTTGGCTGCTGTAATAACACTGGATTCCCTATACTAATAACCATACTCATAACACTTAACACTATTACCGTTAAAAGATCAAATTATTATGTTATACGGTAGAACCTACTCCTTTGATACCAATTTTTTCACGACCCATCCCCCAGGTCCCATGTCGTGACTACCCCAATCCTGCCTTCCATAGGCCTGGGGATGGAGACTAACACCAAAAGGGGTATTACCTAAAACTAGGAAGGCATTGCCTTTATAACATGTAAACTCACACAACTAAGCACAACTCAGGATACAAACACATTGTCAAAAAATTTAGTAAACAATGTGTGTACAAAAAGAAAAAGGCCCCCAGAATACATGCTCAACTGTAAAGTTAATGTAACCTGAAAGTACATGTAAAACTGAAAACATCTCCAATTAACACCCACAAAGGATCCTAACTAAAGGGTAGGTATGGCTCTTGAACAGTTGTCCCTGTATTACGCCTCGTCTAATGTCCACCTCCGAGCTACCTCCATTCCAGGTACCCTCATCCTTCATCAACATTGTCTGTCGTATACCCCAAACACAGCAAGGTGAGGGAATATCCCATGTAGGGGTGAGTATAACGATACTCAGTAGGGTCCTCGAGACCCTTAATGGCCTCACAAAATCCACAGTGGATAAAAAAATCATGAAAGAAACTGAACACCATACTTAGGAATATGCCCATACATATACCTAAGTTATCACGTATACCCATCTCATTCATGAGTAAAAAACAAGGCCCAACTCTTTTAGCCAGGAGCATAACTATTCCATGGAGGAACGATTACTATGAAGGTCACACCTGAAAGGTAAATACCACAGAGGAAATGATATACAGTAGAATACCAAAAAAGTAAGACTTATCTCACACCATGTATAAATTAGGTACAGTAGTAATGATGATTAGATATAACTACTGAATCATCTTACTCTGTTGAATGGAAGACCCACGTAGGATCCCAAATCATCAGACCCACGTAAGATCCTAGTACAACAGACCCACGTAGGATCCTAGATTAGTCCCACCTAGATTCCTATAGTGGATACAAGTGGGATCCTCGAACACAAACCCAGGTAGGATCCCAAATCACATACCCATGTAGGATCCCAAGGCACAGATCCACATAGAATCGCTTCCTCATGTTACAACCAGCTATAAGGTTTCTACACTAGGCTTGCATGATTCATGGATGGTCTACTCCTAAAGAAAAAGGTCGATACACCAACTTCACGAAGTCCCATAAAGAATTATCCTAAAGGACCTCCCTATAACAGGGGTCTCAACCCAATAGACGGTGCGTCAATCAGATGCCTTGTCTGTAATTTATTGGCCTTTTAGTCCTGACGGCCCGATTGGATTAGTTTTCGATCCAACCTGGACATACCCCAACATTATCCAAAACTCATGTGGGGTATACCAAAATGACCTTTTCAATCTATGGTTTCCTATGGCATAGATGGTTCATCAAACAGATGCTCGTACCTCAATTTATGGCTGAAAGAGTGGAAAGTGGTCGAAACTTGTCCGGGTCAGGTCTGACTCAGTCGGACCGTCCCAGCCTGACCCGACACAGTTTGGGACAACCCAGCCGACTGGGTCCGGCCCGACCTATGGGTTCTAGCCCAGCCTGCTTTTCAGCCCGCACTGGTCCACCGTTGGGTGGACCAATCGTGGGGCCCGCCCTAGTTGCCCCCCAAGGGGTAGGGTCACCCTAGCTACCCCGAATAGACTTGAAGTTTGGGTTGGGTGGCTGACCGGAAGACGCCACGTGGGTTGGACAGCTAGTACACGAGACCCGAGGTCCCACTCAGGTTCATGGATTGCTGGATGGTGAGCCCTCCTCCGAGGCCCGGTCATGCGCCACGCCGCTACTAGTGGCCGGAAGTGAGTCAGTCGTCCTCTCCTCCCTGCCGTGACCTTTTGACGTGGATCCTGCACACCCGGCAGCGTGGACGCACGCTGTCGCCTCCTTTGACCATCTGAATGTGCGCTGGCCGCTGCTATTGCTCCCCCGCAACCCTTCTCTAGCAGCGCGGTTGCGGCATCGCCGTTGTCATGGCAGGTAGGAGTGTTTGCCGCTGCTCCTGAGTCCCACCGGTGCTGGTCCCCGGCACGATCACCGACGACGTACACCGGTTTACCGGGTGTGTCCTAGTGGCCCGTTCTTCGTTCCGTAGACTCCCTCACACATCTCGGAATGTCTCCATCGATTTATGACCACAAAAACCCACAAAGGTTGCAGAGGGGTCGGGCCATGTTTGTTTGGCCCGCACCCTTCACGTTAGAACGGTAGTAAGTGGCATAGTTGTTCTTGATTCAAGAAGAACAACAAGAATGGGGTAAGGGTACTGGAAACAAAAATCCCTACCTCGATTTCTCTTTGGAAGTGATGTGAGATGATGTCGGTGAAGGCGATGAGGGTGACAACGATTGTCTCTTCCTCAACACGCATCCGAAGTCGGGCTTATGCATCATCCTTGCTCTTGATTCCAATGTTTGTTCTTCCTTGGAGAGGGCGTTCTTCGTTTGGAGGAAATGTTTCTCTGAAGTTATCCTAACTCCCTCCTTTTCCAATAATTTCCAACCATGAAAATTGGGAGCCAACATAATAAAAATAATTCTATCAATTAATTAAAGTTGGAATAATTAATTAATTGTGTTGGCACCATTAATTAATTGAATTTGGCGTAATTAATCATGGAGAGTGGAAATGTTCTGCCACATTAAAAGGGGTCCGGGTGGTGCCACCACCAAGAATTCACAATGGGAGGTTTTCCAGCTCAGGTGGTCCCCACCTTCATAATTCAAAAAGAGAGGTTTAAAAAGACAAATAAAGTGTTAATTATTTTATTTTTCTTCTTCCACGAAAAATTTAAAAACTAACTTCCACCCTCAACCTACTGTGGTCAAGGTGAAGGTCTCTTTAGGTGAATATCAGCGATGTGAGTTCAACAATGCCATCATATTTCTATTCTGATCAACGGCTAAAAATTTATAGATTTTTGCTCATGCATTTACTGAACGTACTAAAAAAAAGTTTAAAAATTCATTTTGGGCACACAAGGCCTCAGAATAACGCACTGTCAATTTTTGAGGACTCATAATTTTCACATATAATTAAAACAAAATTTCATGAAAAAATCCAGATCTTTACAAAATTTAAATAAAATGAATAATTATTTAAATTAAAAGTCGGTTTTAAATAATAACATTATTTTTCACTATTCATCAAAAAATGAACGTTTTCAGAAAAATACCAAAAATTCACCCTTAGATAATTTTGATATTCCAAAACCAAAATTAATTTCTATTTTACCAAATTCGAATCAAAGAAGTTTCATTTATTGATTTAAAAATAATTCTCGTTGTCAGAACCAAAAAGAAGTTTTTTAAAAAGTAAAAACTATCAAAAGAATGACATGTGTTTATGTCAAATTTAAATGTAAAATTTCTTATAATCACCTATATTGTATTAAATGAAAAATATATAATATAATTATACTTAAAAACCATTCAAATTCATAATTTACCACTATAAATTATTTCGATTAAAAAAGTTGTTTTCAAATAAAACATAGTATTTTTCACTATTCATCAAAATATGAAAGTTATGAGAAAAGTACCAAAAAATTATCAAAACTAAATTTTTATTTCCCTATTCTAATGAAGAATTTAATTCCATTAAATTGAATATATAATGGTTTCAAATATTTTTTTTAAAAAGGGTTCGCCATTAAGAGGCGGTAAAATTGTTTTTTTTTAAAATACATCTTTTATCTAAAAAATGAATTTGTTCTTATATTTTGTCAAAGAAACACATATTATGGTTGTTAATATTATATATAGTTTATAAGATTAAAATATTAGTTAATACTATTCATAACCTCTTTTTTAAAGGCTAGTTTGGCATGTTTTGGCGCGCTCGAACTCAGTGTTTCATGTAGTGCATACTATAGAATTACTTTTATGAGTTAACATACTATGAAATATTGGGGTGTTACAAAATGAAAATGGTTTTTATTTCCACTATTAAATTTTTTTTAGATATAACATATAGGTGATATCCCCTTGTTTCCTTTGGTTGTCCTATATATGTACACTCTGTGCCTTGGGCTTCAAGTTTGATATATAAAGAGGCCTAAAAACGCTTCACAACACCGCACATGGAATTATGACAAAAAATTGTTCCATTTCAGAATTGGTATATTATACCATCTACAACTTTAATTGGAACATTATTTTATATTTGTGTTTATTTTTTTAACATGTATCCCTAATAGGATAATGGATGGCTTGTCTGAATCGTCATTGATCTCACCATATCCATCATGGTGTGGTTTCTACTTTTTGTTAAATTATTCCACTGAGGAGAATAATGTAGATTCATTTGGTATAGGATCACAAACTCATATAAATTATAAATGACGTATTTATTATGATATTCTATACCATGGTCTAAGTGGATTTGATTTATCTTCTTACAAGTTGGTTCTCAGCTTCATTATTGTACTCCTTTAAACTCTCAAAGGATCTAGACGTATACCTCATCAAGTGGACATATCCATATCAACTATTATCATCATTAAATGTTTTGAAGTATGAGTACCCACTCATTTTTTCAATAGGAAATGGTCCATTCATATCAATAATAACTAATTCAATAATTTATTTGGCCCTTTCACCGACCCCACTAAATAGGGGATTATTTATTTTTCCTTATAAACATGTGTGAAAAAAATTGGTTTTATTCTAAAAGAATACAAATATCTAACTTGATATAATATGGTTAAACTTTTTACATTTACATGAAAAATCTGATGATGCCAAAATTTGGTGTGGTATGGGTAATTTGAAGTAGCTTCATTTCCATTACATGGTTTGTGTAATCCAACATAAAAAGTCTATTATTTAAATGTTACTTACCATTAAAAAATATATCTTTATAAAAGAAGAAACATTTATTCCCGATATTGAAAATAAATACATTTTATCAAGTACAGATTCAAAAATTATTTTTTTGTAATAGATGTCGCAAAATAAGAATCCTTCAAAACCATGGTCATTCACGTTGGCAACCTTTGATAGTAGTCCTTGATATCCATAATAGCTAGTTTGGGACTATTGGGGGATTATCTATTTAGTTACCCTCAGTAAATATTTCTAATTGTACTTATTCCATCATTTTAATACATATGTGACCACCAAAATTAGTTTCAAATTCTTAATTTCATGAATTAAAATAAATTTCACTTGTCAAAAAATGCTCCAGAATATTCCCCTTGCTACTTTGGTTGGGTGGAGTTTTTCGTCAAGTGGCCTTTTTTACACATGATTAAATATAATTATATTCCCTTTCTTTCCCTTTGATCATCATTTTCATGGATGGTCCTGGAGAAAAATTGGGATTAGATCTCCTCTCTTTCCATTTCTATTAGTTCACCATAATAATAGTAGGATTGTCATGCTTCATCACCTTATCTAATTTTCAAATAAGTGTGATTAGATCAATAATATCCTCCTTAATTTTTTTATTATTAAAATTTATAATGAATCTAAAGAGGATTTTAGATAGTGATGCAAGAATTGGATTAGTTCATAGCTCATCAGGGATTTTAAACCCTATAATATCTATGTGACGCCTTGGTCGGGATCACTCGATAACAATAGCCGATATGGTGGTCACATGGCCTCAAGTGTGCATCCTTGTACACTAAAGGTTGTGGATTATCAATGAGGGTCTGTAAGAGTATAGTGGCGAGACTATACCCTCATGATTAGAGTGTGTAACATTGGTGTAATAATATAAATATATAAAAAATGTTAGAAACAATATAATAAATGAACTATAGCAGCATGATTATCCAAATATAATAAAGATGTAGATAAAAAACCAATATCATATACAAAATGATGTCATATTTGTATACTATAAAATATGGAAATGCATGGGTGTAGAGTTGTATGAATATACAACATTATAGACAAAAATGAAAACAAGAAAAAATATATCTTCTATAGGATCCTGATCATAGGCTTGGTCCTCTTCTCATGTACTCCATCCTCAAGGTATAAAATCAAACACCCAAAGATGGATGCTTCCCTTTTTCCCTACTGGATCTATATACTTTGTTCGGGTACCATAGGCAAACCAAATAGGATGGGAGATATACTTTGTAGGATACCACCATAAGTTTCTAGAACTGTCTAGTCTTGGCATATAAAATTAGCAGTGTGTATGTAATATTAAATGTATAATGAAAAATAAATCAAATTGGTTCAGGTTCCCGGTGGGGAACCCGACCAATAATATATAATTTAGTCTAAGCTAAAATGTATCTTAACTGATGCCAACCTATATATAAATGTAAAATGATAAGCATAATAATTTATGTTTATATATACATTATACATGGATGAAAATATATTCTTTTATATATAGATATGAAAATAATAAATAGGACCCGAGGTGCATATCCAAGGCACCCGTGCATACCCATAAGTGGTTGAATAATTATCATGGAATTTGAACATAGTTGGACAATGTAAAAAGGCTTAAATATGAGAAGGGAATATTCTGACTCCAAATTTTTTATTTGGATTGGCTTATCCATATTTTCATTTAATTGTAATGGCTTTCTGAGCCCATACAAGGTTTTCCATAGGATATAACCCATGTATCACTCATGGAGCACAATAATAACTCATCACTATAGGATTCCATCCAGGTAATCTCATAAGAACCAAAGTATCAAACATAATTTGGAATAAATATGTAACTCGATGATCCCATCCATGTTATAAAACATTTGGAACTAGGCATCATAGGTTGTGTTTTATGGTAACATTATATGATGATCTCGTACAAGGTCATCTACTAGGGAATCAAGTATCAGTCATGAGTAGCATAAAGTCATCCTACTGGTGATCTCATCCAAGGGTTTCTATGGACAACCCATGTATCACTCCCATCATGCTATAAATCAATTATGAGCTTCAAATTAAAATGATTGATGATACCATCCAAAGAATTCCAAATAGGAAGCTTCATATATCACCCAACATTACATGTAGAAACGTCATGCTTAATGTTAGTCCATACCATTAAATAATTCACTAATGTAAAATTGAACATTTCATTTCATAAGCATAACTGAAGCTATAGATAAAGAATGTAAGGGACTACACACAAGGCCTACCATTATACTAAGATCATCAATTGAAGTTATGAAGTATGAGTACCCACCCATTTCTTTAACAGTAAATGGTCCATGAATATCAGAATGAACTAATTCATGATTTCATTTGGCCCTTTCACTGTTTCCACTGAATGAGGCTTTTTTCATTTCTCCATATAAACATGAATGTTATATACCAATTGGTTTTAGTTCAAATTAGTATAAATATCCATCTAGATATAATTTAGTCAAATTATTTTCATTTACAAAACCTATCTTTTGATTGAAAAATTGGGTATGATATGAGTCATGTAATGTTGT
The DNA here is from genome assembly GCA_963277665.1 of Viscum album. NCBI lineage: Eukaryota > Viridiplantae > Streptophyta > Magnoliopsida > Santalales > Viscaceae > Viscum > Viscum album. The sequence goes on along the minus strand of OY728133.1, from coordinate 372,203,794 downwards.
TTCGTATCCATTACTTGGTTTGTGTAATCGAACACGTAAATTACATTATTTTAATGTGCCATAACATAAAAAAATATATGTTTATAGGAGAAGAAACATTTTTCCCGATATTGAAAATATATATTTTTGTATCACGTCTGGAAACATAAATAATGTTTTTTCTAATAGATGGTACAAAATGATAATCCATAAAACCATGTTTATTCATATAATAAACATGAAGTAGTAGTCCCTAATAGCCACAACTGCTAGTTTGTCTTTATTAGTGGCTTATATATCTACCACCACTTGGTCAATCTTGCTGAATCTACATGTTCCTATTTTTTAATACATATGTGAGCAAAACAAGTTATATCTAATACCTAATTTTTTGAAAAAAAAAATACATTGAAATTGGATAAAAATTCACTATAATCTCCTCCTTTCTTCTTTGGTTGGGTGTTGTTTTTCTTTCAATGTTTCTTCTAGCCACATAAAAAACAGAATCTTATTCCCTTAAATTCCCCATGAAAATCCACTTCTTTTGTGTGCATAAAGAAACATTGGGATTAGAGATATTTGCTTTCCCTTTCCATTTTTTAACCAAAATCGTGGATATATTTTCATGATTCTTAACCGGATCTATTTGTCAAATAAGAGTGAGTATATCAGGAAGAGACTTCTTAATGTTTTTCGTATTGATGTTTATAATAATGCTTGGAAAATTTGAGGAAGTGATGAAATAATTAGATAGTTGCATAGTTGATCATGGAATTTAAACCCTAGAACCTCTATATGATGTCTCGAATGGACTCACTTAGTTATTTTAGATGAACTAGTGGCCATATGGCCTCAACTATGCCTCCTCATATGCCAGAGGCTACTGAATCTTAACAAGGGTCTATAAGAGTATGGTAGTGAGACTATTCCATCATGATCTGAGTGTGTAAAATAAGTATAATAATATAAATAATGATAAAATGGAAGAAATAGTATAAAAATGAACTATAGAAGAAGGACTATCTAGATATAATAAAATTTCATATGTAGAGAAAATATTTGAAACAAAAGATTTGATATTTCAATTCTATAAAAAATTGTAATACATGGGAGAAGAGTGGTAAGAATAATAAAAATTCTAGAAAAAATGATGAAGAAAACTAAAATATATCTCTAATAGATTCATAATCATATAATTGGTCCTCTTATATTACACGCCATCCAAGTGGTAGAAAAATAAAACCTCTAAAATGTATGCATCCGTTTTTCTCAACCTTTATTCAAAAAGAATTGTTAAGAACCATAGGCTACACAAACAGGGTGTGAGATATACTCCATAGTCCACCAGGAATGGTTTCTATAACTATCCTATCTATTCATATAAAATTTGAAGAGATTAGTTAATAATAAAAGCATAATGATAAATAAATTACATTGGTTAACATTACCTATGGGACCCCCAACTAATACTACCTACTACATCCTAAAATGAAATATCTCTAAAATTATTTCAACCTATATATAAATGTAAAATGATATACATAAGCATGTACGTATACATATAAATAATATATTTATGAACATATATTTGTGTATATATAGATATGAAAATACTAACTATGACTTGAGGTGTATATCCTAGGAACCTATTCATAACCATAAGTGGTTTCATAATTCTCATGGAATTTAATATTGTGAGGAAAATATTACTAGGATGAAATATAAGGCATATAATGAATCTAATTTTTTTCTTTGGATTGGAAGATGCATCAATTCATTTATTTATAGAGGTATTATAAACTAGTACAAGGAATTCCATTAGAGTGAACCAAGTTATCACTCTGAGAGCACAATAATAACTCATCGTCGTAGGATTCCATCCAGGGAATCCTATAAGAACCCAAGTATCACTCATAGTGTGAAATAAAGTTATAAACCTATAAGACCTTCTATGGTATACCACATATGAAACCAAGTATGGAATGTTGCATTGAATGGTGACATTTTCCGATGACTTGTCCATGGTAATCCACTAGTAATCCATGTATCACTCATTGGTATCATAAAGTCATCCAACCAGTGACATCATCTAAGTTTTTCTATGAATAACCCATTTATTAATCTCGTCATACTATACTTCAATTATGACCATCCATTATAATGATTAATATTATGTCCAAGGTTTTCCAAATAAGAACCCTCGTATCACCCTCATCATGAAATTCAAGATTTTGATGATTAAAACTATATCATACCATTTAACGACTAACTTATTTCAAGTTGATACATTCATTTCATTGGCATAACTCATGATATAAATAGTAAAATAATTGGCTTATGCTCATGGATTACCATTTTCCATTTCTATCATTCAAATTACATCTAATTTTAAATGGAAATAAAATTTACATTAATTGGTATTCCAAAATAATTCTAGGCATATTGATCGAAGGATTTTATGGAAGGTATTCCCTAAGGGGTGGATCATGATGAGGTGGACACCCTATGGTGTTAAATACAGGTCTCTAGAACTACCCTATACATGTAAATCTACATTAAATTAATTAAATCATGTGTTTTGAGGTGTCATCAGAAATTTTCAGATCAAGGAAACGTTTCACATTATAAAAAACATAAAGACTTTAGGGGGGAAGAACTAGACCACCTACCATATCTTGGTAGATAATTCATCATCCGGTATAAACATAGAATTTGATCTCAAGTGTATGAAATAATATAAAAACAAAAATACCCTAGAAAATAAGGTATACTGGCATATATCAGGATCGCACAACATTCGGAGAGATAAGATTAATAAGGATTCAATAGAATTTAATAACATACAAATGGTTACTAACAAGACAGAAGGTGGTTTAATCAAAGTCAGTATGAGGAAGAGGCAACAAATACTATGTATATGGAAGAGGAAACTCCAAAACAGTCAGCCTACTTTAAAAATGAAACGAAATCAAAAAAATTAGGTTAAAATAGGGTTTCTACCATTTTTAATGGGATTCGAAATATTCATGATGTGAATATGATTCACATTGTTAATAAATTATATTTTTTCACACTATGGGAAAAAGAAATTCATGTTATGAATAGTGTTTGGTTAGAAAAATTCACATCATGAATTCCATTCAAGTCATGAATTATTTTTATAGCCAAGTTGAAACCCCCTACTACCTTCCTTCCCAAAATTATAACAACTGGATTTATGGATCATTTATTGGGGACTATTCCAAAAAAAACTACTCAATAAGGGTTTAACTGAATTTAAAAACAATATGTACCTCTTTGAACAAGCTGATGATAGGTGAAGAGTCTATAGAAATATCTCCATTAATAGTTTATCAACTATTTGACAAAATTAAATATATGGACACGCCTTTGTGTAAACCTTTTATAATAAACCTTATAAAAACTAATTGAAAAAAGAGATAATTTTTTAAAATTATTTTGACCTAATTTCATGTACACCATTCATTTTCTTTAGATTAAATAGGTTAAAAAAATGTTTGTGATAGTGTAATTGGAACATTATTAAAATAACCCAACAAAAAAAGGTTGGATTTAAGTCGAGGATGGACATTATTGACAAAGGAATATTGGAAGAGTTAGTTCACTTGAAGAGTGAGAACATACATTTCCTCTTATAGTTTCTTATACTATTTCCAAGAAAAAGTGATTATAGTTTTGAAACCTCTTAAATGATGTGAAAGATAGATAGGGGAATTCATCAAATATCAAGACTATCATTATAATAACAGATCAACTATTTGGTCCTATAAATTATAGATGGTTGAACCCCATTGAATGGTATATTAATACTTTGAAATGGTTTGACCGTAATTAAATTCATATGAAAGGTTTTACTATAGAGGGATATGTTATCGAGGAATCCATTTAATTCTATACTGAATAACTCTATAATGTGAAAAGAGTTGTTCTACTAAAATATCATCAAATTGGGTGACTATGGATGAATGAATTTTCAGAAGTGATGTATTCAAAATTTCATTTATAGAGTTGGAGTAGGCTTACCTTTACATTTTTTATTAAATTTTAGAGTTTTCTTAATAGGTTGAAACCCCCAAAGTAATTCTTAGGTGTTTGAATACATCAAGGTTTTAAATATGGATCTCAAATACACTAAATAAATAATTTATATGAAGTTTTCACGACTATATATTTAAAGAGTCAAATAAAAATCTATATTTGATTTAAAAAATAATTCAATGGATAGTGAGAGGACCATGTGTCATTCTTTTATCTTATAATGGATATTTAATTAATGGTTATATTTTCTATAAAAATTAACATGTTGAATGTGTTACCATGAGAAATATTGGTGTTACACTTCTGTCATAAGTGATTCATGTATCTAGAACCATTCATAGAAATGAAATTTATGTGAATAAGTCATTATTTGAAATCATAAAACAAATATGAGAGTTTTAATATAAAACAATCCAATTATTTATGTTTCAATGCAAGTGTGTTGACAAAAGGAGTCCAATTAAAATAGATGTCTTGAGATTTGTGAAAGTGGATTTCAGTAAGTAAGGGTACAATGAAGAACTATTTATAAAGAAATCATAGGTGGTAGAAGTATTTTATGTTTATTATATTATAAAACAAAATTGATCATTTTTTATACTATCGACCAAAACCACTGAAGGATGAGATGCCAATTAAACAGATGATAACCCTTTCACTATAACTTCATAATCATTTATTATTAGTAGAAATATAAAAGGGGTGTTTTATTTTATATTAGACCAGGTTTAAGGTATTTATATACTCGATATAGGGGTAAAATTCATTAAACCTTTTGTAAAAGAGAGTTCAATAAAAAAATTATATTTTTTGTAATATAATTTTTTTTCCATATATTATTTTCTTTTAACTAACAAATTTATGAAATATAAATTAAATTTTCATTCCATTATATATATAACGACATATTCACTTCTTCATGCACTTAATCATGAGGAAAAACATGGTTCTCAACATTTTGGTGCACCCAATGCAGAGGAAAAACAACATTTTTACATGTCAATTATACCAATCTAGAGAAATAATATATTTACAATGTTGAAGCAAAGTAAATGGTAAATGGTAAATAAACTATGACCCACAAAATTAGGAGCTTCATATCTTGATAGTGTTAGAAAAAGTTTATTAATGCGAGAAACAAAGGCATGAAATTCAAGGATTGATAGAATGTATGTGGCCAATCATTTAGCCCAAACAAGGCCATGATCAATTGTTACAATAGTTTCACCACTTTCATGTGCATGTAGTTTATTTTAAATACATGGAAAAATGTTATACCCTTTCTTAAGACTCTAATTTGGGAAAAAATTAGTCTAACATTATGACATAATTTATTCATTTTACTAAAAAATTAAATAATTAATTTTTTATTTACTCTTCATTATCCCTTATAGAATACATTTATAGCAGATAAATCCTAAATGAAATCTTTATTAATTCTCACTAGAAATTCTCAAGGATAATTTTAGAAAAATCTTTAAAAGTATCATCTCAAAGTTTCTAAAGTAAAAACATACCTACTCATACATAAATATATGCACAACAGATAAACCAACAAGCAGGGGATGCATTTATTGGTCATCCAGAGGAGACATATTTTTAGAAACATTGTGAATGGTAATAAATTTATTCACAATACATATATTAATCATATTAATTAATAACTACTAATTTATGAAATAGTAAGTGAGTGTGGAAAATAAGCACCGTGTAGAAAAACCAACATACCCCTACCATAAATCAAGGATGTGGTATGTTTCACTTGAAAAAACTGGAACATATTGTAAATTTTCTATAATACTCTTATGTGACATGAAACAACATAGATATGATCCTTTTTTTATATGTGGATTGATGAATTGATATCCAAATTCACTTTCAACCCATATAATGTTCAATTTAATGAAGCACGTGTAAATAATAATGGGATAATAATCGATAAGAACACACAAAATTGGTGGAAGCATGTGTAAATATGACAGAACAAAAAAAAATTATTTAAATTGGCATTACATAATAAAGATTACTTATTTTCATATATTTTATATGTAACATAGACAAAAGAATTATCATGTGATTTACCTGATCAATAAATACTATGAGTGGCCTTGAATAGGCTAGAACAGTGTGGTCACACTAGAGGTGTGGGTTTTGGGGTGTCACCCCAAACATATTTTGTGAAAATGAATGAACTGGGGGATAAATATATGAAATTTGAGGAGTTGCGGGCACAATTATCTACTTTATAAAAAACAAAAATGGTATTCAGAGTTGTTAGAAAATGTTATGGGAAGGAATCAAATAGAAGAAAAAATACCTAACAAAACCACTGCATGAAGATCCTCCCCACCCCCACTAGCTTTGAGGCAAGCCATTCCCCTCAAAGTGGTGTCTTTAAAGAGGTAATCAATATTTTTATAATTTTTTATATGAAATTTGAAATATAAACACACCTACACCTTTCTAATACTAATATAATATATGATTAAAATGATTTTGATTTATATATATCAACACCCACCCATTGCCTTATTTTGTGGAGTACCATGTACAATATCTAATGTAATATTCTATAAAATAAACAACACTTAATAGGTCATGTGATAGTGGGGATTCATTTAACTTATGATATTAGAATTGAAGGTCCTATTCCACTTGGTAATGTGAGTATTTATATAGTTAAGCATGCAATTGGATGATTCGTAGTATAGATGTAAAATCCCGTAAAAATACATGTCAATAGGAGGTATTTATTTCAAAAAAATCAAAAACTTTAATAATTAATTAAAAAAGATCTTAATTGATTACTATTATTACCGATGGAAAATGAGAATAGGGTTAAACAAAATATGGAATCAAAAAATCTAATGGATAAAAAAACCAATCAAAAATATATTCACAATGTAGTTTACCGTACTCATGTTAGGTCGGCATGACTATAACAAAGGCCATGAAAAAGACATAAGAGATGGGATAATTGTTCACTTAAAAAACATTGATAGTTTCTTAGAACCTCTTGTTTTATGTAGAGAACATTTCCTTTTATCTTTAGGATGGGTGAGCATCCGATATATGTAAATGAAATGAACATTGTGATTTATAGTGGTTTAGGGACTGAATATCCCCTAGTCCACTCCACTAATGCTCAACTCCATGATCTTGGTGATTTTACTATTATTTACACATATTGTAACACCATCAAAACATAACTGAGTGATGTAAGTTGACACCTTATAGGAAATTTCAAAGCCTTCTGGTTATTTTACAAGGAACCGAATATCCACAACTTAGTAAAAGAAGTCGACACATAACTATTACTGAGTACGAGCAGCCGGAACATAAATAAATCAAAAGTAATTATTTGTTTTTATGGTACATATTAAACTTCACAGTGTGAAGCAACAACTGACATATGGAATTAGATATTGAAAATATATTGGATGCCAATAGATCTTCAATGTTTTCACATGTTTCCTTCTAAATGCACCAAAGAAAATACTAGATATATTTTTTAACATATATTTTTCCAATGTGTATATTCACCAAATAATTCATCATTATTTCATAAGAAGATGTAAAAGTAAATTTAATAGATGAAATGAAAGATGTAATGAGTAGATACAATAGATCTAAATGTGTATGTCTCAAAAATGTACCTCTGATGAAAATGGAACATATATTTTTCTGTATATGTCTATATGTCTATATAACATTATCCAGTGAATAGTGTCTTGATATTTATATAGAAGGTCAAATATCTCTAGGTCAAACCATCTCTAGAAATATCAAACAATAAATCATAAATATTTGAATTTAATCATTCAAGAGTCTTAACTCTTCGTTAGAATAGTAACATTTTACTCAAATGAATATGAGTGCTTAGGAAATCCTAACTAGCCATTGAATATATTGTAAAATAGATTTGATTTGATCTTTACATCTATCAATACCATTGCATAAATCTCAAATAATATCATTGATTTTAAACTTCATTGCTAAATAGTCAAATGTAGGATACCTCCATGTGATGAAAAACCACCAAACGTAGGGTTCAATACAAAAGTAGGTTTCATGTACCATACATTTTTTTTTCTTTAAATAAAAGGTTGATTTAAAACGTAGGTTTTATTGACCATACTTTCCACTTTTTCAAACATCGGGTTATATACAAATCTAGGGTTTTTCAACAATAATTTCATGAAAATATAGGACATATGATCCTTTTCATTGTTTCAAACATATGGTTGCTTCCTTACATTATACATTCACATGTATGGTATGTATAATGAATCCAAAATATAATAAAATTAATTACAAACACTTTAAAAAATATTCCTTATAGACCAATGACATGAATATAATTCTAGAATATATATTTTCAAGAATATTACTTTGATTAAATTCACTTAAAAAATCATTAATAATATAAATGTGGGTGTTTTTGAGCATCGAAACCAAAAATAAATTACTGAAATACTTGAATCAACACATTCTCAACAACCTCCCCCATTTAGGTGATCAAAAAACATATAAAAATAAATAAAATCTAAAAAATTAGAAAAATAAAAATATTTATTTCTCCATCATTTTTTCATTAAAATATTTCTTCCATAATGAATACCCCCCCCCATTTTAAGGATTAAAACTTCATAGATGAAAATTCTCCCCCAATGGAAATAAACATATATAATTCGCTTTTTATATTTTCAATTTGTGTTAATTTTATTCTTAACAAATTCTATAACATTATAATCATGAATATTATAAAACTTATCCCATATTAAATATAATCCATAAACATCCCCCTTTAAAACCAATAAAATTACAACATGTAAAAATTCCCCCCATTTGTGACATCAAAAATTTAAGAGTATATAAATTATATCCCCCTAAACTTATGCTTTTTTAAGATATAAATATTTAAACAAGGATCATATAAGAGTATAAATTGATTATTTATTTCAGAACACACCCTAAATCAAAACATATTGTAATATTTCAAAGACAATGTAAGTAACGAATAAAATTAGGTTTATTCCCAAGTAAGAAAAATAATTTAAAATTAAAAACAAATTATCAAGAAAATAATTTGATTGTTTTTACTAAAAAATATAGTAAAAATAGTACATATTAAGAAAAATAAAAGTAATTAGTTATGAATTAGATTATTCATCCAATCTTTCTAAACTTCAAAACATTTCCTTTAAATAATATAAAACTCTTGAAAGTTTATCTAATCATATTTGAAATTATGTTGTTCTTTGATAAGAAGAATCAGAACACTACTGTTCAACCATAGATAGATTTAGTATATCACAATAAATATTGGCAAAATCTTATATTCTGAGAAACTCTATTTGACATAGCATTTATGACTATAATTCTTCAAAGTCTTCTTTTGAGTTCGAACTATCACTCATTTTCTTATGTATATGTTTATAGTGAATAAAAAACACATTTTGATACATATTATTTCTATATAACATCATATTACTTTCAATATGAATTAAACTCATATTGTAGATTCTCTTTTTCTTCATTCATAGGGTTGACTTCAAACATAAGTCTTTCATATGATATTTAAAATAAAGAGACATTAAATTCATTAGTACTAAGAACATATTTGAATCTATTAGACTACTTTTCATACAAATATTCAATAAATGATATTGACTATTCATTAAACATGTTAGAAGTAATACCTTTTGTCCTTTTGTGTGAAATAATTTCCTATGAGCTTGAAGCACATAACCTCTTCATCTATCTATGATTTTTTTCAATAGTACTTTAAAAAATCGATTTCTAGGGGAACGAATAATAATAATATTATTAAATTACTTATGAAGAAGAATAAACATTTGGTTTTGACAAAATACAGATGAAATTTCATTTTATTTTATTTGAAAAATATAGAACAATCATTATAGATTTTTTCATTCAAACATGTATGTTACGTATGAAATATTTTTAGATTTTGAAAACAAATTAAATGAGAAACATAAATATTAAAAATGATTTAAGGATGGAAAATATAAACACATCATAGAATATTATATTTCCAAAAGATATTTAGAAAACATTTAAAATACATTTAATAAATTAAATATAAAAAAATATTAAGAGTGGGCTTAAAGAATAAAGATAACACATTAACAATTTGTAAGATATCTCAGTATTTCCCTATAAAAATGTTCATGAACTAGATGAATATTTTTATAAAAATATAATACCTCCTTTATTAGTGTTTATAAAATAAGGGATTTTTTATAATGACTAGATTTTGAGTTATTCACTAAATTGGTAGGGACATTTATGTATCAATCGATTCAGCCACTCAAATATTTAACAATATAGAATTGTGGTGAAATCATGTAAGACAAAAAATACCAGTTCCTTTTTCTAAAAAAATTCTTTTGGGTGTTGTAGTGTTAGAAAATTAATTTTTTGGTATCCAAACATGTTTATTTGGTGTTGTAATTATAAATTTCAAGATAGATAATTATTTTGGGAAATAAACATTTTTAACAAGAGAAATTTATGGATTTTAGAAACAACAATATTTTGAATAATGAACATTTATACAATAATAATAAAATTTAATAGTAGACATGTTTTTTTATTTAAACTAGGAAAAAATAATTCTTGTATAGTTTCATTCTTTTACTTTGACATCATATTCCAAATTTTTCTTTTATTATTTTTTCCCTAGGATTTCATTTAAATATTTTTCTCCTTTTATTAATATACAAGAATCTTCAATTATATCCGTAACATCATCCATTATTTCTTAAATCATTGTTTCATGTAAATCATAAAAAAATTTAGAAGAATTATATTTTATGCGTATAAACTCTTTTGATAAATTTTCCTTTTCAAATAAATCAGTGTCATATAAATTTATATTTTTTCTATTTCCCTTTTTTAGGGTTTCATATTTATCATGTAGCATAATTAAATATTTATTTTACTCTGCATAAGAATGTTTTTAGGATTTAGTATATTAAGTGTATTATTGTTATACCTTATCAGTATCAGCTATAAGGCACACCATTTTATTCTCAGGTTCTAATTTTATATAAGATTCATCCTGTAAACTTGATGAATTACTCTATGTAGACTTTACAACCTTCATTCCTTTTCTTTTATAATTTAATTTCCATTGAGCTATGAGTATTGTATATTTATAATGTTTTTTAATTTTTTCATTACATTCACAAGATTTATCTTCATTAGTAAATTTATTTTTCTCCTTAAACATATTTTCATCATTTCCTAGAAATGTCTAATAAATATTTCTCTAATTTTGCATGATTTGAGTCATATGCTGCATACATTGTACTTTGAAGAGTAGATTCTTCATTTTTAATAGGATTTTATGGTTCAAAATTCATCTCAACTTCATACGTCATTAATGTCTTAATAAACTCCTTCCCAGTCAACATTTTTTATATGGACTTTCATTTAGATTGAGATATTCTATTCCACATAATAGGTAGCTCATTGAGAACATTTAATGCTTAATATAATTGAGAAATATAACCTCCTAAAGAAATTCAATTATTGAAAATCTATTTCAACCTTTATTCCATTTGATTAATAGTTTCAATATCATCTATTATAAAAGTATCAAACATTATATTTTCAATAGTGTACTTTAGTATTCTGATATTTTTTGTTCCCCCATGGTAAACAACAATTGTTTTACACATATCATATACACTAGAACTTTTAGATACTTGAAAAAATTTATCATTTCCAAAATCACACACAATAGCATTCGGCGATCTTGAATTGAGGTTATAATTGTTTTATTGATCAATACATCAATCTCATAAATTTTTTTAGCAATCTCATAAGTATCAACAACCATTAAAAAACACTTATTCTATGATTTTTTAAATAAGTAACCATATTTACTTTCTATAATTCGTAATCATTATCATTAAAATATGAAGCATGAATTTTAGAAATAACTTTTCTTGAATTATCCATACCAAAATATCTTTGTCTGAATCTTTAAATGAGGAATTTTAGAGCTGATAAAATATTCTTGAATTTTGTAAGAGAGTACAAACCATTTATTATATTTTATAGAAACAAAATATTCAATGAATAAAATACAATTTGTTGTTTGAAATAATCTCCAAGAAAATATTCTACAAGATCATTCCCCATTGATACCAATTATTACCTATCAAATAGAAACAAAATAATTTACAAGGATTTCAAAAAAAGTGAAATATAGAAATTGAGAATTTTCTCAGACACTGATCGTTGGTATTGAGTCAAAATATATTTTTTGAATGAGAAATATCTCTAATAGAGTCCGACTTTTGATACCAATTGTTAGTTCAGGATGGCTATGGAAAAGACAAAGATAAAGACACAAGTGTGCATGAGAATTGTGCACATCATAAAATTGATAGTTTTTGAACACCTATCTTATTATGAATCAAATAAATCCTTTTCTCTTTAATATAAGTGATAATTGTTTATAAATAAATGAAATGAACACATCGATATATAGTGTTTCAAGGTACAGTGATCCCCTATACCACTCCGCCAATTCTTAACTCCATAAGCTTTATAATTTTACAATCAGGTCCTCTTATCTGAAGACCATCAGTGGGAAATTAAATAATGATAGTTGAAAACTTACAAGACTTTACAAATAATTATGGTTCATTTATAATGAACCAAATATCCACAAGTTAGTATAAGAAGCGGAAACTTACCCTTGACTAAGTATGAGAAGATAAAACTCAAATAAATTAAACGATTTTTATTTGTTTTATGGTACAGGTTAAACTTTACATTTTTAGTAGAAACTAACATATAAAATTAGATATTTAGTATATCATTACAACAAATAGATATTAAATGTTTGAACAAGTTTTCTTCAAATAGTAGAATAAAAACCCCAGATAGATGATTAAACATGTATTTCCAAATGTGCATATTCTCCAAATACTTCTTCGTTATTTCATACATTGATATGGAAAACAAATTTGGTATTAGGGAAATCAACAACAGTGAGTATATCTGATAGATATAAACATGTATGTCTTCAAATTGTAGCTCTGACGGAAACATGTAATCGCTTTTTTAAAATATGTATATGTGTATATGCCAATATAAATTTTTTCTAGTGAAGAATGCATTGATATTTATTGATCAGGTCAACCCAATCTAGGTCTAACTAGCTCCAGAAATATAGCATCATAAATTATGAATATTTGAATTGAAAAAATTTGAAAAGAGTCATAACTTCCTGTAAGAGTAGTACTATTTTACATAAATTAAAATGAGTCTCTAAAAAATCATATTGATACATTCAATCAGTCGTATAATAGCTATAAACAAATAATTACTTCCATAAAGACTATAGAATAAATCTTGGATAATATCATATGTTTTTCCATTGAATTGTCAAACAAAGGGTTCCTCCATGTGATGAAAACTCACCAAATGTAGGGTTCAGTACAAAAGTTGGGTTGATGTGCCATATGTTTATTTCCTCAAATGTAGGGTTGATTCCAAACATAGGGTTTATTATTATTTCTCAAACATCAGCTTCCATACTAACATAGGGTTGTTGAACCATACTTTCACAAAAAGATAGTTTATATGTTCCATACATGTTTTTTCAATGGTATGGTTCCTTCCTTATGTTACACTTGCACATGTAGTGTATGAACAATGTTTCCATAATATTATAAATCACGATTCAACAATTTAACAAATATTCCCTATAGACCAATTACATGAATATAATCCCAGAATAAATATTTCCATTAATATAACTTCCATGAAAGTCACAATAAAAGAATCATTAGTAAAAAAAATGTGGAACTTTTGAGTATAAAAATTTAAAATAAATTAACGAAGTTTTCGAATCAATACATTCTGAAAAGTCTATTCCACTTCCACATTTACTAACATAAAAGGTTCATGTGAGGAAAATGTTAGAAATTATTGTTACAACAATAATTTATTTTGAATAAGAGGTGTATAGAGAGGCTATTACAGACTATATTCATCTTGAAAACGTAATTGAAATCATCAAGAATGAATAATAAGGAGTCTCTGTTGTAAATTTATAAATGAGGTGCATTTTAATAAATTTTTTCTAATAGCAGATCTACTATGTTAATTAGGTCTAAATAAAATTCATATTTTTTACATGTGGTTATATCAATACAATTTGAAAGAAAAACACTATAAATAAAAATTTAGACTCATTAGTCCTCACATCACTTCTACACTACAATTCTAAATGGAATTAATGTAAATTTATGTAATAGTGGACAAGCAGGAAACAATTTTTAAAAGAATACATGCAAATGATAGAATCTTCTTGATACCCATGACGTAGGGGTAAAACTCTACAAATTAACCATATCAAATATATTTTCCTTCATTTCATTACATATTCATTTCTGTTTTTTAATAAGCATTGGTTACTCAATATAGTAAATCTGGACACTCAAAAGATTTATTTACTAGATTCGTTGCATGGATACCCATCATACCGAACACACGTGATGACGTTTATTAGTTTTTAATACACTTGATGCAATATTATATGAACAAACATAAAGTAATACATTTTATATAATGTTTGAATGAAAATTATATTATGATAGGGTGGTGTTTAAATATCATCAAAATCATATCATGGGGACAATCCATGAGTTAAAAAACCATATCAATTTCTTAAAATAGAGAAATATTATAGTATATATAATAACATTCATCTATTAAAACATATATAAAAACGTTTTACTAATTTTTCACTCTCTTTCTAGAGTTACCATAACAAACTAAAGGTAATGATTGTTGTTATTATGTTCAAAAATTTATGAAATATATCATATTCCATCACAAAAACTAGCATCCATAATGTAAGGTCTCAAACCATGTTCTGCACACTAGTGCCCCAAGCTGGTCAGTCACATGACATCAGGTGCACCTTCCCATATGTTAGAGGATGTTGACTAATAGTTAGGGTATAATGTCGATCATGGGGATACTATTCCCTCATTTATCATAGTAATACACCAGTGTAAATAAATAAATAATAGAGGAATATCATATCACTATAAACAATACCACTATGTCATGATATCCAAAATAATAAATACAATATCAAAACTAAAGCGGTAAACGTTCCATGCTAAAGTACATTTCCAATGTCAAATGAAAACTCAAAATAATGACACTAACTACTCCTAAGAAGGTCCCAAACCACATTTGGTTCCCTCAACCATGCTCTATTCAGACTCATCCTTCTAACATAAGGCCTTTGTCCTAATACAGTCCTACAACCATGAAATTTATTTGGGAATCGATCATGCTGCCTGGGTTGGTTGTGAGTACAACTCTGTAGGCCACCACATATGTTTTCTAACACAATTTCTAGTCAATAAATGTGTATTAAGCTGTATAAAGAAAAAATTATACTGTATAAGTAAACAATTATCTCTTTATCATTTATCCTTTATTTAACTACATAAACCTCCAAGATCCTGAGGATACATGTACCTCAATACAACCTTGGACCCATGTTGGAGTCTGAACCATTTCACATTATCAATTACCAATTATATAAACTAATGGGACTTCATTATCCATTTAATTTAAATCTATAAAATAGCTAATTTTAAATGTATTCTAATGCCAAAAATTTGGTTCTAGGTCATCATGCCTAGGACCTCGTGGGCATGGGGAGGCGCAGATAATGTCTTGCACATATTTATCACTACAGGATTTGGAAGCAGCAGAACATATCCCACACATGTGGGTTTTGGAAGTAACATACCATGTCCCACACATATTTATCACACAGTTTATTACTACGGGCTTCGGAAGAAGGTAATAATGTCCCACACATATGGGATTTAGAAGCAAAAAACCATTTCCCACACATATATCACATTTACCACAACATTACTACATCAAAATATCCCTATAAAACAACAATCAAGATTAAACCACCTTAATAATCATATCACAATTAATCACCATAATCATACATTAATTAATTCATAAATTAATTGATAAAATTCCATTAATTAATTCTAAAATTTATTAATCAGAATAATTTAAGTCGCACAAAAAAGATCCATTATTAATAACCTCAAAATAAAAGAAGGGTACATCCCATTTATCTACCCTAGGGTTCCCAAAGATTTGGGGAAAATTAAGGGCTTCGTGCGTATCTAATACAATCATACAAATTAGAAAAATTCTTAATGCATGGATTGGAAAATCACCCTTGATGGCAGTAAATCTCTTCCTTGTCAAGCATGTGGTGGTTTCATAGATGGTTTACTCATTCATGGTGTATGCTTGGACTACTATAGTTATACAAATAATTAAACCCATGATAAGGAATTTTGTTTGGAGTGGAAATGGGATGGAATGAATTATTTTCATAACTTTGTGGAAACATTGTTGTTTACCCCAGGCTCTTGGTGGCCTGAAAATCAAAATCATATCCCTATTCAACCAGTTCCTTTGTCTAAGTTCTTATGTAACTTAGTCCACAAGAATTTGGCCTCTTTTCATTTTCTCATATCCATATTTGTTCCCAAAATTATTCTAGGAAAATTAAACTATATGAAATCTTCCACTTGGCATGGTCTGAGACAGGTATTTTAGAAAATTTATATGTATTCCCATTGGCTGATCAATGTGAATTACTCTGTTAACTTTTATCTTACAAACTGGACATCAGAACCTCTAATAAATTGGGTCACCCCCATTCATTTGAACATCAATTAGAACAAATCAATCAAAGATTTGTTAGAATGGGTGGAATTACTCCCTAAAGTTAATGCTGAAATTTTTGCGACTCATGATTACATCAATCAAGATGACAGATCATTTGGGGCCAGTTTTTGAATGTCCAACTCAACTTCAGGACATTCTACAAGCACATGTTGTAGGAAAATTATAAATGTATTGGAAGATACTATAAATGATGGCTTACTCTTTCAAGATTTAAATTTCTTTGGATACTCTCACCCAATAAAATTTCATTTGTGGTGAACCTGTACAGAGTTGGAATCCCCCTTTTCCCCCAGTGTATTACATTTCATCAACAACATGAAGATGTTGACCATCTATTCTTGAGCTGTAAAAAACCCTCATCTATTTTTCTAGCTGTCTTTAACCACTTTGAGATGCAGCTGCCTTAGGAGAACATGCTGCACTATTTCATGTAAGTGATTATGAATCTCCAACATTCCAAAAAAATTCATTCCCTTCTCAATATGGCATTTAAAGAGATGATTCATGTGCTATGGAGAGGCCAAAATTCAGAAATCCACTCCCACTCCTGATTCAATCTAAAGTTGGTGCTAGTATCTATCATCACAACTAAATAGAATGCCAAGCTTCCCCACATTGCTTCTAGTATCAAATCGATCATTGTCTTTTCCATCTTTAGGTGACAAAATATTGAAGGTATTTACACTAAACCCCTTATCACTATTGATGTTTTTTGGTTTCCTCAATTCACCAGATTGTTAAAATGTAACATTGATTGCAGCTCAAGGGGAATATGGGCCCATCGGTGTATGGAGTTATATTTATGTACCATAACATTTACATGGTGGAATGCCTTTATGTCCCTTACGATAATGGAACTTCATTGGAAGAAAAAATATTGGTATTTATCGGAGTTGTCACTCATGCATATCACAGAGGTTGGAATAACTTATGGTTTGAATGTGACTCAAGAACAATTGTTCAAGCCACTAAGATTATAATTTTTCATCTCTTTCAGATGATTATGGTAAAATGGATGAATTTGTTGTAAAATCTTTTCTCTATGAACTTCATCATCACTGACACCTTTTGAGAGGAAAACCTACTTGTTGTTGTCCTTGCAAACAAAGGTGTCTCTGAGGCAGGGAACATATGCTCTACCGTCCTCACTTTAGATCTATCACCAACCTTATTTTGTAAAACAAATAAAATTCCTTCATTTCTACTCTTGTAACTCTTCTTTGTTTTCAATAAGCAGCCCTCGAGGTTAACTTTCATAATAAACAACAATTATCTTCAATTAATTCAACAATTAATTAATCATATCTATCCAATTAATTAATTTTCCAATTAAGTAATCACATATCTTTAGTTAATTAATTTAATAATTAATGGACTATATAATTTCCATTAATTATTTAAAAAAATTAATTAATCATTTCACATCTTAGTATTTATTAATAAATTAAAGAATTAATTATCCCCAAATTCACAATTTTACATTTCAATAATTAACTCAACAATTTTTATCCTTAATCCCACAAGTCAATAATCCAATAACCAATAAATCAATTTATTATACGAATTCCATAATTTAATACTTTGATAATTAATTAATCAATTATTTATCTTAATTCTGTAATTCAATTATTCAATCAAATAACTAATTCTTCAAGTAATTAATTGACCACATTAATTATATAAATTTTTTAATTTAAATATCAAAATTACCCCTATAATTTCTATAATCACATACACATTATTGAAATAATGACTATGAGAATTTAATAATAGACCACCTACCTCATATCATTGATGAACAATAATCTAATGGAAATCACTAAAATTTGAGCAGCACAACAACCTATGATGAGATATTGATCTAAAATCCAAAATCAAGAATAAAAAAACAAGATATCTTAAATTTAGATATCGATATAAAATCCTAGATCTAGATCCACAATATTAGATAAAGATCTAAACAAAAATAGGAATAACATCCACTAAAATAACGGGATAATGATGGAAGAAGAACCAAAAACCAAGTGGGATTGGATTTTTTTAATTAGGTTGGTCGTAGATCTTTGATATGGGATTTGAATCATGATAAAAGGATGTTATAAAGACTTTCTATCCATCTTGGAGGCACTAAAATCAATAGAAATTGATTTTGTCCCTATTTGGGTTGAATAGGATATGTTTCTGAGGTTTTTTTAACACCCCAAGCTTCCACGATATGTTTCCTTTGAATAATGTAATAGCTTGGATTGTACGCAACTTCGAGATTCTAACACACCGCGACCAATCAAACAAGTCGTTATGAATAGTAATACCCAATTTTTGAAATTTTATAAATTTATCATTCAAAATGGACTTTATTTTTGGATTTGGAATATAGAAATTAGCTTAGGTTGATTTTTTGGTATTTTTCTGAAAACTTTCAATTTTTGATGAATAGTGAAAACAATATGTTATAGTTTAAAACTGAAATTTTATTTAAATAATTATTCATTTTATTTAAATTTATATTAGGTCAGAATAGATACATAATACCAATATAAGTTCAATGAAATTCATTAGATTTGGTTTATAATAATTTAAGTAGTATAAAAATATTATTGAACTCTTCACCGTCTTTTACCCACCTCCTAGGAAATTTTGAAAATTCACAAAAAACATAATGTTAACGCTTCTGTGAATGGAATTTCAAAAATAAAAGAGAAATGGTTGATATTAGTATGTAAATTTTTGTTCAATAAGATGAAAATAATTTTTGGTGAATAATAACTTTTTTCTTTTATTTGCCACGGTTAAAAGTAAATAGTGTAATTAAAGGTAAAAAATGAAAATATTATTACCCTAACACATGTCCTAATTCTATTAGATAATTTTATTTCGACCAAAAACAACCTTATGAAAAAAAATCTGATCTTTAGTTCTACATGGATTAGATTTGGACATTTATTATTATTTTATTTAAAGAGGAGTTAAAAGAGTTAAAATCAATGTTTAATAACTAAAACATTTTTAATAAAGGTATATACATTAGATAAATTTGACTACAAATATTCATTAGAAATATAAAAATATTTCTTACATAATGGTATTTTATTTATAATTTTTACACATTAAATTATTAAACTTATTTACGATACAATGATGATGAAATAATTTTCGTATTAATGAAATATTAAAACAATTGATATTATAAATATCCAAATAAATGTAATTTGAAATTTTTAGGAATTTTTCTAATATTATAGGTTAATATATCATTTTATGGTTGGTTAGATTAATTTTTTTGAGGTATTAATTATATTATGAATTTATAAAAAACAAAATACCAAATAATGTCAAAATTGACATAAAAGAGTTTTTAAAACAAATACTATATTATTAACTGCTATTCTATTCATAAAACTCTAAGGATCAGAAAAAAAATTATATAATGATTGGTGTATAATTAATTAATAACTTGTAGTTCTCTTGGAAGTACATAGTAAGTTTATTAACCATATAATATAAAAATACAAAGAGACATGGTAAATGTCAAACTATTTAACTAAGAGTTTAATCTAAATGATAAAGTTAATATAGTGACCCAAACCAATATAAAACCAATTGGTTGATTGGTTTCGACCCATCCCTACATTATCAATTAAATAATCCATTTTGGAGCCATTATAAACTGAAAATGAGTTTATTATAAAATAATATTTCTAGCTTTTCCTAAGGCGCCCCTCATCGCTCTTATAAAATGGTACACCTCCTTCTCTCTAATTCACACCTTCAAAGACATTTGGCTTGGACAAAACCTACCCAAATACCCTATAAAATATCCCAAATTTATCTTAGAGGACCTCCATTGTCATAAATCCCACCTATGGAGCCATTATGATCAAATCAAAAGGAAGAACCCGAAGAAGAGATTAATATTTCATCACCTCTTTCAAAGTTACTTTCTTCTTCCACTTCCTCTGCCATTTTTTTTCCATTATAAAATAATATCTCCATTATATTCTATATACTGTTATGTTATTATAAATATGGTACAACCATATTCATTATTCTATACATTCTTTGAATGACATGTCACCAGATGTGCGTACGTACGACTTACCGTCTCCAGGTCGTGGTGTAATTGTTATTCAATACATTATTATTTGGATGGGTATAGTAATGACATTTAATTGATATAATAATAAATATAACATGATAATGATTCTTTATATATTATATACCATCAAATTATATATTATTTTAATATCAAAAGAATGATATTTTCGCTCGTGCGTACGTACAGATTATCGTCCCCACGAACGCGATGAGATTCATTCCTCATCGTATCCATTCAAGAATAATTTTCATTTTATGATTAAAAATAATGTTTAGAGACTTGATATAATTCTTTATATGAATAATATAAATCTCATCTGTAATAAAAATGACTCACATAACAAATAATATAAATGAAAAAGAATATTATAACACCCAAAACGACGTTAATACTAAGATATTATTAACAATGAATTGTTAAAAGATAATATATGATATCATATAAATGTATATGATTATTTTATAATTTAATAAAAATTATTAAACAATTATACATGAGTTCAACCTACCCTCGGCCAAGGAAAAAGTACTAAGTGATGGGTTTCTTATCTCACTTTTAATTCAGTGAGATTTTCATTGTTCACCACCTATTTATTGAATGTGGTGAGTACAATTCCCATGATTATATTCATTGTTTAGTATACTCTAATTTGTGAATATTTACATCATCATTGTATGATCCTTCTTTCTTTGGTGTATGTTTTATAAGTTACCAAATCGATAAGTGAATTTGAAATTTTAATTTCCACTCATTTGGCTTTACACATACTTCATTGATTATTTTACTCCAAGATTATATGTGGAATCATTATTCATTTGCTTATGTCATAATTTCCACTCCCCTTTCTATTGATATACTTTTGATACAAATAATAACTCCATTGATAAATACTCAACTCCTTGATATGAACTTGAAAGGAGTAATTTTAACTCAATCTCCTTTTATTGAGTTAGACATCCACTTCATTGGTGTTGTTTTTACAAGAATATGTGTGAATGTACTATGATTTATTTACATTTAATATCCAGTCATACTGAGTGTATTTATATTTTTCACACATAATTATGTCGTTGATTTATCATTATCCTTATGATATGGTCTTTATAATAGATTTCATATTAATTTACATTCCATTGGACTACTTTGTTGTTATACACCAAATCACTTTTAAATGGTGTATATAATGTGCTTTGACATATTATATCATCAATCCATTTATTCTCATGATATTATAATGTTTTTATTACTTTAATTATTTGTATTCAAGTGTATCTCTTTTGGTTAGTAAATCTAACTAAAATATCATTTTAAATGTTTTAAAGATTTATTATTCTAAATCTTTCTCATTAATTTTCATGTTTTAAAAATAGTTTTAAAGTTTTATTTATATAGAAATTAATGTTTAAAATTAAAATTCCTTTTAAAAGTTTCAATGTGTATGGGACACTTTGATTCAAAAATCTATTTTAAATAGCTTCTTGATAAATAGTGATACTTTTGAATGTTTTCAAGAAAAAGGGGGATACTTCTCTCAATTAGTTTTGATGATTATTTTCATCTAGGTCAATATCCTTCATTATTCTCTATTGAGGTTAATTTATTATTATACAATCATCTATATTGTATTGAATGAGTTATGTCTGACTGTGGATGTGCTATTTTTATACCATTCATGGTTTACAGTTAATGTATTTACATTTTTTATGATAGTTTAATATGAATGTTTATGTTATGTTTAATATTTTTCATATGAGAAATTCATTGGAATTAATAAGTTATGGGTGGATCCCAAAATAGCTCCTCGATGAATCAGTAGGTCTCATGAGACAAACTAGTATCTTGGCATAAGGCCTTGAAAAAATCTTATTTGTAGTCTTGGAACATGGCCTTGACTATGTTGTTATGATGTCCGTCATTATGAATTCCATCATTATGAGACTATCTATTGATATATCATGTGGTTACTCGACTAGTAGAATACCCATGACTATGTTTTATTATGGAATTATTTACTCAGCTCATATTCCTTCCATAAAGTGTTCATGTTAATTATTTGTAAAGGCATGTGTTTTCAATTATTCACCATGCCTAATGTTTAGATTATCTTATGCTGTATTGCTTACTCTTACCAAGCATTTGATCTCCCCACTTTTTTTATATTTCATTTTCCCTAGATATGAAGAAGTCAGTTACGAGTGGCTTGAATGCTTAATCTAGGAAGCTCGGATGATTCTAATGGAATAATTTAGTGATGTTTTTCTTTTCAAATTGTAATGTTGACCTTATGAATGTATCTAGTATTTACAAGGATACTAAACTGATCGTTCTTTCAATACATGATTTCCTTGTATCATTCCAACGTATTAAAATATTTCACCGACACCTGGATCATGGGGTTGGGGTGTTACATTTGGTATCAGAGGATGTTTAGTAGAAACTTTGGAAACTAGATTTAGATAAACTATTATTAGAGAACATAGCATTAAGAAAGACTTTGTGGATTAATATCGAAGAACTTTCTAAAAGTTTGGTATTGTAGAGATTTTTTGAGTTTTACAAGCAATATATCATTGTCTGGATAAGAGCAGGTAGAGGCGGCTCTAGCCTAGATGTACCTAGGGGTAAAACCCGAAAATGCCAATTTGAGATAGACTCGAACGGAAACTAGTGCATGACAACATGCCTTGATGTACTCTTGGTTACAACACTTCTGGGGGATATACTTAGGATAATTTACATTTTCTTTACAAACTGATTTGAAGGATTTCAATATATGATGAGAATAAATAACCTTGGTTAATACTAGGGTGTTTTTGATTAAAAATAAGGTGTGATGATATTTTCTAAATACTTTTATGACTATTCTAACTCACACAAATGTTTTTTAGTTTTAGTTAATGGCTAGATTTCAAGGAGGTTATAGTAACATTAAACATGATGTACAAGGTGTGAATAGGGGTGGAAATGATAAATGAAATGGAATGTTGATAGGCATAAAAGATATTGCCTTCATTCCAAATCAGTTTCCCAAAAATATGATCAAGAACATATATATTAACCAACTCCCGGACTCAACAAAGAAGAGAAAGGAAATGAATGATAAGAGCTCCAGCTGTGGAGACCATAGAGAGAAGCAAGATCAATTTCTATCATGCCAGAAATGTGGAAGGAGACACCCTGGAAAATATATCAACAGAACAAATAAATTCATTTTGTGTGGGAAAGAGGGGAATAAGGTAAACAATTGCTGAGGAAAAATTAGGAGTACTATGGATGAAAATACTATTGATCCTAAGATTCCAATTACGGTCATTTTTCGTAAATGTAAGGGACCTTGGAATCAACCAAGTCAATGCCCTATTCTATTGGATAACCTCTTGGTCAAGGAAGAACCTATGTGGAAATAAATGGATAGAAAAATGATTAAAGGTATTAGTTCTCTTTGTTGTTGAGATTACTTTAGATGAATTTTCTCTTATATGTGTAACCCTTAAATTTATAATGTGAAAATGATATTTGAGGAAGAAAAATCTTTTTTATTATGGATATAGTTATAAATTACAGTTTGGATATATATGATCCTTGAATTTGAGGCAATTACAAGTTATTATATTTTGGGATGAAAATTCAAGGTATGAGATAACATTTGTGGTTAAATTATGTTATGGTTATTTTGAGGAATTTATCTCATTTTGGTAATGTTATAAAATATATTTTTTGAAAAAGTACAATATAAAGACCATGTGATAACCCGTCCTATCAGACAAAGCTGTGGGAATCAAACCCGCAACCAGAGTGCGATTGGGATTTATCGCCTACTATTGGACTACATGAAGTCCCTGGTTAGTGGGGCTAATTATTTTTAGCTAAATGATTTTATTGATCAATAATAAGTTTATTTGGGATCTTATATCTTATCAAATGAATACCCTTAGTATAGAAAATTGATTTGGTGAGTAAGTGATAAATTTTATTTTGGAAGATGTTCACTCTGTTGGGAACACTATATACCTATGGAAAATAGAATACTATGAGATTTCAGTTGAGGAGTAATGGTGGATTTTTATCCATGTTTTTATTGAGGATTTATAGTGATTTGGGTTATTTATGAAAATGATTAACCTATAAAAGAGAATATGTGATTAGGTTAATTACTTTTAACTATATGACTTTAAGAGTAGTCGATGTCATTTGGAGATACAATTTAATGTGGAAGACTACATAACCGAATTCTTCTAAGTTTTGGGTTTCAATATTAGATTGGATTATATTGAAGGATTTTATGGACAATTGTTTATTGAATGGTATTTATTTAACTTTGGGGTATTGTGGGTTTAATTTTAGAAATTAATATTAGTGTTTATTTCTCTAAAGAAATATCCTTTTGGGGGATCATATGATCTTGTACTAACTGTTTTGGTTTTGATTAATCTCTAAAGACAGGGTAAATATCTAGTTTATACTTTGTGAATCATGTGATTCTCTAGAAGTTGATTTAGGCTTTTCCGGTGTGACCAAGTCATCTTGAATACTCGTCCTTTAAAAAAATGAGTTAGTAGTATAAATTTATTAAGGAATTAAGCTCTAATTAGAATGTAAGTATATTTCTTTATGTTTATGGTCAATCTCATAAATAAATTTCTCATCTTTATGAAATCTTACTTAAAAAAATGTTGTCAGTTTACTTTTCCTACTGAGAAACTAATGACTGTTTGTCCCCTCACAAGTTTGTGGTTTTCTTATTTTTAAGTTTCTCCTGATCATGTTTTATATCCCTCTCCATTATATCTTGACACTTATTTTATCTTCCATATACATGTTTTCCTACATGTAATCCTAGTATGGGTTATCTCGGGTGACCTTTGTACTTCTATTTCTTTTTTTAAGTGATTGTTTTATTGACTCTTTTTCCAATGTGGGACATTCAATTATTTTCCCAAGCCCAAATTTAAAAATTTTGAGGACACAATTTCCAAAAGGGGGGAAGAATGTAACACCATAAGCTTTCATGGTACATTTCCTTTGAATAATGCAATAGCTTTCATTGTACGCGACATCGAGATTCTAACACACCACGACCAATCAAACTAGCCTTTGTGAATATTAATACCCACTTTTTGAAATTTTATAAATTTTATCATTAAAAATGTACTTCATTTTTGGATTTAGAAAATATAAATTATCTTTGGGTGAATTTTTGGTATTTTTCTGAAAACTTTCAATTTTTGATGAATAGTTAGAAAACACTAAGTTGTAGTTTAAAACCGAATATTTATTTGAATAATTATTTATTTTATTTAAATTTATTTTTGGTCAAAATAGAAACATAATACCAATATAAGTTCAATGAAATTCATTGGATTCAGTTTATAATAATTTTAGATATATAAAAAGTTTATTTAACTTTTCACCGTCTTTTACCCACCTCCTATGAGAATTTACAAATTCATATAAAACTAAATTTTACCACTTTTTTGAATGGAATTTCAAAAATCGAAAGACATGGTTGATATAAGTAAGTAAAATGTAGTTCAATAAGTTGAAAATAATTTTTTGTGAATAGTAACTTTTTACTTTTATTTACCCCAGTTAACAGTAAATAGGGTAATTATGGGTAAAAATGATAATATTATTTCCCTAAAATATGTCCTAATTCTATTGTATAAGTATAATTCGACCAAAAATAATCTTAGGAATAAAATATGATCCTTTAGGTTAACATGGATTAGATTAACACATTTATTATTATTTTATTTAAATATGAATTAAAAGAGTTAAAATCAAAGTTTATTGACTGAAACAATTTAAATATAAGGTTATACATAAGATAAATTCGACTATAAATATTAATTATAAATTTAAAAATATTTCCTACATAAGGGTATTTTATTTATAATTTTTAGACATTAAATAAGTAAATTTATTTGTGACACAATAAGGATGCAGTAATTACTGTATTAATGAAATATTAAAATAATTGATATTATAAATATCCAAATAAATGTAATTTGAGACTTTTTATGAATTAAGATAATTTTTTGGGTTAATATAACATGTTATGGTTGGTTATATAAATTTTTTTCGATGTAATAATTCTGTTGTGAATTTTGAAAAACAAAATACCAAATAGTGTCCAAATTTACATAAAAGAGTTTTTTTAAAAAATAATATATTATTAATTGATATTTTATTCCTAAAAATCTAAGGTTCGGCCAAAAGACATATACTATCATAATGGTATCATTAATGAACCACTTGGGGTTTTCGTGGAAGTTTATAGTAAGTTTATTAACCATATAATATAAAAATACAAAGAGACATGGTAAATGTCAAACTATATAACTAAGAGTTAAATCTAAAAGATAACGTTAATATAGTGACCCAAACTAGTCTAAAACATATTGATTGAGTTTTTTTTCGACCCATACCCACCTTATCCCTTAAATAATCCATTTTGGAGCCATTAGAAACGGAAAATTATTTTATTATAAAATAATATTTCTAGCTTTTCCTAAGGTTCCCCTCACCCCTCTTATAAAAGGCCACTCCTCCTTCTCTCTAATTAAAACCTTAAAATCCATTTGGATAGACCAAAACCTACCCAAATACCCTCTCCACTGTCCAATTCCATCCTTGAGGCCCTCCATTACTCGTAAATCCATTTTAAGGAGCTCTTTTGATCAAATCAAAAGGAAGAACCCGATGAAGAGATAAATATTTCATCACCTCTTTCAAAGTTCCTTTCATATTCCACATCCTCTTTCATTGTTGTCTCCATTATAAAATAATATCTCCAGTATCTTATATATACTGTGATGTTATTATAAATATGGTACAACCATATTCATTATTCTGTCCATCCTTTGAATAAAATGTCCCCATACGTCTGTACGTACGACTTACCGTTTCCACGTTGTGGTGTAATTGTTATTCAATACATTATTATTTGGATGGATATAATAATGATATTTAATTCATATAAATAATAAATATAACATGATAATGATTCTGTATATATGATATAACATCCAATTATATATTATTTTAATATAAAAAATGATATTTTCACTCGTATGTACGTACGGATTACCGTCTCCACGAACGCGATGAGATTCATTCCCCATCATATCCATTCAAGACTAATCATCATTTGATGATTAGAAATAATATTTAGATACTTGATATAATTCTGTGTATGAATAAGATACATCTTATCTGTAACAAATATCACTCACATAATAATGAATATAAAAGAAAATGAATCTGTTAACACCCAAAACGACGATAATACTAAGATATTATTAATAAAGCAATGTTAAAAGATCATATATGATATCATATTAATGTATACGATTATATTATAATTTATTAACTATTATTTCACAATTATACTGGAGGTTAACCTACCCTCGACCAAGGAAAAAGTATAAAGTAATGGGTTTTTTATCTCACTTTTAATTCGGTGAGATTTCCCTTGTTCAACACCTATTTATTACATGTTGTGTGTCTACTACCCATGATTGTATTCATTTTGTAATTTAAATTAATTTATGGATATTTAAATCATCATTGTATGATCCTTATTTCTTGGTTGTATGTTTCATATGTTACCAAATCGATAAGGGAATTTGAAATTTCATTTTCCACTCATTTAGATTTACGCATAATTCATTGATTATTTTACTCCTTGATTTTGTATGGAATAATTATTCATTTGCTATTGCAATAATTTCCACTCCCCTTTATGTGGATATACATTTGATACACATAATCAATCCATTGATAAATTCTCCAGTCATCGATATGAACTTGATAAGAGTAATTTTAACTTAATCTTCATATATTCAGTTAAACATCCAATTCATTTGTGTTGTTTTTACAAGAATATGTGTGAATGTTCTATGATTGATTTACATTGAATATCCAATCATTTTGAGTGTATTTATATTTTTCACACAGAATTATGTCGTTGATTTATCTTTATCCTTTGGATACGGTCTTTATAAGAGATTTCATCTCAATTTGCATTCCATTGAGACTTCTTTGTTGTTATACACCAAATCACTTTTATATGGTGTATATAATGTACTTTGAGAAAGTATATCATGGATCCATATATTCTTATGATATTAAAAAATTTTGATTACCTCAATTATTTTTATTCAAGTGTCTCTCTTTTAGTAAGGAACTCTAACTAAAATATCATTTTAAATGTTTTAACGATTTTTTATTCTAAATATTTCTCATTAATGTCCATGTTTTAAAAATTATTTTATGGTTTTATTTATATGGGCATTATTGGTTTAAAATTAAATTTCCTTTTAAATTTTTCAATGTGTTATGGGACACTTTGAATAAAAAATCTATTTTAAACAGCTACTTGATAAATAGTGATACTTTTAAATGTTTTCATGAAAAAGGGGGATACTTCCCTCAAATAGTTTTGATGATTATTTATATCTATGTCAATATCCTTCATTATTCTAGATTGAGGTTAAATTATTTTAATAAAATATTCTATATTGTATTAAATGAGTTATGTTTGACTGTGGATGTGTTATTTTTATACCATTCATGGTTTGCGGTTAAAGTATTGACATTTCGTATACTAGTTTAATACGAATGTTTATGTTATGTTTAATTTTTTCCATATAAGGAATGCATTGGACTTAGTAAGTGACGGGTGGATATCGCTATAGCTCCCTGATGCGTCGGTAAGTCTCACGAGACAAACTAGTATCTTGGCACAAGGCCTTGACAAAATCTTGTTTGTAGTCTTGGCATAAGGCCTTGACTATGTGGTTATGATGTCTGGAATTATGCATTCCATCATTATGAGATTAGATATTTATATATCATTTGGTTATTCGACTTGTGGAATACCCATGACTATGTTCTATTATGGCATTATTTACTCAGCTCAAATTCTTGTCATAATGTGTTAATGTCAATTATTTGTAAAGGCATGTGTTTTCAATTATTCACCATGCCTAATGTTTATGTTATCTTTCATTGTATTACATACTCTTCCTAGGCATTTGAGATCACCCCTTTTTTATATTTCATTTTCCCATGATATGAAGAAGATAGTTATGAGTGACTTTCAGGCATAATCTAGAAAGCTTGGATGTTTCTAATGGAATAATTTAGTGGTGTTTTTCTTTTCAAGTTGTAATGTTGACCTTATGAATATATCTAGTATTTACAAGGATTCTATAATTATCGGTCATTCGGGACATGATTTCCATGTATCATGCCAATGTATTAAAAAATTTCAATGGATCCTGGATCCTGGGGTCGGGGCATTACAGTTTTGGTGATTAGAAAACTAATTTTCCTGTTACATTAAAAGTTGATAATGGTTTGATGGGAAGGGGACATAGTATTCCCTAAATGTGCACCTAATCTTTGTGAATCTTTTATAGGGTTACAAGGTTACTCCAAATAGGAAGTACAATTTGAAAAAACATTAAATAACCATACAATTCCCCTTTATCCTGGGTTTCATGGTTTGCTGGGCTAGGGTGCATGATTTTCTCTAACTGTGTGCCAATCGTGCCCAACCCAATTTAATTAATTTTTCTAAAAATTACACCCATACACACCATAAGGTATGATCCAAAATAAAATTTATCAACATAAGAAAAAATAGTACATGTAAACAAGTTTGAGACAATTCAAGAAAAGGTTGGGATCTTACAATCTCCCCACCTTATAATAGCTCATCCACGAGTTGTACTCCCCAGTTTATTTAAGATTTCGAGTCAAAAAGCTTAGGCCAGTAATCTTGCATATGTGATTTCCTTTCCCATGTTTTCTCCTAGACGAACCCATGTTTCCACAATACAAAATCTATTATCACGGTCTTTCGCGGCAACAAATTCTCACTATGATCCAAAAAATGTATCAGATTATCCATAAAGGATGCATATGTCTCAAGATCAACATCAACCATATAGATCACATGATAAGGGTTGGGGTGATATCTCTATAGTTATGACACATGGAAAACATTGTCCATGTCAATATATCTCTATGGAAGAGCTAATTGATATGCCAGTAGCCTGGTTCTCTCCAAAACCTCAAATGTTTAGATGAACTTGGGTGTTAGCTCTCCCTACATCTGTATCTTATAGTGACTCAACCTAGGTGACACACAAAGAAATGCATGACCACCATCTATAACCTATAGGGCTCTTATACTTCTCTCAACATATGAATTATTTCTAATCTGAGTTATATCCATATGTTTATGAATCAACCAAACCTTCATTGATATCTCATATACGATACTTGTTCCCAACAACTATGAATCACCTACCTCCATCCAACATAAAGGAAATCTTCATGAACTACCATATGGTTCCTCATATGGTTCTTTATGTATAAATTCCTGATAACAGTTTTTATAGGTGAAATCCACCAATGTTAGGTGCTTCTCTCAAGACCCACCTATATCATGAAAACGCAATCCTAACATATGCTCAAGAACCTATATAGTACGCTCTCACTAACCATCTATCTATGAGTGTAAAGTCATACTCAATAGAACATTTGTACCAAGAACCATTTTTAAGAAATTCAAAAGTCACATGTAATGAATGAGTCATGGTCTGAAACTATATTCTATAGATCCCATAAAGATAAACTATTTATCTAACATAAAAATCTCCCAACTAATCAACTCAGTAAGACACCAATTTAGGTAATAAATGTGATAAATTCATTAGTATTTCCACAAAAATCTAATTAACATCATTCTTTAGAGGCATCCTCAGGAGACCCACAACAAAATTCATGTTCACATCATCCCACTTCCATTTCAGAATGGGAAATAACTGTAGTAACCCTCAAGTTCATTTATGCTTGGCCTTCACTTATTGATAGGTGTAGCATCGCGTCACATACCCTTATATCTCATTTTTCATGATCGGCCACCAAAACTATCATCATATGTCACGGTACATTTTTTTCACACCTGAATATACCACACACTAAGAGTCATGTAATCACTGTATCAAATCCTTCTATATACTTGTAGGCACAATAACCCAATTCTTGGCATAGATGATCTCATCCTCATCTATATACTTGTATGAAGGTGTCTTCCCACTGTCATGGCTTTTCCTAAAATACAAACATTTGATATACTTATAATACATGTCCCATATTCATATCAATATGATAGACTCCACTAAACAAAAAAATGATTCTATTATAGTAGGGTAATCATTTTAAACTAAACACTAGACTCCTCAACCACTTGTGTTTGAGTTTTCCAACTCAATGTGTCAGCCACACTATTTCCTTTTACAGATGTATAAGCTATTTCAAAATCAAACGACTGCATATACTTAACCCATCTATAATGTCATAGAATCATGTCTCTCTATGAAAAGAAATACATCAGGCTCTTATTATCGGTATAGAATGTAAACTGTTCTCCCAATAGATAATTGCACCAAACACTTAAAATCATAAAAAACTACATCCAACCTGAGTTCCTATGTTGGGTAATTATGTTCAAGTGTCCTCTACTACTGGGATCCATACACCACCACTTGACCACACTCCTTCAAGACAACTCTATATCTGGTCATAAAAGTATAAAAATACACCGTATACTCCTCACCGAGCTCGAGTAGGATCATGATTGGTGCCGATGTCAAATGATTCTTCAACTCCCTGATAGAACCCTTTCATGCATCCAACCATTATAACTTTATTCACTTTTTGTTCAAGCCTCTATATTTAACATCCAATTGGTAAAAGTAATGGATGAATCTCAAATAATATCCATCCAACCCCAAAAATCTACAGATATAGAACACATTCCTAGGCTTCTGTAAAGAAACAAATGCTTGGACTTTCTCTAAGTTCACAAAAAATCCTTCCTCCAAGATAATGTGACCCAAGAAGTGTACCTGATCAATCCCAAATTGAAACTTATATAGATTATTGAATAACTGATGCTCTCTTAGTGTACTCAGGGAAATACCAAGGTGTTAGGATTAATTGTACTGAGTCCTAGAGTACACTGAGATATCATCCAAAAATACTACAAAAAATTGATCCAGGTATGGATGAACGAATCAATTCATCATGGGTTTAAATATATATGGTGTGTTCGTCAACCCAAACAGAATTACAATGAACTCATATAGGCCATAACAGCGTATGAAAGTATCCCTTGGTATATTAGATGTTCAAACTCTATGCTGATTATACCCTGATCTCAAGATAATCTTGGAAAAGACCCAACATTCTTTAATTGGTCAAAAATATCAACGATATGTGGAAGTGGATTTTGGTTCTTCACATTCATCGGGTTCAATTTGTGTTAATCAACACATACGTGAAAACTATCATCACCATTATTAGAAAATTGCATAGGGGAACCCCAAGGAAACATACATGGATAGATAAAACCCATTTCCTCAAACTCCTATAGATTAGTATGGAGCTATTCAATCTTTGTCAATGAAATTTTTTATTATGGAATTGAAATGTGCTCAGTGCCCAACATGAGCTCAATGGTGAATTCCAAATCTCTCTCAGGTGGAATCCCTGAGAAATATTTAGCAAACACATCCGGGAACCTGTCCACTAAAGTTGGAAATACATCTTTATTTACACATACAACATCTTGAAATAAAAATGAAAATCTGGTTTTCAGCTCTTATAGTTACTACGTAATTGGACATCTTTGGCCAACCTAGATATCCCACTCTCCACGATGAATATAATGGTCACCATTAGGAAGAGTAAAAGATACTCTCCTCTGGTAAAAATGAATTTGGGCTTGATACGTGACAATCCAATCAATGGGTATAATTAGGTTGAAGTCTGACATGTTATGAATATATGGATCCCATAGAAAATGTTACTCCCGGATCTCAAGATAACATCCCTTTCACAAACATATGTCTCTAGACCATACTCCCAATAGGGAATCAATAATCAAAAATCCACTTAAAAACTACACCTGCATGATCAAACCATTAATTGTTTTTTAGATATAATGCTTTAAGTTGAACAACAATCAAATAAGGCACTAGATAATGTAGAATATATAGTAATAGTACCTCTCATTATCGATGGTCCAACGTTGCTATCCACAAGTGTAGGTAAAATTACATGTAACTATCATGCCTCTATTCTGTGTGATGAAGTATGACTCCCCTAAGTTATACCACACTACAGATATAAGAACCGTATCCCAAAAACACCATGTCCACTAACTCCTCTCCCTCAGCTAGTAGAACTCCAACTAGTAGGCTGGTATGGACAAGAAGATACCCTTAAGGTAGTCTAGTTTTGTCTATATTTTCAATCACAAACTGTATACCACAATTTCCTATAGAACCTATATAGATGTATCATCTTTCCATAACTTCGACACTCCACAGATGGTAAGGGACAGTTTTTTTCGGAAGTGTTTAGTCCTATCACACTAGTGGAAAATTACATAGGTAAGGTCTTCTGTAACCAACCCTTCCCCCTGGTTACCCTTCTTTTAACTATTATAGGATAAATTCTTGTATCATCCTACTTTCTTACGTCATAAATCCTAATCATGTATAAGAAACCACATGTCCACCACTAGAAGCCTCTTTAGGGTTCCCCTCAGATTTAAAATCCAGATTCACTACCTCTCGAAACTTTCTCATCATAAATTTATTTACCTGGGGCATAATTTCACATTTAAGTTTATCATGGAACTTCTCCCTAACTTCCTCATCATGCACTATCAGTGCCTCAGGTTCCACTACTAGTGGATCAAATGAAGACATATCCTCATTTCATCCTTTCAACAAGTATTGTCATGGAAGAATACCTGTAAAATTGAACACATACATCTTAGGACTCATAACATATAATTATCACATTGATTTAAGTTGAAAATTAAAACAATACACAACAAGTCCTTTCAAAAAACATCATAACATGGTAATAACCTAGGGGCCATCACTACCCATAACCAAGCAATTTCCCCCTGTCATGGGTTGCATGGTTTCTTGGATTGGGGTTCATGGCTCTCCCTAACCATGAGCCAACCATGCACCAACCATAAACATCCATATTTCATTATTTGTCTCAAATTTCCACCCAAACACTCCCCATGGTAAGGAAAAAATTAAAATCACTCAACGCAAGACAAAAGTGTAACTAAAAATTAGCTCGAGAAAACTCTAGAAAAGGACAGGAACATACACCGAAAGATGCATTTCTGATGATAATTAATATTTCATTTTAAATATTTACTAACCATTTATTTATTTATATTTTTTCAATGCTACTAAGACAGTCATCATTCCCCATATTCAAAAAAGAAAATATATTTTGTTAGAAATGAATAGGTAGAATATATTGTGTAAGATTGTATAAGGACATAATGAAGAGGTGACTTCTTACTACTCTTTAAAAAAATTATAGAGTTCATGACGAAGGATGATACACTCATGATGCATTCACGTACTATAACTATGAACTTAACAAGGATGATTCACTACTAATGATTCGAGTTTGGTTCTAATCTAAAATGAAAACAATATTTTGGGTTATCATACAGATATATTATTAAATAATCATGAATATTGAATTCATTGAAGAATAGAAAGACATTTTGTGATGTGTAGGAATCAAATGCAACATGATTTGATACACGGTATGCCCAGTATAACTCTAAGTTTTTGTTATTATTTTAAACGTTAAAATTTAGTTCAAAACATGCATTACATACTCAAAATTAAGAAAACGCCTTATGATCATTTTGGTACCTTATGGAAATGATTCAAAGGTAATTTATAACATGATGGAAGTATCCACACTTTAATCCAATATATAGTGTTCCCAATATGATAGTTCTAGTAACATATTCAAATATACTCATGCATATGTATAAATCATCTACATGTCAATTAGTCACACATCAATATGATACCCGTTGTGCTCAGTGTGAATCGAAGTGAATGTTTTTATTTTATAATTTACATTTTAGTTCAAAACACACATCACAGACTCAAAACATGGAAATCACATTCATAATGATTTGATACTTTGGGAAAACATTTCGTAAGTCATTTGTGACATGTATCAATGAACAAAACATAATTCTAAATCATGGAGTGTCTAGTATGACTCAAATTGTGTGTTTTCAATTTAAAATTAACATTTTAGTTCCAAACATGCATCACATACTCAAACCTGATAAAATTAATTTTGATTCTATTCAGACATTAGGATAACGATCAATAAAAAATTTATGTGTAGGAATTAGCAATACCACAATCCCATATATGGTGTTCCCGATAAGAATCAAAAGTGTTAGTTACTAGTTTAAAACATACAATTTAGTTCAAAAAAAAGTATCACTCACTAAAAACCAAGAAAACATGCTCGATTTTTCTTAATACTTTGGAAAATGATTCAAAATTCATTTTTGATGTGTAAGAATTAGTCTCCCATAAAAAAGACACATGATGTGACTGGTATGACTTAAAGTACATGTGTTCGGTTTAAATTGACAATTTAGTAAAAAATTCACATAACATACTCAAAATAGAGAAAATATATTTTGATTATATTGAAACTTTAGGAAAATATCCTTAATTTATTTCTGACATGTATGAATATTAATTAAATCAATTTGATGCATGGTAAGACAAATATGACTAAAAGTGTGTATTTTTATTTAAAATTGGCATTTTAGTTCAAAGAATAAATCACATACTCAATACTGAGTAAACTCATAAATGTTTTTTATTCTTTAGGAAAATGACCCATAAGACATTTTTGATGTGTAGGAATCAGAGGAATCTCAATTTGATATTCGGTGTGCTTGGTATGACTCAAAATGTCTGTTATAATTTTAAAATTAACAATTTGGTTCAAAACATGTGTCAC
Source organism: Viscum album (assembly GCA_963277665.1). Lineage (NCBI taxonomy): Eukaryota > Viridiplantae > Streptophyta > Magnoliopsida > Santalales > Viscaceae > Viscum > Viscum album. The sequence continues at coordinate 372,166,959 of OY728133.1, read as the reverse complement.
TCACTTAAAAACATGAAAATTCACTTGTATTGTCTTGATAATTTATAAAAAAATTCCATAAGTCATTTTTGTTTTGTAGGAATCAATCTGAAATCAAACAGACAAATTATGTGGTTAGAATGACTTAACGTGTGTGAATTTAGTTTAGATTGAATTTTAGTAAATAAGACATGTGACATACTGAAAACAAAAAAAACACATTTGGATTTTTTTGGCACTTTATAAAAATGAGCCATAATTCATTTGTTATGTGTACTAATTAGCCACACGTCAATCTGATCCATGGTGTCACCAGTATGACTCCAAGTGTGACTTTTTAGTTAAAAATTATATTTCAGTTCAAAACACATGTCACATACTAAAAACCAAGAAACCACATTTAAGTTGTTTTGATACAGTAGGTCAATGATTCATAAGTCATTTTTGAAATTTATAAATCAGTTGCACCTCAATCAGATATATGGTGTTCTTGATATGACTTAATATTTTTGTAATCTGTTAAAATTTGGAAATTTAGATCAAAACATGTGTCACTCCCTAAAAACTTATAAAATGTGATCAATTATTCCTTTTTTACTTTATGAAAATGATTCAATGACATTTTTGAAGTGTTGGATTTATTATCATGTCAAACCAACATATGATGTGACAAGTATAACTCAAAGTGCATATTTTCATTTTAAATTTACATTTTATTATAAAATGTCACAGTGCATAATCAAAGCCAAGAAAATACATTGAAATTATTTTAATACTTTGGTAAATTATTTTTAAGACATTTTTGAACTATAAGAATCAGCTACACATTAATATGATGGATGGTGTGACTGATATGACTCCACATGAGTCTTTTTATTTTAAATTGACATTTTAGTTCCAAACAAACATCAAAAACTCAAAAATGAACAAAGTCATTGAGAATGTTTTGATGATTTATGTAAATGATCCATAATTCATTTGTGTTGTATAGGAATAATCCACCTCTCAATCTGATACATGGTGTTCCCAATATTATTTAATGTGTTTGTTATCAGTTTAAATTGCTTATTTAGTTCAAATCATGTGGTAGTGACTGAAAACTATGAAAACAAACTCAAGTAGTATTAATACTTTAGTAAAATTATTAATAATTCATTTTTACATGTTTGAATCAATTTCACATTAATCTAAAACATTATATGACCAGTATGTCTCAAAGTGTGTGTTTTCAGTTTAAATTGTCATTTTAGTAAAAACGACACATAACATACTCAAAACCAAGAAAATACATACTTATTTTCTTGATACATTATAAAAATGATCCATAATTCATTTTTTATGGGAAATAATCAACCACACGTCAATATAATTCCCAGTGGGGCAAGTATGACTCATACTGCATCTTTTTATTAAAAATTGAAATTTTAGTTCAAAACACACATTACATACTCAAAAATGTGAAAAAAAATCATATTGTTTTAATAATTTATTAAAATGATCCATAAGTCATAATTGATCTGTAAAAATCATCCACCCCTTAATCTAATACATGGTGTTCTCAGTATGACATGAACTGTTTGTTATCTAATTAAAATTGAAAATTTAGTTTAAAAAGTGTGTCACTCACTAAAAAAATGAAAAAACACACATAGATATTCATGATACATTACTAAAATTATTTGTAAGTCATTTTTGAAGTGTAGGAATCGGTATCACATTAAATTGACACACTATGTGGTCAGTATGATTCTAAGTCCATGTTTTCTGTTTAAATTTCCATTTTAGTGAAAAAGATAGGTAACCAAATCAAAATTGAGAAAACACATTTATGTTGTCTTGATACATTAGTAAAATGATGCTTAATTTATTTTTGGTTTTTATGAATCTATCACATTTCAATCTGAAACATAGTGTGATTGGTATGAATCCAAGTGTGTCTTTTTATTTAAAATTGACATTTTTGTTAAAAAACAGGTCATAAAATTAAAATCAAGAAAAGACATTATGATTATTTCAATACTTTAAGAAATAAATCCATAAGAATTTTTTGAGATGTAGGAATCAATTGCACCTCAATATGAGACAAGATATTTCTGAGTATGACTCAAAGTGACTGTTATCAATTTAAAATTGATTATTTAGTTCAAAATGTATGTCACTCAATAAAAACTAAGTGAAAGACCTCAGATTGTCTAAATAATTTATTACAACTAGTCATCAGTCATTTTTATGTGAAATAATTAGTCACATATCAAACAGACACACGATCTCACTGGTATAAATCAAAGTGCATGTTTTCAAATTAAATTGACATTTAAGTAAAAAGACACATGATGTACTCAAAACTAAGAAAACAAAATTAAATTTTCTTGATACATTAGGAAAAGTATACTTAATTCATTTATGACATGAAGGAATTATCCACACATCAATCCAATATACTTTGTGACCAGTATGACTCCAAGTGTATCCTTTTATTTTAAATTGAAATTTTAGAGATGCATTGTATCATATTTTTAATTTATTTATTTCATTATAGTATTACTAAGAAAAGAAGTAGTTACAAGTAAAGTTTGTTCTTTTTCTTGAGTAGGGGTTTTTTTTGGAAACTGATACCATGATCGGTATTTTTTAGAGGGGGTTGGGTACCAAACATAATGAAACCATTTCCTTTATTAAATGTATATGATAGTTCATGCTAATGAAATTGTACAAAATAATGTTTGAAATGTCTATAAGATTATTTTTTTTCTTTATTTATTTATATAATTTTATTTCAATTAAATTTTGAATTTTCCATATAATGGTGTATTTGCTACTATAGTGTGCTATAATTTTAAAAGCACACAATAATAGTAGGACCTTTATTAGCACTACAATAAGTGATCATAAATGGAACCCTTGGTCAATGTCAAACTAGCTCAAATAAAGACCCCTCTATATTAGTGATTTTCTAGTGGTGGTAAACATGGGCCACATTTAATGGCTCTTAGATCAACCACTCTTTTTAACACTAATAAATTATTTTTCATGAACTTTTTAAAATCCACATAGGCAATAGTGATAAATGAAGAATGATAAAAATGTTACTCCCAAATAGAGATAAAATAAACTCACAATGTTTTTATAATTTATTCTTAAATCATTAATGTTTCATATGATACAATTTTAATAATTTTTCAATAATTTTTCAAGATTATAATCACCCAATTTCAAGACATAAATCTATTAAAATAAATTACTAAAACATTTTAATGCACCATTGTCAACTATTATGAATCATATAACATTTTTCCAATTGGACTTTTTGGATGTATAACACTTAGTTTTTGAATATAGATAATCACATTGATGTCTTATTCCATAATAATTACTCTTTTCTCATTCATCTACATTGAATAATTTTCAATTCAATTATTATTGTTATTTTTTTTGGACAACCATGAGAGATAATTACATGTTTGAAATGGGTTATAATGAGCCTACTTCACTTACATCATATAATAAATAATAAAAAAACATAAGTTCAAAATTAATGGATATTATACTTGTATTTTCATCCCTAAAAAATAATAATAAAATACTATTTAAAATATTTATGTATTAATCCTAAAAATAATCCATGTTTCAGTTTCTGAAAATGTTATAAAATTATTATTTTTATTTAAAAAAGCACCTGTATTTAAACAATATAACTAATATTTTGTAAATTAAAAATATAATGAAGCAATAAAAATAAAAATTTCAAATAAATTTCATTTCATAATGATAGATTTTCTAGGTCATTGATTTTTTGAATGAAATCGAATTACTTTATGTAATTTTATAGTCAAATAGTAAAAAAACTGATTTTTACAGGTAAAAAATACATTTTTTCCAAATAAAATTGTTAGTTTTTTTACATTTATATATTTTTAATCTATTAAATATATTAATATTATAACCAAAAAAAATATTTTTATTCACCATATCCATTCATAGTAATACCCAAATAAATTCAATACCATCTGCAAATCATGGACGAGTCTTCCAGGAGAACACTTTTTTATAATTTCCAAGAAAATGGATTAGTTTCGTCACATAAACATGAACTAATGTTCATTACCACCTATAACATCTATATTTAATCCATTAATTTAGTTAGATTAAGCTTTAAGACTAGGAGTTCCCTCACCAAAAGTTATACGGTATGAAAAATAAGGTTTTTCCCAAATCCTTGTTAAAAGTGAGACCTTTCTAGAGGTAATTTTTAAAGAGTTTATAAAATAAAAAAATAATGATTAAAGTATAATTTTTTTTATAATTTATTGATGTAATTTTTCATAATATTTAATTTGATGTGATAAAAAAGAAGGATCTTTATTTGGAAATTATTTAAACCATAGGAAAATGTTTTTGATGATATATTAAATAATGATTTAAGTAATGTTATGTTTATGATATTTAGATTGTGTTTATGGTTTTCATACTATGAAATTTTCAAATTATGGATAGATTATAAAAGTGTTGAATTTCCATTTTGTAGTAGGTAATTAATAAAATGTTTCTGACTAACCTTTATTTATGAATTATTCAAAAATGATCATCTCATGTTTAAATATTCCTAATGTGCATTTATTTAAAATGTTACTACCAACATTATCTATAGTAATAACATTTTTATATTATTAATATATTCATTATATAGTTTGGAAAATTAAACTACTTTTGATGAAATTGATAAGTCATGCATTATATGTTAAGAACATCAACATAATATTTTGTTTTCAGCTATCTTGACCTCAGTTCATTTATTTGGGTTATTATATTGGATATAGTTGTTAAGAATATTTTTTTACTATAATTTTTTAGAATTATTATGAATTAAAAACTCTCTTTTGAAAATTCACATCAAAGAGAGGGAATTGAGGTTAGACTTCCCATAAACCTGGATGTTATGCCTTGTTCTAGAAAGGTGGTGGTGGACAATATCTCACTTTGGGATTACTCATGCAGATATTTTCAATATCATGAAATTATAAAATTGTAAATGAATATTTCATGTAACTTATGCATAGGATTCATTCTGATATGTTTTAATATGTTTGACTATTATATTTTGGTGAGTAGTAAAAATATGTGGGTAATCTAAAGAGTTACACATCGATATGGATTGAGCATATTGATTCTGTGGATGGAATAAGATTCAAAAACTATATCATTATAATCATACAAGAAAAAAGGAATAAACATAATATAAGATTGTAAAATTAACTCCTTTCAAAATTCAAAATGATTGATTCTTTCCAAAGTGACATTTTCAAGACCTTGATCATTTAATCGAGTAGGTTCTTCCAAAGTAGGGTTCTTCTTGATTATCTAGTGTATGGAATGAAAGTAACGGGTTATACTAAATCAACATTTTATAGGTTATACCAAAGAGGCTGAGAATATATTGTCTCTTTTTATCCTGTTATTGGATCTTGTTTTGGGTTACACTTAGATGGGAGAACCTTATGAATGATACCAGATTAATATTATTGTGTTTATCTATATGATGGATTGGAGGAGCTTTCTGATCGACTATCCAAGAGCCATGTATGATATGATTGACAAGTATTGTATATGAGATATAGTTATGGACTTCTAATGTGATATGTAATATAATTCAAGATGAAACATAGATATTGGGCATGAGTATTGAATAATATAAGAAGACCACACGTTTTTTTCTATCACATATTGTGTACATTTAAAATATCATTGAAAATTTTATGTTTCCTAAATGTAAAGTAGTTTCAAGTCCTATTGTGGGACACTTAAGACACTAAAATAAACAAACACTATGAATGGATTAAGAGGGGAATCACGTGGATAGAATGTTGTTTTCATCAGTGGTAGGAGGTCTCATGTATGTAATGGTGTGAACTCAACCAGATCTTTCCCATGTGGTCAGAGTTTTTAGTCGGTTCATGTAAAATCCAAGGAAAGATCATTTAGAAGGTGTGAAGTTGATCCTGATAAATCTTAAAGGAACAAATTATACTATAGATTCTTTGGTGGTGATGGTCTGTTAGTTGGTTATATTGACACCGACCTTGGGGATACCCAAATTAATGAAAAAGAAAAACTTCTTATGCCTTTTCCTTTGTTAAAAACATTGTGAGTTGGATGTCAAGGATGAATTCAATGATTTCACTCTCCTTAATGGAAGTAGAGTCTATGGAAGAAATGGAAGTAAACAAGGAAATTGTTCGGTTGAAACGTCTGGTTAAGGATCTCGAAAGCATCCATGAAATTCCATTTATCTTTTGTGATTGTGAAAGTGAAATACACAAAAATTGGTGATTCATGTGGGGGTGAAGCACATCAAACATAAGTGCCAATACATTTGGAAGCTTCATGAAGATTTAGTATTATGGTTATCAAATATTTTTGGTTAACAAAATATAGAAGATATGTTTACCAGAAGTTAGATCTTGGTGATTCTAATGAGACATTGTGCCTTAGTAACACTTTGGTGAATATAAGTGAAGAAGAGATATTAATACAATGAATGTTTTGATTTTTGTATTAAATTTGTGGGAGGATGTCATTGAATCAGTAAAGAATTACTTAGGTGAGTAATTCATAAGATTTATTATTCTCGTGTAGTGAAAAAAAGTTTACTGAATTGAGAAACTCTTGAGGGACCTTGGTATTTGTCAAGGTAGGGACATCAGTCTTTAGCAAGATGGAATTGGGGAAGTTGGATGTTTGGATTTTATAATGGTTGCACAACATGGTGGTTATTCTGTAAAAATTTCATCTAGTTTTTTGATCATTAGAAGGAAGTAGTGTATGTGTTTGAAGCACTCTTAGAATGGTGTTTGTGGGAAATGATTGAGGCATGAGGAATAGTATTATATTACCCATAATTAGTGGTTAGGCTGATTATATCGATATGGGATTGATAGTTACATAGTTTTATAGATAAACTCCTATAATTGTAGGATATTGATGAAACTAGATGAAAAGTGATACGCTCTATAAAATTCGGTGGTACCACATTGTTGAGTTCTTATTCATTTATGAATATTAGTGATCTATTTGGATACCTAATCAAATTGATTATAATGTTTGTAAATTCAATGAAATCAAAGTATGCATCATTTCTCTAGGAATGTACGAAGAATTTTTGAACCTCATAAAACAACTTTGTGTAATTGGTTTTATTTTACATTCATGGATTACTCTAAATGTATGTGTGGGTTAGAGTAAACATGATTATTTAAATGAAACTCTATGTAGTGATTAGATAAAGAGGTATTTTATTCCTATTGATGATATATTTATGTTCTGGGGATTCTATCTAGTGATTTGTTCCCACCATTATCATATTTTGGTGGATGAAATTTTGGTACATGAAGTTTGTACCGTATTATCAATGATTGGCACAAACTATATTTGGACACGAGTAGGGGGTAATCCATGGAGCCTCAAAAGGGGGTTGATCAGTGATGTGATAACTAGATACCAAGAGACAATATGGGGTTAGGTATGAGGTAGTCCATGAGGAGATGGTAGGTGGTTAATGTATATAATTGAAGCTTGGGTCAATGAGGAAGTTTTAATTGAGGGTTAGAGAAGAGGGTTCAACTGGCAGTAATGTTTGGTAGGGGGAATACCAACGGATCACCAAAATTAATGATGTCATCTGGAATGTTGATGTCAGATATATGGATATGATAAAGAGATTTCCAGAAGTGGTCACATATTTTCCAACATAAATTATACTCTCTAGGAGTTATTTCATCTAAAAATAATGAATATATTTATTAGTGAATATGGTATGCATAAAACATAGGAGTTATGATATTATTGATGTTCCCATGAGTGAGAATGATGAAAACTAAGAAGGGGTTCTTAGGAATATTAGGTGAGGTATGGGTGGAGGTGATTGGGGCAATCTATACAAGAGAAGTAGAGTGGTATGGTTTCTATGTGTGTCTAAGAGTTGTATTGTAAGGGTAGTGGAAACAGAAGGTAGAATAAGATATCCTGGGGGTAGTTTTTTAATTTTCATTATTAGTTGGTGGTGGGTTTTTTTGAGTAGTTAGAGTATTAAATAGTGGATAGTATTAGGGAGAGGGATACATTTCATTTTGGATAATTCATCTTGGTAGAATAATGAGATTCTACCGTGGGAGGTTTGACCTGACATCATTGAAAGTGGTCTTCCATGGGAGTTTTCTTCAACCTAATCTCCTATTTACATCTCCTTATCCTATAATTTATTATGCTGTAATTCTTATTTTTTAGAATGGAAAAATAAAACTTATTTTTCCTTTCATATTACTCTATTATATTGTGATAAAATTGTTATGTAGATTCCTAACAACAAGATGATTTTATTGAGAGGTCTCATGGAGAGATGAACTCAAGGTGATGGATCACTGAAGTGAGCAGCCTGGGAAGCCAAATGAGTTGGCATGTGTTGGGGTTCATAGTCTTATAATCATTGAGAAGATGATGTAAGATCTGGGAATTAATTGTTTGGACTTTGTTCATAGTTAGACATCATGAGTGTGAGTAATTCATAATTTATTAAAAAAAATACTGACTCCCAGGATATTCTCTCTCCTCTACCTAGTTTATTCTTTGTAATCAACTATGGAATCAAATTACACTGGATAAGTGGATTTTTTATATGCATCTATTGAAAAGTTGGTGAGGAAAATAATTTTGTTTGGACTATCTCTAACACATGGACATTTCTTGTAACAATAATATGGTGTCTTATGTACCAGTTCATGATCATTGGAAATCAATAAGGTGAACTCTGTTGGTATATAAGAGTTAGGGATTCTAACAAGAATTCATGACACCAACTACTATGAGTACGGAACATTTTTTGATGGACTTTTCTAGGTGAACGAGGTGAGAAATTTCTTTTTTTCCTGCTAATAGTTGAATCAATTCCAGAATCTAGTATACAGGATGAGTAGTGTGTAGAGAATTGAGGTTTCATCATTCTCTGGGGTAGATCCTAATGGTCATATTTTCAAAATATAGGATTATTTCACATAAAGAAATATATTGTAAGACATGAAACATCCTAGGATGTAGTTTTGTATGGATAACTCCACTTCTTATTGGTTCTTAATGTGGAATTGGAATAATATGATCTTGAATTAATAATATTTGATGTAAGAACATACAAAAGAGTATGGTAATGGTGAGGGAAAACTTATCTGAGCTTCACATGAGCTAGGTTAGGTAGTATTTCATCCAACGCCTGGATAGAAATATCTATAATGATTTTGGGCTTCCAAATATTGGGGGAGCTGTCAATGATATAGAATAGGATTATAAAGGTGATGCTGAATATCTCTTGTAATATGTCATTTATGAAATATCAAGCACTAATATTACAACATAAAGAGTGTTACGAGCGATAATGGAAATAAGGTTGGACATTTTTTGGAGCCATTGGATGTTCTGTATCAGGTTTTATTGAACAAGAATGAGATAAACTAAAGGAAGTGCATGCAGTTTTTTCTGTAAGTAGTGATGATACTTGTTATACTCCAGCTCTGTTTGAGGTTACTACTAAACTTTCTGTGCATTACCAGGTAGCATAGAATCTTCTGTACAATGTTGATACATATGGAATTGGGATAAATGATCCAATGGATGAGTTATACATGGATATCATGGAATGAATGGATGCACACGTAGAAGTATTTAATTATCATTTGGATAAACCAAAAATAGGTGATCACGAGTTTGTAGAGTCAAAGTAGTTATTTTCTTCAATGAAGCTATTGGAAAATTGGATAAATAACACATTAGTCATTATTTAAGGTTTCAATGATAGAAGATCTTGTAGAGATTAATTTCTATTTGTATTCAAGGGGGTGTAGTTTTTGTTTTCTTTTAACACCTCAACATCCCAAAATTAGTGTTGGGAAGACTGGTCATTTTACTACTAGATGATATGGATACCATGATCCTAGCATCATATGGGGTTTTTTTCTGGATCCAAGTGTTTTATTTTAGCCATGGGGATTTTTTAATGAAAAAAATGAAATTGAATACTGCTAGGAATGTGTGAAAATGTTACATTTAGATCAAGTTTCATAGTTTTACTACTTCCCACCGTGCATCAAAAAGAATCATTTCTTAATGGGTTGGTCTATAAGAGGATCTTGGAATAGAGGATACAGTGATGACACCTTTGATGGATATTTTTAAGATTCCTACTGTATAAAATACTATTGAACTAGAACCACTAATCATATTGGAAGGTTAGAAAAGGTGTGATATTGTTTAGGAAGGGATGTTTCATGATGAGAACTTCATACCTTGATCATTTCGTGAATGTATTCCTCCCTAAGATAAATTATGGACCAGAAAAAAACTAAATATCTAGTAGTAGGAAAAAATTTATAGACAGATGGAGGGGTTGGAGTAAAAGATGTTTTTAATCTAATTCATTCATTTACAAGTCCCAATTTTATGGGGATGTTGAAAATGTTCACAAAAACATGCGCTTCAAAGACACTTTGATGGACACATGCAACTGTTGGAGGAAGAAATTTTTACCAGGAACTATTTTCTAAATCAGTGGTAGAGGGTTTACTTGTATTCTTAGTAGTTTATTCTTGATTCGGATATCTTTGTGTGGATGGTTTTTGTTATTAATGAACATTCATAGGAGGATCTAGTTCACCATAGTGAAATGTAAATTATAGTTCTAGAATTTATCAATGTTGTGGTATAAATTTTTGATGTTGGGGCTACAACTTGATTTTGTATGAAATGTTTTTTTTCAGGCTTCTGGTTAGATATACCCTATTCATATATCACTAAAAAAGGTGTGTGTAGTTTTTTAGGAGACGGTTGTTTTTAGAGCTATTCACCAAGAGGAATGGCGGGTTTTTAGTATATGGGGAATTGTTAGGACAGTCACGTGTGGGATGGTTGGAAGTGGATAGGGCTGGGTGTATTAGAAAAGTATTCTGGTAAGGCTATCATATGTGGATAAGAGATATATTAAAAGAGAATGTTGAATTGGGTAGCCTAGTGGTTCTTTTTTTTCATTTTCTTGATTAGTTGTTGGAAGGTTTGTCAAGAGTGGATAGATTATTAAAAAAGGGGAAGTAGTATGGAGAGGGACATGATTCTATTTGGAGACTTTATAGAAGAAGGGATTTTACCTTCAGATGTTCAAATTGGCATAATTGTATGTGGTCTTTTATGGATTTTTTTTTCTACCCCATATCGTTTTTTAAAATCCTTCTCATCCTACTATTTTTGAGTCCATTATTCTTCAATATAATAGAAATATACAACAGATTTTTCCTTTATCATTCCTCTATTCTATTATGCAGTCATTGTTTGGTAAATTCCAATCATGGGTTGAACAATTACTCCCAAAAATAGACCATGTCGCACAAAAATATCTTTTTTTTCATGTAATATAATGCATGAGACCAAATAATCAGTCAAACAATTAATGATAAGATATGGTGAGAAAGAAATAATGACACACACAAAAAATATACATTCAAAAGGTTCACCAACTATTATTGTCGAGTGGTTGGTCCATGTGATTGGTGGAATGGAATAGGATTATAGTCTTAGTCTTAGTACAAGTACAAAAATAAAATAAAAAGGACGAGAGATCAATATTTACCGTGAGAAAGAAGGAACAATCTCAACCCTTCCTCCCCATGTTTCTTAGATCCACAAATAAAGTGTGTATGATGTCCGAGGAGGAATGCATTCCTCACTTCCTTATAATATAATAAATATCATACACATAATCTTAGAGTCTATGTGGGAGCACATTATATAGAGAGATTTCTGTGTAATGGTAGGAAAAAGTCATGACCTCGGACTACGAGACCCATGGCTACTTCAGATGTGGGAGCGTTATAGATAAAAGAGCATCATTCATTGTGAAAGATGGTGGAAAACAATTCCTCTTTCTGGTCACACCCAACAACATCCTTTTGAGCATTAAAAGTATAAATATAATTGGAATAAAATAGAAGGATGAGTTTACAAAATATTATTTGAACATTTTATTGTTAATTATATTTATTTATTGTTAATATTAAGTATATATCATTAATGTCATTTTATTTTTTTGGTTCTTGTCTAATATACATATATTCCAAAGAAAAGAAAATTTTAATAATAAACTAGTACCTGCACATGTATTCGCAAGACAATATGGATAAATGATTATTTTTAATAAAAAAAGTACAATTTTTAAATCACAAACTAATGGTACATAACGTTGGAATAAAAGTGGAGATGATATAGAGAATGTTTAAATAGTAGAAAACATAAATGTCGAATTTAAACGAATGGTTTTTTTATGGTGTAAATTTCACTTACATGAATGAAATACATTTTAAAAAACATTTATAAAATCATTAGTTTGTACAGAGAAATACCAATTGATTCAAAACTAAAATAGAGGAAACTTGTTAATAATAAACATGATATAATATAAAATAATAAATTTTAATTGATAATGATAAATAGTTGGTCAATAAATGTAGAAAAAAATTTGATATTAATATATGCGGTAAATATACAGTAATTTTGCAGTCAGATGAAGTTGTAGAATGAGACAATCAAATTGTGCATTTGTACTGAATCTTCATCATCAAATTATTCCAATATGTTTATCTAAATAGACAATAATGTTTAATAATAACAATAAATACATATTGAAATCTCAGAATTTAATGTTCATTTGTCACAAAATAGATTAGAATAAATATGAATAAATTCATGTTTTATACGGAATGACTGTTTTCTATTTTTCCATCATTTTTCCTCTCATTTCATATACTCCTCCCTGACATTGAAGGAAGGCATAAGAATGTGTTCATCCATAAATAGTTCATTGATTTCATCAGTTTTATGGTGCAATTGTGATTTAATTTTCTTATCTTGTCTGGGTTACATCCCATGAACCATGGCTCCAATTCCATTATCAGATAATCTATTATTTATCAGTTTAAGTTTCTAGGAATAAATGATTTCTTCCCGTATTAAACCAAATATCTACCCAAATAACCCCTAACTAATTGTAGTAACTATATAGAAAATTGATAATATTTTTTGAACTTAAACTTAATTATAGGATGTTTTGGAAGGAATATATGTACCCTTAACATCCTTCAATGATGTATCGGGTACCAATTATGCAAAATCATCTTCAATATCAACCTCATGATATATGGAACATACCAGATTCCTCTTGCAGTTTTCATCTATGAGTTTCCATCCATCTAATTCATTATTTCCCATATCATATTCACCGATCTGTATTAAAATATTTAACAAAAACATACTTGAGGTTAAATCCTACACATTAGTCCCTAAAGGAATATAGATCTTGATACCATCTTGCTTGAGTATCATCATTGATTCTCCAAAATATCATGTCTACTATAACATGATTGTCCACTTTCTAGTAGGATAATTACACCCCCCCCTTTGAATACTATCTATGGTAATCCATAAAAAGGATGAGACACATGAACACCTCCCAGAACAAAAAATCCAAGCTAGGATTAATCTGTAGTTAAATAGGAACATAACATATATTTCAGTATGAAGAAAAGATATGGGTATAAAACATCTTTAAATTTAGGTAGTCATTTATAGATATACTAATAATTCTAGTGTTAATGAATTTGGATTTCAGTATGTATTCTTAATTGCTGATAGTGTGTGTGAGGTTCTGATCTGACGTTTTTGAATATTATGACATATAATCAAGGGAAAAGATAGATTTGTTGACATTTTTCTGACAAATGGTCCCAAACTAATTGATGTTTGAGTTATTATATTCTTGAATTCATGTCTTGTGCTTCCCCTTAAATTTTCCACTAATTTTATATAATAAAATCTTCCATTTTAGTAGGCTTTAGAATGTGGTCAGTCATAAATAGTGCATTGATATGTTCAGTTTTGCGGTGAAGTAGTTATTTAATTTTAAGCTTCAACGGGTGTTATTTTACGGTTCATAGAATTTGAACAAATGTTACATATGATATGGAGGTTTTAAACATTTTATTGAAAATTGAAAACACCTAAACATTGAAAGGAATACATTAAATAAATTAGGGAGCACACAAAAGTTGGAATAGATAATGGAATCAATGCATATGACTGTAGAAAATAGGTCTATACAAAACATAAATGGTGTACATAGAACATATTTTATGATGAATCCATGCTAATGGATTGATCAGAAAAATGTGGTAAACATGTTCAAAAAATCAATATGTAAACTTAAAAGAATAATACACTTTTTAGAAGAAATAATAATATTAAAAAAAATGAAAATAAAATAAAGAATAAAAATTTAGTATTACATTGCAATTATAGTAGAAAAATGTAGTCATTTTTTCACTCTTGTTTGGAATGTTTTCATTCATTCAGGTGTACAATTCTCTGGAATATCTTGTTATAGCCACTGTGAATTGAGATATTATAATATTATGTTGCACTCTATCCTGACTATCAAAATCATATGTAAAGTTTTTCATCATAGAGGATGTAGTTAAAAGAATTAGTAGAAATTATATGTGATAATTGTAATCATAGAATGAAAAATTGGATTTCTAAAAATAGATATCTGGGAAGTTGAAAAGAACTATATGTTTTAAATATATAAATAATGAAATGGACAATAAAAAATACATTTTCTTGTATTTATAATGGTGTTATTAAAATAAAATTTACTCATGATAAAATTTATATACCTAAGTAGATGAAATAACTATGGTTTATGTAAGAAATCATGTGTTAATGTTCGAATGTAGTCATAAGATCCAACACTCTGATGATCCTATGATGCAAGGATAAATGGAATATTAAAATAAGGTGATATTTACTTTCTAACAATCCAAATTGGAGAAATTGAAGACAATTATACTTAGTTTTGTTCAATACCACTACATACTTATGATGAGGTAGACCCATGATGATCTTATATGAAAAATATAAAAAGTGTAATGTTTTTGAATTTATTCTTTCAGTGAAATTTAGGAATATCTAATTATAAGTAACTGATTGACAGCAAAAATGTCACTAAAATTAATGACGTAATTTTGATTTTTTCTGATGAAAATTAATTTGTATGTGTGTTGTTCTCGTGAATAGTGATGGTCTTGAATATTATAATTTCATACATCAAGGGAAAACACGACTCTTTTTTATTTGAAAATAATTAAATCTTTTGGAGAACCATTCTCATAATCCTCCCAATTAGAATATGAAAAGCAATGTTAGTTTAAATAAACTGAGTATATGTTGACATGATATAAACAATTTTATATTTATACCTATATTAAATCATCTCTTAACTCTGTAGTTGTTTTAATTACAAATTTCATAACTTGATTGTAAAATAGGACAACTAAAAATGAACCATTTCTATCATTCACCATCAGTTGCACTTTAAATCTATTGGATTTAAAAACCTAATTACAATGTTATTAATATTAAAGAATATAACTGAATACTGACTAAATAGTGATGTAATAATAATAAATTAAGAAAAATAATAAATAGAAACCAAGTATTATTGTTATTATGAGTTATTTTATAATTTTAGTACCAAAATTTTCAATCTAAAGAGTAGACCATCTTCATGCATGAGTTGTATGATTCATATAACAAGTTGTCAGTACTTTTAATTTTTTGTATCATGTTTGAAATTAATCACCTTGAAGGCAACAATGATTCAGAATATAATAAAATTTATAATAGATAAATACATAATTGTACATTACATAACACTATATAATTAAATATCATATTTAACGATATATTACAAACCCCTTGATACATTTTCACATTAAACATGTTTTTTTAATTCCAATAGAACATTGTTGTAGAACTACGGGATACAATGGTGGTGGAATATGAAATTGTGATTGAATTATCAATCTAGAACTGATAATTGAAAAAGATGAGACTATATAAATAACAAATTGTGGGGATTACATATCACGTATATATTGAATGAAGCATTGAAAATTCAAAAGTAATATCCGATAAAATAGAACTTGCTTCCGAAGATGGAGACCTCTAGAATATCTAAGTTGAAAAGAGTCTTTGTTACATTAATGGTAGTTCTAATAATAACAATGTCTAAATGTAGTTTGAATAAATTCAGATATATTATTGTCAAAGTAACTTACAAAACCATTGGTAAATAGGAATAACAAAAATAGTATAGTGTGGATAAAAGTCATATTATGCAATCTATTACCCATAAAATGTTTTAATATAAAAACTGAAAATGAATCATTATTGTTTCCCATGTAACAAAAAATTTCATTTAAATAGTCACACCCTAAATTTCTGTTAACTTGTTACCCTCTTTAGGAAAATGAATAGACGCTACAGTTAAATTTAATTTTTTATTCATGTAAGCTAAAAAGACATAATGAATAACCTTTCATCCTCTAAAAAAATATGTATCTTCATGTTCAAATTACCGATAGATTGTAGAGGATGTGAGTAACATAAATGTCTAAAAATTTCTAAAATAGCTAAAAATGAACGAAACATTATTTAATGAAAGTTACAATTATTTCAAATACAGTATCATTCATAATTTAATAATTTTTGGTACATATAAATTCAATAGTGAATTTTATGTGGTGATTGAATTTTCACTTGAAGAGTGATTTTTTCATTACATGTAGTAAATGTATCTTAAAGTACAGAAAAAGAAAAAAATTGTGTTAGTAATGAAATGTACCTATTAGATGTTCTTCTTGAAACCTTCATTGAATAATTCCATCAAAATAAGTAAAATCACAATTGAATATTTTTAGTTTTTCTTTATATGGGAAAACATGAATCATTGGGGTGAATATTATTTGGAAGATATGTTTGGTTTCCATGTAGTCTCTTTGATTTGAAAATGATTAGAAGTTTTATATAATATAGGAAATTCCTTCACAGAAAATTTTTTTGTACTTGGAGATAATTTTAAGGAAAATAATTGTACATTGAATACATTTCCCCATTAGAATGTGTTTTTAAATATTGAGTGACATATAAAATGACAGATATCAAATGAAAATGTAATAGTATATTGTAATGAAATTTGTATACATGATAATATTGAAATGGGAAAATAGATTTATTTTCAAAATGTCAACTCATACGTTCATCTCTAAGAAAGATATCAACTTCAAAGATTTCATTTGAGAACATGGAAAATGACTTTCACCACATATTTAAAACATGATCTTGTATCATTAGTGTTTGATCAGCCATAAGGGTAATCTAATTCAATGGGGTAATTGATGGGACATTTTTACAAATATGTACTTTTTAAATTTCTTTCTAGATAAAACATATTAAGAAATAATGAATATCATGAATGTAAGCATAATTGAAATGGTAAACAACTTTAAAAATTAAACATTTTAATTTAAAATATACCTACCACAAGTTATCAAATATTTCCATACAGAAAATATTTTGTTTGTAATTATAGATCATGTTATTGTTATCATCTACTACTATTTTCAATCCTTTTGGTGATGTGACCCTAGATATAGAAACATACAATTGAAAATGATAGAACATATACTTTTGAATATATAACCCAACCCAAGATAGTGATTGGCCTTGACTTCTCTAAATAGTAATAGAATATGAAACAATCAAAGGATATTTTCTTCTTTCTAATTTTAATGGTTTTCTACCATCAGACACTACAAAATAAATTTAATTTAGCGGCGGTTCACAAAACCACCACTAAACCTTTTTTTAAAATGGTTTTGTGGAATTTTATAATAAATCACTATGAAACCATCTCTTTTTTTACACTCCAGGCCCTTTCCCCTGAACCCGACTCCCCTTCTCCCCCTGACCCCCCATGACCCACCTTCTTTTGGTGACCCCCTACGACCCCCCTTCTACCAGTGACCCCCCCCCCCCCCCCCCCGACGACCCCCTGTGACCCCCCCCCCCCCCCCGGAGACCCCCCGACGACCCGCCCAATGACACCCCTGAACCCCCCCTGGTGACCCCCCCGCGAACCTCCTTCTCCTGGCGACCCCCTTTCTCACCCACAAACCCCCTTCTCCCAACGACCACGTGTCCCCCTTCTCCTGGCGAACCCGCAACCAGTTAGTGATTTGGGGTTTGTTTCTTCTTCACTATTTTGTTATTCTAATTCATGTTCTCTATTTAAATTTTTTAAAAATTGGTTTCCTTAAATTATCATGGAGTTTCTATTGGTGTTTAATGTTGGATCCAAGGGGGATGTTTATATGGACTACAAGTTTTTTTTGGGAGAGGTTATTAATGATCTATACCTTCAATTCCATTATTTCTCAAAGAAAGTTTAAATTCACTACCTATGGGACTTTTTTACATCTCCATTTTATGTGTTCATGTTAAGGTATCATGGTATAACTTCATTGGGTTTATAGTGGAATTATCCTAATCAATATAATAACTAGAATCAATAATTTATTTAAATGCATATTGTGGTCATATGTATTAATGAATTTTTCATAACGACCCTTAAAATTTTTAAAATAGTGTGTTATCTACTTTATATGATTTTTATTGTTGTTTATAATGGTTTATAGTATTGAAATTGGATAAGAAAATAATGTGGGTAAAAATTAATTGACTAATGAAAGTGGAATGAGATATTGATTACCATTCTACCATCAAAACTATTGAAATTGAAATATTTCTTGAATATATTTATGTTTGGTTATTGGCTTTTATAGCTGGTGATTATAGGTTTTCTTGTGTTGTAACCTATGCATAATGAATCTACAAATTCAAGTTGGTAATGATCAGGTTGGTTATGGAAATAATTATTTGGGGCTAGGTGAGTATATTCTTGGTTTTTAGAAGGATTTTATCAATTTTTTATGGACATAGTTTCCCCTTGTGTTTCTGATGATAAAAACACTTTGGTTCAATATATCTGTGTTTTAGTGTGGTAGAGGCATTTTAAGATTGATGTCTGGGGTTTTGATGGAAAAAAGTGGAGGATGGTGTTTGTTAAGAGAGGGGATCTCTTTTTTCTATTTATTTTCATATGGTTAATAGGAATAGATGCTTCAGTTTGAGAGTTGTGTTATCTTGTTTGTTGGGTTATTATGTGAATCTAATTGATGGGTTGTGGAGATGGGTATTCCCATCTTTCTTATTCATTTTCGAATGATTTTATTTATTGTTATCAAATGGATGATTGTTTTGGTTCCCAACTACTTGATATAGTTTCTATATTCCCCTAGGAGTGTATCACATTTTGGTAGCTTATGATTGATCATTGAATACCATGATTATGAAATTGATAATGTAATTGACATTGAACTCATGGGATGAGTATTGATGTTGGTTTATGGGATAATGGAAACTATGGGATGATTAGATTAATTCTCAGAGGAGCATTTGATGGAAATCTAATAATTGTATTGGAAAATAATAAATCTAGTTGGAAATAATGAACTAAATTGATTAAATAATTTTTTTTATTGAATTTAACAAATGAGTAGATAATAATATCTCTTTAGTATGTCAAAATGATTAATAGTGATGAATCATGATACTTATGTTCATTCATTGAATCTAGTCTCTGCTAGTGTAGTAAAAAATTAAATGGATACCATGAAACCTCAATCAAAAGTGCATAGGCAACACGAAAGACATCCACGCAAACCCAAGTTCATGCTATTCCTACTCTATTGGAACAAAATACACACCAAGCCTAGTTTGGAAGCACATGCCAAACATTATAGTCCCAATAATGGCCTTACTATACTTAATCCCAAGAATCTAAG
This sequence comes from Viscum album, assembly GCA_963277665.1. Lineage (NCBI taxonomy): Eukaryota > Viridiplantae > Streptophyta > Magnoliopsida > Santalales > Viscaceae > Viscum > Viscum album. The sequence continues at coordinate 372,147,154 of OY728133.1, read as the reverse complement.
ATCCAATATAGCTCCAACATGTGCAGTTCCTCGTGTGAGCACATCAAAAATAGTTAAGATTTCACTACACCATAGCAGATAAACTTGAGAATATTCTCCTCAAATAAGTACAATTATATTATGCCGACATTATGATCAATGTATAATCATTATTGTACAATGTTTCTATAATATTACACTATTTTATATTTGAATCTCTTTATCTATTTATTATTAACTATGTATTTTAATTTTTTTTAATATTGTGTAGGCACATTATGATATACGTGGATAAAATCTGGATCACATTACCGAGGAATGCACCTCAGTGTGTTAAGGGTTTGAAAGGTTTTTTAGATTTTTCAATTTATAATCGATCCGTTGAAGGGAGAATAAGATTTCCATTGCGTAAATGTAAATTTAGAAGATAGTTGAAGAGAGATAAAGTTTATGAACATTTAATACTAAAGCAATTCCATGGTCAATATTAGTGTTCGATTTAGCTTAGAGAATCGAACTTTACAGAAAGACTGAGCACTGATGTTAATCCACAGAATGAGGTCCCAACTTCATCAACAATGGAAAATGAAATTAAAAACCTCATAAATGATGCATTCGGCACTGCAAGACACCACAATCAACATAAAAACATAATAGAACAACCAGTTGAGGGTGATATAAATTGCAACGTGATATGTGATGTTTTTGAGACTGTAACACAACCAGATCATGATTGTAACATATTATTGGATCCTCCCCTTGATTCTGTGGAGCCAATTGTAAGAGAAAACTCCACTGAGGAAAACATGTTTCATGATTTAGTTGATAATGGAAGTCAACAGTTGTACAGTGGGTGTTTAAAATATTCAAAGCTTTCATTTCTGTTGATGTTGTACCATATCAAATGTCTATGTGAAATTACAAATAAGGCAATGTCTATGATATTGGAATTGATTCGTGATGCATTTCCTGAAGCAAAAATCCTCGATTCTTTTTATGATATGAAAAAGTTGTTAACAAGCTTGGTCTGAATTATACAAAAATACATGTGTGTCCCAATGACTGTATTCTTTATTGGGGAGAGGATTCAAGTAGACAGAATATCAAAAAAATGTTCTTCATCTAGATGGCAGTCAAAGGGTGATTATGGAAGTCTGAATGAACATAATTTCATAGAAAAGAAGAAAAGGAACACACCTATAAAGGTTTTGTGTTACTTTCCTTTGAAGCCTCGATTGTAAAGATTATCTAGGTCACCAAAAATGGTCGAACATATGAAGTGGAATTCTGTAGAAAACAACAACGATGGGTTAATGAGACATCCATGTGATTCACAATCATGGAAGACATTTGATTCATTATATCCATATTTCTCTGGTGATCCTATGAATGTTTGATTGGGATTGGCTGCCAATGGATTCAACCCATTTGGGACTTTAAGTACCAGTTATAGCATTTGGTCAGTTGTTTTGATACCTTACAATCTGCCTCCATGGATGTGTATGCAACAAATATCTTTTATCATTTCGATGATTATTGATGGAAAATGAATTCCTAGAAATGATATTGATGTATACTTGTAGCTTTTGATTGACGAATTTTAGGATTTATGGAGCAAGGTTTTTGAGACATTTGATTCTTCTTATAAAACAACGTTCAAAATGCATTTTGCTTTAATGTGGACCATTAGTGACTTCCCTAGCCTTGGGAATTTATCTTGTTGAAACGCATACATGGGTTTGGCTTGTCATTTTTGTAACTTTGATTTTGAGCCAAAATGGCTACCTCATAGCAAAGAATGATGCTTCTTGGTCCATCAATGATTTCTGGATGCATCACATAGATTTCAGATGAACATATCAAAATTTAATGGTTTCATTGATCATAGACCACCTCCAATGTTTTTAACTGGTTCTAAAATATTGCACCACTTGAAAATGTTGAACCAAAATTTGGGAAGGTTCAACATTTGAATGATAGCAGAAAACGGGTCCAAAGTGCATCGTCAAGTGAAATCAGAATGCAAAAATGGAAGAAAAAAAATTATTCTTCAAACTTCTGTACTGGGAATTTAATTCATTGCAGCATAATTGTGATGTGATGCATATTCAGAAGGATTTCTGTGACAATTTGATATTAACATTACTTAATGAACATTGAAAGTCGAAGGATCATCTCAATACTCACAAGGACTTACAAGTAATGAACATAAAACGTGATCTCTGGCCATATGGGAATGAAAAGTATGCTCCGAAAATTATTCCAATGAAAAATAAAGATAATGATACATTCCTTCAAATTTTATAGAATGTGAAGGTACTTGATGGGTATTCGAGTAACATATCAAGGTGTGTTGACTTGAAGAATCATAAGTTACATGGATTGAAAATTCAGGATTCAAATATTTTGTTACAAAAGTTACTACCATTGGCATTACATAAATTATTACCTAAAAAAGTTACTTATGTTGTACTCCAATTCTGCACATTTTTTTGGAAATTATGTGAGAAATATCTACATCGATTATAGCTTGAAAACCTCCAGGATAGGTTTTTATTGACCCGTTGTGAAATAGATATGATCTTTCCTCCATCGTTTTTACTGTCATGTTGCATTTAACTGTGCATTTGGTTGAGGAAACTAAATTAGGAGGCCCCGTTCATTATCGATGGATGTATCCAATTGAGAGGTATTTTATTTATATGATTTTTAGTTAAGTAAACAATTTTTAGAATTTAAATAAATGCATAATTATTATTATTTTATTTTATAGATATCTTGGGCATTTGAAATAATATGTGAGAAATAAAGCTCAACCAGAAGGCTTTATTGCTGAAGGCTATTTGGCTGAGAAGTGTCTTACCTTTTGTTCCAGATACATGGATGATATTGAGATATGATTTAATCAAGTTGGTCATGTTGACGACACATTGAATCAATATCGAATACATCAGAAATCAAAAATATTTCCTACTCTTGGCCGATCAGTTGGGAGGACCTCAAATGTGACACTGACAGAATTGGAATTATTACAGTCACATAGATATGTGCTTCTCAATTTTGAAATTGCAGATCCATTTATCGAAGAGTTGAGAATAAAAACAATGAGAAAAATGAGAGGTTGAACATTAATTGAGACAAATATAATAAAAGTTGATAATAAAGAGCTTGTAGAATGGTTTGCACAATGTGTAAGTTCATAAATATTGCAATAAATGTGAATATTAGTTTGACACATACATTTTATAAATCTAATAAGTTATATTTATTTTTTTAGATCTTGACTACCGATACTTGAGCAGATTCGTTAAAAGATTTGATGTTTCTCACTAGAGGTCCTATAAAACATGTTAGAAAGTTTTACGCTTACAATGTGAATGGATTTTGATTTCGTATAGTCGATCAAGAAGTGGGTTTGAAAACACCGAATAGAGGTATATTTATATTTTTTGAAGTGGGATACTATGGAAAACTTCTTGATATTTTAGAATTAAACTACCACGAGCATTTTTTTGTTGTTTTATTTAAATGAAAATTTGTCGATATTATCAGATGTGTTAAAAGAGATTCCTTGGAATTTACTTCTGTGAACTTATCTTGCTTGATGGATGTCGGTGATCATGAACTTTATGATCCATATATCATATCATCGCATGAAAAAATGGTATATTATGTGAATGATGTTGTGGATGAAGGGTGGAGTGTCGTTTCTCACGTAATACAAAGAAATTTGAATTATATGGGTAATGAAGAGGAAGATTTGACCTCTGAAATTGAATCTCATCAAGAACAAGAAGCAAAATTATTTATCCATCATGATATTGAAAATATTAGTCTAGCATGGATGAATGAATTGGATGAATTAATGGAGTAGAAAAACAATATGATTTAAGGGTAAAATTATTGTATGTACAGTTATTTATTCATTCAGTAGCCACTTATTTCATTTGTGCAGTCATTCATTATCATTGTTATTTTTTTATTAGTACTAGGAATATATTATCATTATTAAATTTTTTATTTCTGCATAATTTTTTTTGAAATATATATTCTGAACATAATTTTATTTTATTAAATGACAGGAATTCCATGGAGGAAGCGGTACACAATTTCATCTACTACTGTGACAGATGATGATTCATCAGTCTCCCTCCCCAGGGCATCTGAGCCACTAGATGCCTACAACCATTCACCATCTCCCCTTGCACCATCTCTCACACCCTATTTGGGTGTCCCATTAGAGGTTGAGTCGTCGACTCTCCCTTCAGGAACCTCAGTAGTGGGGTGGCAGCACGCCACTTCCGGTTCATCACGGGCATACTGGAGGGTCACTGTCATGGGTACAAATTTTAATATAAATAAATTTATTGCATTTTTTATACGAATTGTTTTCTTATTGAAGATGAAAAAAATTCAACCATGGAGAAAAACATAAATAGTTCAGATGTTTGGAATATGAATGGCGAGAAGATAGTTGTGCCATTTGATTCCTTTGGGGTCCCTATGGTTGATGTTGTGGGGTTACTTGGCCAGATTCTAGGCCAACTGGCAGCATAGCACATTTCCCAACCTATTTCGTATGATGATTGGAGACATATTCCTCCATGTTGGAAAAATGATGTTTTGGATTCCCAAATAAAGGTAATTTTAATACACTATGCTTTAATTGAAATTCATGTTACTAATATGTTCAAAATGAATTTTTGTATACAGATGTTCTTTACCTTTACAGTTGCTGATGTGTTAGCATGAAAGTGGATGTTGAAAAATATTGGTAAGAAATGGAGAGACTTCAAAAGGAGATTATGGTGCTATGTCAACGATACATCATTTACCGTGCAACAATTGTACGAGAAGCTACCCAGTGGGGTACCGAAATAACAGTGGAAATTTTTTGTTGATAGACATCATGACAAGAAGCGGATGGTATTAAAATATATATTATTATATTTTCCTCATTTTACATTTATAAATTTATATGATGAATAGATGACATTGAATACATTACTGTTTAATTTAATTTTAATTATTTCAGGATCTCTCAAGACAGAATGCATCAAACCGGGCTAAGCAAGTCCCCACTCAAACTGCGGGGTCAAGAAGATTTTCTAGAAGTAGATTGAATCTGGTAATATTTTCATTAGTTTAAACATTTATAAGAAAATATTATTTGATTAATATATTAAATTGTTGATTTATCTTTTCTTAATGCAGTCACAGAGTTTGGGGCATGAAGCATCGCGAATTGAAGTGTGGTTGGATGTTCACATAAAATCAGATGTATGTTTTGTTAATGAGTCTGCAAAATAAGTTGGGGTATGAAGTCAATTTTTTATTATAATAACTTATTATCAGTTTTTAATAAGTTAATATATATTGATATTTTATTTATAGGTAAAAATTAATGAACTATGGGATGCCAATCCTGGGTAGTCTTACTCAGTCTCCTAGGATGACCCAGTTGCTAATGTTCTTGGGAAGGAGCATCTTGGTAGAGTGTGTAGGATGGGTTTCGAACTCGTACCATATGAGGTCTTTGGCAGGCCACCATGGATTCCAACTGCATCTAATTCCGTTTATAGTCATTCCATACCCAAAGATTCTCATAGGGAGATTGCTTCTCTGCGAACCACAGTTTAAGACCAGTGGGCTTAGATATCCACTTTTCAGAAAGCGATGACTAATATATATCAGCAGATGAGTAGATATACCCCCATTGGTAGTTCATCGACTGGTGGTAAGCAAGTAAATCACAAAAAATCAAAATCATTAAGTTTTCAAACTTTTATTGTTTTAAGTTTAAATATAAATAAGCAACATTATTTAATTTTCAATATATTATTCTTACTAATGACAGTAGGAAGTGGAGATGTAAGTGTAGAGGGAGATGATACATGTTCATCGTCGAACTGTGACTAGTTGTATTGCTGATGTGTTGTAAAAATATAGGAACAGTTGGTTTGTTTATGTATCATATATGGCAAATAGTTACCACAAAACATTGTCATGACCTAAAATTTTCATGATTTCTCATGTTTCCATTTATGCATTTTATTGATTTCTAATGTTTCCTTTCATGTCATGATTTCTTGAGTGTGATATGCACCATATATTTCAATTCATTATTATGATGATTCATTTTTAGGAATCATTTTTTTATGAGTATTTATTTCCATAGAATTTGAGGAGTGAAATGGCCAATGATTTTATGCATTTAGAGTATGGTTCTATATTTGTTATGGAGTGTTTGACTCACTTTACAAGCTTTTATGTTTTGTGAATATTTGTCTTATGGATGATCCATCTAGGGTGATATGATTTATGTTCGGGCACAATCATGTTATTTGATCACAAGTGAATGTATTTTTGTTGTCCATCATATCAAAAAACAAATCAGGTTCTTATTACATAACATAACTTGAGGTGAGTTTTGGGACCAAAGCAGGGAAGTTCAGTTTGTTGACCCAATAGAAAAATGTTTGGCGGAAGGAAGTGACACTTTGTGACCTATCATTAAGGGTATAATTTATAGAGCATTGATGTCGGTAATTATATTTTCTATTATGGGTGTGGGAGGCCGAGATACATGGGGAGACTCTGTGATAGTCGTCATGTTGAGTGTCAAGATTGCAGTAGGATAAGCCATCTATAATATTTTTTTAGATATTTTCATATAGTATACAATGAATGAGTGTCTTCAATAATTACACATTTAGGAGTGGAGAAATCAGCTTCATGATAGGAAGGGAGATATTTTTTGGTCAATCGATCAGTCTGAAGCGGTGGTCATGTTAAAAGCATCCAGACACAAGACATACATCACTAGCATAGAGGACATACTTAAGGTATCTAGGCTATATATTTGGTCCACAGATCAATATAATTGTATAAAGTGAGGCCAATATGTGAGGAATAGAGTGTTGGAGCTTCTATAGTGAGAGGTACTATTTTGGTAGCTTCCACTTTAGTGTCTAATTTTTTTGATATAGGTGATTCTCATTCCATTATATTTGTGCATGTTTGGGGAGATCCTAGCGCTCGACATTTAGTTTTCCTATGAAGTGATGACACTCAAAACATTTTAGGGGATTTTATTAGTGAATTTATGTTAGTGTAGGGAGTGGACCTTCATATAAGTGGGTGTCACCTCGTATGGGACCTATTTTTCCTTGAGATTATGGTTTTGACATCATTCTTGGGATGGAATGGTTGTTCCCCTACTATGCTAACATTGATTGTTATCACCAAAGGGTTTCATTCACATCACCACAGGGTGGGGTTTTTTATCCAAAAGGGTGAATTGGATGTATGAGAAAGATGATATGGAATCAAGCATCATGGTTTGGGTGTGATGAAAGACTGAATTACTTGATTTTATCTGGAGCATAATGAAGTCATTAGATACATTTACATGCCAACAAAGGTCCTAGAATCTAAACCCGGTCATGGGAATCCCTATTGTAGAGCTACCAAACAATTCATTTCCTATGTTATCATAATAGAGGTAGAGGAAAGATGATGTTGAATAATTAATGATGATACAATCACACAAAATTAACTTCGTAACATAAGTGCATATATGAGTTTATGTTTGTAGTTTCTCTATTAATTTTTTATTTATATTACTAAAGGATGTGATTTCTTCTTATACATGTAATCTATTTTTATTCTCTATATGTATTTCTAATTTTATTTTTTCCCATATACATATTCATATATGTGCTAATTTTCTAGTATACGTTACTAGTTTTCACTTATATAGAAAGTAATTATGACATGACTACTATATGCACTTTTTTTCCACTATGCATTACTAGTATTCAATTTTATAGAATATAAGTCCATTCTTGTATGCACATATTTTCAATGAATTTATTTTGGAAAAAATTAAAATTATTTTTATGTGAACATGTAATTGATTTATCATTTCATGCCAATTCACATGTTGGGTAATAGTTATTTATAACCTAGTGGTTAGGGAAATAAAAGAATGTGTCAAATCAGATGTTCATTAAGTGTAAATGCGAGAGATATCAATTGATAATAATATAATTGAATAAGATAAGAATAATGATATGAGATAATGACCATAAATTATGAATATCATACACAATTAATTAGATATTACAAGTGGTATGTATGTTTATATGAATTGTTATGTCAGGGTTGGAACTGGTATGGATGAAATAGGTTAAACTTAGGCTTGGAATTGTTTTCATGAAATATGACAGACATGCTCATTTATAAATTTGTTTAAAGGTCTAATGGCCATGTGATATGTTTATCTGTATTCCTTTACGGAAAGATGAATTTGATTGTGCTTAGTTAAGAATCACTTTTCATATTGACTGTTATGCATTCTGTTAGACTATTAATATTCTTAGAATGGTTTGTTTTTCAGGGCACTGGTGCAGGGGATGCATAACTACTATTTTTTTCCCGAATCAGCTTTTAGCGGCGGTTTTTACCGCTGTTAAATGAAACTGGTAAAATTTCTGCGATGGTTTTAACCACCGCTATATATAGATATTTTTCACTTAGTGGCAGTTATAACCGCCGCTACTATTATTTGGCAATCGTTTAAACCACCTCTATTATTAGTTAGCGTCGGTTAAAGCTGTTGCTACAGTGTCCCACCATCCGCATATATTCTGAGGTGGTTTTTATTATTTTAGCAGTTCTTTTCCGGCGAGGGGGTTTTTTATTCTGAGTGGTTATAACTGCTATAAATAAAAGAGATCCACGGGCCGTAAAACCGCCACTAAAAAACCAGAACCGTCCTGAAATGAGGCAACTGTGATGATTTCCTTAAACCACCGCGAAACGGATATAATAGCTGCTAATAGTTTTCCAACGCGCAATCTAGCAGTGGTTTCCAAAAACCGCTGCCAACAGGTTATTTTTCTTTTAGTGAGAGTGTGTCATAATTATTCTTGGAATGAATGAAAGTCCCCCAGAATGACAACTACATAAATTTTTTTCTCCAATGACACTGTCACCCAAGTGTATAATAATAATATGAGTACCATTATATAAGACAACAAATTGATCTACATTTCGATGAAACATATTGGTTACCCCAAACATTGGTGTCATATTTAGGGTGGCTAACCTAGATATATTGATACAATTTAACATATCAGTTGTGTATATATTCGATATCCTATCTATATCAAAACTTTCATTTCAAACTGAATTAGTGCTGAACTAATATTTTCTGTAAGAACTAGCGAGATACAACAGGTATTCATTTACTTCTTGAACAATATCATGGGTTGGAGATAATATTGCAAGGTCTTTTAGAAAACCGACATCACTATATTTATCATTGAAATTAGGATATGTATATTCATCAATTAATGAAATTACATTTTTAGTGGAGATAAGAAGATATTCTAATAGAATTTGAATGAATGGTTAATTATCATCAGTCTCTCCAATGTGACCTTCACCAATATCCAAAGTAAATTTAGGAAATTGATTTACTTCATCTAAATCACTAGTACAAGATCTAGAATAAAATCTCATATTCTTTGTCGAAGTTAAAATATAAAAAAGTTTCCATAGATATGATGGATCTATACTTTCAAACAAAATGTCATTTCTATTTCCTCCTGGTATTAGAGGGAGCATTTTCCTTAAATAACCACCCAATACAATTGTTAGACAACCAAGTTATAAATTTGATGCATCTTCATTTTTTACTGATATTATATCGCTCAAAGTACTATTAATTGCCCCAAAAGAGTATTTATGAATTATATGTTTATCATACCAAATAATTATCTTTCTAATGTAAATAATCTCTACTACATCACACCCTTGATGAATATTGAAAATTGACTACTTCAAAATAGTAAGAGGAATATGAAATTTAGAATGAATCCCCCCACTAAAAGGAAAGAGTAATGAAGCTATTCCACTTGAAGCAACTTTAAGAACAATATTAATTATTGACAACAATATAGATGTTAGTACTGTCCAAATGAAAATCTTACCTATGCCTCTATATCCATGTATAAAAATGAAACCCCCAACCCTCGATGATAATGAAGACATAATGACACCCATCACCTCTTTCTGATCAATATTAAAACTACTTAGTAATGTTTTATACTCATTCTTTTTTATTTCACTATTATAATTTAGTTCCTCTACAAATAAAATATATCTTTGAGTATCAATTACATAATCTAGAACTGGCATTGGGGGTTATTAATAAATAGATCTTCCATTTCTCTGTATAATGTTTTCTTCTTCAAGAAAAGAAAACATTTTTCATTAATGAACAATGAGTTTCAAATCTATAAAATTGAGAATCAGTGTTAGAGTACTATTATAACAGTATATTAAAATAATAACCATAATGAAGAATAATTAATTGATAGGTATGAAGTTATAAAATGAACACGTAAGATAGATTTTATTAATCATTCAGTATTATATTATGTTAGAAGTATGTCAATAACATTAAATAATTAGGATTGTAAAGAAAAAAAAATTATTCAGTTAGTTTGAAATATAAAAAAGTGAGTAAATATCATAAAATTCAATAATTTAAGATTGTAAAAATAATATTTATTTTAAAGTGTAATTGAATTACAAGTATAAATTTATGTAGTGTACCATAGTGTTATCTATTTATGAGTAGCCCCAAGTACTATGGGTAGAAAGAATCTCCATTATTTTAACATTGAAATATTCTTAAGAAAATAGAAAAATATAGTATATTAAAAACTCTTCATGAAAGAAAAAGGTATTGAAGTTCTAATTAAGATTCATAGCATGTGTTCTCGGACATACTATACTGATATAAGAAAAAATCATATATATTTTATATGAGTTAAATTAATGATATTCATAGGAAAAAAATTGTTACCATCACAAGTAGTATGTAGGAATATTTTCTAGGATAACTAAAGAAACTAACACTTAATGGACTCCTGATTTTTTGAACATAACAATTGAAAAAGTCTTAGATGTCCTTCATAAGGTTCTACTCTAGAATTGTATTTTCAAATATATGTTTTCATTTACCCATTAATCCTACACCATTATAGGAACAATATCATATTTTTAAGGTTTGACATTTATGATTTTTAATTTTTGAAATGAAGAATAAATTTAAACAACTGATAGTGTATTCAATAAAAGTTAATGGATTATCAAAAGCCGGATGACTGTTTTACATCATGGTTTTTGTCAATATATTTTGCAGTAATCTTGTTCTATGGATATGAGTAGTTTCCATGATATTTCATGATATTAATAAATGTAAGCTTGTAATTGATGATGTTAAAATTTTCTGAAATATACTAGAGAGGTATATTTCTATAAGGGAAGGTATATTTCTTTAGAAAATCATAAATACAAAAAATTGGACACCTTTTATTTGTAGCCTCTTTTGTTGGGTAGTAAAATATATTCAATCAGGATATTGAAGGTTTTATGAAATATGATTTTTATTCTAGATATTTTATTTGAGAATAACATGTAGGTGAATAGTAGGCACATTTACTATCTCATATCCCATGTTGACAACTCTTTTATAGCTTCAATAAACTCTCTGTGAACATATAATATACCCAAAGAAAAACCTGACAGTATGAATGTTCTATGAGTAATGTTGGTCATGGTTTTAATATCTTCATATGAAGTTTCATCTATGATATTTATAATAAATATATGCAAGTAATATAGCTCTCTAGTTATTGATGCCACATAGTGTTGTCTACCAATACAAAGTCCTCTATATCTTGGACACTATTTTTTGTCTTGATAGTAGATGAAAAATCTCACTAGTAATTCTGCATATGATAGACTTTTAGCTTCTGGGTAATTCACATTTTCTTCAAACCAAGAAGTATACATTGATTCAGTAATGATTCCCATACTCAATATATCTTCACTATTATCATTATTAGTGTAGGTAAAAATATTTTACCCTAGTAAATGGAAATGAAACCTATCTAATGGAGAATATCTGTATTGTATGTCATTAGAATATATCTTCTAGGAATCCTCACAAGGAGATATGCACTAGTAGTCATAATACATCTTAATCTCATCTACATTGGTTTCTAACAAGTGTCTCCTTCTAGTCTCATAGAGTAATTATGTAACATGGTCATGACCCTTTCTAATATACTTAAAAATGTATTTTATAGATGTATATATATATAATAATTTGATATTGAGATAATATAGATACTTTAATAGAAAAATATGGTTATATGGTAAAAAAATAGATTATCTGGTGGAACAATATTTTTAAGACTCTTTATCCATTAATCCATTTTTGGTGTATGAAGTAACTATCATTATCGACTATTTTATGTGAAAAAAACATTATTGGATAAAACGTTATACATTTTCCACTTCACATATAGGTAAAGAAACGATTAGGATCACTACAAGGGATGTGGATAATAATGTTTTTAATAGCTTCATGAAGTTCTGGAAATGTACCTTTATTTTGAATATCAGCACAAAAAATCTATTACTGTCTCTTGGAGTATTGAATGCATTTTCATGAAAAAGAAATAATATAATCTACACATGAGTTAACTAATGTTTTAGGAACATCATATTATGAACAAATACATGGAAAAAAGTGGGATTCATCAAACAAAAAGGAACTTAATAAAATAATAGATAACATGTTAAATTTGAATAATAGTAGAAAAGAAGATAGTTACTTGCTCATGACTTTCCAAAGAAACATTCTTCTTATAAATATTTTATTATATGTTCAAACATAATATTGAAAAAGTATTGATATTTTTATGGATGTCTGGAAGATAGAAATTGTTATGTTTAATAAATACACTAATTCTAGAACACATTGGATTTAATTTAAACATTAAAAACAAATCTAGATAGCCTACACTATTAAAAATTGACATAGCATCTTGGTAATAATGAACAATATACCTTGGACCACTAGTAAATGTAGAAGGTAAAGTGATATGCTTCCCACATTAAGTCCCATCACTATCACCACAAAGTAATGCATCTTTCAACCAAATGTATAGTTCAACACTCATTCACTTTTCATTGAAGTAAATAAAATAAATTTTTTGGGACTCAATCATTGTATGTACATCGATAAGAAATTTTCACAATAGCTTTCTATAACACAGTAATATTGAAGTATTATTTGAATGGAACTATAAGTGATAATAGAAGTACTATCTCATTGTTACCTTTTAGTTTCTAGTACCTATAGTGAAAGATATTACATGATGAAATATGTTTTCAACTTATTCATCCTGCCCACCTATGAAAAACAATTGATATTATAATTGAAGATACAATGGGTGAAGCTCATCAGTGCATTGTAAATAACCACTTTTTCATAGAATGATTATATCTCTTTCCTGGTTGAGATCTTCAATGTCACCAAAAATAATAATTACAAATTTAGAATTATTTGGTATGTTGTATATTTACACACATTTTCCTCTGATTTTTAGGAGACATAGATTTACATTTGAAATTTCATGATGATTAATAACATCTATTCCACTTATGAAATGATGAGGTAAATTTTTGTTATCATTAATAATATTGTATAGGTTTGCAATAATATTAAAATCAATAGTTGTGTTAAGATCTATGCCATCATATCTACATGATAATTTCAGGATAATATGAACTCAGTGTAGTTTTTCTCGTGATTTGGTTACATCTGAATTTAACTATTACATAATGCCTGAACCGTGATGTGAGACTCATTTGTTGAGGCATACACATAGAGTTGTCAAATCCATGGTTGTTCTCCCTTATGAGGACACAAAATACCTATATAATGGTATTTTTTCCATTCAATCTGAATATCTTTAGAACATGATCTTTTTTGACCAACCTACCAACCCTCCCACAAGTTGATGTAAATGAAAACATATAATTCTAAATATACATGTGTTCTTTGAATTCTCTTTACATGGTAGAATTATTATTGAAAACCAATTTTCTAAATTATTGGAGACATATGGGGATTAATCCCAAAGAAAATTTTCCCTGTGAGTGGCACCGAAAAAATCATGGGTTACCTTTGTTGCTTTATTTTTTATTTGTTTCATCAAACTAGAAACATGAACCATAATATTGGAAAATGTGAGTAGGACCTCCAATATTCAAATATTTTGTTTGATAAAAATAATTTAATAAAAATTTTTATTAAGAAATTAATAACAATATCATAAATTCATTGTGAATTTCATTGTAGCATAATAATAGTTCAAGTAAACTACCTTCTATTCTCTGTTATTTGAAGTAGTTGTGAATTTTCTACAATAACCATTTTTACTCAAATTAATAGTGATAGTACATGAAAAATATTATTAATATTTTAAATTTAAACATGTACATATTAATACCTAAAGAATGTTCAATTAGATGTATTACAACATGACTTTTTAAAGGTGTTTCTAGCAATATAGGATTCATTGTACTTGGAATATCTAATTTCCAGCTAGAACCTTCACCAAGTGTAGTTATTAATATCAACAATAGGAAGAAGTATATTATTTCTCAATATTTTTTTGAATATTGATATATATATATATAATTATGTAAAGTATTATATGTGAGTTAAATTTTATAACATGCCAAGGCATGAAAAAAAATTGGGGTTTCCAGTCACTTTATTAGAAAAATAGTATATGTTGGATGGGGAATCCGTATAAAATAACATTAAATTACCAAGGATAAAATTGTGTAAATGTTATAGTAGTATTTACTGTAATTAGGCGGAAAGATATGAGTTATTAAGAATATTTTCTTCATTCATCATATATATAAAAAATAATGAAAAATTATTTATTTTTAAATACAAGTGTTATGTAATAAAAAATTAATTCATATTAGTACTTTGACATTTTCCTTAAAAAATGGAATAGTATGTTGTACCATTTTTTCTGGTCATTGTTTTCTCTTTCTTGATCCAATAGATATGGTTGAAAAAGTATCAAATACATGAGGTACTATAATGTAAATAGAAGATAAATTTTATTAATTAGTGGTAGTTGAAATAAATATAAGAAATCTAATTGAATATACTGGTAAATTTAAATTAAACAAACCATTGATAGAAAAAAGTGATAATTCCATGTGGGTTCCTCTTTTCCTGCAGTAATTTTTTCATAGTGGTTCACTTATTTTTGTATAATATAGCCCAGGATATCCTTTAGAAGAATTTCCTATAGATGTTTAAACTAATATTTTTGTTATTTAGAAAACTTATGTAATGAATGGATGATAAAGAGTATAATTGTTTAATGTAAATATAATACATAACTTGAACCTTTTTGTCATTCATTTATTAGTAATATTCTTAAAACCATTCATCTCTAGATGTTTTTGGGGATTTCATGTTCGTATTGTATTTATTTTTATTCAATTGTTATGGTTTTCTAGAAAACCATCCTATGAATATTAGTGTGTATAGTGAATGAAATAGTTTTTGGAAAAACAAACATAAAATTAACTAAAAATATAAATAAATGTTTTTTAAAATTTTAATGACCATTACATGAAATCTATAAGATAGTAACATGGAATGTTAGGTATTGAACAAAATGAATTTTTCTTACCAGTTCTATGCGATATGATGTGGTGGACTAGAAATACGCTAATGCTGGTAGAGAATGCAGATAGTCTAACTAATAGAAATCAGTTTAATTGGTTTTGATTAATCAGAAAAGTAGGTATGTAGTAGAAATACTTTTAAAATTCAAATGAAATAGATAGTAACAAATATTGGATGTATTTTTAGAAAATTAATAAAATTAATATAAAATTGATGTTTGAAAGAACATATTACTTCATTTAGATATAAAAGGGAAATTTTCTAAATAAACAAACACATATAATGGTGAATAACAATGGTTTTCAAGATGTGCAGAAGAGCTTCTGGAAACTATAACGGGGCGAGAAACACATCGGTGTAAATAAGATTTAACTACAAGAGATGACCACTATAGATACAAGATTAGGTCTATGGTGAATAAATTCCTTTTCATGTTTTAGTGCATGGATGTTACAAAAGTATAAAATGGAGGGGTTACCGTAGTTAGTGGATAAAAATCATGAGTCTGAGGAGATTGGAAGTGGTGGAACGATATTGGTCTTAAATGGAGGGATTCTTAATGAATCGATCGATGTGGAAAATGGGAGAATGAATCTGGACTTATGATGTGGGAAACATAGGATGATATGATGGAATTCATAGAGGCTGACCCACTATAGAGAAAGAGTGAAATGGTGAAGAGGAAGTCAGCACTTGTTTATGAGAAGTGCAAGATGAGGGCAGGGAATCACATAGTGAGAACCCTAAGAGAAACTGTGGAATAACATGGGGGGATTAATGTTTGGATGGATAAAATGTAAATTGGAGAGACGTGGAAGCTTGTAAGGGTCAAGCATTGTAGGAATGGAACATATCTTTAGTATATATAGTAAATTTTGACACAGATATGATGAAACATTAATCATAAGTGAAATATGTTATAAATAGTTTTCAATAATCATTTCCAAACCTAAATATAATTTCCTGAATAAAAAAACTCTTTTAATGTTTGAAAAAATAATCTAGAAACACTTAAAAACATTTTATTTTGGAATCACTCATGAAAAATACAACTAAAAATTGATAAGTTACGTAGAAAAATAAAAAAATGTTAACCCACAAAAATATAAATTTTAGAATAAAAGTGGTGGGTGTTTTTTTTCAAAATTTAGTTTTTAGTATGAACTCCAATAAATAGTTCTCAACATGCATTGACAAATGAAATATATAAATTATAAAAGAAAACAATGGTGGTGTTTGTTTTATTTCAATATGTAACATTCAATAAGAAATTGATGTAATATAATTCATTTCAAAAAAAATATCATTTGTTCCATTTTGAGGGGAAATTCTTAAGTGTGTTTCTGTACACGTATTACCAAATTTCATACTAAAAACTGTTTTTTTTTTCATCTTCTTCAAGAGGTTTTATCCAGGAATTTCTATGATTCCATATTTCTTATTGAAAACATGGTATATTTTCTTATTTAAATGGTTTTCTTATAATTGATTCTAGATTGAACAAGTGTTTAAATAATAGTTATTAAAAAATTCAATTTTTTAAGCCCATCTCCAAACCATGCTATAGTAGTGCGGAAAATTTATTTTGGCGTTAATACTTATCCCTATTATGTGTTAACATGAACATAATTTTGAAATTTTCATACATAACAGCGCTAAAAAGGTGTAATGGGTTGTATATTCCACACATTAAGAAGAAATACCAATACATAAGGTAATTTCATACAAAAAACTGAAACAAATGAAGGAACCAAAAAGGAAATTCCCACCAATGACTATGAATCTACAAAAACTCTTGAACAACACGTCATGATAGTAATGTACAACTCGATCACCAAAAAACTCTTACAAACATGAAAAATAGATTATATATACATTTGGAGAAAAAAATGTGTATATTAAGTAATATCCTCCTGAAAACCGCTTTTGGAAAATGAAAAAGAACCATGCTGAAACATCATGAATAAACTAATGAAGCTTTCTCCTCACCTAAACCAATAATGGAACTTTCCCCATCCACACCATGGATAACTCACCAGTTAATGCATATAATAAATCAATTTTATATCAAAATTATATGTATATATATATATATCTAGGTGTGTGTGTCTGTGTGTGTGTATGGGTAACCTAGTTCCACTTCTCCCATTGTTTTTTCACTCTCACACTGCATCACCTCACGTATGATGATCATCCTTTCCATAAGTCATTATGTACCTCATGCAATCATATAATGTCCATTATACATCTTATTATTCCAGATACCTCATCATCATCATCCCCAGTAGTAATCAAGCGTATGTCTAGAAGCCACTAAAGCCCATGGAAATGCACTATACCTTAATTCATCACAACCCATGCATGTACACAAATGGGAAGTTGTAACCAACACGATTTCATTCAAGAATGTTCTATATCTAAAACCATTACCTCCCATACACAAATCTATAGTAAA
The DNA here is from genome assembly GCA_963277665.1 of Viscum album. Taxonomy (NCBI): domain Eukaryota; kingdom Viridiplantae; phylum Streptophyta; class Magnoliopsida; order Santalales; family Viscaceae; genus Viscum; species Viscum album. Next base: position 372,129,128 of record OY728133.1, on the reverse strand, counting down.
ATTATGATCCACCACAACTTGAGTAAAAACACACACTATACAGTATGCAATTATAGAGTAGGATATGCCTACTCATAATCTACTGCCAATAAGAGAGTGGTGGAGAGGGAGAAGTCATATATTTTTTCCCTTCCCATCATGAATGTGGAGGAAAACACCCCCCCATTTTTTTTTGGACTAACATGAGTGGTGAGTCGTATGAAATTAGAAAAATATAGAATATATCACACATAACCACACTAATAGAATCTACTTACCATGAGAACCATCTATAGATATAATCACACAAGACACCTGATGACCACCACTAAGGACTAGATCTCAACCAGAATACAAGAATCAAAGTTACATATTAATTATTTAATCAACAATTAATTAATATTATTCTATTTTGAAATCAATGATTAATCCTCTAATCTTCTGACCCAAGTTTCATTAGAACCCTAATTTCCCTTTCTTATATTATCAAGTAAATCATCATCATTTGAGATCACCATAAACTATATACATACATTTATTAATTCAATTATCATTTTACAAATTTTATGGGTACTCTTTGAAGGATTTTGTTAGAGTCTAATAACAATTATTAGAACATAAAGATGTGATTTTAATCCCTATTTATATGATCTCCAAAGAACTATATATAAAACAAACACATTAAATTGAAATGATGAAATACAATAAATCACACACCTTATACAAAATATCCACTACATCAAATCTCAATCTCATTCATTTGATGAGTTTTATAGAGACCAAAATGTTTAAAAAATATCCCCACCTCCATAGTGTATCAAAAGTTTTCACAAAAATTGCTTGACATTCGAGCAAGATCCACCACCCTCCATGACATGTTAGTATCACACAATGATAAGGATAATGTTGAAATAGGGCATCAATTCAGGGAGTATTGTCCGATCATGTGGTGTACACCCACATACTGTCATCACATGTGAGTATCATAAATATGAAATTAAGGATGTTCTTTAGTTACCATTTAATTTATTCATGCATTGAGGAACATGAATAAATAACATGTCCAGTTCATGAATATTCAAATTCATTGTATGTATTTACTCCTGTACCATTTCATATTATGAAACCGTTTATTTAATTGATAGCCTAGGTGGAGGAAATTTCAGGTGTCCAGCAAATTAGGAATAATATACCCAATGTGTGAAATCATAAATTTCATGAAAGACAGTATAAAATCCATAAATATATCATATATATAAATATAGAATTATGAAATATCTCATTCAATGTCCCACATTAAATAAATCCTAAAATACTTTGTGCCATTTTAACTTATATTGTTTCATATAAAATAACCCATGAATACAAATCAAAAACTCTGTTTGGATATCCTCTAAAAAACATTTGAGATGATATCATTAACATTACTTTGTATCAATACTTACACAATACCTTCTATAAAATCATCCAAAACACATGTGGATTAACTCTAAAATACTTTTAGAGTAGATTCATCAGTCAAAATCAATCCTCATTCATTCAACCAAAATGTGTAACCCCATGGGCCTTTATATAATTAACAACAAATATGAATGTCTAAATACATATATGTAAGCAAACAGAATCCTATGGAAAATAGGTAGTGCTACTCAAGCTATAAAGGGATCTAGAGTGATCTCCATCAAACACACAATTCTCTATACCTATGTCTAATAGTTTGAGTCATATGAAAACTTACATTGTCTTATTTTCACTTTTCCCAAGATATCGAGTGACACTATTGGAAGATTACACTATAGCCACAGTTTGGAATCATGGGTATGGCCCATAAAACAATGGGTATAGGTTATACCCATGGTTCAGAGAACCGAGGGATTTTAAGCCATTGTCAGATCTATGATCTACACCCGTGGTTTGAAAATTCGATTTCCAAAGTTATGAAATGTGGAAATCAGTGTATGGAAAATAGCCAACCATGTTAATAACCATATACACAATGTTTTGAAACAGTGGCTAGATGATTTATAAAAAATTGTAGCACCTGATTCGAACCTGGGACTACCACTATAGAATCCATGTGGCTAACCACTACCCCACATATGATTATCGGTTAAAAAATATATATTTACATAATATTTTTTGAAATCAAGGATATAGGTTGAATAATGTGGTGATAGGTATTCTAGTGGGAATTTTTTTCAGTGCTTAAATGGGGAAGTTATAACTATAATTTACAAAAATGGTGGCTATTGGAATGACATACACCCACAATTCTTGTAGAACTGTGATTATATATTTTGAACCAAAACCTATATCCTTGGTTTTGGGAAAACTGGGGTTATAGGTGTTGAACCAAACCCTATACCCATGGTTTTTTCAAAAACTGTGGGTATACCCTTGCTTTTTAGTATTGTGACCATGTGACACAATGCATGTCAATTCCATATATCCAACTCATCTGTTCTTAATTCTCATAGTGTAGTCTAATATGATTGATGAATACATCACATTTCATTCATCGTTATGGATAATCACATCGCATTTCCCATATCCATAAAGATATACAATATCTAGGGGCATCCACACACTTTCAAAATCATTCATAATTGAGTGCCCAAATGTCATACTCATTATATGAGGGGAAAATCCATCGTGGTTAATATCCAATTGACGACATGATCAACAACATACCCAACCACCCATGTATTAGTTAAGTAAATTTGTAGACTTGTGTAAGAAGGGTACCAAAGTATGATGGTTCTTATGATATGTATATCCCCAACCTCATGTATTGGGGATTAGAATATGATATATACACCCTTAGTATACTAAATACATTTGTATGACACTCCATGTGGTTGAATTAGTAGGCCATATAATGCACACAAATAATATCATTCTTTATCGTATGCCCTATGAGAATATTTTGTGTCTCTATAAACGAATCCTACTCAATGTAACCCTAAAATTTCATCATAGCCTATAGTACTCCATGAAGAACATCTGTTAGGGATAAACTCAAAATCATTCTTTGAGAGTTCAATTGTCATTTCAATTCAAAAAATGAATATTTATATATACATTTATGTAGAAAACGTGAAGAAATGATAAATTGGATGTTTCCTTTCAATTTGATACATTAAAATATTCTTAACCCCTTTATGAATATTTAAAAAAACTAACATAAGACCCAGTTTATCATGTCATATATAATAAATTTCAGTTCAGCCTCATGTTTTCTATACTTTTTATATTTTCCTAACACATTACATGATATGTAATCCATGTCACATCTCTAAAGGACTATCTGATAACACACTCCCACCAAATCATTCTTGAGGAAGATCTTTAAATAAATCCATTTTGAATAATGATGTTTGGGAATCATTTTCCTAACTTTTCAACATGTTGAACATATTAAAACTTCTTAACGTCATGGTATCAAATGTTATGATGTCAACTTTTGTTTTGTACTTAAAACTCTTTCTAAGTTCACCATCATATTCCTCAGAAAAATAATCCATAAAACTTTACCTTGAAATAATTTAACTATTACATTATTATTTTCAGTTCCTCCTAAATTATTTTAGGATAAATTGAAAATCACATTAATACAGTGACAAAATGTAACCCTTAACATTTCTATTTAACACAATACCCTATATTCTATTAGGAAATATAATTTAATTCTCTTCTTATTTTGACTTATAAAATCCATCCGTAAATTTTCCCTTTAATTATTTGTGATAGCTAATTGTTACTCTACATTTTTTCATTTCCTTAACATTTCCTAAAAACATTTATTATATTTATTGAAAAACAATTTAATATTAGATTGGAATAATACTGATATCTGCTTTTGAAATGGTAACCAAATGTAATACATTATATTTTTCTTTATCATCACATATACTATACATTTTAGGATACTAAGTGGAAGACAATTTAACTTATGATTTTGGTTATCCTTTATATTTAAATTTTTATGATATCTAATTCCAACCTTACTCCCACAAGACTCTTGAAATCTATTATTTTTTTTATAATATCTTGTTAAGATACATAGACCATTTTGTGTATGGAAATAACATATATTTACTTATCATATAAATAATTAACAAAATAAATATTGTTTCCATATCCTATATTCTATTCTATGTGTTTGTAAAATTTTCATTTGAATAAAATACATTATTTAAATATACTATCAATGGGTGGGAGGAACACATTCTGACTTATATAAACAAATATTTGGAAATAAAATCAATCCTATAAAAGTCAATTTAATATATATATTATTATCAAAACATGTTATAGAACTTTATGAATCATAATCTATGTCTATAAATTTAATCATAACAATTATTTTTTATCAAAAATCTTCTCATATCACATAAGAGAAATAACATGAAGATTCACATATTTTACAAAGAATGATTTGAACTTTTATACTCTCATTTGCATTCATATGTAGAAACTCTTTGCTTAATTAATATAAAACGCGAGATCAAACAATTATTCCATTGATTTTGAACTCCTGTATATTTAAAATGCTTGTAAAATATACATTCAGTATTATATAGATTTTAAAATTGAATAATTGAAATCTATAACATCCATACCAGACATGGACATTCCTTGGAGATTCACAAACTCTATCACAACCCCCTCCCACAAAGATACTACAATGTGGGGAGAGATATGGTGACCACTTAATTCTTGCCTTCAGTAGTCCTTGATTTGGATACTAGCACCGAGGGTATAGAAACATGCAAGAGGGATGCATTAGCCTCAACATGAAACAGACCAAAGAGAGAGATGAAAAGGATGAAACAACCAACACCTGCTTAGACATATATATATATATAATAAATACCATGTGTGATATAAAATATCATACAAAATTAAACAACTAAAATAAAAAATTCAAGAACTAAAAAGGTAAAGATAGAAGCAACCATGAAGCCCAAATTGCTCCTGCTAAACCCTGAGCTATTAATATCCAGCCCGATCACCAACCTCCTCCAACTAAACAGAAAAACAATTCATATATATGGAGGGTGAGAATAACAGTACACTTAGTCAAATCCTCTCTAGATCCTCTCATGCAAAAGATAATGAATGCATACTAAAGCACAATAGACAGTAGGGAAACTAAATCATCACCTAAATTGGTATACTATGTTCTCAGAATCACCATGGAGAACTCTCACCATATAATGCATACAATAGAAAATATAGTATGAAAATAAAACAACAAGGGTACCATGTTCCAACTTCATTAATTTTGTCCGCTTTTCCCCAATGTCACGTGTTTTCATCATCTCTATCTAAAAGTATTCGGTCCTGAAAACAACTGGGCAAGGCACCACTACATGAACCTCCAATATCACATAACTACACAATCCCATATCACAACCAAATAGTAACCAAGTACTCTCTGGAATACACCAAACTTATATGACGTGTATCAAACAAAAACTATTGTACATCAATAAATTACAACCCATACATCGAGTAAGTACCACTAGCCATCACAACCTATACATTTTATACCTACAATAATCCTTTGGATAATACATCAAGTAATACATGTGTCTGAATTTACCACAATCCATCACATCCCAATACACATATATATGTGAAAACTAATTATCATGCATACCAGCACAAGTAACTACCAAGAGATGAGAGTGGGGATATAGGGGTAGTCAACCATCCATTTACCAATGAGAGTTTCAAGAAGACACCATCCCAAATTCCATTAGGTGTCAGTTTCCCTAAAAACATTGGGTGGGGTAGCATATGAAATCACATAATATAGATGATATATTATAGCCCTCAATTAAACTATGGGAATAATCAAGTCTTAGTCTCAATTGCAGATAATGTTTCTAAGACTCCCATCTTCTACTACTATGACCAGATATCTTAAAAGCACAAAAGAATATAAAATATGTACTTTAATAGAATATTTTCATTAAGAAATTCATATTATATTAATTAATTCACTATCCATTAATTAAGAATTAACATTATTTATCATTTCCGGACATTTCTTTACATTAATCATAAGAGTAAATACCATTACTTCTATGGATAATCCAATCTAATCCATGGTTTTTCAAGATTAAAATAATTTAATAAATTGCAATCCATTATAATCCAACCCAGTGGGATAAAATTCTACTCAATTAATTATTAGCATCACTTCATATCATGGTACTCTAGTAAAACCATCCTAAGCTAATATAAAGGGAAAACAAGAAACCAATAACCTTTAGCTATCTCAAGTAGTGAGGAAATAAATATAGATAAAAGAAGATACATATCCAATAGGAATTAAAAATATTCAAGTGAGCATACCAGCTCTCAACATCTCATTAACGGGTAATCCCATATTTAACACATTCCATCACCACAGATTCCATACTTGAAACCAACAAGCCTATAACAATGCATCTCACCATCATGGGAATCAATAGAAACCACATCATTCGGGCCTCCCTTCCCACGTTCCCTAATAGACATCTTAGCCTCAAACATACTAGGCTCACATCACATTCAGGCCTCTCCACCACATATCATACATCATCCCTCAAGTCTCAACCATACTAGTCTCATAACAGAAGGATCATATCCAGAGCACATCACAAAGAAACAAGAAAAACACAAGAAATATCCAAGGTATCTGGTCCATCACAACAAAGCATACTACCTTCTCATGAAATAAATATCTCACGACTCCAACACAAGGCAGTAGACCTTCTCAATAAAATGAGAAACTTTGACCCTAAGAAATATCTTTATCATGAAAATGATTCTTATTCCATATTGAATTAATTGATTCATTATTACAGGTTTCAATAACGAACAACCTAAGGTGTCAAACTATTACTATATATGAATAACAATAATGTTCTTATCATTTATACTAATTTCAACAAACCAGGAGAAGTACCATTCTACATTAACATGCGTTTTCAATAATTATTATCAAATTACATTAACCATTATATTAAAAAAAGAATTTTTAATTAATTTATTAATATAGTTTATTATAATTTTAATTTTGGGATCTATGTTCATTACAAATTTCAACAAGAACAACAATATAAAAAGCAACCCATAGATATCAAACTATCTAGAAAAACATGACTCAACCCATTATCATGGTATAAAGAAACAACATTTCCAACATGTGATAACTATCCAATTTCTTCAATCAAATTTAATAATTATTATTCCAATTTCATTACCATATTATGGGATAAAGAATGATCAATTTATGAATTCTTGTAAAATAGATGTAGGAACAATGAATCCCATACCCTAAAAGTTGGTGACATTTTTCTCATGAGAACGGACCATGTTGTAGATCTATAATCTTTTATCCCATAAGAAATTCATCAATCTGAGGATTCCATGTCATAAAACCACCAAAAAACCACAAGAAACCCAATTATAAATTTAGGAGATTCTTTCCATAGAATGGAATGGAGACTGGTAGAAAACAGGATTGAACTGGGAGAACCTACTAGATAATGAATGAAAAAACGTAACTTCGATCACCATAGATTTAAACATATCAATGGTGGATGGATGAAGATTTATTCCCATTGATGGAATCCAAAAAATGCATATATTGGAGCAAATGTTTTACTAGAATTGGGAGAATTGATCGGGATTGTAGAAACCTTGGTGACTGAAACATTTAATAATGTAAAACATCGGGGATTTACATGGTCTGTCATCTACTTACCCATTGTGTAATTTTTGGGGTTTCGTTATCACCGAAAACCATGTAGCCATTTTATTATTGGACCCTAAATATTTACAATCCATGAAACAACCCATGAACCTAAATTAACATGATATGAACTAAAATTCAACGATATGTACACTTTACAAAGCATGTATTCACCCGGCTTCTAACATTTCATAGCGAAACTCCTCCAGACCACTTCTAAGACTCCTATGATCTCCACTAGCCTAAAAAAGTTGCAATGGTTAGGTCACATGGATATGGGACCTTAAAAAATCATTTAGGTATTTGAATAATCCTATTATATGAAATTATTATTCCTCATTCCTAACAAACGTAGGTTCCAAGGACCATGATTGGATTCTAGAAGAAGAATTGTTGAACTTTTCAACTAAATTTTTATTCTTATGGTTATAAATGTTACCTAATTGTATTGTTATTTAAATGCCAAAATACAGACATTATACGATTAGTTCCCCCATTCTCAATACATAGAGAATACCATGTATACATTTCTTTAATTTCATCATATTTTTTAAAACATTTCTATATTTGAAAATATGATAAATTCCATAACTAAATTAAGACATTTTTCATCTAATTCCTTTGAAACTATTAATTGATCAATCTATGATTCCATAATAATCTAGATTAACCTATTAAAAAATTTTAACACATGGTTGACACATAGAATATTCCTTATGACATTTTCTTAAATAACCATTATTTTTTATGAACCTTTATTAAGTTACCAATCAAATGATTATCTTACATTAAGCTTCTCCTTATCATGTATTTATCATGGGGTTTAACTTGATTATGAATATGATATTTTATATAAAAAAATATTTTATTAGATAAGTATCATTTAGTATTAACTATATAATAAAGAGTTTTATTAAATAGACTCTCACAAAAATGATAACACCCTTAAAATCCATAATGTCCATTAGTGTTCTGATATCTACATTTCACGAAGAAAATGACCCAACTTTGGTGTAAAACTCACCAATTATTATAAGATACTGACCTTTTCTATATTTCACTAGGGCTTGAATTAAGGGAATATTTTTTTTCTTTTTTAAGTACCTTTTTATAGGAGTTTACCTTGGTCTATGTTTGGGTGGTTTCGTTGAGAAAAAAGGGAAAGAGGGTTTTGCATGGTTGGTGCATGGTTAGACCAAACCAGGCTACCCTGCCTAGAAAAACATGCCACCCTTGATTGTGGGGAATCTCATGTCTAGAAAATGATTTTCCAAATATTTCACACTAAAAAGAGACCATGAACAATGAAAATAATAGGTTCATGGCTTTCTCATGGTAAGAAAAAACATTGTTCCCCTTCCTAGGAAACTGTGTTTGTTTTTTAAAGAGGCGCAAAAACTAATTTTTAATTTCTTGAACAACGAAAACTCACCCATTATGATCCAAACTGAGAACCTTATGTTTTTTTATGATTTCATTGATTTATAGAGAGATCAAAAGGCAGTAGAATCTTCTTTAATCATGATATGAATCTGAAATCAATGATCATCATCCCTAACAATAAGTGGATCTTATTTTGTTACTTTTTAGTTCATACTCTTTTCTTGTCTCCTTTGTTTAGTGGGATGTTGTCCTCTATTTTTTAGACATAGATCTAGAATTGATGAATCTATATCTTGTATTTTGGATCTATAAATTGATCTAAGAGTTATTTAAAAGTTTAATATTTATTTATGGATATTTTTCTGGATTTCATTGTATGTTATTGTGCTGTTCAATTTTGGGATTTCTATTGGGTGATCATTATTCAATAAATCAGGGTATGTAGTATAATAATAAGTTCCCATATTCATGTTTTTTATTAAGTGCATGAAATTTTATAATTTATATACTTTTTCAGAAATTTAACTTCTTTAATAAATAACTTAATTTGGGAGAATTAATTAATGATAGAATTGTGAAATTCTGTGAATTATTGGTATTTAATTGTGGAATTAATATTGTGAAATTTTGATTATGAATTGGGATTATTAAATAATGGATTAATTATGTGATATTGATATTATATATTGAGATAATTAAATATGGAATTAATTATTAGGAATTGTGATTGATAATGTCACAATTAATTTAGGAATTAATTGTGGGATTTTGAGTTTTGAGTATTGATTAATTAATAGTTCAATTAATTAATGGGTTTGAAAATATTAATTAATTATCGAATTAATTAGATGAAATTAAGTGATAAATTAATTTTTTAATTAGTAATGAAATTTTTGTCATTAATTATTTTATGAATTAATTTATATTATTGATGTGATTAGTTAATTATTAATTTAACTAATGGAATTGTTGTGTTTGAAAAATGTTCAATTTATTAATAGAAATTATGTGGATAATTAAATGTTGAATTAATTATATGTTGATGAATAGGAGAAGGGTCATTCTAATGTGTGATGTTTGAATGGTAATGTGGTCATTCAAATGGTAATTAAAGAATGGGAACATGGTCCATATAATGTGTCATATGTTAATGGGAACATGGTCATTCAAGTATGAACTAATGAATGAGAACATGGGAATTTTAATGTGTGATGTTTGAATGGTAACATGTTAATTCAATTATGAATAAATAATGGTAACATGGCCATTTGTTTCTGTTCTTTATGAAAGGTAACATGGCATTAATGTATGAATCAAATAATAATAACAAAGGCACTCCAAGATATGACCTCACATTAGAATACTTTGAGCACTAGAATGAGTCGATGAAGGTATTGACATTTTATATCACCTTGGAACACTTTACACTCTGGCATGATCCCAAGTAGGTATAAAGATATGGTATTACCACAAAACTCTTCAATCTCCAGCATGAGTTGAAGGAGGTGGCGTGGTACGAGTGTATTTGTGAACATGGGAGTTAATGTGTCTAATTAAAGAATAAATAATAATGTTATAACTCTTTACCTATGCTTTGCACTTATTTATTTATACAAATTCACGAACTTTTCTGATTGGATATTATTTTATACACCACTGTTGGTGGCCTACTGAATTGTACTCAAATTCTACTCAGGATACCTGATCAATACCTAAATAGAGTTTATTATTGCAGGACAGGGTAAGGGAAAAGGCCCTTGGTTGGATGGTTGGTTTGGGGAAGGATCTTGAATAAGGGAACCATACATCGATTGGGAACTGATTGGGAATCTATGGTGTCTTTATTTTAATTTTCCATTTTAGACACATAACACTTATATTATCATGGCATGTTTTCTATATCTGTTGGATATTGTATTTCCTTTTTTGAGTATATTGAAATGCTTCTATTTTTCAGGATTATATATTCTTATAATATTTTAATTATTTATTTATATTGATGTATTACTGTGATAAAAGAGGGTATAGGGTCCCCATGATTAACTTATGAGGTCCCCATTACTTTTCGATTTCTTGTAATATATAGGGATGTGCACTTGAGGTCATGTGATCGATCGGCTTGGGGGAACCGATGTGTGGCACCTAGTTTGGTAAATTATATTTATTCATCTATATAGGGAATCATCCCAATCATATCATATATATCTCTTTGAGAGTTGATTGGAAAAAACTTTCTATGTATAATCATACGAATATACCCAACTCTATTCTTCCGGAATCCCATCCCTTGGGGTTTCCTAGTTAGTGTAACCCAATGAAAACATAAAAATTGAGATAATAAATATGCAACCTAGGGAACACCATTTAGTGTGAAACTACACTATTATGATATGGTATCACTCATTACATTCTTACCTTTCGAAATATAATCTAGGGGGCCCCAATTTGGAGTGAAATTACACGTTTGGACGGTCGAGGTCCTGACAAGTGACACATTGGAAGGAATCTCACAGTGAGTATTTTAAGTGTATTTAAATTTCATCATATTATACCATTTTATTTATAAATTTTTTATATATTTATTTTGAAATATTTTTCCCTTCAATAAATAAATATCTTCAAATTATATTGATGTGAAACCCTTTACATAGCTCATAAGTTTTTGTTAATCACCCAAAAATAGAATTTGAATGTATTAATACATATCTAGATGCATCATATGCATAAGGTACAATATCAATTCATGTAAAAGAATATAATTATATAAAATTGAAAATACCCACACCCCAGAGTGATAGATAACCAACCATATTAACTTTCTTGATAAGTCATAAGCCTCCATGTTAGTAGGTAGTCTCACCATAAGTAAATCTACATAGGGATAACTTACTCAATATAGAATACAAATCATCAAAAATCTTAGACCTAACATTTCCATACTATATTCAACAACTGAATTCAAAATAAAAGCTTCAATTAAAAACCGAGGTCGATGTTGATGAAAAAAATTAATTATAGTTTCATTTCTAGAATGTCATTCAAGACTCTATCATAGAAGTAGATTAAAATTTTAAACTAATTAATACACAATATTACCATTTGTTAATATATTTAGTAAACATGAATATAGAAGGTAAAACCCTTTAAATAAACGAGACATTCTAATATTTAAACATGAGATTACCATTTATGACCAATTATTAAAGAAAATATAAAAATAATCATTTTTTAATTTTATCTATATATTATGGACATCCAATAAACATGAATATAAACACATTATATTCATTCAAATATGAATACTTTCATATTTATCATTATATAGAATTTCTATTTAAATATATGACATTTTATGTATTATAAACAATTTAAAATTCAATATATGTTATATAAACAATTTGGGAAGTATAATATCACATATTTAATCATAATTTAATCCTAGATCATATGAATCATAAAAAAATGATGTGTCCTAAGTAATATCCAAATAAGTACCCCATTTATTTTTAACAATACAAAATAATTGATTATAAAAAATTCATAATTTAAATATAATTATTTTATATTTATTCTTTATTTCATAATTTTTTACCCTTTAAATATTATTTCTTATAATTTATAATTAAAATTTTTTATTTCAATATCATAATAATTTCAATAAAATTTGTAAAATATATTTTAGATATTAACATTCAATATTGGAAAAAATAAGTGTTCCATAAATAATTATATAATAAATTAATTAACCCTTTAGAAATTACATATTCCCAAAAGAAATTTTGTAATGATTTATGAACATTTAATAATCCATCTTTATATGTTGAAATGTTAAACCATTTTTTATCAATTTCTAAATAATTCTGACTACCCTTTCGCATATGGGTATTACAACATAATAAATATTCCTTCAACCTATATGAAATCCATCTAAAATACATTTAATTATGTTAAGTAACTACTTACCTTTTCAAGGATTAAAAATAATTCATTGCATAACATTAATTAGAGTATTTCCTTTACGCAGCTAATTCTATATTAGGGTAAGACCCGTATATGGACACTTCCCATAAGGGTAGGTCATGATATACTATTACTCAACCTTGTGAAACTAATTCATAAATATAGAACATTATTTTCCTTCACATAGCTCTGAGGAACCTTGACATGTGATGGTATAACCTTTATACCATAGTAGTTTATCAATGGGTTGTGCTATAATCACTCAACATTTGAGTGGGATCCATAAACCTCCCTGAAATTCTAGTTACTCATAGTGAAAAGGTGGAATATTAATGAATAAATTGATTTAGGGAGTATGATAGAAACATAAGGAAGCACCCTCACATACTCTTATCACATGGAATCTGATTACATAGGCAATTAAAGATGCTCTTTAGTTTCGGTGTTATTTATTCATGCATTGAACCCCATAAATAAATACCATTACTGGTTCATGAATATATAAATGTATCATATACATTTACTCACTATTTAATCTTATATAATGGTTTTTTTCAATGATATCCTATGTGGATAAGGTTTTGGATATCCAACACACAAGGAATAATATACCCAATTCATGAAAATCTTAATTTTCATTCAAGTCTATAAAAAAACAATAAATATATCTTACTTAATTATTGATTTAGGGCATATATCATGGAATCATAGACTCATCCAAAGCTACAACCTCAAGGATGTAGTTTTCATTCAAGGATTTTTTAAGGACCCTGCCTTAAACATAACATAATCTTATGTTAAGTCAAGAAATTTACATTTAGGATCTTTCAGGTTTAATGTTTTAGATAATTAGGCCATAACTATTACATAACAACAATAAATTTACAAAGTAGACTATCCTACTAGCTATAAAAAATAACAAAATACAACTCCTTGAATATAAAATGACTTCATTTCCTGATAAAAAAACTTCTTGAATTCTTCCATTATCTTACACATCCTTATACCCTATGAAATACATTTCAAAAACATGGGATAAACCTTAAAATGTCAGTAAGGGAAAACAATTGAAACCATTTACATATTATCTTGAGATATATAAATAAAAACATGAGTACACTCATAAAGGCATGTGAAACAAAAATCTCATAATAAAAATAACATGGATCACAACTTGAAAATGTGGCTACAACATTTAATTTATATATTCATATACATATCACCAAGGTTCGTCCCCAAGGTTTCATATAACCAAGGTCTATACGTATGTTTTCCTAATATTTACCAAGGTTATTCACCAAGGTATTGTAAAAGTTACAAAGGTTATTCTCTAAGGTATTATAAAAATTACCAAGTTTATTAACAGGGTATCATAAAACATGTCATCTCTAGAGATTAATTTATTTAAACAATCCATTGGAGAACTATCAAGGAACACGCTCAATATGTCGTTATTTTCATAATATCCAAATATATTATAATAAATAATATCATAAATATCCCAAATAGGATAAATTAAATGGGTTTCATATCAAAGTCGTGGTATTTTAAAAGTGCATAAAAACATGATCCTTATGTCATTTATAAGCCTTGTAAAGGGAATGATGGATTTATGTATGTCAATTATAGAATCAAATAAATCATTTTTATGTCATTATGAATAAACATGTATGTAAAATAGGTTTGGGTATTCATATAAATAAAGTAAAATAATTTCTTGATAAAAAGAGAGAGATTTTGAGACGAAAATTCTACAGCATAACGGCTATGAAACATGGTTTTTGAAAACATTAAAAGGAGAGGGGAAAAGGGTATACCATAAATAAATGATGATTAATATAGTATAGTGATATAATAAAATGTAAATAAGAACATCATATAGAAATTTTAATGATATAACACACACACACAAAAAGAACTTGAAAGGAAAGAGATGTTGAGAATTCCCTTACAAAATAAGAAACACTTGAATAAATTTCATTAAGGAATTACATTATACAAAACTTTTGGGACCAAGTTGAATGGAGAAGAAATTTTGAAGAGTTAGCCTTTCCAGAGTGTTGTATTATGTTATCAAAGAAGATAAATCAATTGACTTTGTAGAAGGATCAAAAATCCGACGATGCATTGCTGGTATGTATTTCACACATACCATGAGTTAGGAGAACTTGTGATTCAAGCCATATGAAGGAAAGGGGGAGAAATGATGATGCCAGTCATATAAAGTTTTGATTGGAAGAAATGATGCTGCTAGAGGATATGGATGTTTCAGTTCCCATTGCAACTCTGACAATGCTAAAGCTGATCTATCAAAGGATAAATATCATGATAGTGTGATTCGTGATAAGAGTAGAAGAATGGTTATGGGAAGCAGTAAAGAGATAAAATGAAAAAGCAATAGAAATTCTTGGGACTGCAGAAAAGCACAGTTTAAGGTGGCGCCGCTTTCCAGTGTTTGCCAAATTCTAGGGCCTGAAAATCAGGAGATGAAGAAATTTGCTTGGCAATGGATGTTGCGCAAAAGATTGAATATGGTTTATATTTTTATGTGCAAGGAGTTATTCAATGTCAGAACATTGAATAATGACAAAGGAATGGAGTGCGCGGAAAATAGGCAGGTTGCACGAAAAAATAATGTGGTGCGCAAAATAGTAGCGGGTTGCGCGAAAAATCAGCGGGATGTGCGAAATAGTAGCGGGTTGCACAAAAAATATGTGGGATGCGCAAAATAGAGGAATGATGTTTTTCGCGCAAAAGGAGGTTCGAGATCAGAAGCTTGAAAATTGACAAAGGCATGAAATGCGCGAAAGATTGGAGCAGTGCGCGAAATATGATGTCGTGGGAAATATTGGGTTTGCACGCAATATGGAATGCGGTGTGGAATTTTGTGCGCAATTGGTGCATCATGCATAGAAGGATGAAAAATGTAAAATTCATGAGGTGCACGAAATATTGAAGCATGGCGTGAAATATGAAGTTGCATAAAAGAGTTTTTATGCACATGAAGGAGGTTTTACGCGCGGATTAGTGTTTTTCGTGTGGGGTCAAAAATGCATATAAATATGAGGCTAACCCTTGTCAGTTGTTAATGCTCGAAACATAGAAGAAATACTGAGCTCTGGTGCCCATAAATTATACGCTAAGTGAGTTGCGCAAAAACAAAGAAGTTTTCATGAAAAGAGGATAGCTGCGCGAAAAATTGAGAAGTTGCGTGCAAAAGGAAAGTTGCGCGAAAATGTTTTTTCGCGCCAAAAGGTATTTTTACATGTAAGAAATTTGAATTGCATGCATGGCACCCTAAAGGTTGCGTGAAATATTTGGGGTCTTCGCATGTATTCAGTAGTGCGTAAGAGAGTTCTTACCGGCTTCTGGGTAAGAAAGTGAAGATTGGTACTTCAGAGAACACATATGTTCAATTGTAAAGAAGCACTGAAACATTGTGTTAACATCTTTGTGCTAAGAGGGAGCACACGCACTATTGGATTTTTTTCAAAGTGTTGCATGAGTGTAAGGGTATATCCTACTCATTGTATTCCACATCAAAGGATTGTTTTCTAGTGGATTGTGTGGTACTGGATTGTTTTCGTACCATACCAAGGACGTATCTACTCTTGTTGAGTATTGAACCTTGTAAATCTTGTGTTCCTGTGGTTGTGTGTGTTCAGCAGGGAAAAAAACTATTTAACAGGAGGCGAAGGTTGTTTCAAAAAGGGGAAACATAAAAAGAAAAAGATATCACTGATTCACCCCCTCCCCCTCTCAGTGATACTTGGATCCTAACTGGGAACTTCAAAAACTATATATATATATATAGTGAGAATATACTAATTAATAATGAGTAAAAGGGTTGTATATACACCTTATAGGAAAATTAATGTTCATAACATCAACATATTATCCAAAGAAAGAATATTGAGAAGAAGTCTCTTACCTTAAATCTGATTTATCACGTTATGTAGTTATCTTCCTCTAAATCGGGTAACTCCTTTTGATTTGAGTGAAAAGGGTTTCTTGAATTGACTTATTAAAAAGGTATGGCTTATATAAAAGACTTATTAATGTTAGTAGTTTATGTTATCAGGTTTAGTATGAGCCATGAGTCTTGAGATGTCTGTGTAAGTGGGAAGAAGTGGGGGCCTTTATAAGAGAGAGGAGCGGCAATTTAGGAATGTCTTGAAATATTAATTTATTATAAATTTATTTTCTTATTATAATAGTTAAAAATCATATGTTTTGAGTATAATATGGGTATGGGTCTAATTCCTCTAATCCATTAGGTTTTAGAAAAGTTTTGGTATCATAATTAACCTTATCTTTTAGCTTCAACCGTTAGTTAAAAACATTAACTCTTACAATGTCTTATTGTATTTTCATAATATATGGTTACTATAGTTAATATAAAAATCAACTAAAACCACTAGTGGATAATTAATTAAATTGTTAAAATTATATAGGTAATTTTTTTCAAATCATAGAGTTATATCATTTAATAAAATACTTTATTTTTTAAAAACTCATTTATGTAAATTTTACACTATTTAGTAATTGTTTTTTGTTAAATTCATAAAAAGTTTTCTGCTTTGAAACAAATTCATTAACTCAAATATATCATGTCATAAACACCCATTAAATTCACAGAGGGGATTAAACTATTCAGATTACATTTATTTTAATATTTATAATATCATTTATTTGAATATTTCATTAATATAGTAATCATTACATCATCATTGTGTCAAAAATAAATTTATTTTTTTAATGACTAAAAATTATAAAAAAATAATGATTTATTATAGTTTTTCTAATTTATAATGACATTATATAGTCAAGGATATATTTTATATAAACCAAATTAACATTATTTTAGTTAGGAGATACTTATTTGTGTTATATTTTCATTTTCTTTAAAATAAATATTATAAAAGGTCGTTATCACACCCAAGTGGCTCCATGGGGTCCTAAAATAGACCCAAGGATTCTCATAATCAGACATAACTTATAAAATAGGATTTATTCATATGTTAGGGTAGTTTTATATTATTATAATATTATTTTTTAACAGTATTTACCCGATTCACCTTTATACCATGGTAAATAAAAATAATTATTATAGTTACTATTCATAATGTCCAAAAATAAAAGGTATCTATTTACATAATTAGGAAAATATGATTCTGAATATGGAATCCATTTTTCCAAATTCAAAACAAAAAATTGGCAGAAATTAATTTTAAATTAATTACCATTGTCAAAACCAGAAAGCGGGTTTTTATGAAGTAAAAACTATCAAAAGATTGTCATGTGTTTATGTCCAATTTAAATGTGAAATTACATAAAATAACCAATGCTGGATTAAATTTCAAAAAAATCCAATTACACTTTAAACCCAATTAATTGGATAATCTAACTATATAAATAAATTTTATGAAAAGGCAGTTTTGAATTAAAATGTATTATTTTTCACTATTCATTAAAATATGGGTTTTATCAGAAAAATAAAAAAATTTATTCCAAGGTAAATTTTGAAATACTACTTCTAAATAAGAAGTGTATTTGGTCAAATATAACATACAAAAGTGACAAAAACTAGATTTAAAAAGGGTTCTCCATCAAAAAGAGGTAAAATGACCTTTTAAAAATGTTAGTGTATTATAAGCTTAAAATTGGAATAATTCTAATTTTAAGCCTCTAAAATTCATTTCATAAATGTAAAAACATTTAAAAAATATTTAAAATCATAATATAGTTGATTCGGTTCATTACAACCAATAAAACAGCTAGGCATTAACTACTATTTAAAATAATAATATTATTGTTGTGTTTTTTTAGTATAACTCAGTGTTGTATGCAACATAAGATTTCAGATAAACCAATTGTTGCATGTCAGGTATGCTATTTGACATAGTTCCCCCTTTAAACTAAAATTAATATTAAATTATAAAATATTAATAAAGATGAAATTATATTATTCTATAAATACCTGGGATGTTACATTACTCCCAAAATT